>CM061549.1:180168304-181478304 GCA_030864215.1 Capsicum pubescens | reverse complement strand
ATTTCAAACTATTTTTTTTAATCTTTATCTTTTAATTTGCATTAATAGTATATTAATTTTAATAAATTTATCATTAGTTACTTTTAATTATTTTACCATGTGAATTAATGTACTTCAAATAAATTGATAAGTTATCATAATTAAAATCACTTATAAAAATAATGTAGTCATCATTATTTCCTTTCTTGAATTATCTAAATATTGAAAAATTTTCCTTCCAAAATTCCTAAAATAAGGAAATTTAACGTTAAATTAGTTAACATCTATGAAAATGCTGGCCAATTGCAGAAATGTTAAAATTTTGTTTGAATTATTTAATTTTCAATTTTAAATAATTATAAAATCAATGAGATAATAATACTTATTTATTAATGAACATTATTATTATTATTATTATTATTATTGTTGTTGTTGTTGTTGTTGTTGTTGTTGTTGTTGTTGTTGTTGTTGTTGTTGTTGTTGTTGTTGCAGTTGTTATAATAATAATAATACTATTACTACACACCGTTTTTTATTAGCAATTTTACTATGTACTAATATTTATTATTATTATTATTATTATTATTATTATTTTATTAAGTGTATTCAAATATATTTATAGTATATAAAAGAAATAAATTTTTGAAATAGTAAGAGTTTATTTAGGACTCTTTAATCATACTTTTCTATTTTTAAGCTAATGACTTTTTTCCTTTTAAAAGAATAATATATTTTCAAATTCAAATATTTAATATCTCTTAATTCAAAATTTTTATTACAATAATGTTAATCTTTGTCCTAAAATTGTCACGTGGCTTCTTAATAACTTGCCACGTCACTTCTTATCTTGCTTTTAATTCTGCGCTTATATATATATATATATATATATATATATATATATATATATATAGAGAGAGAGAGAGAGAGAGAGAGAGAGAGAGAGATTTATGAGTAAATTTCCTACATGGTCACCTATGTTTGAAAAATTGCCTACAAATATCATTTTTGTGTCATTTAGGATAAAAATATCACCCAACTCTTTCTATTTTCCTTAACTATACTTAACACCTCAAAAATTTTCTCTCTTCTACTTGAAATGCTATGTCATTAAAATTTCTTTCTTTTTTTGATAAATAGATCTATTCAACTTATCAAACTTTTTTAACTAAAGTTTTATCCTAATTTTTTTTTAAATTACATATGATATACTAATCATTGAAGATTAATTTAATTACACCAACAACTTGAATTATTTTATTTGATATGTACTTTTCAAAGTTTCTTTTATTTACTTATTTATTTCACCACTTAATAATATTTAAAACTCAAGTACTTATAAAAATTGGTACTCATTTTATTTTTTTATTTTTTTATTTTATATATTAAAGATTCTTAAAATGTAAAAGAAATAAAAACGATGAATTTAATATTTTAGACAATAAATTTGTTATTTATATGAGAAGAATAAAATCCACTTTTTTGGATTATACAAAAGAATTTTTGGATTAATATAACCCAAAGATATTGTATTACCTTCAAATATAGAGTAATAGAGAATAAAAGAATATAATTTGTTATTTAAAAGCATTGATGGTAAATCTATGGTATTTTTTGTTGCCAAACAAAATTCAATAAGAAAATTTTAATATATATTATTACCTGAAAAATTTAATTTGGACATAGATTACTTGCAACTTTTTATGCAAGATAATTTTTGATAAATATATAGTGAAAAGATGATTTTTTTTCTTGCAGTTTTTTTACAAGTAATTGCCCATAAATAAATCAAGTAAATCCGTAAGATAAGACATAAAAATTTAGAAAAAAAAGTAATATTTTTAATTTAGTTTCTTCACTTTTTTTTGTGATCATTATATTTATAATTCATTTTATTAGATAATTAAACACTAATTTATATCCGTACTTCATTCTAAATGCATCAAAAGCAAAGACTAATTGATTGAGTAATATTTTAAAAATCCATTTGTAATAGTACTGAAGAAGGTATCATTTTGTTAATATTTATTACAAAAATTAATTTGTTTCAAGATTACATAATTTTTCTTTCCTTCAAAAAAGGAGATTTAATTCTTTTATTCTCATATAAACAACAAACTTATTGTCTAAAATATGAAATCCATCATTTTATTTCTTTTACATTCTAAGAATTTTTAGTATATAAAATAAACAACAACAAAAAAATTATTGTACCAATTCGTATAAGAACTTGTATTTTAAACTATTATTAAGTGGTGAAATAAATAAGTAAATAAAAAAAACTTTGAAGATTACATATCAAATAAAATAACCTAATATTTTGATGTAATTAAATTAATCTTCAATGATTAATATATCATGTATATTTTTTTCCTTAAAAAAAGAATTAGGATGAAACTTTAGTTAAATAAGTTTGATAAGTTATACATTTATATATATTAAAAATTTAATGACATGACATTCTAAGTAGGAGAGAAAAATTTTGAGGTGTTAAGTATATTTTAAGGAAAAAAAAAGTTGGATGATATTCTTGTCCTAAATAAAATAAAAGTGATATTTATAGGCAATTTTTCAAACACGGGTGACCATTCAGGGAATTTACTAAGAAATTTATTGCTTAGATCTTTTAATGAATTAGTCTAAACCAAGTCATTTGTGATTAAAATGTCAAACCTAGAGTAGAAACTAGAAAGTTTAGACAACCATTTTTTTAATTTTATAAAAAATATTTTAAACCAGGAGGTCAAAGAGGCTATTCGTAGGATACGGAGGGGTAGGGCGACGGGGCCTGACGAGATTTCGGTGGATTTTTGGAAGTATACTGGTGAGGCAGGTTTAAGGTGGTTGACTGATTTGTTTAACGACATTTTCAAGACTGCGAGAATGCCTGAGGTTTGTAGATGAAGTATACGATGATTCTGTTATATAAAAACAAGGGTGCCATTCAGAGTTGCAACAACTATAGGGGTATTAAGCTATTGAGTCACACTATGAAGATTTGGGAGAGAGTGGTTGAGCGAAGATTGAGGAGGGTCGTGTCCATTTCGGAGAATCAGTTTGATTTTATGCCTGGTCGCTCGACGACAGGGGCAATCCACCTTGTGAGGAGATTAGTGGAGCAGTATAGGGAAAGGAAGAGGGATTTGCACATGGTGTTCATCGACCTGGAGAAAACGTATGGCAAAGTCCCTAGGGAGGTCTTTGGAGATTTTTGAAGGTGAGAGGGGTTCCGGTGGCGTACATCAGAGCTATTAATGACATGCACGATGGAGGTAAGACTCAAGTGAGGACGGCGAGAGGAGACTCAGGGCACTTTCCAGTCGAGATAGGGTTGCATCATGGATTGACTCTTAGCCCATTTCTGTTTGCATTGGTGATGGACGTGTTGACGCGGAGTATTCAAGGTAAGGTGCCTTGGTGTATGTTATTTGCAAATGATGTAGTGTTGATTGATGATACGTGGGAGGGTATGAATAAAAAATTGAAGGTTTGGAGACAAACCCTTGAATCTAAGGGGTTCAGGTTGAGTAGGTCCTAGACGGAGTCTATGGAATGCAAGTTTAGTGACTCGAGGCAGGAGGACGAAGTGGTGGTGAGGTTGGATTCCCAGGATGTTTGTAAGAGGGATAGTTTTAAATATCTTGGGTCTATGATTCAGGGGAATGGCGAGATTGATGAGGATGTCTCAAAACGTATTGGAGTAGGTTGGATGAAGTGGAGGCTCACCTCGAGAGTGTTGTGTGGTAAGAAGGTGCCTCTTAAGCTTAAAGACAAATTCTACAGAGTGGCAGTCCATCTGGCCATGCAGTATGGAGCGGAGTGTTGGCCAGTCAAGAACTCCCACATTCAAAGATTGAAGGTGGTGGAAATGAGAATATTGCGTTTGATGTGTGGACTTACTAGAGGGGATAGATTAGGAATGAGACTATAAGGGAGAAGATGAGAGTGACTTCAGTGAAGGACAAGATGCGAGAAGGAAGGCTGAGATGGTTTGGGCATGTGATGAGGAGGGATACAGATGTCCCAGTTCGTAGGTGTGAGAGACTAGCTTTGGATGGCTTTAAGAGGAGTAGAGGTAGACCGAAGAATTACTGGAGGGAGGTGATTAGACATGACTTGGAGCAGCTATAGCTTACTGAGGATATGACCTTAGATAGAAAGGTGTGGAGGTCGCGTATAAGGGTAGAAGGCTAGTGTGAGTGTGTGGGTTGTAGCAAGGTATTAGGAGAGCTCTTGTGTAGCGGGCTTAGTAATCCTAGGACTGTGTCCATAAGTAGGAGCCTCTAGTCAGGAGAGTTTAGGTGTGGTGGGTGTCTTTGGTCTGTGAGTGTATGTTACTACAAGGTGGGTGTCCTATTTCTTATTTCTTATTTCGAATTGCTCGTATTTCTCTAATATCTATTTTATTATTTCTTATTCCTTAGTTCTGTTATGCCATCCATCCTGCTTCATATTTCACTACGACCTTGTGTACTATTCTCTATCTTGAGCCGGGGGTCTATCGTAAACAACCTCTCTACTTCTTCGGAGGTAGCGGTATGGACTGCATACATTTTACCCTCCCCAGACCTCACTTTGTGGGAATATACTGGATTTGTTGTTGTTGTTGTATTTTCTCAAACGTGTTCATATTTTAAAGTTGATACTCTATTAATCGGGGCTCCAATGTGGGCATCGACACCGGATGAAAACCAAAAAAAAAAAATCCTCTTTACCTCAACTAGAGTAACGAAAAGAAAACGACATTAGGATACAAATAGGAATTAGGTCGAGAGGGCAATGACCCCTCTGTAGATCAAAGGGCAGTTTATTTTTTCGAACTTCCTCTTTTGGACTCCCCCTTAGCTTGTATGATTGGTAATTAATACTTATGTTAAATTTGTCATTCCACTGTCCACATCGCCCATAGAACTGTCAAGTAAACAAAAAATTTGATGCTTAAAGTAGCAATTGCAAATGGTAATTAAAAAAGCTTTTAGAAAATTTAGGGAAATATTCAATTTAACCATTATACACCAAAAAAATAAAATTATCAGGCCATTTAAAAAATAATTAAAAATAACAATCCATAAGAATCAAACTTATTAGAATAATAAGGGGAAAAAGTTCGAAATATACCTAAATTTTGGCAAAATTTGTTGTAACACGCCTCGACTTTGCGGGGTCTTATGACCCCACCTAAATTATTTTTTACTGTATTTCTGTTGCATATATTTGCTTAGCTGGACCACTTTAGATCCTTGCACGCTTAGTGTGCGTGTATTCATGCAGTAATCCAGCTGATAAATATATGCCACAAAAATATGGTAAAAAATAACCTAGGTGGGGTCATAAGGCCCCGCAAAGTTGAGGCGCATTACAACAAATTTCGCCAAAATTTAGGTATATTTCAGACTTTTTCTCAAAAATAAGGTGTGAAATTACCCGCTATATACACACGTTAAAATATACTGATGTTAATGCATATAATTTAATTAAATTCTAGAAAAAAAAAACACCAAAAGCTTTCAAATGGATTTTTCTCCAAATATTTGTGAAGAAAACATCAAAATTATGATTGAAGCCCCCTCCTCCCCACCCCCCACACCAAAAAGAAAAAGAAAACAATAATGAAATACTTGCAACATATAGAAGTTAAAAAAGAAGGCAAACTTCTACTAACTTCGTACATCTTTAGTTTTTTCACCTTTGATTTTACACACCATTTAAAATACTCTCCATTTCAAAATACTTGACTTTTATTGATTTGACACTCTTTTTAAGAAAATATTAATTAGAATTTTATTTTACTAAATTTGCCTTATTAGTTATGCTTTGAAAATATAAATTTGAGTATATACACTTTGTTTAATCATTTAATGATAGGGGTAGTATTGGAAGAACACAATAAAATTTTCTTGATTTTATAAAATCAACAACTAAATTAAATTTTTTCTTTTTTGAAAGAGGCCAATTAAAATGAATATTTATTTAGAAAAAAAGACCAACTAAAATGAACGGAGGAAGTAATAAATAAAAGATTAATTTACTATACTATTCCTATTAATTGGAAGTCATCTTAATGTAGAGAAAAAGAATAGTACTAATTGCGGTAAGATAGACATAAAGAAGTAAATTATTTCTTAATTTTTTGAGTTGGACAATTAATTTCTAGTGACTTAAATGTAGCTTAGCCAGTGCTAAACGTGGCAAAAAGAACCAAAGTTGGAAATCATTGTTCTCTTTTTTTAACTCACATGAAGATAACACCTTTTTCCCCCCTTCCACTAGTATGCCAGAATTGGATGGATTTGCCGACCACAAAAGAATTGCGAGGATAAGAGGATGCCGTTGTCCCTGGAGAGAGGATCGACATGTTCATGTGATGTGGTGATGATTGTAGCCATAATGACAAATGACAAATTAAAGATAAAGTTAAACCGCTCCAAATTAAAGTGTGATCATATAGGATAAATGGATAATGAAGGATAAGGATTGAGCTAAACCTAGACTTGTAAGATCAAAAAGGGAAAAGATTTTAACGATTGCTCCATTATGATAATCTATTTTATTGATCCATTGGTTTACTATTTGTGGAGTAGATTTATGTGTCTCAATGAAAGAAACGTTACTATCTAATTTCCGTATGTTGATTAACTAATTCTCCAGAAAACAGGTCGCAGTGAGCATTTAAAATATAAATTTAATTACATTATATCTATAGTCTATAACAGTTGGAGTACATTTAGTTTCCCGGCCATGCATGCAGATATAATACGTATCTTTAACAAGATTATCATTTAGTTGTCCTTGTACTAAGGGTGTCAAACGGGCCGGGCTGACCCGGCCCGACCCAGCCCTATTAGCTAACCTGGCCCGGTTTGACCCGGCCCGGTAAGCCCTAGGGCTTAAGGGTTCCGGGTCTCGGGCCATTTTTTTTTAAAATGGGCCCGGTTAACCCGGCCCGGACCAAGCCCGGTCCAAGCCCGCCGGTTAACCGGCCCGGAATATAAAAAAAAAAAAAAAAAATTAATTTTGGGCCAACTAGCCGTTGGCCCAACGGCTATATAGCCGTTTTTGGGTCCAAACGGCTAGTTTGGGCCCATTTAATTAAAAAAAAAAAAAAAAAACTTTAAAAAATATTTTTTAATCCCCAAAAAAAATCTATAAATACCCTACAACTTCAAATCATTTTTCACACAATTTTTCACTCTCTCAAATCTCATTCTCTCTCAAATCTCAATTCTCAATTCTCTAATATTCAATATATTTAATTTCTTAAAGTGTTCACTTTAATTTTTTAATTTTCGTTTACAAAGTACGAGCGGAAGTTTCCAAAGTCGCAATCTTCGGATACTTCCAAAATTTGGTATTGTCGTTCCATCTCTTACGTTTAATTTTTATTTATTGTATTAATTATTTATTATTTAATTTTATTATATTTGTGTATTTTGAATATTTTTAGTTTAATTTAATTTATATTATGGATAAATTAAAAAACCTCGCTGCTAAAGGTGTTAAAATTTTTTGTCCCGGAAGCGGTAGTGGTAGTAAAAAGCGAATTACTAGTGGTAGAGGTAGTTCAAGTAATAGATATACCCGTGTGCCTTCGCCTCCGGTACCGCTTGGTACACCTTTTGAGGAAGAAATAGATGTAGGTGCTCACGATATGGATTATGTAGAAGCTCAGGAAAATTATGGTATAGAAGAAGAAAATGAAGTAGATGCAGTTAATTTAGACGAAGATAATGAAAATATTGCTGAAACACCCGCAATAGGAGATGCTAACGTTAGATCTGAATCAGTTAATCTCCCTTCCCGTCCTCCCAGTGCCCCAAAACCTCGTAAAAGAACTAGTATTGCATGGCAATTTTTTGAACGTATATCAGATATTGAGGTGCAGTGCAATATTTGTCAACAAATATATAAGCATAGAAGTGGAGGCAAGCAAGGGGGTACGGGTACGTTAATGAGACATATAGATGAAGATCACAAAAGAGAGTTAAATATTGCAAAAGGTGGTGGGGATGTTGGTGGGTCAACGCAAACTAGAATGGACCCAACAACCGGTCAAGTAGCGAAAAAGTATAATAAATTGAGGGACAGGGAAGAAATAGCTAAAATGGTAGCTGTGGGTTGTTTGCCTTTTAGTTTTCCTTCTTCTGATGCTTTTATTCGTTATATACAAGCAATTTATAATCCTATGTTTAATGGTATTCCTAGAACTACTTGTCGGTCTGATATTTTTAGACTCCATTCACAATATTGTTTTTATTTATCAACATTGTTAAAAAATATTCAATGTAGATTGTCCCTAACTTCTGATCTTGGTCGTGCTGTAAATAAAAATGATTATTTAACCGTTACTTGTCATTGGATGGATAGTAATTTCGTGATGCAAAAACGTATTCTTGCTTTTTTATATGATGAAGATCGTAAACATACTGGACAATTTATTGCTGATTCTATTGTTAAAATTGCCGGATACTATGGTATAGAAAATAAAATTTTATGTATTGCTTTTGATAATGCTTCTAACAACAAGACTGCTATAACAAAAATAAAATCTACGCTATCTCCGTCCTTGCCTGAAATTTTTCATATTAAGTGTGCATGTCATATATATAATTTAATTGTAAAAGATGGTCTTGAGTTTTTTGAGCTTTATATTGAAAAAATTCGTCTTGCCGTTGGTTTTATTCAAGGAAATAATCGTAGATCGAGAATTAGAGAATTTAAAGTTAAATGTCAAGAAAATGGACTTACACCGATTTTGATGCCTGAGGAAATTGATACTAGATGGAATTCTACGTATGAGTTTTTAAAAACTTGTTATAAATATAGAATTCCTATTACACTAGCTTTTAACCAACATTGCGGTTCATTTGCTGATTCTGCTGATTGCATGCTACATAATTCTGATTGGGTTGTAATTAATGATCTTGTTATGTTTTTAGAAAAATTTTATGTAGCTACGGTTGAATTTTCCGGTGCTTACTATCCTACTGTTTGTAATATTTTGGCATATATAGCCGATATTTCTGGTTTGCTCCAACAATATAAAAATAAAGAAGGTTATAAAGAAGCTGTTGGCGCCATGTTTACAAAATTTAAAAAATATTTTTTCCCGATTCCCCCTATTTACTTGGTTGGTGCTATGCTAAATCCGTGCATGAAATATAATAATATGTGTCACTTTAGTACTCTTATTTATACTAACTTAGAAATAAATACTAACCATGATTCTGAACAACTACAGCCTGATTTGTGGACGGCTACGGCTGATGCAAAAGATTATATAGAAAAATTATATAATCACTATGCTGATTTATTTGATTCAGCCGTACCTACAAATATCACTCCAACTGTCGCTCCTCATCCTCCCGAGGAGCCATCATCTTCTAAAAGGCCGGCACATAGTGGTTTTTCTGATTCGTTTTATGATTTAAATTGTTGGAACAGTGTTGATGAGAGAACTTACACATCAACTTATCGGGAAGAGCTGAAATATTATCTTCGGACGGCACCAGAGGATCGCAGACGACGGATCAACACGCTGGATTGGTGGAGGAATAATGAATCACAATATCCTGTGCTTTCAAGATTAGCTAGAGATATCTTGAATGTTCCAATGTCAACCGTTGCATCAGAGAGCGCCTTCAGTCAGGGACGACAACAGCTTGGAGACAACCGACACTCATTGGGAAGCAATGCAATGAATGTTCTAGTTTGCCTCAGAGATTGGATTAGAGCGGAAAGAAGAAACCAAGGAATGGAACCGGAGCCGAGCGACGAGCTGAAACTAGAAGAAATTATGACTTCACAGGAGAACTCAGCAGAATCAAGTCCAATGCATGGTTTTGCCCCCGTTGACTTTGATTATCCTATGCAAGTTCCCATTAATATTAACATGAATGAGTTGGAAAAAATGATGCATAATTTATAGATTTTTCATTCATGTAAATTATAAATTTTGGATCATTTTGCAATCAATAAAATTCCCCAAATTCATTCAGTCCTTAGTCGTTCTTTTTTATTTTTTTTTGAATAAATTTTGAATATTTGTGCATATATCTTCTATAGAAGTGTATATTTAACGTATACATGTGTATATGTTTTATAAATTAGTATATAAGTATATCTATACATATTGTAATGTATATATAATGTAGTATATTTTATAAGTAGTAGTATATATACATTTAATGGTGCGTATACACGTGTATATATCTTCTATAGAAGTGTATATTTAATGTATACATGCGTATATGTTTTATAAATTAGTATATAACTATACAAATATATATTGTAATGTATATACATTATAGTATATTTCATTTAAAGTATTACATATACATAGAATAGAGTGTATATATGTGAATGGATCTTCTATAGACGTGTATATTTAACGTATACATGTGTATATATTTTATAAATTAGTATATAACTATACAAATATATATTGTAATGTATATATATTGCATATATCTCATTTAAAGTATTACATATACATAGAATAGAGTGTATATATGTGAATAGATCTTCTATAGACGTGTATATTTAACGTATACATTACTTTATGTTTTATAAATTAGTATATATATTGTAGTATATACTTTTTTTAAAGTAGTACATATCTTTTGAATGGTGCGTATATATGTGTATATATCTTCTATAGACGTATATCTTTAAAGTATACAAGTGTATATGTTTTATAAATTAGTATGTAACTATATATATATACATATTATTGTATATATATATATGTATATCACTATATTGTAGTACATATTTTATTTAAAGTAGTACATATATATTGAATGGTGCATATATATGTGTATATATCTTCTAAAGTAGTATATATTTAACGTATACATGTGTATATGTTTTATAAATTAGTATATATATATATTGTAGTGTATATATATATATATATTATACTATTATAGCAAATGTTTTATTTAAAGTAGTACGTATAGTCATATATAATTATATATTGAATGGTACGTATATATGTGCATATATCTTCTATAGAAGTGTATATTTAACGTATACATGTGTATATGTTTTATAAATTAGTATATAAGTATATCTATACATATTGTAATGTATATATAATGTAGTATATTTTATAAGTAGTAGTATATATACATTTAATGGTGCGTATACACGTGTATATATCTTCTATAGAAGTGTATATTTAATGTATACATGCGTATATGTTTTATAAATTAGTATATAACTATACAAATATATATTGTAATGTATATACATTATAGTATATTTCATTTAAAGTATTACATATACATAGAATAGAGTGTATATATGTGAATGGATCTTCTATAGACGTGTATATTTAACGTATACATGTGTATATATTTTATAAATTAGTATATAACTATACAAATATATATTGTAATGTATATATATTGCATATATCTCATTTAAAGTATTACATATACATAGAATAGAGTGTATATATGTGAATAGATCTTCTATAGACGTGTATATTTAACGTATACATTACTTTATGTTTTATAAATTAGTATATATATTGTAGTATATACTTTTTTTAAAGTAGTACATATCTTTTGAATGGTGCGTATATATGTGTATATATCTTCTATAGACGTATATCTTTAAAGTATACAAGTGTATATGTTTTATAAATTAGTATGTAACTATATATATATACATATTATTGTATATATATATGTATATCACTATATTGTTGTATATATTTTATTTAAAGTAGCACATATATATTGAATGGTGCATATATATGTGTATATATCTTCTAAATTAGTATATATTTAACGTATACATGTGTATATGTTTTATAAATTAGTATATATATATATTGTAGTGTATATATATATATATATTATACTATTATAGCAAATGTTTTATTTAAAGTAGTACGTATAGTCATATATAATTATATATTGAATGGTACGTATATATGTGTAATTGTTTATACTTTATATATTTTTTTAAAAATATATGTTGTATATTGGAGTGTATATAGTGTATATTGGATTTTTTATTTATTTTTTAAACGGGTTTGACCGGTTTTTAACCGGGTTTGACCGGGTCTTGGTGGGTTTGACCGGATTGGGTTTAGTGGGCCGGGTCCGGGTGGGTTTTAATTTTTTTACTGTTTGGCCCGGCCCGGTTAACGCCAAACCCGGCCCGGAACCGGCCCGGAACCCGGGTAAAATGGGAGGGCCGTTCCGGGTTGGCCCGGCCCGGCCCGTTAGACACCCCTACCTTGTACTAGTAATTGAGTTAAAAGAATATATATGTCATCCATTAATGAATTTATGATTTTTTTTGTGTGTGGGGACTAATTTATGTTGGTGAGGGTGTCATCATCATATCTCATATGGTCATGACTTACGTACAAAGATATGATTAAAGCGTTTCATAAACGCGCCAAAAATAAAATAGATGAAAAATTGCATTATAGAGATGAAAGATTAGGGGGACATAGGTCTTTAATAATGTTTTATGGTGAAAGCTGTATATCACTTTGTTTGGGTTTTATTTTATGATCCAATGGAGCAAAACATTCTTTATAATTTAATTATTGGGTTATGAGTTCCTATCTAGTTAAATAGCCCAATTTAAACCAACTCACTTTTGTCCATATGCCCATTACTATGAGCATATAGATCTTTTTTAGGTCTTATTCACCATCCACAAAGAGAGTTTTAGCAGCCATAAAAGAGAGAAAGATTTTTACCCAAATTTACAACCACAACTGTCAACTTCAAATTGTAATTTCCGCTTCGTTTCTTGTCTGATTGAGCTAATTTTTTGACAAATTATTCCTCTCATCTCAACGTTTGATTAGGAACTGACGAATTTGGATTTGGTGGCCTATAGCTCCTATTTTTTATCCCTGAACAATAGCTGCATTTTGGTGCTTTTGCTCCTTTATTTCTCTAGTGTTTGATGCTGTGGTTTATGTATTATTGCTTGTTGTTTGACACTTGTTTGGTGGCCATTTTGGAGAATAATATTGTAACTCTTGGTGATTATAGTGGAGATTTTGGTCCCGTGGTTTTTTACTCATATCGAAGAATTTTCCACATAAATTTGGTGTCTCTGTGATTGGTTTATTCTTGTCTTACCGTTTTTGTGTGGTTGATATATTTGCTGCCTATTCTTTGTTTTGATTGGGTTTTCTTGTCTCCTTTTGGTTCAAATTGAAAAGAAAAGTTAGATTTGGGTATTCTTCCGCTGTTATTCTGTCGGACACTTTGATAGTGCCACCTTACCTTTCCCAACAAAGTGGTATCTTAGCGTTGGTTATTTTTGATTTTAACGATAGATGTAAATATGAGCAAAATGGTGTGTTTGAATAGTAGTAATTATCATACTTTGAAAGGCTAGATGGAAGATCTTCTCTTTGTCAAGAAAATGCATTTACATGTGTTTGCGTCTACTAAACCTCAATCCATGACAGATGAGGATTGAGAATTTGAGCACTTACAGGTTTGTGGCTATATTAGATAATGAGTTGAAGATAATGTTAGAAATCGTATTGTAAATAAGACACATGCCAAAAGTTTGTGGGATAAGCTCGAGATACTTTATGCTTCGAAGAATGGCAATAACAAGTTGTTCCTGCTTAAACAATTGATGAATATCAGGTATAACGAGGGAAGTCCTATTTTCTAATCATATAAATAATTTTTAGGGTGTCCTTGGCCAGCACTCCGGAATGAGTGTAAAGTTCGATGAAGAAATTCAGGGACTTTGGCTTCTTAATACTCAGCCTGACTCTTGGGAAACCCTTTGAGTTTCTTTAACTAATTCTGCTCCCAGTGGTGTTGTAACTATGGAATATGTTAAGAGTGGTGTCTTGAATGAAGAGACGATAATAAGATCTCAGGCCTCATTTTCCTTATCTTCACACTTTGATATTTTGGTTACTGAAGAGAGGGGGAGAAATAAGTCCAGAGGTCTGAATAATAGAGATAAAAGTAAAAGCAAGTCGAGGTTCAAATTCAAGAATGTTACATATGACTACTGCAACGAAAAGGGACATATAATAAAATATTGCTACAAACATAAGAGATATATAAGACGACAAAAGAAAGAAGGTGATAATGAAATCGTGTTGTCATTGTTGCTAATGATGATCTTCTTGTTGCTTATGGTAAAAATGCCATTAATCTTATTCGTGATGAGTCTAGCTGGTTTGTGCATTTTGGTGCTACTTCTCATGTTACACCAACGAAAGAATTATTTTCTTCTTATACTCTTGGTAATTTTGGGATGTTGAAAATGGGCAATAATGGTAAAGTTAAAGTACTTGGCATTGACGCTGTTTGTTTGAAAAGTAACAATGGTTCGAAACTAGTTTTCAACAATATCAAATATGCTCCAGATGTCCGTTTGAATCTGGTTTTTGTAGGAAGCCTTGGTGATGAGGGTTATGTTAACACCCTTGGTGCTGGATAGTAGAAGCTTACCCGAGGTTCGATGATTGTGGCTCGAGGTAACAAGTTGTCTAACTTGCACTATTTTAGAGCTCTACTTCTAGAGGCTTGATAAACTTGGTGGAGAATGATACTTCATCAGAGTTATGGCATAGAAGGTTGAAGAAAGGAATTGATAATTTTGCTAAAAAAATTTGCTTTTTGGAGTGAAACAAACAAAGTTGAAGAAGTGTGTTCATTGCTTAGCCGGTAAATAGAAAAGAGTTTCTTTTCAGAGTCATCCATCTTCAAGAAAGCTTGATTTGTTGGAGTTGGCATATTCTGATTAGTGTGGTCCTTTTAAAGTAAGGTCTTATGGTGGTGCACTTTAATTTGTGACTTTTATTGATGATCATTCTCGTAAAATCTGGTATTTTTTTGAAGTCCAAGGATCAAGTACATGATGTGTTCAAGGGTTTTCAGGCATTGGTTGAGAGACAGACAAGGAGGAAATTGAAATGCATCTGCTCAGATAATGGTGGTAAGTATATCGGTTCTTTTGATAGATATTACAGAGAGTAAGGTATTCGGCATCAGAAAACTCCTCTAAAAAATCCTCAATAAAATGGTGGTCTGGTAAGAATATTTCTTATGATCATCTTAGAGTCTTTGGGTGTAAAGACTTTGTGCATGTTCCTAAGGATGAAAGGTCAAAGTTGGATGTTAAAACTAGGCAGTGAATATTTATTGGTTATGGTCAAGATGAATTTGGCTATCGTTTCTATGATCCAGTTGAAAAGAAACTTGTTAGAAGTCAAGATGTTGTGTTCTTTGAAGACCAAAGAATTGAAGATTTTGACAAAGCTGAAAAGGTTCATTCTTAGAGTAGTGAGAGCCTAGTTGATGTTGATCCAGTTCCTTTGACTACTGTTCCTGAAGAAAATCTTTATGATAATATAAATCAAGTTGATAATTGTAAGACCCCGCAAAGTTTCCTCATAGTCTGAGCCTTAGAGCGTGTCAAGTGAAGTATAATTCTGGCTCGAAAAGATTGAGAAGTGACTTTCTAAGTGAGTATCGTGTTAACCATATAGAATTTCCCTAATTTTGACTTTTTATCACATGGAAAATTTGATAGGCTTTTCGTCGATATAAGATTTGCCCAAATCCGATACCGGGTAAGAAGTTATGACTAATTTAAGTCCTAGTCGTAAAACAACATCATTTTCGTGCTTGGCGCATCGTGGAAAGGGTCTATTTAAAAATTGTCAATTTTCAGTGGAACTCTGCGATAGTGGCGCGTCGCGAAGGACCCCAATTTCCCAATAGTCAATTTCCAGTGTCCTGGCGCGATTGTGATGCGTCGCGCTGAAGTTCTAGGTCCCAACTAGTAGGACAACGCGATGGCTCCGCATCGTGGTGACTCTCAGATTCCCATTTGTCAATTTCCAGTGAGCCACTGCGATAGAGGCGCATCGCGGTGGCCCATGAAATCAGGTTCCCAGTTACAATTTTCCAGCGTCGTACAAAAGTTAAAAAGGGCATTTTGAACATTTTCCAAGCCTCTTAAACCATGCAAACACCAAATCAAGTTCATTTACAAGCATTTTATGAAGTCTCTCTCAAGTTTTCACTCAACAAAAAACCTAAGTATCCAAAACCTCCTCCAAGAATCTCAAGAATCCACCATAGATTTTCTTAATTGAGTCAAGATTCAAGGTTCCCAAGTCAAGGGCTTCAAGAACCCTCATTCAAGAGTACGAATAGAGTTCCAAAAGCGAGAGTTCATCCAAAGCGTCTAATTCAAGGTATGTAGGGTTTTGAACAAGGGTAATCCTTTCACCCTTGTGCCCAAAAGCTTATCTAAACTATACTTCTATGCAATTTATGAGATTTTACATGAAATTGAATTGGGGGGTTTTCACCCATTGTTATTGGTTGCAAGCTTTTGATGTTTCCCTTGAATTGAGAGTCTAATGACATAATTTTTACATGTTTTCGTGAGAAATTGCATCTGGGTCTATACCCCATGATTTTAATCCTTGAGAAGTTAATAGTTGAAATGCTTGAAATATTAAAGTATATGAGTATGTTGAGATTTTGAGATAAATTGCTGAAATTTCCAGCTTTCTACATGAGTTATGGATCTATATGCTATCTATTATGCTTTGATGAGTTTTAACTTGAGATTTAACTATGGGTTATTAAGCCCTACTTGAGACTTGAGATTTTATAAACTATTGTGCGATAAGCACCCATGATTTGAGTATTCTGAGATTATTGAGAAATGTTTTGACCTAATGGTCATTGAGTTTTGAAATCCACTCTACTACATGAGATTTCAGATTTGATTATTGGGTTCGTGGTGAACCATGAGATTATTTCCAAAAGTGGATTTTTATGAAATGAGCGCAAACAATCTAAAGGGAGTAGTATTTAGCACCGAACGAGTAAGTTACTACGGTTTCTTACCCCAAAACTCTGTGCCACCGTAGGTTGGGCCTGAGGCCGAGTTTATGATTATTATTGGGCCTAAGGATGAGTTGATATTGGGTCAGAGGCCGAGTTTATTTAGTGATCACTGGAACTAGGTTATACTCCATGGAAAGAGTATGACGCTTTTCCCCAACGTGAGGTCTCTTCCTTAGGAGGAACAAACATTGGACTCTATGTAGCTCGCATGGTTTATGTCGGTTAAGAGAACCTCCCTTGACATTTAAACTTCGAGATCAGTTACTTCCTTGAAAACTAAAGTATTTACCCTTCCAAAGAGATATTTTCCTAAAGTGAATGAAATGCCTTCAAGTATGTTTCAAAGTTATATGATTCCGTATTCTTAGTATTTGAGTTCAAAAGAGTTATGAGTTCTTGAGCATTAAATAAGTTTTACTCTTCATGAGGCATATGAATGAGTTGAAAGTATTGTTTAAAGTCTCCTTTAGCCTATGGTTAATGAGAATAAGAGAAGATTACCGATTTCAAGGTTAAACTATGATGACTCACAAGATTTGTGTTACATGCTCCATTCTACATGATTCATGAGCTTTACATTTTATACTTACTCAAGCCATATGAGTCATTACTTATTGCATGCATGATTTGATTAAAGAGTATTGATGTTGATTTATATAAATGCATGCACCCCCAGATACTCAGTACATTCCCAAGTACTGATCCACATATACGTCTATGTGCTATATTGTATTATAATATAGGTTCAGGTGCTCAGTCCCAGCCTCATCAATGACTTTCGAGTACCTCTGTCTATATTCCTACAATGGTGAGTCCTTATGGTTCGAGGACCTATCTTCAAACATTTTTTCATTTAAGAGACTATGTTTTTACTTTCAGTTTATTTCAAGTCAGTTGGGGACCTATCCCAATGGCTCTTTAGTTCATAGATTAGTAGAGGCTTTGTCAGACTAGTTATCAGATTGTGGTTTTGTGGAGGTTTCCAGTACTGTGGTCGTTTGGACCAAGCATTTTCTCCGTATTTCCTTTTATATGATATGACTATGCTAGTGTTTGAATTATTTCATCTTAAAATGAGTGTTATTAGTAGAAACAGGCTCTAAGGGTTAGCTTGGGGCTACTTGTATCCTCAAGCACCGTGTGACATCCTGGGAGACAATTTTGGGTCGTTACAAACTTGGTGTCAAAGCCTAAGGTTTTTAAGGAGTCCTAGGGAGTCTGACAAGCCGCATTGAGTGGAGTCTTAACCATCGGTGTGTAGCACGCCATATCTATGAGCAAGAGGCTACAAGCCATTTTAGGAAAAGTTATTTCTTTCTTTCGGATTCTATCGTGCCTACAGTTATCCCTCTCATCTAATAGTTCATGCTCTTCTATTTCAAAAAATGCCTCTCCAAAGAGCGAATGCCCACAGGAACAATGATGAGCAACCCCCACCTATTGATTCTTTGAATGAGACTGTGTCTCATGCCGAGTTTCAGGCGGCCTTTTAGGCATTAGCCCAAGCAGTCACCGCTAATGTTCGAGCCAATAACTAGGCCACAGTTTCTAATCAGCAGGGAGGTGATGTAGCTGCGGCTAGGATCCGTGATTTCATGCGGATGAATCCACAAGAGTTTTATGGGTCCAAGGTAGGTGAGGACCCATAGTTGTACCTGGAGGAGGTGAGAAATATCACACAGGTGATGTATTTTTTTGAGGAAGAAAGTGTTGAGTTGGCATCTTATAGGTTGAAGGACATAGCATATGACTGGGTTGTATCGTGGAGGAAGGGTAGAGGTAAGGATGCTACTTCTATGACTTGGCAAGTGTTCCAAGATGCATTCTTGGACAAGTTCTTTCCGCTTAAGATAAGGGAGGCAAAGATTGAGGAGTTTATGAACTTGAGGTAGGGCTCCATGACTGTTAAGGAGTACTGCTTAAAGTTCAACCAGTTGGCCAAGTATGCTGCTGATTTGATTTCTGACACCCGGGCTAATATGAGCAAGTTCGTAACCAGTATTTCTGAGTTGGTACTAAAGGAGTGTAGGACTGCGATGCTGTATAGGGATATAGATCTGGCTAGGTTGATGATGTATGCCCAGCAGATAGAGGCAGATAAGATTAGGGAGAGATATCGAGTGAGGGGTAACAAGAGGGCTAGATCTGAGAAACATGAGTTTAGTCAACCTAGGTTCCATGGAGGGAACCGCCCTCAGTTTCAGAGGCGTCCGTCTATTCCAGCGCCTTTATCAGCTAGTTCTCCCATACCTAGAAGTAGGCAGGAGCAAGGGGACAAATCTTTTATGTCTAGGTTGTAGAATAGTATTGGTAACAGGCTCCACTATCCTCCTTGTGCTAAGTTTGGTAGGAGTTATCTCGGGGAGTGTTTTGTAGATCTAAAGGGCTATTTTGGTTGTGGAAAATAGGGCCACACACTTAGAGATTTTCCTCATGCTAGACAGGGGAATAGAGATGCCCGACCTCAGGCACATGCTACTAGTGCACCAACTCCTGTACCCCGTCCTGCCCCTGCTCAAGGCGCTTCATCTAGCACTGTTGGCGGTCAGTGCTAGAACAGATTCTATGCCTTACCACCCCGTCAGGAGCATGAGGACTCTCCTAATGTTATTATCGGTATGCTCTGTGTCTTTTCCTTTGATGACTATATGTTGTTGGACCACGGGTCAAGTCTCTCTTATGTGACCCCACTTGTAGCTATGAATTTCAAAATGAGTCCTGAAAAGATTCCTGAGCCTTTCCTAGTTTCTACACCCATCGGGGAGTCAGTTGTTGCTAAAAAAGTGTATAGAGATTGTCCTGTTACTGTTCTTCATAGAGTCATACTTGCTGATTTGATAGAGTTAGACATGGTGGATTTTAACCTTATTCTGGGTATGGATTGGCTTTATTCTTGTTATACGTCTATAGACTGTCGTACCCGTGCGGTCAAGTTTCAGTTTCCTGATGAACCAGGGTTTGAGTGGTCCGAGAGTTTGGTATCTCCCAAGAGTCATTTTATCTCCTATCTCAAAGCCAGAAAGCTAATATCCAAAGGTTGCATCTATCACCTAGTTAGAGTCAAAGATATTAAGTATGAGGCTCCAACTATTCAGTTAGTCAATATTGTTAATGAGTTTCCAGATGTTTTTCCGAAAGATCTCCCAGGGGTACCTCCCGATCAAGAAATAGAATTTAGGATAGCCCTTTTTCTTGATACTCGGCCTATTTCTATTCTGCCATACCGTATGGCACCTTCTGAGCTTAAGGAGTTGAAAGAGTTACTCAAAGATCTTTTAGACAAAGGTTTTATAAGGCCCAGTATTTCTCCTTGGGGTGCGCCTATCTTATTCGTGCGAAAGAAAGATGATTCTTTGCGTATGTGTATTGACTATCGTCAGCTTAACAAGGTCACATTTAAAAATAAGTATCCTCTTCCAAGAATTAATGACCTGTTTGATCAGTTGCAAGGTGCAAGTTATTTCTCCAAGATAAACCTTAGATCCGCTATCATCAACTTAAAGTGAGGGAATGTGATATTCCAAAGACAGCCTTACAAACTCGCTATGGTCACTTTGAGTTTCTAGTCATGTCCTTCGGGCTAACCAATGCCCCAGCCGCCTTCATGGACCTCATGAATCGAGTGTTCAAGCCATATCTTGATATGTTTGTCATTGTCTTCATAGATGACATCTTTGTATACTCCCGTAATGAGAATGACCATACAAATCACCTTAGAGTTGTCTTGCAAACTCTTAGAGATCACCAGTTGTTCGCCAAATTCAATAAGTGTGAATTTTGGCTAAGGTATGTAGCCTTTCTGGGTCATATTGTTTCAACCGAAGGTATTAGAGTTGACCCCCAAAACACAGAAGCTATAAGAAATTAGCCTAGACCTATCTCTTTGTCTGACATTAGAAGTTTCTTTGGTCTAGCGGGCTACTACCACCATTTTGTTGAAGGTTTATCTTTTATTGCGTCTCTCATGACCCAGTTAACCCAAAAGAAGGTTAAGTTCCAATGGTCAGATTCCTGTGAGAAGAGTTTTTAGGAGTTGAAGACTCGACTTACTTTAGCCTCTATGTTGACTTTGCCTGATGGTACAGATGGTTTTATGGTGTATTGTGATGCCTCTAGAATTGGTTTGGGTTGTGAGTTGATGCAAATAGGTAAGGTTATAGCCTATGCCTCTAGGCAGTTGAAGCCGCATGAGAAGAATTACCCAACCCATGATCTTAAGTTAGCTTCTGTGGTCTTCGCTTTGAAAATCTGGAGACACTATCTTTATGGTGTTCATGTTGATGTGTTTACTGATCATAAGAGCCTACAGTATGTGTTTACTCAGAGGGAGTTGAATCTTAGGAAGAGAAGGTAGTTGGAGTTGTTAAAAAACTATGATATGAGTATGCTGTATCACCCATGCAAGGCCAACGTAGTGACGGATGCCCTTAGCAAATTGTCTATGGGTAGTGTTTCTCATGTAGAGGAAGGGAAGAAAAAGTTAGCTCATGATGTGCATTGTCTGGCTAGATTGGGTGTAAGGTTACTTGATTCAGCCGAGGGGAGTATGTTGGTGCAAAGTAGTTCTGAATCCTCTTTAGTTTTGGAAGTGAAGGAGAAGCAAGACAAGGATCCTAGTTTGGTCGGACTAAAGGAGTCAGTTCAGGACCAAAAGGTAGAAGTTTTCTCCCAAGGGGGAGATGGCATATTGAGAGTGCAAGGTAGACTGTGTGTTCCGTGTGTTGATGATCTAAGGCAGAGGATTATGGCTGAAGTGCATGACGCGTGGTATTTTATTCATCCCGGCACCGCCATGATGTATCGCAACTTACGGGAAATCTATTGGTGGAATGATATGAAGAACGATATAGATGAGTTCGTAGCAAAGTGTGCAACGTGCCAATAGGTTAAGGTAGAGCACCAAAGACCTGGTGGTGTGATGCAAGAGTTTGGTATACCCACTTGGAAGTGGGAGGTGGTGAATATGGACTTCGTGATCGAGTTGCCTCTTTTACGTCGTCATCATGATTCTATTTGGGTTGTTGTGGATAGGCTGACTAAGTCTGCATATTTTTTACCCGTGCTCACATCTTATACAAATGAGGATTATTCTAGATTGCATATCCGGGAGATTATCAGGCTACATGGAGTTCTCTCATCCATTATTTTGGATAGGGGCACTCAATTTACTTCTCAGTTTTGGAGGGCGTTTCAGTAGGGTCTTGGTACCCAAGTTCTTTTGAGTTTCTCTTTTCATCCTGTTTTTCATGTCTCCATGCTTAAGAAGAATATTGGTGATTCTGTTGTAGTAGATCCCTCAGAGAGTGCTGATATTCAGAACAGTCTTTCCTTCGCTGAGATTCCTATTGAGATCCTAGATTTTCCGATCCGTAGACTAAGGAACAAAAAAGTTCCCTTGGTTAAAATTTTATGGCGGAACCAGTCTGTTGAGGGTGATACTTGAGAGGCAGAAGCAGACATGAAAGCCAAGGACCCACACCTCTTTTCCGCGAGTTCAGATCAATCTAAAGGTATTATTCTTCCTTAATTCAACCCTTTTAATCTAAAGTTCATCTACGTATCTATTCTTGCATGAGTTCTTGCAATTTCTGAGGTATTCAAGAGTTTAGAGAGATATTGAACCGTTTAGCAAATTTTCTTCAACTATGTGTACTCTATTTTTCCTGTGTTCCTAGTCCAACTAGCGACATTCGAGGATGAATGTTTCCAAGGGGGAGATATTATAAGACCTCGCAAAGTTCTCTCATAGTCTGAGCCTTAGAACGTGTCAAGTGAAGTGTAATTTTGGCCCTTAAAGATTGAGAAGTGACTTCCTAAGTGAGTATCGTAATAACCATATGAAATTTCCCCAATTTCGACTTTTTATCACATGGGAAATTTGATAAGCTTTCTGTCGATATAAGATTCGCCCAAATCCGATACCCGGGTAAGAAGTTATGGCTAATTTAAGTCCTAGTCATAAAACAATATCATTTTGGTGCTTGGTGCATCGCGGAGAGGGTCTATTGGATAATTGTCAATTTCCAGTGGAACTCCATGATAGTGGCGCGTCGCGAAGGACCCCAATTTCCCAATAGTCAATTTCCAGTGGCCTGACGCGATTGTGACGCGTCGCGCTGAAGTTCTAGGTCCCAACTAGTAGGACAACGCGATGGATCCACATCACGGTGACTCCCAGATTCCCATTTGTCAATTTCCAGTGAGTCACCGCGATAGTGGCGCGTCGCGGTAGCCCATGAAATTGGGTTTCCAGTTCAGTTTTTCCAGCTTTATACAGAAGTTAAAAAGGGCATTTTGAACTTTTTCCACGCCTCTTAAACCATGCAAACACCAAATCAATGTCATTTACAAGCATTCTATGAAGTCTCTCTTAAGTTTTCTCTCAACAAAAATTCTAAGTATCCAAAACCTCTTCCAAGAATCTCAAGAATCCACCATGGTTTTTCTTAATTGAGTCAAGATTCAAGGTTCCCAAGTCAAGGGCTTCAAGAACCCTCATTCAAGAGTAAGAATAGAGTTCCAAAAGTTAGAGTTCATTCAAAGCTTCTAATTCAAGGTATGTGGGGTTTTGAACAAGGGTAATCCTTTCACCCTTGTTCCTAAAAGCTTATCTAAACTATAATTCTATGCAATTTATGAGATTTTACATGAAATTGAATTGGGATTTTTCACCCATTGTTATTGGTGGCAAGCTCTTGATGTTTTTCTTGAATTGAGAGTCTAATGGCATGATTTTTACATGTTTTATTGAGAAATTGCAGCTGGGTCTATACCCCATGATCTTAATCCTTGACAAGTTAATAGTTGAAATTTTTGAAACGTTGAAGTATAAGAGTATGTTGAGATTTTGAGATAAATTGCTGAAATTTCCAGATTTCTACATGAGTTATGAATCTTTATGCTATCTATTATGCTTTGATGAGTTTTAACTTGAGATTGAACTATGCGTTATTAAGCCCTACTTGAGACTTGAGATTTTATGAACTATTATGCTATAAGCACCCATGATTTGAGTATTCTGAGATTATTGAGAAATGTTTTGACCTAATGGTCATTGAGTTTTGAAATCCACTCTACTACATGAGATTTCAGATTTGATTATTGGGTTCGTGGTGAGCCATGAGATTATTTCTAAAAGTGGATTTTTACGAGATGAGCGCAGATAATCTAAATGGAGTAGTATTTAGCACCGAGCGGGTAAGTTACTATGGTTTCTTACCCCAAAACTACGTGCCACCGTATGCTGGGCCTGAGGTCGAGCTTATGATTATTATTGGGCCTAAGGATGAGTTAATATTGGGCCCGAGGCCAAGTTTGTTTAGTGATCACTGGACCTAGGTTATACTCCCTAGCAAGAGTATGACGCCTCTCCCCAACGTGAGGTCTCTTCCTTAGGAGGAACAAACATTGGACTCCATGTAGCTCTCATGGTTTATGTCAGTTAAGAGAACCTCCTTTGACATTTAAACTTTGAGATCAGTTACTTTCTTGAAAACTAAAGTATTTACCCTTCTAAAGAGATACTTTCCTAAAGTGAATGAAATGACTTCAAGTATGTTTCAAAGTTATATGATTTCGTATTCCTAGTATTTGAGTTCAAAAGAGTTATGAGTTTTTGAGCATTAAAGAAATTTTTTTCTCCATGAGGCATATGAATGAGTTGAAAGCATTGTTTAAAGTCTCCTTTAGCCTATGGGTAATGAGAATAAGAGAAGATTACAAATTTCAAGGTTAAACTATTATGACTCACGAGATTTGTGTGACATGCTCCATTCTACATGATTTATGAGCTTTACATTTTATACTTCAAAAGTCACTGATGAGGCTAGGACTGAGCACCTGAACCTATATTATAAGACAATGTAGCACATAGACGTATATGTGGATCAACACTTGGGAATGTACTGAGTATGTGGGGGTGCATGCATTTATATAAAACAACATCAATACTCTTTAATCAAATCATGCATACAATAAGTAATGACTCACATGGCTTGAGCGAGTACCTCTTTCTATATTACTACAGTGGTGAGTCCTCATGTTTCGAGGACCTATCTTCACACATTTCTGCATTTGAGAGACTATGTTTTTACTTTCAGTTCATTTCGTGTCAGTTGGGGACCTGTCCCAATAGATTTTTAGTTCATGGATTAGTAGAGGCTTTGTCATATTAATTATCAGATTGTGGTCGTTTGGACCGAGCATTTTCTCCGTATTTACTTTCATATGATATGACTATGCTTGTGCTTGAATTATTTCATCTTGAAATGAATGTTATTATTAGAAACAGGCTCAAAGGGTTAGCTTGGGGCTACTTATAGCCTCAAGCACCGTGTGACATCCCGGGAGGTAATTTTGGGTCGTTACAATAATGAAGATGATGATCATATTCAGAATAACCAACATAGTATTGTTGATGCTCCGATACAAGTTGATATGGTTGATAAAAAACCAGTTGTTGATGCTCCAGCGAGTTCTCTTAGACGATCTACTAGAGAGAGAATACCTTCATCTCGTTATTCTCCCAGTGAGTATGTACTCCTGAATAATAGGGGAGAACTTGAGAGTCTTAATGAGGCCATGGAAAGTGAAGATAAAGAAAAGTGATTTGGTGCTATGGAAGATGAGATTAAATTTTTGCATGGTAATCATACCTTTGATTTAGTTAAGTTGCCTAAAGACAGAAAAGCTTTGAAAAATAGGTAGATTTTTTGGGTGAAACATGAAGATGGTAACCCAGTTCCATGGTACAAGGCTATATTGGTTATGAAGGTATTTAACCAAAAAAAGGAGTTAATTTTGATGAGATATTCTCTTTTTTTGTAAAGATGTCATCCATTCGTGTGGTTCTAGGCATAGCTGCAAGTCTAGATTTAAAGGTTGAGAAAATGGATGTTAAAACTACTTTTCTCCATGGTGACTTAGATAAAGAAATTTATATGAAGCAAACCAAAGGTTTTGAAGTGAAGGGAAAGAAGAATTATATTTGCAAATTGAAGAAGAACTTGTATGGTTTGGAACAAGATCCCACACAGTGGTACAGGAAGTTTGGTTCCTTTATGAGTCAGCAGGACTTTAAGAAGACTACTTCAGAATATTGTGTTTTTGTGCAAAAATTCTCTGATGGTGACTTTATTATTGTGTTGCTTTATATTGATGACATACTTGTTGTTGGTCATAATGCTTGTAGGATTCACAAGTTGAAGCAAGACTTGAGTAAGTCTTTTTCTATGAAAGACTTAAGACCAGCAAAGCAAATTCTTGACATGCAAATTATCCATGACGGAAAGTCCAAGAAGTTGTGGTTATCACAAGAAAAGTACATTCAAAAAGTAATTCAAAGGTTCAAGATGGATACGGATAGGGTTGTCAGTACACCTTTAGCTATGCACTTCAAATTGAGCACGAAGCAGTGTCCTTCCAGTGATGATGAGAAGAAAGATATGAAGAAAGTTCCTTATGCTTCAGCTTTTGGTAGTTTGATGTATGCAATGATTTATAGAACACCGGCTATTGCTCATGCTGTTGGTATTATTAGCAGTTCTCTTTCTAATCCAAGAAGAGACATTAGAATGCGGTGAAGTGGATTATGAGATATCTTTGTGGCACTTCTAGTCTGAGTTTGTGTTTTGGTACACAAAAGCCTATTCTTTGTGTATTTGGTTGCAAAATATAGAAGAAACCTAGAATTCGTGATTCAAACATGGCTGGTGATGTTGATACTCGCAAGTCTACTTCAGGGTATTTGGTTACTTTTTGCAGGGGGAGCTGTGTCTTGGCAATCTAGGTTGTAAAAATATGTTTCTCTATCTACTATAGAAACTGAGCTTCTTACTGCTGTTGAATCTTGTAAAGAATTGCTTTAGATGAAGAGATTCTTGGGGGAACTTTGTATTGCTCAAGAGAGGTATGTGCTTTATTGCAACAATCAAAGTGCTATACATCTTGGCAAGAATTCTACATTTAATGGTCGGTCTAAACACATTGATGTGAGATATCATTTGATTCGAGATGTGTTGGATTCTAAGTTGCTTAAACTTGAGAAGATTAATATAAATGATAATGGTTCTGACATTATTACTAAATCTTTACCAAGAGAGAAGTTTGAAGATTGTTGCATGATCGTCGGAATGACGTTCTCCTCTATATAGTCGGGAAGGGAGAATTGTTGGGTTATGAGTCTTTTTTCCTTCCTATGTGGATAAATAAAGACCAATTTGGAATAACCCACTTTTTACATAGGCCCATTACTATGGGGAATATATATAGATCTTTTTTAGGTCTTATTCACCATCCACAAAGAGAGTGTTAGCAGCCCCAAAACAGAGAAAGAGTACAATTTTTTGCCTAAATTTCCAGCCACGACTGTCAACTTCAAATTGCAATTTTTGCTTCATTTCTTGTCTGATTGAGCTGATTTTTGGAAAAATTATTCCTCTCATCTTAATATTTGATTAGGAACTGATGGATTTGGATTTGGTGGCCTATAGCTCTTGTTTTTCATCCATAAACAACAACTGCATTTTGGTGCTTTCGCTTCTTTATTTCTCTAGTGTTTGGTGCTGTGATTTATGTATTGTTGCTTGTTGTTTGGAACTTGTTTGGTGGCCATTTTGGAGAAAAATATTGTAACTCTTGGTAATTATAGTTGAGGTTTTGATTCCATGAGTTTTTACTCTTCACATCAAAGGGTTTTCCACGCAAATTTGGTGTCTTTTTGATTGGTTTGTTCTTGTCTTACCGTTTTTGTGCGGTTGATATATTTGCTGCCTATTGTTAGTTTTGATTGGGTTTGCTAATCTCCTCTTGTTTAAAATTGAAAGGTAAAGTTTAGATTTGAGTGTTCTTCTGCTGCTACCCGTCGAACACTTTGATAGTGCTACCTTGCCTTTCCCAACATTAATTACCATCATCTATAGCTAATCCTAATTGTTTTTTAGTTATTTTTCTATGCACCATTATTTATATTAAATAATATACTCACCTCTTACAATTAGTTTTTTTATTGATTTGATGAATTACCATAGCTAGAGTACCTGTCATTGAAATACCCCTAAAGTATTTGCCAAAAATTATGCTGGTAGGTTAAGATATAAGAGGTCACTCAAAAATAATATGACTATTTATCCTATATTAATTGTGTAAGTATTCTGTCAAAAAGATTTAGATTATTTTTCACCATTCAACTTATTGCCTGAATGTCAATACTAAAATTTCCTAAGTTGTGATGACACCTACATATAACCTGGTAGGTGAATCATTCCATATTCAATTTATTTTCTGTTATAAACATACAAGAATTTAAGAGTAAATAGTGATAAATTATAAAGAATACATCATAATTGTGGAAGATAAAATCAAAATACCATAAAACCTGGTTAAGATCACCTAACTAAAATTAAATACAGGAAATTTGACACAACAACATTCAAGAAAGAAGACAACCAAATCAAAGAAGCAAAATCAGTGTCCGATTCTGTGAATCGACTGATGATTCATGATTCCGAAACTCCAAATGACGTAAATAGTATCGCTCCATCATATCCAACAAGTGTATACAGCTAAATTTGCATAGGAAAGTTTAGCAATTGTCCTTCCCGTAATGCTTACCTCCATACTTTACAATAATTAATTCAACCAAATATACAATTAAACCCCGATAATAAAAGATAGTAGTACAATTGAACACTCAATAAATTTATCAAAATTCTGAAACACCTTAGAACTTTGAGCTAAGATTTATATCATTCTACGTTTGTAATATTGGGTTCGAAATCAAGAGGGTGTCATGCAGAAGTTTTAGTTTGCAAACCATAGAAGACGATAATTTAGATGACAAAGAAAACTATAATAAAAAATATATTATTAATATGATTCGATCAAAAAAGCCTACATATGAAGAACTAATATTGAAAACTATAAACCTATTGGGAGAAAATATCCCCTAAACAAAACTCTTTAATGACTACATTATGGATGCTAATGTGTTATGGTATGAGAAAAAGGGTTTTCTATTTTATAGAGGTAAAAAATTTTCCTCCAAGAAAGAGGTTAGGCAAATATGGAAAAGAAAATTATATTTTTCTTTCAAGAAAAGTAAAATTAATTATGGTTACTTTTATTTTTCTTATAAAAAAAGTAAAATTTAGATTTGGTAAGAAAATTAGGGCAAACCCCCTAAGAAATCTAGTCTTTTTGGCTTGATTTTATGACAAAATAATCTTGATCTTCCTTATTCACGTGATCGTCATATATCATTGTTTCTTACCATGATTAAAAGTTGATGGCTCAAAAGTTGGAGCCTTGATAATGCCCAACACACTCCCATAATTTAAGGGTGAGGCGGTCGTTGTAAAAAAACCCAATTTGAATTAGGGTAGAATCTCAAAAAGTGAATTATAGACTTCAAACCCTATGGATGCTCAAATTACTATGAGATTACCCGGAATGCTAACAAAAATGACATGTAAAATAAAATGGGGGGATTTTTTTTGGAAACTCTTCACAACAAACTTTAGCAAACACTTGGTAAATGAAACTTTTACTTTGAATTCAAGAGTTGAGAAGATCTTGGGATTATGTCTACCTAAAGGTAATGCATGTGGGTTGATGTTGGTTCATCATGAAATTTAGTTGTTAACTAAAGGATAGGCTTGGTTGAAGATCATTGGGGTCAATCTTTCAACAAAACAACAATGATTTCACCCATTGGCTCTTTTGAGAACCTAACAAGTGTGCAATTTTTCATAATCACCCAAAACCTCAATAAAGCATCCCTATTTCTAGGATGATGCTCTGGACATGATTTACACTCCTAATACACTTATTTCTAAGATCGCAAAAGGTAGTAAACCATAGGCTCAATTGTCCACCTTTGCCTTGTCCCCCTATAACCGTCTTTCGAGGATGTTAAGGGTTACCTAATGTTCACCTTCATCCTTATTTCGAGGATAATAAAGGGTTTTTAGTGTTTGGGGTTTTAACCCATCAAACCCATTTAGAGATTTGGGGTTTTCACCAATCAAATTTCAACCCATAAGCTCAAACAATGGTGGAATCCATACTCAACAACTAAAATCCATGCAAACACAACAATACTGACACATAATTATACTCTAGCTCAACATAATCCCAAGACTAAATTACTTAGCTACTCATGAAGAAAGTAAAGAGATATATACCATAAGGATTATCCAAAGCATTCATTCTTCACAAAGATCCTAAGAAATTTAGCCTCTAAAGTTAGTTATACATTTGACCAATTAGGGTTTTAAGCTTTGAATTCAAAGATATCTTATGAGGTAAAAAATACACCAAGAAGAAAGGTTTTTTACCTATATATAGTTTGGAGTTCGTCTATGTAATTTTACAAATCTGCCCTAGGCATATTCTCGTTGATCCGTGATTGCGCAGCTTTGATCACGACTGCATTAGCACGACCGCAGTTGTGTTTCATAACCAAGTTATACTAATCGTCTCGACTGACCGCGACCGCGACCTGATGACCGCGATCGTTGAAACTAGGGCTGACAGATTCAGGTGTCCAACTATACTCTTTTTGCATCCATTTGCTATTTTTTTTAGATCCATTCCACATATGTTCACCTTCTTAATTGTATACCTACAAAATGTGGACATTAGTGTATTTAAATGATGATCATGTCAAATTTTTTTATACAACATATGATAGTGTGCAAACATAGTTAGTGCTACTGAGTGGTAAAATCACCACTCATCAACACCCTCAACTTAGAATCTTGCTTGTCCTCAAGCAACACAACCCTTTATTATGAGACTTTCTTCATGTATGCCCTAATTTAGCTCCCAATGCTTATGAAGACTCTAACTCGATTGCTACCATAAACATATTTTCACACATAGACAAGAGAATTACAACGACCCCTTCATCATAAAAATGGAATAGTGAGGGATACAATGGACCTTGAGGAGCAACCATGTAACAACTACCAACACTCTAGAAATAACTCTCATATTGACTACAATCATGTTATACCTCTGTCAATCTCATTGTCGAAAGATGCCAAAATCACCCACCTCAACTAGTTCACATGCCTTCTCACAAGAAAGAAAAAATTTACACACTTAGTTACCTATCATGCAACAAAGAATTTTAAGTGCAAACACTCACTCTCTCAAGAAATTCTCCATATTAACAAGTACCATGCCATAGGCATGCCCCTATTTTCAGTCACCACTACAATGACCACACTTGGTTGGAAATCACAAAGGGCTTTTTGAGCTTGTATTATAGGTTTAGGGTAGGGTAGGATATTAGATTAGGATGATAAGGTTAAACCCTCCTTGACTCTCCTTGAACTTATACATCATAATCCTTTTTTTGGGCCACTTCTTTTTTCCTTTACTAATTTTCCTACTTTTCCCCTTTCTTTACTCATATTCTCTTAGCCTTTTTTTCTTTACACTTTGCACACACTTAGAATTCATGCATTTCTTTCTTTTAATGAACTATCTCTTTCTTTAAAGCAAAATGCTTACTTGTTTAAGCTCGTAGGCACTTTCTTATGACTTCGTGGCTCAACTACATTTTCTTTTTCTTTTCACCACCCCCAACTTAGGATTTTAGCCTCAATTTGTATTTTTAAGTTCAAGGAGGATAGGTTTCAAGAGAGGATGAATAGAAGGGTCACGACTTATAATGCGTTTGCCAAAGAAAAGTCCGAAGGCTCAAAGAGGATGACTGAAGGTAACTCTTATGTATTGGTAGTTTTTTTAGGCTAAAGTAGGCTTCCAAAATCACAAGACGGCCTATGATCATTTTACTAACCAAGCACAATCAAAAATTAGCTTTGAAAGACTAATGGGGAAAGTTCTAGATGACACAAGTACACATGAGATATTGATAATTAAGCTCACACACATGGCATGCGAATGTTGTAAATGGGGTTTAATTGTTCTACCCACTCGATACAAAGATGGATTATTCACTATTTTTCCAAAGTCAATTTTCAGAGTCATAGAAAGAGAGAAAGTTTTGTCAAAATGTTGCTCGCATCCATGCCTTTTAATTTTGCAAAATTTTTAAACGGAGGGGGTTGTTTACTTTAGTATCTGTACCACGCATAATTTGCTAATCATGGAAACAACCCAAGCTATAGTCTCACATTGCGAGCTATAGTGAGGGTGAACCACCCATATGGTTACTCAAACTTCACGAATGGGTATAAATGCAATCCCAAATTATTAATACCATAGGTACTCAGTCTTCTTTTGCATCCATGGTTAAAAACCAATCACGACTCACCCATTAAAATTAAAATAAAGTAACAACTTAAGAACAAAGTACTTAATTCATGCAAGTGTGGGCATCATCAGAGTGGCCGAATACTACAACCCAAATAAAAATAAGGATCATGTAATAAAGCAGAAGAGTATGCAGAAATAATATAAGCCCAAATGAAATAAACAAGGAAACACCCCCAACTAAAAAGGTAGCAGTGTCCCTACTGCATAAATAATCAAGACTAACAAAGAGCTGAGAGTGCTCCCTGAAACTCCATCAAGGACCACTATCGTTCTTAATTTCTGCATCATCACCATTTACCTCGAGGTCGGTCCATTCCTGCATATAAAAACTTGAACGAGGGTGTAAGGAAATTAGGGAGGGAGCCAGTTGATCAACTAGCTATAATGTTCGTAATTGTGGTTGACTGACCGTAATCGCGGATATGTGGGTAACCACGATCGTTCTTAGGGACCGTGATCGCAATAACTGAGTGCAATTTTTCTCCCCTATTTTTTGCTGTCCAGCTTTTCTAATTGATTTTTACCTATTTAATCTTTGTTCAGTTTTCAACTTAAATTTGCATACTTCCCCCTTTATAAGCTTAACCCAAGTACTCCATAGGGTCATACATGCATGAGTTATTCATATGCAAAAACTAATATCAATACTACCAAAATATGATAAAAAGGATAGGAGCCATCTTTGTGGCATTTGTGGGTTGTCTTCCACATAACGCCTTAGTTATCATCGTGGCACGAGGTTGGAATTCATCAATTTGTCAAAATCTATCCTCAAGTTCCCATTTATCAACCTCTCCTTCATCAATTAACCTTCAGTAACTCTTTCTATCTTTTTCTTCTCTTTGTCGACTTGATTTTAGGATAACCCCTCTTTTGACTGAGTGCTGGGCATCTTTCCTCCTAAGTCCTCTTTTAAGTGCTTTTTCTTTGCTTTTTCACTGTCTGCATGTATTAGTAAGATTTGGTCATTATTTTGGAGGTTGGTAATTGTTCCACTAGTGGAATTTCCCCTAGATTTAGCATCTAGATGTGCGAAGATTAGTCCCATTTGGATCTTTAATTCTTTGATAGAGGCCTAATGGGAGACTATAATTTTAGAGAGTGAAACAAAGTCCTCTTTTAATGAATGTACCATTTGTCCATTCCTTCAACTCTATTCAAAATTCTTGTAAAGATATCCTTCGTTCTACATCTGTCGGCGTCAATGGAGCTTGACTCTTTGTTAGAAGACCGATCATGTTGTGGCACAAAATGGCAATAATCGTGCTCCCGATTTCTCCAAAATCGACTACTAACCCAATTCCTCCAACCTTGATTCCCAGCTTGACTATTATAGGCCGGGTGAGAACCCTCCGAATGGTTTGCTAAATACCAAATTTCTTCATCCATCATTCTAGCTTTTTCATCTTCATCATGGGTATTTGATGTTAGGGGATTCCCCATTTTCACGAGTTCACCCATGACATACTTGTTTAGGAGCTCAAGTTGATTCAAGATCTTTGCCATTGTTTCCTCTTATTTCTTGTCCTGCTTTCTTTGTTCTCTACTAACCATGGGCTTAGATGAAGAGCTATTCAAAATGTTGATGTCTTGGGTATGCCATTCTTGATTGTGTTTAGTGACCTCTCTCAACAATTTTGCAGCTGACTTGAAGTGCAAGTTTAAGAGAGAACCTTCTGCCTCATTATTTACCAATATTTAGTTCAAAGGATCTAGTGTCCAATAGAATATTTTGAGAAGTGACTTCCCCAGAATCTCATGGTTTGGGCATTTGGATAACTTCCTATGAAATCTCTCCGATACTTCATGAAACTGCTCCCCGTTTCTTTGTCTAAAGTTCATGATTTCATCTCTTGGATGACACACCTTGGAAGAAGGGGAGTATTGATCTAAAAACACCTTTGTAGGCTCATTCCACGAAGTGAGTGAAGCCGTAGGGAGTGTACGAAACCACAACAATGCTTTACCCTTTAGTGAGAACGTAAAGAGATGTAGTCGAAAGGACTCTTAAGTAATATAAGAAATGTTGAATGGTGTACACACATCCAAAAAATTCCTTAAGTGAACATATGGATCCTCATGAGCTTGAGCCTCGTATAGCCCCTTTACTTGCAACACATGAAGAATGATACTAGTCACATGAAATGTCCCGTTCCCATAGTGAGGTGGGATATGGTTTTCACTTGCATGACTTCCACCATTTAAATGGCTTTCTCCATGAGTGGGTACATCAATTGACTCCACAGGATTAGTGCCTTCACTCATAGTTTCGTTCATGCTAGGATTACCTACAAAAGATCCAAAAACAACAAATAAAATAAAGTAAGCCACTTTGGATACTCATAAGTAAGAATAACACCACACAATCTAAATCTATATTTCACTCCCCGACAATGGTGCCATTTTGATAACGATCAACTCACTCCCATAATTTAAGGGTGAGACGGTCGTTGTCAAGTAACCCAACTTGAATTGGGGTCAAATATCAACGAATGAATTATAGACTTCAAACCCTTTGGATGCTCAAATTACTACGAGATAACCCAAAATATTAAAAAAATAACATGTAAAATAAAATAGGGGGATTTGTTTGGAAACTCTTCACAACAAACTTGAGCAAGCACTTGGTAAATGGAACTTTTATTTTGAATTCAAGATTTAAGGAGATTTTGGGATTGTGTCTACTTATAGGTAATGTATATGGGTTGATGTTGGTTCATCATGAAATTTAGTTGTTAACTAAAGGATAGGCTAGGTCGAATATTATTGGGGTCTATATTTCAATAAAACCACAATGATTTAACCTGTTTGCTCTTTCGAGAACCTAACAAGTGTGTAATTTTTCATAATCACCCAAAACCTCAATCAAGCATCCCTACTTCTAGGATGATGCTCTTGACATGACTTACACTCTGAATACACTTATTTCAAAGATTGCAAAAGGTAGTAAACCATAGGCTCAATTTTCCACCATTGCCTTGTCCCTCTATAACCCTCTTTTGAGGATGTTATGGGTTACCTAATGTTCACCTTTATCCCTATTTCGAGGATGATAAAGGGTTTCTAGAGTTTAGGGTTTTCACCCATCAAACCCATTTGTAGATTTGGGGTTTTCATCTATTAAATTCCAACCCATAAGCTCAAGAAATGGTGGAATCCATACTCAACAACTAAAATCCATGCAAACAAAACAATACCCATACACAATTACACTCTAGCTCAACATAATCCCAAGACTAAATTACTTAGCTACTCATGATGAAAGTAAAGAGAGATATACCATAAGGATTATCTAAAGCATTCATTCTTCACAAAGATCCTAAGAAATTTAGCCTCTAAAGTTAGTAACACACTGTCCCAATTAGGGTTTAAAGCTTTGAATTCAAAAATATCTTTTGAGGTAAGAAATACACAAGGAAGGAAGGGTTTTTGCCTATATATGGTTTATAATTCATCTATGTAATTTAAAAATTTTCCTTGGGCATATTCCTGCTGATCCACGATTGTGCATCTTTGACCGCAACCGCATTAGCGCGATCGTAATTCTATTCTGCAACCACGTTAGGCTGACTGTCTTGATTGACTACGACCATGGACTGATGACCACAATTGCGGTAACTGGGGCTAACAACTTCAGGTCTCCAATTGTACTTTTTTTCACCCATTTACTCTCTTTTTAGACCCATTGCACATATGTTTACCTTCTCAACTGTATACTTGCAAAATGTAGACATTAATGCATTTAAATCATGATTATGTCTCATTTTTTTTATACAACACATGGTAGTGTGCATACATAGTTAGTGCGACTGAGTGGTAAAATTACCACTCATCAACACCCCCAACTTAGAATCTTGCTTGTCCTCAAGCAACACTATCCTTTACTATGAGACTTTCTCCATGTATGCCCTAACTTAGCTCCCAATGCTCATGAAGACTCCAACTCGATTGCTACCATAAAAAGCTTTTCACACATGGACAAGAGAATTGCAACGATGCCCCTAATCATAAAAATGGAATAGTGAGGGATACAATGGACCTTGAGGAGAAACTATAAAACAACTACCAATACTCTAGAAATGATACTCATATTGACTACAATCATATTATACCTCCGTCAATTTCATTGTGCGGAAGATGCCAACATCACCCACTTCAAATAGTTCACATACCTTCTATCAAGAAAGAAAAAATTTACACACTTAGTTACCAATAATGCAACAAGGAATTTTAAGTGCAAACACTCACTCTCTTAAGAAATTTTCCATGTTAACAAGTACCATGTCATAGGATTGTCCCTATTTTCAGTCACCACTACAGTGATCACATTTTGAGAATCACAAAGGGCTTTTTGAACTTGTAATGTAGGTTTAGTGTAGGGTTGGATATTAGCTTAGGACGATAATGTTAAACCCTCATTGAACTTCTATATCATAATCCCTTTTTTGGGGCCACTTATTTTTTCTTTACTAATTTGCCTACTTTGACCCTTTCTTTATTCACATTCTCTTTGCCTGTTTTTTCACACTTTGCACACATTTAGAATTCATGAATTTCTTTATTTTAATGGACTATCTCTTCCTTCAAAGCAAAATTCTTACTTGTTTAAGATCGTAGGCACTTTATTATGACTTCGTAGCTCAAATACACTTTTTTTTTATTTCCACCACCCCCAACTTAGGATCTTAGCCTCAATTTATATTCTTAAGTTTAAGGAGGACAGGGTTTAAGAGAGGATGAATAAAAGGGTCACGGCTTATAATGCATTTGCCAAAGAAAAGTTCAAAGGCTCAAAGAGGATGACTAGGGGTAACTCCTATGTATTGCTAGGATTTTTAGGCTAAAGTTGGCTTCCAAAATCACAAGATGACCTATGATCATTCTACCAAACAAGCACAATAAAAAATTAGCTTTGAAAGACTAATGGAGCAAGTTCTAGATGGTACAAGTACGCATGAGATGTAGACAATTAAGCTCACACATATGGCATGCGAATGTTGCAAATGGGGTTCAATTATTCTACCCGATCGAGACAAAGATGGAGTATTCACTATTTTTTTGAAGTCAATTTTTGGAGTCATAGAAAGAGAGAAAGTTCTATCTCAAGGTTGCTCACGTCCATGCCTTTGAATTTTGCAAAATTTTTAGATGGAGGGGGTTGTTTTCTTTAGTATCCGTACCACGTATAATTTTCTAATCATGACAACAACCCAAGATATAGTCTCCCATTATGAGCTATAGTGTGGGCGAACCACCCATTTGGTTACTCAGACTTCACCAATGGATATAAATGCAATCCCAAATCATTAATGCCACAGGTACTCAGTCTTTTCTTGCATCCATGGTTAAAACCTAATCACAAATCGCCCATTAAAATTAAAATAAAGTAACAAACCGAGAATAAAGTACTTAATTCATGCAAGTATGGTCATCATTAGAGTGCCCGAATATCACAACAATAATAAAAATAAGGATCATCTAAAAGAGCAGAAAAGTATGTAGAAATAATACAAGCCTAAATGAAATGAGCAAGGAAACACCCCCAACTGAAAAGGTAGAAGTGTCCCTACTGCATAAATAATCAATTCTAACAAAGAGATAAGGGTGCTCCCTGAAACCTCATCAAGGACCTCTATCATTCTCAATTTTTGCATCATCACTATTTTTCTCGATATCGGACCATTCCTGAATGCAAAAACTTAAATGAGGGCGTAAGGAAATTAGGGAGGGAGTCAGTGGATCAACTAGCTACAGTGTCTGCAATTGTGGTTGACCGACCACAATCGCGGAAATGCGGGTAACCACGATTGTTCTTAGGGACCACGATCGTGGTAAACGAGGGCAGTTCTGCTCCTCTATTTCCCCCTGTCCAGCTTTTTTAATCAATTTTTACCGATTTAATCTTTGTTCAGTTTTTAACTTAAATTAGCACACTTCCCCCTTTCTAAGCTTATCTTAAGAACTCCATAGTGTCACACATACATGAGTTATTCATATGCAAAAACTAACATCAATACTACAAAAATATGATAAAAAGGATACGAGCCATCCATGTAGCATTTGTGGGTTGCCTCCCATACAATGCCTTAGTTATCGTCGTGGAACGACGTTGGCATTCATCGTTTTGTCAAGGGGGATTCTCAAGTCCCCACTTATCAACCTCTCCTTCATCAATTAACCTTTCGACAACTCTTTTCATCATTTTCTTCTCTTTGTCGACTTAATTTTGGGATAACCCCTCTTTTGACTGAGTGTTGGACATCTTTCCTCCCAAGTCCTCTTTCAAGTGCTCTTTCTTTACTCCCTTACTCTCCGCATGTATTTACAATGTGTTGTGCTATGAGAAGAGGGGTTTTCTATTTATAGAGGACAAAAATCTTTTCTCCAAGAAAGAGGTTAGACAAATATGAAAAAATAATTATACTTTTCTTTCAGAAAAAGTAAAAGTAATTATGGTTACTTTTGTTTTCATTCCAAAAAAAAAGTAAAACTTAAATTTGGTAATAAAATTAGGGCAAAAACCCTAACAAATAATTAGATCCAAACCTAGTGAATTTGATTGTACTTCGGCGTAAAGGTCAAGTTTTAAGCATGGAAATTGTATCAAATGTGAATTAAGGTCATAAGAAATCTTTAGAACAAAATTGAATTGAAAGATTCTCTACCAATTAAGTTTATGTATAAGTTTTACCAGGGTCAAATTCAAACTAATATTCCTCCTACAATATGAAGAGTTACATGGGTCATTACCTAGCAACTTAACGATCATTGAGTCTAGTTTCCAATACAATCAACTTCTCATTATTTTGACTTTCAAGTAAAATGTTATGCAGTCTTACCAGGCAGAAACTAAGGCTATGGCCGATACATCACCCCACTACCCAAACTTCCTAGGAATGATTGTTCATCATTTTAGAGCATTGGGCAGAGTGGCATCCCACGCCCAACTCGACCACTTTTTTTTTTACTTTTTCATCATTCTACTGGGGAGTGTTTTCATCCTATCCCTATTATGTAACCCCCACAGGACTTATACAATCCCTTTCAATAATGGAAAAGCACTCAAAAATTATCGTATTATTCCTCCCTACTCTTCCGAACTAATAGAATAATTTTATTTATGCTCTAAGAACTCAAGCAAGGAATCTTTAATTTCTTCTCAAGATTCTCTATTCTTCCAAAGTATGTAAGGCTATCCACCATCTCATATTTCTCCATGAATATATATGTTTTCAAATTCTCTCTCCCTCCTCCAGACAAACTATGGTTAGGGTAAAAATCTTCAGGTGTCAAATTCTTTTGGTCCTTATGAAATTTTACGAACCATTCATGAAACATATGGTATTTTCAATTCCATAAGTTCCAGGATTTTCATCGTGATAGTACAAGATACGTAAAGTATGATTTTGCTTTAGGAAAAATTGAGTTTGATAATTTCAACTGTGGATTTTCTTATGAAATAACTCTCATAATTATGAACCATGATTTTTTATCAATTTTAATGAATAATATGAATATTACATTATTTATAAAATATTAAGCTTTTCTACTTATGATATAATTTTCATGATAAATGACTATGAACTTTAGGATATGATAACATGATTTACGCACTATGCTATAATGATATGATGAGATGGACCTTTTAATTATGAATTATGTTGTGATAATGTGTTTTCCATGATCTAAATTTATGTTAAAGGGCCAACAGGACTGTAATACCCCAAGTTTTTGAATTCTAAAATTTTTAAAGTGTTGACAACACTGCCATGTCTACGACACAAAAGATGAGTCATTATCACTAATCATGAGTCATAGTGTGGGACTCATTATCTCACAAATTAGTTGCCTAAGATTTTCTGCCTTGATCACAAGTATTTTTCATGGCTCGTGATGATAGGTAATGAGATATGGTGAGTGACTCATGACCATAACAATGAGGGGTCAGGTATTTGACCCTCAGGTAATGAGTCTAGGTAATGACTCCTAGTCAGTTGTCAAGAGTTGTTACCTGAGTCGTGACGACTGGAATCAATTTTCCTGCATGTTTTGACTAAGGACTTTTTGGTCATTTCTCCCCTTACACTTATTTCCCACAACCTAAAAATACTAAGGGACCCTATTATTGATCTAAAGTGATTTTATGCACTACAGTATCATTATTCTAGCTTATTTCATCTTGTTTTGAGAGCAATTCGTGTGCTTAACATATTCATATTGATATAAATAAGAATTTAAGTGTCCAAGTGTGTATTTACAATGTTCAAAGTATTTTTCAAACAAGTTTGTGCTTAATTGAGTCATTTAGAGTTCAACCTGGGAAACTAATTTTACTAGCTTGAGCTAGATGTGTGTCTAGTGATTTCGGTGGATTCTAATGTGTGTAATTTATTTAAAATATTTTAATGGTGTAATTTTATGTGGAATAACTTATTTTTAAAGTGTAAAGTTCAATTTGATTAAGTCAGGAGTTGGAATAATAAGTGGAAGATCATTGTAAATTTGCCTTATCTTACCTTTTGTTTTGATTCGTCGTTAGGAATATTATGTTGTTTTAATCTCTAATTTGTGGTGTCTGATATAGTAGGAGGCTTTGTGAGCTGAATATTGTGATATATTGATGATTTAAAGTCTGGATATTCATAGGAAATATACTACAAAAGGCATGGGAAAAGGATAGGATGATCAACACTTAATCAAAATTTTGAACGCAAATTCCAGTAGACCGATGCGAACTCGATGCGTTGCATAGATGGTCACACATTTTACACTTAGAAGAATTTTTCAATGCTAATTTCAGTACACCGACGCAGACTAGACGCATCGCGTCGATGTGTTTCATGCACTGCTAAATTTCAAAGTCTTCCCCGACAATGATTAGGCATCTCCCATTATTACATAATAACATTGCACACTTTATTAAAGTGAAGTGGGAATATTCTCTTGGGACCCGTGCAAGGATATTAATCCCTTTAGGATTTGGAAAATTTTAATTACCACATGAAGTTGGATTATGGAATATATATATATACACCTGGAACAATTTTCGGTGACTTGGATTATTTTCATGGACACCTGTGACGGTGGAATTATTTCGGTGGCTGCTACACGGGTTAATTAGGTTTTAATTATTTTATTTAGCTTTTCATTTTTCATATCATGTATTCATTTATTTGGATTGTAATTATGAATATTATCGTCTAAAACCCCTCTTTCTGGGGTTAAAGGCAAGAACATGAGTACTATTGTTTTGGATTAATTTTGATTAATTTGGCTTATCATATTTGGTTATTTGTTTATTGTTGTTTTAATTATTTTAAGGATTCGCGACTCTTAGAATACATATATTGTCAACCGTTTTATCTTGGGAGAGGGAATAGGGAGATAGAACATGGGAATAAACAAAGTTTGGATTTTCATTCTTTTATAAAATAAAGAATTAAACTTAGTGTCTAAGACAGGGATGTACTTAGATGCCTTACTTGATTCAAATGTAGGATGATAGTATTAATTCACTTAATAGGATTATTACATCCCCGCTCAACGATGTAGTTGTATTGTCCATATTAGGTAAAAGATTAGAGGTTGGGAAATCATGATCATGCAATTAACCCTACGAATCAACAACCAAGATAAGAAAGTTAACGAATGAAAGTCAATAACATAGTATGATTGTTCAAAGTGATTTAACCCTGGGTTTTACTCCATTGATTGTTCCAAGTGTTTTTATTTACACATTGTTACTTTAATTTTAATTTTGAAACTCTCTGTTTGGTTACTCTTGCACTAAATTAATCTAAACTATGAACTAGAATTAAATTATTATTAAATCAAGTCTCTTTGGAATCGATATTCGACTTTCTTGAAGGCCACTATATTACTTGATAAGACCATGTACACTTGCTTCTATGCTCGGGCGCTGTCAAGTTTTTGACGCCATTGCCGGGGACTTATATTTTGGAAATGGTTTATTTTAGTTTTACTTTTAAGATTTATTTGGTGTTTTTAGGCTTGGTCTTGTTTTTTTCATTGTAGGAAATAGGTTTTTAGGTTGATAAGCTGGAAAGGGATCAGGATTTAGTAGAACCAAGCTCTGAACCCGAGCAAGACTTTTACCAAAGTAGGAGAGAAGCAATCCTTATCCCTAGAATTTCTCAAATCTAAGACGACCAAGAGACTACTACTCCAATGGCTGAGCAACAAGCAACCCGAAGGACAGTTGGGGAAGTGGTTGTCCCACTTTCGATGAACTTGACTTCCCCAATTCAAAAACCAACAACTGAGAGGAATTTTGAGTTGAAACATAATATGGTGCAACTTCTTATTAGGAGTGGACTGTTTGCAGGGATTTCACACGAGGATCCACAAGTCCACTTGCAGACCTTCATTGAGCTTACTGATACATTCACTATGAATGGGGTGAATCCAAATTATATAAGGCTAACACTTTTTCCCCATTCACTTTTGGGGGAAGCTAAAAGGTTCTTGAATGTGGAGCCAACTAATTCAATTACTTCATGGGAGAAATTAGCCAGAAATTTCCTCATCAAATTCTTTCCATCAGGCAGGACTGCGAGACTTCACAGTGAGATAATGAGCTTCAAACAGAAGCCTGATGAAAACCTTTATGATTCTTGGGAATGCTTCAAGGCTCTTCTTTGAGAGTTTCCACACCACCAACAGTTCAATGAGGTACTTGCTCATACTTTTGTAGAAGCTCTTGATCACAATACAAAGATTTTGCTAGATTCAGCCGCAGGTGGTCAAGCGCTGGAATTGACTTATGATGAGTAGTACACATTACTGAACCACATAGAATAAGGAAATCCAGAGTGGCATTTAGATTCTAGAAGTGCTACGAAAAGAATTGCGGGCGTACTAGAGGTGGACTATTTCACAGCCTTATCAACACAGGTTTCTGCCTAACAAAATTTGATCAACACTTATTTCAGCGGCATGAAGTTGGGAGCAACACAACTTGCAGCCACAGTTAATGCTATCCAATAAGCTGTAGGTTGGTGTGAGATATACAAAAATAGTGGTCATACAGCGACCATGTGTGCTTCAAATCCAAAATCTTTAATGCATGTAGGTATTGCTCAAAGTCTAAATTATGGTAATGCCTACAACATAAAGTGGCAAACTCAGCCACCAAATTAGCCATGGAACACCCCACAGCTGCAGACCCAATTAAATAAGTCAACGAGCAACATGAAAGAGATATTGAAATAAATCTTAACTAGTCAAGCACAATTGGTTGCAGATATAAAAAGTCAAAAGACAGACTTACTAAATCAGCAAGCGGCCACAAGAAGTTTAGAGTTGTAAGTAGGCCAATTATCATAGGTACTAAATACAAGACCATAAGGTGGGTTGCCAGCAAATACAGAAAGTCCAAAGAAGGTTATAGAAATTACCTTAAAAAGTGGTAAAGAGCTTCAAGGAGCACCTCCCAAGGCAATAAATAAGGTAGATGCTGATATAGTGAACCAACAGGTAAGTGATAGAATTGCTGAAAATTCAAGAAAGCCCGAGTACTTGAAAGAAAAAGTTGCTGAATTAGAAGTGAAGAAGACACTGCCACTACCCTTCCCTCAAAGGCAAATAAAAGTGAAGGAGGATGCCCTATTCAAAAAGTTCATTGATATATTCAAAGAGCTTCATATTAACTTACCTTTGCTAGATGTTTTGCAGAGTATGCCTAAGTATGCAAAGTACTTGAGATATGTGGTAGCGAAGAAGGTGAAATTGTAAGATGTAGGAGCAATAACACTCACTGAAGAGTGTAGTACAGTAATGACACAGAAAATCCCCAAGAAATTAAAAGATCAGGGGAAGTTTGCTATCCCTATTCAAATTGGGAGTAAAGAGGTCCATGCAATAATTGACTTAGGGGTAAGAATAAATCTGATGCCCCTATTATTGTTTAAAACATTGGGCTTGGGAGATTCTAAATCGACACCCGTGGTTATGCAGCTCGCAGAAGGATCCATTACATATTCGAAAGGTGTAATAGGGGACGTCCTCATAAAGGTTGGTAAATTCATTCTACTTGCTGACTATTTTGTTCTTTATTTTGAGGTAGATGAGCAGGTACTAATCATCTTGGGGAATCCATTCTTAGAAACCGGAGGGGTCTTAATTGATGTTTGAGAAAGCACGCTCAAAATGAGGGTAGATTAAGAAGATGTGGTATTTGATATTTACAAAGAACCCATTGATAGTTCCCAATATAAAGATTTATTCTTGATCAATGCTATTGGAGGGGAAGAGTGTGGGGTGGCTAATCCACCAAAGACCTCTTCGCACTGCCTGATTAAGCAGCCTAAACTGAAGCAACTGTTGTCCAACATGATGAAGGTTGAAGTGAAGAAAGATGTTAACCTTGATAGTCCAAACTCAAGATGTTAGAAAAGAATGAAAAAATGGCTCCCAAAAGGGAGTAAAAAGGTGAAGAAATATGGCTGAGCTGAGTTGGGTTGTGCCGCGACACTAAATTAGACGCTTCTTGGGAGGCAACCTAAGTTAATTAGGTATGTTTTCTCTGAAGTTTTTTTTAGTTTTATCTCATGTAGTTTATATTTTTGGTTGAGTCACAGGTTAATAGGAAGTCTGAGTACCATAAACTTGAGCTAATGAGCAGGACAAAGACTGAGTGTGGGATCCCATGGACCTTATTTATGTGTGAAGATACTACTATCTAGGCTTAGAGGCCTCAGGAAGTATTTATATCTCTTACTTTTAAGTTCACTTTGGGGACAAAGTAGATTTTTAAGTGTGGGGTGGAAATTCCCAAATTTTGGCTCAATTTAAAAATTTTTAGGTTAGGAATAAATGAGATATTTTTTTGGTGCTATATTTGATTACATGATGCAAGTGGGTTTATTTGAAAAAGCATGTTGATTGAGTGAATTGTTATTTTGGAAACTCTTAGGCTCATGTTTGTGACTCTTGTACTTGTTGGCTTAAATTTGAATTTATACTATTATTTGGTTGGGAGTCTATGATGATCCTATTGAATTGAGCATGTGCCATGGGTATGAGATATTTTTGTATATTTTTTGTTACATGTGATGTCTAAAACTTTTCCAGTGTGTGTGTGAAGCGAAATAAAGAATGTGAGTTTAGGAGATGATATAGGCATTTCTTTGATAGCCTAGTTTTATACCTTCTATTTGTCCTACCTTGTGCATAATCCTAGTTAACCCCTATTGAGCCTTTAGCTTTTTCTTTGGAAGCCTCATATGTAGCTTAACCCTTTCTTTGGTAAACCATAATTTGATCCAAAAATCTCCTAAGTGCTTTAATGAAAAAGGAATTGAGTAAGGAGTTTGAGAAATCAAAGAAGAAAAAGGTAAAATTGATGCCCCAATATAAAAGTTATTGGTGTTGATAATTGATGTATGGTGGATTGGTGTGATATAATTTATGCTAGAAATATTTCTATGGTTGTGGAAAAAAATAAAAAAATATTGATTCATATGGTAATAAACAATATGTCCACCAAGTGTTTGTGAAAATATTTAAAAGAGATGGGGCAAAAAATTAAAGCATGGGGTAGACAAAGTAGTGAAATTTTGTTGTTGGAGATTGGTTTTAAATGTTAAATGTAGTGTATTAAAAACTTAGAGAGGTTAGTCACTATTCCCAAATAGTTCCTACCCGTCCCTTAGCCTACATTACAACCCGGAAAAGTCCTAATTGATCTTAAGTTCATTATTCAAATATTAGTGGAGCACTACACTAAGGTCAAGCCTATGGTTCATTTGTGTAACTTGTGAATTTTTTTTGAGAGTGAGCGTAATTTGATTCGTGTACCCATTATGTTATAAATTGCATTATTGTGAGTGATTATGGGTAACTCTCTTGTTGTGAGGGCACATGTTTGATAAATATGGGTGATTTGTATGATGTCCTTTATTTAATGATAAGCATGAATTTTCCAACTAGGTGAGTCAATTCTTGAGGCTAGGATGTTTTGGAGTAGTGTTCATGAGCTATCAATTGTGTAAATAACATGCTTTGCGTAGAAACTTGCATTCCGTATAGTCTTTGCAGTAATAGGTTGAGTGACTTTGTTTTAGTAGATGTGTATCAAATTTTTATGCTTAGAGTAAAGAGTTGTTCGAGGATGAATAAGAGTTTAAGTGTGGGGTGATGATCTGAGGTAATTTTATGCACTTTAGTATCATTATTCTAGCTTATTTAGTCTTGTTTTGAGAGCAATTCGTGTGCTTAACGGGTTCATATTGATATAAATAAGCATTTAAGTGTCCAAGTGTGTATTTACAATGTTCAAAGTATTTTTCAAACAAGTTTGTGCTTAATTGAGTCATTTAGAGTTCAACCAGGGAAACTAGTTTTACTAGCTTGAGCTAGGTGTGTGTCTAGTGATTTCGGTGGATTCTAATCTGTTTAATTTATTCCAAATATTTTAATGGTGTAATTTTATGTGGAATAACTTGTTTGTAATGTGCAAAGTTCAATTTGATTAAGTCAAGAGTCGGAATAATAAGTGGAAGATCATTGCAAATTTGCCTTATATTACCTTTTGTTTGATTCGTCGTTGAGAATATTGTATTGTTTTAATCTCTAATTTGTGGTGTGTGATATTGTAGGAGGCTTTGTGATCTGAATATCGTGATATATTGATGATTTAAAGGTAGAAAATTCATTGAAAATACACTACAAAAGGCATGGGCAAAAGATAGGACGATCAACACTTAATCATAATTTTGAATGCAAATTCCATTACACTGACTCAAACTCGATGCGTCATGTCGATGGTCACATAGTTTACACTTAGAAGAATTTTTCAATGCTAATTCCAGTACATCGACGTGGACTCGATGCATCACGTCGATGTGTTCCATGTGCTGTTAAATTTCAAAGTCTTTGCCGATAATGATTAGGCATATCCCATTATTAAATAATAACATTGCACACTTTATTAAAGTGAAGTGGGAATCTTCTCTTGGGACCTGTGCAATGATATTAATCCCATTAGTATTTGGAATATTTTAATTCCCATGTGAAGTTGGATTATGAATATATATATATACACCTGGAATAATTTTTGGTGTCTTGGATTATTTTCGTTGACACCTGTGATGGTGGAATTATTTTGGTGGCTGCTACACGGGTTAATTAGATATTAATTATTTTATTTAGTTTTTAATTTTTCATATCATGTATTAAATTATTTGGATCGTGATTATGAATATTATCGGTTAAAAACCCTCTTTCTGGGGTTAAAGCCAAGAACATGAGTACTATTGGTTTGGATTAATTTTGATTAATTCTTCTTATCATATTTGGTTATTTGTTTATTCTTGTTTTAATTATTTTAAGGATTCACGACCCTTAGAATACACATATTGTCGACCTTTTGATCTCGGAAGAGGGAATAGGGAGATTGAACATTAGAATAGACAAAGTTTGGATTTTCATTCTTTTATAAAATAAAGAATTAAACATAGCATCTAGGATAGGGATGTACTTAGATGCCTTACTTGATTCAAATATAGGATGATAACTTTAATTCACTTAATAGGATTATTACACCCCTGCTCAACGTTGTAGTTGTAATGTCCATATTAGGTAAAAGATTAAAGGTTGGAAAACCATGATCATGCAATTAACCCTACGAATCAACAACCAAGATAAGCAAGTTAACAAATGAAATTCAATAACATAGTATGATTGTTCGGACTGCTTTAACCCTGGGTTTTACTCCATTGATTATTCCAAGTATTTTTATTTGCACATTGTTACTTTAATTTTAATTTTGAAGCTCTCTTTTTTATTACTCTTGCACTAAATTAATCTAAACTGTGAACTAGAATTAAATCGTTGTTAAATCAAGTCTCTGTGGGATCGATATTCGACTTTCTTGAAGCCCACTATATTACTTAATAAGACCACGTACACTTACGTGTGTGCTCGGGTGCTGTCAATTATCCTCAATTACTCAAATTAAAACCCACTCTCTCCATCTTAAATTTCCCAAAGGAAAGATAAAACTAGGGTTCATAAGGAATTCATTCTCCAAGCTCCAATCTTTGGATTTCTTTCAATTTCTTTAGTATTTCAGACATGTCTCTCTTCCCTAAACATGTATTTTTCATTATGGTATAAATTAATCCAAATATCATTTAATTTAATCATTGGGTTAGAACTTGGGTTGAGGGATTTTGATTGATTATTAATTGAATGGCTTTGCCTATGCTTTAAACATGTTATTCATGCTTGACTTAAGAGGCTGAATTGAGTCAATATGGTATGGTTCGGAATGGGGGGCATGAGTTTCCCCAAATAGATGAATTGTAGGCTAAAAACTTACATTAACCTCAACCTACTTTGTGAATTGATTTTGAGTATGGATATATTGCATGAATTTGCTTGTCCTTTTTAACTATTGCATTGCACTTAAGGCTAAAAAGATAAAAATGTTTTTTGAAAGGCCTTGGCTGCCATGATTTTTGATTAAAATGGAACCTGAGAGTCTAATGGTTAACGAATTGGTTATGGTACAATGAAATTTAAATTGCAAGCATAATTGGTATGGTAATGACAAATGCTAAATGACTTAATATGAGACTCCTTGGTTTATGGTTGATGTTATGTGCAAAATGATTTTAATTTGGAGTAAAGGGTGTTGTGTAGCTCACCATGAATATGGAGGTCCTAGAGGGACCAATACTGGAAACCATATTTACTGGTGTGGGGGTTTATATGATCATGTGCTTGGTTCATATATTTTATTTTTGGGATGTCTAGAGCCTTGGTGTCATTATCCCTTCTTTAGATTTCCTCAATTCGTTTGGCTAACACACCCTAGGGCCCTTTCAGTAGGGGAGCTGAACCTATATAGCCCGTAGGTGTCCTTAGGACGGATATAACTATATAGTCCAGGTTAATGGTTTCAGACTCTCATGTTCATGACCCTGTACCCTATTCTGACATTTTATATATGTATACATGAATGTGTGCATGTTGTTTTGGCTGATTTTGGATATGACATTATTTTATCTCTTTCCCTGAATTACATACTAGTGCTTATCCCACTGACCGTCCCTGGATGCTATTCATTTCAAGATGTAGAGTTTGAAGTGTTTTCTATTACTCATGTGCATCATTTGGTGGTATGGTATATTAGTTATTTCTATTAAGTGGTGAGCCTCATTCTTTTAGAAAGCCCTACCATTTCACTAGGTTACTTTTTTTTTCCAGATTTTAAGAATTGTGAACTCTCATTTGTCATGGTTGCATGTCTCGACCTACTTTGGTATTCTAGTTTTAGGGGCTTTCGTGGACAAGTGTGGGTTGGAATGTTGGTTTTGAATTCTTAATACTTTCATTTGATATATTTATCATTCATTACTATCTTTATTGGCTTTCACTTATTTATTATTATTATGCTCTTAAGGTTAGACTAAGGGGGTGATCTTCGATCCATGGTAGTCTTGGGATACCCGTCACGATTAGGACTTGGCTTAAGCCGTGAAAAGCTTTTTATCAGAGCATGGTTCAGGGTCGTTGGGTGTTTACAAATCCATATAGAGTAGAGTCCTTTTTATGAGTGTGTAGCATGCCATTCTTATAAGGGGGAGGTTACGAGGTATTTAGGAATGTTTTCCTTTATTATGTTCTATTTTGGGCTATAAAGTCTTGTTGACTTGAAACTTCTCTAATTCTTGGCTTACTGATATTTTAGATCATGCCTCCCCAAAAAACTAATGATCGTAGAAACTCTGCTCGATCCTCTATCCTACCTGAGGAAATTATGGAAGGAACTCACACTACTTATGAAGTGCTGGCCCAGTCTAATACCCCTTCTCCTGATTGTACTACTCCATGTTGGGTTCCACCATTCCCTACTAGTCCTCCCCAGGATACTCAGGATGGTTATTATTATGCTCAATCGCCCCAGGAAGATATCCCTAATCCGAAGTTTCATCAGTCTGTTCATATGCTTGCTCAGTTGGTGGCATCATAGTCTCATTAGTCTGGTCGTGTCATTTAGGTTGCTCATTTAGCTGAGGTCACCCAGGTTGGCCAGTTATGAGGTTGAATCCCCTAACCTTTACAGGCTCTAAGGTTGAGGAAGATCCCATGGGGTTCGTTGATAAAATGGAGAAGATCTGTAGGTTAATGCATGCTATGGATTTTAAAGATGTAGAGTTTGCTGCCTAACAGTTAAAAGATGTAGCTTACCAAAAGTATGAGGAGTGGGACTCGATGAGGGGTGATAATGTTGAGCGGGCAATGTGTGATGGGTTTTCAAGTACTTTTCTTGATCACTTATTTCCTCAGAAGTTGAGGAAAGCTAGGTCCAAAGAGTTTGTGAACTTGAAGTAGGGTAAGATAAGTGTCAAGGAGTGTGATTTTAAGTTCCATCAGTTGTCTCACTATGCTTCTCAACTGGTGTCGAGTATGAGGTCTTGAATAAGGAGGTTTTCTTCTGGCTTGTCCCATGACTTGGTATTGGAATATAAGGCTGCGATGTTGAATAATAATATGGACATCTCCAGGCTAGTGGCTTATATGCAACAGATGAAGGATGAAAAAAAGAAGCAAGTAAAGATGAGAGCGAGGCAAAACAAGAAGTTTAGATATGCAAAACAGGGTGTAAATTAGCAGAAAAATGGGAGAGATGGTAGGTAGTGGACTAATAAGAAGAATTAGGGAAATTCACATTTGTCTGCCAGTGCTCCTTATCCTAGAACTTCAGGTAATTGTTGTTTTCAGACTAGTAGTGGTTCTAAGGCACAGGGTGCCCAGTCTCAAGCTAGTGGAGCTCAGTCAGCTCCACTATATCCTCCTTGTCGATTTTTCTAGAAGCTTCACCGTGGTTATTGTGAAGAGGGGAGAAATTCGTTCTTTAATTATGGTCAATTTGGTCATATGTAGCGATATTGTTCCTCAGATAAGGTTTCCACTACAACTAACAAGGTTTATCGCCACTTTTTTGGCTTCAGATCCTAAGGGCGCCACTTCTGGTATTGGTGCTGGCCAAAATTGTCTCTATGCATTTGCTACCCGTCAGGAATCTAAGACATCACCTGACATTGTCGCTGGTATGTTATAGCTCTTTTCTTATGATATTTACTATTTTCTTGATTCAGGTTTTACCTTTCTTATGTGACCCATGTGGCTGTGCACTTCAGTTTTGGTCCTGAAAGTATTTTTGACCCCTTTTTTGTTTTGACTATGGTGGGTGATTCTATAGTTTCTAGAAAAATCTATAGGGGTTGTGTCTTGTCTATTATAATAGGGAAACATTGGTGGATTTGATAGAGCTGGATATGGTTGATTTTGATATAATCATAGGGATGGATTGGATTCATTCGTGCTATGCTTCTCTGGATTGTAGGAGCCGAAAGGTTAGTTTCTATTTTTCTAATGAACCGATGATTGAATGAGAGGAGAGTTCCTTAGTCCCCAAATAGAGATTAATTTCTTACCTTAGAGATCAAAAAATGATTTCAAAAGGGTGTTTGTATCATCTAGTTCGTGTTAAGGATTTTGGCTCTGAGAGTCTGTAACACACCATATTTTGGGCTAGAATTCAAACCGTTGTTCCTATGTATACAAAATTGAACCCAATTACTCTATGTATATATATGTGTGATTATCAATTCAATATTGTGGGAATATCTTGGTATATGAATCAAGGTCATAAAAATCTCCTAACTCAAAGATGAGTTGCAGACTTTTCTATCGATAGAATTTTAACGAATGCTACAACCTGGGTCTAATTTAGATAAGAGTTACTCCTAGAATATAACGATTCAGGTTTCCTACTATATGAAACATCTTTGAGTCATCTTTCCAATGCATTTAGTTTTACCTTAATCTAATAACAGAGTGGAAAGTTATGATCATTTAACTCCAGAGTGTCTGTTTATCAGCAAGGTGATGACTTAAGGTGATAAGCCATCAACTAAGTGATGAGCTATCAACCCCGTCGTCAGCCTTAACCAGAAACAACCTGCATCACTGAAGGAAAGGTGATAACTAGGTTGAGAAGCCATCAATTAGTTGACAGGCTATCAACTAAGTCATCAACCTCAACTAGATCATGAAGAGAAAGCGACGACTAGGTTGACAAGCCATCAACTAGTTGACAGGCTATCAACTAAGTCATCAGCCTTAACCAGATCATGAAGAAAAGGTGACGACTAGGTTGACAAGTCGTTAACTAGTTAACAGGATATCAATTAAGTCATCAACCGTTACAAGACAAAAAGATAAGGTGAGGACTAGGTTTATAAGCCATCAACTAGTTGACAGGTAATCAACTAAGTCGTCAACTAAAGAAATTCCAACAATTTTATTAAGTTTTTTAGGGCTATTTGATCTTTTCCTCACCTTAAACCCTACCCCCTACCCATGACTTAAATCATCAAATAGGCGTTATTAGCCATTACTAGTCAGTTTTAAATGCCATTTATTCTCTCCATTCTCAAGAACATCAAGATTAACGTTTTCTCTCAAGTCATATCTCAAGCCTCAAGGTTCAAGTATTCCTTAAAAGTCAAGCAATTCCAGGTATGTGGGGTATTCATCAATGGGTTCCTTTCACCCATTAAGCCCAAAAACTTTCTATTTGATCAAAGTATAAGTTTTCCTTCATTGTGGGATTTCTTATGTTCAAGATGAATTCAATCCATGTTTTTCCTTAGTAAATTAAACTAAATTCATGTCCTCATATGGTCCCACAAAAATTAGGCCATGTAATGCTTAGAATCTGAAGTTCTTGAGTATATTTAAATTGAATCCATATATTTATGAATTTAAATCATGTAAGTATGTTGCATTTCCCGTGATTTACACCCACCCATGTTCAAATTCTTGTTCTTCAATAATCATTGAAATTTATTATCTTTAGGGTCTCTAAATTATGACTTTCTATTATCATTTAAGTGTTGTTTTCGTATTGCACCTAAGTGCATACAAAAGTGTACATGGTCTCACCAAGTAATACAGTGACCTTTTACAAAGCCGAATATCTATCCCTCAGAGACTTATTTTAACAATTATCCAATTCTAGTTCAATTATTGAGATTAATCAGTGCAAGCATAACCAAAAGAGTTTTAAAGGTTTATAAATTAAAAGTAAACTAAAAAATGTGGGAAAGTAAAGACTTTGAATAATCAATGGATGAAAACCTAGGTTTAATGCACTACGAACAATCATACTACGCTATTAAACGTCACCAGTTAATTTATTTATCTTGGTTGTTGATTCACGGGTTTGATTTTATGATCATGGTCTCCCGACCTCTAACCACCTATCTAACTTAGACCCACAACTACATCGTTTAGCGGGTATGTTAGAACTAAGCTAAACACATTTATATTTCATCCCGTAGTGAACCAAGTAAGGCTTCTAGGTATATCGCTATCCTAGATTCTAATTCAAATCCCCTATTTTATAATGGAATAAGAACCCTACTATATTTATTCCCACATTCTATCTTCCTATTTCTCCTCTCGTGATCACAAGGTTGATGATATATGTATTTTGAGGGTTGAGAATCCTCAAAATAATGATAACAAGGGTAAATAAACAACCAAATATGATAAATTAACAAAACAAAATCAATACATAGCAACCATAGTCATGTTCTTGTCTTTAACCCTGGAAAAAGGGCTTTTAGCCACTAATAGACATAATCGTAATCAAAGTAATTGAATACATGATTAAATCTATTAAGAAACTAAAGTAAAGAGAAATAAACCCTAATTAAAGTGTTGAGAATCCCCTCTTTGATTCCAATATGTCCAAAAGTGTTTACAACATGTTTAAAGTCGTGTATTTATAGTAGAGGCAAATTGGCCGTGTAGGAATAGAGGAGACGACGCGGTCCTTAGACCATGGGAATGGAGGAGGAACCACTTGCCTTAGTACACTAATCTATAGGAGGATTTGCCTTATTTAGTCCACCGGTATAAAGGGGGCTCCGCTCCTATATCGCCTGCCCTCACTGAAAAGTGCCATTTTGACGTTGAACTTTTCCTTGCACCTTTGTTGTCCATCCCAAGACTTCTAGTGTTATTTACACTTGAATTTCAGATTTTTCCTCATCAATATATAAAAATAATCAACTCAAAAAGCATCCTACATCATCAAATATCATAGATTAGATCTCAATACAACAAACAATCCATAACGATGAACTCGATACTCAAGCTATGCCTAGTCCCTTCCTATTAATTTTTAGCATATTGAATTGACTCTTGTCTTGACTCAATTACACTTTTCACATTAAAAAAAAAGTTTTTAAACTCATAAATACACAGTTATAACATTAGGAACTCATTTGACACATTAGAATCCATCACGATAGTTTAGAACAACCCCTAGCTCAAGCTAGTAAAACTAGTTTTCTTGTCTAGACTCTAAATGACCAATTTAAGTCCAAACTTGTTTGAAAACACCTTTAAACATTGTAATCACATACTTAAAAACTTATATGATTATTTATATCATTATTAACACATTAAGTAGACAAGTTTCCCTAAAAAAAGGCTAAATAAGCTAGGACAACAAGACTAAAGTGCATAAATACACCCAACATTATGTCGCATTTTAGTATTCATTCTGTGATGAAGGGTTGTGAATACCCAATACCTATGTGTTTACTTGATATTTAAGACTTTTCAAATTATAAGTCAGTCCGACCATGATTTCATTACTATGTTCAAGTTTAAGTTGATCGTTGTCAGTACAGTACCATGTTATGTTGAACCATGAATAACACCAGTGTCTTTCAGTTGGTAGTAGGATTTAGCACTGAGAGGTAAGTGTGGGTAAAATGCATCCTACTTCCCAGAAACTATGTTCCCACATAGGATTTAAGGACTCACCAAAGAGCGATTCCCCTTTTTGCCCAAATTGGGCTCAGTTTAGTGATCAATCTAGTTCAAGTTCCACTCCAATAAAAAGGATGGAACAACACTCCTTAACATAGGTCAGAAATTAGACTCCATGGTAATATCCATGGCTTATGTCAGTTACATGATAGCTCCCACTGTTTCAGTTAGTATTGACAGTCTATTTCAATTAAGGTGTGCTAGACCAAGCAGTCAGTTTTCAGCATTTATTTAATTAGTTATATAAACTACACCAGTTATTCAGATAATGTCAGTGTATTAAAATACATGGTCTTTCATATTTAGTTTTATATGTCCATGTAATTTCAGTCAGTTTTTGCATGTAAAGTTAGTCCTTACCTCACATACCAATACATTAAAAGTACTGACCGCATACTTTTCTCTTGCGCTATGTTGTCTTGTAACATAGGTATGGACAATTTCTTGACCGTTCTTAGACAGTCTAACATCACCCAGTAGCCGTAGTGGTAAGTCCTCTTCCATCAAGGACATGGCATGTTTTACAATAATTTCAGAATCTATTTATGTTTAGTCAGCCAGAGTTTCTTAGGGGTCTATCCCATCAACTCTACATGATTCTTAGAGGCTCTCAGACAGTTAGATAGTTATTCAATATTTAGTTTTCATCAGTATTTCAGATAGACAGTCATAGTCCAGAGTTTATGAGATATTTCAGACATGTCATTTTATATGTTTCAGTACTCAGGTTGACAGTACATTATTGGTTTATATTTTGCACATGTTACTTTACTTTCATTTCATTCAGTGCTCATAACGGGTACTAGACCATGGGTTAGCTTGGGGTCACTTTTGGCCTTAAGCACCGTGTCATGACTAGGGGGTAGCCTCAGGTCATGATAAAACTTGGTATCAGAGCCTAAAGTTTTAAAGTATCATAGGGTCTCTCAAAGCTACATTGAGTAGAGTCTTGTGCATGGGTGTGATATGCTCCACACTTATGGACAAGAGGTTACGAGACATTTTTAGAAAAGTTTTCTTTCTTTCAGTGTTTATGTCATGCGAAAGAGCATGAGCTCTATTGAATTCCTCTCTCTAAATCATACTTCATTCTGTTTATAGGCAATGCCTCTTAGAAGAAATAGTGGAAGAAGGAACAGGGATCATCCCGCACCACTACCTATTTAGGAAAATCCCCTGAACGACCATGTTTCTCATTCTAAGTTTTGGGCTACTTTCACGGCCTTGTCCTATTCTATAGCTTCTCAAAACAACCAATAGGATGTTGCCCCATCCAATCCAGTGGCATATACAACTATATTTAGGATTTGAGATTTCACAAGGATGAAACCCCTTTTGTTTTCTGGGTCCAAGTCTGAGAAATATCCACAAGAGTTTCTGGATATAGTACAGAAGGTAACTGACATAATGGATGTCACTTAAAATGAGAGTGAAGCATTGGCTGCGTATCAGTTGTAGGGAGTAGCTCATACCTAGTTTAAGCAGTAGAAGGAAGACAGAGGTGTTGAGGCAGGACCTATGGAATGGGAGGAGTTTTCCATGACTTTCTTAGTAATGTTCTTCCCACTAGAGTTGAGGGAAGCTAAGGTTCAGGAGTTCATAAACTTGAAATAGAGAAGTATGAGGATGAATGAGTACTCTCTCAAGTTCACTTACTTGGCGAGGTATGCTCCTACTATGTTCGCAGATAATAGGTCTAGAATTACTAAGTTCATATCTAGTGTAGCTGATAGTGTGGTTAAGGAGTGTAGGATTTCCATGTTTATTAAGGAGATGGGCCTATCTAGACTTATAGTTCATGCTCCATAGATTGAAGAGGAGAAACTTAAGGAGAGAAAGAGAATAAGAGGGCTAGAAAAAGTAGTTTCAACTTTTCCCAACCAAGGTAGAAAGGTGGTAACCATTCTCAATTCCACCAAAAATTTTCAGCCCCAAATCAATCTTCAACAAGTGCGTCAATGCCTAAGTTTAGGCTGGACAGTCGGGATAGAGCACCAGGCTCTAAGACCCAGGGTAGTGTAAATAGAGGCTTTACCAACCCGCTCCCGGAAGTGTGGTAGGAACCATCAGGGTGAATGTTGGTAGGAAGTAATATGTGCTTTGTGTGTGGCAAGATAGGCCAATGATTAAGGAATGTCAAGCGGTAGATCAGAAGGAAGGTGATTCACACCAATAGGGCCAGTCTAATATTTTATCAGCTCCAGCAGGTCGCCCAACTCAGCAGGGTGCCACTTCCAGTGCAACTAGTAGGCCGTATCAGAACAGACTATATGCTCTTCATACTTGGAATGATTAGGAAAGTACTCCTGATGTGGTTATGTCTATGTTACAAGTCTTTCATATTTATGTTTATGCATTGTTAGATCTCGGAGCTTCACTTTCCTTTGTGACTCCTTACATAGCTGTAAACTTTGATGTCAGTCCAGAAACATTAGTAGAGCCCTTCTCAATGTCTACCCTAGTGGGTAAGTCCATTGTATCGAGACGGGTATACAAAAATTTCCTTGTCACAACATCTCAAAAAGTTACTTCAGTTGATCTTGAAGAGTTAAAGATGACTGATATTGATGTAATTCTAGGCAGGGATTGGCTCCACTAATGTTATACCTTATTTGATTACAGAAATAGAATTATGCAATTTTGGTTTCCTAATAAGCCAGTTATCAAATGGAGGGGTAGTACTTCAGTGCTTAAGGGTTAGTTTGTTTCCTATATTAAGGCAATAAAGGTGATATCTAAGGGGTTTATTTACCATCTTGTCTGAGTCAAGGACTCAAATTCTGAGACCTCGAGTCTTGAGTCAGTTTCAGTAGTAAGGGAATTTTGAGATGTATTTCCCAAAGATTTTCTTAGAATTCCTCTAGAAAGGGAAATTGACTTCGGAATAGATCTCCTTACAGATACCCAACCCATCTCTATTCCACCCTATAGAATGGCTCCAACTGATGTTAAGGAGTTGAAGGAACAATTGAAGGATCTCTTAGATAAGGTTTTCATCAGGCCTAGTGTTTCCCTATGGAGTGCACCAATTCTATTCGTGCATAAGAAAGGTTGTTCTCTCAGAATATGCATCGACTATTGTCAGTTAAACAAAGTCACCATCAAGAATATGCATCCACTTCCCTGAATTGATGACTTGTTTAACCAACTTTAGAGTGCAAGTTATTTCTCTAAGATAGACCTCATATTTGGCTATCATCATCTCAGAGTCAGAGAATGGGATATTTCGAAGACAGCCTTAAGAATTTGGTATGGTCAGTTTGAATTCCTAGTTATGTCTTTTGAACTAACAAATGCCCCTACATCTTTCATGGACTTGATGAACAAGGTATTCAAGAAGTACCTAGACATATTTGTCATAGTCTTTATTGATGACATCTTTGTCTATTTCCGTAGTATAACACCCCGAGTCTGTACCCAGAACGTTACACAGTGCTTATAATTCCGAAGGACCACAAGCTAACCCATGACTAGTACCTACTATAATGACTAAATAATAATAATACTAAAATATATGAAAATTAGGCAGAAAATATGCCATAAGGTACAATATTGAAATAAATCAAATTGCGGTATAGTAATACCAAAAATGATACATCTGTTTGAAAATACTCTAGTCTGAAAAGCCTATAAATTGTCTGAAATGTGGAGTTGATGGGACAAGTCCCCAACTAACTCCGACTACTAAAATAATATGAAATGCTGAAATAATAATCATGTCCTCAAACTATGAGGACTCACCACTAACTCTGACTACTAAAGATCTGAACTGCTAAGGGCGATCGAGAGCCCGTGCGTCTGAACCTATGATATAAAATATCATAGCGTAAGAGAAAAGTATGCGTCAGTACTTTGAAAATATACTGGTATGCTAAGTGAGGTAGGATGAAATGCATGGGTTCATATGCATGAACAATACTGACTGAATGACATAAGTATAACTGGATAAAAGTATATGCATGAATATGTAAATGTAACTGAAATCATGATAACACTGAATATTGAGTCTGAATAATGATTAACTGATATCTGAGTATATTGATACTGAATTACGGATAATAGAATGACTGTATCTGACTGTCCTAATTCTGTGGAACTATACTAAGTTTTGTTCTGAGCTAAGTGACTGTGTCTGACAGTCCTGAATCTGTAGAACTGAACTGAGTTCTATACTGAGACTGAATTTGAAACTGAGACTGTGGGAGGTAATCATCTAACCGACATGCCTCTTTCTACATAGATTTAGGTCTAAACTATAATCCTAGTTGGAAGGATGTCAATACCATGCCACGGGTAAAGATAAGCTATGAGTTAACTCTTTCTGAAAGGAAGTTTTTTTGTTAACCCTCGCTGGCAGGAAAACTTAAATGAGATGTATCAACCCTCATAATATCTGGCAGGAAGATATCTCAACCTACGCTGGCTACGTATTTCTGTAATACAAGGATTTCTACTGAGGGTCAAAACCTCTGCTGACAGGAATGTCCCCATCCCTAGGTTAACTCGGTGCTGAATCCTACACTCATCTGAATAGACACTAAACTAATTTCCTAGTTCATACTACTCTTGAATGGACTATTCTGATTATACTATCTAACTGAACTGAACTGAGTTCTCTGAGTTCCGTTGATTGATGGAATACTACTGAATTCTGTTAATTGACTAAATTTACTAAGGTCTAAACTAAATATTGAATTGGACTGGACTGATACAGAATTACTGAGTTTTCCTGAGTCCTATAATTGATTGAGAGTACTACTGATTGTGACATGACTGAGATTATTCTATATCTGACAATGGGTTTAGGTAAACAACTAAATTATCGGGTATTAAATACCCCCAGGACTCGAGAGCATGAAAAGTAAAGAATCATATGATCTTGCATAGTATAAAATGCACACTTGTTCATAATATATCGATAGAGACATTTTATCAAACACTTGCATGGTATAACTTGCACATAAGCTAGCATGACATGATTTCTTTCCCTTATTAGTTCACATGAACAATCCATTAAGCACTTGGTGAGCATAATATATGCACATAATAAGAGGGTATCATAATTCACTTCCAATTTCACAATTTTAAGGGGTTTAATATGGATTCATATGAATCTACACACATAATAACTAATTCCACATGAAACGTACAATAAATCATGAAATAGAAATCTAATTCAAATAATAATCATGAATACACTTTAATTCCAATCATGGAAGTCATAAATTCCAACTACTTGAAGTTTAAAAGAGTTTCTTGGACTCTAAGAGAGGAAGGAACCCTTGGATGAACACTTCACATACCTTAGTTGGCAAATTCTTAAAGAATAATGGTGGAAACCTTGAGTCTTGAATATTGAATGTGATGAACTAGGGTTTGTTCTTGTAAATTCTAGAGAGAATGAGTATATTTTGTCTCTTGGACGGCTTAATGATATGTTTTGGGGGCTGATACAAGGTGGGAAAAGACCCATTTACCCCTCTGGATGACGGTTTAAAAGACTGAAAGTTGAACCATCAACGCGCAGGCCGACGCACCGCGTCATTGGCATCAATGTGATGACTAATGTGCCGCGTCGAGTCCGCATCGGTTCACTAGAAATAGCCATTGGAAGCCAAGGAAAATATTAATCGACGCAATGGCCGCCGCGCCGTGCCGAGATCGCATTGATACACTATTTTGGATTCCCAAACGTGGTTCAAACGAGGTCTGAAATATCCAAAACTCATTCGAAAATACCTACTGACATTCCTAATAATGAATCAACCTAAAGATTGACATTTTAAGGTCATAGAGTCCGTGAAATAGCGTTACCAACTTGTGAAGTCCAAAATAATACTAATTCTTAATACTTAGCTAGAATTTTTTTAGTCTGGGATCCCTTAGCAAGCTTTTAGGGACTGAGTTAATCTTAGGATTTTGTGGGGTCTTACAATATCTCCCCCTTGGAAACATTTGTCCTCGAATGAGACTGACTAAGCTTAGAATACTAATATACTAGATTTAGACACTGGACATGCACAACTGAAGCATGATTTCATGACTGAGATTACTGATATACTGAATTATCATACTGAATATGCATATTTGATGCATGCGTAGATATCTAAACATGATTCATGAATACATGACTGGGATTATTGATAAGCAGAGTTTATTAACCAAACATCCATATCTGATGCATGGGTACATGACTGAACTTATTTGTGAATGCATGACTAAGTATGCAAAGTTAATTTATACCAAGTTCGTAGCTATATATGAACATGAGACTGAGTAAGTTTAAGGAAAAATTGTTACCTCGGGCTGAGTCTGAGTTTGTGGAGAAGAGGTGAGGATAATTGGTTTGCATATCTACTTCCGCTTCCCAAGTAGCTACCTCAACGGACTGAGTCCACCATAGAACTTTGACTAGAGGGATTTCTTTGTTCCTCAGTCTGCGAATCTAATAATCAAGGATTTTGACTGGAATCTCTTCATAAGAGAGGCTATTCTGAATATCTATGCCCTCTATAGGGACTAAGACTGAAGGGTCACCTATATATTTCTTAAGCAAAGAGACATGGAACACTCGATGCACTGAAGCTAAGTCTGAAGGAAACTCAAGCTCGTAAGCTACCTTTCCAAAATGACTGTGAATTTGGTAAGGACCAACATATCGGGGACTGAGCTTTCCCTTCTTGCCAAACCTTTTCACTCCTTTGATAGGAGAGATTTTTAAGAATATAAAATCACCGATCTCCAACTTGAGATCATTTACTGAATATGTATGAACAGGAACATGAGAACATAACTGAGCCAAAAACGTGATATAGGAACTGAATATCATGAACGGAATTGAGCCCCCGAATACATGGCTCACAGTTGAGATTAGAACTTATGGTCCCACCTATGAGTACCCACCACTCTAAACTAAATTCATTACGCTAAGAGAAGATGGAAAGTTTAGGTCATGAAAGCTTGGGGATTATACTGCATCTCCCTCTTAGGACATTATGTCCCCTAAAAAATGGTGACTTGGCTGAGATACTAAGGAAAAACTGAGATGATGCACAGGGCACCTATGAACTGAATCATGACTGCATATTGGGGATCTGAAACTGAGGCATGACACCTGAACTGAGCTGAAATCGCAACCATATGGTTTTTCGATCTTGGAATAATTACATTCATGAGACTTCGGATAGTGCGACTAAATGGAAAGATGGGAAACCCAACCATACAAACATTGTCCTCCTAACTGCTAAACTAAATTGCTGGGTTTGCGGACTAACTTATGCTGAAAACTTATATTCGACTGGGGCCTTTCTTTGACACTCTTTCTATAGAGTTCTAGTGTCTTTAGGGAGTGGGGAAATCTAAGCGTGGTCTAAATAAGAAATCACCACATGGCTGCAGTTCTGTAATATGGAGCAATGCCTACGAAATGTTATCTAAGATAGAGTTACTAAGACTTATGCACTGAAACTACTAACTTACAATCTTAGAGACATCCCTGGACTATTCCCTCAACTGGAATATCTACTTCAACACTGCATACATTTCACTTGAGGCTACTGAAAATATTCACATGGGCATACAGCACGAACGCATAACATACTAACTTATCTGATTAACTGAGTGGCTGATAACTAAATACTGGTCATGTAGAATTGAACTACACTTAGACTGGATTGAAACTACATAGTATTATGCATATGCGGTAGGGACTAATTGAGTAACATAAGATAACTGAGCATGAATTATCGAAAACCATACTATTTAAGAAGGCAAGACCAAGCGTATAACATGACTCTAGGAAAGACCAAACGTATAACATGACTCTAATATAGTCTATAAACTGAGGTACTAAAATACTAATAACTATGTGCTATGGTCAAACAAATCTGAAATTGAACTGAGTTACTGATCTGATTACTGGAATGTGACTGTGACTGAGACTGTAACTAAGACTACATCTAAGACTATACTGGGACTAAATACTGGGTTCTAATAACTCTACCTACTGAGGTCTGATCTAGACTGAATTCTCCTATTATGTTCAAGCCTACTCAAATCTCTAAAATATATTTAGCCACTTATATGTCAACATGATATTCAAGCCTATCTTCGTAACTACAACCTCATGTAAAACTAGCATGCAATAATTTATTCTTAATGTGAAACATTTACTCTCCCCCTTCTAAGCAACTGCTCATCACTACATCATTTTGTAAGGAGAATCTACTGAAGGGTTAAAATATGAGAACCTGAGTTATGTATGAATACTATACCAAACTTGACACTTAACTGAGGTCTGAGGAATAGAATGTCAATACCATGGATTTATCAAAAGATCTAAACTGAGGATATGCATGACGAAATCTGAATTTATCCAATCAGTAGGAGTGTCGCATGGGTCATGGGAACTGAGCATACTGTATAGCATGGCATGGATACCTGAGTCATGAGATGCATAACCTGAGTCTGGAGTTTCTGTATTCATGAAACATGATTCATAACACTGGGTGAACTGGAACTCCCTATACTAGGAACTGTAAGCATGCATAATTGCTAACGTGCATGAGTATGGCTATGATCATAGAGTTGATATGTAAGACATGAATGGATATCATGATAACTGATGGTTTTTGAGAATCAGAAGTATGAGTCTAAGATGATCAGTGGGTTCATCCTCATTACGAGAATAGACAAGAGTGTCATATATGTAGACTATGATGAATATGTCCAAGTACTACTTTAACACACTGTTTATCAAGTACATGAAGGCTGCAGGGGCATTGGTAAGACCAAAGGACATGACTAAGAATTTGAAGTGACCATACCGAGTTCAAAAAGCTATCTTTGGGGTGTCACATTCTCTGACTCTGAGCTGATGATAGCCTAATCTGAGGCCTATCTTAGAAAAGTAACCGGCACCCTGAAGTTGGTCAAACAATTCATCAATTCTAGGAAGTGGATACTTGTTATTTACCATGACTTTATTTAGTTGACGTTAATCAATACACATTCTAAAAGAATCATCTTTCTTATGCATGAATAAAATTGGTGTGCCCCACGGTGACACACTGGGTATGATAAATCCCTTATACGAGATTTTTTAACTAGACTTCTAATTATCTAAGTTCTAATGGAGCCATTCTATATGGCGGAATAAATATGGGATGGGTATCTGGAAGAAGGTATATTCCAAAATTGATTTCCCTTTTGGGAGGAACTTTGGGAAGATCTTCGAGAAACACATCTAGGAATTCACATACTACTAACACTGATTCAAGAGTAGGGGTTTCTAAACTAGAATCCTGGACTCGATCGAGATGGTAGACACATCCCTTAGACATTATTTTTCTCGCCCAAAGGTAAGAAACAAGCTGACCCCTAAGTGCTGATGTACTACCCCTCCATTCTAGGACGGGCTTATTCAAAAACTAAAACTAGACAATTTTGTTTCTGCATTCGACTGAGGCATAGTAGGAATGAAGCCAATCCATGCCGAGAATGACATCAAAATTAGTCATCTCTAATTCAACTAAGTCTACTGAAGTGACTTTCTGAGATATCATAATCTGACAGTTCCTATATACCCACCGGGCTATGATAGATTTACCCGCTGGGGTATAGATCGAGAAAGGATCTTCTAGAATTTTAGGAATAACTTTGAAATTAACGGCTATAGATAGATTAATAAAGGACAACGTAGCGCCTGGATCTAGCAAAGAATAAACATATAAATAGAAAACTTGTAACGTACCAGTGACCACATCAGGAGAACTTTCCTGATCCTGTCGAGAAGGAAGAGCATAGAGTCTATTTGGGCGCTGCCCACTAGTGGCACAGGAAATGGCACCCTGCTGATTCGGGAGATCGGACTGAGCTGGGGGACGATTATACTGACCTGAGAACCTAAATTAGGACAATCTTGACTCTATGGCCTGGATTTCCACACCCAAAACACACATAGCTGCACGCTCTGCAGATACCCTAGACATTTATACCATATTTCTTACAAAGGGGATTGGTTGGGCCACTCTTTTTCCTAGATATTCTGGCTCTCTTATTCTTTCTCCCCTTTTTCCTATGCCTCTCCTCCTTACTCTGTGGATCATAATCTGTAAGCCTAGATAGGATAACAACTAGCTAACTATTCTGAGTAACTATTGAATGAGTAAAGACGGTGAAAGCAACTCTAAATTCAGCGTAAGAAACATGCTCATTCAGGGGATCTGCCTGAACGGGCGGAGGGGATGACTGGTTTTCATTACTTCTTTCATTAGCTTCTATGGAAGGCATTTCTGGAAGAATAATGAAGATATGAATTAGACTGAGAGATTGACATAAGATCATGCTCACTCGCATGACATAAATACTGAAAGAAGGGAAACTTTTCCTAAAACACCTCGCAGCCTCCTGTCCATAAGTGTGGCGCGCTACACACCCATGCACAAGATTCTACTAGATGCAGATTTTAGACTTCCAAGGACTCTGTTGAACCTTAGGTTCTGATACCAAGTTTGTAATGCCCCGATTCTATATCCCGGACGCTACACAATACTCATAACCTCGAAGGACCACAAGCTAACCCATGACTGGCACCTGCTGTAATAACTGAATAATAATAATACTAAAATATGCATAAATTAGGCAGAAAACATGCCATAAGGTTCAATACTAAAATAAATCTGATTGCGGTATAGTAATACCAAAACTGATACATCTGTCTTAAAATACTCTTGTCTAAAAAGCCTCTAAACTATTTGAAATATTGAGTTGATGGGACAAGTCCCCAACTAACTCAGAATATTAAAATAAACTGAAATACTGAAATAATAATCATATTCTTGAACTATGAGGACTCACCACTAACTCTGACTACTGAAGATCTGAACTACTAAGAGCTCTGGAGCCCGTGCGTCTGAACCTATGATATAAAATATCATAGCATAAGAGAAAAGTATGCGTCAGTACTTTGAATTTACTGGTATACTAAGTGAGGTTGGCTAAAATTCATGGGTTCATATGCATGGAAAATACTAACTGAATGACATAAGTATACTGGATGAGAGTACATGCATGAATACATAACTATAACTGAGATCATGATAACACTGAATACTGAGTCCGAATACTGATTAACTGATATTCGAGTATACTGATACTGAATTACTGATAACTAAATGAATGTATCTGATAGTCCTAATTCTGTGGAACTATATCGAGTTCTGTACTGAGATAAGTAACTGTGTATGACAGTCCTAAATATGTAGAACTAAACTGAGTTCTCTACTGAGACTGAATCTGAAACTGAGACTGTAGGAGGTAATCATCTAATCGACATGCCCCTTTCTACATAGATTGGGGTACAGCCTGTAACCCCAATTGGAAGGGTGTCAATATCATATCACAGGTAAAGACAAGCTGTGAGTTAACCCTATCTGACAGGAAGCTCTTTCATCAACCCTCGCTGGCAGGAAAACTCGATTAAGATGTATCAACCTTCATAATATCTAGTAGGAAGATATCTCAACATGCACTGGCTACATAGTTCTGTAACACAGGGATTGCTACTAAGGGTCAAATCCTCTGCTGGCAGGAATGCCCTCATCCCTGGGTTAACTCGATGCTGAATCCTACTCTTATCTGAATAGACACTGAATTGATTTCTTAGTTCATACTAGGCTTGACTGGACTATCACTAAATATACTATCTAACTGAATAGAATTGAGTTCTCTGAGTTCCACTGACAGATGGAATACTATTGAATTCTGTTAACTGACTGAATTTACTGAGGTCTGAACTGAATACTGAACTGGACTGGACTGATACAGAGTCTACTGAGTTTTACTGAGTCCTCTAACTGGCTGAGAGTACTACTGATCATGACATGACTGAGATTATTCTGTATCTAACACTGGCTCTAGGTAAACATCTAAATTTTTGGGTATTAAATACCCCAGGACTCGATAACATAAAAAGTAAAGCATCACATGATCTTGCATAGCATAAAATGCACACTTGTTCATAATGTATCTATAGAGACATTTTATCAAACACTTGCATGGTATAACATGCACATAAGCTAGCATGACATGATTTCTTTCCCTTATTAGCTCACATGAAAAATTCATCAAGCACTTGGTGTGCATAATATTTGCACAAAATAAGAAGGCATCATAATTCACTTCTAATTTCACAATTTCAAGGTCTTTAACACGGATTCATATGAATATACACACATAATAACCAATTCCACATGAAACGTATAATAAATCATGAAATAGAAATCTAATTCAAATAATAATCATGAATACACTTTAATTCTAATCATGGAAGTCATAAATTCTAACTACTTGAAGTTTAAAAGAGTTTCTTGGACTCCAAGTATGGAAGGAACCCTTGAATGAACACTTCACATACCTTAGTTGGGAAATTCTTAAAGAATAATAGTGGAAACCTTGAGTCTTGGATCTTGAATGTGATGAACTAGGGTTTGTTCTTAATAAATTCTAGAGAGAATTAGTATATTTTTCCTCTTGGATGGATTAATGATATGTTTTGGGGGCTTATATAAGGTGGGAAAAGACCTATTTACCCTTCTGAATATGGGTTTAAAAGGCTGAAAGTTGAACCATCAACGCGCCGCGTCATTGGCATAGACGTGATGACTAGCACACCGCGTCGAGTCCGCGTTGGTTCACTGGATATTGTCATTGGAAGCCATGGAAAATATTGATCGATGCAATGGCTGATGTACCAAACCTGGATCGCTTCGATATACTATTTTGGATTCCCAAACGTGGTTCAAACGAGGTTCGAAAAATCCAAAACTCATCCGAGAATACCTACTGACATTTCCGATCATGAATCAACCTAAAGATTGATATTTTAAGGTCATATAGTTCATAAAATAGCATTTCCAACATACAAAGTCCAAAATAATGCTAAGTCTTAATACTTAGATAGAATTTTCTAAGTCTGGGACCCCTTAGTAAGCTTTTAGGGACTGAGTTAAGCTTAGGATTTTGCGGGGTCTTTCACGTAGTGAGAATGATCTTGAAGACCATCTGAGAGTTGTGTTGTATACCTTTAGTGATCATCAGTTATTCATTAAGTTTATTAAATGCGAATTTTTGTTGAAATCAATAACCTTCCTTAGTTACCTCATTTCTGGTGATGACATTTGAGTTGATCCACAAAAAACTGAAGTAGTGAGAAACTAGCCTAGAGCTATCTATCCATTAGATATTAAAATTTTCTTGTGTTTAGATAGCTATTACAGATGGTCTATTGAAGGGTTTTATTCTATTGCTTCCCCTATGTCGAGGCTAACCCAGAAGAAAGTTAAATTTTAGTGGTCAGATTCTTCCGAGAAGAGTTTTTAGGAGTTGAAGACTCGACTTATTTCTTCTACAGTCTTAACTTTTCCATATGGTACAGATAGGTTTGTAGTATATGATGATGCTTATAGAGTTGGTTTTGGTTGTGTATTAATGTAGAGGGGTAAGGTCATAGCCTATGCCTCTAGATAACTCAAACCTCATGAAAAGAATTATCCGACCTATGATCTTGAGTTGGTAGCTATTGTCTCTGCCTTAAATATTTGGAAGCATTACATTAATGGGGTTCATGTTGATGTATTCACAGATCACAACAGTTTACAGTACGTGTTCACAAAGAAAAAACCTGAATCTTCGCCAGAGAAAATGACTTGAATTGTTGAAAGCTTATGATTTGATTGTGTTGTATCACCCGGGCAAGGCTAATGTAGTGGAGGATTCCCTTATTAGATTGTCTATGGGTGGTGTTGCCTATGTTGAAGATGATAAGAAGGAGTTAGTTCTGAGCTTCATCATCTTGATAGGTTAGGAGTTTGGTTGGTTAATTTTACCGAAGGTAGTAAATGGTTTTCGAATAGTTTAGAATCTTCATTAATTGCCGAAGTAAAAGAAAAGCAGGACAGGGATCCTAGTTTTGTTAAGTTGAAGGAGGTAGTTAGAGATTAGAAGGTGAAGGCTTTTTCCCGAGGGGAGATGGTGTACTTTATTGTTAGGGAAGGTTATGTGTTCTATGTGTTAATAGTTTGAGACAACAAATATTAGCATAAGCGCATGGTGCGCAGTATTCTATTCATCTCAGAGCCACTAAGATATACCGTGACTTGTGGGAAATCTATTGGTGGAGTGGTATGAAGAAAAATATTACAGAGTTTGTGGATAAGTGTTCAAACTGTTAGTAGGTTAATGTTGAGAACCAAAGGCCTAGCGGTACACTTTAGGAGTTTAGCATCCCCACATGGAAGTGGGAAGTGGTGAATATGGAATTTGTAAAATAGTTTCCTCATACGCGTTATCAAAATAATTGATTTAGGTCATTATAGATAGAATGAGCAAGTCAGCCTATTTCTTGCCTCGTATTCAGTTGAGGATTATGCTAGACTATATGTCAGGGAGTTGGTGAAGTTGCATGGGGTTACTTTGTCTATCATTTTTGATAGAGGTACTTAGTTTACCTCTTACTTTTGGAAGGCTTTTCAGAAGGATCTTGGCACCTAAGTTCATCTCAATATAGCTTTCTATCCCCATACAGATGGTCAGATATAGAGGACCATTCAGACCTTAGGGGACATGTTGAGGGCATATGTTATTGACTTTAAAGGTAGTTAGGATGATCACTTACCTTTGATTGAGTTCGCCTATAACAACAGTTATCACTCCAGTATCCAGATGGCTCCGTTAGAAGCTCTCTATGAGAGGAGATGTAGATTTCCTATTGGTTGGTTTGAATTAGGTAAGGCTAATTTGATAAGGCAGATACAGTGTTTGAGGTGATGGAGAAAGTTTAGTTAATTCGTGAAAGGCTAAAGACAGTCCAAAGTCATTAGAAATTGTAAGCTAATGTGAGGAGAAAAAACCTTGAATTTGAAGTTGATGACTTGGTGTATTTGAAAATTTCACCCATTAAAGGGTAAAGAGGTTTGGAAAGAAGGGGAAACTCAGTCCCCGCTATATTTGCCCATATAAAATTTTGAGTTATTTTGGCTAGGTAACATATGAGTTAGAGCATCCTGTAGATTTGACATCAGTGCATCCGATGTTTCATTTTTCCGTTCTAAAGAAGTGCGTTGGTGATTCAATTTCTATGGTTCCTTTGTAAAGCATGGATGTGAAATATAGTCTCTCATTTGAAGAAATTCTAATTGAGATACTTGACCGACAGGTTCGTAGGTTGAGGAATAAGGAAGTTCCCTTAGTTAAAGTTCTATGGTGAAATCAATCAGTTGAGGGAGCTACTTGGGAAGTAGAAGAAGATATGTAAGCCAAGTATCCCTATATTTTCTTTACAAATTCCGATTCAACAATAGGTAATGGCTTTTCTTAATCGATTTTCATGATTTCTAACTCAGCTATATAACTATCCTCATGTCATAGTATGCATTTAGGAATTCAACCCATATATCATGTCTCAGACTCAGTTGTTTATTCAGGTTTCAGTTCATAAGTATTTAGTATACAATCTAAATTTCCTTTGTACTCTCATCCTAATCAATTTTATTCGAGGAAAAATGATTCCAAGGGGGAGATAATGTAACTCCCCACATTTTCGAGGTAGAATTCAAATAGCTGTTCCTATGTACACAGACTTGAACCCAATTACTCTATGTATATATATGTGTGATTATCAAATCAATAGTATGGGAATATCTTGGTATATTAATTGAGGTCATAAAAAACTTCTAACTCAAAGACGAGTTGGTGACTTTTATATCGATAGAGTTTTAACGGATGCTCCAACAAGGGTACAATTTAGATGAGAGTATTTTCTAGAACATAATAATTCAGGTGTCCTACTATATATATAATGGAAGGTCTTTGAGTTGTTTTTCCAAAAAATCTAGTTTAACCTTTATCTTATATCGGAGTGGAAAATTATGATCATTCTACTTTAGAGTGTGTATCTGTCAGCAAGGTGATGACTTGAGGTGATAAGCCATTAACTAAGTGATGAGCTATCAACCTCGTCGTCAGCCTTAACCAAAAATACCCAGTATCACTAAAGGAAAGGTGACGACTAGGTTGACAAGCTGTCAACTAGTTGACAGGCTATCAATTAAGTCGTCAACCTTAACTAAATCATGAAGAGAAGGTGATGACTAGGTTGACAAGACGTCAACTAGTTGATAGGCTATCAACTAAGTCATCAACCTTAACTAGATCATTAAGAGAAGGTGACGACTAGGTTGACAAGCCGTTAACTAGTTGACAGGATATCAACCAAGTCATCAACCTTAACCAGACCATGAAGAGAAAGTGATGACTAGGTTAACAAGCCACCAACTAGTTGATAGGCTATCAACTAAGTCGTCAACTAAAGAAATTCAAGAAATTTTATTCATTTTCTTAGGGGTATTTTGGTATTTTCCTTGCCTCAAACCCTACCCCCCCATGACTTAAATCATCAAAAAGGCATAATTAGCCATTACTATTATGTTTTAAATGCCATAAATTCTCGCTATTCTCAAGAACATCAAGATTGGGGTTTTCTCTCAAGTCATCTCTCAAGCCTTAAAGTTCAAGTATTCCTTAAAATTCAAGCAATTCCAAGTATATGGGGTATTCATCAATGGGGTTCTTTCACCAATTGAGCCAAAAAACCTCCTCTTTGATTAAAGTATGAGTTTTCCTTCATTATGGGATTTCACATGTTCAAGATGTATTCAATCCATGTTTTTCCTTAGTAAATTGAACTAAATTGATGTCCTCATATGGTCCCATGAAAATTAGCTCATTTAATGCTTAGAACCTCATGTTTTTTGTGTATATTTAAATTGAATCCATGTATTTATGAATTTAAATCATGTAAGTATGTTTTCCCTATGATTTACACCCTCTTATGTTCAAATTCATATGCTTCAATGATCATTGAAATTTATTATTTTTTGAATCTCTAAATTATGACTTTCTTTTATCATTTAAATGATGTTGTCACATTTTAGTAATTATTCAGTGCTTGTGTGTTATGAACACCCAATACCTATGAGTTTACTTGCTATTTCATACTTTTCAAATTATAAGTTAGTCAGACCATGGGTTCATTACTATGTTCAAGTTCAAGTTGATCCTTGTCAGTACAGTACCATGTTATGTTGAACCATGAATAAAAGTAGCATCATTCAGTTGGGAGTAGGATTTAACACGGAGAGGGAAGTATGGGTTCAATGCATCTTACTTCCCAAAAACTATGTGTCCCCATAGGATTTTAGGACTCGCCAAAGATCGTTTCCCCTTTTCGACAAAATTGGTCTCAGTTTAGTGATCACTCCAGTTCAGGTTCCACTCCAACGGAAAGGATAGAACAACCCTCCTTAACGTGGGTTAGACATTGGACTCTATGAAAATATCCATGGTTTATATTAGTTACACGATAACTCCCACAGTTTTAGTCAGTATTGGGAGTCTATTTAATTCTGTTTTGCTAGACCAAGTAGTTAGTTTTGAGTATTTATTTAGTTAGTTATACAAACTCCACCAATTATTCAGATAATGTCAGTGTATTAAAATGCTTGGTCTTGCATATTCAGTTTTACATATTCATGTAATTTCATTTAGTTTTCACATATATTTCAGTTAGTCCTTACCTTACATACCAGTACATTCAAAGTACTGATAGAATACTTTTCTTCGGTACTATATTGTCTTATAATATAGGTTTAGATGCTCAGTTTCCCCACCATTCTTATATAGTCCAGCATCACCCAACAACAATAGTGGTGAATCCTCTTCCATCAAGGACATGACATGTTTTACAATTATTTTAGTATCTATTTATGTCTAGTCAATCAAAGTTAGTTGTGGGTTTGTCCCATCAATTCTTCATGATTCTTAAAGTCTCTCAAATAGTTAGACAATTATTTAGTTTTAAGTATTCATCAGTATTTTAGACAGACATTCATAGTTCCAATATTTATGTGATATTTCAGACATGTCATTTTATATGTTTCAACACTCAAATTGACAGTACCTTATTGGTTTATCTTCTGCACATGTTACTTTACTTTTCTTTCATTCAGTGCTCATAGCAGGTACAGGACCATTAGTTAGCTTGGGGTCACTTGTGGCCTTAAGCACCGTGTCATGACTAGGGGGTAGCCTCAGGTCATGATAGAGTCCCTCTTTGCATTATTCCCTTTTTGTTAATGAATTTCTTGAAATATTTCCCAATGATCTTCTTGGAATTCCTCATGATAGGGAAATAGATTTTAGGATTGATCTTCTACCGGATACCCATCCTATTTCCATTCCTTCTTGTAGGATGGGTTCAGCTGAACTAAAAAAACTTAAGAAACAATTGAAAGGTCTTCTTGAGAAAGGGTTCATTTGTCCTAGTGCTTCCTTGTGGGGTTCTCTCATGATTTTTGTGCAAAAGAAAGATGGGTCTCTTCGAATGTGTATAAATTATCGTCTTTTGAATAAGATGACAATGAAGAATAAGTACCGTCTTCCTAGGATCAATGACCTTTTCGATCAACTTCAGGGTGCTATATATTTCTTTAAGATTAATCTCTATTTGGGTTATCACCAACCAAAAATTAAGGAGGTTGATATTTTGAAGACTGCTTTTTGAACCCGGTATGGCCACTATGAGTTTTTGGTTATGTCATTTGGTTATGAATCTAATTTTTAAATATTTCCTGGATTTATTTGTTATAGTTTTCATTAATGACAATTTGGTGTACTTTAAGAGTGAGGAGGATCATGCCAATTACCTCTGAATTGTATTGTAGACTCTTAACTATCATAAGTTGTATGCTAAATTTTCAAAGTGTATGTTTTGGCTGAATGTCGTGACTTTGTTTCTAGTGAGGGGATCAAGGTGTATCCACAGAAAGTTGAGGCAGTTAAGAATTGGCCTAGACCCATGACTCCAAATAACCTTAGAAACTTCTTGGTCTTGGTTGCATATTAGAAGAGGTTAGCAGAGAGTTTCTTTTCTATTTCTAATCTGTTGAAAATGTTGACTCAGAAAAAGGTTAGTTTTTTATTGTTCGATGCTTGTAAGGGTAGTTTTGAGAAGTTGAAGGATAAGTTGACTTCTGCACCAGTTTTGACCCTGTACGAGGGTATCGATGGGTTTGTTGTGTATTGTGATGCATCCCATGTAGGGCTGGGTTGTATTTTGATATAGTATGGTAAGATGGTAGTCTATGCTTCCAGGAAACTTAAGGTTCACAAAAGAAGTTATCCAAATCATAATCTAGAGTATACGACTGCGGTCTTTGCCTTGAAGATCTGGTACCATTATTTGTATAGGGTGCATATTGATATTTATTCAAATTATAAGTGCTTACAATATGTGTTTATGTAGAAAAAATTGAATCTCAGGCAGAGATGGTGGTTGGAATTGCTTAAGGATCATGACATGAGTCTTCACTACCATCAGGTAAAATTAATATTATTGCTGATGCTCTTAGTAGGTTGTGTATAAGGAGATTATCTCATGTTAATTAGGAGAAAACAAGATTGGTGAAGGATATTCAAAGGTTGGATAACTTAGGAGTGCGTCCCTTGGACTCCGAGGATAGGGGAGTGATTGTTCAAGAAGTGGTTAAATCATCTTTAGGTGTAGAGGTGATAGAAAAACAAGCTTTGAATCCCATACTTAAAAAAATTAAGGATGATGTGGGTCAGCAAAAGGTTATGACATTCGAGATTGGGGGAGATGACATTCTCAGGTATCAAGGAAGGTTGTATGTTCCTAATGTTGATAGGTTGCAGGAAAAGATTTTGATCGAAGCTTATGAGTCTCAATATATAATTCATTTGAGTTCGACTAAGATGTATCATAGCTTGAAGGTAATCTACTGGTGGAATAATATGAAGATATTTGGCAAATTTTGTTGCTAAGTGTATAGTTTGTCAGCAAGTCAAGGTTGAGCACTTGAGACCTAGTGGCATATGTGGAAGAGGGTGTGATTAATATGGATTTTTTGTGGGTCTTCTAAGGTCTCGCAATTAGTATGATTCTATTTTGATCATTATGTTTAGAATGACTAAGTCTGCTTACTTCTTATCTGTGAGGGCTAACTACTCAGGAGAGAATTATGCTAAGTTGTTCTTTTAGTAGATAGTTAAGTTCCATAAAGCACTGGTGTCCATCATTTTAGACTGAGGTACGCAATTTTCTTCTCACTTTTTGCGATCATTTCAGAAAGGTTTGGGTACTCAGGTGAACCTTAACACCAGTTTCCACCCTCAAATGGATGGACAAGCAAAGCATACTATTCAGACTTTGGAGGATATGCTAAGGGCCTATGTGATTTATTTTAAAGGTAGTTGGGTTGACTCTTTTCCCCTTATTGAGTTATCTTACAACAATAGTTGCCATTCTAACATTTAAATAGCCCCTTTTGAGGCTCTTTATGGTAGAAGGTGTAGGTCTTTTATTGGATAGTTTGAGGTGGGTAAGACTAGGTATTTTGTCCCTAACATGGTTCACTAAGCCATGGAGAAGGTAAAAGTGATTAGGGAAACACTTAAGACTGCTCAGAGTCATCAAAAGTCTTATGCAACTGTGAGGTAAAGGGAGTTAAAGTTTGAAGTTAGTGATTGGGTGTTTGTTAAGGGGTTTCCCTATGAAAAGAGTAATGAGATTTGGACAGAAGGGGAAACTCATCCCCCATTATGTTGGCCCATATAAAATTGTAAAGAGAATTGGGAATGTTGCTTATGTGTTGGATTTGCCTACGAGTTCATCCTATTTTTAGTGTGTCTATGCTGAAAAAGTGTGTAGGTGATACTTCCTTGATAGTGCGTGTTGAGGGTGTTGGTATGACGGATTCTTTGTCTTATAAGGAAATTTTGATTGATATATTTGATAGGTAGGTTCGTAGATTAAGGAATAAGGATACAACTTTGGTAATAGTGCTTTGGAGGAATCAAAATGTGGAAGAAGCTACAGGGGCTGAACAAGATATGAGGACCAAGTATCCTTTCTTTTTCCCAACTTTGGATGCAGATGTTTGAGGTATGAGTTTCGTTTTCCCTCTTGTTTGATTTTGAATTATTTTTGGGTTTTAGTTGCATTCTTTCCATTATCATGTTAAAGGTGCCCTAACTTCTCATTTAAGGATGAATGATCCTGGGGAGGGGGTAATGTAATACCCCAGGTTTTTGGACTTTGAAATTTTTCAAGTGTTGACAACACTACCATGACTACAACTTAGGTGATGTGTCGTTATCACTCATTTGAGTCATAGTGTGGCACACGTTGTCTCAGTAGTGAGTTGACCAAGATTTTCTGCCATGATTACGAGGTTTCGTCATGACTCATGATGATAGGTAATAAGTCATGGTGAGTGACTCATGACCATAACCGTGAGGGGTCAGGGATATGACCCTCAGGTAACGAGTTTAGTAACAACTCATGGTCAGTCATCGTGATTCATTACCTGAGTCATGACAACTGGAATAAGTTTTCCTGTACATTTTTATTAAGGACTTTTTGGTCATTTTCTCCTCTTACACTTATTTTCCATGACCTAAAAACACTAAAGGACCATATTATCCTTAAATACTCAACTTAAAGCCTACTTTCTTCATCTTAAACTTCCTAAAGGCAAGAGAAAATAGGGTTCATAAGAATTCATTCTCCAAGATCTAATAATTGAATTCTTTCAATTTCTTTGGTATTTCAGGCATGTCTCTCTTTCCTAAACTTGTATTTTTATTATGGAATAAATTAATCCAAATGTCATGTGATTGAATTGTTGGGTTTGAACTTGGTTGAGGACTTTTAATATATTATAACTTGAATTAATTTCCCCATGCTTTAAATATATTATTCATGCTTGACTTAAGGGGTTGAATTGAGGAAGTATGGTATGGTTCAAAATTTGGGGCATGGGTTTCCCAAAATTGATGAATTGTTGGCTTAAAATTTACATTAATCTCAACCCACTTTGTGAATTGGTTTTGAATATGGATATATTGCATGATTTTACTTTTTATTTTTAACTATTGCATTGAAAATGGTTTTGCAAGGCCTTGGCGGCCATGGTTTTGGATTAAAAGGGAACTTGGGTGTCTAAGGGTTAACAGATTAGTTATGGTACAATGGAAATTAACTTGCAAGCATAATTGATATGACTATCCCAAATGGTAAATGCCTTAATATGAGACTCCTTGGTTTATGGTTGGGATTATGTGCAAAGTGATTTTAATTTTGGCTTAAAGTGGGTTGTGTAGCGAAGTCATGGGAGGTCAATACTGGAAACCACATTTGTCGACTTGGGGGTCTATATGACCGTTTTCTTGGTTCATATAACATGGCTAGATCCTTGGTGTCTTTAGCTCTCCTTTAAATTCACTCTGTTTGTGTAGCTAACATGCGCTGGGGCCCTTTCAGCAGGGAGAGTGGAACCCATATAGCCCCTGGGTGCCCTTAGTATGGATAGGACTACACAGTCTAGGTTAATGGTTTAAAACTCTCATGTTCACAACCTTGTACCCTATCTCGACATTTTATATATGTATATATGAATGTGTGTATGTAGTTTTGGATTATTTTTGATATGACATTATTTTATCACTTTCCCTGAGTTACATGCCAGTGCTTATCCCATTGACTATTCCTTGACGGTATATTGTTTCATGATATAGGGCTGAAGGATTTTTTGTTACTCCTGTGCAGAGTTAGGTGGTGGTATACATCGGTTGATTTGTTGTGAAGTGGTGATCCGCCATCTTTCAAAAACCCTGCTATTTCATTAGATTTCTTTTTAGATTTTGGGAATTGTGAACTCTCTTTGTCATGGTCGGGGGCATGTCCCAACCTAGTTTGGTATTCTGGTTTTAGAGGCTTCTTGGACAAGTGTGGGTTGGAATGTTGGTTTTGGATTCCTTGAACTTTTATTTGATATATTTACCCTTCATTTATATTTTTTTGGCTTTCACTTATTTATTATTGTGCTCTTGATGTCAGGCTAAGGGGGTGGTCTCCGGTCCATGGTGGGCTTGGGATACCTGTCATGACTAGGCCTTTGTTTGGGTCATAATAAGGTCCCAACATTAACAAAAAGTCCAACAGGCTCTATGTATATTTATGTTTTAAGTGTTTTTGGGAGTATCTGAGAAACTGAGATAGTATGGATCATAAGGGCTCCACTACCTAAAAGTACACATTACGGGTATAGGATTATGGCTGCATTAAAAGAATGTTAGTTTGTTAGATTTTTCCTGATCGACATCATATGACATTTATATGTTATTTTATATAGGCATAATCGACCCACACGATAATCGTACTTAGATGCTTAGATGATTAGATTTTTATTAGACCTATTTTAGACATATAATGTTATTTACTCATATTTGTCAATGACAAAAATTTCTCACCAAAAGAATGAAAGATTTTTTTCAAGGATTTAAGTTTTTGTATATACTTAACTATTTAGATAATCACTTTCATTAGTTAAAGTGCATCACTTAAAGAATGTTTTGTGCTAAAACCTTACTTATGTATCCTAAAATCTTTTAAGGTATGATGAAAGATTTGACACTTAACAACCTAACCTACTTGATTTCTTATTCCTTCCATGTCATGATTAATATTGTATTTGTTGTTCATGTCTCTTTGATATGTACCTTCATGTTTATTTCTCTAATAATTTCATGTGCTTATGTTATTCCACATTGCTTATTTTATTAAGCATATTCAGGTACCCTGGCTCATGATCAGACGCATAATTAAGTTTCTTATTATCAACTTTTGATGAGACCTCTCTACTTTTGAGGATGTATTCTATGTTGATGTCATAGTTTTATTTAATAAAGATATACCATATTGTAATGACCCTTAAGGTTATTTTCTCAATTTGCATGTATTTTCCATGTATCGAGCCTTCTCGCAATTGCTACAGGTCATTTATGACTTGCCATAACTGGTGGTTCAGTTATCAGACAGTTTGCTTGGATTTTAGGCTTATTTCTCTCTTTTCGAGCTTTCGTTATTTATGATTTGATATTGGACTAAAAATCCTAGTAGATAACCTCAAATGAGATTTCTGATAGCGCCATCATCTCCAAAATGTTGATTTTTTGCTAGGGGGACCCTTGGTTCAGGTCTCAAGGCTTTTAGACTCATTTTGGGATATTGGTGGATTATATAAAAGATGGAACAATAGGCGTGGATCCCTCATTTAGTTGAAATGATCTCGGATAAAAGTTTTCATGGTTTCATTGAGTTTAAAATGTCGAATTTAGTATGGTAGCATATTTTATTTGTGTGTACGAGGTTCTAACTAAATTTTGAACACCCAGTCGAAGTGCGTTCCAGACTTAGCAAAATCTGCTGCATCAGGTTACTGATGTAACCGCTCAAGAGAACATAGTGTCGCTCAAGAAAGAAGGTATCGCTTAAGTGATACCTGACCCCTCATGGTAGATCATGTAAGTGATTGGTAAGTTTCTTAAGTGTCTGTTGCCTAAGCAACATGCTGATCGCTTAAGTGACACCTGACACTATTTAACCTTTTTTTTTACCCAGTTTTCTATTGCTTCTTTCACTATTTTTACACCAAATTAAGAGCTCAAAGAGATAAAAAAGTGGAAAATCATCCACATAAGTTAAGGTAAGCTAACCTAACACTTCTTGGTCATTTTTCATTATTTTTTTCTTCAATTCCCATCCTAATTCTTGGTATAATTCTTAGAAATTAGGAATTAAATTCCTAAATTTTAATGGTTGATTTGAGACCCGATTTATGCTCTATTTGTGCTCAACTTCTTAACACAACTTCCTTGTCCTCCGAGGGACCTCGTGATGGGTTCAATTTTGGATTTTCATTTGTGATCCCTCTGTGCCTATTCTTACCTTAAAATTTGACCCTACATGTAATATAGAAATATGGGTCACATTTTACTACTAACAACGTGTAGATTCCTATTTTGATAGTGTGACAATATTCTAGGACTGTGGAGTGAAGACGGATGATTCAAGGATTGTGGTTCAGCATCAAGGTGGGCTTTTATCTACTCTTCTTTTTGAGATAGTATTTTCTATATGTTGCATGTTTGATATGGATGTTAGGATGTGACTGTGAGTAGAACACCATGACTTAGCCTATATAATGAATTTGGGGGCTAGAAAGGTAATTTACCCTTACGGTGAAATACTTATTATGCTTCTATGAACTCATTGCCTTATGTTGCTAGTATGTTAGGCATAGTTGAGACTAATAATCCTTTTGTATAATATTTAATGCGTTACTCAGTAGATTGTGATGAGTTTCCCAAACTATAATGCTATGGTTATGTTGGATATATATTATTGGGCCAAAGGCCATGATTATGATATTGGTTGGGTTTTGCGAAGTGAACTATCCTTGTGGAGGATGTGGTTTAGATTATGGACATTTAGATGATCATTATGCTACTTACAATTATATTGTTTCGATATTGGTGATGGCTTGCATAGATTTGGTACCTTCATGCTTGTTAAAATGGTAAATGGGTTGATTCCAACTAAAATACAATTTTACCACTCTTTTTCTAAAAAAGGGATTTATTCTTATTTCTCACTTTTAAAGTGGATTTCTTCATAATGATAATACTACTATCGTAATGTATAACTTATGTGCATTAAGACTGAAAATGATATTTTAGCGATTTGCCCAAGAAAGATTTTGGTCCACGGTTTTGCTTCTAATATTTACCTCAATCATGAGAGATTCTAACCTATTCTATATTTATGATGATTTAGTCCTAGAGTTCACCCAGGCAATGGATTTGTGGACTCACACTATTTTAGCCATAGTTCTAGCCGTGTATTTATATATATATATATACATGTATGTATGTATTACTGGTACTGGACTTGATTGACTGATGATGATGATGAATATTGGAAATCCTATATCAGGACCAAGTCGGTGTATATAGGTACTCCCGAATCCCCTAGAGGTCTCTTCATTCGAGAGTCGTCAAGCTGGAGAAGAGAGGTTGCTATAGGTCTTGCCTTTGCGAGACATCGAGCTGGAGGAGGTGTATACACTGGGTAACTTTATGGTACTTGGATCAGCTATGGTATTATGGACTTACTTTGCATTCATTCTTGCATGCCCATTGCTTATCACTAGTATGCACCTATATCTATCTTATTCCCTATATATTTGAGCATAGTTTACATTCTTTCTAGTATGTTATGAATATTTGCATTATCTTTAGAGCTTAGTAACCAGTTGCCTACTGAGTACCACATGTTTGGTACTCATACTACACTTCTGTAACCTGCAGATCATAGTATAAGTTCTCACTATTGTTCTATGCATCGTGCGGAGCAGCTATGGTTTAGAGATATATGGTGAGCTCCTAGCATTCAGAGTATTACTATTCTTCCTTATATGTATTAGACTAATCTCTATGTTGTATTCAGAGATAGGTTGTATCAGTATATTTATTTTGTACTTCATTTTTAACTTATTACATTAGAAGATCTTGTACTGATTCCAATAGGTTTTGGGAGTATTTTATATATTCAATCTTTTACTGTATTTATTCTACATTTTTCATTCTTTTCTCTTGTTAGTCCGTTACTAGCAGTTTCGAACTATAGGTTGTCTTACCTAATGGTGGGTTATAGTAGGTACCATTAGGACCTGAGAAATTGGGTCTTGAAAAATTGGTATCAGAGCTTAGGTTTATCGGTGTGTTGGTACAAGAGCTAAGTGTCTGGTAGAATCCTGCGGATCGGTGCAGAGACATTTGTAACCTATCTTTGGGAGGCTATATGCATTTTTTGGAAACTCTATTCTTGAATCCTTATCATGTGTTCGTAATTCTATCAGCCTCTAATATATTCCTTGACTCTATTCTTTCCCAGATATATAATGCAATGTGTTGATAGATGCAGACGTAACATCGGCATTTATTTCTGGAGCTTTAGTGAAGCATTGGACTATGGAATCAAGAATGAATCTTAGAAATCTTCAGCGTCATCCAGAGAATTTTTGGCTAGCACAGGATTTGAAGGGATTTACGATCACTTAAGTCTTTCAAGATTCAACATTGAGGATCTCGAGTCTTTTTGTGGACACCCCGCCGCTAAGGGTGACATCCAATTCCTTGAGTTGTTATCAGGTAAAAGTTGGGTTTGTTAGTTTTAATAGGGTTCTGTGATGGTTTCAGAGTATTAGGTTTCTTGAGTAGGCTAAGCATATTCCTATGCTATATTCTTCAGTGTATGACATTGTGCATGGGTTTATTAAAGGATTAGCATTTTCACTTATTTAGCATTTGAGCACTTGATAGCAGCTGAGTCTTTTTTCTTTCAGGTTGTTAATTATGCGCAACTAGGTCTTCCTTGTCTCAAGTTTTTGATTATGTGAGGGCCACATAGAGAACATGCATTGAGTCTACAGAGATAGTTGCAACGAGATTAGACGTTGGCCTAAACATTTTCTTAGATGTGAGTTGTTTTTTCAGATAGAGTTAGTATATGTTCCCCGCCAGCCTTGAGTTTTGAGGTGTGTTATGATTGCGGGAAGGATGGTTATTTAAGTAGAGAGTTCCCTTGACACCATTTGTTTAGTAAGTTAGGGTCAACTCTTATTTCTCGCCAGGTTATGGCTTTAGTCATTTGCTACGATTGTAGAGAGATCGGTCACCAGTACCGAGAGTGTCCCCAATGTGGGATTATTAGTCATTACACTTATTCAGATCAGTCTATTATTTTTGCAACACCTTCAGTTAGAGGCAGTGCACTTAGTGCCTCAGTTGATAATTCAAACTCTTAGTTCGAGTTTAGACCCACTCAGATTCGTACTCTCTCGGGTACGTTAAGCATGTGACTTTGGATTCCACTGTGATAGGTGTACTTTTATTTCCCACCTTTACCCTTTTTATGTGAGTGTATTGGGGTTCTCGTACCTATCAATGATTGTATGCCTTCATAGGTTTGCATTGTTTGTTGTGTACCTTGATATCGAATTCATGAGTATCTGAATACCCCGTAGATTATTTCTTTTATTAGTGGATGGAGTAAATCAGTGTTGATATTTCCCTATGGGTGTAGCATTAAGGTTCGAGTCCTATTTATTGTGGCACATTGGCTTTCTTATGGCCCTATAGTTGTACTTGTTTTTTATTTTTGGTATCACCTATCCTTCGTATTTATGTTTATATTATTATAGTTATTATTGTCACTATTTTTTTATTGATAGATCCTCGCTTGATAGATGGCTAGACTCTTAGTATCTAGTTAGAATTCTCTTCCTCACAGTTCATATTATTGGTTGGGGCAACTAGATTGGTTGGATGATTTCTCTCTTATAAAAAGGGGAGGTTGGTTATTTTTCTCTTTTGTTGGGTATGCTAGATTGGTTGTGGAATAAACTATATTTTTGTGAAGGTAAGTTGGCTTTCCATGGTTCTAATGTGGTTTTAGAGTTGGCGATTGGGTTGTGTAGCCCATTTTTGAGGTTGAATAGTTTGGGATTCGTTCTTTCAATTTAACTAGTTCATCGCCCAGTAGTGGTTTTGATGTTAATGTCGAGGTCTTTTGGACTGGTCTTTAAAGTTTTTCGGGTTCATCTCCTAGTGATAGTGTGTTCTTAGTATTGGTATGGAGTTGCATACTCTATTCTTGTCATGATGTGCATCCTATTCTAGTGAAGTTAGAGAGTTTAAGATAGGTGATCTTTCATGTGACAGTTTCCTAAGTTGGTAAATTGAATGTTCTTTGCCTAGATGGAGTATTGGATTCTTGAATAATTTTACACTAAGGTTACAATTCTTCGAGTTGCTAGAGCTTTTGCTATTGCTAGTGCGATTTGCAGCCTTGGTGAGTTCTTGAGTATGTTTTGGTGGTTCATGCCCTCCATTAAGTATGGAGTTAAGTAATTGTGTTTTTTGCTAGTGATTTATCCTCTGTGGTGATTTTGTTTTTCAGCTATATTTTGGATTTTGTTTTGGCATGGCTCAATAAGGATATGTTTGATTTAGATACTAATGGTGATAGGGTATTTGGCCTTAGATCAGACTCATTAGCTCAGTTTTGGATTTGATGCCTTGGAATGATGGTTTTGAGGTTATGAAGGATTTAGATTGTGGATGCTTACATATCTTTAGGTTTGGTTTTGGTGGTTGAGATCGAGCGGTTTAGCTTGGTGTCGAGAATTTAGCTTGGAGTTATTGAGCTTTGGGTGCAACCTTCATTTTAGATTTGTCTTAGTTGTAATTTCCTCTATAGGCTGGCTAAGTCTACCACTTGTCTATCTTGTTGGTCATCTCTAGTTCAAATGTATTGTGGTTGATAGGTCTTCAGATGATATTCCATCGACACGATATTGGTTCCTTCAACTTTGACCTTGGGTTTCAGTTTTCCTTGGGATTTTGGATGATCTACTCTGCAGGAGTAGTATGCTTGCGCTAGATTCAGCATGGCTTCATCCTTGGTTGATGGGACCTCCTAGAGTGAATTATTTTATGGTGAGTGTTTGTTCTTCAGACACCTGACTTTTAGCTTTAAGGGTCATCGGGACCAGTTGTACCATGGGCATAGATTGCTGACCTTGATTGTTTCTATTTATTTGCCCAAGTATCGCCTTATAGGCTTATTCTCATGCTTGCTTTTATGGATTTTTAGTGGAGAAATTTTTAATCTTTGGGTTTACTGTGATAGGATTGCGCAGAATGGACTTGAGTGATTCTCTTCCAGGTTTGGAGTGGATAGTAGTTTGTAAAGGCAAAAGAAGGTTATATTTGGGTTTGTGAAATGGTTTCATAACTCATTCCTTGGTTTGCCTTTGGCTTGGATGAGTTTTCATTTGATTATGCTGATATCGGTGTGGTATCAGTGTGTCGTGATTCAAATTTGTGTGCATTAGACTTACTCAGTTTAGTTGGAGGCTAGTTAGTGGTTGAGGTTGAGTTTTATCTAGTTGAGAATGAAGTACGGAAGTTGTTGGAAAAGGGATATCTATGGAAAAATCCTGTAGAAACGTCATTTATTTTTGGAGATTATCTTGAAAGTCATGCTCGGAGCATGCATTCCCAATACCTCGTCCCTTCAAGTTTTTGTGATTTTTTTATCTGTTGACTTTAGTAGATGAAAGTTGTTTTAGTAGTGGATATTGTAATGACGCTCCAGGTTATTTCCTCAATTTCCAAGAATTTCCAGTGTACCGAGCCTTCTTACAAAGTTATATGTCACTTATGACTTGCCGGAACTATCGATTTGGTTATTGGACAGTTCGCTTGGATTTTAGGTTCATTTTCCTATTTCAGAGCTTTCACTATTTAGCATTTGGTCTCAGACTAAAACTCCTAGATGACCTTGAATGAGATTTCGACAGTGTCATTAGCTCTGGAATGTTGATTTTAGGCTAGGGGAACCCTTGGTTTAGGTCCTGAGGCTTTTAGACTTGTTTTAGGCTATTAGGCGGATTACATGAACAAATAGAACCATAGGTATGGATACCATTTTAGTCAAAACGATCTTGGATGAAAGTTTTGATGGTTCCATTGAGTCCGAAACGTCGAATTTAGTATGGTAGCATATTTTGTTTGAGCCTGCAGGATTCAAATGAATTTCAAGCATCCAGTCGAAGTCCATTCCGGACATGGCAATATCTGGTGCATCAAGTTACTAATGCAGCTGCTTAAGCGAACATAGTGTTTCTTAAGAGGATCCTGCATATGCGACATATTTTCACTTAAGTGACATTGATAATTTGGTCAATGTCCACTTAAGCAATCACTGACTCTCTTAAGCGGGTATTGCTTAATAGGCTTGGAGATCTCTTAAGCGATACCCGAACCCTCATGCTAGATCGTATAAGTGATAGGTGAGTCGCTTAAGCGATAGTCCCCTAAGCAATAGAGAGATCACTTAAGCGACACCTAGTACTAAGTTATGGTAAGCTAATGTAATCCTTCTTGGTTCAATATTGAATTTTTGTTTATGGACCCTGCGGGCCCATTCTTGACCCAAAATTTGACTCGAATGGTAATATAGAAATATGGGTCACATTTTACTCATAAAGATATGTATATTACTATTATAATAACGTGATCGCAATTCAGGATCGTGGAGTGTAGATGGGCAATTTGTGGATGATTCAAGGATTGTGGTTCGACACGAGATAGGCTTCTGTCTACTCTTTTTCTTGAGATAGTGTTTTATATATGTTGCATGTAAAATAGGGATGTTAGGATATGGTTGTGGGTAGAACACCGTGACTCATCCTAAATAATGAATTTAGGGGTTAGAAGGGTAATTGACCCTAAAGTTGAAATACATATTATGCTTCAATGATCTTATTATCTTAGATTGCTAGTATGTTAGGCATAGTTGACACTAATAAGCCTTTAGTATAATGTTTAATGCGTTACTCAGTGGATTGTGATGGTTTTCCAGGACTATGGTGCTAGGTCGTGATTATGGTATTGGTTGGGTTCCGAAAAGTGATTTATCCTTGTGGACGACTTCATTTAGCTTATGGGTATTTAGGTGTTTATTATGATACTTATAGTTATATTATTTGGATACTAGTGATGGCATGCATAGATTTGGACACTCATGCTCGTTAAAATTGTAAATGGTACGATTCCAACTAAAATATGATTTTACCACTCTTTCCAAAAAAGGGATTTATTCCCATTTCTCACTTTTAAAGCAGATTTATTCATAATGGAAATCATACCATCTCAATGCATAACTTAAGTGGAGTGTGACTAAAAATGACGTTTTAGAGATTTGACCGAGATAGATTCTACTCCATGGTTTTCCTTCTACTATTTACCTCGATTGTGAGATAGTCTGACCTTTTTTACACTTTATAATGATTTAGTCCCAAAGTTTACCTCGAGCAACGGATTTACGGACACATAGTCTTTTATCCACGATTTTTGCCGTGCATTTATATATATGTATATATATGTATTACCGGTACTGTAATTTATGGATTGATGATTGTTGAAAAGTGGGGGGTTGTACCACACTATGAGGGACCAGGTCCCTTAAAGTCAGACACATGCAATAAAACAGTAAAGCAGTAAGGAAATAACACTTCGTAGGAAATTAAAGAGCACAAAGATTTAAAGTGAAAACTTCCTTGCTCAAGGGAGGAAAATTGACGGCTTTCCCTCACAAGCACTCAAAAATCCACTATTAAACTCATGATTAAGATTCCATTGGAACCTAACTCTAGCCTCCAATAGTTTACAATAACTCTATTAAAAACTCTCCTTGATAACTCTATCAAGATTTTACCTCAATATTTATTAACTCTAATCAATATTAAACTGAGGTAACTCTACTTAAACATTCAACAAGTACAAGAAAAGCATTACTCTTATAAGATGAGTAATTCAATTATAGACCAAGACTTGACTCAAGAACAAACACTCTCTCAGGATACAAAAGCTTGAATCTTGAGTAATATTTGAGTTTTTGCCTATTTCTCTCGTTCAATAACCAAATTGCAAAAACTATCAAATTGAGGAGCATTCTTCTCAATTTATAGATGGATAATGATTACGGCAGAATTTCTATTAGGCCAGGTTTCCTAACTGGTACACAACTCACCTATGTAGTTTGTTACACTAACAGACAAGACTGTGCAGGACAGTGACAACTATATGTTTTCATGAAGACCCAGGGAGCTGGTCCCTTGTTGTCAGCTGATCATCATAAAAGAAAATATAGCAATTTTTCCCCTTTTTGATAATTACATACCTACCACAGATTTGAGCGTTAAAGTTCATTAGTTCCACCTATTACTATGGACCATGCTTCCCTCTATCATCATGCACCACCAATATTCTTTCACCTGTCAATATGTCATCATACATCATAACATTCAAAACATATGCACCTGGTCCCTAACACATTATGCAAAACATACCTGGTCTGTAATACCCGTGCCTTTTTCCTAGCTAGAAATCATGACTTACTTTGAAATGTAAACCTATCTTTGTACACGTGGTATTTTTGAGATTTTCACTTTCTATCATGTGAGAAATTGAGTTATCTTTCCAACGGTACCAATTTTTTCCAAATCCAACATCAGACGAGGAAGATATGGACGTTTTACTTGAAACTGTCGGAAACACCCATGTATGACGGCCAAGTTGACGGACCACCACATAAGTTACGGACCGCCACATAAGTGACGGACCGCCACTTTGACCGTCACATCCAAGGCAGATGAGCCATGTACTGGATAAGGACTGATGGAAGAGTTGATGGACCATCAAAGTTGTGACGGACCGTCATCCAGGCTGTCAACTCTTATCCAGTGAACCCCATTTCTGGTCCACAGCTGACGGTCCAAGTGACGGACCATCAAGTGTTTGACGGACCGTCATACGCCACGTTCAGTTTATTTCCAGGTCATTTTAACAGGGGTATTTTGGTCACTTACCACTCACCTATATACCCAGATGAGTCCGAATTCATCCATTTTGCTCATTGTTATTCCACAATAAAAACTAGGGTTTCTCTCTAAATTTAATCCCCAAGAACAAGACCCAATCCTCTTCAAGAATCAAAGGATTTCAAACCCTTCAAGTTAAAAAAATGTCAAGAACCCTGATTCAGGTATGCGAAGTGTTCGTCCATGGATCCAATCCATTCATAGAGCTCAAGAACCATGTTTTAAATACTATTTTGTAAATGTTATGTGGTGATATGAGCATGTACATGTTGATGATTGTTGTTTAAGTTTCAAGATGATATCTAAAGGTGTTTTCATGGAATATATATGCTTGTTAGTTGAAAACTATGAACTTTAGGTGGTGTAAAATGGTGCACGTTATGAAACACACCTATGCCTTAAAGAATGCATGCAAGGTGTTCGATAAAATTCTTAGGATGCTAGAAATTCATGTTTATATGGTTCCATGATGTCTAAATGACAAGTCCATGTTAGCTATATACTTTAATATAAATTCCATGATTTTCATGTGTTGCTATTATTGTGGTATGAAGTATGTGTGATAATGGAGATATACAATATGCACATGAAATATAGCTATGCACTCCCTACCATGCTTAATATGTTGAGAAACTACATGATGCATAATATCCCTTATTTATGATATTATGAATTGTGGACTCCAATCTTATGATCAAGTTAGTCATGTTGTGTCAGTTTTCTTCCATCGAGTCCTGGGGGTATTTGTACCCAAAACCTATAGCTATGTGCCTAGATCCATGTCATGTTTCACGATATACAAAATCAAGCCATGATTCAGTAGAATTCAGTCAGTCATGTGACTCAGGAAACCTCATGGACTCAGTCAGTTATCAGATATCAGTAGTATTCCATCAGTCAATGGAATTCAGTAAGTTCCACTCACGTACAGTCAGTTAAATCATATTCAATCTCTTCAGATGGGAGTAGGATTTAGCACTAAGTGAACCCAAGGATGGGAACTCACCTGTATATGAGGGTGTGATTCTTAGCAGTCATCCTTGGGTTCCAGAACTATGTAGCCAGCATAGGTTGAGACATCACAACCTGTTATATGAGGGTAGATAAGGTGGATTAACCTATTATATGAGTGTAATGCCCCAAGAACCTATCCCGAGATGTCACATGGTGCTCAAGGCCACACGTGCCCATAAGCTAACCCTCTAAGTCTGTCATCACTTTCAGAACTCATTATAGCGCAAATCATGCCAAGATAAAGAGGAATAACCATGTCATGAACATACTGAAATACAAAGTAAAACTGCCCTGTACAAATAAAATACTGAAATCTCTGTACACGCTGGTACACTAGTCTGACAAAGCCTCTACTACATAAGACTGAAGAGCCATTGGGACAGATCCCCAACTGACTCGTACTGAACTGAAAGTAAACAACCATCTATTAACAAGACAAAATCGGAGATATAGGTCCTCGAACCATGAGGACTCACCAATCGTAGAAATGTAGATGAAGGTACTCAAAGATCACTGTCGCTGCTGAGACTGAGCACCTAAACCTATATCATAAGGAAATATAGAGTGCAAAAGAGTATAAGAGTCATTACTTGGGAATGTACTGAGTATGTGGGGGTGGATGCAACATTTTAAATAATATCATAAATGTATAAGAAAATCATGCATGCTGACAATAATAACTCTCTTTGCTTGAATTATCTAAAACATCATTTTCGGAAGTCATCAGTAATAACTTATGCTTCATAAATCTCATAAATCATTTAACTCAACTCAAAATCTTTGACTCATGACTTAGAGTGACTCGGTAACTCATGGTAATTAGATCATTATGGACGTGGGAGTTTCTTATAACCGACATAACTACACTATGTGAGTCGCATGGAGTCCAACGTTTTACCCTCCTAAGGAGAGAACCCCACATTGGCGGGGGTGTCGTACTCTTGCCAGGGAGTACGACCTCAATCTCGTTATCACAATACCATACTCAGCCTCTGGCCCACAATTATCAACATCAATCCTACGGTGGCACGTAGTTTTGGGGAAATACTACATTTCCCGCTCGGTGCTAAATACTCCTCCCAAACTCAGCTCAGAACGCGTTAGGAAATCCACCTTAATCAATATCAACTCATGGGTCTATTTTAGAGACCAAAACTTAAATATATATCTCATCTGTAAATCATAAACATCTTGTGGATTCCTAACCCAACTCAACTCAACACAATATTTCTCAACGTCAAGTATATTTGCTTTTCGAATTATTTTCAAATATCAAAAACATCAAGAAAACATCATAGGACTCATTCTTGACTTTCAATCTCAAATATCGATATATATTCAATAGCCAAATTTCTCATGGAAAGGCATAACTCATGACACTTGTCTTAAATCGCTTAGAAATCATCAATACATAATGGCAATATACATCTCATGGAATAAATTCTCAATTTAAGAAACATGATAGTGAAATAATCATAAATATCAGACTTATTCAACTCAAATCTCATAAATCATAAATAAAGAAATTTGGGTGTAAACCCACTTACAAAATCATGTAAATCAATAATAGAAAGTAAATCTTTAGGCACAAGAACGAAAGGAGTGTTCTTGTTCAAGCCCCACATACCTTGGATTATAATTTTGGAGATGTAGAAACTTGTTTGGAACTTTTTTCTTACTCTTTTAGACCAAGATTCTTGATGCCCTTGACTTGGGGAACTTAATTCTCAAACAACTCGGAGAAATCCATGGAAGATCCTTGAATTTCTTGGAAGAAGATTGAATTTTTGGGTTTTGGAAGAAACCCTAATTTCTAGATGTTTCTTGGAAGAGGAAAAGAGAAAAATGAATGGCTATTCTCTACTAGGATATATATAAGACCATATGGGGCGGAAATAACCAAAATTCCCTTTTGAAAAAGTTGAAATTCACTGATCGGGCCCCGTGACAGTTGATTTGACGATCCGTCAAGTCTCCTGATGGTCCACCAGATTGTCCGTCACTCGAGTGCCAAAACTAGAACATTCTGCCTCGACGTGACAGTCGAAGTGACGATCCGTCAGAAAACTGACGGTCCACCAACTTGGTCGTTGCACGATGGCCTAAAAAAGAATTCACTGCCTTGGCTTGACGGGGCACTTGATGGTCCACTGGGGACCTGACGGTCTGCCAGGTCGACCGTCAAACCTGGGCAATCCGATACCGTTTAGTCAAATGGCCATAACTCCCTCGTCCGATGTTGGATTTTGATGAAATTGGTAATGATGGAAATATTATTCAATGCTATACATGACAAAAAGTAGAAATTAGAGAAACAAAACATGGTTTAAACATCAATCACTTTGGAAGTCGTACATATCTACTCAAAAGATGGATTTAGGCTTAAGAATCGATCGGGGTATTACAATGAAGGTTCCAACTGTTCTTACTAGAGTTAGCTATTATATAAGGGTTGCTCACATGTTGTCCTTACTAGTGGCATGGTATTGACACCCTTCCAGTCAGGGAAGAGATTGGACCCCATCTTAGCCATAATGGCACATATGGGGCATGTCAGTTAAACAACTACCTCCCACAGTTTCAGACTCAATCTCAGTAAAAGAACTCAGATAGTTCTCCAGATATCAGTATACCAGGACTGTCAGATACAGTCAAATTCAGTTATAGTGCAGAACTCAGATAGTTCTATCAGATTTAAGACTGTCAGATATAGTCACCCATGTTATCAGAACTACAGTTTCAGCCATGTCAGCTATCAGTAAACCATGTATTAGCATACAGATCTAGTTATTATGTAATCACAATATTAGTTACTATGTATGTATGTTTACACTCTCACGTTAATATCAGTCAGTTATTTAGAATTGTTCATGCATGTAAACCCTTTTGCATTCGCCTACCTCACTCGTATACTCGGTACTCCAGTTGTATTGATGCATTTGCGCTATGGTGATTTCTTTCATGTACACCATAGGTTCATAGACATGAGCTCTAGATCAGCAGTAGCATCCAACCACAGAGTTGCAGTGAGTCCTCATCCATTCGAGGACAAAATTATTTTATTTCATTTATTATTTCAGCTCAGTTTTGTTAGATAGAGTTAGTTGGAGATATGTTCCTTCAACTCCTTATTAAGATAGTACTTAGAGGCTTTCAGATTCAGTATTCAGATTTAGTTCAGATTTGATTCAGTTTTTAGTTGTTTTGGGTATCTTTCACCCATATGGATATTATGTTTTGATAGATTTTTATTTAGTTAAACCTTATGGCCTACATGTTTATGTTTTACTCACTATTACATTGTATAATGCAGTGTACAGGTACAAATATCAGTCAAGGGTTAGCTTATGGTCCTTCGGGGTCATAAGCATCGTGTAGAATTCCGGTTTAGATAATCAGGGCGTTACGAACTTGGTATCAGAGCCTAAGGTTCAATAGAGTCCTAGGAAGTCTGAAAGACGTATCTAGTAGAGTCTTGTGCATGGGTGTATTGCGCACCACATTTATGTACAAGAGGCTATGAGATGTTTTAGGAACAGTTTTCCTTCTTTCAGTATTCATATCGTGCTAGTGAGCATAATCTCAAGTTAAACTCTCAGTCTAATTCGTTCTTCTCTTATTTCAGAATATGCCTCCAAAAAGAAGAAACCAGCCAGTTCCTCAGCCCGAAGACCCTTTGGGCGAGCATGTTTCTCATGCAGAGTTTAGAGCCGCATTCACCACACTTGCTCAGTTTGTGGCTGGCCAGAATGAACGACCACCAGTTAGTTCAGCCAATTCAGTGGCCAATTCTGCAACATCTAGAATTCGAGACTTCACCCGAATAAACCCTCTATCTTACTTCGGGTCTAAGTCTGATGAAGACCCTCAGGAGTTCATTGACCAAGTCCAGAAGGTCATTGACATCATGGGAGTTACTTCTGTTCAGAGCACCGAGTTAGCTGCATACCAGTTACAGGATGTTTCTCACACTTGGTACAACCAGTAGAAGCCTGAGAGGTTAGAGGATGCAGGTCCTATAGTGTGGGAGGAATTTGTCACGGCTTTCTTAGACAAATTCTTTCCGCAAGAGTTGAGGGAAGCTAAAGTTCTTGAGTTCATCAACCTCAGGTAGGGAAATATGAAGGTTAAAGAGTATTCTCTCAGATTTACTCAGCTAGCCAGATATGCCCCTTATGTAGTTGTAGACAACAGGGCTAAGATGAGAAAGTTCGTGTCAGGAGTGAATGATAGCGTGGTAAATAAGTGTAGATCCGCGATGTTGAACAGTGATATGAGTTTAGCCAAGCTTATGACCCATGCTTAGCAAATAGAGAAGCAAAAGGTTAGGGATAGAGAGAGGTAGAATAAGAGAGCAAGATCAGGTAGTTTCAGTTTTGCTCAGCCCAAATCAGAGGGAGGAAATCGTTCCCAGTTTCGTCCCAAGTCATCATCTCCAGTTCACTCTTTAGGTAGTGCTCCAGCTCCTAAGTTTAGAGATAGAGCACCCAGCTCTAAATCTCAGGGCAGTGTCAGCAATACTCGAACTAATCCCCTATGTCAAACTTGTGGTAAGAACCACCAGGGTGTTTGTAGAGCTGGTAGTGATATTTGTTTTGGTTGTGGCAAGCCAGGCCACAGAGTCAGAGATTGTCCTCAGTACAGTTATCAAGGTCAGCAAAATCATTCCACAGCGCAGTCCGATCGCACGAACCAACAGGGTGCCACTTCCAGTGCTACTCGTGGGCAACGCCCAAACAGACTCTATGCTCTCCAGACTCGACAGGATCAGGAAAATTCTCCTGATGTCGTTACTAGTATGTTACAGATTTTCCATGTTCATGTTTATGCTTTGCTAGACCCTGGTGCATCCTTGTCTTTTGTTACCCCTTACACAGCAGGCGATTTTAAAATCAATCCTGAAATTTTAGCAGAACCCTTTTCAGTCTCTACTCCAGTAGGTAAAACCATCATAGCACGACGAATATACAAGAACTGCCCTGTTATGGTATTTTAGAAATCCATGTCAGCAGATTTAGTCGAGTTAGAGATGACTGATTTTGATGTTATTCTCGGTATAGATTGGCTTCATTTCTGCTATGCCACAGTTGAATACAGAAACATGATAGTTCAGTTTCAGTTCCCGAATGAGCCCATCCTAGAATGGAAGGGTAGTACTTCATCTTTTAGGGGTCAACTTGTTTCCTACCTTCGGGAAAGGAAAATGATTTCTAAGGGGTGCGTGTATCATCTAGTGCATATTAAAGATTCTAGTTTCGAATCTCCTAGTTTTGAATCAGTCCCAGTTGTTAATGAATATTCAGACGTCTTTCCCAAAGATCTTCCAGGCATTCCTCCCAAAAGGAAAATAGACTTTGGCATAGACCTTCTCCCAGATACTCAATATATCTCTATTCTTCCATATAGAATGGCACCTGCGAAACTCAAGAAGCTGAAAGATCAGTTAAAGGATCTCTTAGTTAAGGGATTCATTAGGCCCAGTATGTCCCTATAGGGTGCACCAGTCTTATTCGTGTGCAAGAAAGATGGTTCTCTAAGGATGTGTATTAACTACCGTCAGCTCAACAAAGTCATGATTAAGAACAGGTATCCGCTTTCTAGAATATATGACTTGTTTGACCAACTTTAGGGTGCCAGTTATTTCTCCAAGATAGACATCAAATCGGGCTATCATCAGCTCAGAGTTAGAGAATGTTACATCCCGAAGACAACTTTCCATACTCGGTATGGTCACTTCGAATTTCTAGTCATGTCCTTTGGTCTTACCAATGCCCCTGCAGCTTTCATGGACTTGATGGACCGGGTGTTTAAGCAATACTTGGACATATTCTTCATAGTCTTCATAGATGATATTTTGGTCTATTCTCGCACAGAGCGTGATCATTTAGACCATCTCAGAATTGTTCTTCAGACTCTCAAAGATCATCAGTTTTTTGCCAAGTTCAGTAAGTGTGAATTTTGGCTAAGATCAGTAGAATTCCTTGGTCATATTATTTCCGATGATGGCATTAGAGTAGATCCTCAGAAGACCGAAGTGGTAAAAAACTGTCCTCGCCCTGTCTCTCCATCAGATATCAGGAGTTTCTTGGGTTTGGCTGGCTATTATAGATGCTTTGTCGAGGGATTTTCTTCTATTGCATCTCCTATGTCCAGATTGACTCAGAAGAAGGTTGAGTTTCATTGGTCAAATTCTTGCAAGAAGAGCTTTCAAGAGTTGAAGACTCGACTCACCTCAGCCCCAGTTCTAACTCTTCCGGATGGTTCAGACAGTTTTGTAGTCTATTGTGATGCGTTCAAAGTGGGTTTAGGTTGTGTCCTCATGCAACATGGTAAGTTCATAGCCTACGTCTCTAGACAGCTAAAGCCTTATGAGAAGAATTATCCTACTCATGATCTTGAGTTAGCAGCCGTAGTATTTGCCTTACAGATTTGGAGGCATTATCTATACGGAGTTCATGTAGATGTCTTCACAGATCATAAGAGTCTCCAGTATGTATTTTCTCATAAATATCTCAATCTTCATCAGATAAGGTGGTTAGAGATTTTGAAAGATTATGACATGAGTGTTCTTTATCATTCGGGCAAGGCCAACGTTGTGGACGACACTCTCAGTAGACTCTCTATGGGTAGTGTTTCTCATGTAGAGGATGGTAAGAAGAAAATAGCCCAAGAAATTCATCAGCTTGCCAGACTAGGTGTTCGCTTAGTCGACTCTTCAGAGGGTGGTGTATGTGTTCAGAGTAGTTTAGATTCATCTCTAGTTTCCGAGGTGAAAGAGAAGCAAGACAAGGATCCTAGCCTTGTCAAGCTAAAAGAGTTAGTTCAGGATCAGAAGGTAGAGGTTTTATCCCTAAGGGGAGATGGTGTTCTTCGTTGTCAAGGTCGTCTGTGTGTTCCAGGTGTAGATGACTTGAGGCAGCGAATTCTTGCAGAAGCTCATGGTGCATAATACTCTATTCATCTAGAGGCCACTAAGATGTACCACAACTTGTGGGAGATCTATTAGTGGAGTGGGATGCAGAGAGATGTTACAGAGTTTATGGCTAAGTGCTCTATATGTCAGCAGGTTAAGATAGAGCATCAGAAACCTAGTGGTTCCATGCAGGAGTTCACCATTCCTACTTGGAAATAGGAAGAAGTGAATATGGACTTCGTGATGGGTTTGCCTAGAACTCGTCATCAACATGATTCAGTTTAGGTCATTATAGACAGAATGATAAAGCTCATTTCCTTCCAATTCGTATCTCTTATTCAGCCGAGGATTACACCAAATTCCATATCAGGGAGTTGGTCAGATTACACGGTGTTTAATTATCTATCATCTCAGACAGAGGTACATAATTCACCTCTCACTTTTGGAAAGCATTCTAAAAGGGTCTTGGTACCCAAGTTCATCTCAGTACGCCTTTCATCCTCAGACAGATGGTCAAGTAGAGAGGACCATTCAGACTCTTGAAGATATGCTAAGGGCGTGTGCAGTTGATTTCAAGGGAAGTTGGGATGACCACTTGCCTCTGATTGAGTTTGTATACAATAATATCTATTATTCTAGTATTTAGATGACTCAATTCGAAGCTCTCTATGGTAGGAGGTGTAGATCTCCAGTCAGTTGGTTCAAAGTTAGTGAGGCCTTAGTCATCTGTCCTGACTTGGTATTCGATGCCTTAGAGAAATTTTAGTTGATCAGAGAGAGACTTTGGGCTGCTCAGAGCCGACAGAAGTCTTGTGCAGATGTTCGTAGAAAGTATCTCAAGTTTGAGGTCAATGACTATGTATATCTCAAGATCTCTCCCATGAAGGGAGTAAAGAGGTTTGGTAAGAAAGGGAAACTCATTCCCCGCTATGTCGGTCCCTTCAGGATTGTCAGTCGCTTCAGCAAGGTAGCTTATGAGCTCGAATTACCTTCAGATCTAGCCTCAGTTCATCCGGTCTTCCATGTCTCCTTGCTCAAGAAGTACATAGCTGACCCAGTAGTTATAGTCCCTATTCAGAACATTGATGTTCAGGACAACCTCTCTTATGAAGAGATTCCAGTTAAAATTTTAGACAATCAGATTCGTAGGCTGAGGAACGAAGAAGTCCCTCTAGTCAAAGTTCTTTGGAAAAATCAGTCCATCGAGGGAGATACTTGGGAAGAAAAAGCAGACATGTGTACCAAGTACCATCACTTTTTATCCGCCAACCCAGATCAAGCTCAAGGTAACAGTCCTCCTTAAGCTTATTCAGTTTCACGTTCACCATTCAATACAACTTGATATTTAGTTTCATGTTCATGTTCCATCATAAATTTGGTATCAAGTACCATTTCATATTCAGTCATGCATACATGTATCAGTCCAATAAATAATCATGCATCAGATATGCATTCTCATTGCGAGAACCTCAGTCATGCATTCATGAATCAGTTACACGTGCATCAGATATGCATGTTCAGTATAACGTGTTTAGTTTGTCAGTCATAAGATCATGTTCCTATTATTGTTTCCCCTCTCAGTCAGTTCCATTCAAGGATGAATGTTCTCAAGGGGAGATATTGTAATACCCATGCCTTTTTCCTAGCTAGAAATCATCTCAAGGATGCTAGGACTTACTTTGAAATGTAAAACTATCTTTGTAAATATGATATTTTTGAGATTTTCACTTTCTATCACGTGGGCAATTGAGTTAGCTTTCCAACGGTACCAATTTTGTCCAAATCCGACATCAGACGAGAAAGATATAGACGTTTTACTTGGAACTGTCGGAAACGCCCTTGTATGACGGCCAAGTTGACGGACCGCCACATAAGTGACGGACCGCCACTTTGACCTTCACAACCAAGGTAGTTGAGCCACGTACTGGATACGGACTGACAGACAAGTTGATGGACTGTCAAAGTTGTGACGGACCGTCATCCAGGCCGTCAACTCTTATCTAGTGAACCCCATTTCTGGTTCACGTCTGACGGGCTAAGTGACGGACCGTCAAGTGTTTGACGGACCATCAGTTGGACCGTCACACGCCACATTTAGTTTATTTCCAGGTTATTTTAATAGGGGTATTTTGGTCACTTACCACTCGCCTATATACCCAGATGAGTCTGAATTCAGCCATTTTGCTCATTGTTATTCCACAAATAAAAACTAGGGTTTCTCTCTGAATTTAATACCCAAGAACAAGACCCAATTCTGTTAAAGAATTGAAGGATTTCAAACCCTTCAATTTCAAAAAATGTCAAGAACCCTGAGTCAGGTATGTAAAGTGTTCATCTATGGATCCAATCCATTCATAGAGCTCAAGAACCATGTTTTAAATACTATTTTGTGAACTTTTTGTGGTGATATGAGCATGTACATGTTGATGATTGTTGTTTAAGTTTCAAGATGATATCTAAAGGCGTTTTCATGGAATTTATATGCTTGTTAGTTGAAAACTATGAACTTTAGGTGGTGTAAAATGGTGCAAGTTATGAAACACTCCTATGCCTTAAAGAATGCATGTAAGGTGTTCGATAAAATGCTTAGGATGCTAGAAATTCATGTTTATATGGTTCTATGATGTCTAAATGACAAGTCCATGTTATCTATATACTTTAATATAAATTCCATGCTTTTTATGTGTTGCTATTATTATGGTATGAAACATGTGTGATAATGGAGATCTACAATTTTCACATGAAATATAGCTATGCACTCCCTACCATGCTTAATATGTTGAGGAACTAAATGATGTATAATATCCCCTATTTATGATAATGTGAATTGTAGACTCCAATCTTATGATCAAGTCAGTTATGTTATGTTAGTTTTCTTCCATCGAGTCCTGGGGGTATTCATACCCGAAAACTATAGCTGTGTACCTAGAGCTATGTCATGTTTCACGATATACAAAATCAAGCCATGATTCAGTCGAATTCAGTCAGTCATGTGACTCAGAAAACCTCATGGTCTCAGCTAGTTATCAGATATCAGTAGTATTTTGTCAGTCAATAGAATTCAGTAAGTTCCACTCGCGTATAGTCAGTTAAATTATGTCCAATCTCTTCAGATGGGAGTAGGAGTTAGCACCGAGTGAACCCAAGGATGGGAACTCACCTGTATATGAGGGTGTGGTTCTTAACAGTCATCCTTGCATTCCAGAACTATGTAGCCAGCATAGGTTGAGACATCGCAGCCTATTACATGAGGGTAGATGAGGTGGCTTAACCTGTTATATGAGGGTTTCCACCATTCTCACTAGAGTTACCTGTTATATGAGGGTTGCTCACATGTTGTCCTTACTAGTGGCGCGGTATTGACACCCTTCCAGTCAGGGCAGAGATTGGACCCTAGCTTAGCCATAATGGTACATATGGTGCATGTCGGTTAAACAACTACCTCCCACAGTTTCAGACTTAGTCTCAGTAAAAGAACTCCGATAGTTCTCCAGATATCAGTATACCAGGACTGCCATATACAGTCAAATTCAGTAATAGTACGGAACTCAGATAGTTCCATTAGATTTAAGTCTGTCAGATACAGTCGCCCATGTTATCAGAACTATAGTTTTAGCCATGTCAGCTATCAGTAAACTATGTATTAGCGTACAGATCTAGCTATCACGTACTCACGATCTCAGTTACTATGAATGTATGGTTACACTCTCACGTTCATGTTACACCATAGGTTCAGAGACACGAGCTCCAGATCAGCAGTAGCATCTAGCCGCAGAGTTACAGTGAGTCCTCATCCATTCGAGGATGATATTATTTTATTTTATTTATTATTTCAGCTCAGTTTTGTTAGATGGAGTTAGTTGGAGATATGTTTCTTCAACTCCTTATTCAGACAGTACTTAGAGGCTTTCAGATTCATTATTCAGATTTAATTCAGATTTGATTCAGTTTTCAGTTGTTTTGGGTATCTTTCACCCATATGGATATTATGTTTTGACAGATTTTTATTTAGTTGAACCTTATGGCCTACATGTTCATGTTTTCTGCACTATTACGTTGTATATTGCAGTGTACACATACGTATATCAGTCAAGGGTTAGCTTGTGGTCCCTCGGAGTCATAAGCACCGTGTAGCATTTTGATTCAGATAATCGGGGCGTTACACGGTCCTTATTATATAAATTCAGTATTCCCCCTCTTGGAATCATTGAAAAGTAATAATAATAAACCAAGTGTAAAATAAACACCAGTTAGTTAAATCATGGCCACTGGGGAAACACTAACATGAAGAACAACATTATATTTAAAGAAGAGATAGATAAAACCCACAAACAAATATTCATTCATATGTAAGAGGTAAGTATCATTTTAGTGCACAATTTAAATGTCCCAGAGAGAAAGCCACATGAATCAAGTAAATTTAAATAGGTGAAGGACTTGGGAAGAGGGTTTGGAAAAGTAGAGACATGTTATTTTTTTTGTAGCATGACAGTGTAACAATTCCTTGGTTAGCTGCTTTATCTCTACATTCAAGCTAAGAATCTCATCAATTAGAGTTGAAACACTCCTCTTTCATTTAGCTTTCTCAGTTCTAAGCTTTTCCAGAGACACTTGTATCCTTATTAGAAAGATGCTTAATTGTCATTTAAAATTTACTAATCTCTGTATCCTTAGAATCTGTGTTGATCTTCAATTCCTCTATTTCTTTGATGAGTTCCCCTTGAGAGATGTTACATGATTTACTTTCCACACACTCAGTTTTGATCAGTCTTCATACCAAATAGTTGTATCATAGTTCTAGGAGTTCCATTTTCACAAAAAATACCAAAATGGTCAAACACTCTATTCAACCAGTATCCATAAGACATTCCATGTTTTTCATTTTTCCCACGAATAACTTTATGTATGTGATCCATTATTAAAGCAGGTAAACTAATGAACTCAAAACTGCTAAGACACTCCATCACATACAAATCAACAGCTAAATCAATGTTCCTCTTCTGTGATCTAGATAGAATCACTTTGTTAACATAATCAAAGACTAATTGTAACTCACCTTTGAGCGATTTCCTATTTACTTCAGCCACATATTTTCCTTTAATCTTTGATGCATTTGCCTTAAACTTTATTGAGGGCTATTGTTTTGAGACAGTCCTCACACCACTGATAGGAACATGCAGAATTCTCCCAAGTAATATAGCATCAAGATTAAACTTCTTTCCTTGAAATATAGCAGTCATCTTTAGTCTGTATTCAGAAAAAACCAATGTGGAGAATTCCCTGACTACCACATCAAAGACTGTGGGAATGGATCCTTCCATAAGATGGAGCCATTTCTGATGTTTAACAAGCTCAACTAATTTCATCATGCCTAGTTTGTTAATACACTAGAGTCAAAAACCCTTCCTATTAGTACTTTTTGATTTCTTAAGAACCTATTTCTAACTTCCTTGGGAACAAGCTTACTTTCTTCTTCCTATTTCCTTCTAGGGGAAGCAATGATAGATTCCCTCTTAGACGTTTTCCTCTTTTTGGGACAAGCTCCCTCTAAAGTCAGCTACTTCATTGTAGGACTCCTATATTTCACTCCAGAACTTCTTATTTTCATATTGGCATCTTGTGTCTTAGGACCAAACAAACTTCTTTTCGGGTTATTTGATAACAAGATCAGATTTTCAGCAACCCAATCATCACTTGTCATTACACAGTCAGAAAGATTATGTATTTTTTGGGATAAATCTTCATCAATGAGTTGAGTGAAGAAGGAGTCTGGCTTTGAAGATATATAATGACTTAACTTGGTTGACTCTTTGAATAAAGGGAGGTTTTCAGACAACAAAACTTCAGGAAGAAGCTCAACCATTTTCTTAGGGATATGATTTAGTTGAGGTTCATCCAGGAAAGAGGCTGTGAAGACTTGTTTAGTTATGTGTTATCCTGATAGATATGGGAAGTATGAAGAGGGCTTGACATTCTGATGAAGGTTTGAGAGTGGGTCTTTATCTACACTAAATTTGAGGACATGAATATATCAAATTAGATTCTCTTATGAAAAAAAGAAGACCACAAATCTTGAAAAAGCATTAGGGAAATATATGCGCACAAGGATGATATTTTGAAGGAGTGAGAAGAGGTTGATTTCAATTTTCGGGGTGACTTACCTTTCTTCTTAGGGTAAGAAAATTTTTTGACACAGAGAGAGAAGACTTGACTTTTTCTATGAGAACAAAAAAATGCACATTCATGATACTAACCTGAGAGATGGGACCATGTCCTTCTCTTTCTTGAGTGAATCCTCAAATTTGTGCATTTAATATCTGTCCTCCTCCAAAGTTATTCCCATGCGTGTATACCTTCAAAGGTATGAAACCGAGTTAGACCAAAAAGTATATACTTTATCAAGGATACCTGTCTCCTGATCATAGCAAATTTTAGGGAGAAAAACTGATTCATCTAGTAGGTCAGGTTATTTTAATAAACCCTAGCCTCAACCTGTTCTTCACAAAATGTTCCTTGTGAAGAGCCTTAGTAAAGATGTCTTCTATCGGATCGTTAGTCTTGCAAAACTTCAAGCAAATATCTCCCTTCTCAACATTGTCTCTGAGAAAATGATGCCTCACATCAATATGCTTGGTCCTCTTTTGCTGCACTAAATTATTAGCCATGTTAAGAACACTTGTGTTATCACACATCAGAGGGATAATGTCTGAGACAATCCAAAATTCCTTCAGTTGTGGTTTGATCCAAAACAATTGAGTACAATAAGAAGCTGCAACCACATTCTCAGCTTCAGCAGTGGATAAAGCAACTGAATTCTTCTTCTTAGAACCCCAAGAAATTAAGGAAGAGCCCAGAAAAGAGCCATTTTAGAGGTACTTTGACTATCCACCAGATATCTAGCATAATCAGCACTAACATATCTAACACGACCCAAACTGGGGCCTTGTCATAATAGGCATCTCAAGTCCAACAAGGACCAGAGACAACCCGCAATACCTAATCTAACCAATCAAAATATACCCTTTGTGGGATGAATTCCAAACATATAACAAGATAATGCATTCAATAATGTGATGATTTTAGGATAATTCTATATATAAGACCAACCCAACCAAGTCACTCCATCCAATAACCAACCAACCAAACCAAAAATGATAACCCAATGTATAAAATATATAAATCATAACCATTCTATACCTAAGTCCACAGTTGTCCATACAAAGCCTCTAAACAAAACCAAAGAGTATCTAGTTGTGACATGCCCCCGACCATAACCAAAAACCAAGTCTATGAAAAGACAAAAGTATATAAAGAGATCCATGACATGAAAGAGATGCCTTTCAAACTATGGAATCTCACCACTTCAATCCAAAACCAACTATCCCCAAATTTGATCAATGAGAAGAAGGAGTAGTATGGCCTATTCCTACATCGTATGGGGATATAGCCGCCCGAAGACGGGTTAGCAGGTGAACGCTATCATGCACTCAGGATAAGGATAAATTAATTCCAACCTTTAAAATGAAGTAAACCAATCATATGAATTCACAACCATATATAGATATATAATAGCATAATCCATGTCGGGGAAGGGAGCTAGGTTTAGAATGCCTTTAAAACCAGTAACCTGGGTGTATGTAGCTTAACCCTCATAATCCACCCACAGGCTATATGGGTCCAATGTAACCCCCTAAATGGTCCTCGATGTGTGTAGCCACACGAATTGGAGATACCTTAGGAGTATGGAATTCATGAGTACCATTCTCTCTCTATGATACATATGTACAAGTATACTTAGGGGATTCCCGTGTACCCTGTAAGTATCATAGATTGTCACCATGACTAATCCTCGTGTTCTCAAATAAGAGTTTCCAGTGTTCATTCATTGGACTCCTACTTTAATGATTAGCTATCACACTATGCCATTAATGCCAATTAAAACCATTTCCACTCTACCAAGCCACCAATTTTATTATTATTAATTGAGTCTATTTTAAGTGGTATCGTCATACCAACTATATCTTTCAAGAAATGTCCTTAGATAACCTTTTAGAGATGAAATGGATTCCCGTGTGTGCATATATTGTACTATTAAGTTGGTTAGGGGATTCCCATATACCCCACAAGTATGTTCATTAATATGTTTGCTTGGGGGATTCCCTTGTACCCTATGAAGATGTTTAATTAACCATAACCATGACCACCAAGACCTTCCCAATTAACCATTCCAAACCATTTAAACCATTTAAGGTTGCATAACCAAGTTGTACGATGAAATAGTTCCATTATAGGTCCAACAATATAGTGAAAGCATTCTCATAGGCATTTTATCAAATACATTGGGCGCATAGTGTTTCCAAAGCCAAAATTAAGTAACAATTAACCATTCCCATGCAACCAACCGTTCAAACCATCATTATAAAATGCAAACCACAAGTAAAAGATGTGGGAAAACCATAACCAACCATTATAACCAAAATACCCACATATATTTGAAAACCCAAAACCAAACAACAATTATTCTATGAAAACAATTCATGAAACATGACTTTAGTTGGAACTAACAATGAGGGAGGAGTATCTTGACTTATACAAGAATATTCATGGAAGGAAACTTGACTCTTGAGACTTTTGAAGAACACTAGTAGAAACCCTAGCCTCAATCTTCAAGAGAGTGTTTAGAGAGAGCATTTGGAGTGTTCTATTCTTCCAATTAGTGTTATGAGAGGCCACAACATGATATATAACGTGGGGACATAAGGATTTTGGGGTGAGAAATTTCCAGACTACTATCAGCTTAAAAGCTGAAAACAACTCCCAGGAAGGTATGACTACTCCCTTTTAGCCCCCTAACTCATATCCTAGACCTTACCTTGGTCCCCCATACTGACCATCATATGACTATCTAGGGCTAGGTCGTACATTAGGGTATGAATAGTACCCTAAAACTCTACCTTGGACGGATTCAACTAGACCAAACTTTGGACATCATACGACTTGGCATCATAATCTCGTATCCTACCATATGACCAGTAGGATGCTTAGTCGTATCTTGGACAGAAACCAACCCTAATACACTAATTATCATACGAGAGAGGGGATACCAAGCAATACCATAGCATATGAGTAGTATGCCCAAACCATACCTTGTCTAGAATGTTCAAACTCAAGAAATTTTTGCAAGGCCCAAGGTTTAGGGTGTTTCATTATCCCCTACATAGGATCATTCGCCCTCGAATGATAGGTAAGGGCAAGCACAAGCTTGAGATAACATATTAACACACATCAAACTTTCCTCTAACCAAAATAGAAGATCAAGACATAAATCAAGATGAGAAGATCATCACATACTTCAAGCACAATTTACACCTCAACACATTCATTCCAATCTTTAATTAAGTTAGAAAACAAAGACACAAGGAAATACGCCCTTCCATTAACTATGTTAGATAACAAAGATGTGATAAAGAACACATACCTTATGCACGAGTTTCCAGAATGACTAACCAACACAGATAATTGGACTCCATGTCGTCCTCCGCACCCTAAGTGGCTTTCTCGGTCTTTTGGACACTAAAATACACATGACCACATATATCATAGGTAATACAATGTAAGGACAACATTCATATCCCGGGAGCAGGGCTAATGCAGAATGCAAATTGTAGGTATAAACGCTATCAGAATAAGCACAACACTAAGAGAGTGCTCTCTTAACCGAGGTAGTAAAGAATTGTTAAAATAGGGGAAGATACACCCCGACCTTCCCTAAAAGTCCACTGATATAAGAAGATTTAAGGTTAACCCTCGACCTTCATCATATCACACCTGCTAGCACCACTCTTTGCTCTAAAGGGTATTACCAAGGATGTACACTAGGGATTCTTGGTTCTCTTATACCTAAATCCTCATCTATCCAAATGCTCCCTAGATCCTAGTATAGTCATCCAAACTCCTTGCTCTGACCCAACCAATGACCTACCCACCAATCTATCATTCAAACAAAACCCCGGCCTATATGTCAATATTTTCCCTCTGTTGGATTCCCAAGTAACCAACCTTGCCTCCTTCCGCACACCTTTTCTAACCTATCACTCTACCTTTATAATTTTTACATTGATATTTCCGAGCTAACATACTTCCTTTATCAACATCAACACTTAGGTTCAATCTTAGTATCCATTAACCACCATGCACTACTAATGAAGCACCCCATATATAATATACATATGTGGTCCACCCCATAAGAAAGACACTCTAAATTCCTTATTAGCCCACCAAAAACCTATGCATCTTTGGGGAAAACCATCCCCCTTATGCATAAAAGAAAGGAAACACTTCATGAAGAATCGCTAGGATGGATGAGACCTTTATCTAAGGGGTTCTTTAATTGTACCTTAAGCTCCTCTAACTCAACCTGAATGATTTTATAAAGAAAGAATAGAAATTAGGCAAGTGTCCGAAACAATACCAACCCACAACTCAATATCCCCATTAGAAGGACATCATGAGGGTCATTAGGAAGGACGTTAGAAAACTCATTCACCACTAAAATTGAATGCAAAAAGGACCTTTCGAGTTAGAATCTTTAACCCAAACCAAATAATAATAGAGACACCCTTTTAGGAGATTAATCTATGATCTCTAAGATATGATATAACCTTTCCCTTAATAGTCAAGAAATCACCCTCCCATCCCATAATCGACTCACCAAGGAGCCTAAAGATAATCTTATGGGTCCAATAGTCTAATGATGCATAACATGAGTATAGCTAGTCCATGCCCCGGATAACACCGAAAACCACCATATTTGATTCCAACAAATCCACCAAAGCCCCTTTAGAATTGACTGATACCAGCATTCCCTATAGACTTCTTTGGCAATTACTGAGTCACCTATCAGGGTAGAAATAGAAAAATGTCTAAAATAACCTTAGGATTAAATCAAAAATACATAACTACAAAAAGGGTCACATAAGAGAGAGGGGACCCCAGACCAAGTAAACCATACACACCATAAGAAAAAAGTTTTAAACATACTAGTGTCAGCATCAGAAAATGCCTCACACTCATGAGGAATAGTGAGGGCATTGAGCGATCTTGACTGGTGTCGAAACCAGAAGTAGCACCCCTTGGTGCAGGAGTTAGAGAAGTAGTAATATCCTATTTTCCCCAGTGGAAATCCTTATAAGGCACTCACATTGTATATGACCTAACTGACCACAACAAAAACACCGATTCCTCCCTTCATAGAAATAACTATGGTGCGATCAACCGCAGAGTTGACATGAAGGATAACATGGGGCTGACTGAACTCTACCAGCCCAAAACTAATACTCACCAAAAGACCAAGGATAAGGGACACTGACAACCACAGGGGAACTCCCTAGATTCCCTTGCTCAAACCATTGTCCACCACCTCTACCATAAATTTTTTGATCCCTTCCACGGTCTAAATATTGAGACTTCTTGTTCTGCCTCTTTCCCAACCTTGCCTAATTCTTTCTCACACCACTAGAACTGGACTGGCATGATATAAATGCCACTATCTAGGCCAGAAAATGAATAACATGTCAAAACTCGACATTTATAATATCTCCTTAAGGTAACTAGGCATGAGTGCCACCTTCCAAAGTAGGGTCAATGGAGACCGATGGAACTATATGGGGAAAATCAGAAACTGCAACCCTTGACTAGGTCTATTCCCCATGAGTTAGATGAGATACAACCATGTCATCCTCGAGTGGGAAAAGTGAGTTTCCACGAACTTTAGATCGTTGAGAGGACATGATCTGAAAGGTGAACCAAAAGAAGATTTAGGAAAGTGTTCAAGACCTTAGACTCCATAGCCCGAAAATAGAAGAGCAAGAAAGTGAAACATTCCTAAATTCTTTGTAGCCTCTTAATTATAAGTGTGGTGTATAACACACCCATAAGAAAGACACTACTCAACACAGCTTTGTAGACACCCCATGATACCAAAACCAAGGCTCTGATACCAACTTGACATGACCTGAACTGGGGCCTTGTCGTAATAGGCATCCCAAGTCCAACCAGGACCGGGGACCACCTCCGATATCCAATCTAACCAACCAAAATATACCCTTTATGGGATAAATTCCAAACATATAACAAGATAATGCATTCAATAATGTGATGATTTTAGGATAATTCTATATACAAGACCAACCCAACCAAGTCACTCCATCCAATAATCAACCAACCAAACCAAAAATAATAACCCAATGTATAAAATATATAAATCATAACCATTCCATACCCAAGTCCACAGTAGTCCATACAAATCCTCTAAACAAAACCAAAGATTATCTAGTTGTGACATGCCCCCGACCATAACCAAAATCAAGTCTATGAAAAGATAAAAGTATATAAAGAGATCCATGACATGAAATAGATGCCTTTCAAACTATGGAATCTCACCACTTCAATCCAAAACCAACTATCCCCAAATTCGATCAATGAGCAGGAGTAGTAGTATGGCATGTTCCTACATCGTATGGGGATATAACCACCCAAAGACGGGTTAGTAGGTGAACGCTATCATGCACTCAGGATAAGGATAACGTAATTCCAACCTTTAAAATGAAGTAAACCAATCATATGCATTCACAACCATATATATATATATATTAACATAATCCATGTCAGGAAAGGGAACTAGGTTTAAAATGCCTTTAAAACTATTAACCTGGGTGTGCGTAGCTTAACCCTCATAATCCACCCACAGGCTATATAGTCCAATGTAACCCCTAAACGGGCCCCGATGTGTGTATCCGCACGAACTGGAGATACCATAGGAGTAGGGAATTCATGAGTACCATTCTCTCTCTATGATACATATATACAAGTGTACTTAGGAGATTCCCGTGTACCCTATAAGTATCATAGATGGTCACCATGACCAATCCTCATGTTGTCAAATAAGAGTTTCCAGTGTTCATTCATTGGACTCCTACTTTAACGATTAGCTATCACACTGTGCCATTAATTTCCAATTAAAACCATTTCTACTCTACCAAGCCACCAATTTTATTATTATTAATTGAGTCTATTTTAAGAGGTATCGTCATACCAACTATATCTTTCAAGAAATTTCCTTAGATAACCTTTTAGAGATGAAAGGGATTCCCGTGTGTGCATATATTGTACTATTAAGTTAGTTAGGGGATTCCCATGTACCCCACAAGTATGTTCATTAATATGTTTGCTTAGGAGATTCCCTTTTACCCTATGAAGATGTTTAATTAACCATTACCATGACCACCAAGACCTTACCAATTTACCATTCCAAACCTTTTAAACCATTTACACCATTTAGGGTTCCATTACCAAGTTATACCATGTAATAGTTCCATTAAAAGTCCAACAATATAATGAAAGAATTCTCATAGACATTTTATCAAACATATTTGGGGTATAGTGTTTGTAAAGATTAAATCAAGTAACAATTAAATATTCTCATCCAACCAAGTGTTCAAACCATCATTATAAGATGCTAACATAAGTAAAAGACATGGGAAAACCATAACCAACCATTATAAGCAAAATCCCCAATATATATTTGAAAACTCCAAATCAAACAATAATTATACCATGATTTTTTTTTATAAAATATGCCTTTAGTTGGAACTAATAATGAGGGAGGAGTATCTTTCCTTATACAAGAAGATTTACGAAAGGAAACTTGACTTTTGAGCCCTTTGAAGAACACTTGTATAAACACTAACCTAAATCTTCAAGAGAGTGTTTTGAGAGAGTATTTGGAGTATTTTAATCTTCCAATGAGTGTTATAAGATGAAAAAAAAAGATATATAATATGGTTACAGAAGGTTTTTGGGGTGGGAAATGTCTAGACTACCCTCAGCTTAAAAGCTGAAAACCAACTCATAGAAGGGTACAACCACCCGCCTTAGTCGTACCCTAGGATACGAGTGGTACCCTAAATTTTACCCTAAACCTAAACTTGTTACACCATAATGACCATCACACGACCACCTAGGGGTAGATCATACCTTAGGGTACGAATGATTCCCTAAAATCGTACCTTGGACAAATTCAACTAGACCAAACTTTGACCATCATAAGACTTGGCATCATATAGCTCGTATCCTACCATACGACCAATATGATGCTCAGTCTATCTTAGATAGAAACCAATCCAAATACACTAACTAACATATAATAAAGGGGACACTAAGCTATACCATAGCATACGAGTAATATGACCAAATCGTACCTCATATAGAATGTTCAAACTCAAGAAATTTTTGCAAGGGACAAGGTTTAGGGTGTTTTATTATCCTATAAGATCAAAATTATCTCCAAAAGTATAGTACATGACCTGGTCCCTGGAACCTTTCAGATACCTAAGAATTTTTTCTACAACTTTTAGATGAGACTTCTTAGGACAGGCTTGAAATCTTACACACATTCCCACACTAAACATAATATCTGGCCTGGTTGCAGTGAGGTATAGTACGGATCCAATAATCCCTATTTACATGGTTTCATTAACTGAGGAACTAAATTTATCATTATCCATCTTAGATCTGGTTCCAATTAGAGTTTCAATTGTCTTGGAATCTCCCCTGTTGTATTTATTTAATAGCTCTTTGATGTACATCTCTTGAAAGATCATTTTCCCTAGAGAAGTTTGAATGATTTGCAAGACTATGAAGAAAAACAGTTCACCCAACATGCTCATTTCAAATTCACACCTCCATTAGCTTTGTAAACTCTTCACATAGGGATTTAAAAGTAGCTCTAAAGATTATATCATTAACATATATCTAAACAGTTAGTAAGCTGCTACTTCTAGACTTTAAAAAGAGACTATTGTCAATTTTCCCTATTTTGAAACCATTTTCTAGAAAAAACTTTAAAATTCTCTCATACCAAGCCCTAGGAGCTTGCTTCCACCCATAGAAAGCTTTGTATAATTTAAGCACATGATGAGGAAAATTTGCATCTTTAAAACCTTGAGGTTGTTTGACATAGACTTCTTGCTTCAGGTTTCCATTTAGAAGTGCACTTTTGACATCCATTTGAACCCTATATAGGTAGTAAAAGCAATAAGAATCCTGATAGCCTCTAACCTTGCTATAGGGGCAAATGTCTCATCATAATTAATTCCTTCCTCTTGGTTGTAGACTTGAATAACCAGACTTGCTTTATTTTTGTTGATAGTTCTATGTTAATCCTGCTTGTTTTTGTACACCCATTCAGTCCCAATAATTGTTTTGTCAATAGGTCTTGGGACCAAGTGTCATACTTTACTTCTTTCAAATTTTTGAAGCTTCTCCTATATTGCATTATTCCAGTCTGCATCTTTTAGAGATTCTTTCATATTTTTAGGCTTAATTTGGATAAAAATGCTGAGAATGCCATGAAATTTCTGCCTTGAGCTCTTATTTGTACTCCTAGTTCCACAGTTGTAGTCGGATTATCAAGTGGATAAGAATATTTGTGCCTCCATTTCGACCATCTGAGATAAGTTCCACTGGGACCAGGTCCTTGAGGAGTTTGACTGGACCCTTATTGATATTCTTCAATTGGAGCAAGGGTCTATAACTAAGATCCTGGATCATCATCATCTTCATCATTCCTAACTACCTCATTTAGTTCTTGACCATTATCTTAAGCAATATCATACTTTTGAACAAGAATGAGTTATTTAATATCAGAATCTTCATCATCACTTGGATTTATTAGCTTTCCTGATTCATCAAAGACCACATGCACACTTTCTTTAACACTCAGGGTTCTCTTGTTGAAAACTTTGTATTCTTTCCTTGTTGAGGAATATCCCACAAATACTGCTTCATCACCTTTGGAGTCAAACTTTCCTAGATTATTCTTTAAATTATTTTGAATAAAGCATTTGTACTCGAAAGGTCTGAAGTAGTCTTTGTTAGGCTTTTTATTGAACACAATCTCATATGGTGTCTTGTTTAGGAGTGATCTAACCAAGAACCAATTTTTCACATAGCAATCAGTATTTACAGCTTCAGCCCTGAAGATTTTTGGAAGCCCACTGTCAATCGGCATGGTCCTAGAAATCTCTATGAGGGTTTTATTCTTGCCTTCAACAACTACATTTTGCTGAGGAGTCCTTGGGGTAGAGAAGTTATGATTGATTCTATTTTTCTGTACAAAATCCTGCAACTTGGGAGTTCTTAAATTCAGTTCAATGAGCATATCTAAATTCAGCAATCTTATAATTCATTTGAATTTGCTTGGAAAAAGTAACTAGAACCTCATAGGTTTCATCCTTGGTTCGCAAGAACATTGTCTAGGTGAACCTGGAGTAGTCATCCATAAAGACAAACACATACTTCTTTCCTCCTCTACTTTGGACTTTAACAGGTCTACATAGATCCATATGCAGTATCTCGAGGGTTCTAGAATTACTCACCTGCTTCTTTAGCTAAAGGAAGACCTGGTTTGTTTTTCTTTAACACAAGCATTACAAACCTTGTTGTCCAAAAATTTCAGCTTTAGCATGCCACGAACCAGGTACTTTGAAATGAACATGTTCAACAAAAAGGAACTTACATGTCCCAGCCTTCTATATCATAAATCAACATCTTCACTTTAAACACTTAAGCAAGTTAATTCCCCATCAACCACAAACTCTAAATCAACCACATAAATATCTTTGTCCTCTTGGCTTTGAGAATAACTCTCCCAAATTTCAAGCATGACATAGTACATCCATCATATAAGAATTTGACCTCATTACCTTTGTCAAAGATTTGAGAAAAACTTAGAAGACAGTACTTGAGGCCATTCACATAATACACATCTTCTATTATTTGATCAGGTGATTTTCCAATTTTTCCTACACCATGAATATACCCCTTTTTACCATTCCAAAAGAGACACCTCTACCTTCAGGTGTGTTAAGAGAAAGAAAGAAGTCAGTCCTCCCAGTCATATGCTTTGAACATACATTATCCATGAGCCAATTCTGACTGCATTCCCTTCCTCCTACCTACAAAGATAGTTATTTATTAAATTTAGGAACCCATTTGAGTTGGAGTTCCCAATAAGCAGACAAAGGTGTGATCAAATCTTTCTTTTCACATCTAGGTAAAGAGTTATTATTTATATTTTCAAGGTCAAGGAACCCTTTGGATAATAATTCTCCTGCTAGATGTATTTAGTACTACTTATTCTAGCTCTAAACTAGTACTGACAGTTTTTCTTCAAGTGTCCATTTCTTCCATAATGAGTACATAGAAGTTTGTGGACCCTGATTCTAATACCATGAATAGCTTTCCCTTTAGACCTAAGTGATTGGTTTTTATACTAATACCCAAGGACTTTACCATTATTGACACCCTGACCATTTAAATTAGAAAGGATTTGAGAGGATGTAGTTCATTTTAGTAATTTGTTAAGTTCTTCTATTATACAGACCATGTCCGTTTCTAATTCTTCATTCTTATGGAGTGCATTCGTAAGGTGATTTTGAGAATACCTCAATTTTTCTTCAAGCTCAATCTAAAGCCTTAAAGCTTATTTCTTCCCTTTACCATCAGAGTCATTTACTTTCTCTAGTTGTCTCATTAAACTCAGCTTTTAAAATTTCTATTTTGTGAACAGTTCTTGTGTTTTAGATAATCTGGAGAGTTAAAGCAATCAATTCAAACTCTTGATTTTTTACTTTCTCTTTTAGAGCATTTTTCTCAGTAGTCAGTTCACACATGGAACCAGTCAACATATTTGTAAGTTTCTTCATCTTTCTAGCAGAGTAGTTATCTAAATTTTCCTTAATTTCAGAGAGAGTTACCTCATTTTCTTCTTTATATTTTGTGTTTTCTATAAGAGTAAATAAAGAATCATAGATAACCTCACTATCTTCCACAGATAGCATAAAAATATCTACAAACTTCTTAACTTTATTAGATTCACTGGAGGAATCTCCCCAGACTGCTAAGGTATGCTTAACCACATAATAGGTTGCATCCATTCTTCTTGATTTTACAGGGACCTATTCCTTGTTCTTTCCTTTGTCACCTACAGTCTTGAGATATTCTTGATAATCTATTTTATGTATTGGACAGTCCTTAATGAAATACTCAGGACTTCTACTTTTGTGACAAACCTCAATCGTGTCTCCCTTTTTGCTGCTACTTCCTCTTCTTTAAAACTGACCACTTTTGTTCATAGCTCTAACAATCTGTTTTTCCAAATAGGCAACATCTATGTTTTCTTCACTTGAATCAAATTTTGAAGCCTTCAGCGCCAGAGATTTTTCTCTTTTTGCTTCTTTTTTCTCTTGCCCTTGCTGCTTCTTGATTTCATGAGTTTTCAAATTACCAATAAGTTCATCCAATGTGAGAGTTTTCAAGTTTCTTACCTCAGTGATAGCATCCACCTTGTTTTCCCAAGATTTAGGAATAACACCTAGAATTTTTCTCATTTGTTTATACAAAGGAATAACTTTTCCTAAGCAGTGCAACTCATTGGTGATTGAAGTGAATCTCTTATGCATCTCTTGGATAGTTTCTCCATCTTTCATAGTGAAGATTTCATACTGATTAGTTAGTATTTCAAATTTTGAATCCTTCACATCAGTGGTTCCTTCTTCAGCAGTCCTCAAGTAATCCCAGATTTTTATAGCATTTTCACAAGAAGAAATCCTATTATATTTATCAGGTCCTATGCCACATTTAATCAATTTCTTTTCCTTGTAATTCTTCTTAATTTTTATTTGATTTTCATCATTAAAGTCTCTCATGGTTTTGATAACCATCCTTGTTATCTCTCCTTCTTTGGACACTATAACAAGCATACAAGGACTATCAAGTATTACATCTATTATCTCACTATCCTTAGCTATAATTAAGTCATATATCTTTGTTTTCCACCACCCATAGTACTTCCCATTAAAGCAGGGTAGTCTAGAGGTAGTTTGCTATTTTTCCAGTTTAGGTGGAGCAGCCATGATCAATAAATCACTCTTGGTATAAACCTTTTAGAGTGACTTTTATATAATACCAATTTTTGAAACATAGGGAGTTACACCATACTATAAAGGACCAAGTCCCTTATAGTTAGAGATAGACAATAAAATAGTAAAGTAGTAAGGAAACAACACTTTGTAGGAAATAAAAGAACACAAAGATTTAACGTGGAAACGTCCTTGCTCATGGGAGGAAAAATCATGGCTTGCCTCACAAGCACTCAACAATTCAGTATAATCAAACTCTTGATTACAGACTTCGTTGGACCCAAACTCTAGGAACCACTAGTTTGCAACAACTCTATTACAAACTCTCTGTGACAACTCTATCAAGATCTCATCTCAATATTGATTAATTCTACCCAATATCAAACTCAGGTAACTCTACCTAATAACTTAACAAGTATAAGAAAACATTACTCTTATAAGATGAGTATTTCAATTACAAACCAAGACTTGATTCAAGAACAAACACTCTCTCAGCATACAAAATCTTGGATCTTGAACAATATTTGAGTTTTTGGTGGTTTATCTCTTTGAATAGCCAAATTGCAAAAACTATGAAATTAAGGAGCATTCTTCTCTATTCATATCTAGATAATGATTAGGATAAAATTTCTATTAGGCTAGGTGTCCTGACTGGTACACAGCTCACCTACATAGTTTGTTACAGTAACGTATAAAACTTCACAGGATAGTGACAATTGTATGTTTTCATAAAGGCCCAGGTCCTAGTTCCTTGTTGTTGGTTAATCATCATCAAAATAAGATATAGCAATTATGATGGCGATGATTGAAAATCCTGGATTGGATCCAGGTCGGTGTATATGGGTACTCCCGAACCCCCTAGGGGCCTCTTCATCTGTGAGCCATCGTGCTAGAGAAGAAAGGTTATCGTAGGTCCTGCCTTTGTAAGTCATCATGCTGGAGAAGATGTATACACTAGGTTAATTTATGGCACTTGGATCGGATATGTTATTATGGAATTCATTAGCATTTATTCTTGCATGCGCATTTCCTTTCACATGTATATGCCTATATCTGTGAGTCTTATGGGGAGTTTCATAGGTATAGGTATGCGTGTTTCTTGCAGTATATTATGTGGTTCTTGTATCTATCAGACTTATGGGGGGTTGTATAGGTATAGGCTCTTACTGTTATTTGTTGAGTGTTGGTTGAACCTTCAGAGACTATGTTGGTGGTGGTTTATGAAATGCCAAATTAGGTATTGTTTGTCCAGACTAGCCAATTACAGTATTGTGTTATTATTATGGTTAGTACATGATAAGTTGATTATTGGACTGATACTGAGATTCGAGGTATGATTTTGATTCTTTTCTTTATGGTTTCTTTATTATGGATAATTATCTCATATTTAGACACATGGATTAGAGATCCTAATTCAGTTAGTACTAGTTCCTACTATGATTATGAGGCCTTAAGATGCTAGTATGACTACTTTAGATTGAACCTTTGAGTTAGCCTTGTTTATGTACATATATTTATATGTGTTTATAGAATCAACACATATACTTCCCTTTCTTAATGTGTTCATGTTGTATATCCATTCCTTGTCCTTGTATACTATTACATACACTTCATCTGCTCTTTATTTGTATATAGGTCAGCAATATACGGTATAGTATTAGGGTTCCTGAGTATGTCCTAAATAGGATAGTTTATCCTTATTGCTTCCTTAGATTTACTATCTTAGTTCCATAGATATTTGATCATAATTTACATTCTTTCTTGCATGTTATGTATATTTGAATTATCTTTGAAGCTCGGTCGATAGTTTCCTGTTGAGTACCATGTGTTTGGTGCTCATACTTCACTTTTGCAGCCTACGAATCACAGTATAGGTTTTTGTTGTTATTGTGTGCATCGTATGAAGTAGCTTGTTTGGGACATAGGGTGAGCTCCTATATTTCAAAGCATTGGTATTCTCCTTTCTATGTACTAGACTAATCTCTACATTATTTTCATAGATGGGTTGTATCAGTAAATTCATTTAGTACTACATTTTGTAATATTATTACATTATAAGCTCTTGTATGATTCGATCAGGTTTTGGAATTATTTTATATATTTTAGTCTTATTATATTTATTCTGCATTTTTAATTCTTTTTATTTTTAGTCCATTATTAGCAGTTTCGGACTATAGGTTTACTTACCTACTGGTGGGTTATAGTAGGTGCTTCAGGACTTGAGAAATTGGGTCTTGACACACATCCTTGTCTCAGTAGATATTATTTTTGTAGATTTTAGAGACTATAGATAGTTAGTAGACGTGTTTATGTATTTTAGTTTCGACCTTTATATCACTACATTTATAATATTCTATGTTTTCCTTACAAAATATCTCGCTCATATGATTTGGCATATGTCTTCTGCATATTTTAGTTGAATTCTTATGTAACATACCTGGTACAAATATTCTTAGGCTAACAATAGAATCATGTTTCACCATGACCAGGGTCTAGGCTTGGAGTTTGATAAACCTAGTATCAGAGCATTAGGTTTAAGTATCCTAATATATCTATGAAGTGGTGTCTTGTAGAATTTTTTAATGGGTGTGAATCACGACACACTTATAATTAGGATGCTATAGGATATTATGAAGTACTACTCATCTTCATACTCCAAATTATGTAATAGAGTTGTGTCATAATAAACATATTCAGATTCATGTGGTGCCCCAATTCCTTCAGATTGTGTAATAAGTTGTCAAAGATTTAAGATTGTACAAGGGATTATGAGGATCCCATTAGTTTATTTGAGTCTATTGATTCCAAAGTATACACTGCTATTTATATAAATCAACATTTGGCCCTGAACTAAAAATATGAATTCACAAGTATAATAGCCTAAAAATGGGGATAATAGTTGAATAAATCATATTTTTTGAGTCGTGTATCCATTAATTAAGTAATGAGATGATATGTCCTTATGTATTAACTAAGATATAATAAGCGTTTTTGAGATTTTGTGGAAGTAAGTAGAGAAATGGTTGCTGGTTATAATAACTTATAGCATGCTTGAAATAGATAAGAAGTTTATAATGGCATGTTAATATGTTAGCAAAGTACAAGTATAAATTGTGAACAAAAAGATAATATAGCAAAATATTGATAGATTTAGGCTATATTTTATGATTTTAAAGAAAGGACCCTAGGGTACTTACAAGTTTAAGAACCCAATTATGAAAAAAAAAGATGTATTGTGAATGAGTAAGTAGTAATGATGTTGTGAAGTAGAATGTGCTAACAGGTTGTAATTAGATAGATGAGTGATTAAGATGGAATTTTTATGAACTTTTAATAGATTAGTATCTCTTCTTTTACTTTAGAATATATAAATTTGTGAAGAATAAATGATAATTGTTGCCATCTATGTTTAGTACTAGACACTAACCATACACTTTAGATTATCACTACTATGAAAATAATGACCGTATGAAGGTGATGATACTAGTTTTAGGGAAATGGTCTATTATGATTGATGTAGTGCATGAAAGAGTTTAGGTCAGTAACTTAAGAAAAGTATAAAGGTGTAAGTATGGCATCAGGTAGTTCTAGTTGAATAAGTGAATGGGCACTAAGGAATTAGACTTTAAAGAGCCTTAGGTATTATAAAGAAAGATATGTGCCTGAGATGGTGTAATGTACATGAGATTCCAAGCTTCTAAATGATGTGTGTGCCTACTTTTTATTAGTAAGTTATGAAAGGTGGTAAAATGTTAAATATATTCCTTTTATGTCCTTAAGAATTGGAGTGAGATAATTTTAGATAGATGATGTTGAGCCTCTTAGTATAATTTTAATTATTTTGAATTAGGTGGATAAAAATTTCAAGATGTGATGTTAATAGATTAATAAGAGGAGATCACATTAGTAAGTGTTATAAGAAATGGATAAGTACGTCAATAAGAGTATAAGTTATATAATGATGCCCTAGAGTAAAAAAGTTAGTTAAGAAGTATCATAAAAAGAAATCCTAACGAGAATTTTTGTGTTCATAAATAGTCTACTGGGGAGAGTAAACATGCATATGTATATTAATACCCTAACCATTCAGATTGATTTTATTATGTAATGACCCTCTTCATTGCTACGAGTAAGTTTCTCGTACAAAAATTTAAGTTACGATCTTCCCTAGATTTGAAGTTAAAATTCTAGGCTAGCCTAGGATCAGATGAACTCTGAGTTAGGTACAATATAGGATAACACAAGAATGGATTGGGAGAAAGTGATTAAGTTTAGCCTAATTTCATGTTATCTAAGATAATAATAATCCCGTAAGACTTTTCTAAAGTGAATTTGGGTAAGTACAACTCTCAATATTGATCTCAACATAAATGGGTCAATTTAGAATATTGTGGATTAAGAGTGTGTTGTGAGAAATGAAAAACTGGAAAGATTTTTGAGTTTCTTCCTCGCCATAACTATAGCAACTATTGCTAGAGAAGAATCAATCTCACTTTAGTGGGAGATATCGCTATAGCAGGATTATGTCTTTATAACGGGATACGTCAGTGTTAATGAAAAATTTTCTCCAAAAAATATCCCATTGTTCTAAAGAACATTTTGGGGAAGGGTAAGGGTGATTTCATTAGATTTTCACTATTTTTCATTGCAAAGGTAAGTAAATTTTCCCCTTTAACTAGTATTATAGTTAATTAACCTCAGAATCACTAGTTTACATATTTTCAGGAAGGTTTAAAGCTTGTTCTAGTAGGTTTCTGGTGCAAGGGGGTAAGTTAGATGTAAAAACCTTGGGTTTTAGTTATTATCCATGAATTTACTCATGCATGTCATTAATTCACTAACTATTAAATTGGAAGTTTTTAGGTGAATTGATGGTAGAAAAAACCATAGAAGGGTGGTTTGGCTTGGGGGTTGGGGATTAGGTTGTAATCCTCGACATTATAGGTCACATTGTTGATTATATATTGTATTTGTGTTCTTAGACTACAATCAAGCAGAAATTGCACAAAAAGACAAGACTTAGGCTTAGTTAAGTGGTGTAGGCTTGGATTGAGGTAGATGATGGTTAATGTAGTTCAATCTAATTTGTGTTATGTGTGCATAATAATTGTTCCTTAGTATTTCTTGTTCAGTGTATGTTGTTAAGCAATGGAAAAGAGTAAAAAGGGGTTGGTTGATATTATAAGGGTAATCAAATTTGATGAACTTTATATAAATCTTGTGGTTGTTACAAACATTGGTTGTTATCATTGTTTTTATGATTGATTTGATATTATATTGGTTATTTATAGGATGTACCTATATTTGGAAATTTTCTTGGGATTTGGTGGAATAAGATTAGCAGACACTTGAAATATGGGTTTGGTACATGGAAAGAGCTCGTTCCATACAAGTCATAGCTAGTGGCCGCACCCATAAGACCCTTAACATATTTGTACTAGGTATAGATAGGTGTGATGGTTCTATGATTGAACTAGGGATTATTGCTTTATTGTTATATAGGTTCCATGAATAAACTAGCTTAAAGGTTGAATTGTTATATTTGTTTTTGAAGTGGATCAGACGTGTTTGGTAATTATTAAAGGTGTTTACTTGTGTAAACCACATGACATAATAATGGTTGTTATTATTCTCATGTTGTGAATTGAGGTGGAATTAGAGTTAAAGTCATATATTAGTGACTTGGTTATAGTATTGATTCATAAATTATTGACTTGGTTATGGTGTTGAGCCATGTATTATGGACTTAGTTATGGTATTAAGTCTTATATGGTTGATTTAGAACCTTTTTGGTGAAATTTAACTTGACTTAACTTGTACTCTTGTCTAACTCACATTTACTTTTTTAATAAAACGTTAATTAGGTTAAATGTTGTGGACCAAATAGAGGTTGCTAAGTAGTGAATATGTGTTGGCTTGTTTTACCAGTTATAGTTATGTGTTCGCATATCTCATCTTTGGTTGACCAAATGACCCTACTAGTACAGTATTCTTTTCTTATGTGCTTATACTACACTTGCTCTTAATTTTGTTGAGTGCAAAGCGTCTTTCAATAGCTACCGTGAGACCTCAATTGTGATTCCGCGATTGATTCAAATTCAATGATAATTTGCATCTCTCGGGCTACCATATTTTGTTATAGACATATGCACATTCTTAGTTTCTGGGGTTGTGACATCTCTTTGTATTTTTTGTACAAATGGCTTATTAGTTCTAGGGGTTTCTATAAGTGCAATGTTTCTGCATTAATTATTGTACTTATGTTTATTTCGACTTGGATATGGTCTGTGGCTTTATAGAATTGATTAATTGTTTACCTTTTGTTTAAGTTTTGGTTGATATTGGGGTTAGTTGGTTCTCCCACAGGATGGTTAGTGTGGGTGGCACTAGTGGTGGGTTTGGGTCATAGAAAATATGGTATCAAAACCTAGGTTTGTCAATCTCATTATACCAAAATGGGTTTAGTAGAGAACTACAAAATGGTGTGGTGTCGTCTATACATTTCTTCAGAAGGCTAATGGACCATAGGAAACTATCAATTTGCTTCTTCTTTCGTGCTATAACTTGATTACAATTGGTATCTTGTGACATAAATTGGTATCTAACCCTCTTTATTATTTTATCTACATATGGTAAATACTAGACGAAATGGATCAAGAGAAGCAACTTCAACTGCTGAACTGAATTGAATAAGATGTGTGGGGATGGGGATGAGGATGAGGTAGGGTTAGGGGAAGGGGAAGAGGGAGAGCAATGCCCTCCAAGTATTGAGCTCTGATAGCAGGTGACAAGACCCATTAGAGGTCAGTATCACCCCCCACCCCTGGATTATTTTGTGAAGGTTGGATCAGTGGATAAAGATGGTTTAGGACTAGAGATAGCGACACCAACTGGAGGTACAACCCTTCTCTAGGTGTCTTCTGAGGTTATTTAGTAGGTTTTAGCTTTTCCAAATGTGTTGGCTGGTACTGGAATCACCCCAACTCTTCTGACTTTTTAGGTTTTGGGTGCTCATCCCACTACCACCTTAGCACCAAGAGTTGATGAGTCTTTGGGTACTATTGTTTTCTCTCACCCTATTTTGGGTTTTGTTATGACTAGGAGTGAACATGAGTTACTAAATAAGTTCTTAAAAATGAAACATCCTGCATTCCATGGTGCTGAGACCAATGATGCTTTTGAATTCACCAGTGACTGTTATGATAGTTTACATAAGTTAGGGATTGTGCATCAACATGGGTTGAGTTTGTAACTTTCCAACTACAGAAAGTTTCCAAGCAGTGGTGGAGAGCCTATGTAAAGTGTTGGTCACTATCATTACCTTCATTTATTTGGGCTAAGTTTCATGATTTTTTTTTTGGGATATATACACCCCGGACCCTTTGTGACCGCAAGAAGGATGAGTTTCTAGCTCTTATGTAGGGAAGTATATCAGTTGCAGCCCATGAGGATGAATTCCATGTAATGTCTTGCTATGGAACCTAGTTATTAGGAATTGAGGAGGAGAGTATCCAACTATATGTTAAAGGATTGAATATTGATCTTCAGGTTTTGTCAGTTCACATGAGTTTTGCATAAAGAGCTTCAATGAGGTTTCTGATTATGTGAAGAAGCTTGATGGAGTCAAGCATGTCAGTTAGGCTAAGGCATTAGCCAATAAGTCCTAAAATATGAATAACTTTAGTGTCTCTTAATCCAGGGACCATATTTAGAGGCTTATCTAACTTTTTCCATTCAGTCTTTATTGCCAGCTTCTACCGTAGGTATAATAAAGACACTTCTCAGCAGCCACTTACGAGGGACTAGGGGGATTATTACCCTTCTACTTGTCAGCCTTCTCTTGATCGGGGTTGTTATTGTTGTGGTGTTTCTGGTCACTTCAAAAGAGAGTGAACTTTGAGATTATTAGGTAGCCAGGCACTATAGCAGTCTCAAGCTATTATCCCAGCAGGTAGAGGTAGAGGTGGTAATACCAGGGGTCATCTATAGGGTAGAAGGGGTGGTTGAGGAAATAGTGGTGTAAGGAGAGATGTTTCTCAACCATTAAGACAATTAGCCTAGATTCATGATCGGGCTCACTCTCAAGTCTAATGTCGAGGCTTCTGATGCTGTTATTGCAAGTACTATTTTAGTTTGTGACTGAATTGCTTCTATTTTATTTGATCGAGGGTCTACCTTTTCATATGTATCTTTTAAGTTTTCTTTGGGTCTGAACTTGTCTGTGATGTACTTGATTCTCCTGTGCATGTGTCTACACTGGTATTAGAGTCTTTGGTGGTGACCCATGTTTGTGATTCTCGCTTTATGTTATTTATGGGTTTTTCAGAATTGGGTAGACTTGATCAATTGGGACATGTTTGATTTTTACATTATTCTGGGTATCGCCTTGTTAGCTCCATATCATGTTGTCTTGAAATGTAATGCTAATATAGTGAGTCTATCTATGTATGGGATAGATAAATGAGAGAGGGAAGGCATGTGTAAGGTCAAACCAATGAAAAGCATAGCTTCTATTTGGGCTAGAACACTGGTGGGAAAGCGGTGTTCAGTCTTCGTAGCTCATCTTTGGGATATAAGTACGAGGTCTCTTTTTATTGAGTCAATTCTAATGTTTTTATTTCTACATTGACTAGAGTTGGGCACTCGACCCATTTTTTCCTCCTTATTACATAGCATCACTGTCACAACCCAAACCAGGGCCTAGTCGTGATTGGTATCTCAAGTCCACCATGGGCCAAAGACCACCCCCTTAGCATAACCTTTAGAGCACATAAACATAAATAGTGGAAGCCAACCAAGTAGCAATAAGAAACATAATTAAACCAAGTGATAATTCTAAGAGTCAAAACAAACAAACAACCCAATACTTCATCATGAAGCCTCTAAACCAAGGATACCAAACTAAGTCAGGACATGCCCTTGACTATGAAAAAAAGAAATTCATAATTCCCAAAATATGAAAAGAAACCTAATGAAATGGCGGGGCTTGCCAAAAGATGGAAGGTCACCACTTCACAACAACTCGATCGATAAATCACACAACCTAATGTTGTACATGAGTGACAGAAAAGTCCTTTGACCCTACGTCATAAAGTAATGTTGTGTTTAGGGACGGTCAGGGGGGACCACTATTATGTAACTCGAGTAAAATGGATAAAGTAGGGCACTTATCAAAGATTAGTCAAAAGCACATGCACAACATTTATATACATATATAGTATGCCTGGATAGGGACAAGGTCCATGAATATGAGAATTGAAAATATTAACCCGAACTATGTAGCTCGCTCCATCCTAAAAGCACCCATGGGCTATATAGGTTCGACTCCTTCTGTCAGAAGGGCCCCAATGTGTATTAGCCATATGTACCAAGGAAATCTAGGAAAGTCTAAGAACACCAAGGCGATATCCATCCAAAATATAAAGTGTGCACTAAGAACACAGTCACATAGACCCCCACATCGGCAAATGTGGTTTCCAGTTTTTTCTCTCCCGAGACTATACCATCATGGTGAGCTACACAATTCCCTTAAAGCTCAAGTTAAAATATTTTATACATAAACTAAACCATTAAGGTCATTATTAAGGAATTTTCCAACATGGTTTCGTCATACCAATATGCTTGCAAGCTAATTCAGTTATGCCAAACCAATCCATATAACCATTAGACTCCAAAGTTCCATAAAAATATCCAAAACAATTTTTATTCATTTAACCTTTTATGCAATGTAATATTTTCAAAGGTAATTTAAATCATGCAAACATCCAAATTTAAGATCAAGTTTATAAGGTGGGTTAAGGTTAATGCCATTACCATACAAAAATTCATCCATATTGTTAAACCTAATTCACCAATTTGAAAACATTGTGTTAAAGTCTTCATTCAATTCCAAAATCCATCAATTTAAGAATGAAAACCCCATTAAAATAAGGAATAAGCAATTCAAGTGTTAACCTCCAAAAACCCTCAACCCAAGTTTAAGCACATCATTCAAACACATGAATATGGAGTAAATAAGTTCCACAATGTAAAAATACAAGTTAGGGATAAGCAACATGCTTGAATTATAGAATATATTAAAGAGAATTCCAAATTTAAAGCTGGAACATTGAATTCCTTATAAAACCCTAATATCTCTTTCTTTGGGAGTTAAAAAGGAAAACGTAAGGTTTGATTTTTCATAACTGATAGCGGAAAGGTCATTTGGGTGTTTTTAGTCGTGGAAAAAGAGTTTGGAGGAAGGAAAAGAACAAAAAGACCCTACTTAAAATATGTAGGAAAAGTCTGGGAATAGTCGTCACAGCTTTGTTAACGAGTCGTGAGGTCTATCCATGAGTCGTGGCCTGAATTCATTACCTGAGGGTCAATAATTTAGTCCTTCACTGTTATGACAATGGGTCAATCATAACGACTCATTGTGTCTTACAATAATTTGTACCCTCGACTCATTGTCAAGGGACTAAAGTTTGGGCTTCCTCACTGATGTGGCAACAAGTCCTTCTAATGACTCGCTATGTCTGAGAACAAGTCATCATTAGAGCAGTTGTCACAGGCAGCTTGACACCACCATATTAATTTTTCCATATCTTCTTACCCCAATCTTTGATAAAGGCGACACTAGTGGAGTTAGAAAGCTAATCAAACTATATATCTCATGGAGGGTCTAGTGCTAAACAACTTAGGGTATTGCATTATCCCCCTTTGGGTCATTCATCCTCGAATGAAAAGTTAACTTTAACTATTTGGCTTGCATGTTTTCTTCAGATTCCTATGTAGCTTATCCACCTGTTGATTTCTCCAGAGGACCTTTATAGAAGCTATATCCTTAGTCCTCAATCTACGAACTTGCCTATCAAATATCTCTACTAGGACCTCCTCATAATACAAAGAATTTGTAACACCAATATCCTCTATATACACTATCAAAGATGGATCATCCACACACTTCTTCAATAGAGACAAATGGAAAACAGGATGAACCGAAGACAAGTTTGCTGGAAAATCTAATTCATAAGTGACATTCTAAATTCTTCTCACAACCTGATATAGACTAGTGTAATAAGGACTTATCTTCCCTTTCTTCCTATATCTCATAACTCATTTCATAGGAGAAATTTTTAGGAACACCCAATTGCTAACCTCAAACACTAACTCCCTCACCTCATATTCACATAAGAATTTTTGGTGGCTATGATCAGTATTAAGTCATTCTCTAATCACTTTCACCTTCTCCATGGATTGGTGAACCAAGTTAGGACCAAAAAACCTAGTCTCACCCACCTCAAACCATTCAATAGGAGACCTGCACCTTCTACTATAAAGAGCCTCAAAAGGGGATATTTGAATGCTAGAATGGTAACTGTTGTTGTAAGCGAACTCAATAAGGGGCAAATGTTCAACCCAACTACCTTTAAAAACAATCACACATGTTCTTAGCATATTCTCCAAAGTTTGTTTAGTGTGTTTTGCTTATCCATCCATTTGAGGATTGAAACCGATGCTAAGGTTCACCTGAGTACCCAAACCTTTATGAAAAGATCCCTAAAAATGAGAAGAGAAATGCATACCTCGGTCTGAAATGATGGACACCGACGCTCAATGGAACTTAACTATCTCCTGAATGAACAACTTAGCATAATCCTTTCTCGAGTAGTTAGCCCTCACAAGAAATAAGTGAGCAGACTTAGTCATTCTAACCACAATAACCCATATATAATCATACTTATTTGCAAGACCTCAGAATACCCATAACGAAATTCATATTAATCACTCTCTCTTCCACATAGTCAACTCTATCTCTTGGGACATACCATTAGGTCTCAAGTGCTCAACCTTGACTTGCTGACAAACCATACACTTAGCAACAAAATTTTCCATATCTCTTTCCATATTATTCAACCAGTAGATTTTCTTCAAGTCATGATACATCTTAGTCGAACTCAGATGAACTGTATTTCAAGACTCATCAGCTTTGGTCAAAATCCTTTCCCACAACCCATCAACATTAGGGAGATACAACATTCCTTAATACCTTAGAATGCCATCTCCCCTAATCTCAAATGCCATAACATTTTGTTGACCTACTTATTCCTTAATTTGTATAAGTATCAGATCCAAAGCATATTTCTTGTTCACTTCAGCACCAAGAGATGATTTAACCACTTCCTGAATAATCACTCCTTCATCCTCAGAGTCTTAGAGATGAACTCCCAAGTTATCCAGCCTATGAATATCCTTTACCAATCCATTCTTCTCCTCCCCGACATAAGACACTCTCTCCATAGACAATATACTAAGAGCATTAACAACAACATTATCTTTATCTGGATGTTAGTGCAAACTTATATCATAATCCTTAAGCAAACCAAGACACTGCCTCTGCTCGAGATTTAATTCCTTCCACGTAGACACATACTACAAGCTCTTTTAGAATGAATAAATATATACTTGTACCCCATAAAGATAGTGAGGCCAAATCTTCAAAGCAAAGACCACAACTGCCAACTCTAGATCTTGAGTCGAGTAATTCCTCTCTTGTACCTTAAGCTACCTGAAAGAAGAAGCCACAACCTTACCATGCTATATAAAAAAATAACCCAGTCCCACACGGGACAAATCATTATACATAACAAACCCATCAGTACCCTCTGCAGGGTCAAAACAATGAAGAGGTCAACTTATCCTTTAATTTTTCAAAACTACCCTTACAAGCATCAAACTACAAGAACTTAACCTTTTTTTTGACTTAACTTCATCAGTGGAGTAGCAATAGATAAGAAACTCTCTAAAAACCTCCTATAATACCCAACCAAGACCAAGAAAATCCTAATGTTGCTTGGAGTTGTCGGTCTAGACCATTTCTTAACTGCCTCAACTTTCTATTATTCCACCTTGATCCCCCAACTAGAAATAACTTTCCTAAGAAAGGTCACAATACTTAACAAAAATGAACACTTAGAAAATTTTGCATACAATTTTTGGTCCTTAAGAGTTTGTAACATAGTTCGGAGGTGATTGCCATAATACTCATGACTTTTAGAGTCTGCCAAGATGTCTACAATGAAGACTATAACAAAAAAAATCTAGAAACAGCCTGAACATCCGATTCATAAGATCTATGAAAGCAGTCAGAGCATTAGTCAACCTAAATGACATAACCAGAAACTCATAATGTCCATACCGGGTTTGAAACACAGTCCTTGGAATGCCAACCTCCTTTTCAACTGGTCATAGCCCAAATAAAGATCAATCATAGATAAAAATCTATCACTCTAAAGCTAATAAAAAAAGTCACCAATCCTAGGAAGAGGATACTTATTTTTTATGGTAACCTTACTCAACTTCCGATAGTCTATACACATCCAAAAAGACCCATTTTTCTTTCACACAAAAAATATAGGACCACCCCATGGAGCAATACTAGGACAGATGAAACCCTTATTAAGAAAATCCTTTCACTATTTCTTTAGCTATTTTAGTTCAGTTGGAGCCATCCTATAAGGAGGAATGAAAATAGGATGGATATCGGGTGGAAGATCAATCTCAAAATCTATATCCCTATCAGGAGGAATTCCAGGAAGATCATGGGGAAAACTTTAAGAAATTCACTAACAACAGGGACAGATTGCAAAAAGGGACTCTTAGTGCTAGAATCCTTAACCTAAACTAGGTGATACAGATAGCCTTTGAAAATCAGTTTTTGAGCTCCAAGATAGGAAATAAACCTCCCCTTGGGCACTAAGGAACTCCGCTCCTATTCAATCACCGATTCATTAGGAATATAGAAATAGACCTTTTGGGTCCTATAATCTAGAGAAGCATAAAACAAATAGAGCCAATCCATCCCTAAAATTACATTGAAACCCACCATATCAAGTTCTACCAAATACATCAATGTATCCCTATAAAAGATGGACACCACACAACCCTTATAAATTTATCTAGCAATAATAGAATCACCAACCAGAGTAGAAATAGAAAAGAGGCTAAAAATATTTTCAAGACCAAAACCGAAGTGTACATCCACCTAAGGGGTCACATAATATAAGGTAAAACCTGGATTAAGTAAATACATAACATCACGAGAAAGAGTGTAATATACTAGTAATAATATTTGGGGATGCCTAAGATTCCTGATGAGTAGCAAGTGAATAGAGATGATTCCGGCAACTACTAGTACCTGAAGTGACGCCCTTAGGTGCAAGAGATACAAAACTGGTGATCGAGACCTTATTAGCTCTAGTGGCAACTTTAGCTATAGGAAAATTCCACTGTAGATGACTAGGCTGGCCATAATAAAAACATAAGTTCCTCCTCTCCTTATAATAACCATGGTGAAGCTTCCTACATAAATGACATGAAGGATAAGGTGGGGATGACTGGCCTGCACTTGCCTGAGATTGGGTACCCTGTGCCTTAGTACCACCACTAACTTGAAAACAACAATCACCTAAAGGCTTAGGATAATAAGCCCTCACTCACTAATAAGAATTTTCCTAATTTTTCTTCTTAGTCCACTTCCTACCATCTCTCCTACTATTCATCCTATTTGCACCCTGCTCTGCATACCTAAACTTCTTGCTTTGCCTTTCTCTTATTTCTACCTACTTTTTTTTCTTATCTTCTATTTGCTGCATGTAAATTACCAACCTAGACATGCGTATGTCATCATTCATCATAACAATATTAAACTCTAACATCAACTCCTGATATAGACCAAAATCAAACTTCCTTATTTAAAACCTCATATTCGACACCAACTTCAAAGTAAATAGGATAACTGCTGGAACTTTAGGGCATACTCCTTAATACTCATCTTACCCTATTTTAAGTTCACAAACACTTCTTTCATATCTTTTCTCAACTCCTAAGGAAAGAAGTGATCAAGAAAAGAACTTGAAAAGTTATCTCACATTACCGACTCAAAATAATCATCCCTCATTGCTTCCCATTCCTCATCCCACTAGTAACCCACATCCTTCAACTGATATGAAGCAAACTCTACACCCTCTAAATTTGTAGTATGCATCACCTTAAAGATATTCTCCATCTCATCAATAAACCCCCGAGGATCCTCCTCAACCTTTTATCCTATAAAGATTGAGGGATTCAATCTTATAAACTGGCAAACTCGAGTAACCTCAGATGAATTAGCAATAGAACCAACATGATAAGGTCGATGAGAATAAAATGCCACCAGCTGAGCAAGTATCTTAATAAACTTACGGAACTCCACATTAGAGATATCTTCCTAGAGAGACTGAGCATAAGTATCACCAGCTCAAAGAGCACGAGGAGGAATACTAGGGACCGATGGAACCCTATATGGAGAGGTACAGTCAGGAGCAGGGACACTAGATCGGGTCTGCACTCCGTAAGTAGGGAGAATCAGCTCTACATTTTCCTCAGGTAGAATAGTGGTTCCAGTGGAGTTTCAACGACTATCAGATCTTTCGGGAGAGATGATCTGAAATATAGGTAAACCAAGAGTTAGAGAAAACTCAGAGAAACTAGACTCTCTAGCACAAAATTAAAATCAAAGAATGGAAACATTCCTAAATGCCTCGTAGCCTCCCCCATATAAGTGTGGAGTGCTACGCACCCATAAAATGTATTCTACTTGACACCTCTTTATGGATACCCAATCACCCTGAACCATGATCTGATACCAAGCTTGTCACGACCCAAACCAGGGCCCTATCTTGACGGGTATCTCAAGACCATCGTGAGCCAAAGACCACCCCCTTAACATAACCTTTAAAGAACATAAATTTAAGATCAAGTTTACAAGGTGGGTTGAGGTTAATTTCATTACCATACCAAAATTCATCAATATTATTTAACCCAATTGACCAATTTGCAAACATTATGTCATTGCCTCTATTCAATTCCAGAATTCATCAATTTAAGCATGAATACCCTATTAAAATAAGGAATAAGAAATTCAAGTGTTAACAACCGAAAACCATCAACCCAAGTTCAAACCCATCATCTGAATCATAAATACGGAGTAAATAAGTGCCACATTATAAAAATACAAGTTAGGGATGAGCAATATGCCTTAAGTATAGAATAAATTGAAGAGAATTCAAAGTTTCAAGCCTGAACATTGAATTCCTTTTAAAACCCTAGTATCTCTTGCTTTGGGAATTAAAGAGGAAAACGTAAGGTTTGATTTTTGATAACTGATGGCGGAGGGGTCATTTGGGTGTTTTTAGTCATGGAAAAAAGTTTGGAAGGAGGAAAAGATCAAAAAGAACCTAATTAAAATATGTAGGAAAAGTCTAGGAACAGTCATCATGGCTTGGGTAACGACTCATTAGGTCTGACCATGAGTCATGTCCTAGAGTTGTTATTTGAGGGTTGACAATTTAGTGCTTTACTGTTATAGTAACGGGTCCCTTATAACGACTGTCTGTGTCTCATAATGAGTCATACCCTGGACTCATCATCAAGGGACCAAGGTATGGGCTTCCTCATTGTCGCGGTAATGAGTCCTCCTGATGAATCGTTATGTCTAACATTGAGTCATTGTCAGATCCATTAACACCAACAATTTGACACCACCATGGTAATTTGTCCATAACTTCTTACTCCGATCTTAGATTAAGGCGTGACTGGTGGTGTTGGAAAGCTAATCCAACTATTTATCTCATGAAGGGTCTAGTTCTAAAAAAACTTAGGGTATTACAATCAGCTAAGTTTAGAGGACTAAAAACTTAGTTGCAAGAACTTCTATATAATGGATATCATGGGGATTTGCATTGATTATAGGTAATTAAAAAAATATACTATCCGGAATAAGTATATATTGCCTCATATAAATGATCTATTTGACCAGTTATATAGTGCATAGGTATTCTTAAAGATGGATTTACGTTTGGGTAACTGATAACGCTCAACTAACTCCCATAATTAGGGGTGAGGCGCTCATTGTCAAGTAACCCAATTTGAATTAGGCTAGATTCTCGAGGAGTAAACTATAGACTTCAAACCCTATGGATGCTCAAATTACTAAGAGATTACCCAAAATGCTAATAAAAATGACATGTGAAATAAAATGGGGGATTTTCTTGGGAATTCTTCACAACCAACTTTAACAAGCACTTAGTGAATAAAACTTTTACTTAGAATTTAAGATTTGAGGGAAATCTTGGGATTATGTCTACCTAGAGGTAATGCATGTGGGTTGATGTTGGTTCATCATGAAATTTAGTTGTTAACTAAAGGATAGGCTAGGTTGAAGTTCATTGGGGTCAATCTTTCAAAAAAACCACAATGATTTCACCCTTCGTTTCTTTCTAGCACCTAACAAGTGTACACATTTTATAATCACCCATGACCTCAATCAAGCATCCCTATTTCTAGGATGATACTCTTGACATTATTTACACTCTTAATATACTTATTTCTAAGATAACAAAAGGTAGTAATCCATAGGCTCTATTGTCGACCATTGATTTGTCCCCTTATAACCCTCTTTCAAGGATGTTATGAGTTACCAAATATTAACCTTCATCCTTCTTTCGAGGATGATAAAGGGTTTCTAGAGTTTGGGGCTTTCAGCCATCAAACTCATTTGGAAATTTGGGGTTTCACTCATCAAATTCCAACCTTTAAGCTCAAGTAATGGTTGAATCCATAATTAACAACTAAAATTCAAGCAAACACGACAATACCCACACATAATTACACGTTAGTTCAACATAATCCCAAGACTAAAGAATTTAGCTACTCATTAGATAGGAGAAAAGAATTTTACCAAGTAGTGCATCCATGGAATTCATAATAAGAGAGGGTAAAATAATCTTTAATTCTACACTTCAAATTCACTAACTTCCCATTTGAACAATAATTATAAAACAATGAACAAACCAATTTTCACTCTCTTTCTAGGGTTCTCTCCACACCTCCAAAGTGTTTTTGAATTCCCCATTATAAGTTTTGCTTTAGTTGTCTAATTTACCACAATTCCCTTTACTCATTCCTCAAACTAGGTCGCGGTTCTGAAGCTTTAGTTGCGATCGCACAACCTCATTAGTGACTATGAGAGAGTGATCGCATTGTGTCGGCCAAACTTGACCGACTGCTATTGCATTTCTCTAGCAATGAACACATTACCTAAGGCTAGGTAAATCCTCTACTTAGCTGACAGCTATCGTGGTGCACAGACCAGGACCGCGATACCTGAGGCCCTTTTTTGAGTCTTCAGCTATACTTTTCGTTCTCCCTTTTGATCGTCGTAATCTTCAATCCACATATTTCAACCTAATCGACTCCGTACCTGTAATGAGTGGATATTAGTGCATTTTCTCACGAATATGTCTCATTTATTCTTTCAAATTAAGGCAATGTTCACAAATGTTTAGGGGGAATGAGTGGTAAAATCACCACTCATCAATACCCCTAACTTAAAGTATTTGCTTGTCCTCAAGAAACACTACCTCTTGCCATGAGACACTATCATTTAAGCCCAAACTTTATGATCCAAAGGCTATAATGACTTTAACTTTAGTCACAACCACAAGTAGCTCATTGCACAAGTGCTAGGCTAACTTCACTACACCCCTCGTTATAAAATGCAATACTCAAGAGTGCATAAGACTTTAAAGAGAAACTAAGCAACAATGACCAATACTCTAAAGGTGACTCGCTTTTTACCACAACTAAGCTATAATCCATTTGCCTCATTACCGGAATATGAAAAAATCACCCACCTCGACTTGTGTCACATGCTGACCTCACAAGAAAGAGAATTCCATCATTAAACTACCGGCTATGTAGTAAGAAATTTTAAATGCACAAACTCTATACCTCACAAAAGAAATCTCAATTCAACAAGTGTCATACCATAGGATTTCCCTTATTTTCAATCACGACTACAAAGAAAGTAAATGGTTGGAGATCTCAAAGGACTTTCTAAGTTTGTAACATAGGTTTGGGTTAAGGTAGGATACCATTTAGGAACAACATGACTACGCCCTTCCTTGAATATTTTCATCACCCTTTACAATTCTTCCCTTGTCAACTAAGGGCCACTCTTTTTTGTTCTCTTTCTTTTCTTATGCTTATAAATTTCTTCCTTTGTTCACCACTTTTCTTTCATTTTTTTCTTGCAAATTACGCATAGTTCTTTCCTTTGTATGACTCTTTCTTCTTCTATTCATTTGTTTTCAACACTTAGGCACATTGGGCATTTGACTAATACTTTGTGGCTCCAAATTGCCTTCCATAACTTTTACCACCCCCAACTTAGGCTTTAAGCCCCAGGTTGTATTTTCAAGTTCAAGGAGGGTACGGTTCAAAAGAGGGATAAAAAGAATGGAATATGTCTTGTAATGAGTTTGCCAAATAAAGGTCTAAAGTCTCAAAGTGGGTACTAGGGATTATTATTATGCACATAACGACTTTTTAGGCTAGAGTGGGGTTCCAAAATCACAAGAATGGCCTACGATCATTTCTCCAACCAAATACCATCAATATTAGCTTTGAAAGACTAACGAGGGAAGTTCTAGACAACACAAGTATACAAGAGATGAATGCAAACAGCTCACCACACACAGCATGTAAAAACTCGCCAAAGAGGCTCAATTATCCCTCTTGTGAAATAAAAGTGGAGGGTCTACCATTACTTACAAGTCAACAACTTATAGAGCCACAAAAAAAGAAAAAGATTCATTGCAACATTGCTCATATTCTTGCCCTTGATTTTTCAAAAAAATTGGATGGGGACAAAGGGGGTTTCTTAATCTGCAGTAGCACTACACATAATATTCTAAGCTATGGGTACAACTAAATCCTTAGTTTCACATCTTGGATCAAAACTAGATAACTATATATACGACTACTCAGACTTTACCTATGGTAACCCCCAGATTTACCAATTACAATGCTATAGGTACTCAGACTTCCCTTGCATTCTTGATTCATTAATCAATACATCATCGGACAAGGTTCATTGACAGCTCATTCATAACTAAGATATCCCACATAGCCTCATTTTAACACCCCCAACATAAAGGCTTAAAGTGCCCTCACTGAAGTAAATTCAAAAATTAAAAAGTAGAAGGGATGATAAAAGATCTCGTGGACAGTAGGCATTGTAGGAATTTGATGTTGCGATCGCGAAAATATGTCCACGGTCGTGTTGACTCAATCATAGTTTGATGACTATGGTCGCGGTAACTGAGACTGGAATCCCATATTTTTGCTATGTTTTTTTCATTTTCTGCAGATCTATCAGTTTTCTAGTTCTTATTTTCCCCTATTTTTCTAAGTACACTACTTATGTTAAAAGACCTACAAAGCATCAAAACAAACAAAAAATGAGTTAAGGATGGGTTGCCTCCTATCAAGTGCCTAATTTAACATCGTGACAACTCTCTCCTTTTACCATATAGCATCTTTGAAGTTCACACACTCTACCTTGGCTGCCACGGAGATGTTCTTATTGTAGTACTTCACCCTTTGACCATTGACTATGAATTTATTCCTTTTTTGTCTTTCAAATCGATTGCACAATTGAGAAGACTTTAGAAATCACAAATGGTCCCAACCATTTTGAGCAGAGCTTCCCCGCAAAAAGTTTTAAACGAGAGTTTTAGAGGAGTACCTGCTCCTCCTTATTGAATTCTCGCCGCAATATTCTCGCATCATACCATTTCTTCATTTTCTCCTTATATAAAGATGCACTCTGATAAACCTTTAGTCAGAACTCTTCTATCTCATGGAGTTGTGTTACCTGTTGCTCGAATGCTTCTCCTCAGTTCATGTTTAATTTCTTCAGAGCCCATACAGCCTTATGCTCAAGCTCAGTGGGTAAATGGCATTCCTTACCAAATACCAATTAATAGGGTGACATACCTATTGGGATTTTGTAGGTCATTCTATAGGCCCAAAGTGCTTCATCCCATTGCCTCGCCCAATTCGTGCTACCTACATTTACCGTCTTTTTTAGTATGGTTTTGATTTTGCGATTCGATACCTCCACTTGACCAATCATTTGGGGGTATGGGGTGGCAAATTTGTGCTTAACTCCATATTTTTCAAGAAAAGCACCAAACATCCTATTGTAAAAATGCGAACCACCATCACTAATGATGGCTCGAGGGGTGCCGAACCTTGTAAAAATATTCGTTTTTAGGAATGAGGTAACATATTTTCTCTTATTAGTGGGAAGTATGATGGCTTCCACCCATTTAGAAACATAGTCGACTGCTACCGAAATATACTTATGCCCAAAGGAGTACATAAAAGGACCCATGAAATCGATTCCCCATACATCAAAGATTTCCACCTCTAAGTTAGGCTTGGGAGGCATCTCGTTCTTTCTTGAAATACCACCATGAATTTAAAAATTGTGACAAGATTTAACCTATTCAATGGCGTCCCTATGCATGGAAGGCCAATAGAATCTGCATTGAAGGATCTTGGCGGTAGTTCAGATCCCTCCATGATGACCGCCATAAGGTGATGAGTGACAAGCCTCCAGAATGTCATATATGTTAGAATCCATGACACACCGTCTAACAACTCCATCGGCACACTCTCAAAATAAAAATGGCTCATCCCAGAAATATCGCTTTACATCAAATAAAAATCATTTCTTTTGATGGTAACTCAGTCCCTCGGGGAGTACACCGCTTGCTACATAGTTGGAAAAATTGGCATACCATGGTGTATTGTTCCCCTTAATGGCCATGATCAATTCATTGGGGAAAGCATCATTAATTTCCATTTCCCCATGCTTCTTATTATTGCATTCGATTTGAGAGAGATGATCAGCCACTTGATTATCACACCTTTTTTGGTCTTTCACCTCAAAGTTGAACTCTTGTAATAATAAAATCCACCTAATTAAATGCGGCTTTACTTATTTTTTTGCCATAAGATACTTGAGAGTGGAATGGTCCGTATACACCACCACCTTCGTGCTTAACAAATAGCGCAAAAACTTTTCGAAGGCATAAACAACCGCCAACAATTCTTGCTCGGTGATAGTGTAGGGGCATTAGGAGTCATTCAAGGTTTTGCTAGAATAGTAGATAGGATGCAAAAGCTTTTCCTTGCACTTTTCTAGCACCTTACCCAATGTAATACCACTTCCATCGCATCTTACCTTAATTGGGGATGACCAATACGGAGCCACAATAATTAGGGCTGAAATGAGCAATTTCTTAAGATGCTCGAAGGATTTGAAACATGCTTCATCAAAGTTGAACTTAGATTCTTTCTCAAGAAGTTTACACATAGGGTATGCTATCTTGGAAAAATCTTTGATGAAATAACCATAGAACCCGACCTGACCAAGGAAACTTGGAACACCTTTTACTAAAAGGGGGGTGGGAGCTTGACAATTACCTCAACCTTAGCTTGATCAACTTGAATGTTTTTTCCCGAGATCTTGTGGCCTAAGATAATTCCTTATTTGACCATGAAGTAGCACTTTTACCAATTCAAGACAAGGTTTGTTTCCACACATCTTTCAAGTACCTTATTCAAGTGTTCGAGGTATGAATCGAAAGAATTCCTCACTACCGAGAAGTCGTCCATAAATACTTCCATGGAGTCTCCAACCATATCCATAAATATTGATAACATACAACGTGGAAAGGTTATTGGGGCATTACACAACCCAAAGAGAATTCGTTTGTATGAAAATGTACCATATGGGCAAGTAAAAGTTGTCTTTTCTTGGTCCTCCGGAGCGATACAAAGTTGATTGTAACTCAAGTACCCATCCCAAAAGAAATACCACCTTCTTACGGCAAGCCTGTCTAGCCTTAGATCCATGAACAATATTGGAAAATGGTCCTTCTCAGTGCATGAGCTCAATTTTCATTAGTCCATACACACTCTCCATCTAGTGATCGGTCAGACAGGGATGAGATCATATCTTTCATTCTCGACTACCATGATACCACCCTTTTTCAGAATGCATTACACTGGGCTCACCCACATGCGATTGGATATAGGATAGATCACTTCCGAATCAAGCCACTTTATAATCTCTTTTTTTACCACCTCTTTCATGGGTTGGTTCAATCTTCTTTGGTTCTCTACAATTGGTATGTGATTTTTCTCGAGTTTAATTTTGTGTGAGCATATGCCGAGAGCTACCCCCAACCATAGCCAAAACCAACATCCATAAATAAACCAAAGTATGAAATAAAATCAATGAAATGAAGCCTTCCAAAAGGATAGAAGCTCACCACTTCAATCCAATAGTGGATACCGAAGTTCAATCACTAAGCAAGAGGAGTAGGACGACCGGTTTTACATTGCTTAGGGATAAAGCCTCTTGAATATAGGTTAGCGGGTGAACTCTAGCATGAACTCAGGATAAGGATAAATTAATTCCATTTAACAAAACCATGTAAAATATCCATATTCATACAAACCATACTTATATATATGACCGTACTGGGAAAGGGAACTGCATTTAGAATGCATTTAAAACCATTAACTTAGGTATGTGTAGCTTAACTATCCTTAAACACCCACTGGAAATATAGGTCCAGTGAACCCTCAGAAAGGGCCCCGATGCATTTAGCCACACGAACCGGAGATACCATAAGAGTAAGGAATTCCCATCACCTCCCATGATACATATGTACAATGTAATTAGAGGATTCCTATGTACCTCATAGTATCATATAAGGTCACCATGACCTACCCCTTATATTGACAAACATGAGTTTCCAGTGTTCATCCGTTGGACTCCCACCTTCACGGTTAGCTATCACACCCCGCCTTTATTACCCAATTAAAACCATTTTCGACCAACCAAACCATTGTTATTAATCGAGGCTATACATAGTGGTATCGTTATATCGACTATGACATGGAAGTATTTCCCTAGCCAAACATTTTTAAGATCAAAGGATTCCCATGTACCCATAGATTACATTAGTCAATTAACTTAGGGGAGTCCCATGTACCCCATAAGTGTTCTGTTATTATGATTACTTGGGAATTCCATTATACCCCACAGGAATGATTGATAAACCCCAAAACCATTCCATTTTGACCATTACAAACCATTTAACCATTTAGGGTTCCATTACTAAGTTTAGACCATGCATAAGTTCCATTAAAAATGCAACAATGTATTGAAAACATTCTCATAGGCATTTTATCAAACACATTGGGGCATGGTATTTTAAAAACCAAAGCCAATTACCAAATACCCATTCCCATGCAACTAATTATCCAAAACCACCATTAAAGAATATAAAAGTATAACTAAAAAATGGAAAAAACCATAACCAAGCATTTATAACTAAAACCCCAAATTATATTTGAAAACCCAAAACCATACGATAATCAAACCATGAAAATATTGTATAAAACCATGCCTTTAGTTGGAAATAACAATGAAGGAAGAGAGAATGACTTAAATTGAGTATATGATGGAAAGCAATCACCAACACAAGCCCCAAATTTATACTTAAGATGAAACCCTAGCTTTCTTTGCCCAGGAACTTTAGAGAGGATTAAAGAGTGTTTTCTAGAGTGTTTTCTAAGTGTTAAAGAATAGAATAATAGGGAAAATAAACTCCCAAGAGAGTTAAAAGTCATGGGGCCTTATTAGATTAAGTGGGGAAATATCCATATTGCCCTTACTTAAACTGCACCAAAATCCCGTAAGAGGGATACGAATATCCATACCAGTGGTTCCCTTCAATATGAGTGGTACCCACTACTTGTACCCAAGGCCATCTCCTTTTGACCTATCACTATCCAAGTTACGACTCACCCCAAACCATATCGTATCTATGCATACGACTGGTACCCATGATCCTTACCCCTGGAAGAATAGAATCTAAAGAAGATTGAACATTACCGACTATACAAGTCTATGGTATGAATCGTACCCTGGCTTATGGCTCATGGTGAGACACTCGTACTCAAATCCAAGTTAGTCTATCAAGTCTAAGATTAAGTGAAGGAAATACCCAAAGCAAATGACCCATGTCCATCCATACGACTCGTACCAAACAAATCGTACCCATACCAGAAACTAAATCTTACCCACTAACCAACACTGGTAAGCATACGACTAACTCATACCATTCATACCCTAGTGTATGAGTTATTTCCCTTAGTCTTATTATGTCCAGAGACCAAAAATTCAGGAAATTTTCTAAGGGACAGAAACCTAGGGTGTTTCACTTAATATCCTTTTAATTATAAACTTTGAGTATTGAATACTGTTGGGATCATTTATATTTGCTAACTTTGCTCAATTTTCAATAAAGAAAAATCTGTTAAAATGACCTCATAATACCTTCGGGTTTTGAGGGGATGATTTGTCTCCATATAATCCCAATTTGTATGACAAGGTTTTAACAACTCCAGTACTCAAAAACCTTCATATTTTTTACCAAGCACCATCATTGGAAGTACCTGCATTTCTATTAACTCAAATTGCTTTTTATCAAGAATACTCTATTCTTCCTTCTTTTGCAGAGTAGCTGTAGAGACTGCCTGTGTGTATGCCTCCAGTGGTTTCATCGTGTAACTATCTTTGGTTTGAATAACAATATTTTTATTGGCTGATGATGAGGATTCTTTATTAAATATATGTTTAAGTGGTTGAATTTTGGGTAAACTGGTAATGAAGTATTTTAATGGTTGGGGAATGGTAGGCATTGTTAGAGATGAAAACTCTGCCAAAACTGAGTATCTATTTTCTAATCTTATATCTTCTTTGTTGAAGAATCTTTTCATTTTTTCTTCTAGTCTAAAAGGATGAAATAGAGGCCTCAGCCTTATTCTCGATGATTCGGGTCTCACTATTTCCAGGTAGAAATTTTTTTGATAAAACTTTGGGAGAGAATTTCTCCCTTTATAAATCTATTAAAATTAAATTTTTAACATCTTTGGTAAAATAGATTTTTCAAAGAATCTTTGAAATTTGATAACTCATAATATCATAAAATTTTCTTTTAATAGTAAATTAGTTTTTCTCTAATCCCCATTGGACTGAAGAATTCTACATGCCTATCTACTATCAAATCTACAACATAGTTGGAATTTCCTAGAAATCTTTAGGACTGAGTTTCATTCCTCTCGTTGTATGACCTTTTGTGAGTTTCTACTTTTTTCTAGAAGAAATTCTAATTTTTAATGTTTATTTAACTGTTTAGACAATTTATCCCAAAGATAGTCTGATCTTTTATAAAATCACTTTCTTCTTTTGATATACTATTCAGATAGGAAAAAATAATCTTTTTTCCCAAAATAGTGGTGTGGATGACAACTAGCTCGAAAGTATAAAGTTTTATTTGAGTTATGAAATGAAGACCTAAAATTTCTCTTTATTTGTTATAAATAATTAATAAAAACAAACTCTGTCGTTGCATATATGTGCTTTGGGGAGTTTATAATTTATTTTTAATCTTTCTTCTATTGCGGAGAATAATCGTGTAACACTTTTTTTCTAGGTACTTTGTAGGAATTAATCCTTCTATAATGCAGTTTTCATCTGCACCTGTATCAAATAATGCAATCTTATGAATTTTATAATCTTTATTGATAACTATTATAATTGATATATAGTAACTTTTATTTTTTCTTGATTCTTCAATTTTTTTTTATTAACAGATTTCATTTATTAGTAAAAAAAGTGATTCATTACATATCTAGGTAGAAGCTGGACATCTACCTCCTTGTTTTGCTATCCATGGCCTATGCTATCTGTCTACTTAGAATAGGCGTGTCAAATTACTATCAATTAAACAAATCAACAAAAAAAAATCTCATATGGAAAATCATTCAACAAGTGCAGCTTTGTCTGCCATGACGCTTTGTTTCTTCCTTGAATGTGCAAGTGCATTGCTATGTCATGACATATTTTGGTAACATCAACTCTGCCATTCTTGAATCTCATAGTCTTCCTGTAATACCCCGCAAAGTTTCCTCGTAGTCTAAGCCATTAGAGCCTTCCAAGGGAAGCCTAATTTCTCTCTTAAAAGACTAAGGAATGGCTTCCAAAGTGACTAGTATTTAAACCATATAGAATATTCCTAATTTTGAATTTTTATCGTGTGGGAAATTTAATTATCTTTTCAATATACCCTTTTCGTCAAAATTCGACACCAGAAGAGAAAGTTATGGCTGAATTATAAAACAGTCTGAACCGCCCAGGTGGACGACGGATCATCGAGCTAGCGACGAACCATCGCCCAAACCGTCGCAGCAGAGGCACTGAGTCCACCTTCTGGCTTAGCATGATGGAATGGCCGACGGACCATCGAGCTAGCGATGGATTATCGCCCAAGCCATCGCCGCCAAGACAGTAAGTCCCATTCTGGACCAGGTGCGACGGTCATGCCGAAGGACCATCGAGCCAGCGACGGACTGTCGTACGAGCCATTGCAGATTCCGTTCAGTATTTTTAAGTCATTTTTAAAAGGATTTTTGGTCATTTTCCATCCTTTCCAACATCTAAATACATCTGTCCAAGGCAAAAATTCCATATTCTCCTCAAGCATAAAAAATCTAGGGTTTCTTACAAAATTTACTTCCAAGAACAAGGTCCAAATCTTCCTTCAAGAAATTCAAGAACTTACCATAGATTTTACAAATTGAGTTAAGATTAAAGACTCCCAAGTCAAAAGCTTCAAGAATCCTCATTCAAGAGTGCGAAAAAAAGTCTCAAGCAAGTTTGTTCATCTACATTCAAAATCTAAGGTATGCGGGGTTTGAACAAGGATAACTCTTTCACCCTTGTGTCCAAAGGCTTATTTTAAATACAAATTTCTGTAAATTATGAGATTTTCCATGAAATTGAATTTAGAGTTTATACCCATTATTATTGTTTGCAAGATTAGAGATTTTCCATGGATTAAAGGTTGAATTACATGATTTTGTTTATATTTCCATGCCTATTTCCAAATTTTCCAGATTTTAAGATGATTATGAATGTTTTGTTATCAAGCATGAATTTTGAGATGTTGAAATCATGAGATTCATATTATGAGTTATTTTTTCAATATATTTATTGAGATGGTTGTAATCTTTTTAAGATGATAGTTGAGCATTAAGTTTAAATATGATTTTGATGCATTAAAGCTTTATATTTTGAGTCTTAAGTACACGTGATGAGTTTATAAGGAGATTATGATCTCAAGTTTTGTTGACAAGTTTTGATAAGTACTTTCAAAATCTAAGATGGGAATCCACATTAATTATGATTTAAAGCAAGAGAAATATGATTTGGTCTTCATTATAGACCCTTGAGTTATTTTGAGGTGGATTTTCTACCAGAACTACGTGCCACCATAGGATTGATATGTGTGGGCCTGAGGCCGAGATACTGATCACTAAAGTTAAGGTTCTACTCCGGTGGAAAGGATAGAATAGCTCTCCACAATGTGGGCAAGACGTTGGACTCCATGTGGCTCACATGGTTTATGTCGGTTAGAAGAGACTCCCAAAGCAGTCCCCTACTCTAAATTAAGATAAAAGTATATATGTTGAAAGTTTGATTTTGAGATTCCCAGAGTCCCCTAAGTCCAAGTTCTCTAAGTCCCAAAGTCCTATAATCTCTAAGTTTTAAAGAAGTCCTTTATTATCCATAAGATAATAGTACAAGTTTTGAAAGCTAATTCTTAAGATTCCTCTTGTTTACAAGTTTTGAGAATAAGGTGGAGAATGCAGATTTTTGAACTAAGTGTAATGACTCACGAGATTCGTACTATATACTTTATTATACATGATTTATGAGATTCAAATTTCAGTTTTTCTCAAGCTATGTGAGTCATTCATATCATAATTCATGTTTTATAAAGAATGATAACATTGTTTGCTTAAATGCATATACCCCCATATACTCAGTACATCCTCAAAGTACTGATCCACATATACATCCGTGTGCTGCATTGTCTCATAATGTAGGTACAAGTTGTAGCGCATACACCATATTCAGTCAGTTTATAGCTTTCAGTTAGCAGGTGATGAGTCATTTTGATTCAAGGGCTTGAGTCAGTTATACAGTTTGAGAAGTATTGTATTTTATTTATTCAATCATATTGAGTTGGGATAGTTGGGATTCATGACCGAGATACCCATAGTCAGTAATAGTAGAGGATTCATAGACAGTTAATAGTGTCAATGTATTTTATTTTAGTTTTGTTTGTAAAGGCAGAGTTGAAATCTTGTAAACTCAGATTTTGTATTGATCAAGTTTAGAGAAGTTTTATTATTTCCACTGATTTTGTTCAGATTTATGTATTTTATTCAGTTGCTTGTAAGTATGCCAGTAACAGGGTTAGCTTGGGATCACTTGTGACCCTAAGTACTGTGTGACATCTCGGGACCCATTTTTGGGGCGTTACAGTTCCCTGTCTCTCAAAATACTATATACCACCATGGAAAACACACAATTGATCATCTCATCCAGAGCAACTCTTTTTTTGCTAGTATGCATATCTATTCTACCTCTTGATTCCATGTACATATGCATCTTTTAGACCCTAAACATGTAAGTAGTCTAGTCCATAGCTACTTGCTGTAACCACATCTAAAAAGTAGGTGGTCAAATGTTTCCATTTCTTAATCACAGAAGATACAACTCATAGTAACCTGCACCCCAATCTTCTAAAGCCAATCAACTATATCTAGTTTCTATTGTACTGTAAGCTATAGAAGGAATTTAAATCTAAGATGTACCATCTTATAAAGTATAATATTCTTCCATGTCTTCCTAGGAAGCTGAGGCTGAAGTGCTTTATAAGCTCTCTTGATCTTGAATTTATCATCCTAAACCAGGCTCTCCAAGGTATAATGAATTGATCTCTAGTAGATATGTTATGACATGAGAAACATCCCACTATTAATGATTTTCTTAATAACCCAAGTTGCATTTTTGGGGCTTGTCAAGTCCTCCAATCTGGTATTCTTTATGTAGTAATAGTGCTCCCATCTAATCTACAAGGTGTCCTTCTTCATGGAAATAGCCCATAAATGCTTTATAATGGCTGTTTCATTCAATATTTTGAGATCAATAACATTCAGGCCACTTGTAGCTTCTGGTTGGCATATTTTTTCCCAAGCTACTAATGTTTTCTTGGACAATTCACTTTTACCTATACAGAGAAATGACGTGCATATAGCTTCCAGTATTTTAGTTATCTTTTTAGGGAAGGATAAAAATTTGGGCCCAGTAGCTTTGCATTCCAAACAAAGAAGCCTTTATAAGTTGTAATCGACCAGCATATGATAATAATTTTGCTGACCAATAATTTATTCTTGCAGTGAACTTCTCTACTAAAGGTAAATATTAATCAATAGTCAATTTCTTCGTGGAAAGGGACACTCCTAAGTACTTGAATGACAAGATTCCTTCCACATACCCCAAACTTTTCACAATATTAGCTTTTAGGTTGGTTGTGACACCTGCCATATATATGGAACTCTTTTCTAGGTTAGATTTCAAAACAGAGGCACATGAGAACTTATGGAAAGTGTCCCGGAGTAGTGAAACAGAAATAAGATCAGCCCTGCAAAACATTAAAAGATCATTAGCAAAACACATATGGATTATGCCAAATCTTTTGCATCTTGGATGGAAGTGAAATTGTTTATTCAGATCTAGGTGCATCATCGATCTGTGTAAATATTCCATGGCTATAACAAACAAATATAGTGACATGGGGTCACCCTATCTCAACCCTCTTCTCACCTGGAAAGCTTTGTAAGTCCCCCATTTAGCATTAAGGAGTACGACATTATAAACACACACTCCGTCACCTAGTGTATAAACTTTTAAGGAAATCCCAATTCAGCCATCATAGCTTAAACAAAGCTCCATTCTAGTTTATCATAAGCCTTCCTAATATCAACCTTTAGCACATATCTTGGGGATATCTACTTTCTGGTATATCCTTTGAAGAGACCATGACTCAAAAGTATGTTGTCTGAGATGTTCCTTCCTTCTATGAATGTAGATTGTGACCCTCCAATTAACCCATTCAATACCTTCTTTATTCTATTGGTAAGGGTTTTTGAAACTACTTTGTACATGGCTGTGCAGTAGGCTATAGGCCTAAAGTCCTTCACTTTAGTAGGTGAAGTTACTTTAGGTATTAAAGTAATTATAGTACAGTTCCAAGCCTTCAACATTTTTCCTTTTGAGAAGAATTTCTTCGCAGCTTCACAAACTCTACCTTTAACAAGTTCCCAATTGTTTTGATAAATTCAATGGGATAACCATCTAATCCAGGACTCTTATCAGGTGGCATACCTTTTATAGCTTGCTCTATCTCTTCTATATTCACCTCTTCTATCAGTATCAGTTTCTCTTCTCTATCCAGGTAGGGCCCTTGCTTTATCACCAGTGAATTAGGATAAGGCAATTTCTCTATTTTCTTCCCCATAAGTGATGTGAAAAAAGAGAGAAATTTATTTTCAATTTCCTGTGGATCAATGATTTTTACCTCGTTATTAGTGTAGATTGAAGAGATAATGTTGTGAGCAGTTCTAATTTTTAGTTGAGCATACAAATACTTTGTATTTGCATTACCACATTCAATCCAGCATGCTCTAGATTTTTGTCTTAGTACTTTCTCTTCTACTAGGCTCCACTTATGGATTTCTTCTAGTAAAATTTTCTCTTCATCAAATAGTGTTTGATCGAACAGTTATGTTTCTATGTTTGCTTGAATTGATTCTAATTATTTTCTTTCTTGAGTTTGTTTTTTCTCATAAGAGGCCACATAAACAATCAAGTTCTTTAATGTTATTTTCAACTATTTCAGTTTATTCCAGATAATCATCATTGCATCACCCTCAGCAGGAATTTGCTATACTTGCTTTACTTTCTCCTTAAACTTAGGATGCTCCATGACATTGGCATATAACCTGAAAGGTTTTGGGTGCAAGCTAGTCTTCTGCACATATTGGGTCACAACAGGGGAATGGTCAGATACACCTAGTACCATGTATTCTACCTCATCATGTTCATACTGTTGTAACTATTCAAAGTTCCCAAGTACCCAGTCTATCTTGCTATACACTCTATTAGTCCCATGTTGCTTGTTACACCAAGTGTAAAAACAACCTTTTGATCTGAGAGGGTAAGTTATAGATTGTCAATCATTCCTTTAAATCCTTGTACCTCTAATTTTTTAATTGGTAGCCCTACTCTATCATCTGTTGTGAGTGCATTATTGAAATCCCCACTGAGTATCTAAGACTCCTAGATACCTATACCTATTTGCTGCAGATCATGCCATAAAATAGTCCTCACGTTCACCTCATTTCTAGCATAGACCGCAGTTATAAAAGCTTTAAAGTTACTGGATTGGTCATGTTTTTGTAATACCTGTACATTAATGTGTTTCTTCCATTACAACCATATACGCCCATTCTCACCATAAGGATAATTATAACAATGATTCCATTATTTTACAAATTTTCTCATAACTGGTTTAGCTTTCACCTCCTTTATTTTAGTTTCTAAACAACCAAAGAACTTGATCTTATTTTTTCTCAGAAAGAGTAGCACCTCTTTCTATTTAAAGGGCCGATTCAGCCCCCTCATATTCCATGTACATATAATCATGGGGGCTAATAATTAGTAGTAGTTACCAGCCCTGTTGATCTAAAATTGACCTCTATTGCTTTGTCCAGTATTGCAAATCGATTACCTTGGATTATTTTTAGTGCTACTTTCTTGTTTTCTTGGATTGGGGTCACTTTCCTTGCTTGGATTTCCTGTATCCTCTACATTAGTTTGAGGGAGTCATCCATCTTCTCTGGCAATCCATGTTTGTACTAATCTTTTCCTTCTTCTACCCCTTTTTGTTTACTTAGGTGGCTCTTTGAATTCCTCTTTCTCCTGATTTTGTTGCTTTAGAGCTCATTTTATCTTACAGTCCTCAATATAGTGCCCATATCGAATACACTCATTATAGAATTTGGGTCTCCAATCATAGTCCACCTCTTGCTGGATTATACCATATAGAGCTTTAATTTTTATGGCTTCAGTTAGAGGTGTAGAGATGTCAACCTCCACCAACACTCTTGCATATGATATACGATTCATATCTGCTGTGTACTTTTTCGTGTATAATGGCTTACCTATTGCACTTTCTACTTTACTCAGAGCCTCAACAGACCAATATCCCACTAGTAATCCTAGGAGGTTTGCCCATAATGATACAATAGTAATTATTTCCTTATCAAACACAAAATCCTCTGTCCTTGGATTTAGTATGAAAGGTTTATTGTGATAAGGGTATGGTCTTTCCTGCAGCACCTCTGTTCTGTCCTCCCGTGACTCAAATTGATACATATAATACCCCTCAGCATGATAGAGTATTTGGGTTTTTTCACAAAATTCCATAGTGTAGTGACAAAGCTATCCATTGACTTCTGATATGGAGCATCACCCAGTATATATCCTATGAGAGTATTTGACCAGTAATCATCACTTACTTTTATGTCCTTCGGTGTTAGTGTAACAACCATCTTCACATCGCATTAATATGCAGGTTTATAGCTCAGTATGTGTCCTCTCCCAGTGGACCTATTACGTAGGGAATCCCCCAAATTTTGGTCATCTGGTGGTGGATTATCAACTTTTAAGCTTGTAGAGTCCCTCACATCTGGGTTAAGTTGTTGTATCACTTATTGGCTTCTCCTCATCTGGGTCACTCGATCGAAAGTTGTTGCATTCATCCTTGATTTCATCGTCTAATTCCTCCTCTTCCTGAATCGGTTGAAATTGTGATGGAAGAAAGCTTCCAAAATTTAGTAGGGAGATTGTTTTATGAGTTTTCACTTCTAGGGTTGCCATTGTCATCTTTTTCTGAGATGGTTTATTCCACTGCCTCGCCATTTCAGTGCACGTTAGCCTACCTCGGCTTAACGTACGCCTTCAGAACCCATTTTGCATATTTGAATGTTATTCTCTTCAAAAAAAAATTCTCAGATCTTTGTAATTGTATTAATTCCCGATTTGTTTATAAGAGCTTTTTTAGAGTTTCTATTTCTAGAGACTCTATTTCCTTATTGTCACTTTTTACTCTTGATGTTTCACCAAGCTCAAATTGATGTGATTTAGGATCTTGGTTCGATGTTAAATATTTTAATATTTTATTAGCAAGTGACTCTGTTTCTAGATTATTAGGTATTTCCTTAATTTGTCTAACTTTTTCTTTTATGTATAATAATTCTATCTGAAGATCTTATATTGTTGTTTCATACTTATTTTCTTTAAATTTATTTAATACATTTTTTATATTAAAGGGTTCAATAGTCTTTTTATCACCCTGGTGATTAAGAACAATATCTTTTATTCTCCTAAGAGTTGGATCTTCTAGGCGATCTATCATGTCAAATAAGGCCTCTTTTTCTTTATTACTATTGGTGATAACATTTATAGAATAACTAATCGCAAGTGCAAATTGCATAGCTACAATTACAATGGTCTATTGATTCAGTACTATTTGAACTATATGCTGCATTAAGTTGATTATCATCACTAAGACTTTCTTCAAAAGAAGAACTATTTTAATTTTCATCAAGATTAGAATATACTTTATTTTTATCTTTATTTCCTAATTCTAACATATTTATCTTGTCTTTCTTTTTGTTTAGCACCCGGCAATCTTTAGCCCTATGACCAATTTTTTCGCAGTTCTAATATGGTTCATTATTGTTTTTATATTCACCCTTAGGTGCTTTTTTTAGATCTTTTAAATTATTTTTTATAATAATGATATTTTTCAGATTTATCTTTATAATTTTTATGTTGTCTTTTAATCTTCTTTTGAAGGGGCTGATAATTTCATATATCCAAAATCATAACAAATGCTTTCTAGCTCATTTCGTGTAATTTTATCATCTCTTTTTATTTGATTTTTAAGTTTAATATCTGTACATAATTCTAGTCCTATGACAATTATAAAACTTACAATATCACTATAAGTTAAATGACTCTAAGGAATTTTTTCCTCTAATCTATCTTTTAATTTTCTTCTAACATTTTTTTGCAAATAATGTCGGTAAACCACTTATAAATTTTTCTTTTTAATAATCACGATTACAATCTTCTCTAACCATGACTTTGTTGAGGAAAACATCCTTATACCATCTAAAATCATCTAACTTTGGACGAGATAAATTTGATAATATTTCTATACTTCTACCTTGAAAAAGTTAAGGTTCTCCTATAAAATGTTTAGCTATACTGTAAATTAAAGTGGCAGTGGCATCTTCTAAGATTTGATTTTCAACTTTTTGTGTTGTTGACTCAGTCTTAATAGCTTGAGTAATAGTAGTAGCATTCAATATGCTTTGCCTATTATTGTCTGTGAGGTAGTTATTTCACCAACAATTTATAGTACTTGTAAATCCTGAAATAATCATAGTAGTTGCTTGTTTATTTGTCATATTCTATATTTTATATGTAGTAATAGCCATTCTCATTTTATGTAGTTTATTATATATTTGATGTTCTGCTAATCCATTTATATTTCATTCGGCAATTTCTCTTCCAGAATGTGAAGTATCGAATAAAAATTCATTTTCTTCGTACTGGATATCCGGAATAGTGGGCTTTTTATAATAATTCTTTTTTATTGAATGTTCAGAATTTAGTTTGTTAATTTCAATATCGCTCTTTTTCAATGAAGTTCTTATAACCTTATCATTTGAGACTTTTAATTCAAATTTTAATCTTTCATTAATTTTTCTTAATATATCACCGGTTACTTCAAACTTTTCTTTAAATTTAGAAAATTTTTCTTTTGAAAATTTTGTTAGTTTAAATATTGGGTGAGTTTCCAACTTTATATCATGATGAGAAGAACTTGGTTTATCTTTAAAAGTTGATTTATTCTCGGCTTCGAGAATCTGTTTAGAAACTATAAATAGTAGTTGGTTTGTATAATTATTTTGTTGAAGTATTCTATTTATATCCTTGTTTATAGGATCACCTTTAGTATCTACTATATCTAATTTAAAGGGTGAAGCAGTACCAACTCTACCATCTACTGGTAGACTAATTTCTTCTAACGGCAGAGTTATTGATTCTACTACTTTATCGCTAGTAAACCATTTATTAACAATCATATTTAACGAAACCTTTTGATCATCTAATTTTCCTATAATTTTGAACCATTTAAAAAATTCAATATTACATCTTAATTTTCATATCATTTTACCATTTTTCTGTAAAAAAATATTTTTTTAATGTTTATCTTTGTTTACACCATTCCTTTTTAATAGAAATTTCTGGGCTATTCCATAATTTATCTAAATATTCAAAGTTAGGTTCAAAAATTTCATCTGATCTAATCATACATAGAGAATCTTTTACTCTTGGCATGTCACTAGTAGTGGGACTTAATGATTTCTTAGTTTTAAAAATTCTAGATTCATATTCCACTTAAGGAATTATTTTTGAGAAATCTTCCCGTTGTAACTTTCTTCAATATTTTCTAATGTTACTTTCCTTTCTTCTATAGATTTGGAGATTGATGGTCTAGAAAAGGACATTCTTCTACTTGAAGAGGCTTGATTAAAGGATTGGGGCCTTAAAAATTTTAAATCTATAGATCTGTCAGGAAATTGCATTACTTATTCAATGTTTGAGTTTTCTTCTTATATTTCTGGATCCATTATGGAGTCGAAATGCCAATTATCTTTTATCAATACATCATTTTATCATTTTGGGGATAAAGGTATTATTATGGTTATGATTAGCTTCCATAAGCGCAGTAGCTCCTTTAGTACTTACTATTTTAGCCTTATGGGCTAAGGTTGTTTTCATTAATCTATAATATACCCTATATATTATTGCTATTTCTCTTGTATTTACCTTACTATTCATGTTTTTTGTTTTAACATTTAAAGTTAATGTATCCATAACATTTTGATCATTAATATCTATAGAAAAATTAGGATAACAATTAAAGTATACCGGGCCATTAACGAGGTTACTTTGTAATATTGCTACTAACGAATCATCAAAGTTAAATAACCTATTATCTCTTAAAAGTAGACATATCGGAACATCTAAACCTAATCTATATAGTGGTTTAACTGCTACTTGAACAAGACCTATATGAAGGAACTTGTAATTTTTTTTGTATATATTAATATCTTTAGCTGCTAATAACTTAATAGTCCCAATATTTCTTTTAATTACAATAGTAGATTCAAAAGTTTTAATATTATAATTTTTTATAAAATCAAAGTGTCCAGTTTTATTGATTTTATTAAAACCTTCTTTTGGAATATTCCAATTCCGTAAATTACTTTCTATTGTAGTTATTTTACTAGAGGTAACAGAAATATTAACACTATTTATTACATTTTGGTTGGTTGGAGTATTCATTAGGATTTTTGTAGATGAGACAGAATACACTATCCTAGGACCAAAATCTACTTTAGATGTTACTCCTTAATAATAATAATTTATTTTTAGTAATTACTAGTTTTTCTTCTTCTATTATTCTCTTATTTTATTCCTATAGGCTTGTCGATTGAAACACCCTCCGGGCTTTGCTCTATTTTTTCACCACATACTCAAAGCTAATCCAACAGAAAATTTCAGATTTGCCAATGTCTAAACCGCTATTAAACGGCTACCCAACTTAAGGATTTTATTATGAACATAGAGGAAGAACAATAGTAACTACTACCCAGAGAAATGATTATTCCAAGTGTAACACTAATTTCAATCGGCTCTAGCACAGCGTAACGCTCTATCCTCTCCTAGTCACACTCATACTCCCTCTCGGGCAACTTTGCTCTGATACCATTTGGGGGATGAATCTAGAAAACGGGGAGCAAAGTAACAGCTTAAAGTAGTTTATATTACAAAGTACTTTAAATTTTAAAAATAAACTTTAAAACAACAAAATAAGAACAAAACAAAAGTAAAGGTAAATTAAGGAAAATAGTAGAGAACTAAAGAAATTTATACTTACAAAAACTTTTTATTGATTTTGAAAATGTAGAGAACTTACAAAGGGAAGATGGGAAATATAGGAAATGGTAGAGAGTTTTTCTGATTTGGGGAAATTTCAGAATGCTCTCTACTGTTACAAGTTGAATGTCTTAAATAGGCCTCAAAAGTGTTGATTAATATCCAACATACATTATCTATTTTACATTTGTATTAATACATACTATTAGATTTGTCTATACACAAATACATGCTATTTATTTTACACATGTCTAGAAGTAGCTATGACTATATATCTGCTCCGCAAGTGTCTTTGAATGACTAATTTATGGAACCTTTTCATCATGTGACTTTGATGATTTTGAGGAGATGAGCCTTTTGATTATTTTGAAAAACTTTGGCCTTTTCTTCCAAGAGGATTTTTGCCATTTGTCTTCTAGTGTGTATAGTTTTTTGTGGTGTTTGTAGGGTCCACCATGTTTTCACTATTTTTGTGTATTTATTTTTTATGTCTTGAAGATGTGTTTTTTTGTCTTATAGTTACATAATTTTTTGGTAAATGGCATGGGGTCCACCTTTTGTTGGCATTTTAATTATAGAGAAGGGGCTGGCTCTTTTCCCTTATGCATGAAGAGATATACTTGTTAGTACCTTTGTTAGTACCTGATGATTCTTCATGTCTCTATTGTTGGTGTAGTATCTATTAACTCTATTATCTGCTTTGAAAGGCGGAATTCTTTCCATGAGGAAGAACCTGACGTAGATTTATCTAATGGTGTTTATCCTTTAATATTTGTCTTTTAAAATGGACTAATAATGTATGAAAACTATTTAATATTTTTTGATAGTGTAGAGATATTTTACTCTACTTGATACTTTTCAAAATTGCATTTTTCATTTGCTTAATTCATACTGAATTGATAAATGCAAAAGTAAATATTCATCAAATCTCTTTATTGCAAAATACAATAAAGAATAAAGGACAAAATAGGTATAATAATACAAGAAAACTAAAAAGTTTAGTAATCTATTCAATAGTTACTGGTAGATTTAACGAAATCTCATAACCTTCAAAAAGGTTTTGTAACCTTGCTATTTAAAGTCTTCATATTTTTATTAAGTGCCATAATTTGTCAAAGTTATCATTTGAAAATAATTTTTAATTCTATTTATAAAACATGATTCTTGGTAGAAACATTTTTATGGATAAAAACATGTTTGAATAGTAGTAACTAGTATGAATCTTTTACAGAGATGGAAATTCTGCCAATATTCAATATCTTTTAATATTCAGGTTGAAATAGGGGTCTCAACGATTTTATTTTATTATTTCGGATCTCATTCTTTCCCTATAGAAATTTTTTTGTTAAAAATGTGGGAGATAATTTCTCCCTTTATAAAATCTATTAAAATCAAATTTTTAACATCTTTTGTGAAATAGTTTTTTTAAAGAATTTTTGAAATTTGATACCTCAAAATATCATAAAATTTACTTTTAATAGTAAATTAGTTTCTCTCTAATCCCACTGGACTGAATTCTTCATAAGATGAATATTACAAACCTATCTAATAAAATCTTCAACATAGTTGGAATTTCCTTAAAACTTTTGGGACTGAGTTTCATTGGAACAAACCTCTTGTTGTATGACTTTTTGTGGGGTTCTACTTTTTTCAAGCAGAAATTCTAATTTTTTAATATTTATTTGACTCTTTAGACAGTTTATTCTAAGAATAGTTTGATCTTTTATAAAATCACTTTCTTCTTCTGGTATATTGTTTAGATAGGGAAAATAATCTTTTTCCCAAAATAGTGGTGTGGATGTCATCTAGCTCAGCAGTATAAGGTTTTATTTGAGTTATAAAAGGAAGACCGACAATTATCTCTTCATTTATATCTTTAGTTATTACAACATCATTAATGAAACAAACTCTGTCGTTGCATATATGTGCTTTGGGGAGTTTATAATTTATTTTTAATATTTCTCCTGTTGTGGAGAATAATCGTGTAGCACATTTTTCTAGGTACTCTATAGGAATTAATCCTTCTATAATGTAATTTTCATCAGCACTTGTATCAAATAATGCAATCTTATGAATTCTATAATCTTTATTGATAACTATTGTAATTGGTATATGGTAACTGTGTGCTTTTACTACTGTAATTGTATTAAATCCTGATTTGTTTATAGGAAGTTATTCTAGAGATTCTATTTCTAGAGACTCTATTTCCTTATTGTCACTTTTTACCCTAATGTTTCACCATGCTCAAATTGATGTGATTTGGGATCTTGGTTAGATGTTAAATCATTTAATATTTTTTTAACAAGTGATTCTGTTTCTAGATCATTAAGTCTTTGCTTAATTTGTGTAACTTCTTCTTCTATGTATAATAATTCTGTCTAAGGGTCTTTTATTGTTATTTCAGACTTATGTTCTTTAAATTTATCTAATACGTTTTTCATATTAAAGGGTTCTATAGTCTCTTTATCAATCCGATGATTAAGAACAATATATTTTAAGGCTATTATATATTTTCACCTATGAGTTGGATCTTCTAGATGATCTATCATGTCAAATAAGGCCTCTTTTTCTTTATTAATATTGTAGATAACATTTATAGAATGATTATCGCAAGTTCAAATTGTACCACCACAATTACAATGATCTATTGATTCACTACTATCTTAATTGTACGCTACATTAAGTTGATTATTATCACTAAGACTTTCTTCAAAAGAAGAACTATTTTCAATTTCATCAAGAATAGAATATGGTTTTTTTAACTTCATTTTCTAATTCTAACATATTTATCTTGTCTTTCTTTTTTTTAGAACCCAACAATCATTAGCCCTATGACATGTTTTTCCGCAGTTTCAACATGTTTCATTATTGTCTTTATATTCACCTTTAGAAGCTTTTTTAGATTTTTTAAATCATCACTTATGATAATGAGATTTTTCAGATTTATCTTTATAAGTTTTATGTTGTCTTTTGATCTTCTTGGTATCCTCCTATGAAGGGGATGATAACTTCATATATCCAAAAGCTTCCTAGCGCATTTCGTGTTATTTTATTATCTCTTTTTAGCTGATTTTTGGGTTTAATATCTATACATAATTCTAGTCTTGTGATATTTATAAAACTTAGAATATTACCATAAGTTAAATGACTATAAAGAATTTTTCCCTCAAATCTATCTTTTAATTTTTTCCTAACTTTTTCTGCAAATAATGTTGGTAAACCACTTATAAATTTTTCTTTCCAATAATCAAGATTACAATCTTCTCGAACCATGACCTTTGTTAAGGAAAACATCTTTATACAATCTAAAATCGTCTAACTTTGGACATGATAAATTAGATAATATTTCTGAACTTCTATCTTTAAAAAGTTGAGGTTCTCCTAAAGAATATTTAGCTATACTATTAATTAAAGTGGCGATGACATCTTCTAAGACTTAATTTTCAACTGTTTTTCCTGTTGACTCAGTCTGAGTAGCTTGAGTAATAGTTGTAGCATTTAATATGATTTGCCTATTATTATCCTTGAGGTAGTTGTCCACCAATATAATCCTGATATAATCATAGTAGCTGCTTGTTTATCTGTCATTTTGTTAATTTTATATGTCTAATGACCATTCCCATTTGATAGTTTATTATATATTTGATGTTCTGCTAATCCATCTATATTCCATTTGGCAATTTCTCTTCCAGAATGTGAAGTATGAGATAAAAAATCATTTTCTTCATACAAGATATCCGAAAAATGGGCTTTTATAATAATTCTTTTTTACTGAATATTTAGAACTTCATTTGTTAATGTCATTATCGTTTTTCTCTGATAAGTTCTTATGACCTTATCATTTATGACTTTTGATTCAGATTTTGATCTTTCATTAATTTTTCCTAAAATATCATCTGTAACTTCAAACTTTTCTTCAAATTTAGGAAATTTATCTTTTGAGAACTCTGGTAATTTAAATATTGAATGAGTTTTCAACTTTTTTTCATGAGAAGAATTTGGTTTATCTTTAAAAGTTGATTTATTCTCGGCTTCGAGAATCTGTTTAGACACTACATGTAATAATTGATTTGTATAATTATTTTGTTGAAGTATTCTATTTATATCTTTATTTGTAGGATCGCCTTTAGTATCTAATATATCTAATTTAAAAGATGAAGCAGTAACAACTCTACTATCTACTGGTAGGCTAATTTCTTCTAACAGAGGAATTATTGATTCTACTGCTTTATCACTAGTACACCATTTATTGACAATCATATTTAACGATTCCTTTTGATCATCTAATTTTCCTGTAATTTTAAACCATTTAAAAATTTCAATATTATATCTTAATCTTTTCATATCATATACCATTTTTCTCTAAATAAATATATTTCTTTTAATGAATATCTTTGTTTATACCATTCCCTTTTAATAGAATTTTCTGGGCTAGTGCATAATTTATCTACATATTTAAAAGTCAGGTTCAAATGTTTCATCTGACCTAATCATGCATCGAGAATATTTTACTCCCAACATTTCACTAGCAGTGGGACTTAAAGATTTTTTAGTTTATAAATTTGTAGATTCATATTCCACTTTAGGAATTGTTTTTGAGAAATCTACTCCTTTTTACTTTTTTTCAATATCATCTAATGTTACTCCTTTTCTTCTACATTCTTCTACTTGAAGAGGGTTAATTAAAAGATTGGGTCTTAGAAATTTTAAGTCTATAAATCCATCTAGATATTGTATTACTTGTTCAGTGTTTGAATTTTCTTCTTCAATTTCAGGCTTTGTCATGGAGTCGAAATGCCAATTATATTTTATTAATACATCATCCCACTTTATCATTTTTGGACAAAGGTATTATTGTGATTGTGATTAGTTTCCATAAACGTAGTAGCTCCTTTATTACTTACTATTTTAGCCTTAGTGTCTATGGTTGTTTTCATTAATCTATGATATACTCTATAGGAGTAGCTCGAATCACCCAATGGGGACAGTCCCTGGCCACATGGACAATCTCGTTACACACATAGCAACCGCTAAGAGTAGTCTTAACAGAAGAATATACAACTAGGCTCGAACGGCCACCCTAAACTGCTAAACTTGAAGTTCCACCACTTTAACTCAATAAATTCTCCTGCACTGGCCTACCATGGTATCCATGAGAACCTCTAAAATCTCTACCTCGATAGATCTGACTCCTAAACTTACTAAAACATCGCGCCTTCTTGGTGCCTCCCTAAGATGTACTATGAATATCCTCTGTCATCTTAGTATGATCCACAATTCTCTGAAAAGAAGCCCCAAACACAACCATCTGAGACATAGCCAATTAAAGGGAGATATCCAAATCCTTCATAAACTTCTAAATCTTCTCAGACTCTATAGAAATACTATTATAGGAATATATGGACTGGGCGTGCCTCATGCTCAACAACTGTTATGGAGCTCTTCTCCAAATGATCAAACTCGTCCCGTATCCGATCCCTCAAACTGTAAGGCACGAATCTCTCAAGAAAGGCATCAACAAACTGATCCCATGACAACTCAGGAGCATCAACTTGCCTATAACTGACACACAATCTCCACCAATCTCTCGCAACATCTCTCAACTGATAGTAGTATAAGCCACACCATCCGTTCATAAAGAGTGAAACACAACTTAGAACACAAGGTAAGAAAAATCTTTGCATAATAAAGCATAAAATGAGGAAAGTTTCTTAAAGACATCCTATAGCCTCTCAAAGATAGTTACAAACATCTACATACCAATCCATGAGACTCTATTAGATATCCTGTTCTTATACCATTGAGACCAATGAAACTTGGCTACTATGATACCAATTTATCATGATCCAAAAATAAGGGTCATGATGCACTTGTCGTAGTGTACCTTGACAAGTAATCCTATCACCCAAAATGATACAAAAAGAGGAAAAGACAGAAATATCCCAAGGTAAGGCTTCTAGAACGAAGCCAAACCATATAAGTAATCATAACAATGCAGAAAAGACTTATTAACAATCATGCCTAAAACCAGGTGTCAATAATGTAAGAACTGCTAATATAATTTGAGAGTCAAATACATCAGAAAAATAACCACAAAGAAATAATATATGTCTCTGAATAGTAATAAAAGCATAACTGCTTGAAACATCCTGGGCTTTGACCCTTAGAAAATTTTCTAGAAATCTATTCTCCAAATCTAGTACGACTCATGTGTACAAGTCGTATGCTGGGGTACGAATAGTATAGTCCTGTCGTATGCTGACCAGTGTTAGTGGGTGGGATTATTTTGGTCACTAGAATAGGTACAATTTAGGGGTATGAGTTGTCGAGATTGGTATGAGTCATATCAAGTACTCATATGGTGGGCAGTGTTTGATTCTCCTGGTATTTTATTCTACCAGGGATATGGGGTATGGGTATAGATCATATGCAGTGGTTACGACTTAGTTGGATGAGTTGTATATGGGACAGTGTTTGATCCAAGGGTTGAGGATTGGACACGAGTGGTGGATACCAATTGTATGGGAGGGTACGACTCGTATGGGTCAATCGTATCCTTGTGATAGGGTTTTAAGGGATTTAAGTGAGGGTATTTTGGACATTTCCCTGCTTACCCTAACTAGGACCCACGATTTCTAATACACTTAGAAGGTTATTTACCCTATTATTCTATTCATTAACACCTAGAAACTATTCCAAAACATCTCATAATTCTCTCAAGAGAGTTTGGGGAAGAAGGCTAGGGTTTCATATTGTGGATTACTTTGGGGCTTGTCTTGGTGATTTCCTTCAATTAATTCTTCAGTATAAGGCATGATTCTCTTCTCTCAATATAATTTCAACTAAAGTCATGGTTGATATGATTGATTTCATGGTTTTATTATTTCATGATTATGGTTTCCAACTATTATTTGAGGGTTTGATATTGAATACTTGGCTATGGTTTCCTATGGTTTTACTTATGCTTTTATATGCATCAATGGTGGATTTGGACAATTGGATTGCATGGTAATGGTTTATTGGTCTTTGAAATTGGTTTTGGTTATATTATGCCCCCAAGGTGTTTGATAAAATGCTTATAAAGATATGTTCATTTCATTGACTTCTTTTAATAGAACTCTTGCATGTTTTAAACTGGAGAAATGATTTATGTATGGTTTAAATGGTTTGAAAAAACTAAGGATAAATGGTTATGCTTGTGGAGAACATGGAAGTATCCCAAGTGGATTTAATATGGAAATTGGAAGGGCAGATAAGGTCCCCTTAACCTAAATAGTTTGGCCATGGATATTACTTGTAAGAAAAGGGTGGTATGACGATACCTCTAATATTAGCCTTGGCTAATAAATGGCATATAGATTGTTTGGACATGATTTTAATTAGGCATTAATGGCAGGGTGTGTAGCTAATCCATGGAAGGTAGAGGTCTCGGAGGGACCAAAACTGAAAACTCATGTTTGCCAATATGAGGGGTCTTGATGACCATATGAGTGTGTCATATTTTATATTTGGGAATGTACTAGTCATCCCATGGGATATTCTCTAGTCGTGTGGATACACGCACTAGGCCCTTTCAGCAGGGGGAGCTGAACCCATATGGACCTGGGTGGTTAGGACGGCAAAGCTACACAACCCAGGTATAAAGGTTTTAAATGCATGCTAAACCCGATTCCCTTTCCTGGTACTTATATATGTATGGTTGTATGAATTATGGATGGTTTCACTTGGTTTTATAACTGGCATTATATTATCCTTATCCTAAAATTCATGCTAGCGGTCATTTGCTAACCCCATTTACTGGAGGCTATATACCCACGCTATGCAGGAATCGACCATTCTACTCCTCCTATTTAGAATGCAGATTTGGTATCAGCATTTGGACTGAAGTAGTGAGCTTCCATCCTTTCGGAAGGTATCATTGTATGTTATGGATTTTTTTAGACACTTTTCTTTTATTTTGGATATTGGTTTTGACCATGGTTGGGGGCATGTCCCAACCAAAATTGATTACACTTTTGGATAGAGGCTTTGTGGTACTTCTGGAGTTGGTATGGGCGGGATCGTTAGAAGTGTCAACCTTAGCATTGGTATTGATATTGAGGTTGGCACCATCAAACATGATTTCTCACTGTTTTGTCATATTACATTTTGGGATTGATTTCATATTATGTTTTGGTATTCCCTTTAGTTTATGGTCTATGGTTTGGTTTGGTATGGTTGGGCGACTGGTGTGGTACGGTTGGACTTGGTTAGGTCAGTCACAATTGTGACCCTATCCCAGAGTCTTAGTGAGAACAATAATGCTATCTTGTTATATGTACGAAATTCAGGCCATTAAGGATGGATATAGGTAGTTGGGTTGGGTAACAGGGGGCGGTCCTCGGTCTTGGTTGGACTTAGGATGCCCATTACGACAAGGCTCAGGGTTGGGTTATGTCATTACTCTAGAAAGATAGAGGTGAAATTTGAACACATGAATGTCCAACCGCTACCTTGGAAACTCCAACAATCGTCCGAGTCAAGAAAGTTGAGGCGCACTTAAGCTAGGACCTGTACCAAAAGGGCGCAGTAGGTGTGAGTATGGTCCAATTGTACTCAGTAGGTATCATTGGCCGACCAAGCAAAGTATAAAAAAAAGAATACAAAATACATACTAAGGGCACCTCAACTGCAATCAGAAAATGTCCCACAACGGTATCCTACACCGCCTGCACTAACAGTTCTAATATATCACATAGATTACAACAAGACACTAAGATATAGAACACAAGTATACATTATGTTGCATATTAGTAGAACATGGGAGAATATGTAGATACAAGATCATCAAGTACAAGTAAAGAAAGGTAAGTCAAATACATAAATGACAAGTCAATATATCAATACAACACAACATAAAGACAATTAAGTAAGGGCAATGTATATGATGATGATGATTATGATGCACGAGGTCGTCGCACAACCTCTGGGATCGTCGCACAATCCCTGTATACACATACGAAGCTAAAAATTCCCGACGTAGGACCCATGGGGGTTTCGACAACCCTTATACAATTCACATATCTCATATCTCCTTTTCAGTACATTCCTTGGAAGGGGTTTTATAAGGTGTTACAATATCTCCTCCTTAGTGCATCCCTCGGAGAGGGATATAAAAAGGTATTTCCAGCGTTACTCAGATATTACCACTGTGGTACCAATGTTTCATGAATGAGTATGATATGAGGATGTAATGCTCACAACCAATTACAAAGAGTATTTCTACAACCAACCACATGATATAGTTCCACAACCAACCACAATGATACATTTCCCCAACCATGTGAGTCATTATCCACTCATTATTTTCGTTTTATCTATGAATTTCCACAAGTATCATATACCAACAAGTATGAATATATTACAATACACCAATGGTACCATATTAGGCATTTCAATAATACAATACAATTATTCACATATATTTAGGGCTATCAACATCACATAAGACTCCACATTGTCACACACATCACATAATATCTCAATTTCGACAATTACATCACATATAGGCTCCCACACGGGAACAACCCATAGATAGCTCTTTTTCTTGACTAGTTCCCATCCTTAACATGTATTTTGTACCATTATTTACTACCCAACTCAGTCTGAAAGAGTTAATTCATAACCTACCTCTAAAGCCAAAATTGGTCTGCTGCACTTCAAACCCACGACCTTAGTTTTCATGAATAATTCTGAACTCCACTAAAAATATCAAATATAGAATGTACGCATAAAAAAAACTAACGACACCCATATTAACTACTTTTGGTTTGAGGTCAAAATGGACCTCCAGAATGAATTTTTGAAAAAAGGGTAAAATCAAAACTTTACTTCTAAAACATGTTCCCCATATTTTTAGGAATCTACAACTAAAAATCCAAGTCAAATCGAGTTTCAAATTGAAGAAAACCCATTTTAAAGCTTTACCGGGTAAATCTTTGAAATCTGGGTTAAAACCAAGAATTGGAGTTATTTTGAAGGTTAAATTGATGAAAAACTAGTAATTATAAAATAAAAATATTATTCAAGTGAAAAGAAGTAAAATGGGGTTTAGAATCAAGCCCTGAGAATTTTGGAAATTTGAGAAATTAATCAAAAAATTACTAAGAAAAGAGTGAATTCTTACCTTAAATCCATAATAAAACCAAGAAATTGGTATTAATCTAGCTTTCCGAGCTCCCATAAACTTTACTTTTAAGCTCCCACACTATTTTAGGGTTTAACTCCCAAGAGCCAAGATGAAAAATGAGCAAAAAGGGCCAAAAAAGTAATCTCTCCGTTTTATGTTTCATCATTTCCTTTTTGGTCTGTTCTAAAAAGAATGTCATCTTTCCTTATTTGGTAACTATTTAAAGACACAATTCTACTTTTACCTTTATTGGTCCCACCTAATTAAAAAAAAGATAGTAGCATATTTTTTTGATAAAGGACAATTTGGTAAATATTATCAAGTCTTCTCTTATTTCTTAAAATTTGTGCCTGATCAAATGGCGACATAAAATGGGATGGAGGGAGTATTTATATTGCAGAAAAATCGGGTTTATGCACCAGATTTTTCCCTTCAAGTTCACCCCGCAATTCGACGGGATGCCCAAAATTCGTTCGGAGTCCGATATACATAAACGAACTATGCAACCATACTAAATTTGACATTTCGGACGCATGGCAAAGTCAGATTTTCAAAAATACATCATTTTCACAAAGTTGACCCCCGAAACTCAAAATTGTAATTTTTCAAATCGAGGGTCGAAATGAGATTTAAAATCCATAAAATCACACACAACATGCTAACACCCTGTAATTGATATTTCAGATCTGCTGGTGAAGTCGAATTTTTCGTCCGAGGTCGTTTCGATCAAATGTAGGTTCCACACCCATATTTCTAATTTTCCAACTTTCCGATCAATAGGTTGAAATGAGCTTAGGTGCACCAGGACCCAAACCAAAGGTCTGCCTAATCTAAAATCGATATTTTGGAGCTGCTACCGTAGTCCATTAAGCCATCCATTGCACGGATCAAAAGATATTCCCATAACTCTAAAATAACGCTCTTAGAGCCATTAAAAACCACAATATCGCATAAATGGTACCAAAATACATCAAAAATCATGTAAATCACTCCCACACCCCAGAAATACCATAATGTAACGGTGGGGAGGGATAAAACAAACAAATCACCTAAAATCACAAATTTCACATATTTTATCAATTTTTTAGGTCGTTACATCATCCACCACTTAAAATCTAGTTCGTCCTCGAACTAAGACAAAGAAATACCTGAATCAATGAAGAGCTGAGGATAAGAACTACACATATCAGATTCAACCTCCCAAGTAGCCTCATCTACAGGTCGATGTCACCACTGAACCTTAACCACAAGGATAACTCAAGAGCATAACCGCCTAACATCCCTAGCCAAAACGGAGACCAGCTCCTCAACAAAGGACAACCGTTTATCTAACTAAACTGACTCCCAAAGAAAGACATGACACTCATCTAGAATGTAACAACAAATCATAGAAATATGAAAAACTAGATGAATAACTGATAGATCAAAGGACAAAACCAACTCATAAGCCACATCGCCAATAGTTCAAAGAATCTAAAATGGAACAATATACTTAGGACTAATCTTGACCATCTTACCAAACCTCATCACACCCTTCATGGGTGAAACTCAAAGAAGAACAAGATTGCCAACACCGAATCTCAAGGAACGAAGTCTACGATCAGTATAGCACTTCTTCCTACTTTGAGCTGCTCTAAGTCTATCCTAAATGACCCGGACTCTATCCAAAGGCTCATGAAGCAAGTTCATACCTCGAGATCTCACCTCTTAAACATCAAACCAACCTACAGGGGAGTGACAATGCCTCAAAAGGGGTCATATCAATACTGGAATGGTAGCTATTAATATATGTAAACTCTGCTAAAGCCAAATGCTGCTCCTACTATCCACCAAAATCCATCATGCATGGACGAAGCATATTCTCCAAAACCTGAATAGTCCGCTCTGACTGGACATCAGTATGGGGTTGAAACGTTATGACAAGATCAACATGAGTACCAAACTCATCCTAAAAGGTCTTCCAAAAGTGAGATGTGAACACAGGACCTCAATCTAAAATAATGGACATCGGCACACCATGAAGACACACAATCTCACGAATGTAGATACGGGCCAACCTTTCAACTCTGAATGAGACCTAAACTAGAGTAAAATGAGCTGACTTGGTTAATCGATCCACAATGATCCAAACACTGTCAGAACCATGAGATATATAAGGCGAACCAGTCACAAAGTCCATGGTGATGTGTTCTCACTTACACGTAGGAGTGGGTAACCTCTGAAGCAAACCACCAGGTCCAATATGCTCGGCCTTCACCTGCTGACAACATAGGCAACGAGCCATAAAATCAGCTCTATCTCGCCTCATACCACCCCATCAGTAGTGTTGTCTCAAATTATGATACATTTTAGTCACACTTAGATGAATGGAATATCTGGAATACTAGGCCTCCTCCAAGATCAATCCAATCCAGTTACCCACTCTCGGCACATAAACTAGGCCTCCAATCCACAAATTCCATTTGAATCAAGTGAGGCTGCCTTAGTTTCCCCACCCAATACCTTATCTCGAATCGACCTCAATCTAACATCATTAAACTGGTGAGCAAGAATCTACTCCATAAAAAAAGATCTAGCATCCACAAATTCCAAAACACGCCTAGGTGTCAAAATATCAAGCCTAACCATCTGGTTAGATAAACACTGAACCTCTAAGATGAAACACCTTTCCTGGGTCAAAAGATAAACCAAGCTACCCATGCTAGTCGACTTTTATCTTAAGCCATCCACAACTACATTAGACTTGCCCGGATGGTAGAGAATAATCAAGTCATATTCCTTAAGAAACTTAAGACAATGACTCTGTCTTATATTAAGATCTCACTGGGTAAAGAAGTACTGAAGGCTACGATGATATGAGAAGATCTCACAACGGACTCCATACAAGTAGTGCCTCCACAACTTTAAGGAAAACACAATTGCGTACAACTCCAAATCATGGGTAGGATAATTCCTCTTATGAGGCTTCAACTGACGAGATGCATATGTAATCACCTTGCCTTCCTTCATCAACAAAAAACCCAATCCAATACTTGAAACATCACAAAACATGGTAAATCCCATATCCTCGCAAATCTAATATAGGAGATGAAGTCAACAAACTCTTAAGCTTTAAAAAACACTCCTCACAAGCAGCGGACTAATGAAAATAAATCTTCTTCTGGGTCAACATGGTCAATGGAGCTACAATGGATAAAAAACTCTCGACAAAACACCGACAATAGCCTGCTACGCCAACAAAACTATGAATCTTGGTGGACAAAGTAGGTCTAGCTCAATCACGAACCATGGAAATCTTGGTTGGATCAACCATAACACCTTCCTTAGTGATCATATAATCCAAGAAAGAAAAAGACTCCAATCAAAACTTAAACTTAAAGAACTTATCACACAACTTCTCATCTCTCAATCTCTGAAGCACAATCCACAAATGCTCCTCATGCTCAACCTCAATCTTTGAATAAAGCAAGATATAATCTATAAACATAATAACAAAGGAATCAAGATACAATCAAAACACCCAGTACATCAACTAATAAAGGAGTTAAGATATGATTGAAACACTCGGTACATCAACTCCATGAATGCAACAAGGGCATTGGTCAACCCAAAGGACATGACCAAGAACTCATAATGACCATATCAAATCTGAAAAACTATCTTTGGAATATCCAAAGATCTAATCCTTAACTATTGATAATCGAACCTCAAATCAATCTTCAGAAATACTGTAGCACCCTGAAGTTGATCAAACAAATCATTAATGTGAGGTAGAGGATACTTATTCTTAGCTATCACCTTATTCAAATATCGATAATCAATACACTTCTGTGTAAACCTATCTTTTTTCTTCACAAACAAGACAGGAGCACCCTAAGGTGAAATACTGGGTTGGATAAATCCCTTATCTAACAACTCCTGCAACTGATCCTTCAGTTTTTTCAACTCTTCTAGGGCTATCCTATAAGGAGAAATAGAAATAGGCTTGGTGCTTGGCTTAACATCAATAAAGAAGTCCATATCTCGATCCAGAGGCATACCAGACAAGTCTATAGGTAACACATCTATAAACTTATAGATAACACGGACAGAATCTAAGGAAGAAGGTAATACAACATTGGTGTCACGAATATAAGCCAAGTAATATAAACATCCCCTCTTAACCAATTTATGAGCCTTAACATAAGATATAATCCTCTTAGGACTCAAATGAAGTGCACCCTTTCAAGCTATCTTTGGCATACCCACTGAAGCTAAAGTCACAATCTTGGCATAACAATCTAGGATGGAATGATAGGGAGCCAACCAATCCATACCCAAAATAAAATCAAAATCAACTATATCTAATACAGACAGATCTACCAAAGTCTCATGCCTGACAAAATTCACAACATAAGATCGATGAGCCCGATCCACCATTAAAGAATAACCTATTGGGGTAGATACATGAATAGGCATAGCAAGGGGCTCGCTAATAGAATAAAAACCCAAAGAAAAATATACATACACATAGAATAAAGTTAATCCAGGATCAAATAATACAGATACAGGTCTGAAACAAATGGGGGACGATACCAGTAATCACAACATCAGAAGCCTCTACCTTAGACCTGGCTGGTATACCATAATACTGACAACGACCACCAACTTCCTAGGTGAACCCACGACTACCAACTACCTGGGTGGACCCATGAATACCCCCTCGAACTCCACCATCTTTACCACTACACCTCTGGTAGAACCCCTATCTCTAATAGTTGAAATAGGAGTATCCCAAATCACCCAACGGGGATAGTACCTAGCCACATGGCTAATATCATCACACACATAGCAACCTCTATGACTAGTCTTAATAGGAGAATGTACAATTAGGCTCTAACAACCGCACAGAACTGATAAACTAGAAAATCCACCACCTGAACACTATAAAGTCACCTGCACTGGCCTATTATGGTATCTATGAGAACCTCTAAAATCTCTACCTCGATAAGTCTGACTCCTAAACTCACTAAAGCATTACGCCTTCTTGGCTTCTCCATGAGAAGCACTAGGAATATCCTCTGTCATCTTAGCATGATCCATAATACTATTAAAAGAAGCCCCAAACACAACCATCTGAGACATAGCCAACTAAAGGGAGACATCCAAACCCTTCACAAACTTTTGAATCTTCTTTGACTTAGTAGAAATGCTATTATAGAAATATCTAGACAGGGTATGGAAGCATGCCTCATACTCAACAACTATCATGGAGCCTTTCTCCAAATAATCAAACTCATCCTGCATCCGATCTCTCAAATTATAAGGCATAAATCTCTCTAGAAAGGCATCAGCAAACTGATCCGATGACAACTCAGGAGCATAAACAGGCCTACAATTAACAAATAATCTTCACTAATCTCTCATAGTATCTCCCAATTGATAGTAGTGTAATCCATAACATTCGTGCAGAAAGAGTGAAGCACAACTCAAAATACAAGGTATGAAAGGACTTTGCTTGATAAAGAATAAAATGAGAGAAGTTTCCTAAAGATGTCCTATAGCCTCTCGAAGATAGATACAAACGTCTACGTACCGATCCGTGAGACTCTATTAGACATCCTGTTCTTACACCATTGAGGCCAACAAAACCTAGCTGCTCATATACCAATTTTTCATAACCCAAAAAATGAGGGTCATGATGGCACTTGTCATGGCATACCTTGACAAGTAAAACTATCACTCAAACTGATACAAAAAGTAGAAAAGATAGAAATATCTCAAGGTAAGTCTTCTATAACAAAGTCGAACAATACAAGTAATCATAACAATGCGGAAAAGACTTATCCAAAATATTGATCATGCCCAAAACCTGGTGTCAATAGTGTAATAACTCTTAATATAATTTGGGAGTCAAATACATCAGAAAAATAACAACAAAATAATAATATATGTCTCTAAATACTAATAAAGACATAACTACTATAGAAATATAGAGGTGAACTTCAGACACATTAATGTCTAACTGGTACCTTGGAAGATCCAACAATTGCTTGAGTCAAGAAAGTTGAGGTGCACTCGAGCTAGGACATGCACTGAAAGAGCATAGTAGGCATGAGTATGGTCCACTTATACTCAGTAGGTACCATAGGTCGACCAAGCAAAGTATAAAATAAAGCATACAAATACATACTAAAGGCACGTCACCTGCAATCAGAAAATATCCCACAACTATAATCCACATCGCTTGCACTAACAGTTCTAATATATCACATAGATTACAAAAATACACCAAGATATAGAATAAATGTATACATTATGTCTCATATAAGTAGAACAAGGGAGAACATATAGATACAAGATCATCAAATACAAGTAAAGGAAGGTAAGACAAATATATAGATGACAAGTTGATATGGTAATAAAACACAACACAAATAAAATAAAGTAAGTGCAATGTATATGATGATGATGATGACGATGCATGAGGTCGTCGCACAGCCTCCGAGATTATCGCACAATCCCTGTATACACCTACGGAGCTAAAGCTTCCCGACGTAGGACCCATAGGGGGTTCGTCAATCCGTATACAATCAACATATCTCATATCTCATTTCACGCACATTCCTTAGAAGGATTTTTGTAAGGTATTACAATATCTCCTCCCCGACTCACCATACGGAGAAGGATTTAAAAAGGTGTTGCCAGTGTTACTCTGGTTTTGCCATGGTGGTACCAATGTTTTATGAATGAGTATGATATGAGGATGTAATGCACACAACAAATCACAAAGAGTATTTACACAACCAACCATATGATATAGTTCCATAACCAACCACAATGATACAGTTCCACAATTATGTGAGTCATTATCCACTCATTATTTCCATTTCATCCATGAATTTCCACATGTCTCATATACCAACAAGTATGAATATATCACAATATACTAATGGTATCATATTAGGCATTTCAATAATAAATTACAATTATTCACATGTATTTAGGGCTATCAACATCACATAGGAATCCACGCAGTCACACACATCAAATAATATCTCAATTTTAATAATTACATCACATATAGACCCCCACACAGGAACAATACATAGATATTCATTTTTTATGATTAGGTCCCATCCTTAACATACATTTTGTACCATTATTTACTTCCCGGTCCAGTCTGAAAGAGTTAAGCCATAACCTACATCAAAATCCAAAATTGGTCTGCTACACTTCAAACCCACGATTTTATTTTTCATGAACGATCCCAAACTCCACTAAAAATATAAAATATGGAATCTAAGCGTAAAAACAAAATAAACGACACCCATATTGATTATTTTTTATTCGAGGTCAAAACAAATCCCTGGAACGGGTTTTCAAAAATGAAGGACAAAATTAAAACTTTACTTCAAAATATGTTTTCCATATTTTCTAGGAATCTACAGATGAAAACTCAAGTCAAATCGAGTAAAAAATGAGGTTCAAATTGAAGAAAAACCATTTTTAAGCTTTACCGGGTAAATCTTTAAAATTCGGGTTAAAATCAAGAATCGGAGTTGATTTAAAGGTTAAATTGATGAAAAACTAGTAATTATAAGATTAAAATATTATTCAAGTAAAAAGAAGTAAACTTGGAGTTTAAAATCAAACCCTAAGATTTTTGGGGATTTGAGAAATTAATCAAACAAATTAATTACTAAGAAAAAGGTGAATTCTTACCTTAAATCCATAGTAAAACTAAGAAATAGGTGTTAATCTAGCTTCCCAAGATCCCACAAACTTTAATTTTAAGCTTTTACATTATTTTAAGGTTTAACTCAAAGAGACAAGATGAAAAATGAGCAAAAAAAGTCAAAAAGGTATTTATATTGCAAAAAAATCTGGTTTATGCACCAGATTTTTTCCTTCAAGTTCACCCCGAACTTCAATGGGGTGCCCAAAATTCGTTCAAAGTCTGATATACATAAAAAAAACTATGCAACCATACTAAATTTGATGTTTTGGACGTGTTGAAAAAGTCAGATTTTTGAAAAAATATAATTTTCACAAAATAGACCCCTAAAACGCGAAATTTTAATATTTCAAATCGAGGGTCAAAATGAGATTTAAAAGCTGTAAAATCACGCGAAACATGATAACACTCTAAAATTGACATTCTGGATCTACTGGCAAAGTCAGGTTTTCCATCCGAGGTCGTTTCGACCAAATGTGGGTCCCACACTCATATTTCTAATTTTTCAACTTTTCGATCAATAGGTCGAAATAAGCTCGGATGCAATGAGACCCAAACCAAAGGTCTACTTAGTCTAAAATTGATATTTCAGAGCTTCTGGCATAGTTCGTTCAGCCATCTATCTCACGGATCAAAAGATATCTTCATAAGTCTAAAATAAGGCTCTTGAAGCCATCAAAAACTGCAATATTGCATAAATGGTACGAAAATGCATCGAAAATCATGCCAATCACTGTCACACCCCAGAAATATCATAATGCAACTATGATTAGGGGTAAAATAGTCAAATTACTCAAAATCACAAATTTCACATATTTTATCAAATTTTTAGGTCGTTACAATTTATATTTGCTAACTTATGCTCAATTTGAAATGAATCAGTATCTATTAAAATGAACTCATAAAACCTTCGGGTTTTGAGGGGATCATATGTCTCCACATAATCCTAATTTGTATAACAATGTTTTAACAACTTCGGTACTCGAAAAACCATATTTTTTATAAAGCGTCATTATTGGCAGTACCTGCAAATCTATTATCTCACATTGCTTTTTATCAGGAATACTCTGTTCTTTATTCTTTTGCGGAGTGGCTAAGGAGACTGCCAGTGAGTTTGTCACCGTCGATTTCATCGTGTAATTATCTTTAGTTTGAATAGCAATATTTTTATTAGTTGATGACGAAGATTCTTCCTTAAATATTTGTTTAAGTGGTTGTATTTTGGTAAAATTGGTAATGGATTCTTTTAATGGTAGGGGAATGGTAGGCTTTGTCATGGATGGAAATTCTTGCAAAATTGAGTATATATTTTTTGATCTTTTATCTTCTTCGTTGAAGGGTTTTTTATTTTTTCTTCTGATCGAAAAGGCTGAAATGGAGGCCTCAGCCTTATTCCTGGTGTTCCGGGTCTCATTATTTCCCTGTAGAAAAAATTTATTTAAAATTCTGGGAGAGAATTTCTCCCTATAAAATCTATTAAAATTAATTTTTTAATATCTATTGTAAAATAGTTTTTTCAAAGAATTTTTGAAATTTGATAACTCATAATATCATAATATTTCCTTTTAATAGTAAATTAGTTTTTCTCTAATCCCCACTGGACTGAAAAATTCTACAAACCTATCTAATATAAAATCTACAACATAGTTGAAATTTCCTAGAAACCTTCAGGACTGAGTTTCATTGGATGAAACCTCTCGTGGTATGACTTTTGTGAGTTTCTACTTTTTTCTAGCAAAAATTTTAATTTTTTAATGTTTATTTGACACTTTAGACAGTTTATCCTAAAGTTAGTCTGATCTTTTATAAAATCACTTTCTTCTTTTGATATTCTATTTAGATAGGAAAAAATAATCTTTTTTTCCAAAATAGTGGTGTGGATGTCATCTAGCTCTGCAGTATATGATTTTATTTGAGTTATAAAAAGAAGACCTAAAATTATCTCTTCATTAATATGTTTAGTTATTACAACAAAATCATTAATAAAAACAAACTCCATCGTTGCATATATGTGCTTTGCAGAGTTTATAATTTATTTTTAATATTTCTCCTATTGCGGAGAATAATCTTATAACACCTTTTTCAGGTACTCTATAGGAATTAATCCTTATATAATGCAGTTTCCATCAACACCTGTATCAAATAATGTAATCTTATGATTTTTATAATCTTTATTGATAACTATTATAATTGGTATACGGTAACTTTGTGCTTTAACCATTGTAATTGTATTAATTCCTGATTTGTTTATAGGAGATTTTTCTAGAGATTTTATTTCCTTATTGTCTTTTTTTACTCCTGATGTTTTACCAAGCTCAAATTGATGTCATTTGGGATCTTGGTTAGATGTTAAATCTTTTAGTATTTTATTAGCAAGTGATTCTGTTTCTACATCATTAAGTCTTTGCTTAATTTGTCTAGCTTCTTCTTTTATGTATAATAATTCTGTCTAAAGATCTTGTATTGTTATTTCAGACTTATGTTCTTTAAATCTATTTATTACATTTTTCATACTAAAGGGTTCAATAGTCTCTTTACCGACTTGATGATTAAGAACAATATCTTTTGAGGGTATTAAATATTTTCTCCTAAGATTTGAATCTTCTATATGATCTATCATGTCAAATAAGGCTTCTTTTTCTTTATTACTAATGGTGATAACATTTATAGAATAACTATAGCAAGTGCAAATTGCACTGCTACAATTACAATGGTCTGTTGATTCACTACTATCTGAACTATATGCTACCTTAAATTGATTATCATCACTAAGACTTTCTTTAAAAGTAGAACTATTTTCATTTTCATCAAGAATAGAATATAGTTTATTTTTAATTTCATTTCCTAATTCCAACATATTTATCTTGTTTTTCTATTTATATGGAACCCGATAATCCTTAGCCCTATGACCATTTTTCCACAGTTCCAACACGTTTCATCATTGTTTTTATATTCACCGTTGCAAGCTTTTTTATATCTTTTAAATCATTTTTTATAATAATGAGATTTTTTAAATTTATTTTTATAATTTTTATGTTGTGTTTTAATCTTCTTGGTAGCTTATTTTAAAGGGGCTGATAATTTCAAATATCCAAAATCTTGACAAAAGCTTCCTAGCTCATTTCGTGTTATTTTATTATCTCTTTTTAGTTGAATTTTAAGTTTAATATCTGTACATAATTTTAGTCCTGTAACATTTATAAAACTTATAATTTCACCATAAGTTAAATGGCTATAAGGAAATTTTCCCTCAAATCTATCTTTTAATTTTGTTCTAACTTTTTCTGCAAATAATGTTTGTAAATCACTTATAAATTTTTCTATCCAATAATCATCAGTACAATCTTCTCTAACCATGACTTTATTGAGGAAAACATATTTATACCATCTAAAATCATCTAACTTTGGACATGATAAATTTTATAATATTTATAAACTTCTATCTTGAAAAAGATGAGGTTCTCTTATAAAATGTTTAGCTATATTGTAAATTAAAGTGGCGGTGGCATCTTCTAAGACTTGATTTTCAACTGTTTGTCATGTTGACTCAGTCTTAAGAGCTTAAGTAATAGTTGTAGCATTTAATATGCTTTGCGTATTATTGTCTGTGAAGTAGTTATCCCACCAATATTTTATAGTACATGTAAATCCTGAAATAATCATAGTAGTTGCTTGTTTATCTTTAATATTGTTAATTTTATATGCCGTAATGTCCATTCCCATTTCATATAGTTTATTATATATTTGATGTTCTGTTAATCAATCTATATTCCATTCGGCAATTTCTCTTTCAGAATTTGAAGTATGAGATAAAAATTCATTTTCTTCATACTAGATATCCGAAAAGTGGGCTTTTCATAATAATTCCTTTTTGCTGAATATTTAGAACTTAGTTTGTTAATTTCAATATCGTTCTTTTCTGATAAAGTTCCTATAACCTTATCATTTGAGACTTTTAATTAAGATTTTAATCTTTCATTATTTTTTCTTAAAATATCATTGTTACTTCAAATTTAGGAAATTTATCTTTTGAGAATTCTAGTAGATTAAATATTGGGTGAGTTTTCAACTTTTTATCATGATGAGAAGAACTTGGTTTATCTTTAAAAGTTGATTTATTCTCGGTTCCGAGAATCTGTTTAGAAACTATATGTAGTAGTTGATTTATTTAATTATTTTGTTGAAGTATTCTATTTATATACTTATTTTTAGGATCACCTTTAGTATCTACTATATCTAATTTAAAGGGTGAAGCAGTAACAACTCTACCATCAACTAATAGGCTAATTTTTTCTAACAGATGAATTATTGATTTTACTACTTAGTCGCTAGTATACCATTTATTAACAATCATATTTAACGAATCCTTTTGATCATCTAATTTTCCTAAAATTTTGAACCTTTTAAAAAATTCAGTATTACATCTTAATCTTTTCATATAATTGCACAATTTATCTCTAAAAGAATATCTTTATTTTAATAAATATCTTTGTTTATATCCTTCCCTTTTAATAGAATTTTTGGGCTAGTCCATAATCTATACTATATTAAAAATGTAAAGACCCTTAGAAAAGTGATTTGAACTTTTTACCCTTCATTAAAAGACTCTTCTTTTGATAAAACTGTCTTTTTCACTATTTTTTTAAAATTTATTATTTAAATATTTTTTTATTATATTAACTAGACTTTCTATAATATAGGGGATTCCTAAAATATATGGTAGGAGAATTAATTAATATTTTCCTTTCTACTAGACTTCCTAAAATATATGAGACTCTTAAAATATATGGTAGAAAAATTAATTAATATTTTCCTTTCTACTATTCAATTAGAAAAATACTCCTAAAATAGGACTCTATTAAGGAAATACTTCTATAAATATTGAGATGTACGTTAAACTAGAGAATAAATCGGTTTGCCTATTGGGAGAATATGATTAATGCTCATCTAACATGATTCAATTGCATGTCTAGATTGGTGAATGCTTGATTTTCTAACCTTAACTTCTTCATTGTTTTTGTTAGCATAATAGAATTCAACATGTATATATATATATATATATATATATATATATATATATATATATATATATATATATATTCTTTGTTTTCATTCAAAATCATTCTTCAGGGTCAAAGTTTTCGCTCAGATAAGAATTAGTTGGATCAAAATCGAAGCTTTGTGATCACTATTATATTTTTTCTATAGTTTACAGGTCGTAGATGAATGTCAGCTGGTTTTGAAGAATTTCTTGTGTAAATGTTAGGTTTAATTGTATTATTTCATTCTTCAGGGTCAAAATTTTCGCTCAGATAACAATTAGTTGGATCAAAATCGAAGCTTTGTGATCATTATTATATTTTTTCTATAGTTTACAGGTCGTAGATGAATGTCGGTTGGCTTTGAAGAATTTCTTATGTAAATGTTAGGTTTAATTGTATTGTTTTGATATCTTTATTATCTAACTATTTTATCTTAATTTACAGATGCTAGATGAATGTGGGTCAGTTTTAAAATTTTTTTAGGTAAAGATTAGGTTTAATTGTATTATCGTAATATCTTTATTAGTTTGTTTTTTTGTGGTAGTTTACAGTTCGTAGATAAATCTCGATAGGCTTGAGAAATTCTTATGTGTAAAATTTAAGTTTAGTTGTATTGTTTTGATATCACTTTTATCGTATAATTTTGTTGCAGTTTAATGGTGATAGATAAATGTTGGCAGCTTTGAGACATTTTTTATGTAAAGGTTAGGTTTAATTGTATTATTTTGATATATCTATTATCGTATTATTTTGTTATTATTTATATGTGGTAGATGAGTGTCAGAAGACTTTGAGAAAAAATTTGTGTGTAAATATTAGATTTAATTATATTATTTTGATGTCTCTATCATTGTATTATTTTGTTGCAATTTACAGATGATAGATGAATGTCGATCGACTTTTAAAAATATTTTTGGTAAAGATTAGGTTTAATAAATAAATTCTTTATCTTTACATACTCAAAAGATATTAAATTTAATTATTATATTCATCTTTATTATTTACACAATTATCTTATTTAATGTAATGTTTGAACTCATTAAAGTGAGGTACACGTGCAAGACGCGTACATCTCAACTAGTTTATCTAAATATTCAAAGTAAGGTTCAAATATTTCATCTGACCTAATCATACATAGAGAATCTTTCACTCCTAGTATTTCACTAGTAGTGGGACTTAATGATTTCTTAGTTTTTAAATTTCTAGATTCATATTTCACTTTAGAAATTGTTTTTGAGAAATCTAATCCTTTTAACTTTCTTTCAATATATTCTAATGTTACTTCCCTTTCTTCTACAAATTTGGAGACTGATGGTCTAGAAAAGGACATTTTTCTACTTGAAGAGGCTTGATTAAAGGATTGAGATCTTATAAATTTTTAATCTATTGATCCGTTTGGATATTGTATTTCTTGTTCAATGTTTGAGTTTTCTTCTTCAATTTCTGACTCTGTTATGGAGTCGAAATGCCAATTATCTTTTATCAATACATCATCCCATTTATTATTTTTGGGACAAAGGTATTATTATGATTATGATTATCTTTCATAAGCATGGTAGCTCCTTTGTTACTTACTATTTTAGCCGTAGGGGCTAAGGTTATTTTCATTAATCTATAATATACCCTATATATTATTGCTATTTCTCTTGTATTTACATTGCTATTCATGTTTTGGTTTTAACATTTAATGTTAATGTATCCATAACATTTTGATCATTAGTATCTATAGAAAAATTAGGATAATAATTAAAGTATACCGGACCATTAGCGAGGTTACCCTGTAATAGTGCTTATAACGAATCATTAAAGATTAATAAACTATTATCTCTTAAGAGGAGATATACAGGAACATCTAAACCTAATCTATATAATGGTTTAATTGCTACTTAATAGAGCCAGAAATTGACATTTCAACTCTATAATGGAGCCAAAAATTGATAATTGAAAATTCAAACGTTGAACAAGTAATACAATATCCAAACAGATCTATAGATTTAAAATTTCTAAGATCCCGATCATTTAATCAAGCATTTTCAAGTAAAATAATATCCTTTTCTAGACCATCAGTCTCCAAATCGGTAGAAGAAAGGGAACTAACATTAGAAGATATTGAAAGAAAGTTTAAAAGAGTAGATTTCTCCAAAACAATATTTGATCTTGACTTTGAATCAATAAGTCCCACTGGTAGTGAAATACTAGGTGTAAAAGATTCTCTATGTATGATTAGGTCAGATGAAATATTTGATCTTGACTTCGAATAGTTAGATAAATTATGGACTAGCCCAGAAAATTCTATTAAAATGGAATGGTATAAACAAAGATATTCAATAAAAGAAAAATATTCTTTTAGAGAAAAATGATACAATGATATGAAAAGATTAAGATATAATATTGAATTTTTAAAATTATTTTAAATTACAGAAAAATTAGATGATCAAAACGAATCATTAAATATGATTGTTAAAAAATGGTATACTAGTGATAAAGTAGTAGAATCAATAATTCATCTGTTAGAAGAAATTAGCCTGCCAGTAGATGGTAGAGTTGTTACTGCTTCACCCTTTAAATTAGATATAGTAGATACTAAAGATGATCCTAAAAATAAGGATATAAATAGAATACTTCAACAAAATAATTACACAAATCAACTACTACATATAGTTTCTAAACAGATTCTCGAATTCAAGAATAAATCAAATTTTAAAGATAAACCAAGTTCTTCTCATTTTGATAAAAAGTTGAAAACTCACCCAATATTTAAACTACCAGAATTCTCAAAATATAATTTTCCCAAATTTAAAGGAACAAATGATATTTTAAGAAAAACTAATGAAAGATTAAAATATTAATTAAAAGTCTCAAATGATAAGGTTATAAGAACTTTATCGGAAAAGAATGATAATGAAATTAACAAACTAAGTTCTAAATATTCAGTAAAAAGGAATTATTATAAAAAGCCCACTTTTTCGGATATCCAGTATGAAGAAAATGAATTTTATCTTGTCACGACCCTATTTCTCAAGTCGTGATGGCGCCTACCTTATTTCCCAGTAGGCAAGCCAAGCCATAGCCCAGAATAATATGTAACAGGTTAACATGCAGAAATTAGAAAAGATCGCGTATAATGATAGCAGTAGTAATAACAAGTAACAAATATAAAGGAAACATCTATTATACTTCAACACTTAAAGAATTTCACCAATATCAAAATATTTTAGAAGGGCACTTAATTATATTTTTACCAAATGACAATTTAAATCAGATATTTTATAATATATTAGATATTACTAAAATTCTGAAACAAACCGCCTGCGAACCGAACTATCAACCCCAATAAGCTAATAATAAATTGGGGAAGTTGTAGAAAATCTCTAGATACCGAAAATGTATGAAAATGCAGAAAAATGACCGCGAGGGCCATTACAACATCCACTACTTAAAGGACTTTCATCTGCGAAAGTAAAGCATAAGGACGTTCTCGAGGTCTCAAATAGGTAGGGATATTGGGTGCGCATATTACGCTTGAGAGAAAGGCCAGGTAAGTCGGTTGGAAACATATTAGGAAACTCGTAAACCAAAGGGAAGGAGTCAAGCAATAGACTCTAAGCACTAACATCCAAAACATAAGCAAGAAATGACTCACAACCCCTCAATATTGATATCCTAGCTTGATTGCAAGAAATAATTCCCGTTGATGCGCGGCTAACAAAATCCTATCACACCAACGGGGGTATGCCAGGCTAGGCTGAAGTAACAATCCTAACAAAAAAATCGAAGATCACATGATAAAGAGAGAACTAATCCATGCCTAGAGTCACATACAAATCTACCATATCTTGGACAATGAGATCAACCTGAATACCAAACTTCCGAATGACCACCAAACACGATCTATATATCCAATCCACTACTAAAGAATAACCAACAGGGGTATATATACACAATGGAATAGATAAAGAGTCTGAACATTAACCCAATCGCGATGCAAAAATAAGAAGAAACATATAAAAATATGGAATCGGGATCAAATAAAGCAGAAGCTGGTTGATGGCATACGAAAGTCTTACTTGTGATCACAACATACGAAGCCTCATCATTTTATCTACCTAGTACAACATACAAATGACTCTTTTCACTACTAGACTGGGTGTCTGTCCGACCGCCTCTACAACCCTGGAGACCATCCCTACGGCTCTGCGCATTACCCCTACCTAATGGCGGGACTGACCTGATTGGCTCTGTAGTAAAAATTGAAGGCTCAATCATCCTATGCTGAGGACTCTCATGAGAGAAATCACAACCAACCCTGCAGTTATAACATTCCCCGGGTACCCTGCTCTGTCTAGAAAATCTGACAGATCTAACATGATTACCCTGACTTAACGTTATTGACTGAACACTCTTCTACGGGTGAATAATGATCTGTCCACTAGAACCATTATAACTGGGCTAACCCCTGACCTCTGGGTCAATCTCGACCCCTAACCAAAACTCTTAAAGCGAACCTAGGTCCCAATATCCGACTCCCGCTCCTCACATCCTAACCATCTATGTAAGGAGTGAAACAATATAGATTAAAACCTAACTTATACCCAACACATGCAAATGGATCAAGAAAATGAGATTATTTACTAAAAATATTGTATAGCCTCCCGAAGATAGGATATTGACGTCTCCGTACTGATATGCGGGACTCTTCTAAACATTGGCTCTAGCACCAACAGTACCAGTGAAACCTAAGCTCTGATACCAAGCTGTCACGGCTCAATTTCTCAAGTCGTGATGATGCCTACCTTATCCCCTAGTAAGTAAGCCAAGCTATAGCCCGGAATAATAGGTAACAGGCTAATAGACAAAAATCAGAAAAGATTGCGTATAATGATAACAATAGTAATAACAAGTAACAAATATAAAGGAAACATATATCATATACTAAAACGAGGGAAAAAAAGGACCAAATATACAAAACAATCCCTCCCAAGACTTGGTAAGGTCCGCACTAGAGCCACTACTAAAATATATCCAGAGTACTAGACAGAATCCAAAATAAACCCAATATACACAAGCAGTCTAGAGTATAAAAGAATAAACTAGAGTAGATAAGACTAAACTAGAGTAGATAGAGAAAGATCAGCCTCGAACAACAGTAAGCTCACCCTACTCGGAATCAGTACTAGAAGGTAGGAATCACATCAATGTCGGCTGCTACTACTCGGATCTACATCAGGGAAAAGATACAGTAATGTAGTATGAGTACCAAAGCAACGGGTAATTGGTAGGTATCATCGACCGACTGAGCTCAGTACAGAAAAGGTATAGCTTTAATGCAAAGATGTAATCTAAGTCAACAGTCAAAAGAGATAGAAAGGTAAACAACTGTCATGCTATGCCAATGATAAAGAATCAAATGTAAGAGATACAGAAAATAAATAATGTAGTAATTACAGACAAATCAAACATAACCTAACTGGCCTCAATAAGCCCGCTAGGAACACAAACATAACCTAACTGGCCCCTCATAAGTCCGCTAGGCACACTGAAGAAGACAATTAACCAACAATACAAGTAAAAGGTTTATTTAAGACAAACTTTCAGGGACTTGTCAATAATTTGGTCTCTAAAAGTATACTTATTAGGACGAGATTAAATTATGGTTCTTAATATTATATTTTACTGCGAAGGTAAAATATCTGGTCCCTAATTTTTTTAGCTGGTCCCAAATGATAATTGGGAGCTTTGAGAGGGAAAAAAATGCCAAAATAAAATATTTAATTTCACTAAAAACTTATTTACGCACCAATTCTTATTACTTTTAACATTACTAGACCCCCCCCCCCCCCAAAAAAAAAAAAAAAACAGATCTCGTCACCTTTAGTCCTCAAAGAAAATACAGCGGCTGGTCGCAAATCAAACACTATACGCACCAATTTTGCACCGATTTTCCAATGGCTTCTTTAATTTTGTGTGTTATTGCAACTAATAATTTGCCCTAATCTCTGGTTTATCTGATCTATCGCAAATTTGAGGTATGATTTAGTTTTCGTTTTAGTAGAATTGCGCTATGAAGTTGTAGAACAGAGTCAAAATAGAGCATAATTAGATATTGAAGATTCATAAGCATAGTCATTTCACGATTGTAGAGTTTAATTGGAGTCATTGCTCATCAAAATCTATTATCGAGGTTGTAATTATTGGCTGTGTCATTTTTTGCAAAGGAATTGCATTGCTAGTGCCGTAGTATTTACTAGTTTCTTCTAGGGTTCATAGTTCACTTCGATTTGGATTAGTAGTATTGCGCTTTGAAGTTGTAGAACATAGTCAAAATAGAGAGGAATTAGATATTGAAGATTCATATGCATAGTCCATAATTAGTACTAGCTGGATTTTCACGATTGTAGAGTTTAATTGGAGTTGTTGGTCGTTGAGGCTTTGTGTAATTCTTTTGTTAGGGAATTGCATTTTTAATGCCGTAGTGTTTACAAGTTTCTTCTAGGGTTTGTAGTTCACTTTGATTTTAATGTGTTTTGGTGCTTTGATTTCTTGCTTCCACTGATTATAATGTTCATTCACAAGTCAGTGTCATGTGAATGTTTAGCATATGATTTCTTAAGGAAGGGATGTGGCTAATGGATGTGTCAAAAATTTTGTGCCTGTAATCATCTTGCTAGTGTTAAGTATAGGTCATACCCATTTGTGCCTATCTTTTTTATGTTAAATCTTTACACCACATCCAGGTTTCACTTATACCAAGGGTATTATATATGCTAAAGGAATAAATCTCCCATCAGCTCCTACAGGATACAACTGTCGTGGTTCTTGTCTTGATCCAAGAATTTGTTCTTGTGCTAAACTCAATGGTTCTGATCTTCCCTATGTTCATAAAGATGGTGGTAGGTGAGTACAGTGTTGCGTTCCTTTGTTGGAGATGTAAGTTTAAATTAAAGATGATTTTTGTTTACCTCGGTTACTAACATCCACCTCCACTTCTAATCCTATATGCTTACTTGCACACAGATTGCCTACTGTAGAGGCATGATTGTCTAGGTCTATGTGCTACTTGTTTTATTCTTTGGATCTTTGCACTTTGATTATCCCTTTTACATATAATAGTGCTTCTTCTCCATTTTCTGTGTATTTTTTATTTTAATAGGAATAAATATTTTTAGATCTCTTGGGATTTCTAGGGGATTTAACAAGGGTGCCTCATTTAACTGCTCTTTTTCCTATTTTGAAAGTCCTCTGCTGACTAACTGAGAAAAATAAGTAAGGTGGTTTTATCAGTGTATTTATTTTAGGCAATAGACTAGTGGGAAATTTTTTATAGCTCACTGTTCTTTCATATTGCTTTATCTTTTCTTGGGCCTTATATAAAGAACATTATTATGGTTCTGTAAGCCCTGAAGCTAGGTGAAAAACACGTTAACTGCTTTGCGGAAACCTCAGTTCGCAGGTAGTGCATGCACCAAAACTCTTTATGGCATTGTTGCCAGTGGGTGTTATCTTGAAAGCCGTGTCACTAAATAAGAAGTAGTTCATTTTACTCTAGACTTAATTGATAATTTCTTGTTCAGAGAAACAAGAAATGTTTAAGTTTCCTGGCTTATTTTAAATGTATTTTATGATACCTGTTAGTAAGTAATTCTGATGAATAGAACAAAGAATATTTCAAGATCCCTTTTATATGTATTTTCCTTATCTAATACCTGTTTGGTTTGTCTTATAAGTTATGGCACATACAATTTCTTGCTCGTCATTTCACTGGAGTTATATGAGATAGCATAATGCAATTTCTTGCTCGTTAGTTCCCTGTTTAATTTTTGACAACTGCTGATTGAGCTTTGTCTGGTACTCGACAGCAAAGCCGAGAACTTATTAATATTCTGTTTGCAGTAGAATTCCTTCAACATGCCTTTTATTTTTGGTATATTTTTCTTTGTAGACTCATCGAGCCAAAGGCTGTTGTTTTTAGTGTGGTCCAAATTATGGGTGCGGACCTGCCTGTGTCAACCGCACTTCTCAGAAAGGATTGAGATATCGGCTTGAGGTTCTTTCACTTATTCATTAACCAAATTTCAGATTCTTCTATTCATATGAGTGCTACATATTCATTTCTGAGGTTGTTTCTATATCAACGGGGTCAGGTTTTTTGTACTCCAAACAAGGGATGGGGTGTGATCATGGGATTATATTCCTTCTGGTGCAACTATATGTGAATACATTGGTCTTTTGAAGAAAACAGATCAAATTGACCCTGCAGCAGATAACAACTATGTTTTTGACATTGATTTCTTGCAAACAATGAAAGGACTTGATGGGAGGGAGGCAAGTGTCCTGTTATTTTTTCGTCCAGATTTCCATTTCTTGTTCTCTTATGACATATACAGGTCTTCTAGGTTTTTTCGAAGGGCTCCTCCGAAACTACTATTTTCTCCTAGACTTGATATAAGATCTAGTTGTGTACAAATTATCCAACTTTTACACACTCTGATAGTTTTGTCTGTTGCAGTTTTCCCAGAGATCAGGCATCGTGACAATAGCGTTATTCTCCCATTTGGGGTTTGGTTTCTTTGTTTTTTTTCTTATCCACTTTATTTTCTTTTGTTGTTCTATAAAGACAGCTGTGTGAGGTTTCTTTGCTGGGAAACTGGCCGAAGGATGTTGAGAAGACGTATGATGGAGGGCCAGATTATTGCATTGATGTTGTCGCTGTTGGCAATGTTTCGAGGTTTATTAATCATAGGGCCTAGGTAGTCGGATAAAGCCAACAAGACATCTATATTAATAGTATTAGTTAATAGAGATGTCAATTTTTTTTTCCATGAAGTATTTGTGTAAACAATGACATGACTAATGTGTGTGTATATATATATATATGGTGTTTATGTGTATATATGAAAGCAAATAATGGTAATTTTAGAGACCAATTTTCCCTTCGTTATTGAGCGTATTTCTTGTATTTGTCGTTGCTAAAGAATAATTTAGGACCAATTATTTCTTGTCCCTAAAAGATAATTTAGGACCAGGTAGTTAATCTATTTGAGACGAGATATATTTTCGCTAAAAGATAATTATGACCAAGTAGTTAGTCTATTTGGGACGAGATATTTCGTTGCTAAAAGATAATTATGATCAGGTAGTTAGTCTATTTGGGATAAGATATGCCATTGCTAAAAGATAATTAAGACCAGGTAGTTAGTATATTTGGGGCGAGATATATCATAACAAAAGGATAATTACGATCAGGTAGTTAGTCGATTGGGACAAGATATATCATCGTAAAAGGATAACTAGGACCGATTTTTTGGCTGTCGCAAAAGGTTTTTAAGGATCGGCTTTGTTGCGTTGTCTCTATTGAGCTTTAGCGACGGAGCATGTTAAGACGAGACGTGACCGGTTTTTCCCATTCCAAAAGACCAATTGGGACGAGATTTGGACTTTTTGGGAGCAGATTTCCCTTCTTTATAGGCTATTTTTCTTGTAGTGCAAATCGTACCCCCATAGGTCGGTGGGACATACAAGTATCAATTAAAAAAAATAGACAAATAATCTTTAACTGAGCTGATCCCAAGAAATCATGATGGTTAGCCAGATATGCACCAGACATGAATCGACACCAATAGGTAGTAATGAGAAACTAGATACTGAACTCGAACCGACAGTATTGGATAATAACAAGAGGACACGTGTCGGATTTGAATCGGTCATAATGAGTAATAATGAGAGGCCAAATGTATAACATACAACAGAACTCATAATCAAATGCCGCACTTGAATCGGAATTCAGCGGAACCACAACCATAATCAGATGCCGAACTCGAATCGGGACTCAAAGAAACCACAATCATAATTAGATGTCGGACTCGAACCAGAACTCAAGTAACCATACCCAAATGTCATATTAAAATCCATACCAAACCATAAAAATGTTAATGTGGTATCAAAATTCACAATCGATGACCGAAATAAAGTATATAATGAACCTGAACATAAGCTAAAATATGTATAATTATCGTACGTATGTCTTAATTTAAAAGGAGCAAATTCAAGGTTTAGTAATTTAATTCAACATCCTAAAGTGATAGATGCTATATTATATTGAAAGAAAAAATACCATAAGTTACTTGAACGGGGTCCTAATCAGGGTAAATAAGGCATGTTATACATATCAAATGGTACGCAACTACAAGTACTTATCTAGAACTAGCATAATAGTATACAATTTTAGTAAATAAGCTCAATATAAAGGTTGGGTAAGCCTAACTTACCTGTACGCCAAAGCTAAAATGTCTTTCGGCGAAGCTTCTGGATAGTGCCCCTACAACCCGAACTTAAATAACTTGATGTTAATAATTATTTATTATATTCCCCGGACCAAATGAAACATCCATGAAATAATTTCCTACATAAATTCCTTCTAGCGCTTTCTATTTATACAACAACAAAAAACCCAGTGTATTCCCACAAAGTGGTGTCTGAGATATACTCATATACATATAGTGCAAATTTTGCAATATGTTCTTGGCTTAAAGGCTACTGTGTACATATATATAAAAAGAAATGAGAGGCACTTTTACAAAACATCATGGATAAGTGTTAAGATTATTCATTATATTATTATTAATTAAAACACAAGTTGCAAAGATGATTAATGAAAAATTTTCAATGCATTACAAGTGTTATATCCATTCTATTTTTGTTTCCAGGTAGAGATTATGGTGTCACCACCACAATTATTTATTTCTTATTTTATAATCGGGTATTACATAGGATCGTGATAAAATAATTATAATATTTTAAATAGATCATAATTAATAGAAGATTATTTTTACTAAAACCTCTATTATATAATAGTAATATTTTAACATTTCTAGATTTACTATCCCTGCTTAAAATATTATTACACTATAAAAACTATTATAAAGTAATACAACTATATCATCACTTAAAGAATTTTACCAATATCAAAATATTTTAGAAGAATACTAAATTATATTTTTACCAAATGACAATTTAAATCAAATATTTCAAAATATATTAGATATTACAAAAATTTTGAAACGAACCGCTTGAGAACCGAATTATCAATCCCAACAAGCCAATAATAACTTGGGACAGTTAGAGAAAATCTCTAGATACCGAAAATGTATGAAAATACAGAAAAATGACCATGAGGGTCATTACAACATCCACTACTTAAAGGACTTTCGTCCGCGAAAGTAAAGCATTAGGACGTACCTAAGGGCTCAACTATGTAGGGATACTAGGCGCGCATAGTACGCTAGAGAGAAAGGCCAGGTAAGTCAGCTGGAGACACATTAGGAAACTCGCAAACCACAAGGACGGAGTCAAGCAATGGATTCTAAGCACTAACATCCCAAACATAAGCAAGAAATGATTCAAAACCCCTCGGCACCGGTCTCCTAGCTTGATTGGAAGAAATAATTCCCGTCGGTGCGCGACTAACAGAACCCTGTCACACCACCGGGGATATGCCAGGCTAGTCTGAAGTAACAATCCTAACAAAACAATCGAGGATCACATGATAAAGAGATAATTAATCAATGCCTAGAGTCATATAAAAATCTACCAGATCTAGTACGATGAGATCAACGTGAGTACAAAACTCCTGAAAGATCACAAAACACGATCTATATATCCAATTCACTACTAAAGAATCACCCACAGGGGTAGCTACACGCAATGGCACAAATAAAGAGTCCAAACATAAACCCAATCGTGATGCACAAATAAGAAGACACATATTAAAATATGGAATCGGAATAATACAAACAAGAAGTTGGTTCATGGCATAGGAAGTCTTACCTGTGATCACATCATCCAAAGCCTCATCCTCTGATCTACCTAGCACAACATACAAAAGACTCTGTCCACTACTGGACTCAATGCCTGTCGGACCGCCTCTAGAACATTGGAGACCATCCTCACGACTCTACCCATCACCATTACCTAATATATGCACTGACCTGATTGGCTGTGCAGTAAAAACTGAAGGCTCAATCATCCTATGCTGAGGACTCTCATGGGCGAAGTGACCAATAATCCCACAGTCATAACATTCCCTGAGTACCCTGCTTTGTCTTGAAAGTCCGGAGGATCCTTAAGGATTACCCCGACACGATGATCAAGACTGAACATTGTTCTACGGCTAAATACTCCCCTGACCACTAGAACCACTATAACTGGGTTGACCCCTAACCTCTGGGTCGACCTCGACCCCTAATCGAAACTCTTAAAGTGTACCTGGGAATCCAATATTCGACTCCTGCTCCTCACATCCTAACCATCAATGTAAGGAGTGAACCAATAAAGATTAAAACCCAACTTATACCCAACACACACAAAGAGATTAAGAAAATGAGATTATTTCCTAAAAATGATCTATTGCATCTCGAAGCTAGGATACAGACGTCTCCGTACCACTCTGCGGGACACTACTAAACTTGGCACTAACACCAACATTACTGTTGAAACCTAAGCTCTGTTACCAAGCTTTCATGAGAAAATTTCTCAAGTCGTGATGGCGCCTACCTTACCCCCCAGTAAGCAAGCCAAGCCATAGCCCAAAATAATAGGTAACGGGCTAATAGACAAAAATTAGAAAAGAACGTGTATAGTGATAACAATAGTAATAACAAGTAACAAATAGAAGGGAAACATATATCATATACTAAAACGAGGGAAGGAAAAGGACCAAATACACAAAAGAATCCCTCCCATGACCTAGTAAGGTTGACACTAGACCCACTACTAAAATATGCCTAAAGTACTAGATGGAATTCAAAATAAACCCAATATACACAAGTAGGTTCGAGTACAAAATTTTAAACTAGAGTAGATAAGACTAAACTAGAGTAGATAGAGGAGGACCAGCCTCGAATGAAAGTAAGCTCACCCTGCTCTGAATCAATACTGAAAAGTAGGAATCACGTCAATATCGGCTACTACTACTCGAATCTACATTAGGGGAAAGATGCAGAAGTGTAGTATGAGTGCCAAAGCAACGGATTCTCAATAGGCATCATCGACCGACTGAGCTCAATACGGAAAAGGTACAACTTCAATGAAAAGATGTAATCTAAGTCAATAGTCAAAAGAGACAAAAAAGTAAAAAACTGCCACGCTATGCCAATGAGTTAAACAAATAAATGTAAAAGATATTGACAATAAATAATGCAGTAATTATAGACAAGTCAAACATAACTTAAATAGCCCCCATAAGCCCGCTAGGCACACAAAATAACCTAACTGGGCCCTTATAAGTCCGCTAGGCACAATGAAGAAGACAATTAACCCAACAGCACCCCCATAGGTTGGTGGGACACATAAGTAGTAATTAAAGAAAATAAACGCAGATAATCTGTAACTGAGCTGATCTGAAGAAATCATGATAGTCATCCAGATGTGCAACGGACATGAATCGACACAAATGGGTATTAACGAGAGGCCAGATATCGAACTCAAAACGGTAGTGATGGATAATAGCAAGAGGATTCGTGCTAGATTTGTATCGGACATAGTGGGTAATAATGAGAAGCCACATAGATACTATACAGTGGGTAATAACGAGAGGCCACATAGATATTATACAATAGAACTCATAATTAGATGCCATACTTAAACCAGAACTCAACGGAACCACAACCATCATCAGATGTCGGACTCGAACTGGAACTCAAAGAAACGACAACCATAATTAGATGTCGGACTCGAACTGGAACTCATAGAAATCATACCCAACTGTGACATTAAAATCCATACCATACCATAACAATGTCAACTTAGAATCAAAATTCACAATCAATGACCGAAATAAAGTATATACTGAACCTAAACAAAAGAGAAAATATGCATAATTATTGTACGCACTTCTTAATTTAAAAGGAGCAAATTCAAGGTTTTGCAATTTAATTCCACGTTCTAAAGTGATAGACGTTATATTATATTGAAAGATAAAATACCAAAAGTTACTAGAACGGGTTCCTAATCAGGATAAATAAGGCATGTTATAAATATCATATGGTACGCAACTACAAGTACTTATCTAGAACTAGCATAATAGTATACAATTTTAGTAAATAAGATCAATCTAAAGGTAGGGTAAGCCTAGCCTACCTAGATGCCAAACATCAAATGACTTTCGGCGAAGCCTCTGGATAGTACTCCTAAAACCCGAACTTAAATAACTTGATGTTGATAATTATTTTATTATCTTCCCCGAACCAAATGAAACATCCACGAAATAATTTCCTACTGAAATTATTCCTAGCTACTTCTAATGATATACTCATAAACAACAACAAAAAATTCAGTGTATTCCCACAAAGTAGTGTCTGGGATATACTCATATACATATAGTGCAAATTTGGCAATATGTTCTTGGCTAAAATGCTACCGTGTACATATAAATAAAAGGAAATGAGAGGCACTTTTACAAAACCTCATGGATACGTGTTAAGATTGTTTAGTTTATATTATTAATTAAAACACAAGTTGCAAAGATGATTAATGAAAAATTGTCAATGCATTACAAGTATTATATCCATGCTATTTTGTTTCCGCGTAGAGATTATGGTGTCACCACCAAAATTATTAACATCTTATTATATAATGGGGTATTACATAGGATAGTGATAAAATAATTATAATATTTTGAACATGCCATTATTAATAGAAGATTATTTCTTGTTAAACCTCTATTATATAATAGTAATATTTTAACATTTCTAGATTTACTATCCCTGCTTCAAAAATTAATACACTATAAAAACTATTATAAAGCAATATAAATATATCATCACTTAAAGAGTTTTACCAATATCAAAATATTTTAGAAGGGTACTAAATTATATTTTTATCAAATGACAATTTAAATCAAATATTTCACAATATATTAGATATTACTAAAATTATGAAACAAACCGCATAGGAACCGAACTATCAATCCCAGCAAGCCAATAATAACTTGGGGAAGTTATAGAAAATCTCTAGATAGCAAAAATATATGAAAATATAGAAAAATGACCGTGAGGGTCATTACAACAGCCATTACTTAAAGGAATTTTGTCCACAAAAGTAAAGCATACGGACGTACCCAAGGGCTCAAATAGGCAGGGATACTGGGCGCGCATATTACGCTTGAGAGAAAGGCCAGGTAAGTCTGATGGAAACACATTAGGAAACTCGCAAACCACAGGGAAGGAGTCAAGCAATGGACTCTAAGCAGTAACATCCCGAACATAAGCAAGAAATGATTTACAACCCCTCGACATCGGTCTCCTAGCTTGATTGCAAGAAATAATTCTCATCGGTGCGTAGCTAACTGAACCCTGTCACACCACAGGGGGTATGCCAGGATAGGTTGAAGTAACAATCCTAACAAAATAATTGAAGATCAAATGATAAAGAGATAACTAATCCATGCCTAGAGTCATATCAAAATCTACCATATCCAGGACAATGAGATCAACCTTAGTACCAAACACTCAAACGACCACAAAACACAAATTATAGATCCAATTCACTACTAAATAATCACCCAAAGGGGTAGCTATATGCAATGGTACAGATAAAGACTCCGAACTTAAATCCAATCACGATGCAAAAATAAGAAGAAACATATAAAAATATGGAATCAGAATCAAACAAAGTAGATACTGGCTGATGGCATAAGGAAGTCTTACCTGCAATCACAACATCCGAAGCCTCATCCTCTAATCTACCTAGTACAACATACAAATGACCCTATCCACTACTGGACTAGGTGTCTGTCTGACCGCCTCTAGAACCCTAGAAACCATCCCCACAACTCTACACATTAACCCTACCTAACAGCGGCACTGACTTGATCGGCGATACACTAAAAACTGAAGGCTCAATCATCTTATGCCGAGGACACTCACGGGCAAAGTGACCAACAACCCCACTATCATAACATTCCCCGGTCACCCTGCTCTATCTAGAAAGTCTGGCGGATCCAAAATCATTACCCTGACTCAACGATCCTAACTAAACACTCTACTGCGGCTGAATACTGTTTTGACCACTAGAACCACTATAATTAGGTTGACCCCTAATCTCTAGGTTGACCTCGATACCTAATCAGAACTCTTAAAGCGGACCTGGGTCCCGGTATACGACTCCCACTCCTCACATCCTAACCATCTATGTAAGGTGTAAACCAATAAAGATTAAAACCCAACTTATACTCGATGTACAAAAATGGATTAATAAAATGAGATTGTTTCCTAAAAATGCTCTATAGACTCCCGACGATATGATACAAATATCTCTTTACCGATCTGCGAGACTTTACTAAACATTGGCTCTAGCACCAACAGTAAACGTGAAACCTAAGCTATGATACCAAGATTTCATGACCCAAATCCTCAAGTTCTGATGGCGCCAACCTTATCCACCAGTAGGTAAGCCAAGCCATAGCCCAAAATAATAGGTAACGTGATAATAGGCAGAAATCAGCAAAGATCGTGTATAATGATATCAATAGTAATAACAAGTAACAAATAGAACAAAAACATATATTATATACTAAAACAAGGGAAGCTAAAGGACCAAATACACAAAAGAATCCCTCCCAAGACCTGGTAAGGACGACACTAGAGCCACTACGAAAATATACCCAGAGTACTAGACAAAATCCAAAATAAACCCAATATACATAAGCAATCTCGAGTACAAAAGACTAAACTAGAGTAGATAAGACTAAACTAGAGTAGATAGAGGAGGATCAACCTCGAACGATAGTAAGATCACCTTGCTCTAAATCAGTACTAGAAGGTAGGAATCATGTCAGTGTCAGCTTCTACTACTCTGATCTGCATCAGGAAAAATATGCAGAAGTGTAGTATGATTACCTAAGAAACGAATACTCAGTAGGCATCATTGAATGACTGAGCTCAATATAGAAAGGGTATAGCTACAATGCAAGGATGTAGTCTAAGTAAATAGTCAAAAGGGACAAAAAGGTAAACAACTGCCAAGCTATGCCAATGAGATAAAGGAATAAATGTAAGAGATACAGAAAATAAATAACGTATTAATTACAGACAAATCAAACATAACCTAACTGGGTCCCCATAATCCCGCTAGGCACACAAATATAACCTAACTGGGCCCTCATAAGTCCGCTAGGAACACTGAAGAAGATAATTAACCCAACCATGCCCCCATAAGACGGTGGGACACACAAGTAGCAATTAAAAACAATAAACATATATAATTTGTAACTGGGCTAATCTCAAGACATGATGATAGTCATCTAGATGTGCAACGGACATGAACCGGCACCAATGGGTAGTAATGAGAGGCCAGATACTCAACTTGAACTAGTAGTGATGGATAATAACAAAAGGACACGTGCCGGATTCAAATCAGACATAGTGGGTAATAACGAGAGGCCACATATATAATATACAACAGAACTCATAATTAGATGCCGGAATCGAAACGAAACTCAGTAGAACCACAACCATAATCAGATGCCAGACTCAAACCGAAACTAAAAGAAACCACAACCATAATTAGTTGTCGAACTCGAACCGAAACTCATAGTAACCATACCCAACTGTGATATTAAAATCCATATGATACCAGAGCAATGTCAACGTGGTATCAAAATTAACAATCAATGACCAAAATAAAGAATATACTAAACCTGAATAGAAGCTAAAATACATATAATTATCATACGTATGTCTTCATTTAAAAGGAGAAAATTCAAGGACTTGCAATTTAATTCCACGTCCTAAGGTGATAGACACTATATTATATTGAAAGATAAAATACCAAAAGTTACTAGAAGGGGGTCCTAATCAGGATAAATAAGGCTTGTTATACATATAAAATGGTACGCAACTACAATTACTTATCTAGAACTAGCATAATAGTATACAATTTCAGTAAATAAGCTCAATCTAAAGGTAGGGTTTGCCTAGCCTACCTAGACGCCAAAGCTAAAATGTCTTTCGGCGAAGCCTCCGAATAGTGCACCTAAAACCCAAACTTAAATAACTTGATGTTGATAATTAGTTTATTATCTTCCACAGACCAAATGAAACATCCACCAAATAATTTCCTAAAGAAATTCCTCCTAGCGTCTTCTAATGATATACTAATATACATATAGTGCAAATTTTGCAATATGTTCTTGGCTTAAAGGCTACTGTGTACATATATATAAAGAGAAATGAGAGGCACTTTTACAAAACCTCATGGATAAGTGTTAAGATTATTCATTATAATATTATTAATTAAAACACAAGTTGCAAAGATGATTAATGAAAAACTGTCAATGCATTACAAGTATTATATCCATGCTATTTGTTTTCCACGTAGAGATTATGGTGTCACCACTACAATTATTAACAGCTTATTATATAATCGGGTATTGCATAGGATCATGATAAAATAATTATAATATTTTAAATATACCATAATTAAAAGAAGATTATTTCTAATAAAACCTACATTACATAAATAGTAATATTTTAACATTTCTAGATTTACTATCCCTACTTAAAATATTAATACACTATAAAACTATTATAAAGTAATATAAATTTATCATCACTTAAAGAATTTTACCAATATGAAAATATTATAGAGGGATACTAAATTATATTTTTACCAAATGAAAATTTAAATCAAATATTTCACAATATATTAGATATTACTAAAATTCTGAAACAAACCGCTTGAGAATTGAACTATCAATCCCAACAAGTCAATAATAACTTGGGGCAGTATAGAAAATCTCTAGATACTGAAAATGTAGGAAAATACAGAAAAATGATCGTGAGGGTCATTACAACATCCACTACTTAAAGGACTTTCGTCCGCGAAAGTAAAGCATAAGGACGTACCCAAGGGCTCAAACATGTAGGGATACTGGGAGAGCATATTACGCTCGAGAGAAAGTCCAGGTAAGTCTGCTGGAAACACATTAGGAAACTCACAAACCACAAGGACGGAGTTAGGCAATGGACTCTAAGCAGTAATATCCTAAACATATGCAAGAAATGTCTCACAACCCCTCGGCATCGGTCTCCTAGCTTGATTGCAAGAAATAATTCCCGTTGGTGCACGACTATTAGAACCTTGTCAAACCACCAGGGGTATGCCAGGTTAGGATAAAGTAACGATCCTAACAAAACAATCGAAGATCACATGATAAAGAGATAACTAATCCATGCCTAGAGTCACACCAAAATCTACCATATCTAGGAAAATGAGATCAACCTTAGTACCAAACTCCTGAACGATCACCAAACATGATCTATATATCCAATCCACTACTAAAGAATCACCTAAAGGGGTAGCTACATGCAATGGCACAGATAAAGAGTCTGAACGTAAACCCAATCACGATGAAAAAATAAGAAGAAACATATGAAAATATGGAATCGGGATCAAACAAAGCAGAAGCTGGCTGATTGCATACGGAAGTCTAAAACCTGTAATCACAACACCCGAAGCCTCATCCTCTGATCTTTCTTGTACAACATATAAAAGACCCTGTCCACTACTGGATTGGGTGCCTTTTCGACTGCCTCTATAACCCTAGAGACCATCCCTATGACCTTGCGTATCACCCCTATCTAATGGCGGGATTGACCTGATTGGCTGTGTAGTCAAAACTGAAGGCTCAATCATCCTATGCTGAGGACACTTACGGGCGAAGTGACAAACAACCCCGATGTCATAACATTCCCCGAGCACCCTAATCTATCTAAAAAGTCTGACAGATCCAAAATGATTACCTCGACTCAACGATCCTGACTGAACACTTTTCTATGGCTGAATACTGCTCTGACCACTAGAACCACTATAACTGGACTGAACCTTAACCTATGGGTTGACCTCGACCCCTAACCAAAAAAATCAAAGAGGACCTGGGGTCTCAGTATCCAACTCTCGCTCTCGCATCCTAACTATCTATGTAAGGAGTGAACCAATAAAGATTAAAACCCAACTTATACCTAACACACATATATGGATCAAGAAAATGAGATTGTTTCCTAAAAAAACTCTATAGACTCCCGAAGATAGGATACAGACATCTCCGTACTGATCTGTGGGACTCTACTAAGCATTGGCTCTCGCACCAACAGTACCGGCAAATTCTAAGATCTGATACTAAGATATCACGACCTGATTTCTCTAGTCTTGATGACGCCTACCTTATCCCCAGTAGGCAAGCCAAGCCATAGCCCAGAATAATAGGTAATGAGCTAATAGGTAGAAATTAGAAAAGATCACGTATAATGATAGCAACAACAATAACAAGTAATAAATAGAAATGAAACATATATCATATACTAAAACAAGGGATGGTAAATGATTAAATTCATAAAAGAATCCCTCCCAAGACCTGGTAAGGTCGGCACTAGAGCCACTATAAAAATATACCCAGCGTACTAGACAAAATCCAAAATAAACCCAATATACACAAGAAGTCTCAAGTACAAAAGACTAAACTAGAGTAGATAAGACTAAACTAGAGTAGATAGAGAAGGATCAGCCTCAAATGATAGTAAGATCACCCTACTCCGAATCAGTACTGGAAGGTAGGAATGACATCAATGTCTGCTGTTACTACTCGGCTCTGCATTAGGGAAAATATGCAGAAGTGTAGTATGAGTACCAAAGCAACGGGTACTAAGTAGGCATTACCGACCGACTGAGATTAATACAAAAAAGGTATAACTACAATGCAAGGATTTAACCTAAGTCAACAGTCAAAAGGGACAGAAAGGTAAACAAAAGCCAAGCTATTCCAATGAGATAATGGAATAAATAAAAATGATATAGAATATAAATAATGCAGTAATTACAGAAAAATCAAACATAGCCTAAATGGTCCCTCATAAGCCCACTAGAAACACAAACAATACCGAACTGGGCCCTCATAAGTATACTAGGCACACTAAAGAAGACAATTAACCCAACAGTACCCCCATAAGCCCGTGGGACACACAAGTAGCAATTAAAGAAAATAAACATAAATAATCTGTAACTGAGATGATCCCAAGAAATCATGATAGTCATACAGATGTGCACCAGACTTGAACTGGCATCAATTGGTAGTAACGAGAAGCCAGATAGTGGACTTGAACCGATAATAATGGATATTAACAAGAAGACACGTGCCAAATTTGAACCGGACATAGTGGGTAATAATGAGAGGCCACATATATATACATATATATATATATATATATATATATATAGAAGAAATCATAATCAAATGCCGGACTTAAACTGAAACTCAGCGAAACAAAAACCATAATCAGATGCTAGACTCAAATCAAAACTTAAAGAAACCACACCATAATCAGATATCGGACTCGAACAAAAACTCATAGTAACCATACCCGACTTTGATAGTAAAATCCATACCATACAATAACAATATCAACGTGGTATCAAAATTCACAATCAATGACCGAAATAAAGTAGATACTGAACCTGAACAAAAGCTAAAATACAAATAATTATCGTACACATGTCTTAATTTTAAAGGAGAAAATTCAAGGTTTTGTAATTTAATTTCACGTCCTAAAGTGATAGACGCTATATTATATTAAAAGATAAAATACCAAAAGTTACTAGAACGGGGTCCTAATCCGGATAAATAAGGCATGTTATACATAACAAATGGTACGCAACTACAAGTACTTATCTAGAACTTGCATAAAGTTTACAATTTCAGTAAATAAGCTCAATCTAAAGGTAGGGTAAGCCTAGCCTACTTGGATGCCAAAGCTAAAATGTCTTTCGGCGAAGCCTCCGGATAGTGCCTCTAAAACCCAAACTTAAATAACTTGACGTTGATAATTATTTTATTATCTTCCCCGGACCAACTGAAACATCCACAAAATAATTTCCTACAAAAATTTCTCCTAGCGCCTTTTAATGATTTTCTCATATACATATAGTGCAAATTTGGTAATATGTTCTTGGCTTAAAGGTTACTGTGTACATATATATATAAAAAAAAATGAGAGGCTCTTTTACAAAACCTTAGGGATAAGTATTAAGATTACTCATTATATTATTATTAATTAAAACACAAGTGACAAAGATGATTAATGAAAAATCATCAATGCATTACAAGTGTGATATCCATGCTATTTTTGTTTCCACGTAGAGATTATGGTGTCACCACCACAATTATGAACATCTTATTATATAATCAGGTATTACATAGGATCGTGATAAAATAATTATAATATGTTAAATATACCATAATTAATAGAAAATTATTTCTAATAAAACCTCTATTATATAGTAGTAATATTTTAATATTTCTAGATTTACTATCCTTGCTTAAAATATTAATACACTAAAAACTATTATAAAGTAATATAAATATATCATCACTTAAAGAATTTTACCAATATCAATTTTTTTTAGGAGGGTACTAAATTATATTTTTACCAAATGACAATTTAAATCAAATATTTCACAATATATTAGATATTACTAAAATTCTGAAACTAACCATCTGGGAACCAAACTATCAGTCCCATAAGTCAATAATAATTTGGGGCAGTTATAAAAAATCTATTGATACTAAAAATGTATGAAAATACAGAAAAATGACCGTGAGGGTCATTATATATCTCATACTTCACATTCTAGAAGAGAAATTGCTGAATAGAATATAGATGGATCAGCAGAACCTCAAATATATAATAAACTACATGAAATGGGAATGACCATTACGACATATAAAATTAACAAAATGATAGATAAACAAACAACTACTATGATTATATCTGGATTTACAGTTACTATAAAATATTGGTGGGATAACTACCTCACATATAATAATAGGCAAAGAATATTAAATGCTAAAACTATTACTCAAGATATTAAGACTGAGTCAATCGGACAAACAGTTGAAAATCAAGTCTTAGAAGATTCCACTGCCACTTTAATTCATAGTATAGCTAAATATTTTATAGTAGAACCTCAACTTTTTCAAGATAGAAGTTTAGAAATATTATCAAATTTATCATGTCCAAAGTTAGACGATTTTAGATAGTATAAAGATGTGTTCCTCAACAAATTCATGGTTAGAGAAGATTGTAATCATGATTATTGGAAAGAAAAATTTATAAGTGATTTATCAACTTTATTTCTAGAAAAAGTTAGGAGAAAATTAAAAGATAGATTTGAGGAAAAAATTCCTTATAGTCATTTAACATATGATGATATTATAAGTTTTATAAATATCGTAGGACTAGAATTATGTACAATATTAAACTTAAAATTCAGTTTAAATGGAATGATAAAATAATTCCTAGAAATGAGCTAGGAAGCTTTTGTCAAGATTTTGGATATATGAAGTTATCAGCGCCTTCAAAGTAAGCTACCAAGAGGATTAAAAGACAACATAAAAATTATATAGATAAATTTAAAAAATCTCATTATTATAAAAGATGATTTAAAAGATCCAAAAAATCTTCTAAAGGTGAATATAAAAATAATAATGAAATAAGTTGGAACTGCGGAAAAATAGGTCATAGGACTAAAGATTGTCGGGTTTCAAATAAAATGAAAGAAAATATAAATATGTTAGAAATAACAAAACAAAGCTAAAGATGAATTATATTCAATTCTTGATGAAAATAAAAATAGTTCTTCTTTTGAAGAAAGTCTTAGTGATGATAATCAACTTAATGTAGCATACAGTTCAATAGTAGTGAATCAACATACAATTGTAATTGAAGCGGTGGAATTTGCACTTGTGATAGTCATTCAATAAATGATATCACCAATAGTAATAAAGAAAAAAAGGTCTTATTTGACATGGTATATGTAATACCCCATACTTTTTCCTAGCTAATTTCATCTCAAAATATCCAGTATTAGCTTCTAAATTGAATGATAATTATTTCATGAGGAATTTTAAATATTTTCACTTTTTGTCACGTAGGGAATTCAATAAGCTTTCCATCGATATAAGATTCTCCCAAATTCAATAACCGGGTCAGAAGTTATGACTATTTCAAGTTCCCATCATAAAGCAGCACCATATTGGTCAGTGGCGCGCCGCGCCACAAGCGAAAATGGCAATTGTCCTTTTCTAGTGTCTTAGCGCGATTTCCTCCACGTCGCGCCAAAGTTCCAGGTCACAAAAGAAGGTGAAATGCGATGGCTCCGCGTTGCGCCATCCCTCAGTTTCAAATTATCAAATTCCAGTGACACGACGCGATAGCGCCGCGTCGTGCCAGGGGTTCAATTCAGGAAATTTTTACTGAAATTACAAGACACATTCAGGGTTAAAAGGGTCAATTTACCACCCCCATTTAAGCCCTTTAACAAGTAATTCAACCACTTTTCACTCAAAATACACTCTCTTCTCTCAAAAAACTCTCAAGAACAACCTAGGGCTTTACATAGAAGATTCAGAATAAAGAATTTCCTCCATCAATCTTTGTGTATTTACAAACCAAGGTATGCATAGTGTTCATTCATGGACTCCTTTCATCCATAAAGCCCAAGAATCCCTTTTCTAAATTCAAGTTTATGGATTTTCTTATTAATTTCATGATTGAACTCCTCTTGTTCATGTGGATAATGAGAAATTTAATTCTACTCCATGTTGGGTGACAAATTCTACCTGGGTTAAATTATTATAGATATAGATTCATGCAAACCTATGACTAAACCCTTGAATGATGAAATTAGAATTGAACCATGATGTTTAATTAGTGTACAATGATGTTTACATGTACCATGTCTATAATATGTTTGGTTAAATGCCTAGATGAAGGAAAAGTTCCTAACTAGCATGATATCATGAAATCCCCATGTATGTACAAGTTATGCCTATCACATGTTTTGATGGAATGCTTCTATAAATGTATTATGGATTATGATGTTAGTTATATGTTCAAGTAAGTTATGCTTGGTCAGTTTCCTTCCATCGAGTCCTGGGGGTACTTGTACCCAAAATATTAGCTGTGTACCTAGAGCCATGACATGTTTCCACGATACTCTTAGTCAATCTATAATCCTTAGACTTTAGACAGTCTTATGACTTAGGAAATCTCCATGATCTCATAAACTTAGTCAGTTGTCAGATGTCAGTAGTATTCCGCCAGTTGACGGAAGTTAGTATCTTAGTCCATGTTCAGTTCAATAAATCATGTTAAGTGTCTATTCAGATGGGAGTAGAAATTAGCACCGAGTGAACTAAAGGATGGGAACTCACCTGTTATATGAGGGTGTGATTCTTAGAAGCAATTCTTGCATTCTAGAACTATGTAGCCAGCATAGGTTGAGACGTCATAGACTACTATATAAGGGTAGATGAGGTGGCTTAACCTACTATATGAGGGTTCCCACCGTTCTCATTAGAGTTACCATTTATATTAGGGTCACCCACATGTTGTCCTTATTAGTAACGCGGTATTGACACCCTTCCAATAAGGGCACAGATTGGACCTCAATTCAGCTATAATGCATCATTTGGGGAATGTCGGTTAGATGACTACCTCCCACAGTCTCAGTATCAGTATCAGTCTCAGTAAAAGAACTTAGGTAGTTCTTCAGAATTTAGGACTGCCAGATATAGTCAACTCAGATACAGTATGGAACTCAGCTAGTTCTGTCAGATTTAGGACTGTTAGATACAGTCACTCATGTTATCAGTTATACTCAGATTCAGTAATCATGTTATCAAAGTATTAGTGCCAGTTGTTATGTCTCATTTATGTATTCTCATGCTCATGATAGTTAGTCAGTTATTATTATTATTCATGCATATGAACCCCATGCATTCAACCTAACTCACATGCATACCCGTACATTCAAAGTACTGATGCATTTGTGCTATGGTGTCTTTTACCATAGGTTCAGAGAGATGAGCTCCAGAGTAACAGTAGATTCCAGATATCCATAGACAGAGTTAGAAGTGATTCCATATCTTTCGAGGACATGATTATTTTCCTATTATGTCATTAATCAGTTTATTAGTTAGAGTTAGTTGGGGACAGGTCCCATCAACTCCTTACTCAGACAGTTCAGTCAGTTAGAGGCTTTCTAGACTATCATGTTTCATACTTCAGTATGTTCAGTTTTGTTTTGGGTATTCTATTACCCCACACAACTGTTATATTATTCAGATCATGTTCAGTATTGAACCTTATGGCCCTGCAGTTCATGTTTCCATATTATAAAGTATTTTATGCAATATATAGGTACATATATCAGTCATGGGTTAGCTTATGGTCCTTCTGGGTCATGAGAATTGTGTAGCATTTTGGGTACCAGATTTTAGGCATTACAAACTTGGTATCAGTGCCTAAGGTTCAATAGAGTCCTAAAAAGTCTGAAAGCCGCATCTAGTAGACTCTTGTACATGGATGTGTTGAGCGCCACATTTAAGTATAGGAGGCTATAAGATTTTTTAGGAACAGTTTCCCCTATTTTAGTATTCATGTCATGCTAGTGAGCATAATATCAAGTCAATCTCTCAGTCTAATCTGTTTCTCTCTTTCTTCTATAGAACATGCCTCCTAAAAGAAAAAACGGGAATCAGCCAGCCCCTCATCTCGAAGAACCTTTAGGCGAACATATTTCTCATGCAGAGTTCCAAGCTGCATTCACTACTCTTGCTAACTCAGTTGCTTCTTAGAATGAATAACCAACTGTTGTTCTGGCCAGTCCAGTGGTCAATTCAGCTGCAACCAGGATTTTGGATTTCACCCGAATGAATCCTCCATCCTTTCTTGGGTCTAAGACAGATGAGGACCTTCAGGAATTCCTAGATTAGGTGAAGAAGGTGACAGACATAATGGGGGTTACGTCTAGTGAGAGTACTGAGCTAGCTGCATATTAATTGTAGGATTTGGCTCATACTTAGTTCAAGTAGTGGAAGTTAGAGAGGGAAGATGATGCAGGGTCAGTTGAGTGGGAGGAGTTTGCTTTAGAGTTACTTGATAAATTCTTTCCCTTAGAGATTAGAGAAACTAAGGTGATAGAATCCATCAACCTCAGGCTGGGAAATATAACAGTGAAAGAGTATTCTCTTAAGTTTACTCAATTAGCTAGATATGCCCCTTATGTAGTTATAGATAGCAGGGCAAGGATGAGTAAGTTCATTTCAGGGGTGAATGATAGCATGGTTAATGAGTGTAGATTCACCATGCTGAATAGTGACATGACATTAGCCAGGCTCATGAATGATGCTCAGTAGATAGAGGAGAAGAAGATTAAGACAAGGGAGAAGCAGAATAAGAGAGAAAAAAGAGGTAGTTTCAACTCCACTCAGCCTAAGTCAGAAGGAGAAAACCGTTCTTAGTTTCGTCCTAAGTCATCAGTTCCATCTCCTTCTATAGCCAATGCTCCAGTTCCTAAGTTTGGAGAGGGTAACGAAGACAGAGCGCTAGGATTTATGTCCTAAGATAGTATTAGCAGTGCCCGCACCTATCCTCTTTGCAAGACTTGTGGAAAACACAATCAAGGTATTTACAGAGCTGGAAGTGGTATTTTCTTTGGATGGGGCAAGACAGGCCATAGAGTCAGAGACTATCCTCAGCCAGGTCATCAGGGTCAACAAAATCACTCCTCAACTCAGTCCGGTCGCACAAATAAGCAGGGTGCCACCTCCAGTGCTATTAGGGGACAACGCCCAAATCGTCTCTATTCTCTTCAGTCCCAACAAGATCAAGAAAATTCTCCTGATATGGTTACTGGTACGTTACGATCTTTCATGTGCATGTTTACGCTTTACTAGATCCAGGAGCTCCTATGTCTTTTGTCACTCCTTATATAGCAGTCAATTTTGGAGTCAGTCTCAAAATTCTAGCAGAGCCCTTTTCAGTCTCTACCCTAGTGGTTAAAACCATCATAGCCCGATGGGTATACAGGAACTGCCCAGTTATGATACCTTAGAAAGTCACCTCAGCAGACTTAGTTGAATTAAAGATGACTGATTTTGATGTGATTCTTGGCATGGATTGGCTTCATTCCTACTATGCCACAGTTGGCTGCAGAAATAGAATAGTCCAGTTTTATTTTCCAAATAAACCCATCCTTGAGTGGAAGGTTAGTACTTCAGCATTTGGAGGTCAACTTGTTTCCTACCTTCGGGCGATGAAAATGATATCTAAGGGATGTTTCTATCATCTTGTTCATGTTAAGGATTTTAGTTCCGAAACTCCCAGTCTTTAATCCATTTCAGTTGTGAATGAATATTCAAATGTCTTTCCCGAAGATCTTCCAGGAATTCCTCTCAAAAGGGAAATAGACTTCGGCATTGATATTCTTCCAGATACTCAGCCTATATCTATTCTTCCATACAGAATGGCACCAGTAAAACCCAGAGAACTGAAAGAACAGTTGAAGGATCTCTTAGATAAAGGATTCATCAGGACCAATGCTTCCCTATGAGGTGCAACAGTCTTATTCGTGTGCAAGAAAGACGGTTCTCTCAGAATGTGTATTGATTACCATCAACTCAATAAGGTCACGGTCAAGAACAAATATCTTCTTCCCAAAATCAATGACTTGTTTGACCAACTTTAGGATACCCGTTATTTCTCTAAGATAGATCTCAGGTTCGGCTATCATCAGTTCAGAGTTAGGGAATGTGACAGTCCAAAAAATAGTTTTCTAAACTCGGTATGGTCACTTCAAATTTCTAGTCATGTCATTTGGTCTTACCAACACCCCAGCCGCTTTCACGTGCTTGATGAACCACGTGTTTAAATAGTACTTGGACATGTTCATCATAGTCTTCATTGACGATACTCTTGTCTATTCCCACAGTTAGCATGATCATGCAGACCATCTCAGAATAGTACTTCAGAATCTTAGAGATCATCAGCTATTCGCCAAATTCAGTAAGTGAGAATTTTGGCTAAGGTCAGTAGCATTCCTTGGTCATATTGTTTCTGGTGATGGCATTAGAGTGGATCCTAAAAATACTAAAGAAGTAAAAAACTGGCCTCTCCCTGTCTCTCTATCAAATATCAGGAGTTTCTTGGTTTTGGCCGGCTATTACAGATGGTTTGTTGAGGGATTTTCTTCTATTGTATACCCTATGTCCAGATTGACTCAAAAGAAAGTCAAGTTTCAGTGGTCAGATCCTTGCGAGAAGAGTTTTCTGGAGTTGAAGACTCAACTTACCTCAGCTCCAGTATTAGCTCTTCCAGATGGTCCAGATGGGTTCATAGTGTATTGTGATGCGTCCAGAGTAGTTTTGGGTTGTGTCCTCATGCAACATAGTAAGGTTATAGCCTACTCCTCCAGACAGCTTGATCCCCATGAGAGGAATTATCCTACTCATGATCTTGAGTTAGCATTCATAGTCTTTGCCTTGAAGATTTGGAGGCATTATCTCTACGGAGTTCATGTAGATGTCTTCACAAATCATAAGAGTCTTCAGTATGTCTTTTCTCAGAAAGATCTCAATCTTCTTTAGAGAAGGTGGTTAGAGCTTTTGAAAGATTATGACATGAGTGTCCTCTATCATCCAGGCAAGGCCAATATAGTGGCCGACGCTCTCACTAGACTATCTATGTGTAGTGTTTCTCATGTGGATGATAGTAAGAAGAAGTTAGCTTAGGAAGTACATCATCTTGCCAGACTAGGCATTTTCTTAGTTGATACAGAAGAGGGTGATATATGGGTTCAGAGTAGTTCAGAATCATCTCTAGTTTCTGAGGTGAAACAAAAGCAAGATAGAGATCCCATCCTTGTCAAGTTGAAAGTGTCATTTCAGGATCATAAAGTAGAGGTTTTCTCCCAAGGGGGAGATGGTGTTTTGCTTTGTCAGGGTCGTCTCTGTGTCCCAGGTGTGGATGAATTAAGGCAGCGAATTCTTACAGAAGCGCATCGTACACGCTACTTTATTCATCTAGGGGCCACAAGATGTACCACGACTTATGGGGAGTCTATTGGTGGAGTGGAATAAAGAGAGTTATTACAGAGTTTGTGGCTAAGTGCTCTACATGTCAGTAGGTTAAGATAGAGCATCAGAAGCCAAATGGTTCCACGCAGTAGTTCAGTATTCCTACTTGGAAGTGGGAAGTTGTGAACATGGACTTTGAGATGGGTTTGCCTCGCACTCGTCATCAGGATAATTCAGTCTGGGTCATTATAGACAAAATGACCAAATCAGCTTATTTCCTTCCAGTTCATACCTCTTATTCAGCTAAGGATTATGCCAAACTCTACATCAAGGATTTGTTAGATTGCACGGTGTTTCATTGTCCATTATCTCAGACAGAGGTACCCAATTCACCTCTTATTTTTAGAAAGCATTCCAAAAGGGTCTGGGTACCCAAGTTTATCTTAGTACAACCTTTCATTCTCAGACAGATGGTCAAGCAAAAAGGACCATCCAGATGTTAGAAGATATGCTAAGGGAGTGTGCAATCAATTTTAAGGAAAGTTGGGATGACCACTTACCTTTGATTGAGTTTGCATACAATAACAACTATCATTCCAGTATTCAGATGGCTCTATTTGAAGCTCTCTATGGTAGGAGATGTAGATCTCCAATTGGTTGGTTCGAAGTTAGTGAGGCCTCAGTAATAGGTCCTGACTTGGTATTCGATGCCTTAGAAAAAGTCCAGTTGATTAGAGAAAGACTCTGGGATGCTCAAAGCCGATAGAAGTCTTATGCAGATGTTCGTAAAAAAGATCTCGGGTTTGAGATTGATGATCATGCCTATCTAAAAATCTCTCCCATGAAGGGAGTAAAGAGATTCGGCAAGAAGGGAAAGCTCAGTCCCCAATATGTTGGTCCCTTCAAGATTCTCAATTGCTTTGGCAAGGTGGCATATGAACTTGAATTGCCTTCATATCTAGACTCAGTTTATCCAATATTTCATTTCTTTTTGCTCAAGAAGTGCATAGGTGACCCATTTGTTGTATTCCCTATTTAGAGCATTGATATTCAAAACACTCTCTCTTATGAAGAGATTCCAGTCGAAATCATAGACTATCAGACTCATAGATTGAGGAACAAAAACGTTTCTCTAGTTAAGGTTCTTTGGAAAAATAAGTCCATCAAGGGAGGTACTTGGGAAGTAGAGGCAGTCATGCATACCAAGTATCCTCACCTCTTCTTCGCCAACTCAGATCAAGCTAAAGGTAAAAGTTCTCCTTAAGCTTACTCAGTTTCATGTTCAGTATTTATCACAAACTTGGTATGCAGTTTCATGCTCATGTTCCCATTATAAACTTAGTATGCAGTTTCATGCTCATATTCCCATTATAAACTTGGTATCAAGTACTATTGCATATTCAGTCATGCTCCCATGTATCAGTTTAGTTATGTAATTATGCATTAGACATGTATTCTCATTGTGAGAAACTTAGTTCTTCAGAACACTCAGTCATGCATTCATGAATCAGTTACACATGCATCAGATATACATGTTTAGTAGTGTATGTTTAGCTTGTCAGTCATGAGATCATGTTCCAGTTATTCATGTTCAGTATGTACGTCAGTTGTCTTTTCTGCCCTCTCAATCAGTCTCATTCGAGGATGAATGTTCTTAAGGGGGAGATATTGTAATACCTCATATTTTTTCCTAGCTAATTTCATCTCAATAATGTCTAGTATTAGCTTCTAAATTGAATGATGATTATTTCCATGAGGAATTTTTAAAGATTTTTTACTTTTTGTCATGTAGGGAATTCAATAAGCTTTCCATCGATATAAGAATTGCCCAAATCTGATAATCGGGTCAGGAGTTACGACTATTTCAAGTTCCCGTCATAAAACAACGCCATATTGGTCAGTGGAGCACTGCGCCACAAGCTAAAATGGAAATTGTTCCTTTTCCAGTGTCTCAGCACGATTTCCTCCGAGTTGTGCCAAAGTTCCAGATCGCAAAAAACGGGGGCAACGTGATGGCTCCACATCGCGCCATCCCTCAATTTTCCAATTGTCAAATTCCAGTGACATGACGTGATAGCACCGCATCGCGCTAAGGGTCCAATTTGGGAATATTTTACTGAAATTACAAGACATGTCCAGGGTTAAAAGAGTCAATTTCCCACCCCTATTTAAGCCCTTTAACACGTGATTCAGCCACTTTTGACCCAAAAATACACTTTGTTCTCTTAAAAACCTCTCAAGAACAACCTAGGGCTTTTCATAGAAGATTCAGAATCAAGAATTTCCTCCATCAATCTTAGTGTATTTACGAACCATAGTGTTCATTCATGGACTCCTTTCGTCCATGAAGCCCAAGAATCCCTTTTCTAAATTCAAGTTTATGGATTTTCTTATGAATTTTATGATTAGGATGCTCTTGTTCATGTGGATAATGAGAAATTAAATTCTACTTCATGTTGGGTGAATAATTCTATGTGGGTTAAATTGTTATAGATATAGATTCATACAAACCTATGACTAAACCCTTGAATGATGAAATTAGAATTGAACTATGATGTTTAATTATTGTACAATGATATTTGCATGTACCATGTCTACAATATGTTTGATTAAATACCTAGATGAAGGAAAAATGCCTAACTAGCATGATACCATGAAATCCTCATGTATGTACAAGTTATGCCTATCACATGTTTTGATGGAATACTTCTATAAATGTATTATGGATTATGACGTTAGTTATATGTTCAAGTAAGTTATGCTTGATCAGTTTTCTTCCATCGAGTCCTGGGTGTACTTGTACTTGAAATATTAGCTGTATACCTAGAGCCATGACATGTTTCCACGATACTCTCAGTCAAGCTATGATCCTTAGACTTCAGACAGTGTTATGACTCAGGAAATCTCCATGATCTCATGAATTCAGTCAGTTGTCAGATGTCAGTAGTATTCTGTCAGTCAACGGAAGTTAGTAACTCAGTCCAAGTTCTTTACAATAAATCATGTTCAGTGTCTATTCAGATGGGAGTAGAAATTAGCACCGAGCGAATTGAAAGGTTGGAACTCACCTGTTATATGAGGGTGTGATTCTTAGAAGCAATCCTTATGTTCCAGAACTATGTAGCCAACATAGGTTAAGACATCATAGCCTGCTATATGAGGGTAGATGAGGTGGCTTAACCTGCTATATGGGGGTTCCCACTATTCATATTAGAGTTACCTGTTACATTAGGGTCATTCACATGTTGTTGTTTCCAGTGGCGCGGTATTGATACCTTTCCAATCAGGGCACAAATTGGACCCCAATTCATCTATAATGCATTATTTGGGGCATGTCGGTTAGATGACTACCTCCCACAGTTTTAGTATTAGTCTCAATAAAAAAACTCAGATAGTTCTTCAGAATCCAGGATTTTCAGATACAGTCAACTCAGCTACAGTATGGAACTCAGCTAGTTTCGTCAGATTCAGGACTGTCAGATATAGTCACTCATGTTATCAGTTATACTCAGATTCAGTAATCATGTTATCATAATATTAGTATCAGTTGTAATGTCTCATGCATGTATTCTCACGCTCATGATAGTTAGTTAGTTATTATTATTGTTCATGCATATGAACCCCATGCATAGAACCTACCTCACATATATACCAGTTCATTCAAATTACTGATGCATTTGTGCTCTGGTGTCTTATACCATAGGTTCAGAGACACGAGCTCTAGAGCAGCAGTAGATTCCAGATATCTGCTGACAGAGTTAGAAGTGAGTCCTCATCTTTCAAGGACATGATTATTTTCCTATTATCTCATTAATCAGTTTATTAGTTGGAGTTAGTTGGGGACATGTCCCATCAACTCCTTACTCAGTCAGTTCAGTCAGTCAGAGGCTTTCTAGACTATTATGTTTTAGACTTCAGTATGTTGAGTTTTGTTTTGGGTATTCTATTACCTCACACAGCTGTTATATCATTCAGATCATGTTCAGTATTGAACCTTATGGCCTTGCAGTTCATGTTTCCGCATTATAAAGTATTTTATGTAGTATAAAGGTACAAATATCAGTCATGGGTTAGATTGTGGTCCTTTGGGGTCATGAGCACTATGTACCGTTCTAGATACCAGATTTGGGGCGTTACAAAATATCATCTAGAAGATCCAACTCTTAGGAGAAAATATTTAATAGCCTTAAAAGATATTGTTCTTAATCATTAGGTTGATAAAGAAACTATTGAACCCTTTAGTATGAAAAATGTATTAAATAAATTTACAGAACATAAGTCTGTAACAATAATATAGGATCTTTAGGTTGAATTATTATACATAAAAGAGGAAGTTAGACATATTAAGCAAGGACTTAATTATCTTGAAACAGAATCACTTGCTAATAAAATATTAAATAATTTAACATCTAACCAAGATCCCAATTCGCATCCATTTGAGCTTGGTGAAACATCAGGAGTAAAAATTGACAATAAGGAAATAGAGTCTCTAGAAAAAGAATCTTTAGAAAAACCTTTTATAAACAAATTAGGATTAATACAATTACAGTAGTTAAAGCACAAAGTTACCATATACCAATTACAATAGTTATCAATAAAGATTATAAAATTCATAAGATTGCATTATTTAATACAGGTGCTGATGAAAACAACATTATAGAAGGATTAATTCCTATAGAATGCCTAGAAAAGGTGCTTCATTATTATTCTCTGCAACAGGAGAAAGATTAAAAATAAATTATAAACTCCCCAATGCAAATATATACTACAACGGAGTTTGTTTTATTAATGATTTTGTAATAATTGAAGATATTAATGAAGAGACAATTTTAGGTATTCCTTTTATGACACAAATAAAACCTTATATTGCCGAATTAGATGGAATCCACACCACTATATTGAAAAAAAAAAAGATTATTTTCCCTATCTAAATAGTATATCAAAAGAAGAAAGTGATTTTATAAAAGATCAAATATCTTTAGGATAAAATGTCTAAAGAATTAAATAAATATTAAAAAATTATAATTTTCACTAGAGAAAAGTAGAAATCCATAAAAAGTAATACAACGAGAGGTTTTTTCCAATAAAACTCAGTCCCAAAAATTTTAACAAATTTTTTCTACATGTAAATAACGAGACTCAAAACACCAGGAATGGGGATGAGGCCTCCATTCCAGGCTTTTTACCAAAAGAAAAATGCAAGACCCTTCAATAAAGAAGATAAAAAGTCAGAAAATAGATATTCAATCCTAGCAGAATATATATCCCATCCAAAGCCTACCATTCCCCTACTATTAAAATAACCTATTACCAATTTACCTATGAAACCACTTAAGCAAATATTTAAATATGAATCCTTGTCATTAGCCATTAAAAATATTGATATCCAAACCAAATATAGTTACACAATGAAAACACTGGAGACATACTCACCGACAGTCTCCCCAACTACTCTACAAAATAAAGAAGAATAGAGTACTCCTGATAAAAAGCAATTTGAGATAATAGATTTGCACGTACTGGAATTCATGGGACTTGATAAGAAATATGGAAGTTTTAGAGTACCGGAGTTGTTAAAACCTTGTTATACAAATTAGGATTATGTGGAGACAGATGATTCCCTTAAAACCCAAAGGTACTATGAGTTCATTTTAATAGATATTGATTCGTTGCAGATTGAGCATAAGTTAGCAGATATGTAACGATCAAATTTTTGATAAAATATGTGAAATATGTGTTTTTGTGTTATTTGACTATTTTACCCTTCCCTATAGTTGCATTATGGTATTTGTGGGGGGTGGGGATGATTGACTCAATTTTTGATGTATTTTGGTATCATTTATGCAATATTGTGATTTTGATGGCTTCGAGAGCCTTATTTTTTACTTATGAGGATATCTTTTGATCCGTTCGACGAATGGCCGAATGGACTGTGTCAACAGCTCTATAATATCAATTTTAGGCTGGGTAGACCTTTGGTTTGGGTTTTAGTGCACCCAAGCTCATTTCGACATATTGGTCGAAAAGTTAAAAAATTAGAAATAGGGTGTGGGATCCACATTTGATTAAAACGACCTCGGATGAAAAATTTAACTTCGCTAGTAGATCTGAAATATTGATTATCGGGTGTTAGCATATTTTGTATGATTTTACGGCTTTTAAATCTCATTTTGGCCCTCAATTTGAAAAAATACAATTTTGGGTGTCGAGGGTCAACTTTTTGAAAATGATATTTTTTCGAAAATCCGACTATGTCAATGCGTCTAAAACATTGAATTTAGTGTAGTTGAATAGTTCATTTATGTATATCGGACCCCGAATAAATCCTGGGCACCCCGTCGAAATCCGGGGTGAATTTTAGGGGAAAAATTTGGTATAAAAACCAGAAAATCTGCACTATTTATAGCAGTTTTTGGGTCTATTTTGCTCATTTTTTATCTTGCATCTTGAGAGTTAAGCCCTAAAATAGTGTGAGAGATTAAAAGTAAAGTTTTTGGGATCTTGGGAAGCAAGATTAAAACCTATTTCTTGATTTTATTACGGATTTAAGGTAAGAATTCACCATTTTCTTACTAATTTCTTAATAAATTTCTCAAAATCCTAAAAATCTTAGGCTTGATTTTATACTCCAATTTCAGTCATTTTCACTTGAATAATATTTTTATCTTATAATTACTAGTTTTCATCAATTTAACCTTCAAAACAACTTCGATTCTTAATTTTAACCCGAATTTCAAAGAATTTACCCGAAAAAGCTCAAAATTAGTTTTTTTTCGATTTGAACCTCGGTTTTGACTTGATTTGACTTGGATTTTCAGTTGTAGGTTTCTAAAAATATGGAGAACATGTTTTTCAATTAAAGTTTTAATTTTTCCCTTGTGTTTTGAAAACTTGTTCCGGGGGTCCGATTTGACCTCGAACCAAAAGTAGTCAATATGAGTGTCGTTGATTTTGTTTTGATGCGTAGTTTTCATATTTTATATTTATAGTGTAGTTCGGGATCAATCGTTGAAAGTAAGGTCGTGGGTTCGAAGTGTAGCAGACCAGTTTCGGCTTTTAAGGTAGGTTATAACTTAACTCTTTTAGACTGGGTTGGGTAGTAAATGATGGTACAAAATGCATGTTAAGGGTGGAAACTAATCATGAAAAAGGGCTATCTATGATGATCCAAAAGTCGACTAGCATGGGTAGCTTGGTGCATCTTTTGACTCAGGAGACACATTTGGCCTTAGATGTTCAGTATTTAGCTAACCAGATGGTTAGAATTGATATTTCAACACCTGGGCATGTTTTAGCATTTGTGGAGGCTAGATATTCTTTGATGGAGCAGATTCAAGCTCATCAGTTAGATGATTTTGGATTGACATTGATTCAAGATAATGTGTTGAGTGGGGAGGCTAAGGAAGCCTCACTTGATTTAGATAGAGCTTTGCATATTGGAGGCCGAGTTTGTATGGCGAGATCGGGTGATTAGATTAGGTTGATCTTTGAAGAGGCCTATTATTATAGATATTCTATCCATCTAGGTGTAACTAAGATGTATCGTGATTTGAGACAACACTACTGGTAGGGTGGTATGAGGCAAGATGTGGTGGATTTTGTGGATCATTGACTATGTCGGCAGGTGAAGGCCTAGCATATGAGGCCTAGTAGGTTGCTTCATAGGTTACCCATTTTTGAGTGGAAGTGAGAACGGATCACTATGGACTTTATGGCAGGTTTTCCCCGTATATCTTATGGTTCTGAAAGTGTTTGGGTCATCATGCATTGATTGACCAAATCGGCTTATTATATTTTGATTCAGGTCTCATTCAGTGTTGAGAGATTGGCCCATATCTAGATTCGTGAGACTGTGCGTTTGCATATGTGCTAATATCCATTATTTCAGATCGAGGTCCCATGTTCACATATCACTTTTGGAACACTTTTTAGGATGAGTTGGGTACTCAGGTTAATCTTAGCATAGCATTTCACCCCCAGAATGATGGCCAGTCAGAGAAGACTATTCAGGCTTTTGAGGATATGCTCCGCGTTTGTATGATGGATTTTGTTGGCTATTGGGAGCAACATTTGGATTTAGCAGAGTTTGCATATAATAATGGCTACCATTCTAGTATTGATATGGCTCCTTTTGAGGTATTGTATAGTAGGCGTTGTCGCTCCCCAGTAGATTAGCTTGGTGTTTTAGAGGTGAGACCTCGAGGTGCGAACTTGCTTCATAAATCTTTGGATAGAGTCCAGTTCATTCAGGATATACTTAGAGAGGCTCAGAGTAGGCAAAAATGTTATGTTCATCATAGACTTCGTGCCTTGAAATTTAGTGTTGGTGATCGTGTCTTTCTTTGAGTTTTACCCATGAAGGGTGTGATGAGGTTTGGGAAGAGGGGCAAGCTTAGCCCCAAGTATATTGGTCCATTTAAGATTCTTCGAACTGTTGGTGATGTGGCTTATAAGTTGTCTTTTCCCCATGATAGCTGTTCATTCAATTTTTCATGTTTCTATGCTTCGTCGCTATATTGCTGATGAGTCTCGTATTATTCATTAGGAGTCAATTCATCTAGATGAGTGGTAGTCGTTTGTTGAGGAGCCAGTCTCTATTTTAAATAAGGATGTTAGGCGGTTGCACTCTAGAGTTATCCCTGTAGTTAAGGTTCGGTGGTGACATTGACCTAGAGATAAAGATACAAGGGAGGTTGAATAAGATATGTGTAGTTCTTATCCCCAACTCTTTGTTGTCGGGCATTTCTTTTGCCTTTAGTTTGAGGACGAACTAGATTATTAGTTGTGGATGATGTAACGATCAACTTTTTGATAAAATATGTGTTTCTATATTGTTTGACTATTTTACCCCATCCTATAGTTGCATTATGGTGTTTCTGGGGTATGGGGGTGATTGGCACAGTTTTTGATGCATTTTGGTACCGTTTATGCGATATTGTGGTTTTGATGACTTCGAGAGACTTATTTTTTACTTATGAGGATATCTTTTGATCTGAGTGACGGATGGCCGAACGAACTGTGCCAACAGTTTTGAAATATCAATTTTAGGCTAGGTAGACCTTTGGTTTGAGTCTCGATGCACCCGATCTCATTTCGACATATTGTTTGAAAAGTTAAAAAAATAGAAATATGGGTGTGGGACCCATATGTCGTAATGACCTCGGATAGAAAATCCGACTTGTCCAGCAGATCCCAAATGTCAATTTTAGGGTGTTAGCATGTTTGGTAAGATTTTACTACTTTTAAATCTTATTTCAACCCTTGGTTTGGAATATTACAATTTTGGGTTTCGGGGGTTAATTTTTTAAAAATGATATTTTTTTCAAAAATCCAACTTCGCCAACGCGTCTGGAACGTCAAATTTAGTGTGGTTGCATAGTTTTTTTGTGTATATCATACCCCAAATAGATCCCAGGCACCCCATCGTAATCTGGGGTGAATTTGAAGGGGAAAATATGGGTGTCGTTTATTTTGTTTGACGTATAATTTTCATATTTGATATTTTTAGTGTAGTTTGAGATCGATCGTGGAAAGTAAGGTCATGGGTTCGAAGTGTAGCAGATCGATTTTGTCTTTTGAGGTAATTTATGGCTTAACTCTTTCGGACTAGATGGGTAGTAAATGATGATACAAATGCATGTTAAGGGTGAGAACTAATCATGAAAAATTACTAATCTATCAATAACTTTAGGAATCCACATCATCCTTGAAAGAGGGATGTGGAGACCAAAGCAATGGTAGACAATTATATGTGTAGTTTGCTAATCTATCAATATCTTAGACATAAGGGTGGTGGCAAAGTAGACTATACCATGGGTATTATCCTAGAAATAGGGATGCCTATATTGAGGTTTGGTTACCAATTGTTGAACACACCCATTAGGTATTTGAAAGAATCAATGGGTAAAAGTTTGGTGTTTTATTGAAAGACTAGTATCAAAACCTGTAACCGAACCTACTCACACTTGATCTACTAGAATGAAGTTAACTATTAGCATCCACATGTCACTCCCCTTAGTAATACATAATCCCAAGATCCGTGCCTATTGATAAAACCCTTATTATTCATAGTCCCTAATTTATTCTAGAAAAACCCAAAAAGAAACATTAGTTTAGGTTCCTATCTCCCCATTTTTATCTTCTTGTACTATTGGTTTGAATTTAACTTGTATCTATTATTTCGAATTAACTTGATTTCCACTCACATTATTCCTCGTGGATTAAACTCTGACTCTAAAGTTGGATAAATATATTGACAACAACCGCCTTGCACTTAAATTGATGTGTAAGTTGAGCATTATAAAATATGGAGCCGTTGCCGGGGAACAATTTCGCATAGTAAGTTAGTTTGGAATTTTAGCTTACTTGCTTGAATTCAAGCTTGTAAATACTTGTTTATGATTTTTTTTTGTTTCTTATGTTAGGTAGATTTTTTTTTTCTTTTATTTGCATCCATGGCATCTACCTAAAACATGATTTTGATGGTTGAAAGTCATATCTTGATGACCTATGTCCATATTATGATGGATCCTATTTTAAAAAAGATTGTAACTATGCTCCCCGGAGAGAGATGTAATTACCATATCGATCTTATTGGGAGTATTTTTGTTCTTTATGTGGTGGTCGAGGTAGACATTGGAATGATTGCAAAAATGCCCCTCCCCTTTTTATGCTAACCGAGTTGCCCATGATAAGGAAAAGGAAGAGCAACATACTGGGTCCACTAGTATTGAAGCAATGCTTAAAACTATTTTGGATCGGGTAACTACAATGGGGGAGAATGTGTAAGACATGCATCAATCCCTTGATGTATTTATAAGGGAAGTTGTTAAGATTGAGGAAATGGGCAAAGAAGAAAAACTTAAAAATATCATTTCCTAGCCCATTTCCTAAGAGGAGGTTCATCTAGAAGAGAAACCAAGCTATGAAGATGACCTTAGTAGAAATGACTCCTTGGTGACTTCCCAATCTACCGAATGAAATGAGTAAGAAGAAGACAAAATAAAATGAATGGTGCTAGAGTCAAAAGAAGAATCAAGGCAAATCTCTTATGATGACTCTAGTTCATTCTGGGGTGATGATGCTTTGGAGGAAGAAATTCTGAAATTAAGGGTTGGACCTCATTCAAACCACTTCTCAACATTGTGCTTACAAGATGTAATGATAATCCATCTACCTAGGAAAATAGGGGATTGCGAAGAGGAGAAGTTCAATCCCTATATCTTGGAATTTGATATTCCAAAGGGGCATATGGACCCCCATCCATCAATGTACAAGGAACTCAACTCCCGATGTACAAAGAGTGGACTATTGATGTTCTCACTTTTACCTAAGGATCCCAACCAAAAATTTGATGTGAAGTTGGGTAAAAGATTCAAGTTTTCAAAATGGCGAGATCAAAGCTTTCTTTCCATTTTCTCACCTCTTCAAAGTCTCATCCTGGAAGATCTTAATCTTCTATCCCTCTTCCACTCATTGCATAGTGAACGAAAGTTGGGACAGAGATTCAACTCTACTTAGTGGATACACAAAAGAGAATGGTGGAAGTATCGTGCCACGGTGTTGAAATAAGTGCTCAATGGGAGGCAACCTATCACACCAGGAAAAGTAGCACAAATCTTTTTATTTATGAATGATAGAGTGGATTTTATTTTTTGCATTTATTCATGCATAATCCATGAAATGTTGGTGCTAAGAGGAATTTTGACTGACGTTTAAAGAGGAACATGTGAAATTGGTAGTTTGGACTAAACAAGAAGTGTAGGAGACCCGATTGTTTGGTATCAGTTACAACGAATGCTAGTCCTTGCCATCGCGATCGCGGAGGCTGCATGACCGCAATCACAAAACTAGGACCGCAATTGTGGTCAAAGTAGTTTAAATGACCACCCGATTGCCCATTGCCCACATGCATTCTCTCTCAAATTCTCTTAAATTCTCTCAAATCTTTGGCTTTGCATTGCATCTCCAAGTGTCATCTCAATTCATTTGCATCTTTAACTTGGTAAGTGGTAAGTTGTCTAAACTTCCTTGATTTTGATACAATTGCATGCTTAGAACGTGTAGTATAGGTAAAGGCCTGAGTTAATATTTTCATGGAAAAATGCATGATTGTTAATGATTATTGTGTAGTTAGCTATTGTAGGTTGTGTACACACTAATGGGGAAGACTTGAATACCTAGAATTAGGCGTAAACTGCTTGAATTAATGTGTGCATCATGTGTTTGATTTATTTCCCCAATGAGTTCAATTTGAATTCTTTCAAGTCTGGGGCGATAATCATTAATTCTAGGCTTAAATTCTTGGCGTATAATATTGATATGCCTATTTGAAACAAAGAATTAGGGTTAAAATTTTGTTTTAAGCATTGCGTAGAATCTGTCGACTAAGGTCTCAAGTACTGCGATCGTGGTCCTGATGACCGCGATCACGTCACCGCGTTCATGGTCAATTCTCCGCAATTGCCATAGCTGAGGGCGGTGTCTGCAGGAACCAAAATTTCTGCACATCCATTTCTGCCCCTAAAACCATCTATAACACTGCCACATGAGCTTATATGTTTGATCTAGCATGTTCTTGGTATGATAATTCTAATAATTGGCTGAGCTTAATTGGTTACAAATTCTAAACCTCAAAGATGGGAGATTTTGATGACACCAGGTTTATGGCCGCACAATTCCAACACCTCTGCTATGCGTATTTCCAAAGGACTAAGTTACTCCCTAAAAGGGGTATTAAACTAGACAAGGTGGAGGAGAAGCTCCTAAAATTCCATGCTCGACTCACAGCGACCTGATGGATGTGCTTTGCCCCGTACCCCTTCAATGAAAATAAACACTTGGTACATGAGTTCTACGCAAACCTCAACATAATTTCTCTCCCAAACTGTAATGCCTTGGGAATACACCATGGATGCCACACGGTACTTACGATCACAAGTGACCACAAGCTAACCCATGAGCTAGTACCTGCTTTGAGTACTGAATAAAACCGATAACAATGACATGTGCAGAAATTAACTAAAAAATGCCATAATGTTTTAAGTCCCGCAACATATGATTTAAATCATAGTTCCGAAAAATGTCATAAAATAATACTAATTAGACTGATGATCACAACTGATAAACTGGTTAACTGTCTGAAATAGTCTGAAAGCCTCTAACTGACTAAGGAGTTTATGGGACAAGCTCCCAACTAACTCCAACTGACTATTGAACTAAAATACTAAAATAAACATGAACGGTCCTCGATATATATGGACTAACCACAACTACTACTGCTGATATGCTGATCTGTCTAAGCAAGGTCAGGAAACTGAGTGTCCAAAACTATTATGTAAGACATCATATCATAAAGAAAATGTATGCGTGATCAATACTTTGAATTTACTGGTATGTGAGATGAGGTTAGGCTAAAATACATGGGTTTATGTGCATGAGATAATGACTGACTGAATAGCATGAGATAACTAAGTTAAAATGCATGAAAGCTGAAAAATTTGAGAATGTGTGACCAAGTATATAACCTAATTATTAATTAGTCTATAGACTGAAATGCTGAAATATTGAAATACTGATAGCTGAATAACGGATAACTATATGATATGGTCAAACAAACCTGAAACTGAATTCTATACTGAATACTTAACTGAGATTGAAACTGTGGGAGGTATCATCTAACAGACATGTCTAAAATTTTAGCTGATAGGGGTCCAACCTGTGACCCTTGTTGGAAGTGTGATAGTACTATTCCACAGGTATTAATAGTGGCTATAGAGTCAGTCCTAAACTGGCAGGTGAGCCCTGAGATCAGTCCTAAGCTGGCGGGTGATCCTTGAGATAACGTCAGTCCTAAACTGGCGGGTGAAATCTCTTAATCCTACGCTGGCTACGTAGTTCTAGAACTTAGGGACTGCTACTAAGGACCCACTCCTAACTGGAGGGTGATACCCTATCCCTAGGTTCACTCGGTGCTGAATCCTACTCCTAACTAAACTAACACTGATTACTGAACTGATCTAAGTTTGACTGACATGATAACTGACTAAACTAACTATGCTCATACATGTCTGAAACCATTCTAAAAATACTGAGACTAAGTAAACAACTATATTTCGGGTATTTATAACCCCCAGTACTCAATAGCAATAACAATAGGACCGTATGAAAACTTTGAAACCATTGAGGGGAATCCTTGTTCAGCATTCAACACTTAGGCATTTCATCAAACACATGAGGGTCGTAAGTTAAAGCATGGGAATATTTAAATCATGTGATAATAACATAATCTCAATACTAAAATCATGGGTTGAGGATGTAACATGGGAAAATCACCATTCAAATGTGCCAAGGGAAAATTCCAACAAAAACACATGGTAAACATAATTGAAATCAAAATTCATGATATCTTCTTGAAGATAACTCATAATAACATGTAAAAATCATGGATTTAAACTTGAAAATGGATTCATGGACTCCATGGGTGAAAAGGACCCATGAATGAACATCAGACATACATTAATTGAAGGATTTATGAAGATTCCTCATGGTTTTCTTGAAAATTAAGCTTGAATTTCCTTGATTTCTTTAAGAAGGCTAGGGTTTGTTCTTGAAAGAGAATGTCTTTTTTTGAGAGGATTTTGTGAAATAGAATAGTAAATTATGCTTTAGGGACCCTAAATCCCGTGTTATATACCAAATGGGTGAAGGGAAAAAACCCAATTGCCCTTGGAAAAATGGAATCAAAAGCTGGAAAAATAGGGGCGGGTGATGAGCCGGCGCTGCGGGCTTTGTCACGGTCACCCCTAGCTATGCACTGGTGGGCGTATCGTGGATTTATCCCGGTGCATCTACTATTTTGGAATTCCAAACATGCCCTTACGCTTATCCAAAATTTTGAAACTCACCCGAGATGTACCTTTGACATCCCCGATCATGAATCAACTTAAAAATTAATTTTCCAATGTTGGGAAGGTCAAAAATAAAATCATCGAAGTTTAGGGGCTTTAGAAATAACCAAGTAGTAACACTTAGTGAAATTTTCTAACTCTTGGACCCCTTTTTACATACAATGGTGAGCTGAATTGAGCTAGGATCTTACGGGGTCTTACAATATCTCCCCCTTGGGTATATTCATCCTCGAATGAGACTGCTTAAGCTAAGAACACTGAGGAACTAAGATTATATAATAACATGCATAACTGAAAACATGAATACATGATTGAGTCTAAAAGATAATACATGACTAGGCTGAAATACTAAGGAAAGAATGATATGATGCATGTGGCACTTACGAACTGAATCATGACTGAATATGTGGAATTTGAAACATGATGCATGGACTGAATTAGATTCATAATTTACATAGATGTGGATAAACTATCTCTTGGAATGGCCATATTTATGACACATCAGATAGCATTACTAGATCAGAAGATGGAAAAACCATAAGAACTTGTCTATCTGACTACTAACTGAACTGTTGGCTAAATGAACTGAATTATACTGAAAGTTTATACTCAAATATACATTCCACATCATAACTGCACTTCACTTGAGGCTATTTAAAAATATTCACATGGACATTGATCACCCTATCTACTGAAGTCTAAGCTAAACTAAATTCTCTACTATGTTGAAGCCTACTCGAATCTACAAAGTGCATACATAACACTGTAATACTAGACTTAATCATGAATTCTCAACACCCTATATTTTTACAACTCCTCCTCTCATGATTAATTCTTATTGTCACTTTAGCACCTATATTCAACCTCTTACTAGACATTCACTAACGCGCAATGCATTCATCCACATATATGTAAACATGACATTCAAGCCTATCTTCATAACCACATATGCAATTTTAAACAAACACTCATAAAAATATATTCCTTATATCCTCCAAACCTCTATTATTGACAACTTCCATGCATTTACCCAAGAAAACACACATAAAATTTCAACTAACCATGACATACATAAAAAACTTGGCCTAAATATTTCTTCACACTTACAACCTTAGCTAAAACAAGAATACAATAATCTTTCGATAACAAGAAATATTCACTCTCTTCCATCTAAACAACTATTCATCATCCCTAGCTTGACATAAGAAAAAGTCACTGAAAGGTTAGAACATGAGGACCTAAAACATGAAATGATACTATGCATGGCTCGACACTTTATAGAGGCCAGAGAAATAGAGTATCAACATTATGGATTCATTAAGTAAATTAAAACTAGGGATATACATGACATAGTCTGAAGTTCGCTGATCATTAAGAGTGTAGCATGAGTACTAGAACTGAACATACTATAAAGAATAAGTACATGAGTCATGAGAAACATACCTTGAGTTTGGAGTTCCTGAATTCATGGAACATGATTCGAACTGATGAGTGGATTAAAACTCCTCATAATAGGAATTGGGAGAGTACATGATTTTCTATAAAAGGCACGAATATGAGCTATGATCATAGAGCTGACATGTATGACATGAGTAGATATCATGATGACTGAAGTATAAAACTTTATAGTGAGATCATAATGGGTTAGTCTTCTCCCTCCCTAGTGTTGTTCTACAGCACCCTGGCATCACTACTAGAACCTGAGAGCCTGACTTGGTTAATGGTTCTATCATCTCTCCCTTGGCTTAAAGCCATCATTCTAAGCATGTGAGCATAAACTCTAAACTAAACTATCACCACTTCATACTAAAGTTTGAGGTATAATAAGGCACATAAATGATAACTCACCCTAAGAGACTATGATTGATAATGTAAGACCTACTGCTGGCACTTCCTTCTGATATATAAATTTCTAGCTTTCTATAACCCCAACAATCATTATGCAATAACTTAAACACAGACTAACTTAGAATTTTCAAAAGTGTCACCATACCATGAGTTCACACCATCTAGTGCTTTAACTATACTTCTTATTAGCTCAATCTTCAAAAATTAAAGCTTAGATCCTAACACTTAATATGGATATTCTTAACTCTTAATGAACCATACTGACTTCCTTTATAGACTACTAATATCACATCTCTATACTTATATTTTGAATCAAAAACTTAAATTCTTGTATTCACTATTCAAGCCTACTGATTCACCTTCATACAACTAGCCTTATGGATATAAAATTTACTAAATCCATATAAACTATCCCCATTTTAGTGCTGCAAAACTCCTGGGTTTATGTCTTTAACTTTAGGTCATATGCTATCATAGGATTCCAAAAAGGGATTTGAAACATATTTGATCCCTAAGCACTATGGTACTACCTCTCCATTCGATGACTGATTCATTTGGAAACTAAAATTGAATGACTCTATTTCTGAAATGAACTAAAGTGATCTTTGGGGGTACATTAACTGGGCAATCTCTAACTTTGTGGCATGGCTCACCATACCAAAAACACACATCATTGTTGGCTATACACATACCCTTATGATTCCTACCACTTTCTCTGCAAAGTGGATTAGTACGAACACTCATCCTACTACCCTGTAACTTAGAGCCTGGTGCTCTATCTTGACTGACATCCCTAAACTTAGGCACTGGCTTGAGGTGGAGCTAAGGCAGAAAAAAATATTTGATAGAACTGGGAATGGTCTCCATACTCTAACCTTGGCATAAAACTACCCGTTTTGGCTCTCTTACTATCTCTCTCTTTCTCTATACACTCCTTACTCTCAATCTGCTGAGCATAAACCATTAGTCTAGAAAGGACAACAGTCTGATGATTGTTCTGAGAAACTACTGAATAAGATAAGGTGGTGAAAATAGCTCTAAATTCAGCATGAGAGACATGCTCATTCAGGGGACCTTCCTGAATAGGCGGAGGTGCGGGCTGATTCCCATTCCTCTTTTAGTTTTTCTTTTTGGAAGCCCTTTTCTATGCATAAAAGGAAGGATGAATTAGAAAGATATTTTAAATAGAGCATCATGCTCTTTCGTATGACATAAATATTGAAAGAAGGGAAACTTTTCCTAAAATATCTTGTAGCCTCAAGACCATAAGTGTAGCGTGCTTTACACATATGTACAAAACTCTACTCAATGCAACTTTTAAGACTCCCTAGAACACTGTAAGGACTTAGGCTCTGATACTAAGTTTGTAATACCCTAGGAGTACAACCTAGATGCCACACGGTGATTACAATCACAAGTGACCACAAGCTAACCCATGAGAGAGTAGCTGCGTGAGTACTAAATAAAATTGATAATGTGACATAAGTGGAAATTAACTGAAAAATGCCATAAGGTTTTAAGTACTACAACATATGATTTAAATCATAGTTCTGAAAAATGTCTAAAAATAATATTGATAAGACTGATGATAACAACTGATAAACTAGTTAACTATCTGAAATAGTCTGAAAAGCCTCTATCTAATTAAGGAGTTGATGGGACAAGCCTCCAACTAACTCCAACTGACTACTAAACTAAAATACTAAAATAAACATGAACTGTCCTCGATATATGAGGACTCACCAAGAGTAATTCTACTGATAGGATGATCTTTCTAAGTGTGGTCAGGAAACTAAGCATCCAAACCTTTGATAGAAGACATCATAGCACAAAAAAATATATGCGATCAGTACTTTGAGTGTACTGGTATGAGATATAAGGTTAGGCTAAAATACATGGGTTTATGTGCATAAGATAATGACTGAATAAATCGAATAAGAAAACTAAGTGTAAATGCATGAAAGCTAAAAAATCTAAGAATACGTGACCAAGCATATAACCTGATTTTGAATTAGTCTACAGATTAAAGTACTGAAATACTGATAGCTGAATAACTAATAACTCTGTGCTATGGTCAAACAAACTTGAAATTAAATTCTATACTGAATACTAAACTGAGAATTTAACTGTAGGAGGTATTATCAAACCGACATGCCTTAAACCCGAGATGATAGGGGTACAACCTATGACCCTAGTTGAAAGGGTCCTAGTACTGAACCACGGGTACTAATATGGCTGTGGAGTCAATCCTAAACTAGCGTGTGACCCGTAAGATCAGTCCTAAGCTAGTGAGTGATCCCCAAAGAATGTTAGTCCTAAACTTGCAGGTGACATCTCTTCTAGAGTTTTCTTACAATAATAGATATCACTCTATAATTGGGATGGCTCTATTTGAGGCCTTGTATGGTAGGAGGTATAGGTATCCTATTAGGTGGTTTGAGGTTGGCAAGGCAGAGATGTTTATCCCAGATTTGGTTCACCAAGCTATGGAAATGGTGAAAGTGATTCGGGATAGATTTAAGGTTGCCCAAAGTCGCTAGAAGTCCTATACGGATATAAGGTGAAGAGCATTAGTGTTTGATGTTTGGTAAAGGGTGTTCTTAAAGGTATCTCTCATGAAAAGAGTGATGCAGTTTGGTAAAAAGTTGAACCTCAGTCCCCGGTATGTGGGTTCTTAATTGGTTATGCAAAGGGTTAGTAAGGTTGGATATGAGTTAGAATTTCCTTCTATCTTGAGATCCAGTCATCTGGTGTTTTATGTTTCTATGTTGAGAAAGTTTCTTAGTGATCCATCTCAAATCGTGCCTATTAGAGATATTGGTATGTTAGATTCTTTATCATGTGAAAAGGTCCTGGTTGATATTTTGGATCGACAGTTCTTCCATTGCGGACCAAGAATGTAGCTTCAATAAAGGTTTTATAAAGGAAACACAAGGTTTAAGAATCTACTTGGGAAGCGGTAGAGGGCATGAACTTCAAGTATCTGTTCCTATTTTTTTCTCCCAAAATTTGTTCGGAAGGTATGTGTTCTTCATTATTCTTTTATTTAAAACTTTGTTAAAGGAAAGACTAATTTTCTTGAATCTTTGTTTTCTAACACAGTTAAAGGTTATAGTTGAGGTGTTGGGCTATATATCATACTCATGTTGCCTTATTCCATCATTCGAGGATGAATGATCCAAGTGAGGTAGAATTGAAACACCCTAGATTTTGGTCCTTGGAAAATTTCCTGGGTTTCAACTCTCTGTTGATCATTTGACTTATCATATGATCCATATAGTAAGGATATGGACCATGTGACCTAATTCATATGCTAACCAGTGTTTGGTGGTTGAGTTTCTAGTTTGGTTATGGTTTGGTGGTACGGGTCGTATGATTGTTGATAGGTTGATTGGTTGATATTTCACTTAATTTGAAACATGGTGATTTGACTAGCCTCTGAGTATGAGTGGCTCACTAAGATCCATAAGGAGAAGGTACGATATAAATCGTATGTTTTCCAGTGTCCAGTTTAAATATTTCTACCTAGGGTGCGGGTTGAAGGTATAGATAGTATGATTATGGTACGACTAGGGAAAAGGGTGTCATATAGTGGACAATGTGTGATTACCAATATCTACTCCAGGGTATGATTAATGGGTACCACTCGTATGATATAGGTACAATTTAAGAGGGAGTCATACCTTCCGACAAGAATTTTTACAATTTAAGTTAGGGGTATTCTAAACATTTCCCCTCTTAAGCCCTTATTACCCCACAACATAAAAAACTATTGGTTAATAATATATAGAATTATTGGTTTGGCTATGTGCTAATGGTTTTAATTGGGCAATAATGGCTGGATGTGATAGCTAACCGTGAAGGCGTGAGTTCAATAGATGGACACTGGAAACTCATATTTTCCAACATGATGATTGGTCATGGTGACCATGTAGTTGTGGTGTACATAAGAATCCCCTAAGTTAAACATGTATATATGTATCATGAAGGGTAAGGGGTACACCAAATCCCATGCCCCAATGATATCTCCGGTATATGCAACTACATGTACTGGCCCATTCAGGGTGTAACACTAGATCCATATAGCCGGTGGGTGGTTCTGGGATGGTTAAGCTACATAAACCCAGGTTAATGGTTTTAAATCTATGCTAAACCCGATTCTTTCTTCCCAACATAGAAATATATATATATGTATGAATGTAAATACATATAGTTATTTACTTTGTTTCAAATATTGGTACTATTTTATCCTTATCTGGAGGGCATGCTAGCATTCACCCGCTAACCTATTGACGGGCTTTGTATCCCTACACGATGCAGGCACCAGCCATACTACTCTTTTTTCTTAGTGATCGAATTTAGGAACAACTTAGAGTTGGATTGAAGCAGTGAGCATCCCTATCCAAAAGGCTCTATTTTATGAATGGTCTTGTCATCAAACTTTTGTTATTTCATAAACATTGGTTTTTACTATGGTCGGGCGCATGTCTCGACCAGATTCTATTTTACTTTTGGATATAGTCTTTATAAGACTATTATGGGATGGTATGGGCGGGGTGGAATTGGTATTGGTATTATAGCTGATACTATTTGACTATATTTGACTTATAATTATTCCATCTTATTATGTTATGGAATGGTTATGGATTGGTTTAAGTTATGGTTGTTGGTTCTCTAATGGATGGTTTGACTTATTTTGGATGGTCATGGTCATGGACCTATCCCAAAGTCTTATGTGGTATATAACTCAATCTTGTTATATGTTCGAAATTCACCCAACTTAGGGTATGTTTTTTGAGGTTAGGTTGGATTTTAGGGGTAGTTCCTGGTCTTTATTGGACTTGGGATGCCCATTACAACAAGGACTTGGTTTAGATCGTGTCAAGTTGGAATCATATCCCTAGGTTCATGGTCAATAGGGATTCACACAAAGTCATGTTGAGTAGAGTCTCTTTTAAGAGTGTGTAGTGCACCACACTCATAAGGGAGAGGCTACAAGACATCTAGAAACATTTCTTTTCTTTGTATTTCGTTTTCAAGATTTGGAGTCTAAGTCCTTGAGTCCTCTATAATTTCCATTTGTTTTCTTTCTAGATCATGCCTCAATGATTTGATGCTCATAAAAACTCTTTTTCCCAACTAGAGACAGTGTTGATGGGACATGCTCTACTCATGGGATCCATACTCGGTCTAGCTGTCTAGTTCAGGATCGTTCAGGAGTTCTACTGGTTCCCTCTAGTCCTTCTTAGGCTCATTAGGCTGATGTAATGAATGCTAAGTTTCGTCAGTCTATTCATATCTTGGCACAGTTAGTTGCTACTCAGTTCGAGCATGGTGTTCCTGTTACTCCATCATCTAAGGCCACCAGGGTTGCCCAGTTCATTAGGTTGAATTCTCCAACCATTATGGGAGATAAGGTGGAGAAGGATCCTCAAGGTTTTTGGATGAAATGGAAAAGATTTTAAGGGTTATGCATGCCATGAATGTGGAAGGGGTAGAGTTTGCGGCCAATCAGCTGAAAGATATGGTGTACCAATAGTATAAGGAATGGGATTAGGCAAGGGGTGACACTGATGAGTCATCTCTATAGGAGGTTTTACTATTGCATTTTTGGACTGCTTCATTCCTCAGTAGTTGAGTGAAGTGAAAGCAAAGAAGTTTGTTAACCTGAAGCAAGGAAAGTTGTCAGTCAAGGAGTATCCCTTGAAGTTTCATCAGTTGTTTTGGTATGCTTTGGAGATGATGTCTTATATGTAGGACCAAATTAGAAGTTTTCTCTAGGACTATCTCATGAGTTAATTCTTAAAATTAAAGCTGCCATACTGATCAAGGACATAGATATCTCTAGTTTAGTTGTCTACATGCAATAGGTAGAGAAAGAAAACAAGAAGAAGGTTGAGTTAAATGAGAGGCAGGGAAAGAAAATTAGGTTCTCTGAGTAGGGTGGTGGAAAAAAGTAGAGTAGCAGGGATGGTGGTAAGTGGCCCAAGAAGAAATGGGGCAACTCTGGGTTTTATTCGACGTTTAGTGTTCTTTACCCAAAGCCATTGGGTGATAGGCATTTCTATGGTGGCGACAAATTTAGGGCATAGGGTGCCTAATCTCAGTATAGTGGGGATCAGTTTGCTCTATCGTGTTCTTCTGTAGGTTCTATGATCGTCTACATCGAGGTTTCTGTGATGAGAAAAGGTATAGGTGCTCCGATTGTGGTCAGCCAGTGCATATGCTTAGAAACTATCCTGTTGGTAAGGCTGCCTCTGGGGAAATCAAGGTTTTGGTGCTTCTTCTTCAACTCCAACACCGAAGGGTGCACCCTCTAGTAACGACATTGGTCGAAACCATCTTTATGCATTCACTACCCATCAGGAATCTCAAGTATCACCTAATATCATGAATGGTATGTTGCAACTCTTTTCTCGTGATGTGTATTATTTAATTGATCTGGGGTCCACTCTTTCTTATGTATCCCTCTTTGTGGCTATGCATTTTGGTTATGATTTGGAGTATGTTTCGTACCCATTATTTTTCCTACCCCGATAGGTGACTCTGTCATTGCTAAAAGAGTCTATATGGGGTGTTTGGTATCTGTTGGTAGTAAGGAGACTTTTGTGAATTTGTAAGAATTAGATATGGTTGATTTTGATGATATTTTGGGGATAGATTGGTTGCACTCGTGCTATGCATCCCTAGATTGTCAGACTCGTAAGGTTGTCTTTAAATTTCCTAATGAGCTTGTTATTAAGTGGGAGGGTGGTTCCATAGCTCCTTAGAGGAAGTTTATATCATATCTTAGATCTCGGAGATTAATCTCCAAGGGGTGTCTCTATCACTTGGACCAAGTTAAAGATTCTCACTCGGAGGGTCCTTCTTTGCATTCGGTTCCGGTGGTGAATGAATTTCCTGAGGTATTCCTTGATGACCTTCCTGGTGTTCCTTCAGATTGGTAAATTTATTTTGGGATTGATCTTGTTTTGAACAGTCGTCCAATTTCTTTCCCCCAAATAGAATAGCTCCATCTGAGTTGAAGGAGCTTAAGGAGAAACTCAAGGATCTTTTGGATAAGGGTTTCATCCATCCTAGTATGTCCTCATACGGCACACTAGTATTATTTTTTTGTAAGAAAGATGGATCCCTTCGAATGTGTATTGACTACCGACAGTTGAACAAGGTGACGGTAAAGAACAAATATCCTCTTCCAAGGATAGATGACTTGTTTGATCAGTTGCAGGGTGCCAAATTCTTTTCTAAGATTGATCTTCAGTCTGGGTATCATCAGCTTCAGATTAGGGAGGTGGATTTCCCTAAGACTATTTTTAGAACTCGTCATGGGAATTTTGAGTTCTTGGTGATGTCGTTTGTCTTGACTAATGCCCTGGCGGCATTCATAAATTTGATGAATAGGGTCTTTCATTGGTTTTTGGATCTATTTGTCATTGTCCTTATAGATGACATTCTGGTCTACTCTAAGGGTGAGTTGGATCATACTGATCACCTCCGAGTTGTGTTGTAGACTTTGAAGGAGCAACAACTCTATGAAAAATTCTCTAAATATGAGGTCTGGTTGAACGCTGTCACTTTTTTGGGTAAGATTATTTCTAGTGAGAGGATCATGATAGATCCTCAAAAGGTTACAGTGGTTAAAAAGTGGCCTAGACTCACGACTCCAATCGATATTTCGAGCTTCTTGGGTTTAACTAGCTTCTACATGAGGTTTGTGGAGAACTTTTCTTCTATAGCTATCCCGTTGACTAAATTGACTTAGAGGAAGGTTAAGTTCCTGTGGTTGGATGCATGTGAGGGTAGTTTTCAGAAGCTAAAGGATAAGCTAACTTTGGATCCAATTTTGACTTTTCCTGAAGGTACTGAGAGGTTTGGGGTTTATTGTGATGTGTCCCATGTGGGACTCGATTTTGTGCTGATGCAGTCTGGTAAAGTGATATCCTATGCTTCTAGGCAGTTGAAGGTTCATGAGAGGAAATATCCTACTCGTGATTTGGAATTGTTAGATATGTTATTTGTACTGAAAATTTTGTGGCACTATTTGTATGGAGTGCATGTGGATATCTTTTTTGATAATAAAAGCCTTCAATATATATTTACTTAGAAAGAGCTTAACCTCATGTAACACCCTAACTTAGGTAGGAGTCCCACATCGTCAAAACACAAGAGCAATATTGGGTATATAAGTAAGAAATCCTTACTCTTTAGTGACGTGTTTTAAAGTCGTGCGGGCCTGGGCCCAAAGCGTACAATATCACTAGTGGGTTCGGGATTTACAGGGGTGTATCGGGCCTTGATGGTTTGGGATGATTGTCGTGGCCAGGGCCTCGGCTCAGGTCTAGAAAAAATGGTATCTGAGCTGCTCTTGTGTCAGCCATGTCGATGTGGACCAGAGTTCAAACTGAGTGTAAGCGAATCCTAGTAAGGCGGGGCAAACCTAAGTCCTGAGTATAGGAAAATCCCATTCGGTGGGTCAAACCTCAGCGAGGATGGTGAGTCTACAAAGGGGGGTGTATGTAATACCCCAACTTAGGAGGAAGTCCCACATCGGCAAAACAAGGGAGGGATGTTCGGTATATAAGTGAGAAAGCCTTTCTCTCTGGTGACGTGTTTTAAAGCCGTGCGGTCCTGGGCCCAAAGAGAACAATATCACAGTAGGTTCGGGAGTTACAGGGGTATCTCGGGCCTTGATTTTTCGGGATGCTCGTCGCGGACAGGTCCTCGGCTCGGGTCATGACACCTCAAGCAAAGAAGATGGATTGAGCTTATCAAGGACTATGATATGACTCTTCACTACAACCCAGGTAAAGCTAACGTGGTTGCTGATGCTCTTAGTAGGTTATTGTAATGCCCCGAAATCCTGTCTCAGAGCATTACACGGTGCTTAAGGATACAAGTAGCCCCAAGCTAACACTTTGAGCCTGCTACTTAGTATAAAGATTACTTAAACATAATGAGAGAAAAATAAGGAATCATGTCATATCACATCTAATGGAAATCCGAATGAGTACTGTAAAGGTAACAAAATACTGCAAATCTAAACATACTGACCATCTAGTCTAACAAAGCCTCTACTACTCAAGAAACTAGAGAGCTATTGGGAAAGATCCCCAACTGACTCGAGATGAATTTAAAATAGTAGAACAACTTCTAAAAATACTGAAGTTTCTGGAGATAGGTCCTCAAACCATGAGGACTTACCACAGTGGAGATGTAGATAAAGGTACTCGGGATCACCGACGTTGCTGGGACTGAGCACCTGAACCTACATTATGAGACAATGTAGCACACAAACGTATATGTGAATCAACACTTGGGAATATACTGAGTATATGGGGGTGTAGGCAGCTAAATATCAATACAATAAATCTTTATAGAAAACATATATGGCATTGTAGATGACTCACACAGCTTGAATAAAACTCTCATAAATCATGAATAATGAAACTAGTAGTATAAATCACGTGAGCCATAGCACTTTGTTCTAAATCTATATTTTTTCTTTGATCCCAAGCTTGTAAACTAGTTGAACTCTTAAAACAACAACTTTTAGAACGTACACTTTAGTCTTTTAAAAACAAGGAACCTCTTTGAAACTCAAGGACTTAAAACCTTAATAACTTTAAGACTTGAGACTCTAGGAAACTTTGGAGTTTCTTCTAACCAACATAAACCATGTGAGCTACATGGAGTCCAACATCATGCCCACGTTGGGGAGAGATGTTCTATCCTTACCATTAGAGTAGAACCTTTACTTTTAGTGATCACTAGCTTAACCTACATAGGGTAAATCAAATCCTACGGTGGCTCGATGTTCTGGGGCATGAGACCACGTAATCAAGCTTAGTTCGGTGCTAAGTACTACTCCCATACTAGGCTCAGAACTTTTAGGAAAATCCACCTTATACAATTCAACATTATAAAATGGGAGCCAATATGCTTGCCTTTAACTTAAATCACAAGATGTGGATTCCTTTCTTAACTTAGGATCAAAATTAACTTTTTTTTAAAAAATTTTGGTTGACTATCTTTAACAAGCTTGGAAATTTTAATGATATGGAGATATCAATACCATTCTTGAAATACTATAGAATATATCAAAATTCATTCTTGGACCTTAAAACATGTATACATATTCAAGAAATCTCAATTCAAAATGGAGGGTAAATCATGACTTCAACCTTAAGAGTATTCCAAACATCAATCATAGAAGGAATATGCAATTCATAACATTAATTCTCAATCCAAATCATAAAATAGGTGTAGTATCATAAAATTCAAGACTTGAACAAATCCATAATCTCATTTACTTGAAATATAGCAATTTAGGAATAATTCATATTGAAACATTAAAATCTTTTAAGAAAACACAAAACTTTGGGCACAAGATCGGAAGAAGTGTTCTTGTTCAAACTCCACATACCTCAAATTTTGAACATTGATGAATAAGCTTGCTTGAGACTCTTTCTCATACTTTTGGATGAGGGTTCTTGAAGCCCTTGACTTGGGAACCTTGAATCCCAACACAATTTGTGAAAGCTACGGTGGATTCTTGAGATTCTTGGAAGAGGTTCTGGGTACTTAGGGTTTTTGTTGAGAGAAAAGTTGAGAAAAACCTAATAGAATGTTTGTAAATGACTTCAATTTTGTGTTTGTATAGTTTAAGAGGCTTGGAAAAAGTCCAAAGTGCCCTTTTTAACTCCTGAACGAAGATGAAAAAAATTAAACTGGAAAACCTAATTTTATGGGCCACCGCGACGCGCCACTATTGCGGTGGCTCACTGGAAATTGACAAATAGGATTCTTAGGGTCACTGCGACGTAGAGACATCGCGTTCTCCCACTGGTTGGGACCTGGAACTTCAACGCAACGCTCCACAATCACGCTACGCTACTAGAATTTAACAATTGTCAAATAGACCTTCTCTGCGATGTGCCAAACACTAAAATGATGTTGTTTTACGACTAGGACATAAATTTTCCATAACTTCTTGCCCGGTTATCGGATTTGGGTGGATCTTATATCATTGGAAATCTAATTAAATTTCCCACATGATAAAGAGTCAAAATTAGGTAAATTTTATCTGGTTTAAATGTTACAAACTTAGGAAGTCATTCCTTAGTCTTCTACAAACAAAATTAAACTTAAGAAAAAGTTTGGGGGTATTACAGTTATCGATGGGGAGTATTGATTATGTAGATAAGGAGAAGCAGGAGTTGGTGAAGGATATTCACCGTTTGGCTAAACTTGAAGTTTTCCTCTTGGACTCTAAGAATTGTTGCGTGTTCGTTCAGAAGGTGGTGTAGTCATCTCTTGGTGCTGAAATCAAAGAGAAACAGATTTTATGTGTTCCCAACGTCGATGGTTTTCGAGAAAGGATCTTGTATAAGGTGCATGATTTGTATAATATTTTTATTCCTGGTTAGATGAAAATGTATCATGACCTTAAGGAGATGTATTGGTGGAATGGTATGAAGAGGGATGCGGCTGATTTTGTGGCCAAATGCATGGTGTGTCAATAAGTGAAAGTTGAGCACATGAGGCGCAGATGATTGTATCAAGAAATTGTATTGCCTGAATGGAAATGGGAAGTGATCAACATGGATTTTGTTACCGGTCTTCCTCGGTTTGGAATCAGTTTGATTTGGTTTGGATTATCGTCGATAGGATGACAAAGTCGGCTCACTTTTTTCCAGTGAGTACTAACTTCTCTACTGAGTATTATGTGAGGTTGTATCTTCATGAGATTGGGAACCTGCATGGGGTGATTGTATCTATCATCTCTAATCATGGAAGGCAGTTTACATCTCACTTTTTATGGTCTTTTCAGAAAGGGTTGGGGACTAAGGTGAGTCTGAGTACTGCTTTTCATCTGCAGTAAGATGGGTAGGCAGAAAGAACAATTCAGATGTTGGAGGACATTTTTGGTGCATGTGTGATTTACTATGGTGGTAGCTGGGTTAAGCATTTATCTATTTTAGAGTTTGCTTACAATAATAGCTATCACTCTATCATTGAGAAGGCTTCGTTTGAGGCCTTGTATTGTAGGATGTGTAGGTCTTCTATTAGGTGGTTTGAGGCTGGCGAGGAGGATATGATTTGGAGTTTCCTTCTAGTTTGAACTCCATTCATTCGATTTTCCATGTTTCTATGATAAGAAAGTGTATGGGTGATCCGTTTCAAGTAGTGCATGTTAGAGATATTGGTATCTTAGATTCTTTGTCCTACGAGGCGGTCCCGATTGAGATTTTAGATCGGAAGGTTCATCGGTTGTGGACCAAGAATATAGCATCGGTTAAGGTTCTACGGAGTAACCACAAAGTTGAAGAAGTTACATGGGAAGCAGAAGGGGACATGAAGTCCAAGTATCTATTCCTATTTTCTGTTCCCAGAATTTCGTGCGAAAGGTATGCGTTGTTCATCATCCCTTTGTTTTCAAACTTTGCTAAAGGAAAGACTGATTTCCTTGCATCTTTGTTTTCTAACTTAGTTAAAGGTTAGAGTCGAGGTGCATTCTTATCATGGTGACCCATTGGATTCAAGGTCCAAACTTGCCCTAAACCTTGCCCGAAAAATCTAAAAAATCCCTCGAGATGTACTTCCTACTTCCCTGAACATGAATTGACTCAAAAACCAATGTCTCGGGGTCAGGAAATTCAAAATAAAATTCCTCGATGATTAGGGGTCTTGAAAATGGCTAAGTCCCTAACATTTAGTGAAATTTTCAGGCCTTAAGACCCTCATGCATACAACTAAGAGCTGAATAGAACCAACAATAATACGGGGTGTTACATTATCTCCCCCTTGGGAATATTCATCCCCGAATGATGGGTAGGAACTTGTTGAAGCTCTAAATGTATGCAATAAAGAACGTAACCTCGCATTGAATTTTTTCCTCAACAAAACATACAAAGGCATCAAATGATCTTCATGATAACCCTTAGTGAAACGTGTAAGCACGAAGCGTGAGATAATAAGAATTGTCATAGAGGTCACCTTGCACATGAGTTCTAGGGATCATAATTATCACAACATAAGGTATAAGTTTATTTGGTGATTATAGCCCTGATTTACATCAGTATAATCATGAAATGAGATTTCACTGGAGATAGGAATAGAAACATTCTCTAACTTACAAGATACAACGAATAGATTTAAACTTAGAGACACTAATAATCTATGCACAAATAATAAATAACATACTTCATCATTTCCAACTTACAATTCTCCCATCACACATCTAACCAGAGGGATTTGAGTCCCACTGATTAGTACTCCTATGTTGAAGCCTAACTCGGAGAAAAGAGGTTCTAGATTAAGCTACGGGATCTGATAATCTACATCCCTTTAAGAATATTACTTCACACTATCGTTCTAATCAACACCCTCAGGCCAAAAATCAAGGAGTAACAACCACATAATGCATTGGTTTGTACTTTCATCACTCACCACATTAAAGCCTATCCTTACTACACCCACTTCATGGATCTCCCCACTAAAATCACCAAATTCAATCACTCTCACAAATATTTTTTGCCACATATCTCCTTCCTAACTACTTCACATAACGAAAGTCCATTTCCTTCTTCCCCCTTCACCTATAACCCTAGCTAAGAAAATCACATCAAAATTTTCATATTCAAGAACATCTACTCCCCTGCCTAAGACACTACTAATCTTCTATAAACACCATCATACTAACATATGGAGGTCCATTGAGGGACCCGAGCATAAGCATCATGAATGGGAGTAACACTTATTCTATTATGACTTATACTTATTGCACTACTCAAGGTGGGACATGAGAAGAAGATACGATACAATAGACATAAAGTACGCCATATATCAAGTGTTTGTATCATAAGAAAAGAGTCATTCGGGTATAAACAAAACACAACATGAGTTCTTCGGATTGGGAAAAGTGAGAAACATGAGCGCATATATCATGAGTCATATAACATAAGGCCGGAATTCATAAAGTCAACGACTGAGACAAGGATTGATATTGCTTCTAATTTTCAAAGTAAATATAGTCATGAGTTTGCATGAACCTTATCACTTTGGGATAGACCCGACATAACATGAATAGATAACATATAGCAATCATAGTTTCTTAGAACCAAGCATGATATAAGACATGGACTTTTATGGATCATGATCATCATAACGTAAAGCCTGAATACATGAATGACTGGATCTACTGAGACATTATTTCTTCTAGTTTGGAGGTCAGAACATGAACATAAGTCCTTAGAGAATTCAAACCATAGGCATAGGCATGACTTGAATACACGACGTAAGGCATTAGCAGAATGACCACATCTATTGAAGTTGGAGGAGCTTGCTTGAATAGGAATCGATTTTTCATGACTCTTCCCTAAAACTTGCCATCAAGAGAAAATTCAAAACCTACCTTAGTCCATCATCTCTCTATTAGATAAAAGTCACAAATTTAGACTTTTGGACCTATCCTCACATAAAATCTATAGCCACAACCCTCAACACAAAGGGGATATCACCATACACATAAACACTAAACTCTCCCTGATAAGCTATACTTTGAAGGCCTTGCTCATCGAAAGTGCTACTCATAACTTTCACTAGCCTCTAAGACATCACCCTACAACTCCCACTATCATGAGTATACATATCCATACCTCCTTATCACATAACAATTCATTCTCCATTACTTAACATACTCACATTAAACCTCTAATTGCATAACTTACAACTTAATAAAATTTGTAAAACTATACCAAAGGCACATACTGCCTTTCTATATTTTCTCAACAACTATAAATAACACCATACAACAACTCATCGAACATCTCTATAATAAAAAATTCAAAAATGTGAGCTAGGTACACATGACATTTATACACATCAAACCTTATCTAACAACATGCTACATGGGGGTTTCAATTTATTATTATAAAACCTAACTGTCTCACCTACTTAATGACTCAACCACCATTCATTGTTTTAACACTAGCCCTCATGTATATATACCATAATTATTCACTCATTTCTTAACAAGTTGCCAACCTAGGATATTTCACACCTCACATCAAGCCTAGTAATTCGTTCACAAAAAATATGCATCATTAGTTTTATGCTACTATTCTTATCACCACAATCCATAGCTAAAGTTCAAGCCAATAGTTTAGCATTAATTACAGACCACCAATAAAGATTTCCACAAACTATACTAGTCCATCGAATTGGGAATTCAACCCAGATACCTCATTTTACTTAACTACTACCTTCAATCACATCCTCTCCATGACATTACTACTATACCTCATAATCCACTACATACCTTCTCACATGTAGTACTAGCTTACAACTACTGGAGAAATGACAATCAAGGGGGTAAAATCACATAATAAGAATTATCGATCTTAATCTTATATTATAACCCATTAGTATCATATCAATATATTCTACATTCTCACATCATATTTTACTTAACCATACATACATCCCCACTACCTTTGAATCTATATACACCAATGAGTCTCTACTCATAACTTATTAACTAATCTACCTTTTTAATTCACAACCTATAAATGATTTCTATAACCACCATAACTATCCACTCTGAGCTCTATCCCTATTTTGAATAAAAAACAATCATAGCCAATCACCCCCTTCACAGACTACCATACAATCTACAAATATTTCTATAACATTAGATGATCACCATAAAAGAGCAACCCACCCCTTAGTCAAGGGTTATACAACTAAAACTACTTGTATATGTAAAAGTCACCCCACTCTGACTTTTAGACTTGTGACTTCATATAACTAACTTCTATACCATCTTACTACCAATAGGCCATGAACCATTAACAAATATTACTACTCGGGTGGAAATACTATTCCAATATTCTGTCACATATCTTTGCCCTTAAGTATGACATTCATAATAAGGATTTTGAAAAAAACTGAGTACACTTTATACCTCAGGCTGAAAAACATAATTTTATTAAGATAGAGGTATACGCTTGAATCAATGCACTTTGAAGCATTAATGGGCTCTTTTCAAGTCCTTGTGCTATCTCATAACTTCATGGATAACTCAATAAAAAAGACCACATTATTGGAGATTTAAAATCTTGGACTTGTATCACCTCGCCAAAAAGGCCTGACCTATAAAATTAGAGCAAGGAAGGAATTTGGATAACTTTCTTATGGATGACACTATAGCACAAACTAGAGTATGAGAGAAGGGAAACAACTCCTAATGTCTGGTAGCCTCCTGATTAGAAGTGTGGTGCACAACACACCCATAAGCAAGAGTCTACTAGAAATGACTTCACAGATATGCTTGGACTATGTATCGTGTTCTGATACCAATCTTGTCATAGCCCAAATTAAGGCCTTGGACATGATGGACATATTGAACCTCGAAGGCTCATGAGACCTATTAGCATACTATCATAAGCAAAATCATACATAAATCAAAGTGCGGAAGATATAATAGTGTTCATTGGAAACTTATAATCTGAATTGTGTCAACAAGATATGACAATACAACACTTCAACTACCATCTACAAGGCCACTACTGAATACTAACTTTCTAGGCCCGAACAAATCCCTCAGCTAGACCATACACTGAAAAATTCAACATATAAATAAATGCCTTCCAAAAGATGGATGGCTCATAAATTCTATCAAATCCCAAGTGTTCTATTGATGTGATAGACCATGGGACTTTACCACATAACCAAAAATATAGGGGATCAATTCACAAAGGTACTAGTATGTAGATTAATCCAAAAACAAAATATATTTTTATTCAATATAGGTGAGAGCATTTCATAAATGCATGTCAGCATAAAAAAAATTAAAAATACACGATCATAATTTAATGATCTTCCAAAACATCTTTTAGAACTCATGACTCAACTCTTTGTCTTACTTCCGAGATAGATGGTATACCCTACATTTCTACGATACCATGGGATATATGAAATCTGCCCTTGACTTGGTGGACAAGCCATCAATCCAAGTTTGCCACAAGCAATGGAGTCTCTATTTTCTACTATGATATAAGGACATCTGTAATACCCTACATATTTTGAGATAGAAATCAAACCATTGTTCTTACATGTGTAAGCCATAATTCCATGATTTACTTTTGAATTCATGTGTCATGATCTTTATCATACTGTGGGAAGTGTTTTCAAAATAAATGTTCATAGGAATCATGTAATACCCCATGGTTGTAAGGCTCTTTTGGTACATCTAAAATGACCTTTAGGACCTCCATAGTGATGGTAGATCTTGTGTTGATGTTGTGGGAGGTGTTGGGGTGTTTTCAAACCTCAAAAGTAAGTAGGCGTCACAAAGTAGGGCCAAGGTTATGGCTAGGCATTTCATTGCCATCGCCTACCTTCACTGGGAAGGTTAGGCAATGGCTTAGGAAGTGCCCACCTTGGGTTAGGCCATGGGCAAGGCACCTCCCAACCTATGTTAGGCAATGGGTTAGGTGCCGTCCAACCCAAGTTAGGTCATTGGCTTGGCGCTGCCCACTTGATGTTTTGTTGCTTAGGGGCTCTATTTTTGTGTTATATCAAGGGAAATCAAGTCTTTTTACATTACATAACCACCCCTAAACATATTTACACGAAATCAAAGTCCTTAAATACATTTTAACACTATCAATTCCCTAGTTCATCTTTCTAGAACACAAGAGGAGAAAAATAACCTAGGGTTTGAACCTTCAAGCTTAAAGGGTCAATTTTTTTCATGATTTCTTCGTCATTAAGGTACGCTGGGTTATCCTATATATTTTAGGCATATTTAAATCGTTTTTAGCAATTTTTAAAGCTATGAAATCATGTTTTCCAAAGAGATTTGAGAGCACTTTAATGTACATGCTTTGTGAACCCATGTAGATGACATAATATTTTTTTCTTTAGACCTTATTAAAAAATTAAAACAATGTTCATGTATATGTATGTATTTTCTATTTTGCAAATTGAATGAGAGCATGAATAATTAACTCCCATTTCTTGTTATGATATCTTCTTATTTACATGTTGTGGATTATGTAATGGCACGGTTGGAACCATGAGATGAAGGTTTTAGATTATTTTCAAAATTGTTACTTGTTATGATTTGAGGAGAGTGTGTGTTTTTGTTTACAAATATTCGATGTTCTAATCGAAAGAATTGCATGAGTTTTTTAAGAAATAGACCATCATGTGTTGAAGTATTGAAAAGGTAGAATCTTTGCATAAGTTTGCATATGTTTTGAAATAAGGTCTCTCTTGCATTATTTAAATATTTTTGGAGGTCAAATGATTGAGTTGATTGAAAAATATAAAGCAGAACATTACATCACTAAGATATATGACTTGCAAGTCTTGGTATAATGATACCAAAATAGAAAATCCTATGAAAGACTCAGAATAGAACAAAATACAGATTATTACTCAAATTTTCAAAAGTTGATTTCAGAAAGATGCATGTTTAGAAAAAGACTAAAAATAGACTTAAAGAGAGTAAGGTGATTACCCAAAGAAGAATTTTAAGTGTAAGGGATCATCATTGGAAATTGTGTTTTGCCGATACAGATTATACGTTGGCCTAGTGCCCTGTGGCATATTAGAACCAGAAATTCTAACCCTTGCAACAAACATGGGTTGGGGGCTTGGCCATCGAGTTAAGGGAGGACTCCATATAGCTTGTGTGGTCTTAGAAATATAGGGTGTACCATCTATCTCAGAAGTAAGACAAAGAGTTAGTCATGATTTACAGAATTATTTTGAAGCTTATTGAATATGCCCATGCATTTTCAAATATTTTATGATGAAATATATTTTTATGAAATTCTCTCACTTATGTTATATATTAGAAAATTGTTCTGCATACCAGTACACTTTGTATTGACCCTCTATATTTCAGGATTTGAGGCTCAACCCCGCGGTCCTTTTAAGTAGATCATTGTCAGTCGTTCGAAGTTGGTGAGGCTCCTTTATTTTTGGAAGGCCTTATTCTTTGTGATGTTTTCCATTTGGTTCTAGTCCATGGTCAGATCAGGGGCCTTGTCCCAGTTTCAGATAGATGTTGTTTTTTAATTTTTAGTAGAGATTTTGCAGACTCTTATTAAATATTTTTGGGTCTTGTTTAACTTATGATTGTGTTGTTTAGTTGATAAAATTAGATGACCATGTTTTTATTTTTTCCGTATTTTATAGTTATGAATTATGCATATGACTGCCAGTTAGAAGGGCTCTTGGGCCTTTATGGTTCCGAAGGCCTGTCGTGGCTAGAGCTTAGGTTTGGGTCTTGACACACTTGGTATCATAGAACAGTTCATGGTCCCAGGGTATCTGTGAAATCACATTGGGTATAGTCCTGTTTATGGGTTTGTAGTGTTCCACACTTAAAAGGAGAAAACTACTAGGCGTTTGGAATATTTCACTTTTCTTCATGTTCTAGATTATGTCATTGTGTTGTCTATTTAGCGGTTATCCAAATTCCTTCTTTACTCTAATTTTATTAGCTATGTCTCATTGTTGAGTTGATTCAAGTGCAGAAGCTTAGAGTCTAAATGATGTGGTCTTTTCTAATTGAGTCATAAAAGATTATGGAATAGTACAAGGACTTGAGAGGAGCCCATTAGTACTTTAAGGCATATTGATTTGAGTTATACTTTATCATGATGAAATCATGATTTTCAGCCTGAGTATGAAGTGTATTCAGTCCCTTTTCTAAAATCCTTGTTATAGATATCATGCTTAAGGGAAATGAGAAATAGAAGAATGTTGGAATAATATTTCCACTCGAGTAGTAGTGTGTGATAAAGTGTCATAACCTATGAGCTGTAAGATGGTCATGAAGTTAGTGATATGAGGTCATAAGCTTAGAAGTCAGAAGGAGGGTGACTTATGTATAAAGAAGGTAGTTTAGTTATATAACCATTGATTGAGGGATGAGTTATCATCTCATAATGATAGAATAGTATGGTAGAAATATTTGTAGATTGTATGGTAGTCTCTGAAGGAAGTGGCTGGCTATGATTATTATTTATTCAAAATAAGAAAGGATCTCAGAATGGATAGTTATGGTCGTTGGAAAAATCAATTATAGGCTATGAATGGAAGGGGTAGTTTAGTCAATAAGTTATGGGTAGAGACTCATTGGTGTAAAGGAAATTTGAAGGTAGACTAAATATATGCATGGGTAAGTAAATCTAATGTGAGGAAGTAGAATAGGTTGATAATATTGTAATGGGATATAATATACGATTAAGATCGACTATCCCTATTATGTGAGTTTACCCTCTTGATTCTCTTTTCTCTAGTCCTTGTAAACTAGTACTATGTGTGAGAAGGTATGTAGTAGATTTTGAGGTGTAGTAGTAATGTTGTAGAGAGGATGAACTTATGGTCCATAGTTAAGTGAAATAAGTGACTTAGGTTGATATTTCTATTCGATTGATTTGTATAGTCTATGGAATGCTCCATATGATTGGTGTTGTTAATAGGCTTGAACTTTAGATGTGGATTATAGTGGTGAGAATTATAGCTTAAGTTTAATGATGCATGTTTTGTGGGAATAAATTAGTGGGCTTGACGTGAGGTGTGAAATTACCTAGGTTGGTAACTTGCGGAATAAGGAGTGGGAAATTATGATATATATATATACGTATATATATATAGTCATGAGTATTAGTATTTAAAATGATGAATTGTGGTTGAGTCATTAAGCGGATAAAGGTGTAAGTATAAAAGAATAAGTTAAACCCTGAGGTAGCATGTTGTCAGATAAGTTGTGATGTGTATGAGTGTCACGTACACCTAGATTTCATTCTTGAATCTTTTAGTATGGAGAAGTCTGGGAGTTGTTGTATAGTTTTATTTAGAGTTGAATTAAGGAAATATGGGTAGGTAATATGCACTTTTAGAATTATTTTACAAATTTTGTTAAGTTGTAAGTTTTGTGATAAGAGGTGTTATGTTAGTATCCTAAGAGGTTGAAGATAGAGCAGTAAGTGTTAAAAAGCATGGATGTCTAGGACCATGATAATGTTTGTCATAAGTCGATAACTTTAGGGGTTGGAGAAAGTTATAATTAGTGTCCCTGAAGGGGGAGGTCCTAAAAAGAAATTTGTGTGTTTTTACTAAAATTATTGAGGGGAGTTGTGTGCATGTGTACACTAACCCCCCATTGTGTTGAGATTTATGGTTATAGATTTGATAAGGGGATATATCCACAAGTCTAGGATTGTGACTTTGATCTAAGGGGCAGATGGTGAATTAAGTTAGTTCCCAAATTTTCTCAGTGCGGCAAGTTATGGGGAGGAGTCATGATAAACCTATTCCTATTCAAGAATATTCCTCCTACTTCAGTTTAAAAGGTCATTCTGCCAATGTCTTATGTATTAAAGTCCTGCCTATGTCTAAGGTCTGAGTTCTCTATGTAACTCATGTAATGTTCCGACCTCTAAGAAGCAATGATGTCTCAGTAAATCCAGTCTTTCATATACTCACGCTCTATCTTATGATGTTCATGATCCATAAATATGTGTCCCAAATCATGCTTGGTTATAAGGAACTATGTTTCATATGTTACTAATTCATTTATGTCGGTATTAACCAAAATGATAACATTGTGCAAACTCATGACTATTTTGGCTCTAAAAATGAGAAACAATAGCTTCGAGTAGACTCGTGGTGAAGTGCTCATGTTTGTCACTATGGTCTGTCCTAAGCACTCATACTGTGTTTTGTTTATGCTAAAAAACTCTCTACTTATGATCCAGACATGTGAGATATAAAGTATTTCATGTCTATCGTATCGTATCTTCACCTCATGACCCATCTTGAGCAGTGCAAAAAGTATATGTTATGATCTAACAGTGTTACTCCCATTTATGATGTTTGTGCTTGGGTCCCTTAATGACCCTCCATATATTAGTATGATGGTGGTTGTGGAAGCATAGTAATTTGTTATGTAGAGGAGTAGAGGTTCTTGAAGGTGAATTTTTTTATATGATTTCTTGAGCTAAGGCTGTTGGAGTAGGGGGAAGAAGAAAATGAACTTTCGTTATTTGAAATAGTTAGGAAGGAGATATGTGGGAAATTTTTTTGTGAGATTGATTAAATTTGCTAGTGTTAGTGGGGGGATCCATGAAGTGGGTGTAGTAATGATAGGTTTGAATGTACTAATTGATGAAAACACAAACTGATGTGTTACGGGCTTGGTATTCCTTGATTTAAAACTCAAGCGTGTTTGAGGTTAGGGATAAGATAAAGTAATTTTCTTAATAGGATGTAGAGTACAGGGTCCCATGGCTTAAGTTAACACCTTTTTTCTCCGAGTTAGACTACAATATAGAAGCATTATGTAGTGGAACTCAAACTCTTATGGTTAGATGTGTGATGGGAGAATTGTAAGTTGGGAAGTATGAAGTATGCTATTTATTGTTTGGGGCATTGACAAGTAACGTCTCTAAGTTTAAGTCTATTCATTATACCTTGTAAGGTAGAGAATTCTTCTAATCCTATGTCCCACGAAAACATTATTTCATGATTAGTACTGATGAAAAATCCGACCTAATAAACTTATACCATATGTTGTGATGATTATGATTCCTAGAACTCTTGTTCAAAGTCATCTCTATGTCAATTCTTATTACTTACGCTTCGTGCTTACACTTTTCACTTGTGTTTATCATGAAGCTCTTTGATGCCTTTGCATATTTTATTGAGGAAAAATGTTCAACGAGACATTATGTTTCTTATTCCATACTTTTAGATCTTCAACAAGTCCCTACCCATCATTCAGGGATGAATGATACCAAGGGGGAGATAATGTAACACCCTGTGTATTTCAAGCTAGAAATTGAACCGTCGTTCTTACATGTGTAAACCATAATTCCATGATTTACATTTGAATTCATGTTTTATTATCTTTATCCTAGTATGGTAAGTATTTTCGAAATGAAAGATGTTCATAAAAATCATGTAACATCCCATGGTTGTAACGCTCTTTTGGTACATCTAAAATAACCTTTAGGACCCCTGTAGAGAAGGTAGATCTTGTGTTGATGTTGTGGTAGGTGTTGGGTGTGTTTTCAGACCTCAAAAGTAAGTAGGCATCACAAAGTAGGGCCTAGGGAATGGCTAGGTGTTGCATTACCATCGCCTACCTTCACAAGGAAGGTTAGGCAATGGGTTAGGCGCTGCCCACCTTGGGTTGGGCCATAGGCTAGGAGCTTCCCAACCTGTTTTAGGCAATGGGTCAGGTGCCGCTCAACCCAAGTTAGTCCATTCGCTAAGCGCCACCCACTTTATGTTTCGCAGCTTAGGGGCTCCGTTTTTAAGTTATTTCAAGGGAAACCAAGTCTTTTTAGTTCCATAACCATCCCTAAACATATTTACATGAAATGAAAATCCATAAATACGTTTTAGTACTATCAAATCCCTAGTCCCTTTTTCGTAAACACAAAAGGAGAAAAAAAACCTAGGGTTTGAACTTTCAAGCTCAAAAGATCAATTTTCTTCACGATTTCTTCGTCATTAAGGTACGTGGGGCTATCCTAAAATTTTTGGGCATATGAGATCATTTTTAGCAAGTATTAAAGCTACGAAATCATGTTTTGCGAAGGGATTTGAGAACACTTTAACGTATATGCTTTGTGAACCCATGTAGATGGCATAAAGTTTTGATATTTAGACCTTATTATGAAATTAAAACAATGTTCACATATATGTATGTATTTTCAGTTTTGCAAATTGAATTGTGAGCATGAATAATTAACGCCCCTCTTTTTATGATATCCTCTTGTTTCACATGTTGTGGATTATGTAATGGAATGTTTGTACATAATTAATAGTTTTGGGCCTTGTTGAACTTTTGCTTGTGTTGTTTAGTTGATAAAATCAGATGGCCATGTTTTCATTTTGTTTTCTGTATTTTATAGTTATGAATTATGCATATGATTGCCAGTTAGATGGCCTCTCGTGCCTTCATGGTTTGGGATGCTCGTCGCAGCTAGGGCCTCGATTCAGGTCGTGACACTATCGCCAATTTACAATCCATATTATAAGACATCATACACCCATATCGGCAAAACACGGTTTCGGGTTATGAGTTATCTGAACTGAAGCGTTCTTCGGGTAACCAACTAGCTCTCTTTAAGCACATTTTCAGTTCTTTAAAACCATGCTTCATGCATATAAAAATTCAATGATTATTTTGTTAAAGGCATATCATCATTGGATATCGTCATACCAAAACTTGCAAGTCATTCATATTATCCACCTTTCTTATTCAAAAAATTCAAAAACGTTCATATGGCCACCAAAAGTTTTATCAAATCACACGAGCGTTCTTATTTTCAAAAGCATATGTAAACTCATGCACATACTCTCTTTAAAAATCTTTAACACATGGTGGCTAATTTATTTATTCAACTCATGTATTTCTTTCAGTTAAGACACAAGAGCCTTTAGCATAAGAAATACCTCTTTTAAAAATGTGCAAGTCAATAATGCGTAATGGTTAAAGAGGCATTTTAAAACTCATGAATAATCATCATTCATAAGCCATCCCCAAAATTAGTTATACATAAACCTCATGATCAAAAAGGGCCAAGAACTCATGCTTTTAAACAATTAACAATCCATGCCATACATTGACCATAAATTTCTTCATGGGGAAAGGAATTTCACAAGTCACATTCATAAATCGGTTTTCGAACTCAAATTACATATGCACGAGATTGTAAATAAAACGTATGGAAAAATCCCATGACAACTACATACTTTTTTCAAATTATGTTCATGATGCATGCTCTTAAATCATTTTCTTAAAACACATTACATATACACACATGTATAAACTTTAAAGTTTCTTAAAATCGTAAAACCTATGCCCATGAGATTTAGGATAGCCCACATACCATAAGTTTCTTAACTTGTGAATGAAACCCTAATCTTGATTCTTTCTTGAAGGTTCTTAAACTTTGGGAGCTTGAATTCTAGATTACTTGGGGAAAAAGAGTTGAACTTTTTTGTTCTTGAGGAAAGGGGAGGGTTTTATTAAGAGTGAATTGGAGAAGAATGGAAAATAATGCCCTAATAGATGCCTCAACTATTTAAACTAGAACTGGATACAACAATGTTACCTTGACGCGGTCTAAATTGCGGTAGTTAATTTCCCCCAACGCGATACGGTGAGTGTGAAGTTGGGAATAAGGTCGCGACACGGTCTTATCAGGGTAGCCCACTAAATTCACGATCTAAATATGCCCCAAACCTTGCCCAAAAAATCCAAAACTTGCCTGAGCCGTACTCTCTACTTCCCTAAACATGAATTAATTTAAAAGACAATGTCTCAACGTCGGAAAGATCAAAATAAAAATCCTCAAAGTTTAGGGGTCTTGAAAATGTCTAAGTCCCCAACACTTAGTGAAATTTTCAAGCCTTAAGCCCCTCATGCATGCAACTAAGAGCTGAATAGAACCATGAATAATATGGGGTATTACAGTTTGTTATGTTTACTCAGTCTTAATAGCTTGAGTAATAGTTGTAAAATTTAATAGATTTTTCCTATTATTATCTATGGGGTAGTTATCCCACCAATATTTTATAGTACCAGTAAATCCTGATATATAATCAGAGTATCTGATTGTTTATCTGTCATTTGTTAAGTTTATATGTCGTAATGTCCATTTCCATTTCATGTAGTTTATTATATATGTGATGTTCTTCTAATCCATATATATTCCATTCAGAAATTTCTCTTCCAGAATGTGAAGTATGAGATAAGAATTCATTTTCTTCATATTGGATATGCGGAAAAGTAGGCTTTTATAATAATTCTTTTTTACTGAATATTTAGAACATAGTTTGTTAATTTCATTATCGTTCTTTTCCGATAAAGTTCTTATAACCTTATCATTTGAGACTTTAATTCAGGTTTTAATCTTTCTTTAATTTTTTCTAAAATATCATCTGTTACTTCAAATTTGGGAAATTTATCTTTTGAGAATTCTGGTAGTTTAAATATTAGGTGAGTTTCCAACTTTTTATCATAATGAGAAGAACTTGTTTTATCTTTAAAAGTTGATTTATTCTCGTCTTCGAGAATCTACTTAAAAACCATATATAGAAGTTGGTTTGTACAACTATTTTGTTGAAGTATTCAATTTATATCCTTATTTTTAAAATCACCTTTAGTATCTACTATATCTAATTTAAAGGGTGAAGCTATAACAACTCTACCATCTTCTGGTAGGCTAATTTCTTCTGTCGGAGTGATTATTGATTCTACTACTTTATCAATAGTATATCATTTATTAACAAAATTTAATGATTCCTTTTGATCTTGTAATTTTCCTGTAATTTTAATCCATTTAAAAAAATCAATATTACATCTAAATCTTTTCATATCATTACACCATTTTCTCTAAAAGAATATATATTTTTTAATTAATATCTTTATTTATACCATTCTCTTTTAATAGAATTTTCTGAGCTTGTCCATAATTTATCTAACTATTCAAAGTCAGGTTGACATATAACATCAGATCTAACCAATAATAGGGAATCTTTTACACCTAGAATTTCACTAGCAGTGGGACTTATTGATTTTTTTGTTTTTAAATTTAGAGATTGATATTCCACTTTGGGAAATGTTTTTAAGAAATATAATCCTTTTAACTTTCTTTCAATATCTTCTAATGTTACTATAATACCCTATACTAATCCTAGATTGATCCAGCTCTTAGTTGCATGCTTAAGGGCCTTAAGGCTTGAAATTTTCACTAAGTGTTGAGGACTTAGTCATTTTAAGGCCTCTTAACTTCGAAGATTTTTAACTTGGTCTTCTCGACCCTGAGATGTTTATTTTTGAGTTACTTCATGTCCAGGGGGTGTAAGAAGCATGTCTTGGATAAGTTTTGGATTTTTTAGATAAGGATTGGGTCATGTTTGGATTCGATTCTAGAACCTCACCGCGATAATGGTGTGTCGCGGTGGGTATAGCGATGAGCACATCACTGCCTCATGGTGAAGTGTTTTGTCAAGTTCTTGATTTATAATTGCATTCATGTGTCATGATCTTTATCCTATTCCATGAAGTGTTTATGAGGTCAAGAATGTTCATAGGAATCACTTAGAATAAAGTTGAGCTAAGATCCTTGATTCCTCCAAAGTTTGGTATTCAATTCTACAAGGGTAAAAATGTGTATAATTTTTGATATATGTGGAATTTTTATTCTCAGTACATACCAAATTGTAGATAATTGAATTAACTTTCCAACGATACCAATTTCACCTTAATTAGATACTCGAGCGAAAAGTTATGATCGTTTTTGTCAGAACCAGTAGCTCATCACAATTTGACCGCATTGTGATGAGCCTTTAATCCGCATTCCAGTTATGTATTTTTGGTTTAAATGATGTAAGGGGAATTGGGTTTTTCCCACCTCAACCCAATTCGTAAAAACACGACCTAAGGCTTCATTTAGGGCGTTATATGCCCATATTCTCCACTTTTTCTCTCAAGAACAAACCCTAATCGCCCCTGCAAGTTCATCCATTCCATCATCTTCTCTTCAATAAAAATCAAGATTTTATGTTCTCTAATCTTAGAATCTCAAGAAAGCTTTCAAGATCATTTCCATGGCTTTCAAGGTCAAGGTTTCTTCACCAAGTCAAGTCCATTAAGGTATGCGGGAGTTCATCCCCAGGCCCCCTTTCACCCATGGAGCCCAAAAACCCTTGTCTTTCAATTAAAGAATGAAATTTTTATCATTTTGATATATTATATGCTCAATAAGATTGAATTTCATGTTTCCATGGTGATTTAAATTAAATTCAGCACACGTATGATCCCATGCAAGATTTGATTTACTCATGCTATGGATTTTGTTTCCCATGTCATACTTAAGTAAATTTCATGTTGAATTGAATTCTTATGTTTAGAATATCCCCATGTACAAGTCCATGCTTTCTACATGTTTGATGAATTGCCCATGTCTTGGTTTGAATAATGATTCCCTTAGTAATTTGACTAAATTCTTGTCCAAGGATGTTTTTATGAAAATTTAGGTTATCTCATGCTTTAAGTTTTGATTCCTATGATGTATCCAATTTAATTCCATGTTATAATATCGAATTATAAACTTTGTCATGTATACAAACATTTTCAAGTGAATTAATCTATTCATGCTTTGAGTAATAAGTTTCCATGTCCTATTTCATTAATTTCATGTTAAATCCCCAACTTAAGAATTTAGTCATGCACTCATGTTGTTTTTACATGTATATCATAGTCCCATGTTCAAGTTCATGAATCGCTTGTGTTTGATGAAATGACTAAATGTTGGGTTTTGAATAATGATTCCCTATTGTGGATTTTAAAGCTTTTATGTGTTTTTATTGTTATTCCATTAAGTCTTGGAGTGTTATGAATACCTGTTACTTAACTGTTCACATAGTTTTCAGTATCCTCAGAATGGTTTCAGATAAACCATGAGCCTTGTCATTCAGTAAGTATCATGTTCAGTTAAACTTAGTCCAGTTTCAGTTCCACTATCAGTTTATACATTAATAATTACCTCAAAATCCTTCTCTATTATTTTTAGAATACCATAACCTGAGCTTATCAATTATTAATTATTAGTTCATGCACCAGTTAGTATTTCAGTGTCTTTTAATTGGGAGTAGGATCTAGCATCGAGCAAACCCTGGGATGAGGGATCACCTGTCAGTTGAGGGTGTGACTCTTAGTAGCAATCCCTACGGTCCAGAACTATATAGCCAGTGTAGGTTTAAGATGTTAATCTGCTAGCTAAGGGTTGACACATATCTCACCAGATCACCTTCCAGTAGAGAGTGACTCTTTAGTCCTTTAGGACATCACTTTAGTGAATCCACACAGCTAGTGTTAGTACCCGTGGCATTATACTGATACCCTTCAAACTGGGGTTACAGGTTGGACCCCAATTAGCTCAGATTGAGGCATATCGGTTAGATGATACCTCCCACAATATCAGTACAATATTCAGTGTAGTTTCAGTTTAGGTTTGTTTGACCAAAGCATACAAATCTTTAGTTATTCAGTTATCAGATTTTTGTCTTTCAGTTTACAACTTATTTAAGAAATATGCTTATGCTTGGTCTTGCATTCTAGGATTCTACAGTTTCCATGCATTTGTGCTCAGCGATCTCATGTTGTTTAGTAGTCCGTATTCATATCTCAGCTACTCAGCATGTATAGGCTAGTTATCCCTTTTTCTTCAATTTCACTAATTCCGTCACCAAGGTTTCAGTAATTCAGTTAACCAAATCAGTTAGTACATATATGTTTGGTTTCAAATGTTCACATATTCATGTGTTACCATATCCCATCTTTAGTTCTACTTATTCTGCAAAATCAAGGTTTTAAGAAACTAAGTGTAGTGATTTGCCAGGTTATCAGATTATGTTTGTTACTCATGTTTTAAGATACTTCATCTTTCAGTTTATTTCAGTCTCTTGGTGAGTCTACATATACCTAGTGATGCATGTTTTAAGATTATGTATGAAACCAGTTTTACTTATTGCATTCACCCCCACTTACTCAGTACAGTCCAGAATTACTAATCCACATATATGTCTATATTCTACATTGTCTCATAATGTAGGTACCAGTTATAGCCTACGCATCATAATCAAATAGTTGTAGTTTCTATCCAGAAGGTGATGAGTTCTCTTATTTCAGGAACTCCAGTTAGATTTAGTTCATGTACTGTGTTGTGTTTCAATTTTCCATATATATTGATTAGTGGTAGTTGGAGGCATGTCCCAGCTACCTAAAGTCAGTATAGTAGAAACTTCATAGATGTCAGCCAGAGTCGCTCATGTAATTTCAGTTCTCGCTTCAGTTTTATCAGATTGTAAATTATATCAGTATTATAATTATTCTAAGATTTTTTTTATGATTATATTTCTACACATTAGAACCAATTATTTAATATATTATAAATCAGTTTCTAAATAGTATGCCAGTTCATGGGTTAGCTTGGGATCACTTGTGGTTTTAGGCATCATGTTATGACTAGGGGTAATCTTGGGTCGTGACAGTTACTTCCCTTTCTTCTACAAATTTACAAACTGATGGTCAAGAGATGGAAAGTCTTTTACTTAAATAGGCTTGATTAAAGAATTGGGATCTTAGACATTTTAAATCTACAGATCCGTCTGGATATTGTATTACTTGTTCAATATTTGAATTTTCTGCTTCAATTTCTGGCTCCGTTATGGAGTCGAAATTCCAATTATCTTTTATTAATACATCATCTCATTTTTTCATTTTGGGGACAAAGGTTTTATTACTATTATTATTAGCTACCATAAGAATGGTAGCTCCTTTGTTACTTACTATTATAGCCTTAGGGCCTAAGGTTGTTTTCATTAATCTATAATATACTCTATATATTATTTCCATTTCTCTTGTATTGCCCTTACTATTCATGTTTTTTGTTTTAAAATTCATAACATTTTGATCATTAATATCGATAGAAAAATTAGGATAACAATTAAAGTATATCGGGCCATTAGTGAGGTTACTTAATACTATTAATAAAGAATCATCAAAGTTTAATAACCTATTATCTCTTAAGAGGAGACATATAGAAACATCTAAACCTAATCTATATGTTGTTTTACCTGTTACTTGAACTAGACCTATGTGAAGGAACTTCTAATTTTTTCTATATCTATTAATATCTTCAGCTGCTAATAATTTAATAGTCACAATATTCCTATTAATTGCAAAGTAGATTAAAAAGTTTTAATATTATAAATTTTTACAAAATCAAAATGTCCAGTTTTATAGACTCTATAAAAACTTTCTTTTGGAATATTCCAATTTTGTAAATCACTTTCTATTTTAGTTATTTTACTAGAGGTAGTAGAAATACTAACACTATTTATTACTTTTTGGGTTGTTGGAGTATTCATATGGAATTTTGTAGATGAATGAGAAAACACTATCCTAGAACCAATATCTACTTTAGATGTTACTCCTGAATAATAATTTTCTTGTAGTAATTACAATTTTTCCTTCTTCTATCATTCCTTTATTTTATTCCTATAGGCTTGTCAATGGGAACACCCTCCGTGTTCGGCACTATTTTTCCCCACATACTCAGATCTAATCAAATGGAAAGTTCTAGATTTGCCAAAGTCTAAACTGCTATTATACGGCTACCCAACTTAAGGAAAAAAACTAAGAACATAGAGTAAGAACAACAGTAACTACTAACTAGAGAAATAATTATTCCAACAGTAACACTAATTTTGATCGACTCTAGGACAGTATAATGCTCTAGCCGCTATGTAATGCCCCGAGAGTACACCCTGGGTGTCACACGGTGCTTACGACCCCAATGGACCACAAGCTAACCCATGATTGGTACCTACTGTGAGCACTGAATATAATACTGGAATATATATGCGGAAGAAATCTAAAAATGCCATAAGGTTCTCAAAATACTACAATAATAACTCAGTGTAACTGATAATAACATCTGAAAACAGAATAACTAACTATGCTTGTCTGAAAGCCTCTAACAGTCTAACTATGGAGTTGATGGGACAAACCCCCAACTAACTCCGACTAAAATAACTACTGAACTACTAGAATACCGAAATAGATAAACTCTGTCCTCAAAATATGAGGACTCACCACTATATCTACTGCTGATAGCCTAAGATGCTAAGTACGGTCAGGAACCTGAGCATCCAAACCTATGATATGAGATATCATAGCGCAAAAAAGAGTATTCGATCAGTGCATGGAATGTATTGGTATGCTAAGTGAGGTAAGACTGATATACATGGGTTCATATGCATGATATGATGTCTAAATAAATAAACATCATGAAGTAACTATTTGAGAGTTCATACAAAACTGTAACTACTGAACATACTGAACATGTATATAGGTATACATTGTATATCTGAGATTATACTAAAACTGAGTACTGAAGTTTGATGGCTGATTAATTGATAACTGATAGCCTGAATACTGGGACTAAACCTGTAACTGTGGGAGTATTCATCTAACCGACATAAACCTATATAGACTAATTTAGGGTCCAACCTGTGACCCCATTTTGAAGGGTGTTAGTACCATGCCATAGGTACTAACACTAGTTGTGGGTCACCTTAACTGGAAAAAAGACATTTTGTCAACCCTTACTGGCAGAAAAACTCATACGAGATATGTCAACCCTTATCTGGTAGGAAAATATATCAACCTACGGTGGCTACGTAGTTCTGTAACTCAGGGATTTCTACTAAGGGTCAAACCCTAAATGGAAGGAATGCCCCCATCCCTAGGTTTTCTCAGTGTTGAATCCTACTCCCAGCTGAAAGTCACTGATCACTAGACTGTACTAATCTTGACTGAATTGACCCTGATCTTGTTGACTGACCGAAATGGACTGAGTTCACTGAGTTCTATTAACTGACTGAGTACTACTATTCTTGACCTTTACTGAGACTATTCTATAACTATTGCAACTAAGTAAACATCTAGATTTCGTGTAACAAATACCCCCAGGACTCGATAGCATAATTGATAAACTCATATCACAACTTTAGCAACACAACAATAGGTTACTATGCATGATTCACTCATACAAACATTTTATCAAAGACTTTTAAGGCATATCTTAATCATGGAAATAGTTTAAACATATAGTAATAGCATCATTTCACTACTAAGATCACCAAAAGATCACAATGCATAATTCATTCACTTAGGCATTTTGTGAAACACTTGGGATGCATAACCTTGTACATGGGAATGAACAACATGTGAATATATCATGAATACCACAATCAATTAAAAATTCAAGGGTTTGACATTAGATATACATCAACCAACATACCCATTTATCTATTTTACATGAAACACAAATTTTCTTAACTTTGAAACTCAAATAACAACACAATCATGAGAATAAGTCAATTCATAACATGGGAATCATAATTCATGTTTTTAAAAGGGTTCTTGAACTCCAAGGGTAGAAGGAAACCCAAGGATGAACACCTAACATATCTGAGTAACAGAATTTATGAAGATTGTTGGGGATTTCTTAGAACTCGATCTTGAGCTTGATGAATTAGGGTTTATTTCTTGAGAGGATTTTGTGAATGAGTGAATGTATTTTGCCTATTGAGGGGATGAATTTCATGTTATGGGGATTTAATGTGGGAGGAAAATGACCTAATTTCCCCCACAACCCTTAATTAAATATGAAAAATTATGCCCAGGGATGCAATAAATAATGCTTCGCATCGATGGTTTCAATATAATTATCAACGCGTCGCGTAGATGGTGTCAATGTGATAGCCAACGCGATGCTTCATGATCGCATTGGCTTGTTGTTTTGGTCATCAAAACATGACTCAAATGATGTTCAAAAAATCCAAAACTCACCCAAGATGACCTATTGACATCCTTGATCATGAATCAACTTAAGAATTGATATTCTAAGGACAAAAAAATTGTAAATTATGCCATTGAAATATTGAGGCCAAAAATTAGAATAAGTTTCAACACTTGGCTGAAATTTTCTAAGTCTAGGATCTCTTTTGGCATGCTAGAAAGGACTGAAATAACTAGGACTTTGAGGGGTCTTACAATATTTCCCCTTGGTAACATTCATCCTCGAATGAGACTATATGAACTGAGAGGAACTGAGGAACTGTAATTCCATTGACATGTATAACTGAAGCATGACTAAATTCTGGAGACATGACACATGACTAAACTATTTCATGAATGCATGAATGATATAAGAATATTATGCAGCTGTAACTGAGTATGGAATATAGTAAATCTAAGGAAAACTGTTACCTTAAATTGAGAATATTGAAGAATCTGAGATCCTTTACTGTACATGCATGAATTGGAACATGAGATTATAACTGAGTCTGATGCATGATACATGAACTGAATTGATTTTTTTCTTGAACACATGCAGTGACATGAGAATGGCTATACGACTGAGATAGGAATGAGAGTCAACTTATGAGTAACCATTATCTCCGAATGGATCTAGTTTCATAAAGAAAATATAAGGGATTTAGTAGATGACAAGCTCGGGGGTATTGCATCTCCCCATTGGGATAGTTTGTCTCCCGAATGATACTAACTTGACTGAAATACTAGGAAAAACTAAGATGATACATAGAACGCTTACGGACTGAATCATGACTGACTATCTGGGATCTGAAATATGATGCATGAACTGCACTGTATTTATCAAAGAGGACTAATTCGGGATATGCATGACATAAATCTGAATTTCGCTAAACATTATGTGTGTAGCATGAGAACTAGAATTGAACATACTGTAAAGCATGAATATATAAGTTATGAGCTGCATGACCTAATTTTTTGAGTTTTTGAATTTGAGGGACATGATTCATACTGCAGAGTGGACTGGAACACCTCATACTAGGAACTAGAAGAGTACATAATTTTCTATAAGCTGCACAAATATGCACTATAATCATAGAGCTGATATGTAAAGCATGAGTAGATATCATGATAACTAAAGTAAAATACTTAAATAAGCATGGGTTGGGCATCTCCCTCCCTATTGTTGTTCTACAACATAGTGGTATTACTACTAGAATCTGAGATCCTGACTTGATCATTTGTTCTTCCATCTCCTCCTTTGCTTAAAGCCATCATCCTAAGTCTGTAGACCACTTAACCAACATCTCTAAACTGTACTAAAACTATTTTACTCTAGAGTTTGAGATATAACAATACTCATAAACACTAAACTCATCGTGAAAGACTACACTTAAAAGTGTAAAACCCTACTACTGATACCTCCTTCTGAGATATGACTCTCAATTTTCTATAGCCCAAAATACATCATGTAACAACTTAAGAACTGACTAACTTAGAATTTTGAACTCCTCTTTCTATTAGCTCAACCTTCAAAGGTTCTAAATTAGATTTTAACACATAACATGGATATTTAATAACTATACTACTTTCATCATAGCCTACAAATATCATATCCATAACACATATTTCGAATCAACAAACTTAAATTCTTGTATACACTTCTTCAAGCCTACTGATTCACCTTTCACATGACTAGTCCCCTTGAAATATATAATCTGCTCAACTTCAGATAACACCATCCCAACTCTACTACTATTACTAAACTCTTAGTTTCATGCTTCTAACTCTAAATCATATGCTTTTATAATATTTTGAGAAGAAAGATAAGATCACGTATTACTCCTAAGTGCTAAGGTACTACCCTTTCCTTCACTGTCTGGTTCATTGAGAATCTGAAACTGAACTTCTCTATTTATGAAATCAACTAAAGTGATTTACTAGGATACTGTAATCAAGAAATTTCTATATATCCGTCTTACTAGGATAGATTTACCCACTGGGGTAGACACTGAGAAGGGCTCTGCTAAGGTTTTGGGACTGACACTGAACTTATCCGCTATATAAATAGTTACAAAGGACAAAAAAGCTCCTGGATCTAGCAAAGCATAAACATGTAAATGGTAAACTTGTAACGTACCAGTGACTACATCAAGAGAACTTTCCTGATCCTATTGGGACTGATTGCATATAGCCTGTTATGACACTGACCACTATTAGCATTGAAAGCGGCACCAAATTACTGAGTCAGGTGATTGGATAAAACTGAAGGATGGTTGGACTGACCTTGCTGACCACTCTCTGGGTAATCTCTGACTCTGTGTCCTGGCTTACCATACCCAAAACATATATCACTATCGGCTCTACACATACCCTTATGATTCTTAAAACATTCTTCGCAAAGCAGATTAGTACAAACACTCTTCCCACTACCTTGTGACTTAGAGCCTGATGCTCTATCTATACTATTATTCTTAAACTTATGCACTAGCATAATGGATGAAGGCGTAGCTGGGGTTGAGAATTTCTGATGGGATTGGGAGCGGTTACTACCCCTTGACCTAGGCTTAAAACTGCTTGTTATGGCCCTCTAATTCTTTCTCTCTTTCTTCCTATGCTCTACCTCCTCACTCTGCTAAGCATAAAGAAAAAGCCTAGATAGGAAAAAAACCTATAGTTTACTCTGAGCAACTACTGAATAAGCGAAAGTAGAATCTTCCGTAACAGGCGGAGGTGCATGCTTATTTTTGTTTCTTCTTTCGTTGTTCTTTCTGGGAGGCATTTTCTGTACAAGGAAGTATGGATGAGTTACAAAAATATTTTAAAACAAATCTCATTCTCTTTCGCACGACATGAACACTAAAAGAATGGAACTTTTTCCTAAGAATGCCTTGTAGCCTCTTACCCATAAGTGTGGCACGCTACACACCCATGTACAAGACTCTACTTGATGTGGTTTTCAGACTCCCTAGGACTCTTTAGAACCTTAGGATATGATAAAAAGATTGTAAAGCCCCAAGATTACACCCTGGGTGTCACATGGTGCTTATGACCCAGAAAAACCACAAGCTAACCCATGATTGGTACCTGCTGTGAGGATTAACTATAATACTGAAATATATATGTGGAAGAAATATGAAAATGCCATGAGGTTCTCAAAAAACTAAAATAATTGTAATTGAATATAACTAATAATAACATATAAAAACTAAACAACTGGCTATGCTAGTCTGAAAGCCTTTAACTGTCTGAATATGGAGTAGATGGGACAAATCCCCAACTAACTCCAACTGAAATAACTATTAAAATATGAAAATACTGAAATAAATAAACTCTGTCCTTAAAATATGAGGACTCACCACTATAACTGCTGCTGATATCCTGAGCTGCTAAGTACGGTTAGGAACCTGAGCATCCGAACCTATGAGATGAGAAATCATAGCGTAAAGAAAGAGTATATGTCAGTACGTGGAATGTACTGGTATGCTAAGTGAGGTAAGGCTGATATACATGGGTTCATATGCATGAGATGATAACTGACTAAATAAACATCATGAATTAACTGTCTGAGAGTACATGCAAAACTATAACTACTGAACATACTGAACATGCTATACTGCGCATACAGTTATACATCGTGTATCCGAGATTATACTAAAATTGAGTTCTAAATTCTGATGACTAAGTAACTAATAACTGATAATAATGGTTCTGTAGAACTATCTGAGTTTGTTACTGAATACTGAGATTAAAACTATAAATGTGGAAGTGTTCGTCTAACTGACATACCTCAATATTGACTGAATTAAGGTCCAACTTGTGACCCCAGTTGGAAGGGTGTTAGCACCTTGCCACAGGATACTAACAATACTGGTTCCACCCTAATCTGGCAAGAAGACTCATAAAATATATACATGATTGCGTCAACCCTAGTCTGGCAGGAGGATGACTTACCCTATGCTAAATATGTAGTTCTGTAATGCAGGTACTGCTACTAAGGGTCAAACTCTCTACTCACAGGAGTGCCCCCAATCTCTGGGTTCACTCGGTGCTGAATCCTACTCCCAACTGAATCAACACTGAACTGATCATTAGACTGTACTAGGTTGGACTGAACTGACACTAATCATGTTGACTAACCGAACTGGACTGAGTTATTTTAGTCAAGACTAGTCTAGTCTAGTGATTAATTTAGTGTCAATTTAGTTGGGAGTAGTATTTAGCACCGAGCAAACCTAGGGATTGGGGGCATTCCTGCCAGGAGAGAGATTGACCCTTAGTAAGAGTCCCTATGTTACAAAACTACATAGCCAGTATAGGGTAAGTCATCTGTATGCCAGACTAGTGTTGATGCAATTATATATGTATATATATATATTTCATGAGTCTTCCTTCCTGATTAGGGTGGACCCAGCATTGTTAGTATCTCATGGCAAGGTGCTAACACCCTTCCAACTGGAGTCACAGGTTGGACTCTAAATCAGTCTATATCGGGGTATGTCGATTATATGAACACTCCTATAATTACAATTTCAGTCTCAGTATTTAGTAAAGAACTCAGACAGTTCTACAGAATCATGGCTATCAGTTATCAGTTACTCATCCATTAGAATTCAACACTGAGTTTCAGTATAATCTCAGATATATGATGTATAACTATATGCACAATATATCATGTTCAGTATATTCAGTAGTTATAGTTTTACATGTACTCTCATCCAGTTACTTCATGATGTTAATTCAGTCATATATCAGGTTATGCATATGAACCCATGTATATCAGCCTTACCTCACTTAACATACCAATGCATTCCACGTACTGATGGATACTCCCTATTTACACTATGATATCTCATACCATAGGTTCGGACACTGATGTTCCTAATTGTACTTAGCAGCTCAGGCTATGAGTAATAATTATTGTGGTGAATCCTCATATTTTGAGGATATAGTTTATTTATTTCAGTATTTTAGTAGTTATTTTAGTTGGAGTTAGTTGGGGGTTTGTCCCATCAACTCTATATTAGACAGTTAGAGTCTTTCAGACTAGCATATCCAGTTATTCAGTTTTCAGATGTTATTATCAATTATACTTAGTTACTATTATTTCAGTATTTTGAGAAACTTATGGTGTTTTCAGATTTCTTCCTCATATATATTTCAGTATTATATTCAGTGCTCACAGCAGGTACCAGTACGGGTTAGCTTGTGGTCCTTCAGGGTCTTAAGAACCATGTAACACCCAGGGTGCAGTCTCAGGACTTTACACGCTCCTACTCATACTCGTATTCCCTCCCGAACAACTTGGCTCTGATACCATTTAGGGGACGGATTGGAAAAATGGAGAGCAAAGTAATAGTTTAAAGTAGTTTATATTAAAAAGTACTTTAAACTTTGAAAATAAACTTTAAAGTAACAAAATATGAACAAAATAAAAGTAAAGGAAAATTTAGAAAGACATTAGAGAAAGAGAGAAATTTATACTTATAAAAAGTTTTTATTGATTATGAAAATATAGAGAGATTACAGAGGAAAGATGGGAAATATGGGAAAGTGGTATAGAGTTTTTTTGAGTTGGGGAACTTTTAGAATGCTCTCTTATGTTAAAAGCTGAAAGCCTTAAATATGGCCCAAAAGTGCTGACTAATATCTAACATACACTATCTATTTGACATCTGTATTAATACATACTATCATACCTGTCTATGCACTAATACATGTTATTTATTTTACACCTATCTGGAAGTTGCTGATGACTATATATCTGCTCTGCAAGAGTCTTTAAATAAATGATTTATGGAACCTTTTCATCATGTGCCTTTGATTATTTTGAGGAGATGTGTCTTTTGATTATTTTGAAAGACTTTGGCCTTTTCTTCCATGAGGATTTGTGCCATTTCTCTTCTAGTGTGTATAGTTTTTTGTAATGTCAGTTGGGCCCTCCATGTTTTCTCTACTTTTTGTCCCTTTATTTTTTATGTCTTGAAGATGTGTTTCTTTGTCTTGTAGTTACAAAATTTTTTGGTAGATGCTATTGGGTCCATCTTTTTTTGGCCTTTTAATTGTTGAAGAAATGCTGGCTCTTTTTTTCTTTTTGATGAAGAGATATACTTGTTATTACCTGATGATTTTTCATGTCTCTATTTCTGGCACAGTATCTATTAACTCCATTATCTGCTTTGAAAGATGGGATTCTTTCCGTGAGGAGGAACCTGATATAGATTTATCTGAAGGTGTTTATCCTTTAATATTTGTCGTTTAAAACAGACTAAAAATATATGAAAACTATTTAATATTTTTTGATAGTGTAGAGTTATTTTACTCTGCCTTAAACTTTTCAAAATTGCATTTTTCATCTTCTTAATTCATACTGAATTGATAAATGCAAAAGTAAATATTCATTAAATCTTTTTATTGTAAAATACAATAAAGGACAAAATAGATATAATAATTTAAGAAAACTAAAAATTTTAGTTATCTATTCAAAAGTTACCGGTAGATTTAACCAAATCTCATAATACTAGTTAATATTTATCTATAACTTCAAAAAGGTTTTGTAACCCTGCTATTTAACGTCTTCATATTTTTATTAAGTTCCATAATTTGGAAAAGTTATCATTTGAATTTAATGTTTAATTCTACTTGTAAAACATGTTTCATGGTAGAAACATTTTTGTTGATAAAAATTTGTTTGAATAATAGTAACTATTGATGGATTATTTTGCAGAGATGGAACTTCTGCCAATATTGAATATCTTTTAATATTCAGGTTGAAATGGGGGCCTCAATAATTTTATTTTATTATTTCGGGTCTCATTATTTCTCTGTAGATAAATTTTTGTTAAAATTTTGGAAGAGAATTTCTCCCTTTTAATATATTAAAATCAATTTTTTAACATCTTTCCTAAATCGTTTTTTTTGTGAATTTTTGAAATTCAATAACTCATAATATCATAGATTTTTCTTTTAATAGAAAATTAATTTTTCTCTAATCCCCTCTGGACTGAATTCTTCTTAATATGAATCCTACAAACCTATCTAATAAAATCTACAACATAGTTGGAATTTCCTTGAAACCTTTGGGACTGAGTGACATTGGAACAAACATCTTGTTGTATGACTTTTTGTTGGTTTCTACTTTTTCCTAACAGAAATTTTAATTTTTTAATGTTTATTTGACTCTTTAGAAAGTTTATCCTAAAGCTAGTTTGATCATTTATAAAATGACTTTCTTCATTTGATATACTATTTAGATAGGGAAAAATAATCATTTTTTCCAAACTAGTGGCGTGGATGCCATCTAGCTCGGCAGCATAAGGTTTTATTTGAGTTATAAAAGGAAGACCTAAAATTATCTATTCATTTATATCTTTAGTTATTACAAAATCATTAATAACACAAAATCCATCGTTGCATATATGTGCTTCAGGGATTTTATAATTTATTTTTAATCTTTCTCCTATTATGGAGAATAATCATGTAGATCCTTTTTCTACGTAGTCTGTAGGAATTAATCCTTCTATAATGCAGTTTTCATCGGCACCTGTATCAAATAATGCAATCTTATGAATTTTATAATCTTTATTGATAACTATTGTAATTGGAATGTGGTAACTTTGCGCTATAACTACTATAATTGTATTAATTCCTAATTTATTTATAAGATGTTTTTCTATAGATTCTATTTCTCAAGACTCTATTTGTTTAATGTTACTTCTTACTCTTGATGTTTCACCAAACTCAAATTGATGTGATTTGGCTTCTTGGTTAGATGTTAAATCATTTAATATTTTACTAGCAAATGATTATGTTTCTAGATCATTAACTCTTTTCTTAATTTGTCTAACTTCTTCTTTTATGTATAATAATTTTGTCTGAAGATCTTGTATTGTTGTTTCAGACTTATATTCTTTAAATTTATTTAATACATTTTTCATATTAAATGGATCGATTGTCTTTTTATCAACCCGATGGTTAAGAACAATATGTTTTAATTCTATTAAATATTTTCTCCTAAGAGTTGGATCTTCTAGATGATCTATCATGTCAAATAAGGCCTCTTTTTCTTTATTATTATTGGTGATTGGTGATAACATTTCTAGAATGACTATCGCAAGTGCAAATTGCACCGCTACAATTACAATGGTCTGTTGTTGGTGATAACATTTATAGAATGACTATCTCAAGTGCAAATTTCACCGCTACAATTACAATGGTCTGTTGATTCACTACTGTTTGAACTGTATGCTACATTAAGTTCATTATCATCACTAAGACTTTCTTCAAAAGAAGAACTATTTTCAATTTCATCAAGAATAGAATATAATTTATCTTTAACATCATTTCATAATTCTAACATATTTATCTTGTCTTTCGTTTTATTTGGAGCCCGACAATCTTTAGCCCGATGACCTGTTTTTCTGTACTTCCAACATGTTTCATTATTATCTTTATATTCACCTTTAGAAACTTTTTTTAGGTTTTTTAAATCGTCTCTTATAATAATGAGATTTTTCACATTTATCTTTATAATTTTTATGTTGTCTTTAAATCTTCTTGGTTGTTTACTTTGTAGGGGCTGATAACTTCATCTATCCAAAATCTTAAATAAAACTTCGTAGCTCATTTCTAGTTATTTTATTATCTCTTTTTAGCTGATTCTTAAGTTTAATATCTGTACATAATTCTAGTACTGTGATATTTATAAAACTTATAATATCACCATAAGTCAAATGACTATAACGAATTTTTTCCTCAAATCTATCTTTCAATTTTGTCCGAACTTTTTTTTTTCAAATAAAGTTGGTAAACCACTTATAAATTTTTCTTTCCAATAATCATGATTACAATTTTCTCTAACCATGACTTTGTTGAGGAAAACATCTTTATAACATCTAAAATCTTCTAACTTTGGACTTGATAATTTTAATAATATTTTTAAACTTCTATCTTGAAAAAGTTGAGGTTCTCCTATAAAATATTTAGTTATACTATAAATAAAAGTGGAGGTGGCATCTTCTAAGACATGATTTTTAATTGTTTGTCCTGTTGACTCAGTCTTAATAGCTTGAATACTAGTTGTAGCATTTAATATGCTTTTTCTATTATTATCTGTGAGGTAGTTATCCCACCAATATTTCATAGTACCTGTAAATCCTGATATAATCATAGCAGCTGCTTGTTTACCTATCATTTTGTTAATTTTATATGTCGTAATGACCACTCCCATTTCATGTATTCTATTATATATTTGATGTTCTACCAATCCATCTATATTTCATTGGGCAATTTCTCTTTTAGAATGTAAAGTATGAGATAAAAATTCATTTTCTTTATATTGGATATCCGTAAAGTGGGAATTTTATAATTATTCCTTTTTACTGAATATTTGGAACTTAATTTGTTAATTTCATTATTTTTTTTCTCCGATAAAGTTCTTATGACCTTATCATTTGTGACTTTTAATTTAGATTATTTAATCTTTCATTAATTTTTACTAAAATATCATCTGTTACTTCAAGCCTTTCTTCAAATTTAGAAAATTTATCTTTTGAAAACTCTGGTAATTTAAATATTGGATGAGTTTTCAACTTTTTATAATGAGAAGAATTTGGTTTATCCTTAATAGTTGTTTTATTATCGGCTTCAAGAATCTGTTTTGGACACTGCAAATAATAATTGATTTGTATAATTATTTTGTTGAAGTATTTTATTTATATCCTTATTTGTAGGATCACCTTTAGTATCTACTATATCTAATTTAAAAAGTGAAGCAGTAACAACTCTACCATCTACTGGTAGGCTAATTTCTTTTAACAGAGGAATTATTGATTCTACTACTTTATCACTAGTATATCATTTATTAACAATCATATTTAACGGTTCCTTTTGATAATCTGATTTTCCTGTAATTTCGGAACATTAAAAAAATTCAATATTACATCTAAAACTTTTCATATCATTGCACCATTTTTCTCTAAAAGAATATCTTTCTTTTAATGAATATCATTATTTACACCATTCCCTTTTAATAGAATTTTCTGGGCTAGTCCATAATTTATCTAAATATTCAAAGTCAGGTTCAAATATTTTATCTGACCTAATCATGCATAGAGAATCTTTTACTCCTAGAATTTCACTAGCAGTGGGACTTAAAGATTTTTTAGTTTTTAAATTTGTAGATTCATATTACACTTTGGGAATTGTTTTTGAGATATCTATTCTTTTTAACTTTCATTCAATATCATCTAATGTTACTTCCCTTTCTTCTAAAGATTTAGAGACTGGTTGACTAGAAGAGGACATTTTTCTACTAGAAGAGGCTTGATTAAAATATTGGGATCTTAAAAATTTTAAGTCTATAGATCCATCTAGATATTGTTTTACTTGTTCAATGTTTGAATTTTCTTCTTCAATTTCTGGCTCCATTATGGAGTCGAAATGCCAATTATCTTTTATTAATACATCATTCCATTTTATTATTTTAGGGACAAAGGTATTATTGTGATTGTGATTAGCTTCCATAAGCATGGTAACTCCTTTATTACTTACTATTTTATCCTTAATGGCTAAGGGTGTTTTATTATTGCTATTTCTCTTGCATTTAACTTACTATTCATATTTTTTGTTTTCACATTTAATGTTAATGTATCAATAATATTTTAATCATTAATATATACAGAAAAATTAGGATAACATTTAAAGTATACCGGGCTATTAGCAAAGTTACTTTATAATACTTCTAATAACGAATCATCAAAGTTTAATAACCTATTATCTTTTAAGATGAGACATAGGAACATCTAAACCTAATCTATATAATGGTTTAACTGCTTCTTGAACAAGACCTATGTGAAGGAACTTGTAATTTTTTTCTATATCTATTAATATCTTTAGTTGCTAATACTTTAATCGTCTCAATTTTTCTATTAATTGCAACAGTAGATTCAGAAGTTTTAATATTATAATTTTTTACAAAATCAAAGTGTCCTATTTTATAGACTCTTTTAAAACTTTCTTTTGGAATATTCCAATTCTGTAAATCACTTTATATTTTAGCAATTTTATTAGAGGTAGCAGAAATATTAACACTATTTATTACATTTTGGTTGGATGGAGTATTCATAAGAATTTTTGCAGATAAGAGAGAAAATACTATCTAGGACCAAAATCTACTTTAGATGTTACTTCTTAATAATAATTTTTTTGTATTATTATTCACCAAATCCTACAAGCTGGTAAATGGATTGATGCAACCAGACTAAGTATAGAAGGAGCTATGGAGCAGGACTCATTCTCCATCAAGAATATGTACCAATAGCTTAGAGGCCAATTCTATAAAGTGGACTGGAGGAAACTATACTGTAATAATCAAGGGCACCCAAAATGGAGGTTTATTATGTTCATAGCATTCAATCAAAGATTATATACTAAAGATAGATTAGATAAATGGGGTATCCACACCAGTCTAACATGTCCGTTATATGAAGAGAAAATAGAAGACCACCAGCACCTATTCTTTAAATGCTCAGCTTCAAGGGATATATGGAAAAGAATACTCAATTGGAAATGAGTTAAAAGAGGGAGTTTGGGATGGAGAAAAGAGGTACAATGGACCATCACTCATGCATAGGGGAAACAAGCAAGAGCAGCAATTTTCAGAATGAGCCTAGCTTCTACTGTATACCATATTTGGATGGAGAGGAACTAATGAATAATCCAGCAAAGGAAGTAAAAAAGAGAAACAATTAGTAGATGGATCATTCAATACCTTCACTGTAGGGATAGCCTATATCCTAGAGTAGCAGGGTATATGCTTAATCTGAACTTCTATAGATAAGAAATATGGAGTAGGCTCTTATTTAGTTATTTTGTAATGACCTGAGGTTGGGACGTGTCCAACTCAGGCTAAAATATATGCTAACATTGTCCTATAGGGTAATAAAATTCCAGTTACCAAAAAAAAATTACTAGGTTTCCTTCTTCTATCATTCCTTTATTTTATTCCAATAGGCTTGGCGACGGGAACACCCTCCGGGTTCGGCACTATTTTTCACCATATACTCAGAGTTAATTCAATAAAAAATTTTAGGTTTCCCAACGTCTAAACCGTTATTAAATGTCTACCTAACTTATCAAATAAAACTAAGAACATAGAGGAAGAACAACTGTAACTACTCGCCAGAGAAATGATTATTCCAAGAGTAACCCTATTTTCGACCGACTCTAGGACAGCGTAATGCTTTAGCCGCTTGTACTCATACTCATACTCCCTCCCGGGCAACTTGGATTTAATACCATTTGGGGGACGAATAGGAAAAATGTGGAGAGCATTCTGAAATTTCCTCAGCTCAGAAAAGCTCCTTACCACTTTTCCATATTTTCCATCCTCCCTTTGTAAGCTCTCACATTTCTCTAATCAATAAAAAGTTTTTTGAAGTATAAATTTCTCTACTCTTATTTAATAATTTCATTTGTTTCTTGTGCTCTTACTTTGCTTGCGCTTTGATTTACTTTGTTATTTCGACGTTTGAAGTACTTTCAAAGTATAAACTACTTTGCTCTCCATTTTCCTAATTCGTCCCCCAAATGCTATTAGAGCCAAGTTGCCGAAAGATAGTATGAGCATGAGTAGGAGTGGCTAGTGTCTTATGTTGCCCTAGAGTAGGTCGAAATTAGGTTTACTCTTGGAATAATCATTTCTCTGGTTAGTAGTTACTATTGTTCTTCTTTTATGTTCTTAGTTTCATTTCTTAAGTTAGGTAGCTGTTTAATAGCAGTTTAGACGTTGGCAAACCTAAATATTTTTGTTGGATTAGCACTGAGTATGTGATAAAAATTAGAGGCGAACCCTAAGGGTGTTCCCGTCGCCAAGCCTATAGGATTAACATAAAGGAATGATAGATGAAGAAAAACTAGTAATTACTATAAAGAAATTATTATTAAGGAGTAACATCTAAAGTAGATTTTGGTCCTAGAATAGTGTTTTCTCTCTCATCTTCAAAAATCCTAAAGATTACTCAAACCAACCAAAACATAATAAATAGTGATAATATTTTTGCTAACTTTTGTAAAATAGCTAAAAAAAAAGTGATTTATAGAATTGGAATATTTCAAAAGAAAATTTTAATAGAGTCTATCAAACTGGACACTTTGATTTTGTAAAAAATTATAATATTAAAACTTCAGAATCTGTTGTTGCAATTAATAGAAATATTGAAACTATTATGTTATTAGCAGCTGGAGATATTAATAGATATAGAAAAAATTACATGTTTCTTCACATAGGTCTTGTTCAAGTACCAGTTAAACTATTATATAGATTATGTTTAGATGTTCCTATATGTATACTTTTAAGATATAATAAGTTATTAAACTTTGATAATTCGTTATTAGCAGTATTACAAAGTAACCTCGTTAATGGCCCGGTATACTTTTATTGTTATCCTAATTTTTCTATCGATATTAATAATCAAAATGTTATGGATACATTGACATTAAATGTTAAAACAAAAAACATGAATAATAAGGTAAATACAAGAGAAATAACAATAATAAATAGAAAATATGATAGATTAATGAACACAACCTTAGCCCCTAAGGCTAAAATAGCAAGTAATAAGAAAAAAGAAGACTTATTTGACATGATAGTTCATCTGGAAGATCCAACTCTTAGGAGAAAATATTTAATAGCCTTTAAATATATTGTTCTTAATCATCAGGTTGATAAAGAGAATACTGAACCCTTAATATGAAAAATGGATTGAATAAATTTAAAGAATATAAGTCTGAAATAACAATACAAGATCTTCAAACAGAATTATTATACATAAAAGAAGAAGTTAGACAAATTAAGCAAAGACTTAATGATCTATAAACAAAACAACTTGCTAATAAAATATTTAACTATTTAACATCTAACAAAGATCGTAAATCACATCAATTTGAGCTTAGTGAAATATCAGAGGTAAGAGTGACAATAAGGAAATAGAGTCTCTAGAAATAGAACTCTAGAAAAACCTCCTATAAATAAATCATGAATTAATACAATTTCCGTAGTTAAAGCGCAAATTTACCATATACCAATAACAGTAGTTATCAATAAAGACTGTAAGAATTCATAGGATTGCATTATTTGATATAGGTGATGATGAAAACTGCATTATAGAAGAATTAATTCATACAGAGTACCTAGAAAAAGGCGCTACACAATTATTCTCCGCAATAGGAGAAAGATTAAAAATAAATTATAAACTCCCCAAAACACATATATGCAATGATGGAGTTTGTTTTATTAATGACTTTGTAATAACTAAAGATATAAACAAAGAGATAATTTTCGGTCTTCCTTTTATAACTCAAATAAAACCTTATGTTGCCAAGCTAGATGACATCCACACCACTATTTTAGGGAAAAATATTATTTTTTCCTATCTAAAAAGTATATCAAAAGAAGAAAGTGATTTTATAATAGATCAGACTATTTTTAGGATAAACTATTTAAAGAGTCAAATAAACATTAAGGAATTGGAATTTCTGCTAGAAAAAAGTAGAAAATCACAAAAATTCATACAACGAGAGGTTTGTACCAATGAAACTTAGTCCCAATGATTTCTAGGAAATTCCAACTATGTTGTAGATTTTATATTAGATAGGTTTGTAGAATTCTACATTCCAGTGGGGATTAGAGAAAAACTTATTTACTATTAAAAGAAAATTTTATGGTATTATGAGTTTTCAAATTTTAAAAAATCTATGAAAAAATTGTATTACAAAAGATGTTAAAAAATTAATTTTAATAGATTTTATAAAGGGAGAAATTCTCTCCCTGAATTCTAACAAAAATTTTTCTACAGGGAAATAATGAGACCCAAAACACTATGAATAAGGTTGAGGCCTCCATTTTAGACTTTTCAACCAAAAGAAAAAATGAAAATACCCTTCAACAAAGAAGATAAAAGATCAGAGAATAGACACTCAGTTTTTGTAGAATTTTCATCCCTGCCAAAGCCTACTATTTTCCTACCATTAAAGGAATCCATTACCAGTTTACCTAAAATGCAACCACTTAAACAAATATTTAAGGAAGAATCCTCGTCATCATCCAATAAAAATATTATTATTCAAACCAAAAATAATTACACGATGAAACCACCAGAGACATTCTCACATACAGTCTCCCAATACACTCTACAAAAGAATGAAGATCAGAGTATTCCTGATGAAAAGCAATTTGAGGTAATAGATTTGAAGGTACTGCCACTAATGGCGCTTGATAAAAAATTATGAAGGTTTCCAAGTACCGAAGTTGTTAAAACCTTGTTATATAAATTGGGATTATGTGGAGATAGATAATTCCCTCAAAACCCAAAGGTATTATGAGTTCATTTTAATAGATACCAATTCATTGCAAATTGAGCATAAGTTAGCGAATATAAATGATTCAAACAGTATTCAATACTCAAATTTTACATTTAAAAGGATATTCAGCCCGTTTGAATGACACGTAGATCATCTACATACACCTATTCCTCTATCAAGAAATTACCGACCTCAAACATATAATTGGTAAGATTCCAAGGAGGCCTGGAATACTTTTATATATGTCAGGCCTAACACTCACTCTTGGTTCATTAAATACTCAGAGCAGATGAAGACTGCTATAAGCATAATATCTCTGCACTGCCAAAGAATGTTAAATGGCATAAATTTTTTATTGCAAAAAGAATTTCAGATATTATGTATTAGTCCTTTGATATTCATAAAATGAAAAGGATCAAATACTTAAGTAAGACCATCAAGATTAAATGATGGAGTCCAACAAAAAAACCCACAACCAGTTTATCCTCATGGAAGGAATCACACCTATCCAAAGAAGAATTAAAAAGAAGACTCAAAGAAGCCTTATCAAGTCTAGATAATAAGTGATTCAAAATAGATAATTGAGTTATTAGATAGTGCACATCTTCACATGCCAGTGAACCTAGAGTTGGTGACATAATGGATTCATAGGGAATAGCATAGGAATACATCCTCAATTAAAAGAACGGTGTTGGAACTCCTTCAAAATTTTAAAAGCTACTTGGTGGACCTCACAACCAAAATAAAGATAAGAAAACAAATGGCACAAATCTTCTAGGAAGAAAAAGATGAAATCTTCTCAAAATTATCAGGAGACACATGTTCAAGATTGAACCGACCCAACTAGGGGCCTTGTTGTAATGGGCATCCCAATTCTAACCTTGACCGGGGACCACCTTAATACTCAACCCAACCATCCAATCATACCCCACGTCTAATGAATTCCAAATAAATAACATGATAGTGTATAACAATTGAAATGAAGACTCTGGGATAAGTCTATAACCGTGAACAATAAGAATGAGTCCAACCATCCCCAAAACAACCAATAGCCATTACAAATCCATAAACCAAAATAAAAAACAATAACTAAATCAAGTTCCATAACATAACAAAAAGGGATGGAATAGTAAGAAATATTGTCCAATGGTATCAGGCGCAATACCAATGTCAATACTAAGGCTAACACCAATACCGATCCCCCTATGCCAACCCTTAGTAGTTCCACAAAAGCCTCTAACCAAAAGAAAAATAATATCCGGTTAGGATATGCCCCCAACCATTGCCAAAACCATATCCATAAATAAACCAAAGGTTCTAAAAACATCGATGAAAATTAAATGGAGACTTTTAGAAAGCTGGAAGCTAACCACTTTAATTCTAAGAGGTGATCCTAAAATTTGATCACTATGTGAGAGGAGTAGAACGACTGCCTTCGGCATCGCGTGGGGATACAGTCGACCAAATATAGGTTAGTAGGTGAACGCTAGCATGAACTCATGATAAAGATAAAATAATTCCAACAAGAAAAGAATAAGTAAACCAACCATATGCCTATAAACCATATATATATATAACCATGCGAGGAAAACAAATCTGGTTTAGCATGAATTTAAAACCATTAATCTGAGTGTGTGTAGATTAACTATCCTTAACCACCCACGAGCTAAATGGGTCCAGTATAATCCCCTGAACGAGCCCCGATGCATCTAGCCGCATGAACTTGAGATACCATAAGAGTAGGAGATTCCCAAGTACCCTTACCCTCCATGTTACATATGTATAGTGTACTTAGAGGATTCTCATGTACCTCATAGTATTATATATGGTCTCCATGAATAACCCCTTAGTTCGAAAAATATAAGTTTCCAGCATTCATTCATTGAACTCCCACCTTCACAGTTAGCTATCACACCCCGCCATTATTGCCCAATTAAAACCATTTCAAAACAACCAATCCATTAACAAGGCTATTACTAGTGGTATTGTCATACCTATTATAACTTAAAAGTATTTACCTTAGCCAAACCTTTTAAGGTAAAGGGATTCCCTTGTACCCATTTACCAAATTAACTTGGGAGAGTCCCACAGAAACATCCTAGGTTTTGACCTTTAGAAAATTTCCTGGAAATCTGTTCTTTGGACCTGATATGATTCATGGGTATGAGCCATATGCTAGGGTATGAGTGGTATGGTCCTATCATATGCTGAACAGTGTTAGTTTTTAGGATATTTTTGGTTACTGGTGTTTAATTCTGTCAGGGATACGGGTTATGGATACAGATTGTATGTTGTGGTTGTGACTTGGTTGGATGAGTCTATACTAGATAGTGTTTGATCCATGGGTTGAGTCTTGGATACGAGTGGTTGATATCGATCATATAGGAGGGTACGACTCATATGGGTCAGTCGTATCTCGGTGATGGGTATTTAAAGGACTTAAGTGGGGGTATTCTGGACATTTCCCTACTTACCCTAATTATGACCAATGACTTCTAATACACTTAAGAGGTAATTTAATCTATTATTCTATTCATTAACACTTAGAAACTATTCCAACACATCTCATAATTCTCTCAAGAGATTTTGGGGCAAAAAAGGCTAGGGATTCATCTCACAGATTGCTTTAGGGCTTATCTTGGTGATTTATTTCCATTAATTCTTCGTTATAAGGAATTATTATCTTACCTCATATCAATTTCAACTAAAGTTATGGTTTATATAATTTATTTCATGGTTTTACTATTTCATGATTATGGTTTTCAACTACTATTTGGGGGTTTGGATATTGAATGCTTCGTTATGATTTCCTATGGTTTTAATTATTCTTTTATATGAATTAATTGTGGTTTTGGACAATTGGATTGCGTGGTAATGGTTTAATGGTCTTTGAAATTGGTTTTGGTTATATTATGTCCCTAAGGTGTTTGATAAAATGCTTATAAAGATAGGTTTATTGCATTGACTTCTTTTAATGAAACTTACATGTTTTAAATTTGATACAGGATTTATGCATGGTTTAAATGGGTTTAAAAGGCTAAAGGCTAAAAGGTTATGCTTGTGGAGAACATGAAAGTTTCCCAAGTGGATTTAATATGGTAATTAGAAGGGCACCTAAGGTTCTCTTAACCTAAATAATTTGTCTATGGATATTACTTGCAAATAAAGGGTGGTATGATGATACCACTAATATTGTCCTTGGTTAATAAATGGTAAATAAATTTATTGGACATGGGTTTTAATTGGGCATTAATGCTGGGGCATGTAGCTAAGCCGTGGAAGGTGGCGGTCATGGGGGGACCAAAACTAGAAACTCATATTTGCCGATATGAGGGGTCTTGATGACCATGTGTGTGTTTCATATTTTATATTGAGGTATGTACTAGTCATCACATAGAATATTCCCTGTTCGTGCGGCTACACATACTGGGGCCTTTTTGGAAGGGGAGATGAACCCATATGGCCCTTGTGTGGTTAGGAAGACAAAGCTATAATCCCAAGTAAAGGTTTTAAGTGAATGCTAAACCCAGCTCCCTTTCCCAACACTTATATAGGTATGGTTGTCTGCATTTTGGATTTTTTTACTTGGTATTATAACTGGAATTAGTTTTTCCTTATCCTAAGATTCATGCTAGTGGTCACTCACTAAACCCATCTACTGGTGGTTGTATACCTATGCTATATAGGAACCGGCCATTCTACTCCTCCCATTTAACATGCAGACTCGATATCAACATTTGGTCTAAAGTTGTAAGCTTCCATCCTTTCAGAAGGCATCATTTCATGTTATGGATTTTTTTAGACATTTTTATTTTATTTTGGATATTTGTTTTGGCCATGGTTGGGGGCATGTCTCAACCAGATTTGTTTACTCTTTTGGATAGAGGCTTTGTGGCACTTTTGGGGGTTAGAATAAGTGGTATCGATAGAGATGTCAGCCTTAGCATTGGTAGTGATATTGGGGCTGGCATCATCAGACTTAATTTCTCACTGTTTCATCATATTATATTTTAAGATTAATTTTCATATTATGTTTTTGTATTCCCTTTGGTTTATGGTCTATGGTTTGGTTTGGAATGGTTGGGCGGCTGGTGCGGTATGGTTGGACTCGCTTGGGTCAGTCACGATTGTGGATCTATCCAGAGTCTTAATGAGAATAATAATGTTATCTTGTTATATGTTTGAAATTTAGCCCATCTAAGGATAGATATATTTCGTTGGGTTGTGTAACATGAGGCAATCCCCAGTCCTAGTTGGACTTGGGATGCCTATTATGACAAGGCCCAGAGTTGGGTCATGTCAATTAGGTATAAGATCCTAGGTTTATGGTACATTGGGAATTTTAAAAAGTCGTGTTGAGTAGAGTCTTTTTTAGGGATGTGAAGTATGCCACACTTAAAAGAAAGATCCTGGAAGACATTTAGAAAATTTTCACTTTCTTGGTATTGTATCTTCAGACCTGATTTCTCAACCCTAGAATCTCCCCTAATCCTTGTTTGTTCGTCTTTCAAATTATGCCTCCTAGATCTAGAACACATAAAAATTCTTTCATCCCATCTGGAGATAATGCTGAAGGGGTACGTCCTATATCTGGAGTACATCTTTATTCTCTTGGTCCTATTCTTGATGGTGCTGAAGTTCCTTCTATTTCGGCTAGTTCTCCTCAGGCCCCTTAGGTAAATATGATGGATGCAAAATATTATCGATCTATTCATATCATTGCATAATTGGCAACTGCTCAGACTGAGCTAGGTACCACTAGTGCTTTATCTACTGAGGCCATGAGTTTTGGTCTATTTATGAAGATGTATCCTTTAACTTTTACTAGAGTGAAGGTGGAGGAGGATTCTTAAGGCTTCTTGGATGAGATGGAAAAAATCTTTAAGGTGATGTAGGATACCAATGTCGAGGGGGTTAACTTTGCAGCTTATTAACTCAAGGAAGTTGCTTATCAGTGGTATGAGGAGTGGGATAGGGATAGAGGTGATATGAAAGAGAAAGAGTTGTGAGAGGCCTTTTCTAATACCTTTTTGGATTGTTTCTTTCCTCAAGAGTTATGGGAGGAAAAGATGGAGGACTTTGTAAACTTTAGGTAGGGAAAAATATCTGTAAAGAAATATAATTTGAAGTTCCATCAGCTATAAAGGTATGCTCCTGATTTTAAGGTTGATATGAGGTTGAGAATGAGTAAGTTTGCTTCTGGGTTAAATGGAGATTTGATTTTAGAGAGAAAGACTACCTTGATGATTAAATATATAGATATCTCAAGGTTAACTATTCACATGTAGCAGATTAAAAATGAGAAGAGAAAGTAGGCAGAGTTTAGGGATAGGTAGGGAAAAAGGAGTAGGTTTTCTAATCATAGAGGTGCTTAGTCTCAGGGTGGGAAGGATAATGGTAAGTGATAGAAAAAGAAGTGGGGGAGTTCGGGCTCTTTTTTTGCTAGTGTTCCTTATCAGTTAGGAGACAGGCGTCATCAAGGTGGTGATAATTCTTAAGCACAGGTTGCCTAATCTCAGGCGAGTGGAGGTCAGTCAGTTCTTTCATGTCCTCTTTGTTAATTCTATGGTAAAACATCAGGGATATTGTGAGGAAGGAAAGGAAAAGTGCTTTAAGTGTTGCCAGGTTGGCCATTGGCTTAGGGATTATCCGGTCAATACGATTGCTATGGGGGAGGATAAGATTCCTGTGACTTCATCTTCTGCTCCTACACCTAGTGAGGTAGCATCTGCTTCTGTTACTTCTGCTGATTCAAGTGTTGGTAAGAAAAAGGTTGTATGCTTTGGTGTTCTTATAGGAATCCAAGGCATCACCTGATGTCATTATTGGTATGTTACATCTTTCTCTTGTGACGTATATTATTTGCTTGATTTGGGTTTCACTCTTTCTTATGTGTCTCCATGTATGGCTATGTCTTTTGGTTTTGATTTGGAAGTTATTTCTGACCCTTTTTCTATTTCTACCTCGTAGGTAACTCGGTTGTTGCTAAGAGAGTCTATAGCGGGTGTTTGGTAGTCGTTGATGGCAAGTAGACCTTGGTGGATCTGTTCAAGTTGGATATGGTAGATTTTGATGTAATTCAAGTTTTGGATTGCTTGCATTCTTATTATGCGTCTATGGATTGTCGGACCCATAGGGTTATCTTTAAATTCCCTAGTGAACCGATTATAGAATGAGAAGGTAGTTCCTTAGCTCCTAGGTGGAAGTTTATTTCTTATCTTAGAGCTCAGAGGTTAATCTCTAAGGGTTGTCTTTATCACTTAGTCTGGGTTAAAGATTCTAACTCGAAAGGTCCTTCTTTGTCTTCCTTTCCCTATGGTTAATGAGTTTCTAGAGGTCTTTCCTAATGATCTTCCTGGTGTTCCTCTGTATATATAAATAGAGTTTGGTATTGATTTGCTTTCGGACACTCGTCTAATTTTTATTCCTCCGTATAGAATGCCTCCGATTGAGTTGAGGGAACTCAAGGAGCAACTTAAGAATCTTTTGGATAAGGGGTTTATTCATCCTAGTGTTTCTCCCTGGGGTTCACCGGTATTGTTTGTGCCCAAGAAGGATGGTTCCCTTCGGATGTGCATTGACTACAGGTAGTTGAACAAGGTGATAATCAAGATGAAGTATCCTATTTCTAGGATAAATGACTTGATTGACCATTTACAGGGTGCCAAGTTTATCTCTAAGATAGATATTCGATCTGGGTACTATCAGCTTAAGATTAGGGAGGTGGATATCCCTCAGATGGCTTTTTGTACTCGATTTGGGCATTTTGAGTTCTTTGTGATGTCGTTTAGATTGACTAATGCTCCGAAAATATTTATAGACTTGATAAATAGGGTGTTCAAGAAGTATTTGGTTCTCTTCATCATTGTGCTTATTGATGATATTCGGGTTTATTTGAAGAGTAAGGTGGATTATGCTAATCACCTCTGTGTGGTATTACAGATCTTAAAAGAACAACAGTTGTATGCCAAGTTCTCTAAGTGTAAGTTTTAGTTGAACGTTGTGATTTTCTTGGGAAATATTATTTCTAGTGAAGGGATCATGGTGGATCCACAGAAGGTTGCTGTGGTGAAGAGGTGGACCAGGCCCACGACTCCATCCGATATTCAGAGTTTCTTAGGGTTAGCAGGGTATTATACGTGGTTTGTAGAAAGCTTTTCTTCGATAGCTGCTTCTTTGACTAAGTTGACTCAGAAGAAGGTTAAGTTTTCTTGGTTGGATAATTGAGAAGGGAGTTTTGAGAAGTTGAAGGATAAGTTAACTTTTGCTCCAATCCTGACCTTGCCGGAAGGCAATGATTGGTTTGTGGTTTATTGTGATGCATCTCGGGTAGGGCTTAGTTGTGTTTTGATGCAGCATGGGAAGGTGATTTCCTATGCTTCCAGACAGTTGAAGATACATGAGAGGAATTATCCTAATCATGATTTTGAGTTGTTGGCGGTTGTGTTTACTTTGATAATATGGCAACATTATTTGTATGGTTTTCATGGGGATATCTTTTCTGATCACAAGAGTCTTCAGTACATGTTCACTCAGAAAGAGCTTAATCTCAGTCAAAGGAGGTAGCTTGAGCTTCTCAAGGATTATGCTATGAGTCTTCACTACCACCCAGGTAAGGCTAATATGGTTGATGATGCTCTTAGCAGGTTATCCCTGGGAGATTAGATCAAGTGGAGGAAGGGAAGCAGGAATTAGTGAAGGATATTCACCGCTTGGCTAATCTTTAAGTTCTTCTCTTGGACTCTAAGGATAGTGGTGTGATGGTGCAAGAAGTGGTTTGGTCATCCCTTGATGTTGAGATTAAAGAGAAGTAAGTGCTAGATCCTGTCTTGATGAAAATTAAGAGTGACGTTGGTGGGCAAAAGGTAGTGGTCTTTAAGATCAGTACGAAAGGAGGTTGTGTATTACTGATGTCGACGGGCTACGTAAAAGGGTTTTAGCTGGGGTGCATGAGTCATCTATGTTGTTCATACCAACTCGACTAAGATGTATTATGATCTCAAGGAGATTTATTAGTGGAATGGAATAAAGAGAGATGTGGCTGATTAGGCGGCCAAGTGCATGGTGTGTCAACATGTTAAGGTTGAGTTCATAAGGCTAGGAGGGTTATATCAAGAAATTGATTTGCCCTAATGGAAGTGGGAATTTATCAATATGGACTTCATTACCAGTCTTCCTCGATCTCGGAATCAGTATGATTTGATTTGGGTCATCGTGGATAGAATGAATAAGTCTACATATTTCTTGCAAGTGCGAACTACCTTTTCGGTGGAAGATTATGTGCGGTTGTATCTTTAGGAGAATGTGAAGCTTCATAGAGTACCTATTTCGATTATCTCTGGTTGTGGTACACAATTTATGTCACATTTTTAGCTGTCTTTACAGAAAGGATTGGGGACTAGGATAGTTAAGTACTGCTTTTCATCTGCAGTCGCATGGGCAAGTAGAGAAAACTATTCAGACATTGGAAGATATGCTTCGGGTCTGTGTGATTGACAATGGTGACAGTTAGGTTGAGCATCTACTTTTGGTGGAGTTTACTTACAACAGTAGCTATCATTTGAGTATTGATATGGCTCTTTTTAAGGCATTGTATGGTAGAAGGTGTAGATCTCCTATTGAGTGGTTTGAGCTTGGTGAAATGAACATGTTTGGTCCAGATTTGGTTTATCAAGCGATAGAGAAGGTCAAGCTGATTTGGGATAGGCTTAAAGTTGTCCAAAGTCGCCAAAAGTCCTATAGGCGTAAAGACTTGGAGTTTGAGATCGGGGATAGGATGTTTCTCAAGGTGTCTCCTATGAAAGGAGTAGTGCGTTTTGGCAAAAGGGGAAACTCAGTCCTCGGTTCATTGGTCTTTATGTTATTTTTTGGAGAGTTGGCAATGTTGCTTATGATTTGGAGTTTCCATCTAGCTTAAGCTTGGTTCATCCAGCCTTTCATGTTTTTATGTTGAGGAAGTGTCTTGGTGATCCTTCTTTGGTTGTTTCTTTGGAAGGATTGGTATTTTGGACTCTTTGTCTTGTGAAAATGTCCCGATTAAGATATTAGATGGGCAAGTTAGTCGGGTGCAGACCAAGGATATGGCTTCGATTAGGGTTCTATGGCGAAACCATAAGGTGGAAGAAATACTTGGGAAGTGAAAGAGGACATGAAATCCAAGTATCCATATTTGTTTTCTGCTCTTGGGATTCGTGAAGAAGGTGTGTGTCTTAAACACATTTTTTTTCTGACTTTGTTAAAAAAAATATTAACATCTTTGCCCCTTTGTTTTCAAACTTTGTTAAAAGGATGTTTGATAATGCAAATGACTCTACGTTTGGTTACCCCTATCTTGTTCGTCATTTGGGGAAGAATGTTCCTAGTGGGGGAGACCAAAATATCCTGGGTTTTGACGCTTATAAAATATACTCGAAATCCATTCTCTGGACCTAATACGACTCATGGGTACGATCCGTATAATAGGGTATGAGTGGTGTGGTCCTGTCATATGCTGACCACTGTTAGTTGGTGGGATATTTTTGGTCACAAAAATCGGTACAACATAGATGTGTGAGTCGTAAGGGTTTAGTAAGAGTAATATTAGGGACTCGTATGGTGGGCAGTGTTAGATACTCATGATATTTTATCCTACTAAGGATATGGGTTATGGGTACGAATCATATCCTGTGGTTAAGACTAGGTTGGATGAGTTATATACTAGACAGTGTTTGATCCAAGGGTTAAGTCTTGGATAAGAGTGGTGGATACCGATCGTATAGGAGGGTACGACTCATATGGGTCAATCGTATCCCTCTGACGGGTTTTTAAGGGACATAAGTGGTGGTATTCTGGATATTTCTATACTTACCCTAATTGGAAAAAATGACTTCTAATACACTTAGGAGGTTATTTATCCTATTATTTTATTCATTAAATCTTAGAAACTATTCCAAAACATCTCATAATTCTCTTAAGAGCTTTTGGGGAAAGAATGCTAGGGTTTCATGTTACAGATTGCTTTGGGGTTTGTCTTCGTGATTTCTTTCCTTCAATTCCTCGATATAAGGCATGATTCTCTTCCCTCATTGTAATTACAACTAAAGGCATGGTTTATATGATTGATTTCATCATTTTATTATTTCATGAGTAATGTTGTCAACTATTATTTGGGGGTGTTGATATTGAATATTGTGTTAAGATTTCCAATGTTTTTAACTATGCTTTTATATGCATTAATGGTGATTTTGGGCAATTGTATTGCATGGTAATGGTTTAATGGTCTTTGGAATTGGTTTTGGTTATATTATGCCCCTAAGGTGTTTGATAAAATGCTTATAAAGATATGTTCATTGCATTGACTTCTTTTCATGGAACTTTTGCATGTTTTAAAATGGATAAAAAATTTCTGCATGGTTTAAATGGTTTGAAAAGGCTAAAGGCTAAATTGTTATGCTTGTGAATTACATGAAAGTTTCCCAAGTGGATTTAATATGGTAATTTTTAGGGCACCGAAGGTCCCCTTAACCTAAATGGTTTGGCTATGGATATTACTTGCAAGTAAGAGGTGGTATGGCAATACAACTAATATTGGCCTTGGTTAATAAATGATAAATTGATTGTTTAATCATAGGTCAAAATTGGGCATTAATGGCGGGGTGTATAGGTAAGCTGTGGAAAGGTGGTGGTCACGGGGGGACCAAAATTGGAAACTCATATTTGTCAATATAAGGGGTCTTGATGAGCATATGTATGTGTCACATTTTATATTTGGGGATGTACTAGTCATCCTATGGTATATCCCCTGGTCGTGTGGCTACATACACTGAAGACCTTTTAGCAGGGGTAGCTTAACCCATATGGCCCGTGGGTGGTTAGGACGACAAAGCTACACATCTCAGGTAAAGGTTTTAAGTGTAAGCTAAACCCGGTTCCCTTTTTCGTTCCTTATATATGTATGGTTGTATGCATTATGGATTGTTTACTTGGTTTTATGACTAGCATTACTTTATCCTTATCCTGAGATTCATGCTAGCGGTCACTCGCTAAACCCATCTACTGGCGGCTGTTTACCCATGTTATGCAGTAACCAACCATTCTACTCCTCCTATTTAGCATGCAGACTCGGTATCAATATTTGGACAGAAGTGGTGAGCTTTCATCCTTTCAGAAGGCATCATTTCATGTTATGGATTTCTTTAAACATTTTTCTTTTATTTTGGTTATTGGTTTTGGCCATAGTTGGGGGCATGTCCCAACCAAATTTGTTTACATTTTTGGATTGAGGCTACTGGTGGCTGTTTACCCATGTTATGCAGTAACCGGCCATTCTACTCCTCCTATTTAGTATGCAGACTCGGTATCAATATTTGGACAGAAGTGTTGAGCTTCCATCCTTTTGGAAGGCATCATTCCATGTTATGGATTTCTTTAAACATTTTTCTTTTATTTTGGAAATTGGTTTAGGCCATGGTTGGGGGCATGTCCCAACCAAATTTGTTTACATTTTTGGATTGAGGCTGTGAGATACTTCTCGGGGTTGGTATAGGCGGGATTAGTAGATATTTTAGCCTTAGCATTGGTAGTGATATTAAGGCTGGCATCATCGGACATGATTTCTCACTGTTCCATCATATTACATTTTGGGATTGATTTTTATATTATGTTTTGGTACTCCCTTTGCTTTATGGTCTATTGTTTTGTTTGGAATGGTTGGCCGGATGGTGCGGTACGATTGGAATCAGTTGGGTTGGTCATGACTATAGCCCTATCCCAGAGCCTTAATGAGAACAATAATGCTATCTTGTTATATGTTCAAAATTCAGCCCATCTAAGACTGGATATAGGTGGTTGAGTTGGGTAATAGAGGGTGGTCCCCGATCTTTGTTGGACTTGGGATACCCACTACGACAAGGCCCGTGGTTAAGTCGTGTCACCCATATACCCCACAAGTGTTCCATTATTATATTTGTTTGGGGGAGTCCCATGTGCCCCATAAGTTGTTCATTAACATGTTTACTTAGGGGATTCTGTTGTACCCCACAAGGAGTTCAATTAACCATAACCATGACCACCATACCTTTCCATTTAACCATTCCAAACTATTTATACCATTAAGGGTTCCATTACCAAACCATACCATGCAATACTTTTGTAACGATCCTCCCGGCCATTTGTGAAATTTTCTCATATTTTCTAGTTTAGCGCTCTCCATAGTTGGTGTATGTGAATTATGACTCACAGGATGAGTAGTTTCAATTTTGAAGTGTACGGAAGTGATTAAGTCATTAGTTGGGTAATTGAGCTAAAGGAAGTTAAATTCGATCGCGCTCAATTTTCGATCAAGATGACCCCAGATTAGTATTTTAGTGATTTCAATTGACCCAGAACGTACTTTTTCATCAAGTTACATAGTTGATTTATTTCTATGGGGTTCTGAATAAATTTTGAAGATATATTAGAAGTTATGGATATTTTAAATAATTGATTTAATTAGTGATTTAGTGGGTAAAAAAAATATTTTTTTCACTTGTGTGGTCAATATAAGAATGATTTTAAATAACTAGGGTTTACCATATACATAGCAATAAAATCGGAAAGTGAGGAGAAGAGGGGCATCCTGCGATTTCTCATTGTTCGCACGCAGTATAGTTCAGGTAATGTAATATTTTGTATACCTGTATGCATGTGTTAAATTTATATTTAGTAAATTATGAATGGAAAATTAGATTCACCTCACAGATGGTATGGGAATTTGTGCAACCAAAATTTAGATTTTAAGAAAAAGGGGCGAGAGTGGCTTATTGCTACTGCCAATACCCTGCGTTAGGTTGCTGGCAATAGTATTTTGTGTTAGGTGGCAGGAATAGTAATGCATAGTAATGGTTTACTATAATTTCTTATATTTTCAATTAGATAAAGTACAAAATTGATGATTAGGTAGATAACCTAATCATAAAGTTATGATGGGAAATAAATGGCTACTTGACAGTTTCGACCTTTGAGAGCCTATATCAGTCATAATTTTTACGAATTGAGGTTTAGATATAGAAGTTTTTAGAGCAAGGATTTATAAACGAGTGTAATTAAATTTGTACTCTCATGAGTATTATATATTTAAATAGATTTGAAATATTTGAAAGCTTTACGAAAGGGTAAGACCCTTACAGATTAGCTTGCATTTGAATTCTACGGTTGAGGTAGGTTATGGTTTAATTGGAGTTTAGACTCGACTTAATTGTGTATATGCTCCTAAATTGGTTACTTGTTGATTGGTATTCGTATAAGCTTGAAACTGATGACGTTTGGATTGTTTAGGCATGTATAAATAATTATTGAAAATTTACTTGATCGAATTGTCTTATGAATTTAAGTGTACTTGTAAACTTAGTACATCGTATTATATGCTATGAGATAGTGTAAATTTGGTATTAATATTACCTATTTATGATGGATTGGGAACCACGCCAGCACGAATATGATATTGATCAGGTACCATATCGGTGCGGATAGGTGTAACGACCCGATTTGCTGAACCAAAAGGCTACATGGGTTTCATGACCCTGAAGGACCACAAGCTAACCCATGACTGATATCTGTACTTGTATACTGCATAAGATAACATAATAATGCAGAAACATGCACTGAAAGGCCATAAGGTTTGATCATGAACATAACTGAATAACACAACATCTGTGTGGGGTAATAGAATACCCAAAACAAAACTGAAGTCTAAAACATGATAGTCTGTATCTAGTCTGCATCTAGTCTGAAAACTTCTACTGTCAGAAGAATCTGAATAAGGAGTTGATGGGACATGTCCCCAACTAACTCCAACTAATAATATAATCAATGAGATACTAGAAAATTATTTTGTCCTCAAAGGATGAGGACTCACTTCTACTCTGACTGCTGAAAGTGGAATCTACTGCTGATCTGGAACTCGTGTCTCTAAACCTATGATGTAACATAAAAAGAAAGCACCATAGCGCAAATGCGTCAGTACAAATATACCGAGTATACATGTGAGGTAGGCTATATGTAAGGGTTTGCATGCATGATCAATACTAACTGTCTGTCTAACAAGAACGTAAGAAGGCATACATAAATACGCAACTGTAACTGACAACGTGATAACATGATACTGATACCATGGTAGAATGACTACTGAGTTTGGATACTGATAACCTGACATAACTGATAACATGAATGACTGTATCTGAATATAAATGATAACATGGGTGACTGTAGCTGAAAGTCCTGAATCTGATGGAACTATCTGAGTTCTGTACTGTATCTGACAGTCCTAAAATCTGAAGAACAATCTGAGTTCTATTACTGAGACTGATTGATTGTATCCGCCAGTCCTGATTTTGTAACATGAAACTTTGGGAAGTAGTATCTAACCGACATGCCCCAAAGGTTCTATAATAACTGAGCTGGGGTCCAATCTATGCCCTAATTGGAAGGGTGTCAATACCGCGCCACTGGTAAGGACAACATGTGAGTAACCCTCATATAACAGGTAACTTTAGCGAGAATGGTGGGAACCCTCACATAACAGGTTAATCCACCTAATCTACCCTCATATAGCAGGCTACGATGTCTCAACCTATGCTGTCTACATAGTTCTGGAATGCAAGGATTGCTTCTAGGAATCACACCCTCGTATAATAGGTAAGTCCCCATCCTTGGGTTGACTAGGTGCTAATTCCTACTCCCATATGAATGGACACTGAACATGATTTACTGAACTGAACTGAGCATGGACCGAATTATTGAATTTTCATGGCTGACGGAATACTACTGATATCTAACAACTGACTAAGTCATGAGATCATGGAGATTTTTCCTGAGTCATAAGAGTATCTTAATTCTAAGAGTTCATAGCTTGACTGAGAGTACTGTGAAAACATGACATGGATCTAGGCACACAAATAATATTTCGGGTACAAGTACCCCCAGGACTCGATGAAAGAAAACTGACATGACTTGATATTCTTGAATACATGATAATCACCACAATACGTTTATTGAAGCATTTCATCAAACGTATAATAGGCATAATCTTGTACATTTATGGGGATTTTCATGATATCATGCTAGTTAGGCAAATTTCCTTTATCTAGGCATTTTATCAAATATATAGCAGTCATAGTACATGTAAACATCATGGTATAGCAATTAAACATCATGGTTCAATTCCAATTTCATCATACAAGGTTTTAGTCAAGAGATTTCATAAATCTTTATCTATAAAAATCAACCCATATGGAATTTATCACCAAATCATAGACTAGAAATCAATTCCTCATTTATCAACATGAAAGAGAACATACAAAGCATGAACACATGAAGAAAATCCATAAGTTGTAATTGAAAAGGGATTCTTGGACTCCATGGATGAAAGGAGACCATGAATGAACACTATCCATACCTTAGATCGTGATTTTGTGAAGATTGATGGTGAAACCTTCTTGAAATTGGACCTTCTATGAAAACCCTAGCTTGAGTTCTTGAGAGGATTTGAGAAAAACATCAATATTTTGGATGAATAAGGGCTAAATCCCGTGTTTGGAAGATTATATAGGGGGAAAAATTGACCTTTTTAACCCTAGACACGTAATTAAATTTTCAGTAAAATTTCCCAAATTGGGCCCTTGGCGCGACGCGACGTTATCGCGCTATGTCACTGGAAATTGACAATTGGGAAACCGCACGGTGGCGCGACATGGAGCTATCGTGTTGCCACCTTGTATACAACCTGGAAGTTTGATGCGATGCGCCAGTATCACGGAGAAACATTGGAAATTGACAATTGCCATTTGAGCTATCTCTGCGACGCGCTGAAGGCTCAGGTCAAACACTGTCTCACTAAAAAAGCTCTAACTCTTCGCCCGGGTGTCGGATTTTGGTGAATTATATATTGATGGAAATCTTATTCAATTTCCCACGTAATAGAAAGTGAAAATTATGGAAATACCACGTGTATAAGAATAAATTCTTATTTCAAAGTAAGTTCTAACATCCTTGAGATGATTTTCGAGCTAAGAAAAAGCACGGGTATTACAATAGGATATTGATATTACTTGCTATTGAGGATCGTGTACCACGCCGGTACAAATATTTATATTGATACTACTTATTTATGGTGGATCTGGTACCATACCTGTACAGATATGATATTGATATTTCTTATTATTGAAGACCGGGTACCATGCCGGTACGATAAATGAACATATATTGTTTCCTATAGGTTATGACTATTTGGACAAAAATAACTCCCATACCATGTGTGTACATATTTGTCTTGATTCTGTAGATGTTTATAGTATGGTTGACACTCTTGATGGTTATGTGGCTTGCTTGTGAGCACTGTTTGACCAATTATTGTTGTATTGTTGATTCATTGAATTTCTATTTATGTGACTATGCCTTTCTACTTGTTATTTTATTTATATTGTGTACATGCTCTTAAGTTTAGTTGGCCTATGATACCTATCAGTACATAGTGGTTTGTACTCATACTACCCTGTACTCTTCTTTTGTTGAGTGCAGAAAGTGAGTGCAAAAAGTGTTCCAGAGGCTCAGACATGACCTTACCTGTAGAGTTTGATAGAAGATCTTGATCCAAGGGTGAGCACTCCATCGCCAAGATTCTATGGGTTATCTTATTTGTTCTTGCCCATCGTTAGGGCAATGAAACATTCTTTATTTACATTATTTTTAGATATCTCTTTAGACATGATCTTTGTTAGTAATTCTTGTACAATGACTTTCGGGTCTTTGGGATTTTAGTAAGCAGTTTTTTGACTCTAATCATGATTAGTCCTGGATTATTGTTATTATGTTGATTTCATGATAATATCATCTTATTATTGACTAAGTGATTGGGAAATAGTTTGATTTAGATGGCTCAACCAAAGGAAGATTTTTGTGGGTGCCACTCATGGCCATTTGGGTTGTGACAAAGTTTGTATTAGCAAACTAGGTTAGTCAATATCATCGTATAAGAACATGTCTAGTAGAGTCTTGCAGAATGGTATAGAGACGTCTGCACTTTTTTTTGAGAGGCAACAGGGCAATAGGAAAATTCAAGTTCTTCTTTCTTACATGCTATTACTTAATTTCAATTGGTATCTAGAGATTCCAATTGATATCTAAATTCTTTCACTCTTTTCTCAAAGATGGTTAGAACATGAAATAATAGGATAAGAGTTGATGTGTCTTAACCAACTATTGAGGCTGCAGTTCAAGGTAGAGGCCAGGAAAGAGGAGGATGAGGTAGATAATAGAGAGATGCGCCCACCAGGGACAGAGCTTAAGCTATGAGACCAGCTAGAGAGAGGCTAGTATCTTCTCCCCCATATGATGATTTTCCTGAGGTTGCAGAGGATAGAGCTATTTTGGTACATAATGAACGGGTGCCAGCTCATGATGGGCTTGCACCAGTTCAGGGAGGTGCAACTCTGATTCAAATGTTTTCCATATGATTCAGCAGGCTCTGAGTTTTCTGAGTGATTTGGTCGAATTAGGGACTATGCCCACAACACTCATAGTCTAGTATGGGATGCAACATGCTGCTATTTTATCCCCTCGAATAAAACAAGTGTCAGGATCAAATGTTTTTCCAACATAGGTAGTGGGTCCGGTGATGACCAGAGATGAGCATGAGTTATTCTATAAGTTTATTAAGATAAAGCTTCTATCATTCATGGAATTGAGTTTGAGGATGCCTACAAGTTTATTATTGACTGTCATGAAAGGCTTCACGAGATGGATGTGGTTGAGAGGTATGGTGTAGAACTTGTTACTTTTTAATTTCAGGGGGATGCTAAGATGTTGTGGAGGGCTTAAGTTGAGTGTAGGGATGCAGGTTTGCCCCCTTGACTTGGACATAATTTTACTTAGTTTTTCTAGAAAAATACATGCCTCATCTTTGAGAGATAGAAAAAGGGATGAGTTTTCTAATCTTAAGCAGGGGAATATGTCAGTTGTGGCATATGAGTCCAAATTTTATTCATTATATCGGTATGTATCTCACTTGCTAAAAACTGAGGAGGAGAGGATTCATATTTTTGTGAAGGGGTGGAATATAGGTGTCCAGATTTTGGCTTTATAGATAACATCTTCAGGTAGGTTTTTCCAGGAGATGGTTAATTTTATCAAGAAGGTGGAGGGCATAAGGCAAGAGAGTTATGCGAAGGAATTAGAAAAGAAGACCCATAAAAGAGGCAGTCTTAGTGGTTCTTATTCTAGTGGTCTCAGTTCACAAGAATACCCTGCCCACCCCATTCAGTCAGTGATGTCGGTGTTTGTGGGTGGTCCATCAGGAGCTAGCCAACTATTTTTAGACTTTGGTGGTTGCCTTTCTTCATCTTCATCAGCTCAGTGGCCTACCTTGGACCATATATATTATGAGTATGGCAGAGTAATTCACATTAGGAGGTGTTGTCCTAATGAAAGGCAGTTTGGTCAGTCTAGCTAGCAGTAGGCTCTTAGATCTTTAGACTCAATAGGTAAGGGAGGTGGTGATAATGCTAGATGTCATCCATAGGGTGGTCGTGGTGGTCATCAGGCAGGTATAGGTTGTAACTAGCCCCATCGATGTGGTTCTCATCTTAATAGGGATGACGTTCAGAATGGTGGTAAGTCCAATATCTATACCTTACTAAGAAGGCCTGAGGAAGAGACATTAGATGTTGTTATTATAGGTATTATTCTTGTCTGTGTCCAGATGGACATTGTATTATTTGATCCTAGCTCTACCTTTTCTTACATATCTGCTAATTTTGGTGTGCGGTTGGACATGGTGTGTGATTTGCTTTACTTTCTGATTCAAGTGTCTATTCCTGTTTGTTATTCTATTGTTATTGATTGGGTTTACAGTTCTTATTTTGTTATATTTATGGGGTATAAAACTTGGGCAGATTTAGTGATTCTAGACATGGTAGACTTTGACATAATTTTGGGTATGAGTTGGTTGTCTCTGTATCATGCTATATTAGATTGTTATGATAAGACAGTGACTGTGGCTATGCCGGAAATGGATAGACTTGAGTGGGAGGGTGATTATAGTCCTGCTCCAATGAAACTTATTTCCTTTCTTCATGCAAAGAGGTTAATTGGGAGGAGTTGTTTGGCCTTTCTATCATATCTTTGGGACACTTCTACAAAGGCTCCATCTATTGAGTTAGTTCCTATGGTGTGTGAGTTCCAAGAGTTTTTTCTTGCAGATTTGCCTAGCATTCCACCAGACCGTGACATTGATTTCTATATTAATCTAGAGCTAGGTACTCGTTCTATTTCTATTCCTTCCTGTAGGATGGCTCTGGCAGAGTTGAGAGAGCTAAAGGCTTAGTTCTAGGATTTGTTAAGTAAGGGTTTTATCCATCTGAGTGCCTCTCCATAGAGTGCTCCTGTCTTGATTTTGAAGAAAAGAATGGTAGTATTTATATGTGTATAGACTACAGGCAGTTGAACAAAGTTATGATCCATAATAAGTTATCCTTTTCCTGATATCGATGATTTATTTGACTAGATGTAGGGTGCATCCATATTTTCTAAGATTGATTTGAGTTTCGGGTATCATCAGCTTAAAATTTTGCCTGAGGATATTTCTAAGTCAATATTTTGAACTAGGTATGGGTACTATGAGTTTCTTGTGATGTATTTTGGGCTGACTAATGCGCCAACTGCTTTTATGAGTTAGATGAATGGGATATTTAAACCCTACATGGATTCTTTTGTGATTTTCTTTATTGATGATATTCTAGTTTATTCTAAGAGTACAGAGGAGCATGATAATCACTTAAGGATTATTTTAGGTTTGGTAAAATAGAAAAAGCTTTATGCCAAGTTTATTATGTGTGAGTTCTGGTTGGATTTTATATCCTTTTTAGGGCATGTGGTTTCAAAGTAAGGGGTGATGGTATACCCATTGAAAATTGAAGCAATTAAAAATTGGGCTAGGCCTACTTCAGTGATGGAGGTTCGTAGATTTGTTAGCTTAGCAAGTTATTAACGCAAGTTAGTGAAGGGGTTTGCTTTTATTTCCACTCATATAATGCGGTTGACTCAGAAGGATGTACCTTTTTTTTGGTGTGATGAGTGTTAGGAAAGATTTTAAAAGCTCAATACCTTGTTGACTACCGCTACTATTCTTGCCTTACCAGTAGAAGGTAAGGATTTTTTTATTTATTGTGATGCCTCACATTTTGGTTTAGGTGTTGTGTTGATACTGGAATGTAATGTTATTGCTTATATTTCGAGGCAATTGAAGCCCAATGATAAGAATTATCCCACTCATGATTTGGAGTTAGCTACTATGGTTTTTGCTCTTAAGATATGGACGCAGTACTTGTACGGGGTTCATTGTGAACTGTTCACTGATCACCACAGTTTACAGTATGTGTTCACGCAAGGGGATTTGAATTTGAGACGGCGCAGATAGATGGAGTTGCTTAAAAATTATTATATCACCATTCTCCACCATCCGGGGAAGGCTAATATGGTCACTGGTGCATTGAGCTGGAAGTTAGTAATTATAGGTAGTTTGGTTTATCTGAATTCTAGCAAGCATCCGTTAGCTAGAGAGATTAAGACTCTACCTAACAAATTTATCTGACATAAGGTGACTGAGAGAGAAGGAATTCTAGATAGCATTAAGACAAGGTCCACATTTCTTGATCAAATCAAGGCTAAACAATTTGAGGATGCTAAGTTAAGAATGATTTGTGATAAGGTTTTGCAGGGTAAGGCCAAAGAGGCCATTCTTGATGATGATAGTGTATTGCCAATTAAGGGGTGAGTTTATGCACCCCATGTAGATGACTTAGTACCTACTATTCTAGCTGAGGTTCATTGTTCGATGTATTCTATACATCCAGGAGCTACTAAGATATATCATGATTTGAGGTAGCATTTCTAGAGGGGTTGGATGAAGCTACACATATTTGATTTTGTTACTAAATGCTGGAGTTGTAACCTGATAAAGTACCAGAATAAGAAGCCAGGTGGTACTCTTCAGCAGATGCCCATTCCTAAATGGAAATGGGAGAGAATAACTATGGTTTTCGTTGTTGGTCTTCCATTGACTTTGGGAAAGTATGATTCTATATGGGTTATTGTGGATAGGTTGACTAAATCTACAAATTTCATTCTGGTTCAAGTGACTTATAATGAAGAAAAGTTAGCCAAGATTTATGTTAAAAATATTGTTCGATTGCATGTAGTTCTAATTTCTATTATTTTGATAGGGGTACTTAATTTACCTCTATCTTTTGGAAGAAGTTGCATGAGGATTTGGGTACAAAGTTGGACCTTAGTATAACTTTTCACCCTCAGACTGATGGGCAATTCGAGCGAATGATTCAGGTGTTGAAGGATATGCTCCGTGTGTGTGTGATGGATTTTAGAGGGCATTGGGATCAATTCTTATCTTTGTCCGAGTTTGCATATAATAACAGTTATCATTTGAGTATCGATATGGAACCATTTCAGGCATTGTATGAGAGGAGGTGTAGATCTCCCATTGGGTGGTTTGATGCTTTTGAGGTGAGACCATGGGGTACTGATCTATTGACAGACTTTTTAGAAAAGGTATGGATCATTCAGGAGAAACTTATAGTGTCTCAAAGTACGCAAAAAGAGTATGCAGATCAAAAAGTTAGAGATATTCACTTTATGAAGGCTGAGCAAGTGTTTCTAAAGTTTCACCCATGAAAGGTGTCATGCATTTTGGGAAGTGAGGTAAGCTCAGTCCTAGATATATTGGACCATTTAAGATTCTTCAGTGTGTGGGTACGATGGCCTACAGGTTGGCATTGCCTCTGAGTTTTTTGGGAGTTCTCCCTGTATTTCATGTTTCTATGTTAAAGAAGTTTCATGGTGATGGTAACTACATAATTCATTGGGACTCGGTCCTATTAGATAAAAACCTCTCTTATGAAGAGGAACCTATTGCTATTCTTAATATAAATGTCCGTAAGTTGAGTGCTAAGGAGATTACATTGGTGAAGGTCTAGTGGAAGAATCGTCCTATTAAGGAGACCAAAGCAGAAATGCGTAGCACGTATCCACATCGTTTTGCTGATTTAGGTAATTTCATATTTCCCCTCCTTCTTGTAATACCCCAAAAATCCAAACCAATATTAGCGCCATGTTTCAAGCTCATCCATAGTAAATTATGGTCCCTCAGTAGTTTTATGAGTTAGTTTGATATATATTAAGGCCTCAAATAACTCCCAGCTAATACACGAATCAAAATAATCCTTAACGATTGAATTTATTATAAGAATGTTGCTTTAGTCAACTTCAAACGTGCATATGATTTGTTCTACTCAGATTTTTCTATCTCAAGATACACCAAATGATAGGAAATTTAATTAGCTTTCCAATAATACCAATTTCACCCAAATTCGATACTCCGATGAGAAATTATGGCACTTTTAGTGAAAGCAGTAGCTTAATACGAGCAGCACCGCATTGCGGTGAACCCAAAAATAACGTTCGTCCTTTTTCTATTGGAACTAAGTGATTGTACCACATCGCGCCAATGTGCCATTTCACAATTGCCACTTTCCAATAAGGTATCGCGATTACCGTCGCATCGCACAGAAAGTCAAGTTGGGAATTGTCCATTTCCAGTGGCGCAACGCACTACCGGGTTTGTAGTTTATTATGATATGTCCCGTGTAGGTCTTGGTTGCATTTTTATACAATATGGCAAGGTGGTAGCTTATGCCTTACGACAGTTGAAGGTACATGAGAAGAATTATCTAACTCATGACTTGGAGTTATTGGCCCTATTGTTCAAAATGAAAATATAGCGTCACTATCTGCATGGAGTGCATGTTGATATCTTTTAAACTCATAAGAGCCTACAGTATCTGTTCACTCAGAAAGAGCTAAATCTCAAGAAAAGGAGATGGCTTGAGCTTCTCAAGGATTATGACATGAGTCTCCACTACCATCTAGGTAAAGCTAATGTGATTATTGATGCTGTTATCAGGTTATCCATGGGGATTCCAGCTCATGTGGATGAGGGAAAGTGAGAATCAGTGAAATATATTCACCATTTTCCTAACCTTAGAGTTTGTCTCTTGGACCCTGATGATGGTTGTGAATTTGTCCATAAGGTGGCGCATTCATCTCTTAGTACTAAAATAAAAGAGCAACATATATTGGGTCCGATCTTGATGACAATCAAGGGTGATATAGGTAGGAATAAAGTAATGGACTTTGTGATTCATGGTGATGGTAACGTGTAGTACCAAGAGAGATTGTGCGACCCCAACATAGATGGATTGTGAGAGAGGACTTAGCTGAGGCGCATGAGTCATGTTATGCTATTCATCCTGGTTTGACAAAATTTTATAATAACCTTAAGGAGATGTATTGGTGGAATAATATAAATTGGTATGTGGCTAATTTTATGACTAAGAGTCTGTTGTGTCAGTAAGTGAAAGTTGAGAACTTGAGGCCCGGAGGATTGTATAAAGAAATTAAAGTTGCTTGTGTAGAAGTGGGAAGCGATCTATATATATTTTGTTACTGTTTCTGCTTAGTCTCAAAATTAGTTTCATTCATTTTGGGTCATTGTTGATAGGATGACAAAGTCAACTTACTTCTTGCCAATGGGGACTAATTTCTTGACTGAGGATTATGCAAGGTTGTACCTCCAAGATATTATGTAGTTGAATGGGGTACCTGTTTCTATTGACTCAGATCATCGTACCTAGTTTTCATCACACTTTTGGCAGATCATTCAGAGAGGTTTGGGGACTAAAGTGAGTCTCAGTACAGCTTTCCACCTGCAGTCGAATGGGCAAGCAGAGAGAACTATTATGACATTGGAAGTTATTCTTCGAGCTTGAGTGATTTACTATGGTGGAAGTTGGGTTGAAAATTTTCCTCTTATAGAGTTTGCATATACTAATAGCTACAACTCTAGCATTGGGATAGCTCCGTTTGAGGAAATGTATGGTTGGAGGTGTAGGTATGTTATTGGGTGGTGCGAGGTTGGTGAGGCGAAGATATTTGGCCTGCATTTTGTTCACCAAGCCATGGAGAAGGTGAAACTGACTCGGGATATGCTTAATGTCGCCCAAAGTCGACAAAAGTCCTATGCGGATATGAGGCGTAGGAAGTTAGAGTTTGAGGTTGAGGACAAGGTATTCTTAAAGATATCTCCCATGAAGAGGGTAATCCGATTTTAGAAGAAGAGGAAGCTCAGTCCCTGGTATGTTAGTCCTTATTTAGTTTTGAAGAGGGTTGGTAATGTTGCATATGAACTGTATTTTCCCTTTAGTTAGAGCTTCGTTCGCTTGGTGTTCCACATATATATGTTGAGAAAGTGTGTGGGTGATCCATCGTAAATTAGCCCTATCAAGGATATCGGTATTTTGGATTCCTTGTCTTATGAGAAAGTCCCAATTGAAATTTTACACCGGCAAGTTCATAGGTTACGAACCAAGGACATAGAGTCGGTAAAAGTTCTATCGAGAAACCATGAGGTTGGGGAGGCTACTTGGAAAGCCGAAGAGGACATGAAATCAAAGATTCCATTCCTGTTCCATGTTCCAAAAAATCATTCTCAAGGTATGTGTTGCTCTTAACATCTCTATTTGTTGTCTTTGTTAAAGGAAGATTGTGAATTCCTTGGTAATCTGTTTTCTATTTTAAAGGTATGAGCAAAGATGTTTGAGGTTTAATCGTGCTAGTCACTACCTTGTCCCATCATTCGAGGACGAAGGATCCAAGTGGGGGAGAATTGAAACATCCCAGATTATTGACCCTTGGAAATTTCCTGATCTTTGAGCTCAATTCCTTGATTACGACTTAACCATACGAGTTGTATGGTGTCTTTAAAGGTTAGGTGACCCTAGCCGTAGGATGTTTAGTGGATGGTGGTTGGTTTTTTTTATCCTGGTTACAACTTTGTAGTGATGAGTGGTTAAGGGTTGGTGATGAGTCGTTAGGAAAAACCTTAACCAAATTTGTAACTTAGTGGCTTGACTTAGCTTTGAGTATGAGTGGATCACTTGGTATGGTGTATGGAATTTGATAATGGTCACTTTCTCTAAACTTGTGATTTTTGAAATGGTTATAAACCCAACCCTGTATTATAAAATTGGTTAGTAGTTATGCAAAAGGTGGGAACTTGAATAAGGGGTGTAATGGAATCCCCAAAATATTTGGTTTGACTTATTTCTTAAAACTAATGCATGGTATAATTGGTTAAATGGTTACGAATGGTTTTGAAAACCTTGTGGGGTACACGAGAATCCCTTAAGTCATTTTAATAATGGAGGCTGCGAGGATCATGCGAATCTCCTAAGTGTTGACTAATACATTGCTTTCAAGCTATAGTTGGTATGAGGATACCACTTAAAAATTCCTTATTAATTGACTCCTGGAATTGGAGGTTGGTTATGTGGTAAATGTTTTAGTTGGGCGATAATGAGGGTTGTGATAGCTAGCCGTGAAGGTGTGAGTTCGGAGGACGGACACTGTAAACTAATGTTTGCCGACATGAGGGTTGGTCTTGGAGACCATATGCTTGTGGGGTATATGGGAATCCCCCATGTCTATACTTGTATGTATGTTTCATGGAGGGCGAAGGGTACACGGGAATCCATGACCAGCTATGATATCTCCGGTTTGTGTGGCTACACGTACTTGGGCCCATTTAGGGGGTAACACTTGATCAATATAGCCATGGGTGTATTTATGATGGTAAAGCTACACAATCCAGGTTAAGGTTTAAAATGCATGCTATACCTTGTTCCCTATCCCGGCATGATATATATATATGTATATGTATTTATAAATGTCATTGCATATGGTTACTTGATTTGGTTTTGAATTAATGTCTTTACTTTATCTTTATCCTTGAGTTACATACTGGCGTTCACCCCGCTAACCGTCTTTGGGTGTTGTATCCCCATGCGATGCAGGAACCCGCCTACTTTCACTCCTTTTATTCAGTGACTTGGCGATTCAGGGACAACTTTTGAGTCATCGTGAAGTGGTGAGCTTCCATACTCTGGAAGACCCTATTTGATGCTATGAACTTCTTTATATCATCTTTTTCTTGGGTTTTGGTTTTTTATATAGTCGGGGGCATGTCCCTAGTGGATATCCTTTGATTCTGGCTAAAGGCTTTGTTGGACTACTATGGGCATGGGTGGCGTCGGTATTAGTGTTAGCATTAGTATTGGTATTGGCATTGGGTTTGGTAGCGGATGGTTAATTGGTTTTGACTTTCGTTTTGATTTTAGACTTATTCCTATGTCTTTAATTTAATATTATCTTGTCTTGTAATATTCTCGAAATGAACCTGACATGGGGTGTTGGGCGGTTAACGATTGGGTGTTGGGGGTGTTCTGCAGTCCTGGTTGGACCTGAGATACCTGACACGAATAAGCCCTGATTTGGGTCGTGTCAACTAAACACTTAGATCTTGAGCTAATACATCAGTGAAACCTAGGCTCTGATACCAATTTGCCACAACCCAGTTTCTTAGGTTATGATGGAGCCTACCATAACCCACCAGTAGGCTAGCCAAATCCCCATAGTTCAGAATGGCAAGTAATATACTACTCTATTATATATAGAATAGAATGCAGAATAGATGAAATAAGAGGATCAAATACATAATGAAATCCAAAAACTTGGGGTATCAGTACAAGAGCTTCTAATATAATAAGAGTACAAAAATGGAATAGATGAAATAAATTACACTGATATAACTTATCTACGAATACAATATAGAGACTAGTCTTATACATAAGAGGGTGGTAAGTAATACTCCAAATGTCAGGAGCTCACTCTCAGCCTCCGAACCATAGCTGCTCCATACGACATACACATCAATAGCAATAACCCGTATTATGATCTACAGGCTACAGAAGTGTAGTATGAGTGCAAAATAAATGGTACTCAGTAGGCAACTTCCAACATAGCTCCAAAGATAAAGAGTATATATATAACATATAAACAGAATAGAAACTACACCAAGATCCCAGTAATCATATAACAAGTCAATGAGATAATAAGAATAACCTATCCTATTCATCTCAATAAGACTAACACAATAAGGCAAAGAAAGTGTCAAGGATGAAATATCCTATTATAGCCATACACAAAAATCTCCACACTATACCGTATATCCCTAGCCAATATATGAATAAAGGATAAAAGAATATTATATATCAATATACAAGGCCAAGGATTGAATATACAATATGAACACATGGAGGAAGGGGTATACGATGGTACCATCACAACATATGTCTATATAAATATATCTATGTACGTATGTATATATATATATAGATAGATGTAAGGTCATCGGGAGGTATAACTTAGGTGACCATTTCTCAATTTTAAGGCTTCATTATAATCCTATCAGGATTTATTACTAACATTCACAGGGTATCTAATCCATATGTCCTAACATCAAATGAATGAGCATAATAATGTAAATCGTAAGATAGAAGTGGCCAGAATCATACCTCAAGTCTCAATACCAAATCAATAACAAATCTGTTATAAGCTAGAAATAAAAATGAACATAACAATAATAATAACATCAATAACAACATGAGTAACTGGCTATTCTAGAAAACCAAATACCTAGATGAGCCTATACGTACCTTCACCGCTCTAGGCTAGGAAAGTTAAATTAGAATACAAAAACACAAGTCATAGTCATCACCCATATCTATTCAAATGCACCATACTAGCTAATAGAAATAAACGCATACTGGTGATAGGCGATGTTCCATCAAGAATGAAAGCAAGGTACACAATCAATATCATAACATTATCATCATAACTATCTCCATCATAACTGTCATCATCATGACCATCATTATCAATATAATATCTTTCGGCCTTGCCGGGTATCATCATATCAACAAAATATCCTACGGCTTTGTCGGGAATGATCTTCGGGACTAAACCATCATAATGTGTAAAAGGGTCAGAATATCTCACGATCGTAATAAATAATAATGTCAAGCCACAAAAAAAAATCTAGATCGGTCAAATCCTTAAAACATCATTACTAGCCTCTTTCATATATATAAAATATACATTTAGTTAGGTAGTTATCATTGTAAAGAAATCTGTTTTTAAGATGTAAAGTGGGTTTTAATCTCTTATTTAAGAAGATAGTCATAAGATCACAGTTTAACTAGAATCACATCATTTACAAATATAATGATCATGAGTGTACCAAATATATGCATACTATTACCAATATCCAAATCAATGAAACCATAAGCAACATAATTCATCTTTCTCCATCCCATACCAAAGAGAGGTGTATATAAACACACACACACACATATATATATGTATATATTCATAATCTACAATTACATCATTTACAAGGTTAATTACTTCTCGGATATCTAATTTAAATCATAACACGACCTTTGGCCCCATAATGAGTCTGAAATCATTAAAACGTCAATATCATGTCCTTGGTCCCACACACATATCCATAACTCATCTAGATACTCATTCTATTGAGCCATCTCGTATTCATAAGTCATAGCCTAACTATGAGGCATAACATATTTTTAGGTCGTAAAGCATATTTGTAATCTTCTCACATCTAGGAGGCAGATAATAAGTAAGTCATCTCACATATATAAGATATATCATATCACTGGGCCATAAATTATAACTATGAGAAATGTCATCTCCATAGACCAATATCATGTCTACCAGGAATATCATCTGTAAGGCCATTGATCATAACCTGGGGAAGTCATCATTATCCATGTAACCACCAAGTAACCTTACACTAAGTTTACTAGTCTCAACTATTCCTAACATCCATAAATAAGTCCACAAAGTATATAATAAGCTTTGGAATAAGGTGGGACGGATGATCCCACTTCTAATCCTCAATTTCCATATTTAGGCAATTTATACCCCAAACTAGGCTAAGGTATGTAGTTCAACTTCTAGATGTCAAGTAAGCCACAACTAGTCCTAGTATAGGAACTTTGTCAAGAAACATGAGACTTTATGTCAATTTTACCCACATCACGATTTCAAGATCACTAGGCTAGCCCAACTAAGGTCAAATATATTAACCATATATCCAATGCTAAACCACCTCCCAAACCTAACATCACATCACTTTCATGAACAATTTAGTCTAATCTAGAGTGTGGGCAGTTTAATTCAAAAAGGGTCCTAAACATACGACCTTACATCTCAAAACCCCTCATCTTATCCACAAACATCAGTAATCAAGACTAAGTTATTCTACTCATAGTCAATCCTCACATTCACATTCACATGCCATATATAACACACTTTATCTTTGAAGATGAGTAGGTAGAAGCCTATCTCAAAGCCGAACTGCAAAACCTTACATCATTCACCACACACCCATCTTCAATTCAAAATACCCAAATGCCATCACACTATAAAAATAGTAATCTATCATCAATATGATTCTAACAATACCCATATTGCACTATAGTGCTTTGGGTCCAAAAATGATGCCAAAACACCAAGTGGGTCCCACTTATGGAAATTAGGTTTTTGAGGTCAACCCAATGTTCAAACATGAACAAGTAACCATAACCCTCAAGAAATGGGTGTAAACAAGGCTAATCTGGGGCTAAAATCAAGCCCTAAGGTAAATTGGGTCTTTGGGTCAAGAACTAAGATTTTCACTTAAAATTTAATGAAATATTAACTTAATTTTGAAGATATTCATGATCATAGATGATAATCAAGCTCCCGAGTCACCCAAAATGATCAATCTTGAGTTATCATACCCATTTAAGGTTCTTGTCTCTCAAGGGTGAGGAGAAAATGACCAAAATCGTGACATTGGGGTCTATTTATAGACCTCTCAGGTACAGAGATGTTGTGATTGCCATCATATGGATTGTTATTTACATGAAACAATCACCATAGCCATTTTCACGATCACCATTGAGTAATCATGGTGATCCTTGTGCTATCTCCATGGCACCAATACCAATAACTTATAAATTTTTCCAAGTTTGCAATATTGTCTCGGGATTGATTTGAAAATTAATTTTCATAAAATAAACTATGTAACCACACTAAATTCGATGTTCTAGATATGTTGACAAAGTTGTATTCTCCATCCAAGGTCATTTAGATCAAACGTGGGTCCCACACCTAAATTATTAATTTTCTAACTTTTTGACCAATAGGCCAAAATGAGATAGGGTGTATTAGGACCCAAACCAACTACCTTGCCTAAAATCAATATTTTGAAGCTGCTGGAACAGTCAAAATTCACATTTGAGATCATTTTGCTAATGGTTTTTCCCAGTTTCCATTTGGAACTAAAAAATCCTTCTAAAAAAGGAATTGGTTCTAAAAACCAATTGAACTGCCCAATAAACTAAACCACCAGTCCTAGCAAGTCATAAATGACCTGGAAAAGCTATGGAGAATCCCTAATGGTGAACATAAGTAGTAATATGAGAAATTACTTAAAGGGACATTGCACATATGAACATATAAATATGGCCTCATATGCTATAACGGACATGTTTCCCTACTTAAGGGCCAAAAACTCATCCTTTTTGTGGTCATGAAAAGTACGAGGTACATACTTTTCCAAAAATAGGGTATAAAATAGAGGTGATGTGAATGGAGGCAAACCAAGGAGTGAAACTCCATATATGCCCTCCATAACTTCTTGGCTTTACCTTGCAGTTGGAAAGTAACAAATCAACACTGTGATGCCTAAAGATATCCATTTTATGTAGCTTTTCATAACAAGAAATAGTAAACTCAAATTCATTCTCCACTTTAGAGCCAACAAAAGTAAGAGGTTTCATCTACAATAACTTGGTCAACATTTCATGCTCAATCCCAGTCATGACTGGACCTAATACCAAATGAGAAAATATCTCAGTTCCTAAATCCTCAATAATTCTAGAAGCAACTTTAGAAGTTACCTGAATACCAAGAACCTATAATAGGTATAACATAAACGGACCTAGTATCAGCTTACCCACTTAGAAAATAAAGAACTTGCTAAAATATATTTAGAGACATGAGGGGAAGAGTTGCACCTTCAATAAAAACCACCTTTTGATTATATACAACATCCTCATTTATATCATCAACCTCTTCATAATGATCCTAAGGTGGGGGAGGAGTCACTGATCTCTGACAGGGGTGACAAGTGTTGCCCAAGATATAACCGTAGCAGATGTTTCCCTCACTCTTTCCATTTATCTACACTTTCTATTCCCTTATCCTTTGATATCAAGTTCTATTGCTGGAGCTGTTAGAGCAGGGACTGCGACTTTGGCTTCATTCGCTCTAGTATTCAACATCCGTGAATAAAAGAATGAAGAAGTTCAAATACAAATTTTATCATAAGATACCAATTGGAATCAATCCATAGCATAAGACAAGAAGAAAATGATAATTTCCTAGAATCCTATGTCCCCTCAAAGAAAAGTATAGATGTATCCTTGTTATTTTACAAGATTTTACTAGACCCATCATGGTGTAGGGAGAATAATGAATCTAGGGCTCTGATGCCAAATTTGTCACAATCCAAATCATTTGCTAATGGCACCCACACTAAACCTCTGGTAGGAAAACAAACTTTCTTAATTAATCAATGATAACACTAAACTTACACGTCAATGAAAGTGCAAGACGATCGTCGTCAATATATTTACCCAACTTTAGAGTTGGGGTTAAATCCACGAGGAACAATGAGAGTGGAAATCAAGTTAATTCAGAATAATAGATACAAGTTAAATTCAAACCAATGGTACAAAAAGATAAAAATGGGGGAGATAGGTGTCTACACTAATGTTTCTTCTTGGGTTTTTATAGTATAAATTTGGGGTTACAAATAATTAGAGTTTAAAAAATTATGCATGGATCTTGGGATTATATGTTACTAAGAGAAATGATATATGGATACTAATGGTTAACTTCATTATTAGTAGAACAAATGTGGGTAGGTTTGGTTATGAGTTTTTGATGCTAGTCTTTCAACAAAGCACCAAACTTTCACCCATTGATTCTTTCGAATACCTAATGGGTGTGTTCAATAATTGGTAACCACAACCTCAATCTAGGCATCCCTATTTCTAGGATAATGCCCATGGTATAGTTAACTTCATAATCACCCTTATTTCTAACATAGTGAAAATTTAGCAAATTGCACACATAATTGTCATCATTGCTTTGGTCTCCAAATCCCTCTTTCAAGGATATGGATTCCTAAAGTTCACCCAAAACCCTTGTTTGAAAGATAGCCTTGAGCTTTCTAGAATTTGGAGCCTTTCACTCATCAAACCCATGCGGGTATTTGGGGCATTCTCCGACAAAAATGAACCAAGTTAGCATAGAAATAATATTACCCATAAACATAAACTACCAAATAGAAGCTAACATTAACAAACCAGATACACTATTAACCCCTATTTCCACATAACCCTAATAGGGATAGCTAGCTATACATAAGATAAATAAGCATAGATATACCCAAAATCTCCATTGAAATGGTTTGTTGAAGATTAAGTGAATGTTACTTCAAACATGGAACTCCCATAAATCAATAATGAAAGTGAGATAATCCTCCACTTAGAAAATTTCCAATGTATTCCTCACCCAAAATTTATACAATATTTTCTTCTCCAAGTATGGAAGCTATGAACTCAAAAACTAAGCCTAAAAATTAGGGAAGATGGAATATGATACATGATTCTAGGGTTTGAGTATTTTTGTCAAAATTCATATCATCCACGTGCATTTCCATTTTTTCCCTTAGGCTGCTTTCTTTCGCTTAGCAGCGATTGCGCGAGGATGGTCGTGATTGCAACTATGCGACTGCGGTTGATTGATTTCTGTGACCATGGTAACTGAGGTTAGTTCCTGCTCCAAGTTTTTGGCTGCACTTTTTTTCTCCCTTTTGATCATTTTCACCTCTAATCCGTATCGTTCTTCTACCTAAACTCTATGCCTACAAAGAGTGGATATTAGTGCGTTTAATCACAATTATGTCTCATTTATTCATTCAAAACAAGGAAATGTGCATGAATATTTAGTGCAAATGAGTGGTAAAATCACTACTAATAAATACCCCCAACTTAAAGCTTTTTCTTGTCCTCAAGCAAGATTAGCTCTTACCATGAGACATAATTATTTATCCCCAAACTTCATGCCTTAAAGAGTACAATGACTTCAACCATAGTCACTACCACAAGTAGCTCATTGCACATGGACTAAGCTAATTTTCACTACTCCCCTCATCATAAGATGTACTATCAAAGGATACATAAGAATTCAATAATCAATCAAGCAACAACAACTAATGCTCTAGAAGTGGCTCACTTTTTGATCAAAACTAAGCTGTACTTTATTTGTCTTATTGTTTGGGAGGTGACACAATCACCCACCTCAACTTGTTCACATACCAACCTCATAAGAAAGAGAATTCCACACACCAAACTACCAAATATGCCACAAGGAATTTTAAGTGCAAAAACTCTCTTCCCCACAAATGAATTCTCTATGCAACAAATATCATACCATAGGCTTGCCCCTATTTTCAATCGCCACTCCAAATAAAGTAGATGGTTGGAGATCTCAAAGGACTTTGTAAGCTTATAACATAGGTTCGGGTTAGGGTAAAATATCATTTGGGAACAACATGGATACACCCTTTCTTGAACATCTACATCACATTTTTCAATCCTCTTTTTTAACTATGGGTCACTCTTCTTTGTTTTGTCTCTTTTCATATGCCTATATTTTGCTTCTTTTGTTCAACACTTTTCTTTCATTCCTTTTTCTTGCAACTTATTCCTTTGTCGGATCCTCCCTTTTTCTATTCATTTGGTTTCAATGTAAGGCAACTAGGCATGCCACTTTACTTCCATCAATCTTTACCACCCCTAACTTAGGCTTTTAGCCTCAAATTCTATTTTCAAGTTCAAGAAGGGTATGGTTCAAAAGAGGGATAAAAAGAATGGTTCACGTATTGTAGTGTATTTTCCAAAGAAAGGTTCAAAGGCTCAAAATGGGTAACTAGGGGTTACATTCATTCTTGGGTAGGCTTTTTTAGGATAAAGTGGCTTCCAAAATCACAAAGATGTCCTAAGATCATTTCTCCAATAAAATACAATTGAAATTAGCTTTGAATGACTAACTGCGCAAGTTCTAGATAACACAAGCATACAGAAGATAAATGCAAAGAGCTCACCCCATATAGAATGTAAAATTCTCAAAGGGATCTCAAATGTCCCTCCCACTAAACACAATTTTGGAGTATCTAATTCTATTCACAAGTCAAAAATTTATGGAGCCAGAAAAAAGAAAATTTATGGAGCCAGAAAAAAGAAAATTTATGGAGCCAGAAAAAAGAAAATTTCTCACGTCCATTCCCTTGATTTTCAAAATTTTTAGATAGAGGGGATTTTTCATTTTGCATTAGCAACACACACAATTAACTAAAATATGGTTACAACCAAAGCCTTAGTCTCACATTTTGCTCAAAAAGGGAAAACTACATAAATGGCTACTCATACTTTGCTAGTGCTGTATAACGTGATCCCAAATCAACAACGCTATGGTTACTCAGAATTTCCCTGCATCTATGTCTCAAAAACCTATCACGACTCTTTACCCTAAATAATGTCTTCACTTAATCTATCATAGGGCAAAGCTAGTCATGTATCATCAAAATAAAAATAGAACTATAGTAAGAAGAAAAACTAAAACTAAAACCATATGATAATCCATAAAACGTGGCACCATCGCAGTGCCCAAATGTAATACCCCATACTTTTCCTAGATAATTTCATCTAAAAAATGTCTAGTATTAGCTTCTAAATTGAATGATGGTTATTCCACAAGGAATTTTCAAGATTTTCACATTTTTTTTATGTCTAAAATTCAATAAGATTTCCATCGATATAAGATTCTCCCAAATCCGGTAACAGGGTAAGAAGTTACGACTATTTCAAGTTCCCATCGTATAACAACGCCATATTAGTTAGTGGCGCGCCGCGCCACAAGAGGAAATGACATTTGGAAAATTCTAGTAGGGGTCCGTGATTATAGCGCGTCACGCTAGGGCTCAAATTCAAAATTGTCCTTTTCCAATGTCTTAGCGCGATTTTCCCGCGTCGCGCCAAAGTTCTAGTTCAGAAAAGAAGGGGAAACACGATGGCTCTGCGTCACGCCATCCCTTAGTTTCCCAATTGTCAAATTCTAGTGACATGGTGCGATAGAACCGCGTCGCTCCAGGGGTTCAGTTCGGGAAAATTTCACTGAAATTAAATGACGCGCCCAGGGTTAAAATAGTCAACTTCCCAACCCTATTTAAGCCCTTTAACACATGATTCAGCTACTTTTCACCCAAAATACACTCTCTTATCTCAAAAACCTCTCAAGAACAAGCTAGGGTTTTCATAGAAGATCCAATTCCAAGAAAGTTTCACCATCAATCTACACAAAATCATGAACTAAGGTATGCATAGTTTTCATTCATGCACTCATTTCATCCATGAAGTCCAAGAATCCCTTTTCCAACTTCAAGTTATGGATTTTCTTTATGATTTCATGATTGGGCTATTCTTGTTTATGTTGATAAATGTGAAATTGAATTCTACTCCATGTTGGGTTATAATTTCTATGTGGGTTTAATTACTATAGATATAAATTCATGCAAACCTATGACTAAACCCTTGAATGATGAAATTAGAATATGACCATGGCATTTTAATTGTTGTACAATGATGTTTACATGTACCACGTTAACAATATGTTTGATTTAATGCCTAAATGAAGGAAAAGTGCCTAACTAGAATGTTGTCATGAAATCCCCATGTATGAACAAGCTTATGCCTATCGCATATTTGATGAAATGCTTCAGTAAATGCATTATGGTGATTATTATGTATTCAAGGAAGTCATGCTTTGTCAGTTTTCTTCTATCAAGTTTTGGGGGTACTTGTACCCAAAACATTAGCTATGCGCCTAGAGTCATATCATGTTTTCACGATACTCTCAGTCAAGCTATGATCCTTAGACTTCAGACAATATTATGACTCAGGAAATCTCCATGATCTCATGAACTCAGTCAGTTGTCAGATATCAGTAGTATTCTGTCAGTCAACAAAATTTAGTAACTCATTCCATGTTTAGTTAAGTAAATTATGTTCAATGTCTATTCAGATGGGAGTATAAATTAGCACCGAGCGAACCCAAGGATGGGAACTCACCTGTTATATTAGGGTGTGATTCTTAGAAGCAATCCTTACATTCCAGAACTATGTAGCCAGCATAGGTTGAGACATCATAGCCTGCTATATAAGGGTAGATAAGGTGTCTTAGCTTTCTATATAAGGGTTCCCACCATTCTCACTATAGTTACCTGATATATTAGGGTCACACATATGTTGTCCTTACCAGTAGCGCGGTATTGACACCCTTCTAATCAGGGCATAGATTGAACCCCAATTCGGCTATAATGCATCATTTGGGGCATGTCTGTTAGATGACTACCTCCCATAATCTCAGTATCCATCTCAGTAAAAGAACTCAGATTATTCTTCAGAATTCAGGACTGTCAGATATAATTAACTCAGATACAGTACAAAACTTAGATAGTTCCATCAGATTCAAGACTGTCAGATATAGTCACTCATATTATCAGTTATATTCAGATTCAGTAATCATGTAATCACAACATTAGTGTTAGTTGTTATATCTCATGCATCTATTCTCACACTCATGAGAGTTAGTCAGTTATTATTATTGTTCATGTATATAAACCCCATGCATTCAACCTACCTCACATGCATACCAGTACATTCAAAGTACTGATGTATTTGTGCTATCGTGTCTTATACCATAGGTTCAGAGACACGATCTCCAAAGCAACAATAGATTCCAGATATCCGCAGACAGACTTATAAGTGAGTCCTCATCTTTTGAGGACATTATTATTTCCTTATTATCTCATTAATCAGTTTATTAGTTGGATTTAGTTGGGGTTATATGTCCCATCAACTTCTTACTCAGACAGTTCAGTTAGTTAGAGGCTTTCAAGACTATCATGTTTTAGACTTCAGTATGTTCAATTTTGTTTTGGGTATCCTATTACCCCACACAGATGTTATATCATTCGAATCATGCTCAGTATTGAACCTTATGGCCTTTCAGTTTATGTTTTTGCATTATAAAGTATTTTATGTAGTATAGAGGTACAAATATCAGTCATGGGTTAGATTGTGGTCCTTCGGAGTTAGGAGAACTGTGTAGCATTCCGGGTACCAGATTTGGGGCGTTACAAACTTGGTATTAGAGCCTAAGGTTCAATAGAGTCCTAGGAAGTCTGAAAGCTGCATCTAGTAGAGTCTTATGCATGGGTGTGTTGCGCGCCACATTTATGTACAGGGGGCTATAAGATATTTTAGGAACAATTTTCTCTCTTTCAGTATTCATGTCATGCCAGTGAGCATAATCTCAAGTCAATCTCTCAGTCTAATTTGTTTCCCCCTTTCTTCTAAAAGAAGAAATGGAAACCAGTCAGTCCCTCAGCTCGAAGATTCTTTGGACGATCATGTTTCTCATGTAGAGTTCCGAGCTGCATTCAATACTCTTGATAACTCAGTTACTTCTCAGAATGAATGACCATCTATCATTTTGGCCAACCTAGTGGCCAATTTAGCCGTAGCTAGGATTTGGGACTTCACTTGAATGAATCCTCCATCTTTTGTTGGGTCTAAGACAGATGAGGACCCTCAGGAATTCCTAGATCAGGGGAAAAAGGTTACAGACATAATTAAGGTTATGTCTAGTGAGAGTACTGAGCTAGCTGCATATCAGTTTTAGGATGTTGCTCATACTTGGTTCAAGCAATGGAAGTCAGAAAGGGAAGATGATGCAGGGTCAATTGAGTGGGAGGAGTTCGCTTCAGCGTTTCTTGATAGATTCTTTCCCCTAAATCTTAGAGAAGATAAGGTGCTAGAATTCATCAACCTCAGGCAGGGCAATATGATAGTGAAAGGGTATTCTCTTAAGTTTACTCAATTTGCCAGATATGCCCTTCATGTGCTTACAGATAGAAGGGTAAGGATGAGTAAGTTCATTTCAGGGGTGAATAATAGCATGGTTAATGAGTGTAGATCTACTATGCTGAATAGTGACATGACTTTAGCTAGGCTCATGACTCATGCTCAGCAGGTAGAGGAGCAGAAGATTAAGATGAGGGAGAAGAAGAATAAGAGAGCGAAGACAGGTAGTTTCAACTTTGCTCATCCTAAGTCAAAAGGAGGAAACCGTTCTTAATTTTATCCTAAGTAATCATGTCTAGATCTTTCTTCAACCAGTGCTCCAGTTTCTAAGTTTAGAGAGGGTAACAAAGATAGAACGCTAGTCTCTATGTCCCAGGGAAGTGCTAGCAGTACCCACACCTATCCTCTTTGCCAGACTTATGGCAAGCACCATCAAGGTATTTGCTTCGGATATGGCAAGCCAAGCCACTGAGTCAGAGACTGTCCTTAGCTAGGTCCTCAGGGTCAACAAAATAGCTCCTCAGCTCAGTCTGGTTTCCCAAATCAGTAGAGTCCCACCTTCAGTGCTACTAATGGGAAACACCCAAATCGTCTCTATAATCTTCAGTCACAACAAGATCAAGAAAATTCTCCTGATGTGGTTACTAGTATGTTACAAATCTTTTATGTGTATGTTTATACTTTGCTAGATCCAAGAGTTTCTTTGTATTTTGTCACTACTTATATAGCAGTCGATTTTGAAGTCAGTCCCAAAATCCTAGCAGAGCCTATTTCAGTCTCTACCCGAGTGGGTAAAACCATCATAGCCCGACGGGTATAGAGGAACTTCCCAGTTATGATATCTCAGAAAGTCACCTCAGCAGACTTAGTCAAATTAGAGATGACTGATTTTGATGTCATTATCAGTATGGATTGTCTTCATTCCTGCTATGCCACAGTTGACTGAAGAAACAGAATAGTCCAGTTTCAGTTTTCGAATGAACCCGTCCTTGAGTGGAAGGTTAGTGTATCCACTTTCAGGGGTTAGCTTGTTTATTACCTTCAGGCATGGAAAATGATATCTAAAGTATGTTTCTATCATCTTGTTTGATTTAAGGACACCAGTTTTAAAACGTCCAGTCTTGAATTAGTCCTTGTAGTTAATGAATATTCAGATGTCTTTCCCAAAGATCTTCTGGGAATTCCTCCCAAAAAGGAAATAAACTTTGGTATTGATCTTCTTCCGGATACTCAGCCTATCTCTATTCCTCCATATAGAATGGCACTAGAAGAACTCAAAGAACTTAAAGAGCAATTGAAGGATCTCTTTGATAAGGGATTCATCAGGACAAACGTTTCTCTGTGGGGTGCTCCAGTGTTATTCGTGCGAAAGAAAGATGGTTCTCTTAGGTGTGTGTAGACTACCGTTAACTCAATAAGGTCACGATCAAGAACAAGTATCCTTTCTGCAGAATCGATGACTTGTTTGACCAACTTTAGGGTGCCAGTTATTTCTCTAAGATAGACCTCAGATACAACTATCATCATCTCAGAGTTAGGGAATATGACATTCCGAAAATAGCTTTCCGTACCCAGTAAGGTCACTTCAAATTCTTAGTTATGTTATTTGGTCTTACCAATGCCCCAGCCGATTTCATGGACTTCATGAACCGTGTGTTCAAGCAGTACTTGGACATATTCATTATAGTCTTCACAGATGATATTTTGGTTTATTCCCGTAGTGAGTGAGATCATACAGACCATCTCAGAAAAGTACTTCAGACTCTCAGAGATCATTAGTTGTTCACAAAATTCAATAAGTGAGAATTTTGGCTATGGTTAGTATCATTCCTTGGTCATATCATTTATGGTGATAGAATTACAGTGGATCCTCAAAAGACCGAAGCAGTAGGAAATTGGCCTCGCCCTACCTCTCCATCAGATATTTGGAATTTCTTGGGTTTGGCTGGCTTTTACGGATGGTTTGTTGAGGGATTTTCTTCTATTGCATCCCCTATGTCCCGATTGACTCAGAAGAAAATCAAGTTTCAGTGGTCAGATCCTTGTGAGAAGAGTTTTAAGGAGTTGAAGACTCGACTCACCTGAGCTCCAATCTTAGCTCTCCAAGATGGTTCAGATGTATTCACAGTGTATTGTGATGCATCTAGAGTAGGTCTGGGTTGTGTACTCATGCAGTATGGTAAGGTCATAGCCTATGCCTCCAGATAGCTTAAACCCCATGAGAGGAATTATCCTACTCATGATCTTGAGTTAGCAGTCGTAGTCTTTGCCTTGAAGATTTGGAGGAATTATCTCTACGGAGTTCATGTAAATGCCTTCATAGATCATAAGAGTCTTCAGTATGTCTTTTCTTAGAAAGATCTCAATCTTCATCAAAGAAGGTGGTTAGAGCTTTTGAATGATTATGACATGAGTGTCCTTTATCATCCGGGCAAGTCCAACGAGTGGTCGACACTCTCAGTAGACTATCCATAGGTTGTATTTTTTATGTTGAGGACAGTAAGAAAAAGTTAGCTCAGGAAGTCCATCAGCTTACCAGACTAGGCATTCACTTAGTCGATATAGATGAGGGTGATATATGGGTTCAGGGTAGTTCAGAATCATATCTAGTATTCGAGTTAAAAGAAAAGTAGGATAAAGATTTCAGACATGTCAAGTTGAAAGAGTCAGTTTAGGATTAGAAAATAGAGGTTTTCTCCCAAGAGGGAGATAGTGTTCTTCACTGTCAGGGTCATCTTTGTGTTGCTGGTGTAGATGACTTAAGGTACTGAATTCTTGTAAAAATGCATGGTGCGCACTACTTTATTCATCCAGGGGCCACAAAGATGTACCACGACTTGCAGGAAATCTATTGGTGGAGTGGGATGAAAAGAGACATTGCATAGTTCGTGGCTAAGTGCTCTATATGTCAGCAGGAGTTTAGTATTCCTATTTGGAAGTGGGAAATTGTGAACATGGACTTCGTGACGGGTTTGCCTCGAACTCATCATCAGTATGATTCAGTCTGGGTCATTGTAGAAAGAATGACCAAATCACCTTATTTCCTTCCAGTTCATACCTCTTATTTAGCCGAGGATTATGCCAAACTCTACATTAAGGAGTTGGTCAGATTGCACGGTGTTCCATTGTCTATTATCTCAGATAGAGATACCCAGTTCACCTCTCATTTTTGGAAAGCATTCCAAACAGGTCTTGGTACCCAAGTTCATCTTAGTACAACCTTTTATCCTTAGAAAGATGGTCAAGAAAAAAGGACCATTCAGATGTTAGAAGATATGCTAAGGGCGTATGCAATCAATTTCAAGGGAAGTTGGGATGACCACTTACCTTTGATTGAGTTTGCATACAAAAAAAACTATCATTCCACTATTAAGATGGCTCTATTTGAAACGGTCTATGCTAGGAGGTATAGATCTCCAATTGGTTGGTTCAAAGTTAGTGAGGCCTCAGTTGTAGGGCCTGACTTAGTATTCAATGCCTTAGAAAAAGTCCAGTTGATTAGAGAAAGACTCCGGGCTACTCAGAGACGACAAAAGTATTATGCAGATTTTTGTAGAAAAGATCTCGAGTTTGAGATTGATGACTATTTCTATCTAAAGATATCTCCCATGAAGGGAGTGAAGCGGTTTGGCAAGAAAGGGAAACTCAGTCCCTGATATGTCGGTCCCTTCAAGATTCTCAGTCGATTTGGTAAGGTAGCTTATGAGCTCAAATTGCCTTTAGATCTAGCCTCAGTTCATCCAATCTTTCATGTCTCTTTGATCAAGAAGTACATAGGTGACCCATCAGTTGTAGTCCCTATTAGTAGCATTGATGTTTAGAACACTCTCTCTTATAAAGAGATTCCAGTTGAAATCTTAGACTATCAGACTCGTAGATTGAGGAACAAATAAGTCCCTCTAGTTAAGGTTCTTTGGAAAAATTAGTCCGTCGAGGGAGCTACTTGGGAAGCAGAGGAAGATATGCGTACAAATTATCCTCACCTCTTATTGGCCAACTCAGATCAAGCTCAAGGTAACAGTTCTCCTTAAGCTTACTCAGTTTCATGTTCGGTGTTCTTCACCAACTTGCTATGCAGCTTCATGATCATGTTCCCATTAGAAACTTCATATCAAGTACCATTTCATATTCAGTCAAGAATGCAAGTATCAGTTCAGTTATGTAATTATGCATCAGACATGCATTCTCATTGTGAGAAACTTAGTTCTTCAGAACACTCAGTCATGAATTCATGAATCAGTTACACATGTATCAGATATGCATGTTTAGTATTAGATGTTCATCTTGTCAGTCATGAGATCATGTTCTAGTTATTCAAGTTCAACATGTACCTCAGTTGTCTTTTCTCCCCTCTTAGTCAGTTTCATTCGAGGACGAATGTTCTCAAGGGGGAGATATTGTAATACCCCATACTTTTCCTAGCTAACTTCATCTTAAGAATATATTGTATTAGAAACTAAATTGAATAATGGTTATTCCATGAGGAATTTTCAAGACTTTCACTTTTTCTCATGTGAGAAATTCAATAAGCTTTCCATCGATATAAGATTCGCCCAAATCCGATAACCGGGTCAGAAGTTATGACTATTTCAAGTTACCATAGTAAAACATCGCTATATTAGTCAGTGGTGAGCCGCGCCATAGGAGGAAATGACATTTGGCAAATTCCAGTAGGGGTCCGCGATAATGGTGTGTCGCGCCAGGGCCCAAATTCAGAATTGTCCTTTTTCAGTGTCCCAGCGCGATTTTGTCCGCGTAGTGCCAAAGTTCTAGGTCACAAAACACGGGGCAACGCGATGGCTCCACGTCACACCATCCCTAAGTTTCTCAATTTTCAAATTCTAGTGACATAGTGTGATAGCGCCGTGTCGCGCCAGGGGTTCAGTTTGGAAAAATTTCACTAAAATTAAATGATGCATCTAGGGTTAAAAGGGCCAAATTTCCACCCCTATTTAAGTCTTTAACACGTGATTCAGCTAGTTTTCACCCAAAATTCACTCTCTTCTCTCAAAAATCTCTCAAGAACAAGCTAGGTTTTTCTTAGAAGATCCAATTCCATGAAAGTTTCACTATCAATCATCACAAAATCACAAAATAAGGTATGCATAGTGTTTATTCACGAACTCATTTCATCCATGAAGTCTAAGAATACCTTTTCCAACTTCAAGTTATGGATTTTCTTTATGATTTCATGATTGGGCTATTCTTGTTCATGTTGATAATGAGAAATTAAATTCTACTCCATGTTGGGTGATAATTTCTATGTGGGTTTATTTACAATAGATATAGATTCATGCAAAACTATGACTAAACCCTTGAATAATGAAATTAGAATGTGACCATGACATTTTAATTGTTGTACAGTGGTGTTTACATGTACCACACCAACAATATGTTTGATTTAATGCCTAAATGAAGGACAAGTTCCTAACTAACATGTTTTCATGAAATCCCCATGTATGTACAAGCTTATGCCTATCACATGTTTGATGAAATGCTTCAGTAAATGCATTATGGTGATTATTATGTATTCAAGGAAGTCATGCTTTTTTAGTTTCCTCCTATCGAGTCCTGGGGGTACTTGTATCCGAAACATTAGTTGTGTGCCTAGAGTCATGTCACGTTTTAATGATATTCTCAGTCAAGCTATTATCATTAGACTTCAGACAGTATTATGACTCAAGAAATCTCCATGATCTCATGAACTCAGTCAGTTGTCAGATATCAGTAGTATTCCATCAGTTAATAGAATTTAGTAACTCAGTAAATGTTCAGTTCAACAAATCATGTTCAGTGTCTATTCAGATAGGAGTATAAATTAGCACCGAGCTAACCCAAGTATGGGAACTCACCTGTTATATGAGGGTGTAATTCTTAGAAGCAATCCTTGCATTCCAGAACTATGTAGACAGAATAGGTTGAGACATCATAGCCTGCTATATGAGGGTAGATGAGATGTCTTAGCCTGCTATATGAGGGTTCCCACCGTTCTCACTAGAGTTACCTGTTATATAAGGGCCACTCACATGTTGTCCTTACTAGTGGAACGGTATTGACACCCTTTAAATCAGGGCATAGATTGGACCCCAATTCAGCTATAATGTATCATTTTGGGCATGTCGGTTAGATGACTACCTTCCATAGTCTCAGTATTAGTCTCAGTAAAAGAACTCAGATAGTTCTTCAGAAGTTAGGATTATAAGATACAATCAGCTCAGATACAATACGGAACTCAGAGAGTTCTATCAGATTCAGGACTGTCAGATATAGTCACTCATGTTATCAGTTATATTTAGATTCAGTAATTATGTTATCACAACATTAGTGTCAGTTGTTATGTCTCATGAATGTATTCTCATGCTCATTCAGTAATTATGTTATCACAGCATTAGTGTCAGTTATTATTATTGTTCATGCAGATGAACCCCATTCATTCAGCCTACCACACATGCATACCAGTACATTCAAAGTACTGACACATTTGTGCTATGGTGTCTTATACCATAGGTTCATAGACACGAGCTCCAAAGCAACAGTAAATTCTAAATATCTACAGATAGAGTTAGAAATGAGTCCTCATTTTTCAAGGACATGATTATTTCCCTATTATCTCATTAATCAGTTTATTAGTTGGAGTTAGTTTGGGACATGCCCCATCAACTCCTTACTTAGACAGTTCAGTCAGTTAGAGGCTTTCTAGACTATCTTGTTTCAGAATTTAGTATGTTCAGTTTTGTTTTGGGTATCTTATTATCTCACATAGATGTTATATCATTCAGATCATGTTCAGTATTGAACCTTATGGACATTTAGTTCATGTTTCCACATTATAAAGTATTTTATGCAGTATACAGGTACCGATATAGTCATGGGTTAACTTGTGGTCCTTCGGGGTCAGGAGCACCATGTAGCATTTCGGGTACCAGATTTGGGGAGTTACACCAAAAGGTAGTATTCCAAAAACAGAAAAAAATAATATGCAAGGTGTCATCCCAAAACAAAAACATAAAATGAAATATCCATTAACACAACATCACAACAATAATAATTCGAGGGCACCCCAATTAAAAACAGGAATGCAATGTCTATGTGAAATAAAGTAAGAGTAAGAGAGGTCTCCCTGAATCTTCATTAAGATCTTCTCTCTCTCGCTGATTTGGCACCATCACCGCCAGCATCATAGACATACCAACTAGAAGGGGCCTCATCCTCACTGTCTATCCTAGGTGAAGATGGTCTATCATTGGGTATGTGCACCTTAAAGATGCCCTTTACCCCCTTTTATAGCTTCTTGAAGAATTTATATCTTTTCATCTCTCTCTTCACCATCTTCATACGTGACTCCTTGAGATCCCTGGGTGATCCTGCTAAGGCTGAGTAGGCTCTAGCCAATTCAGTAACAGTGGCTCTTTGCTTCTTTTGCTCCTCATGGTATATGTCATAATCCGACTGAGTCACATATGAGTGACGAGGAGTGGATAGATCTCTTGGTACCTGAGGCAATCTGGACACTAGCTCTCTAACCTCTTTCATCTGACTTGAGATACCATCGAGGGGGTTGGCTGACGAAGGTGTATAAGAATCTGTGTCCTGCTGGGCTAATTTTTTGAAGTCCATCTTCCTTTTATTGCTCTGACCTGGGGAACCCTCACCCATGAATTTGAGTGGGATGATACGGGGACATGGGTATACCCAAGTATCTGCAACATACTCCTCCACTTCTGCCCTCTTGCAAAGATCAGTGATAAGGGAAGGGAAAAGAAGATGCATACCTCTATGATTTTTGAAATACCTCCACTCTGAAAGAACAATCTCTTCCACATTAAGAGGGATTCCAGATAGGATGGAAGCCACCATTTGATCTTGCAAATTTATGACAATGGTCGTATGGGTGCATCGCGATACTCGGCTACATATGATGTTCACCCAAATCTTAGCCTCTACTATGAAGTCGTTTATCAAATTAAATTTCTTGGTGATGGACCAAGGAACTACTTTCCATCCAGGTCCATGGCTCATATGCTCTTGCCTGGAATTGCTCCATGTCTTCATTAGGTAGCCCATATACCTCATTAATCCTCTCCGCTCCAAAGTTTACTTGCTTTCCCCGAATTGTCATCACTGGTTTAGTGTGAGAAACTACGCTAAGGTTTGTGTAGAACTCACGTACCAATTTCTCATTTGCATAGTAGGGGTCCGAGAAAAAGCACATACACCCGATAGCATTGAGTTGTGCATGTAATTATGGGAGCTTCTCCTCCACTTACTCAAGGTAGATACCTCTTTCAGGGAGTAACTTAGTCTTTGAAAATCTGCATAGTAGTGGTGTTGGCATTGTGCGGTCAAGAACCTGGTGTCGTTAAAATCTCCTATTGTTGAGTCTTAGAACCTGTAATCAATGTAATTTAGGCCTACATCAGCATTTTCATACCAAAAACATGCAAGATTAAGCATACAAAGTCATGTGGCAGTGTAATCAAAAGTATTGAGTGCAAAAATGGTTGTGCAAAAATTTTAGGTTCCTGCAGAAATGGTCCTCAGGTATGGCGATTGCAGTACTTGAGACCATGTTCAACAGATTCTACACTCTCTTCAAAACACAATTTTAACCCCAATTCTTTGTTTCAACTAGGCATATTTACATTATAAGCAAAGAATTTAAGCCTAGTATGTGTAATTATATCCCCAAACTTGAAATAATTCAAATTGAACTCATTGGGGAATTAAATCAAACACATGATGTACACAATCATTTCAATCGTTTAAAGCTTAAATTTAGGTACTGAAGACTTCCCCATTAGTGTGTACACCAACTACAACAGCTAACCACATAAATAATCACAAATAAGCATACATTTAATAATGAAAACATCATTTCAGTCCTTCCCTAAACCATAAGTTCTAAGCATATAATTATCCAAATCAAGGGAAATATGACTGAAATGACACTTGGATATACAATGCAAAGCCACAAATTTTAGAGAATTTTGAGAGAAATTAAGAGGGAAGAGTGGGAAGAAATGGCGTTCGGATGGTCACTTAAACTGATTTGACTACAATCGTTGTCATGCGGCCTCCGCGATCGCGGTGGCATGGACCACGGTCACGGTAACTGAGACCAAGCAACTGGGTTTCCTTCAATTCTGGTTCAGTCCAAATTCCCAATTTCACATGTTCCTTTTTCAAATTTAATCAAAATTCCTCTTAGCACCAATATTTCATGGATTATGCATGCGTAAACAAAACAAAAATCTACTCTACCATGTATCAATTAAAAAGGATATGTGCCACCTTTCGTGGTGCAATGGGGCACCTCCCATCGAGCGCTTTGTTTAATATCGTAGCATGAAACCTTCACCACTTCTTTTTGTGCTTTCACTTTGAAGATTTGAATCTCCGTCCCAGCTTTCGTTCAATATGCAATGAGTAGCAAAGGGACAAAAAATTCAAATCTTCCAAGATGAATCTTGGAAGATGTGAGCGAATAGCAAGAAAGCTTCTATCTTACCATTTTGAAGACTTGAACCTTTTACCCAACTTAACATCTAACCTTTGGTTTGGATCCTTGGGTAAAAGTGAGTACATCAATAGGCCATTCCTTATATGTCGAAAGTTGAGTTCCTTGGCCATTGATGGATGGGGTTCCATATGCTGCTTTGGAATATCAAATCCCAAGAAATTGGGAGTGTGCCCCTCCCCCTCACAATATACTATTTTCCTAGGTAGGTGGATTCTCACCACATATTCTAATAACAATGTTGAGAAGTGGTTTGAATGAGGTTCAACCCCTAAATTCGGAATTTCTTCCTCCAAAGCATCTTCACTCCGGAAAGAGATAGAGTCATCATAAGAGATTTGCCTTGATTCTCTTTGAGACTCTATCACCATTCTTTTTATTTTGGCTTCTTCTTCCTCATTTGATTTGGTAGATTGGGAAGTCACCATGAAGTCATCTCTACCAAGATGATCAACATAGCTTGGCTTCTCTTCTTGATTAGCACCCTCTTGGAAAATGGGCATGATTGTGATATTTTCCAGAATTATGTTCTTTCCCAATTCCTTTTCCTTGACATTTTCCCTTTCAAACACCCCGCAGGATTAATGCAAGCCATGCACATCTCCCCTGTTGTAGTTAATCGATCCAAAATATTTTGAACTATTGCTTCAAGACCAGTGGATCAGGTTTGTTGCTCCTCCTTCTTCTCATCATAAAACCTATCAATCTTAAAAGAAAAACTAGTAATTTGGTTAGTGTAATGGGGGAAGGGGCATTTGGATAATCATACCAATGTCCATCTTGACTACCACTGAGGTACAACCATACTCCCCATAAGATCGAGATGGTAATTCCTCTCTTCCCGGGGAACATAGTTACAATCTCTCCTAAAGTGTAGTCCATCATACTATAGACCTAAACCATAAATATAGGAATTCCAACTACCAAAATCATATTTCTCGAAAGATTCCATAATGAAAAGTAAAAATAAAATAAAATCTACCAAAAAAAAATCTATACAAGCTTGAATTAAAGCAAGTAAGCTAAAATTTCAAACTAGCTTAATATGCCAAATTCTTCTCCGACAACATCGCCATTTTTGATAACACTTAACTTACATGTCAGTTTAAGTGCAAGGCAGTCGTCGTCAATATATTTATCCAACTTTGGAGATGGAGTCAAATTCAGAGGAACAATGTGAGTGGCAATCAAGTTAATTAGGAATAATAGATACAAGTTAAATTCAAACCAATGGAGCAAAATGATAAAAATGGGGGTGATAGGTATCTATACTAATGTTTATTTTTTGTTTTTTCTAGTATAAATTCGGGGTTACAAATAATTAGAGTTTAAACAATTATGCAAGGATCTTGGGATTATATGTTACTAAGGGAAGTGATATGTGGATGCTATTGGTTAACTCATTATTAGTAGAACAAATGTGGGTAGGTTTGATTATGAGTTTTGATGCTAGTCTTTCAACAAAACACCAAACATTCACCCGTTGATTCTTTCTAATACCTAACGGGTGTGTTCAACAATTGGTAACCACAACCTCAATCTAGGCACCTCTATTTCTAGGATAACGTCCATGGTATAGTTAACTCCACAACCACCCTTATTTCTAAAATAGTAAAAATTTAGCAAACTGCACACATAATTTCCTATCATTGCTTTGGTCTTTACATCCATTTTTTAAGGCTGATGTGGATTCCTATAGTTCACCTAAAACCCTTCTTTTGAAGATGGCCTTGAGCTTTCTAGAATTTGGAGCTTTCACTCATAAAACCCTTATGGATAGTTGGGGCTTTCACCCACAAATCCCACCCAAGTTAGCATAATAATGATAAAACCCACAAACATGAACTACCAAATAGAAGCTAACAGTAACAAACTACACACACTAGTAACCCCTATTCACACATAACCCCAAGATGGAGATATAGCTACACATAAGATAAATATGCATAGATATACCTAAAATCTCCAATAAAATGGCTTGTTGAAGATTAAATGAATGTTACTTCAAACATGGCACTCGCACAAATCCACAATGGAAGTGAGAAAATCCTCCACTTAGAAAGTTTCCAATGTATTCTTCACCCAAAATTTATACAATATTTTCTTCTCCAAGTATAGAGGCGATGAACCCAAAAACAAAACCTAAAAATTAGGGAAGATGGAATATGATACATGATGTTAGGGTTTGAGTCTTTTTGTCAAACTTGGGATCAGCCACGTGCATTTTTACTTTTGCCCTTTGGGCTCCTTTCTTCTTTTTAGCCGTGATCGCACGAGTATGTATGCAACCATATTTAAATAACCACAGTTATCTTCTATGACCGCGGTTGATTGAATTCTTCTTAACTTCTGCAAATGCAGTCACTAGACCGCAACCGTGGTAACTAAGGCTTGTTCCTACTCCAAGTCTTCGACTGCACTTTCTTGCTCCCTTTTGATCATTTTTAGCTCCAATCAACATTGTTCTACTCCCTCAACTCTATGCCTGCAAAGAGTGGATATTAGTGCATTTAATCACAATTATGTCTTATTTTTTGATTCAAAACAAGGTAATGTGCATGAATATTTAGTTCAAATGAGTAGTAAAATCATCATTCATTAATCAATCCAACACTTTTCCAAAAACTAGGAAATTAAGTTATTTCCATTAAGAAAACTAATATTTGATATTTAACCAGAATAATAATGCAAAATTTTTTAACAATCCCCTACAATATGAAAGTAATTGTACCAAAATACTAATAAGAATCAACAAATGGGTTCAACCCAAAACAATTAAAACTATCTAAATTTGAGATAATGGACTAAAAATTGAATGAAAAACTCATGGTATCCCAAAAGATATAGCTCACCTTGAGTTTGAACATTATCATTATCACAATCTAGATCTAAAAAGAGTCACCGAGATATGCTCTTCACTCATAAAAAAAGAGCATGTGTAGTATGAGTATATAACAAAACAACAATGTGTTTCTAAGGTCATTGGACAACCCAATATGAGAAATATGAACACGTAAACATAACTTTGTAATAAAAGACAATCATTAACAACTACCATGTAACCTTACTTCAAGTGCATAACACTAACCTTATTAACAGATGTATGTCACTTAGTCATTAAAGTCAATATGGATAAAAAGTCAAATAAGATCCTGAATACCAACAAGAATCTAGTCAACAACCATAACTCAAGCAATTAAATAAACTATGTCTCAATTACACAAGTAAATATACAATATAGATTTATGCCACAACTTACATTTTAACTTGGGCCATTCAAGGATCCATGACAAAAAGTCAACACTTAAGCCTGATTCACTCAAGGAAACAATACAGTAGTAAAAAAATAACCCTTTATTCACTCAAGGAAACATCACACTCACCAATACCTTGTATATACAAGCTTAGGGAGTTATGGTCTCCTCATATCCATGACCTTCAGGGTGTGAGCTCTTGCCTATGTACCAAATCTTAGACATTAAGTTCCTACAATCTTTATACCAATCAATATCATAAAGATTTACAAATACCAATATATCCCACAAAAATTACACATATCACTAGAATTAGAGCAAAAATGATAATAGAATTACAACTTGTAAGAACCAAAAATCTTTTATATAAGTTTATTGCATGTGATTAACACTTAGGATATCAAAAAATCATTCACTTTTATTGAACATGCATTGAGAAAGAAATATAAAGGTATATTTATCATGCACACATAACAAACATTGGGTTTTGAATATATTAAATCATTACCTAACTCATTCTAAGCCTGAAATGCTCTAATGAACTTGATCCTTCTTATTTCATGCAACCTCCATTTGATTGCATCTAAAAACATGATTATAATATATAGTCAACCAAATAGATAATAGAATCAAGGATTATGTCCTAATCTCAATTACCTAGGCAAATTATATGATCATTTCAATTTTAGGGGTTTTCCACCATAAATTCATCTTAAGCCTATGGATTTCATATTTACATTAGTGAATTATAGACATGCAAGAGTAAATTATAAAACTTTTAACCAAAACACAAATGTTTTACACCCAATTTACCTTGTAGAACCAAGAAAAATTAGCTAGGATAAGATAAATTATCCTAAAATCTATAACCTAGTGATTCTAAGGGTAGAAATCTAAAAAAATAGTTAATGAGAGTGATTAACTTACCTCTGTTAAGAAATTTTGTGGAAAATAACAGTAAACACCTAAGATTTCCCTAAAATGAGTTTAGAAAACAAAAAATTATTTTGGAGATATATTTGTCTAAATCTACGTATATACCACTATAGAAATGCTATTTCACTATAATAGCATCCCTATAGAAGAACACACACGATATGGTGGAATTGATAGAGTTTGACTCCCGATATAGATGGAATTATTCTTCTATACAAGGGTTATAATAGAGGATTTACACCCACTATAATTAGTACAGTGAGGTAAAACATAAGATTACTCCCATTTTAGCCTTTTTTGCAATGCACCCTCAAATCATGACATTCTGAATCAATGCCTTTACTTTAATTTGATATCGAGATTTCTAGTTACTCTAATTCAATTATGAAAAATCCTACAAATTCATTATCATATTATATAATATAAAAATATGCTTAACTTTATTATATTTACCCAATCCATTCCAGATTACCCTAGATCATACCTCACTCAAATTTCATCTAAGACTACACTAGATTAAAATTTTAACTCTTAATTTGGTGAAAATTTTAACTCAAAATTTTTTAATGTTAGACTTACCAATATCGATGGATAAGGTAATTACAACAAGATTTGTATTGATGTAAGTTACAGTTGAATTAAAATAAAGGTTGAATTTGATTATATCTGTGCATGATACTATTATTTGTCAATTAGTTGTAGTGTATGCTAATGAATGTTGAACTTGTTAATTATTGAATGCAAGTGTGGACATTTATTACCTATAATGATTTATTTATAAAAAGGACCTTGTTTTATATTAAAGGGTGGTTGATTTAAGTCAATATGTGGTTATACTTATTGGTAGTATTGGTTATTTATCATGAGTGGTTTCATAAAGAAAAATTATGGTCAAATTGGTGGATTTCAGGGAGGATTAGAGTAGGCACATTGGAATAAGAATGTTATAACACTTGGTTTAGGATAAAGGTAACAAGGACTAGTTGTTTGATATGTTTGGTACATAGAATGAGCTCATTACCCACATGTAACGACCCTATCAATTGTTATGTATGACTTCTACAATTAAAATTTCATGTCCAAATTCTTCCCTAATTAAAGTTTCAAATTTCAGGCTAGGCTAATTTTGATTGATTTTGGAGCTAGGTGTGGCCTAGAAAAATTTGAGAATGATTTGGACCATGGTAGTGGTATTTGTCTTAATTTCTATCTAGTTAAGACAATAAAGAACCAATAGGAACTAACTTAATCAAATTTAGGTACATAAAACTCTCAAAATTGATCTTAGCATAAAAGGCATTGTTCGAACTGTCCCAGGTTTTAGATTTATTGAAAAAGTGGAATTTATGGTGAACATGGTCATTCTGTCCCATTGATTCTACTATAGTAGTCATCACACTAAAAGAAGCGTAACTATAGGCGAATATAGATATGCCCAAATTACAAATCTTTAACGAAGCATGAGCAGTAGTTCTCAAATATAGAACCCAACAAAGTTTGTGGTTGATCCCACATGGGATAAGGTACTAATTAAATTATATATAGTTCAAATAACTGTTAGTCAGTAATTTCCATGAAATAGAGGGGGGGGGGTTGTTATGAAATTGTGTCAAATAGTATCTAATTTGTTGCTAGAGAATAGTGTTACATTGTACAGATATAAATCATTAAAGTAATTAAACTAGGACTATGTTCATCATGGATACTATCAAAATTAAGTGTTAATCAATTCATCAAATTCTCATGATATCGGGAAATACAAAGTTAATGATTTTTGTATTTCATACAACTGTTTTCTATCCAACTTAGGTGACTAACACTTTAACTCTTCTTGAAATAAATTATCTTATTCAAGTTCGATATAACTTCAATTTTGTTGACATTTTTACAATATCTACTATTAGATGGAGGTTAGAAGCCCAAAATTCTCATAAAAATCATTTACTGATTTTAATTCCTTATTTCAAGAGAAATAACCCTATGGAATTTTCTAATGTTTAAAACCATTAGAAATATATTATAATGAAAATATTATTAATATAGTTCCTACAATAACTCAAGTTCCAACAATAATTAACACAATAATAACTACTTCACCATGGCTCCCACAACCCTAGTTGTGGGAGTTTAGTTACTCATGATTTTTTAAGAATATATAGAAAAGGAATTCATAGATTAGAGAGTTACCCTTACAAAATATAAATTCATACATCAATTGTCTTCTAAAGATCACAAAAATTATATAAAACCCAAGAACAAATTCAAATATAGAATATTTTTCCAAATATAACATCTGAATATAAGCTACATGAGATAATGAGAAAAAACCTAAAAGTTTCTATTTATAGTAAAGAAAAACTTTAATTCAAAATAAATTTTGAATCTGGCCCACTCATAGTTGAAGACATCGGTTGATGGCTCATCAATAAGTTGGTAGCTCTTCAACTAAAGTCTTCAATCGAACCTTTTTCGACTTCTATTCTTCCTAAGGTTGAAAATATCAGTTGATGGCTAGTCAACAAGTTGACAACTCATCAATTTAAGTCTTTAATAGAATTCTTATTGATTTGTATTCTACCTAAGGTTTAAGATATCAATTGACATCTCGTTAATGTAATGACCCAATTTTTTAGAATCGAAATGTCACACGGTGCTCATGATCCTGAAGGACCATAAGCTAACCCTCTTCTAATATTTGTGCGGAAACTATCCATAAGGTTCAAAACATAAAAAAAATTAATACTGAAAACTGAATACTGATACATCTATTCGAAAAGCCTCTAAACTGTTTGAACTATGGAGTTGATGGGACATGTCCCTAACTAACTCCGTCTACTGAAAATAAACTAAATCTGATACGATAATAAAATAAGTATCATCCTTAACTGAAGAGGACTCACTGCTATGTATACTACTGCTGACTGGGACTGAGCTACTAATGGTACTCTAGATCTCGTGTCTCTGAACCTATGGTGTGAAATAAAACACCATAGTGTAAATGTGTTAGTATGGGAATATACTGAGTATGGAGATAAGGTAAGGCTAAATGCAAGGGCTTATACATAAATAATTACTTAACTGAATAATCATGAGAGTACTGAATGAGGACATATGCATGAATGCACAAACCATAACTAAAAAAATCGCAACTCAAAATACTGAAACTCGGATACTTCTTTATTATATTTGAACTCACTACTAATACTGAGATACTCAACAACTGAATCTCCTGATATAGAAAACTGAGAAATGAAATTGAGATTAGTCCCATCTAGTGAGTGATCTCTAAAACTGATGATACTGAAGCTGATTAACTGAATTTACTCATATCAATGACTGAAAGCTGAGCTTGCTACTTTCAACTGACTGAATCTGAGATTAAACCTCTTTAATGGATGATCCCTGAATCTACTATCAATGATAAGAAAAGATTATGTTTGAGATGAAACCTATTTAGCGGAAGATCTTTGAATCTGATAATGAGAATACTCAATTGAATCTGAGACTGAGATCAAGCCTATCTAATGGGTGATCTCTGGATCTGATAATGAGATTAGTCAACTGAATTTGAGAATGAGATTAGGCCTATCTAATGGGTGATCTCTGAATCTGATAATGAGATTACTCAACTGAATATGAGAATGAGATCAGGCCTATCTAACGGGTGATCTCTGAATCTTATAATTCTAATACTAAATAACTTTATAAGGTAATAGGCCTATCTAGTGTGTGGTCCATAAATCTATGGAACTATATGAGTTCCTTACTGAGATAGGTGACTGTATCTAATCAGTCCTAATTTCTGAGTTCTACTCTGAAGATTGATACTGAAATTGCAACTGTGGGAGTGCTTACTTAACCGACATGCCCCGAATTTGAACTAGTGGGGTCCAACCTGTAATCCCAGCTGTAAGGGTATTAATACCGTGCCACGGGTAAAGACCTCAACTCTAGTCAAGCCTCTCCCCTCACAGGAAGTCAAGCCTAAGGAAGTATGATAGTCATGCCTTTTCCTAATGGGTGACTCCTACATCCTATGCTAGCTACGAAGTTTTGGAGTTCAGGGATTTCTCCTAACGACTCTGTCTCTCTAAGAAGGAGACGCCATCCCTGCACTCGCTTGGTGCTAGCTCCTACTCCCAACTGAAAGACTCTGAACTGATTCTTAACTGAACTTAAACTGAGTTGAATCTGATACGAATCATGTTTCTCGAATGATCTAACAGGGTTAAGCTGAATTCACTTGGTTCCGTATCTAATGGACTATTACTGAATCTCATTATCTGACTGAACGATACTGGGCTCTAAAAAGATTACTCGAATACTACTTAGGTCTGCACTGAACACTCGAATACTACTAGATTTGAGTTGAGTACTGAACTGAGGCTAGAATACTAGCGATATTGATATTACTGAGATTACTTAAGTTCTGTATCTATTTGAGTGTACAGAGTTCTATAACTCACTGAGTTCTAAGAATCATGGCTTGACTGAGATTATCGTGAAAACTGACACTGGCTGTAGACTGCAGCTAAATTTTAGGGTATAAATATCCCCAGGACGCGATAACATAAAAGTAAAACATAACCATTCTTGAATAATCAAGACCATGGACATTCATTCATCATCACAATCACTAAAGAATCTTCTTAAGTATTGAGGAATCATAACCATTTAATAACATAGGGAGACATGCTATTGGCTCATACTCTTTTAAACAAGGTCTTGCATCAAATACTTAGCATGCATTAAAGAACACATAATTGGGGAATTTCATGATATCATGTCACAATTCATTCAATAAGTCTTTTCAACAAACACTTGGTATGCATGGGCTTGCACACAATTAGGGGTTTCTAGTCAACATGCTATAATGGCTCTAATTCTTTTACATAAGCATTTTATCAAATATATGGGGAGCATGCTTTGCTTATTCAATAATTTCTACACTTAATTAACATGAATACATCACTTAACAAGCAACTTGAAGAGGGTTTATTATGAACATCAAATGAATATCACATACTAGGGTCAAAGCTTGAAACCTCATAAACAAAGCATGAATTAAAAACTCAATAATAGCATGAACATCAATTTCAACTCACATGAATCATGAAAACTAATAAGATCTTTGAAATTTAGAAAAGGGTTCTTGAGATTCTTGGATGAAAGGGCCCAAGAATCAACATCTGCATACCTTAGGAAACTCTTTCTTAAGGCTCTTGGAGAGATTCTTGATTTCTTGATTTCTCTTGAAGAAGAAAGAAGGGTTTTGATTTTGAAGAAACCATAGCTTTTGATGTTGAATATGAGAAATGAAGTTGTGAGCCTTGATTGGATATAAATAGGGGCTGAAAAGAGTGGAAAAAGAGTAAAAAGTCCTTTTAAAATTAACTTAAAAATGTTGAACGGGGGCTGCACGGTCGAAGCGATGGTCCGTCGCTTAGTCTGACGGTCCGTCGGATCGTCCGTCGCATGTCGGTCAAAAAAAGGATATACTTCCTCGATGTAACGGTCTAAGAGACGATCGGTCGCACACTCGATGATCTGTCAGATTATTCGTCGCACGTTGGCTAGGACGAGGCCACACTGCCTCAGCGGTGATGGTCCGTCACAGCCTTGACAGTCCGTCGTCCTGGACGTCGCACTTTGGCCAAAAAAGGGAGTCACTGCCTTAGTTGTGACGGGATGGGCGACGGTCTGTTATAAGATTGACGGTCTGTCAACCTGGCCATCGCACTTAGGCAGTTCCGACTGCTTTCAGTAAAAACGACCATAACTTTCACGTCTGATGCCAGATTTTGATGAAATTGGTATGGATGGAAAGCTTATTCAATGATCTACATGACAAAAAGTAGATATTAGGGAAATTATACATGGTTCAATATATTTTTCACTTGGAATGTCACTTCTTAATCTTTTAGGACCGAATTTACAGTTCACTTGACATGCTCTAAGGCTTAGACTACGAAAGAATTTTGCGGGGTCTTACAGTTAACAAGTTGACAACTCATCAACTCAAGCTTTTTACTGAATTCTTCTTGATTTATGTTCTGCCCAAGGTTGACAAGGTTGATGGTTGTCAGCTCAAATCGTCAACTACCATTTTATCTCAATTTTTTTTTCTCACATGTCAATTATTCCTTCCAAAAGAAGTGCAATAAAATAAAAAATGAGATAAGTTGCATAAGAACATAAAACTATTCTTTGTCAAAAGCCTCAAATATGTTGTTAGAATATTTGCACATCAACACAGAATGAGATAATTCCCTACATATAATAACCATCTATGTCATTATTTATGAGTCCTATGTTTAAAATCTCATGTCTAAAATCTTTCCGATTTGAAAATTAAAAAATTCTAGGCTAGGCTAGTTTTGATCGATTTTGGTGAGAGGTGTGTCGTAGGGAAATATACGAATGATTTAGACCGGGGGTAGTGATATTTTTATTAATTTTTAGTAATCTAAGATGATAAGAAACTCATGGGAATTTACAGAATTAAATTGGGGTAAGTAGAACTCTCGAAATTAATCTTAGCATAAAAGGCACTATTCAAAACATCCCAAATTTACGGTGTATTGCAAAAAGTGAGATTTCTCAGTCAATATGGATATTTTATCCTGTGGGAACTTCAATAGACATTGGTACACCATTGTAACATCAAGTGCTATAGCAAAATAATTTTCTCTATAACGGTGATCAAAGGCGAACAATGACCGCTATAGCGGTTAGGTACAACTATAGCATTAAAACTACAAATTTATTAAAATACTTCTCCAATTATTTTTAATGTCCTAAAACACAGTTTTGGGAAGTAAAGGGTGATTTAGGGATTAAACCATAAAAAAATCTTTGTTTGCCTTCGTTAAGGGAAGGAATTCAACCACGTTAACTTGTATTTAATCACTAAGCCTTAGAATTGTTAATTAATGTAGTTCGAAGAGACTTTTAGGGTGGATTTGGGTTAATTTCTACTACAAGGGGGAAATTAAGGAATAAGTTAATGGTTTTTTATTATTAACATCTAATTTATCCTTACATTCAATTAATTCACTAATTTATCCATGAAATTGATAGTTTTAGGTGAATTAAGGTAGAAAACACCTAGAACAAGAAGGGAATGATCATGAGTTTAACCTTAGGAGTTGGGTGTGAGTTATAAATTTCGACATATTAGGTTATTTCTCTAATTATATATTTATGTACACATTTTAGACCATGAGTAAGTGAAAACTATATGTAAGGGAAAAACTCCAACATAAAAGAGTTATGCAAGCATGATCTGAGGTTGGTGATGGTATTGTAGTTTAATATAATTTTTTCTATATGTGCATGTTAACTATTTTGTAGTATGACTTGTTAGTGCATGTTGTTTTATGTGGTCTTTGAAAATATTTGTAGTCGTTAAATGATCTTGACATGCATTACTTTATAAATATGGAATGCCCCATATTTAGAAAGTTCTCACAGGATTTTGGGTGAAACAAGATTGGCAAACACTTGTGTCTAGGATTTTAGTATATGGATGATAATTTTCCTCTGTTGGTCATGGATAGAGGGTAGTTGTATATCCCTTAACATGTATTTACGAAGTTCATGTGAATTTGATGGTTCCATGAGTGAATCGGAGAAATATATTTTAATACTTAATAATTATCCTAACTAGTTTTTTGCTTAGCTTGACTAAAACTTGACTTGGTGATAACATATTTTCTTGTTTCTTGATACTTAATTGTTCATTGTTTCTTGTTATTCTAAGTGTTTGTTTTAATCATAGATTAACTTATTGTACTATAATTTAGTTATATGTTCATATTCTCATCTTGGGTTAGCCAGATGTCTCTACCAGTACACTATTAATCTTGTGTGCTGATACTAGACATACATTTAACTTTATGAGGGTTGCGTATATTCTAATAACTACTATAAGACCTCACTTGTGAGTCCAGTAGTTGAGTCTGTATTCAAGGGAGAGCAATATGTTTTGAGCTACCATGAATCCTTCTCTGATGACAACGTGTTTATTTCTAGACTTATGTTTTTCGTTCTAGTTTTTTGGGTTGCATCTCCCTCGTGACAGTCTTTAGTAGTTTTGGTACAAATGATTTTTGGTTCGTTGGGATGGTTTTAGTTAAGAACAATGTTCCTCCTTTATGTTGTACTTATCTATGTTTTTCTGGACTTGATATTTTATTTATAAATTTATTCTATTATCTTATTTAAGCATTGATATTGAGTTGGTATTTTGTGGTAGATGGTTCTCCTCTCGTGTGAGTAGTGTGGGTGCCTTGGATTTGGATCATGACATATTTTATATCAGAGCCTAGGTTCATCAATCTCGTCATTCCAAAATGGGTCAAATAGAGTCTCGCAGAACTGTATGAAGCATTTATACATTTTTTAGGAGACTATAGGACTTTAAGAAATCTATCATTATAGTTTCTTTCATAATATAACATGATTCCAATTGGTATCTGAATCCAAATTGGTATTTAATCTTCTTTATTATTTTTCTACAAATGGTGAATACTAGGTCTAATGAAACTCGACTAGTAGCTCCAACATCAACCAATCTTATTGTACAGACAACTAGGAGGGTAAGTGGACAAGTGATAGGAAAAGGTAAGAGAAGGAGATGACGAGCTACACCCACTAGGGGTGGATCACAAGTGGTGGTTATCCAAAATCTTGATAGGTTAGAATTACCTCCCAAGCCTCAGGATTATTTGGAGGAGATGTAAATAGTAGAGGAACGGGTCATAGAGCTTAAGGTAGAGGCTCAAGCTAGGGTTACTGGACTACCGTCAATGTGTACTAAGGTTGTTTAATAGGTGTTAGCTTTTTTAAGAGGGTCAGCTGGGACTAGAGCCACATACATAGTACAAATTTATCAAGCTCCAGTTGTTTATATCCTACTATTTCTATGACTCTTAAAATAGATTAAGCTTCAGGGACATATATTTTTCTTCGCCCGACATTGGGTTGGATGACGACTGGTATAAAACATGAACTACTAAAAAATTTTTTGAAGATAAAACCTCCAACATTCTAGGGAATTGAGCCTGAGAATGCCTTTGAGTTAATTATTAATTAATATGAGAGGTTACATAAGATGGGGATTGCGAAAAAATATATGGTCGAGTTTGTGACCTTTTTTATGTAGAAAGATGCTAAGCAATGACGGAGCACATATGTAAAATATCAGACAATGATTTTGCCTACGATTTATTATTAGCAGATCTATGAATTTTTATTTGAGAATTATGTGCCACGGTCCCTCTATAATTACAATAAAGAAAAATTCTTAGCATTTGAGTAGGGTGACATATCAATTATAGCCTATAAGTCCAAGTTCCATGTGTTTGTCTTGTTGTTCTACATAGTTGTTGACTTTTGAGGTGGAAAGGGTTCACCTCTATGTTAAAGGTTTGAAATGTTACATTCAAATATTGTCCGTGCATATGACTTCAACAAAAAAATAGATTCAATGAAGTTCCTGACTATGTGAAGAAGTTGGAAAGGGTTACCCAAGTGTTCTAGGCTAAGATATTAGACAAGAAATCTCAGCATGTTGGATATTTTAATGGGTCTTAATCTAAAGTTCGGTCATGTCATCCTCTATTATGGTTCAAACTAAGGGTTCTTCTTTGGTACAGGTTGTTAGGGGGACAAAGGGCTTCTTAATCTTCTACTTGTCGACCTTTTCTTGAGCGAGGATGTTACTGTTGTAGGGTTGTTGGTCAATATTATGAGGCAGGCAAATGCCCAGACACAGTAGTAGACTCGAGCTATAGTCTAGTGGGTAGAGGAGAAAGAGGCAGCAATAGGTGTCATCCACAGAGAGGATGGGGAAATTTAACAGGTGGTTGGAGTTGTTGAGGAAATAGTAGCGTCGGGGGAAAATATAGTTGGAAAATAATTAGCTTAGATTGATGACTGAGCTCACTATTATGCATTTTTTGGAAAGACAGATATTGAGGCTTTTGATTCAGTGATAACAGGTACTATTTCAATCTGTAACCAAATGGCTTTTGTTTAATTTGATCTGGGTTCTACTTATTCCTATGTATTTATCCTGTTTGTAATGGGTCTAAATATTGTTTGTGTTGTACTTGATTATCCTGTTTATTATCTACTCTGGTGGGTAAGTTTGTGATAGTAACCTATATCTATCATTCTTTACCTTGATTAGACTATTTATTATCTACTCTAAAGGGTAAGTCTGTGATAATAATGCATGTTTATCATTCTTGCCCTATATTATTTGTGGTTTTTTTAGATATGGGTTGATTTTGTTCTTTTATATATGTTGGATGTCGTTATAATTCTAGGTATAACGTAGTTATCTCTATATCATTTTGTTTTAAAATGTAATGATAAAACAATGACTTTAGCTTTGCTTGGGATGAAGGAATTATAGTGGGAGGGACTTGGTCTAAGAGGCTATTTGAGGAGGGGTCACTACAACAAAAAGGTCTATTTAAGACAAACATTTAGGGATTAGAATAGAATCTCGTCTCTAAAAGTGTATTTATTGAGACGAGATTATATTGCGGTCCCTAATTATGCAGTTTATTGCGAAGGTATAAAATCTAGTCCTAAAAAAAAATTTAACTAGTCCCTATTGATAATTTAGAGTTTTAAGCAGGAAAGAAATACCGCCACTCTAGTAAAATTTTTAATAAAAATAAATTCATTTTAGCTAATTAATAAAACAAATAATAAGGCACCAAAAAAAATATTTCTTTATAAAAATTTAAAAAACTCTCTATCTTGTCTTAAAAATACCAACGTTTTCTGTACTGAATGAATTTAGCCCTAATTTGTTTTTTCTCAATTTTCTCCTCACTGTGTGTGCAATTCTCTCTTCTCACTATGTGAAATTCTCCCTAGTTGCTTTAATTGATAAATAGGATTCAAGTGCTCAAACTTGATACTCAATTTCTTGTGGTTATCTCTACTTTAATCTCTTTTTCCTCTCCAACTTCTTTTGTGTTTTATCTTGATCTGTTAATGGGTTGTGTTGGATTTAATGAATTTGATGTCTTTTTCATCTGGGATGGGTACAATTTTGATTATATTGTTCTGGGTATGTCTAATTCTTGAATACTATGATTACTTTCTAATAAATTTGGTACTTAAGAATATTGTTAGTAGCTCTAGCATAAAACCACCATTTGTCTTCTATTAATTCGATGATGTGATTGGGGTTGAGTCATTTTCATATATACAAAGAGTCATTATCTTCTGTTTATTCATCGTTGTTTATACGTCGCTGTAATTTATCGTTGTAATCATTATGGTAAACTTAGCTTGCGGATCGTGAATTGTAACAAGAGTCATACCTTCTGGTGGGATAGTTACTTGTTTGATTCTTTTGTTTATCTTCTAATAAAATATGTGTTTATGAACTACTTTAATTAGGGATGAAAATGGTGTGGTGTGGGTGTGGTGTGGGGCGGGGCTGGTATAACCTTCTGCAGGTGTAGAGTGCGGTGGGGCGGGCTTATAAAATTATATAAAAAGAAGTCGTAGGGTGATGAAGATCACAGTTAGGGATGTTAATAGTTTTCTCGATTTCCTTTTTTGTAGATGTAATTGGTATCAAGTTTATCTTTCTTTAGTCCATTTTCATAGTATTTTCTTCTAAGTTCTTGCTACAGATTTTTTTAATATTAAACTAGGATGTGAAATATTTATGAGATATCTTAATTATCTGGTTATAATCTTTTTGGGTTTGAAAATATTGAATTAGTCAGACATATAGTAATAATAGAAGCAAAAAAGTCTTCAGTGATGAATAAACAAGAACTCTTGCATTAGTCAGACACATCTTTATATACAAATCCTTTTTTACTTTATGAGAAGAAAATGTGGGGCTATGAGTTGTTGCAATCGGGGTTATTGCCGTTTAGATCTAATTACGTTGTTCATAAAATGTAAAGTTTATCATGTGTGACCCTTGGGAAAAGATCTTGGTTTAAGTTAAATCCTGATCATATAGTTCCTTCGGCCTAGTTGATAAAGTTGTTCGAGGCATACAAGATACTTAAAACCTGGGGATTGATAACAACCTTTGCTATATTGATTTCCCTATATATATAGATTGAGTAAGTACGTAGCAGTGGGAATGCATAACTATAATAGGATGGGAAACAAAAGTCACGCTTTCCTTTTCATGAATGAATTTTGTTTTTATTACCTTGGGTAGGTTTCCAAATCATATTGAAGTATGTCATCCTTTATTTCTTTGCTTCACCCACTCCAATTTCATACCATCAAAAATCCAATGTTAGGCTATAAATTAATTAACTACCGATCATGATCATGTAAGTATTAAAGAAAAAACATATTTAACCTTCTAATTAATGTATTATCGTCTGTTCTCTAGATCTAGTGATGTCTAACGTTAACATTCTATGTAAACTAGTATGTTGTTTGCATAAAGTTCTGTTATATCATTCATATTTACAATTAGTAATGGAGATAGCATTGCCTTTGGCTAAAAGAGTGAAGTAGATTCTCAAGGTAACTAAAACCAAGCTAAGTAGGAAAAACCAAAATACTAGCTAGCTCTTTTTCAGGTAATAAATATACTTAGCAAGTCGGTAAGCTATTTTCTTTTGTAAAAGCACAAGTTGATCGTCTTTAATTTGGTATTGTGTGTTAACCATAACATTGATTGAATAGTACATACTTTAAGTTGTAAAATTTTTCTTATATCTCAAAAGCTTGAATTGGGTCACACTTTTTCTTTTTCCTTTTTTATGGTCTAAAGCTCCCGTGGGGATACATAAAATGTTATTTACTAATTTCTCCATTGTTGGTGGGGTGCTATATATCTCGAGAATAAGTACAAGAGGAGAGATTGACCTTACCTCAAAAATAATACAAGGATAAATAATTTATCCTTCACAAAAAGACGGTTAGGATGGCTGACCTGGCCAAAGAGAGTAGCAGTATAGTGTGTGGAGTGTTAAATCCAATGTTTTTTCATTTTGACCATGAGAGGCACTGAGTTTATCCACATGGATTGGCTGTGATGGTTCTCTCTGATATGATTTACTTTGTCGAAAGTTCAGGTAATATGCCAATATAGTGCTTCTTGAACCTTTGTGATATGCCTGCATTGAACAAATTTTCCTTTGTCCCTGTCATAGTGGAGATTCATGGCATTTTTCTCACCAGTGTACATTTGCATAACCATATGTCACTTGTAATAAAGGAGTTTCTTTTATGGGTTTCCCTCTGCATTTCTCTTAAGTATTATTTTTTCTTCATAGACATTCCTTTTACATAGAGAAAAATTTACTACACCTGTTTTTTCCATGTTGTGTTCTGGAGAAGAAGGTGAATAACAAAAAAAACTATCAATTATATTGTTTAAACTGGTGGGTCAATGTTCGGTATTTGTTATATCACCATCTAATACTTTGCCATGACACTGTTTTCCTTGAAGTCATTAATAATTCCATGCCTTGATGGCCAAATAGACTTGATGGCATCTAAATGTTCTTCATTTGTGAATTTCAAATCCAACCAATACACAAGCACATAACCTAAAAATCCACTCAATACTCCAACCATCCATGATCTAATATAGTCCATGTACCATTAGAGTAAGATATACAAGTAACATGTCATTTATACCACATAAATTTCAACTTAGGCTATTTCCGCCAAGAAGAAAGTAACCAAATATATACATACATACATACACATATATATATATAAACAACAGGCCAACAACATCATATAAGACCCCACACGGTCACACGTAGCAAATAATGTCTCAAACTACTGATAGAAACAACGTAGGCCCCCACATAGATGCAAAACAATACCCATACGCATAAAATGCTTTTATATCAGTATTAACTACCCAACCCAGTTTGAATAAAGTTAAGCCATAACCTACCTCAAACGAAGAAAGCGCGATCCAAAGCCTCTAATCATGAAGATCATCAGAAGCAATAAAGCACAAAAGCAACACCGAATCTTCCGCGAACTATCTATTTGGGTCGATTGGTGTGGCTTTTTTTTTATCTCTTTTGTCCATGCTTGAGGGTTCCTTACCTTTCAGATAATGAGAGCGCCTCTTGCCTTATTCTATCTCTTGATGTTTGATTCCTTAGTCATAGAGAGGTTGGGATGGTAGAGTCCTGGAGGTTTTCGGAAAAGATTCTGATCCATTGACAAGAAAAGGAGCGTAAGGGAAATAAAGTGAAAGATAGGGGCAGGACCTCGATTTTGGATGTGAAAAGTAGTTCTTTCAGACACGACTCAAAGATGGATGAACTTTTGATTTCAGGAAGCTCTTAGACTAGGAAGACTATTTATGACATCAATCAGCTAGATCTATTGTATGTCGAATAATTTATCAAAGCATGCTCTTTCCCTCACAAATGACCTCGAAATCAACTAAAATATACAAATATAGAATCTACATGTGAAAATAAAACCAACGATACCCATGTTACCTATTTTTGAGTCGGGGTCTAAACGAACCCCCAAAATAGGTTTTTAAAAAAAGAAGGGTAATTTTAGTTCATAAATTCATTATCCATGATTAAAGGAAACCATAGAAGAAAACTCAAGTGAAAATGGGTTGAAATTGAAGAAATACTAATTTAGGACTTCCAAACCAAACTCTCCAAATTTTCACTTTTGAACTTGTGTTTTAACAACCTTTGATAAGAATTAAAGAAAAATAAGTGAAATAGGGACTTAGAGGTTATCCAAGCTTGAAAATGGAATAAATTCCCCCCAAAACTATAAAACCCAAAGCTCAAAGTATCTAAAATGGTGAAACAATGAGAATTTCTATATATGCACACTACCGGTGGTGACCGCTAATGTGGTCAAGTACAACTTTAGCTACACTCGTTTGCGCAGAACAGTCTGCTAAAGTAGATAAGGGGCTGATTTAGTGGCCTCCGCTAAAGTGACCCTTGCTTAGATGAAGTTGGTCACTAAAGTGGTCAAGTAGCATTTTTTTTAGTGTGAATTGCTAAAGGAGCCAAAATGACGCCTTAGCGGTTCCATCAGCTGAACTTGGAAAATTTTCAAGTCACTGTGGACCCCTTGAGATTCATTCAAAATTTTGAGAATGCAAAATAACTATGCTACCCTACAAAATTCGACGCTCCTGACTCAACGGCTATATCAAATTTTTGAAAAAGGTTATTTTCACAAAATTGACCCTTGAGACCTAATTTGATAACTTTTTGACCCAAGGTTTAAAATAAGATACCAAAGTCATAAAATCAAACCAACCATATTACCAACTCAAAATCCATCTTTCAGATCTGCTGGCTTAGGTTGGTTTTCCATTCGATGTACACAACAATAAATATTGACCGAAGTAAACTATAAAGTCTTTTTAACCTCCAAAATTGACAAACTCGCACAAATCACATCGAAATACATCGGGAACTATGACAATCATCTTAATAACTCAAAAATATCACAAAGTAACCATGGGGAGGGGTAAAATGATAAAATCACATAGAAACAAATAATTCACTAAAATTAAGTCACAACATCATTCACCACTAAGCATCTAGTTTGTCCTTGATTTATAGGTAAGGGAAATACCCGATTCAACAAAAAGCAGGGGATAACAACAAAACATATTGTACTCAATCTCTCAACTAGCCTCATTTATAGTTTGACGCCTCCACTGGAACTTAACCATCGAAATGTCTTTAGAATGTAACTGTCTATTATCATTGGCTAGAATGGAGACATGCTTTTCAATAAAAGATAATCTCTCATCCAGCTTCACTGAATCCCAATGAATGACATGAGACTCATCCAAAATATAACACCACAACATGGAACTATGAAAAATTTGATTAACAATTGATAAATCTGAGGGCAATGCTAACTAATAAGATACATCCCGAATAGTCCAAAGAATCTCAAATGGTCTAGTATATCTGGGGATAAGCTTTCCCCTTTTTCAAAACCTCATCACTCCCTTCATGGGAGAAACATGAAATAAGACTCGATCACCAACACTAAATCTCAAGGAACGAAGTCTACTATCTGTATTACATTTCTTCCTACTATGAGATGCATAAAGTCTATCCTGAATGTCCCAAATTCTATCCAAGGACTCATAAAGCATATCTACAACTTCAGGTCCAACCTTACAAACCTTAAACCAACCAATTGCAGAGCGTCAACACCTACCCTACAGAGCCTCAAAAGAATCCATCTCAAAACTGGAGTGGTAGCCATAATTATCGGTAAACTCCACCAAAGATAGATGTTGCTCTCACTGACCTCCAAATTCTATAACACAAGCGCAAAGCATATCCTTCAAAACCTGAATCGTCCGCTCTGACTTATCACCTGTTTGGATTTGAAAAGCTATGCTAAGATCAACCCAGGTACCCTACTCCTTCTAAAAAACATTCCAAAAGTGATATGTCAACATTGAATCGCTATCTAAGATGATAGAAACTGGTACACTAAGAAGATAAACTATTTAAGATGGTAGAAATTGACACACTAAGTAGATGAACTATCACATGGATATACATATAGGACAACCTCTTAGCACTGAAAGAAACCTAAACTGGTATGAAATAAGCAGATTTGGTCAATCGATCCGTGATGACTCACACACTATTAGAATTATAAGATATATGAGGAAACCTAGTCATGAAGTTTATAGTTATCCATTACTATTTACACTTAGGAATGGGTAACCTCTGAAGCAGTTCACCAGGACTCAAATGCTTGACCTTTACCTGCTGGAAACATAGGCAACGAGCTACTAAATTTTCTATATCCTTCCTCATACCACTCATTATTAGTTCTTTCTTAAATCATGAAACATCTTAGTCAATCTCAGATGAATAAAATACCTAATAGAATGAGCCTCCTCAAAATCAATCTCACCCAATCACCCACTCTCGACATACAAAATTGTCCTCCAATCCTCAAACCACCATATGAATTAACCGAAGCTTCCTTATCCTCACCACTCAAAACCTTATCCTAAATCACTTTTAACCCAACATCATCAAAATTGATAAGCCCAAATATACTATATCAAGGAAAACCTAGCTTCCAAAAATGCTAAAACAAATTTAGGTATTGAAATATCAAGCCTAACTATTTGGTTAACCTAAGGCTAAACCTCTAAGGCCAAAGGCCTCTCTTGGGTCAAAAGATATACCAAGATACCTATGTCAGTCAACTTCTAGCTTAAGCCATACACAACTACGTTAACCTTGACCGAATGAGAAAAAATAGTAAGGTCATAATGCTTAAGCAACTCAAGCCAATAATGCTACCTCTAGTGAGTGGAAATCTTGCCACTTATTGATGTCTCATTTCTTATGAGTTATTATGGTCAAATTTATAATATGAGGCCAATTATCTTATGAAATAAAATAGTTTTAGGTATTTTTAGATTCTTAGGAAAGTCTCATAAAAAGGTTAGAAGATGAAGATGAAAAGAGAAAAAAGAACTAAACAGAAAAAGCCCAAAGAAGAGTCTCAGAAACGACCCTCAGATATCGTTTAAGCAATTTAAGGATTGCATAAGTGATCAGTCAAACAATCAAGTGGGTCGTGTAAGTGAAAGGTCAAATGGTCAAAGAAGTCGCGTAAGCAATTGTAAGTATCATGTAAGAAACTGGTCATGTAAGGCAAGGAATCACGTAAGTGACCAAATAAATCGTTTAAGCGATTATCAGGCATAATATCAGGGGCAATAATGGAATTTCATATTTCTGGATCCCAATTCATCAAATACTTAATTCTAAGACATTCCATGATATCTTTGGAATAATCTACAAGGCTGGAGGCTAGGGTAATACCCTTGGAGTTGAAAATTGGTGTTTCGTATTGTTAAATTCTTAAACCATTCTTCTTTCCTTGATTTATTTAGACCATTTGGGTGTATTTTGACATTGATATTTGAGTGTTGTTATTAGAAATAATACAATATTTTGATATTGAATTTGGGTTTTATTTCTCTTTTATGCTTTTGTGTAGATTGATTACTCTTCACTTGAGAGTTAATTTTTTTTTTATCTAAATTAATCTTCTTCTCTACCATTCCTGCTCTAGTTTAACTCGAAAAAAGAGATTGGAGTGGGTGTTTACCATTTACCTTAATTAATTCTTGAAAGATCTAATTGTGTTTGGGAAAGATTAATTTAGCGTGATTTAGGTCATACGACCTATCTTATGGAATTTGATACTATGAGTAGCCCAAAATTGGTTTTGTACTTCATGCTTCCAAGATTATTTTTAAAGAATAAGTGAGGAGTAAGACCTCAATGGTCGATGGGTGTTCGTGGGTGATATTGAATCAAAGTCTAATTTACTAGATTCGTAATTAAATTGAAAGTAATTAGTTAAATATGATATTTAATTTATGATTTTGATTTCTCGTGTCATATACCTTATCTTCCATCATTGTGATATCAATTGATCTCTTGTTCATATTTCACATTCATTCTATCTGCATTTCACTTTTATTATATTATCAAAAAGCCCCAAAATACTTGTATCTTAGGTTTGAATTTAGCAAGTTACTTTTATTTTGAGCTCACTTAACCACCACTCACATTGTTTCCTGTGGATTCGTCCCTGTCTCTTTGCTAGGTAAAAATATTAACAGCATATACTACACCTACTTTTGATTCTAATTTGAGAGTTATCAATAATGGCACCTTTTTTGGTGAACAATTTGGCATATTGAGTTAGTTTGGAATATTAGCCTACTTTCTTTGATTCAAACTTGTGAATATGTGTTTGTGATTTTCTTTTGTTCTTGTGTTAGGTGGATTTTTGTTTTTGCTTTTTTGTCACTATGGAATCATTGAATGAAAATGAGTTTGGTGTTTGCAAATATTATATTGATGATCCAAGTCCTTATTATGGTGGACCCTACTTTTTGAGAAAATTGTCAATATGCTCCCAAGAAAGAGGTGTGTGCACCATCTTAATCTTATTAGGAGTGTGATTGCTCTTTTTGTAGTGGTTGAGATGGACCTAAGAGTAATTGTTTAAATTATTGTTCCCCCTCCCCTAGTTATACTAACAAAAATGCTAGTTTTTCTTTTGAGTTTGATAAGTCTCATGATGTGACAAAGGAAGAACAACGGTCTGGATACAATGGCATTGAAGAAATGCTTCAAACTATCTTGGACCGAGCGACTAAAAAGGAAAAAAATATGCATCCATTGCATCAATCTATGAAGGCATTTTGAAAGGAAAGTGAAAAAAAAAGAAAAAAGTAGATGAGAATGTCGATGTAATGCCTCAAATCTGGTACCCAAAATATTACACGGTGCTCATGACCCCGAAGGACCATAAGCTAACCCATGACTTATATCTGTACCTGTATACTGAATACATACTATATAATGTAGAAACATAAACTAAAAGGCCATAAGGTTCACACATCTGAAGTAAAACATAACATCTAAAAGGGGTATGAAATACCCAAAACAACTGAAATAACTGTCTGAACATAATAGTCTAGAAAGCCTCTAACTAACTAAACTGTCTGAGTAAGGAGTTGATGGGACATGTCCCCAACTAACTCCAACTGATAAACTAATAAGAAATATAATAAGGAATAATCATGTCCTCAAAAGATGAGGACTCACTTCTAACTCTGACTGCTGAGACTGGAGTCTACTGCTGCTCTGGAGATCGTGTCTCTAAACCTATGGTATAAGACACCATAGCGCAAATGCGTCAGTAATTTGAATGTACTGGTATGCATGTGAGGTAGGCTGAATGCATGGGTTTCATATGAATGAACAAATATAATAACAAACTTACTATCATGAGCGTGAGAGTACATGCATGAGACATAAAAGCTGACACCGAGACCGTGATAAAATGATTACTGAGTCTGAATACTAATAATATAACATACTAATAACTGATATAACTGATAACATGAGTGACTGTATCTGATAGTCCTAAATATGATAGAGCCAGCTGAGTTCCATACTGTATCTGAGTTGACTATATCTGACGGTTCTGAATTTTGAAGAACTATCTGAGCTCTTTTACTAAGACTGATACTGAGACTGTGGGAGGTAGTCATCTTACAGACATGCCCCAAATGACACATTATAGCTGAATTGGGGTCAAATCTATGCCCTGATTGGAAGGGTGTCAATACCACGCCACTGGTAAGGAAAACATGTGAGTGACCCTAATATAACAGGTAACTCTAATGAAAACGGTGGGAACCCTTATATAGTAGGTTAAGCCACCTCATCTACCCTTATATAGCAGACTATGATGTCTCAACTTATGATGGCTACTTAGTTATGGAATGCGAGGATTGCTTCTAAGAATCATACCCTCATATAATAGGTGAGTTCCCATCCCTGGGTTCACTCGGCGCTAATTTCTAGTCCCATATGAATAGACACTGGACATTATTTACTGAACTGAGCATGGACTAAGTTACTGACTTCCATTGACTGATGGAATACTAATGATATCTGACAACTGACTGAGTTTATGAGATCATGGAGATTTCCTGATTCATAAGACAGTCTGAAGTCTAAGGATCATAGCTTGACTGAGAGTATCATGAAAACATGAGATGTCTCTAGGCACACAACTAATATTTCAGGTACAAGTAACCTCAGGACTCGATAGAAGGCATCTGACAAAACATGACTTGCTCGAATACATAATAATCACCATAATGCATTTACTAAAGTATTTTATCAAACATGTGATAGGCATAAGCTTGTACATACATAGGGATTTCATGACAACATGCTAGTTAGGAACTTTTCCTTCGTTTAGGCATTAAATCAAACATATTGTAGGAATGGTACATGTAAACATCATTGTACAACAATTAAACATCATGGTCACATTCTAATTTCATCATTCAAGGGTTTAGTCATAGGCTTGCATGAATCTATATCTATAATAATTAAGCCCACATAGAAATTATCACCCAACATGGAGTAAAATTTAATTTCTCATTTATCAACGTGTACAAGAACAACCCAATTATGAAATCATAAAGAAAATCCATAACTTGAAGTTGGAAAAGGGATTCTTGGACTGCATGGATGAAATGAGTCCATGAATGAACTCTATGCATACCTAGGTTAAGATTCTTGATGTTCTTGAACTTGAAGAATTGGAAATCCCTTAGTTCTTGAAAATGATTGGATTTTGTTCTTGGAGATTAATGTTAGAGAGAAACCCTAATATTGTTTGTGAAGTAATAATGAACCAATGGATGAAATCGGATATAATTGGGTATATATATGTGGGTGGTAAATGACCAAAATACCCCTATTAAAATGACTTGAAAAAAACTAAAAGGGACCTGTGATATTGGATGCGATGGTGTATCGCTAGGTTAACGGTTCGTCGGCCCTACCCATTGCTTCTAGAAAGAATGGGGTTTCACTATTTTGGCTGCGATGGCTTGGGAGACGGTCCGTCGTAAGTTTGACGGTCCGTCAACCTGACTGTCACAGCTTATCCAGAAAGTGGCCTCACTATTTCCCTTACAACGGCCTGAGCGATGGTACGTCGGCCTGGGACGTTGCTCCTAGGCAGAAGGTAGTTCTCACTTACTTGCTACAACGGTCGTGGGAGACGGTCCATCGGCCTCACCATCGCATCTGGGCTGTTTTACTGCCTTCTGTATTTTGGCCATAACTTTCTCCTCCGATGTCGGATTTTGACAAAATTAGTATCATTGGAAAGTTAATTCAATTTCCAACGTGAAAAAAATGAAATTATTAATAATACCACATGTAAAAAAGTGGATTCATCTTTCAAAAAAAGCTTCTGACATTCTTGAGACAATTTCAAGCTTGGAAAAATACGGGGTATTACAATATCTCCCCCTTAAGAACATTCATCCTTGAATGAGATTGAGTGAGGGGAAAGAATAACCAACGTACATACTAAACATGAATTTTGAAACATGATCTCATGACTGACATGACTGATAACTGAACATATCATACTAAACATGCATATTTAATGCATGTGTAACTGTTTCATGAATGCATGACTGGGTGTTCTGATGAACTAAGTTTCTCACAATTAGAATGCATATCTGATGCATAATTATATAACTGAGATGATACGTGAATACATTACTGAATATTCAATGGTATCTACTACCAAGTTTGTGATGAACACTGAACATGAAACTGGGTAAGCTTAAGGAGAACTGTTATCTTGAGCTTGATCTGAATCGGCGGAGAAGAGTTGAGGATACTTGGTACGCATTTCGGCTTATTTTTCCCAAGTAGCTCCCTAGACAGAGTGATTTCTCCAAAGAACTTGAACTTAAGGGACTTCTTTTTTCCTCAGCCTACGAGTCTAATAGTCTAGGTTTTCAACAGGAATCTCTTCATATGAGAGGCTATTCTGAAGATCGATGCTCTGAATAGGGACTACAATTGCTGGGTCACCTATACATTTCTTGAGCAAAGAGACATGGAAAATGGGATGAACTGAGGCTAGATATGAAGGCAATTCGAGGTCATAAGCTACCTTGCAAAAACGACTGAGAATCTTAAAGGGACCGATATATCGGGGGCTAAGTTTTCCCTTCTTGCTGAATCTCTTCACTCCTTTCATGGGAGAAATCTTTAGATAGACATAGTCATCAATCATGAACTCGAGATCCTTTCTACGAACATCTGCATAAGACTTCTGTCAGCTCTAAGCAGCTCGGAGTCTTTCTCTGATCAATTGGACTTTCTCTAAGGCGTCGAATACCAATTCAAGCCCTATAACTGAGGCCTCACTAATTTCAAACTAACTAATTGGAGATCTACATATCCTACTATAGAGAGCTTCAAATAGAGCCATATAAATACTGGAATGATAGCTATTGTTGTATGCAAATTCAATCAAAGGCAAGTGGTCATCCCAACTACCCTTGAAATCAATTGCACACGCCCTTATCATATCTTCTAAAGTCTGAATGGTCCTTTCTGCTTGACCATCTGTCTGACGATGAAAGGCCGTACTAAGATGAACTTGGGTACCAAGACTCTTTTAGAATGCTTTCTAGAAATAAGTGGTGAACTGGGTACCTCTGTCTGAGATAATAGATAGCTCAACACCGTGCAATCTGACCAACTCCCTAATGTAGAGTTTGGTATAATTCTTGGCTAAATATGAGGTATGGACTGGAAGGAAATGGGCTGATTTGGTCATTTTATCTACGATGACCCAAATTGAATCATGCTAATGACGAGTTCGAGGCAAACCCATCACGAAGTACCAGTTCACTTTTTCCCTCTTCCAAGTAGGAATAATAAACTCCTTCATAGGACCACTAGGCTTCTGATGCTCTATCTTAACCTGCTGACATGTAGAGCACTTTGCCATAAACTTTGCAACATATCTCTTTATTCCACTCCACAAATAGATCTCCCGCAAGTTGAGGTACATCTTTGTGGCCCCTGGATAAATAGAATAGCGTGCACTATGCACTTCTACAAGAATTCGCTACCTTAAGTCATCTACACCTGGAGCACTGAGACAACCCTGACAGCGCAGAACACCATCTCCCGCTTGGGAGAAAACCTCTAGTTTTTGATCCTTGACTGACTCTTTTAACTTAACAAGGATAGGATCCCTATCTTTCTTTTCTTTACCTTAGAAACTAGAGATGATTCTGAACTACTCTGAACCCATATATCACCCTCCTGTATATCGACTTAGCAAACACCTAGTTTTGCAAGATGATGGATTTCCTGGGCTAACTTCTTCTTACTGTCCTCAACAGGAGAAACACTACCCATGGATAGTCTAGTAAGAGCATCAGCCACTACGTTGGCCTTTCCCAAATGATAAAGGACACTCATGTCACAATCTTTCGAGAGCTCTAACCATCTCCTCTGACAAAGATTGAGATCTTTTTTAGAAAAGACATACTGAAGGCTCTTATGATCCGTGAACACATCTACATAAACACCGTATAGGTAATGCCTCCAAATCATTAAGGAAAATACTACGGCTGCTAAATCAAGATCATGAGTAGGATAATTCTTCTCATGGGGTTTATGCTGTCTGGAGGCATAGGCTATGACCTTACCATGCTGCATAAGGAAACAACCCAAACCTACTCTGTATGCATTACAATACACTACGAACCCATCTGAACTATCTAGTAGAGCGAGAATTGGAGCTGAGGTGAGTTGAGTCTTCAACTCCAGAAAACTCTTCTCGCAAGGATATGACCACTGAAACTTGACTTTCTTATGAGTCAATCTGGACATAGGGTATGCAATAGAAGAAAATCCCTCAATAAACCATTTATAATATCCAGCCAAACCCAAAAAACTCCTAATATCTGATGGAGAGACAGGGTGAGGCTAGTTTCTAACTGCTTTGGTATTTTGAGAATCTACTCTAATGCCATCACCGGAAATGATATGGCCAAGGAATGCTACTGACCTTAGCCAAAACTCACACATACTGATTTTGGCGAATAACTGATAATCTCTGAGAGTCTGAAGTACTATCCTGAGATGGTCTGCATAATTGTGCTCATTGCGGGAATAGACCAGAATATCATCTATGAAGACTATGACAAACATGTCCAAGTACTGCGTGAACACATGGTTCATCAAGTCCATAAAAGTTGCTGGGTCATTGGTAAGACCAAAGGACATAACTAAAAATTTAAAATGACCATACCGAGTATGTAAATCTATTTTTGGAATATCAAATTCTCTGACTCTAAGCTGATGATAGCCGAATTTGAGGTCTATCTTAGAGAAATAGCTAGCACCCTGAAGTTGGTCAAAAAACTCATCGATTCTGGGAAGAGGATAGTTGTTCTTGACCATGACTTTATTGAGTTGATGTTAATCAATACATATTCTGAGAGAACTATCTTTCTTGCGCACAAATAAGACTGGTGCGCTCCACGGGGAAATGCTGGGTCTTATGAATCCCTTATCTAGGAGATCCTTACACTTCTCTTTTAGTTTTTTGAGTTTTGCTGGTGCTATTCTGTATGGTGGTATAGAGATAGGCTGAGTATCCAGAACAAAATCAATATCGAAGTGTATTTCCTTTTCGAGAGGAATTCCTAGAAGATCTTTGGGAAAGACACCTGAATATTCATTCACTACTGGGACTGATTCAAGACTGGGAGTCTCAAAACGAGAATCCTTAATATTAACAAGATGATAAACACATCCTCTAGATATCATTTTTCGTGCCCGAAGGTAGGAAACAAGCTAACCCCTTTAAGCGGATACACTACCCTTCCACTTAAGGACGGGTTCATTTGGAAACTGAAGCTGGACTATTCTGTTTCCACAGTTGACTGTGGAATAGTAGAAATGAAGCCAATCCATGCCGAGAATGACGTCAAAATTAGTCATCTCTAATTCAACAAATATGATGAGGTGACTTTCTGAAATATCATAACCGGACAGTTCCTGTATACCCACCGGGCTATGATAGTTTTACCCACTAGGGTAGATACTGAAAAGGGCTCTACTCGAATTTTGGGATTGACTCTGAAATCGATTGCTATATAAGGTGTGACAAAAGACAAAGAAGCTCCTAGATCTAGCAAAGCATAAACATACACATAAAATATCTGTAACATACCGGTAACCATATCAGAAGAATTTTCTTAATCTTGTCAGGACTGAAGAGCATAGAGATGATTTGGACACTGTCCACTAGTAGCACTGGAAGTGGCACCTTGCTGATTTGGCTGACCGGACTGAGCTGAGGAGTGATTTTGTTGACCCTGAGGACCAGGCTGAGGAAAATCTTTGACTCTGTGTCCTGGCTTGCCATATCTAAAACAAATACCACTATCAGCTTTGCTAATACCCCGATAGTGCTTGCCATAAGTCTGGCAAAGAGGATAGGTTCGGACATTGCTAACACAACCCTGGGACATAGAGCCTGGTGCTCTATCTTTGTTATCCTCTCTGAACTTAGGAACTGGCGCACTAGATAAAGAAGGAGCTAGAACTGATGACTTAGGATGAAATTTAGAACGGTTTCCTCTTTCTGACTTAGGCTGAGCAAAGTTGAAACTACGTGTCTTCGCCCTCTTATTCTATTTCTCCCTTATCTTAATCTTCTGCACCTCTATCTATTATTCATGAGTCATGAGCCTGGCTAAAGTTATGTCACTATTCAGCATGGTGGATCTATACTTATTAAACACGCTATCATTCACCCCCAAAACAAACTTACTCATCCTTGCCTTGCTATCTGGAACCATATGATGGGCATATATGGCTTATTGAGTAAACTTAAGAGAATACTCTTTCACTGTCATATTTCCCTTCCTGAGGTTGATGAATTCTAGAACCTTAGCTCCTCTAAGCTATAGGGGAAATAATCTATCAAGGAACGTTGAAGCAAACTTCTCCCACTCAATTGACCCTGCATCATTTGCCCTCTTTGACTTCCACTACTTGAACCAAGTGTGAGTAATATCCTACAACTGATATGCAGCGAGCTCATCACTCTCACTTAGTGTAACCCCCATTATGTCTATAACCTTTTTCCACTTGATCTAGGAATTGCTGAGTGTCCTTGCCAGTCTTAGGCTCGAGAAATGATGGAGTATTCATTTGGGTGAAGTCCCAAATCCTAGCTACGGATAAATTGTCTACTGGGTTGGACAAAATGACTATTGGTCATTCATTCTGAGCAGCAACTGACCAATCAAGAGTAGTGAATGTGGCCCTGAACTTCGCATGAGAAACATGTTCATCCAAGGGATCTTCTTGGAGAGTTCTTCTCGTCGGAGGCATGTTCTGAAATAAGAAAAAAAAATAGAATATAATGAGAGATTAGATTAAGATTATGCTCACTAGCACGACATGAATATTGAAATAATGGAGACTGTTCCTAAAACATCTTATATCCTCCTGCACATAAATGTGGCGCACAACACAACTATGTAAACTACTCTACTAGATGTGGATTTAAGACTTTCTAGGACTCTATTGAACCTTAGGCTCTGATACTAAATTTTTAATGCCCCGAATCTGGTACCCAGAACGTTAACATGGTGCACATGACCCTAAAGGACCACAAGATAACCCATGACTGATATTTATACCTGTATACTGCATACATACTGTATAATGAGGAAATATGAACTGAAAGGACATAAGGTTCATATATTTAAAGTAAAACATAACATCTTAAAAAGGGGTATGAAATACCCAAAATAACTGAAATAACTGTCTGAACATAATAGTTTAGAAAGCCTTTAACTGACTAAACTATCTGAGGAAGGAGTTGATGGAACATGTCCCCAACTAACTCCAACTAATAAACTAATAAATGAGATAATAAGGAATAATTATGTCCTTAAAAGATGAGGACTCACTTCTAACTCTAACTACTGAGACTGGAGTCTACTGCTGCTCTGGAGCTCGTATCTCTGAACCTATAGTATAAGACACCATAGCACAAATACGTTAGTACTTTAAATGTACTAGTATGCATGTGAGGTAGGCTGAATGCATGGGGTTTATATACATTAACAAATATAATAATAGACTGACTATCATGAGCGTGAGAGTACATGCATGAGACATAAAAATTGACACTAATACTATGATAACATAATTACTGAGTCTGAATACTAATAACATAACATACTCATAACTGATATAACGGATAACATGAGTGACTATGTCTGATAGTCCTTAATATGATGGAACCAACTAAGTTTCATACTGTATCTGAGTTGACTTTATCTGACTGTCCTGAATTTTGAAGAAATATCTGAGTTCTTTTACTGAGACTGATACTGAGTCAGTGGGAGGTAGTCATCTAACCGACATGCCCTAAATGATGCATTATAGCTGAATTGGGGTCCAATTTATGCCCTGATTGGAAGGGTGTCAATACCACACTACTGGTAAGGACAACATATGAGTGACCCTAATATAACAGGTAACTCTAATGAGAATAGTATGGGAACCCTCATATAGCAAGTTAAGACACCTCATCTACCCTCATAAAGCAGGCTATGATGTCTTAACCTATGCTGGCTACATAGTTCTAGAACGCACAGATTTTTTCTAAGAATCACACCCTCGTATAACAGGTGAGTTCACATCCTTCGGTTCACTCGGTGTTAATTTCTACTCCCATCTGAATAAACACTGAACATGATTTACTGAATTGAACATGGACTGAGTTACTGACTTCTATTAACTTATGGAATACTACTGATATCTAATAACTGACTGAGTTAATGAGATCATGGAGATTTCCTGAGTCATAAGACTTTCTGAAGTCTAAGGATCATCGCATGACTGAGAGTATCTTGGAAGCATGACATGGCTCTAGGAACACAACTAATCTTTTGTGTACAAGTTCCCCCAGGAATCGATAGAAGGAAACTAACAAAGCATGACTTGCTTGAATACATAATAATCACCATAATGCATTTACGGAAGCATTTCATCAAACATGTGATAGGCATAATCTTGTACATACATGGGGATTTCATGACAACATGCTAGTTAGGATCTTTTCCTTTGTTTAGGCATTAAATCTAACATATTGTAGGCATGGTACATGTAAACATCATTGTACAATAATTAAACATCATGGTCACATTCTAATTTCATCATTCAAGGGTTTAGTCATAGGATTGCATGAATCTATATCTATAATAATTAAACCCACATAGAAATTATCACCCAACATGGAGTAAAATTCAATTTCTCATTTATAAACGTGAAAAAGAATAGCCCAATCATGAAATCATAAAGAAAATCCATAACTTGAAGTGGGAAAAAGGATTCTTAGACTTCATGGACGAAAGGAGTCCATGAATGAACACTATGCATACCTGTGTTAAGATTCTTAATGTTCTTGAACTTGAAGAATTGGAAATCCCTTAGTTCTTGAAGAAGATTGGATTTTGTTCTTGGAGATAAATGTTAGAGAGAAACCCTCATATTGGTTGTGAAGTAATAATGTACCAATTTTTTGAAATTGGATATAATTGGGTATATATAAGTGGATGGCAAATGACCAAAATAACCCTGCTAAAATGAATTAAAAAAACTAAATGGGACCTGCGACGGTGGGTTCGAAGGTTCATCGCTAGGTAGATGATCTGTCGGCCCTGACCATTGCTTCTATGCAGAATGGGGTCTCACTATTTTGGCTGCGAAGGCTTGGGCGATGGTCTGTCACAAGTTTTACCGTCCATCAACCTGACCATCGTACTTTATCCAGAAGGTGGCCTCACTGTTTCCCTTACGATGGCCTGAGTGACAGTCCATCACTAGTCTGATGGTCCGTCGGCCTAGGCCATCGCTCCTAGGAAGAAGGTAGTTTTTACTGCCTTTCTACATTGGTCGTGGGCGATGGTCCATCGGCCTCACCATTGCATCTAGATGGTTTTACCGCCTTCTGTATTTTTTCCATAATTTTCTCCTCCGATGTTGGATTTTGATGAAATTAGTATCGTTGGAAAAAAAATTCAAATTCCCACGTGTACCAAAGTGGATTTATCTTTTAAAGAAAGTTTCTGACATTCTTGAGATGATTTCAAGCTAGGAAAAGTATGGGGTATTACAGTTAATCTTTCAAGTGTCATGAATATGCTCACTCCTCAAAATGAAGTTGATGAAAAAGAGATTTCAACCTATGTGATTGAGTCAAAAATATGTAATGATTCAAACAAAAGTTACAAAAATGAAGAAATGAACTAATTAGAAGTAGAAGAAACCCCAGAATCTCCAAGAAAGTAACTAAAGAAAATGTTGAAAGACACAATGGAGAAGAATGAAAAGTGTGGAAAAGTCTTGGCTAAATGGTGGGACCTATTCCAATAAGGTGATGATGATGTTTCTGAAAATATTGATGAACTCTTGCAAGAGATAATTGAGTCTCAAAATAAAAAAAACTTGACACGGAAGAAACTGAGATCCAAGAATAAAAATGAACCAAACTCAACAACTTGAAGTCCATACGGATCAACTTGATTGTATGTTACTAGTGGTGGATGAATCCCTCAAATTGCATGTTGAGTAATGTTAAGTTTGGATTAAATTTGAAATGTTTACCCAAAAATTGTAAACCGAATTGAAGCATGTGGTGCTCAAAATCAAATGGTTGTGCATGATTGTGTTAAAAAGTTTTCCAATAAAGATAAGTGTGAGTTTGATATTGAAGAATTCATGGTGATTTTTTAACCAACTAACTCAAAATGGATGCCAAAATTAAAGAAGTGATACTAAAGTTGCAAGAGAAAGCCAAACAAATCTTTTATGAAGGTTCTAATTCATTTCAAGGTGAGAATGTCAAGAATAATACAAGTCTAAAAATAGGAAGGAGACTTTATTCCAACCACTTTTCAGTATTGTGTTTGGTGGATATGATGAAAGTATAACCACCTGAGCAAATGAAGAATTTTGGAGATGAGGAACAAAATCCCCATATCTTGGAGTTTGTTATTCTAAGAGGGAAAAAATGATATCCCTTACTTGAAGGCAAAGAAGTAAAAAATGTCGTGTTTAACTACTGGTCTATTGATGTTCTCACTAATGTCCAATGAGCCTACATGAAAGTTTGATATGAAGTTAGGTAAAAGTTTTTAGTCTTTGAAATGGCGAGATAGATTTGGCCTCGTTGCTTCCTTACCTTTGCCCAAAGTACCTCAAAGAGATGTTGATCTAAAGTTGGGCCAATGATTCAAATCCTCTAAGTTAATACATAAATGGTATGGTTGCTTTTGTCATGCTGCGATGTTAAATCTAGCACTAGAAGGGAGACAACCCATTATTTTTTTTTTTTATATCTATCTTTTGATTTTAATGTCTAGAATACTTTAGGATTTTATTTTCGACTAATCCATAAATTTTTTAGAACTTTTGGATGTGATTTCAGGAGGTTTTAATGCAAAAAGATGACTGGAGTTGAGTTTGGGGTTGTACCGCACTAAAAATTACAGTTTACCAATTCTGCCAGACCTCAAGGACCGCGGGTATTCAATAATTGAGCATGTGTCTTCTTAGGTGCACAACCAACATATAAATAATTATCACTTACGCGACGATCAATCGCTTAAGTGACTGGTCAATTTCACTCAACCGCTGCTTACACGACTAACCTATCGCTTAGGAAATTGGTCGATTTCATTCAAATGTTGCTTAAGCTATAAATATATTACTTAAGCGGTACCCAACACTCAAAATATCCAAAGTTCATATAACCGATAATCAAAGACTCATTCTCATACTTTTTCTTCTTTTACTCTCAAACCCTTTCTCCTCTTAAATTTTCTCTACAAAAATCAGGAATGTTTCATGCGTTCCTTTATTTTTGGATTAATAATTCAGGGTAGTTCCTTCTTTTATTATATTCCCACTAATTTGAGTAAGAAATTTTAGTGATATTAATATTGAATTGAATTTCTAAATCCATGAAAGTTACAAATTGAGCTTAAAGTTTTTCTTGGTGTAAATCAGGAGGAAGTCTTAAGTACTCATGGGTTCTTGAAATAGTCAAAATAGTTGAAATGGTTTATTCACACCAAGTATTTATTTTTTTGTCCGTGAAGACTCTTGTGGTTTAATTTGTGGGGAAATAATGAGTCAACTGGAAGCTAAATCATAATTATGTCTTTATGAGTTGCTCATTATGTTTGTGCAATATTATAGTAAAAAATTCCATTTCTTAGGTTGTTGGGGAAAAAGGTCTACTTAAGCGACCTTTCTTTTTCTTAAGCAAATATTTCAAATGCAACCCCCAATATCGCGTACACGATGATTGTGAAAGCAACCTCAGATTACATAAGTGATACTTGAGGTCAATTTCTGTGTTGAACTGGAAATACTGCAAATTTATTTTAATCCCCAAATTGACCCTTAACTCATTTCTTTAGCTTTAATTACCCATATTATAATGTTAGGTACATCCAATTCTTGTGCACGCATGTTTGTATGGTGTTTTTAGGTTTACATAATGCCAACAATGGAACAATACCTTATTGATAAAGTTGATGTTGCTAGAGAATATGATCAGAACCGATTCCTCTCTATCAAATGCTAAACAACATAACAGACTTTCCCAGGAAAAAGTTATTCCCTGAAAGAGGGATCTTCCTTGAGTGGGTTCTTGAGACCCTTCCTGCTTTTCTTTAGAGATTGGTGGCTATGGGTTTCCTGTTATTTATGATAACACCTTGTTTTGCAAATGAGAAATGGGTTAGGGAATTGTATGCCAACCTCAAAGCCATAAAATTGGATAACTCGGTGATGAAGATAAGTGGGAAGATGGTCCATTTTAGAGTTGAGGAGATAAATAGGGTGTATGATTTACCAGATTCTAATCAATCATCGTTTATCATGAAGCATTATGCTCTATTCAGTTGGTTGGCACCGAAATTGCGTCCGTGTATGAATCTACCATAGGTGACCTCCAATGCAGGGATTAATTCAAATGAGTTCATGACTGAGGCAAGAATATGGATGGAAATTATTTTCAACCGTGTCTCTCCATGTGGATATGTGACTAATATTTCAGTGATTAGGGCCCAAATGGTATCCTATATTCTAGACAATATTCCTTTAAATGTAGGTTATTTTATCATCTAAAAGTTTCATCAATATAAGTCATGAGATGGACCCACTCTGATATTCCCCTTTTTATTTATTAAATTATTCAAATAGGTTGTGGTCGAGGAGTACCTGGAGCATAACTGGGTTGAGACAAGAGCACCTATCTACCCTTTGAAATTTAGTGGTGAAGTCACGACTGCTAAAAGAAAATATAGGATGATAGATTTAGGTAAGTCCATTCAGGTTGAGTTTAACTCTTGTAGATATTCATCCGCGAGACTGTTTGAGATATTAATTGAGGAGTTGTAGATGGTTCATGAGTTAGTGTCTAGATTGCCCGCAGGGCCTATTAAAACTTGTGAGGTCCCCACCTCCTATGTCCCATAATTAAATTATGATAGGTTCTTAGATAACCAGAAGAGGTAGGGGTTCATATCATGAGGCTGGAGAGGGCATACATTGACCTATCCAGGTCACACTAAGTGTTTAATGATTCTTATGGGAAGATGAAAGGGTGAGAGAAGAAGAAGGACAAATTCTTCACCTAGATGTAGAAGGGTGTGAAAGGTTAATTGAAGGAGCTAAAGCCTAAAGATCCACTTATTTTTTTGAGAAAAGTGAAAGATGATGATATTCCCGTACATTGATCTTAGGATGATGAGTTTGATGCTGATGGTGCATATGATAAGAAGACTAACCGTGATGATAGCCAATAACGCATATTCAGGGAGCCTTTTTACTTTCTGATTGTTTGATGTTACAGTGGTGACACTACAATATTTTTAGTTGGGGGTTCCCGGAGTGTATAGTTTCATTATGTTTTTATTTTGATATTTATGATGTTATGTGTGATAGATATTGCTTGCGCTTTATTTGAATTTTTTTGGATTAATTATTTTTGTTTGTTTTCAACTTAGTATTAATTTTGGTGGTTATTTTGGAAGATCCTTTCCCTACGATAGATTGAGTTACGACATTTTTAAGGGAAATCAATGCTTTTGGGTGTTGGTGTCATTTGTGTAAGGGAATTTTGAGTACTAGTGGAATTGCAAATTGGGGTTGAAATTGTAATGATGGTGAAGTCTGAGTAGCCAATTGTGTGGCAGAGTCTGAGTAGCCATAAGATTATTGCCCTTGTTGAAGTTGAAATGAGAGATTTTGACTTGGGTTATACTTACAATGGTTAGGCTTGAATTGTGTAATGTGAAATGTGCATACCCCTCTATCTAAAGTTTTTTTTGAAAAGCAAACACGTGGAAGTGAATGATGTTGTGACTCTTAGGCCTTTTTGTGATTGTTGGAAACCACTTTAGCCTTAAAATTCTTCCCTTGTATGATTGGTATCACTAGTCACCATATTTGAGCCTATTAACCTTTCTTTGCAAATGTATTACAAAGCTTGAACCTTTTGAAATTTTTACCTCTTTTGAACCCTACCCTCCTTGAACTTGAAATTTCCAAATCCACATCAACACTCTCAATTTAGAACGTTTAATGTCCTCAGGCAAACATATAACACACAAATAAATTTGATGCTTAAACAGGATGATCTTAAGATACATTTGGCAGTCAATTATTAATTTCAGCTCAAAACACATTACCTTCTCCTATTTTTAGACTTTCAAAACCAACTATGAATATAGATGACCTATACCTACATGGACCAAGGGAATCAATTGATGGAATTACATTAGAAACAAATAACCAGGCATATTTACAAGTCACACTACCCGAATAGATAAGTAATCTAACAATGAAACCTATATACCCTCACAATCAAAGAGGTCCCATTCACACACATAGATCACATATAACAATGCAGGGATGGTCAAGAGGCTCTCTCACTCACAAAGAAGTTCCACAGTGTCCACGAAATGCCATAGGCTTTCCCTTATTTTTATTGCCTTTGTTTTTTGACAGTTGAGTTAGGATCACTATAGGACTTTGAATGGATTGTAACATAGACTTAGGGATGGTATGATATAGTTGAGAACTTTTTAGTGACTAAATCTCCTTGGTACTATAATTACTTTAGGGTCCACTTAGTTTCCGACCTTTCTTTCAATCAACCCTTATTTCTTCCTTTTTTATTTTTTATTTATTTTTTATCCCCAATAATAATGCCAAAATTTGATGTAGCCCAAAACTAACCTCCAAAGAAGTAGCTGCAGTCGATGTCAAATATAGTAACCTACGCTTGGTTGTGGTCGAGACCACAGGGAAATGCATTGAATGATATCTCAAACTTGGTGAAATCATAGGTAGTGTGGAAAAGTAAATGAAGGATTTTAAAGTCACGGTAGCACATAACCAAACTTGAGTGTGAGAAAATAATAGAATAGAAACACTAGGAATGTGTTCCCCTTGTCTTCTAACTCCGTTGAATTCTCGTGTTCGATTCACCTATCCCACCATTTGTATGCAAAGTCTAACAATTTATGTATTATCAACAATCTTGTGAATATATTGATAATTCTTACCCTTCATCTTTTGAGTCTCACGGCATCACGTTACTGTCACTTGTCCTTGACCCCAGTACAACTGTCACCTTTTTTGGTCTCAAGTTGATTAGATGAGGGTTAATAGCCTTAATCACTGGTATAATTCCTTTTCCTAATATCAAACTCCCTTGTAAGGATGATCACAAATACAGGCAATTCCCAAGCTTCTGCAATAGCTTAGAGGACAATTAATACGAAGAAGATTACAATACATGCAATCATAACAATCTTGATGAATCTCCCACTTCCTACATTATTAATCCACCAGAGTTCCCACAACCCTAAATAAGGAATATAGATGCTCATTCTTATACAAAATCCCATGGAAATCAATGAAAAAGATATGTAATTAATTTCACAAATGATGAAAGAGTCAAATCCAAATTTTTTAATTGAATACGAAACCAAAAACCCATGAACAATAAATAAGACAAAGTGCATGAAAATATCTCAAAAGTACGTAACACAATAAAGGAATAACCCTAGGATATTTATGGTATCTCAAAATAATAAAGAAATCCTAAATAAAAAAATAGGAAAATTAGGTCTGCAATGGTCATACTCTGGTAATGGGTCATTAAGTCTGATTACAACTTGCTGCCTGTTGTCGTATCTCACTTTGAGCTTTAGTCGTTATGACTCGTATAGTCACCTTATGAGCCATAGGCTGCTAATCATAATCACTCTAGTAGCCTTTCACCTTCAGGGCATTTGTATCTATTATCTTTATGACTCTTTACCACAAGTCTTAGTCAGAAATTACGACTCGTGATCTTCAATTGTGACCACTGGAGAATCAATTCTAAGAACTTTGCTTACTGGTCATAGTACAACTCTACATTATGAGTTGTAGTTTGACCTTATGATTCGTAGTCTTCCATTACTTCTCTCCTAGACTTAGCTTTGCTTACTATTATCCTTATGTGTCTGTCTATGAGTTGTAAGGTAACTTTACAACTCGTATCCTAACCAGTACTTCATCTTTTCAAAGCATTTTCTTCTATTTTCATTCTGGGACACTTCCAGCCTAATTTATCTTCAATACATATAAATCATCCATCATATCTGACAAAATAACCTAAGTTAATGTATAATTTCTCAGTTTTAAGCATCAATAGTGCCATGAAATTGTGGCACATCACAACTCGAGGCTAAAAGCCTAAGTTGGGGATCTGGTGAAACTTGAATAAGGTGATCATATATCTTTGCTTTGTAAATTTAGTGCCTTAAAGAAAATCAATGATTGAAAATGAAGGAGGAAAATAAATTAAATAAAAAGAGAAAAATAAAGAAAAGGGAAAAAGAAGAAGAAGAAGAAGAGAAAGCTTTCAATAAATAAGTGAGCCAAAATGAAAAGAGTAGGCACTTCTGTTGTGTAAAATTGAAGTGGTCAATGATCCAAGCCTAATTTCTATAGTGTTTTGTGGAGTTTAAGAAGGTTGTAGTCACTTTTATCCCAAATGGTTATCCTACCTTTTCCCGAGCCTATATTACAAGCTAGAAAAAGTCCTTTGATATCTCCAACCAAGTGTTTTTGAGTTAGTACCGATTGAAAATAAGGGCAAGCATATGGTATTATACTTGTTGGAATTAGAAATTCTTTGTGAGTGTGAGTGTTAGAGCATTTGTCCTTTATTGAATGTTGTAAATGTTGTATGTTTTTAGAACTTTCTTTAGTGAGAAGGCATGTAAACTAGGATAAATTGGTGAAGTTGATATATTTCGAAAATAAAGCGAAGGGGAATGTTTGATTTACTATTGATTGTGAGTCACTTTTTGATATTTGATCATTGTTACTTGATTATTCTTGAAATTCCATTGTGTTCTTGAAAATGTGATTGAATTTGAAGGAGTTATTTGGTTAGCAACTCATGTGCGTGTTGACTAATTGTTAGTACTAAAATAACTCATAATCATTATGGTCGTGTGATGTGAAAGTGTTAGCTTCAATGTTGAACGTAATTTTTTAGCCTCAAGGAGTTTTGAAGTTGTTTTTCTTGGGGAAAAACAAAGTATTTAAGTTGGGGTGGTTGATGAGTGGCAACTTTTTCACTCATTGTTATCTCATTTCTTATGAGTTATTATGGTTAAATTTATAATATGAGTCTAATTATCTTATGAAATGCACTATTTTTTGGTACTTTAGTCTTTTTAGGGAAGTCTAAAGAGAAGGAGTGAAGACGTAGCTAAAAAAAAAAAAGCCGAATAGGAAAAAAAGTCTGAGAAGAGTCTCAGAAACAACCCTCAGATACCACTTAAGTGGTATAAGGATCATGTAAATAATCAATCAAACAGTCAATGGGGTAGCATAAGAGACCAGAAATATCACGTAAGCGACAGGTTAAATGGTCAAAGAGGTTGCATAAGCGACTAGGTGTATCATGTAAGTGACTGGTCAAATAAGGCAAGGAGTTGCGTAAGTGACCAACTATATCTCTTAAGCGACTGTGAAGACAGTCAAAGAAGTCATGTAAGTTACTAAATGAATCATTTAAATGATCATCATGCACAGTGTAAGGGGAAATGATGAAATTTCACATATTTGGATTCCAATATGTCAAATAATCGATTCCAAGCCATTCCGAGACATATTTGGCATAATATACACCGTTGGAGGCTAGGGTTCATGACCTAAAACCCTTGAAATTGAAGATTGGATTTTGTATTGTTAAATTCTTAAACCTCTCTCCTTTCCTTGCTTTGTTTAGACCATTTGGGTGTATTTTGACCTTGATATTTGAGTGTTGTTGTTAGACATAAAAAAATATTTTGATATTCAATTTGGGTTTTATTTCTATCTTATGCTTTTTATATTGATTGATTACTCTTGATTTGAGAGTGGATTTTGTTTATCTAAATTAATCTCGTTTTCTACAATTCCTACTCTAGTTTAGCTCGAAAGAGGATATTGGAGTGGTTGTTGCCCATTTACCTCAATTAATTCATAAAAGAGCTAATTGAGGTTGGGAAACATTAATTTAGCACGATTTAGGTCATACGACCTATCTTATGGCATTTCATGCTAGAAATATCCAAATACTAGCATAGCCCGAAATTGGTTTTATACTTCATGCTTCCAAGATTTGCTTGACATTACAAGTAAGAACTAGGCCCTCAAAGGTTGACGGACGTTAGTAGGTGATATTGAATCCAAGGCTAATTTACTATCTGTGATTAAATTGCGAGTAGTTAGTTAACTATGATGTTTTGTTGATAGATTTGATTCCTAGTGTCATATACCTTATCTTCCATCATTGTAATAGCCATTGATCACGTGGTCATATTTTATATTGATTCTATTCGTGTTTTACTTTTATTATATTATGAAAACCCCCCAAAATACTTGTATCTTAGGTTTGAATTTAGCAAGTTATTTTTATTTTGAGATAACTCAACCACCGCTCACATTGTTTCATGTGGATTCGATCCTGACTCTTTGTTGGGTAAATATTTTGACAAGATCCTCTATACCTATTCAAGAGTGTAATATGATTGTTATCATATTAAGATATCACTAGGTAAGGATATACTGAAGACTACAGTGATCTAGAAAGATCTCACACTGGATTCTATACAAGTAGTGCCTCCATATCTTCAAATAAAAAACAATCGTACACCACTCCGAATCGTGGGTAGGGTAATTATTTTCATGGGGATTCATGTGACTAGAAGAATACGCAATCACCTTACCGTTCTGCATCAACACAACACCAAACACAACACCAGAAGCATCACAGTAAAACCCAAGCCCTCCTTGGGAAAAGTCAATAAAGGAGCTGAGGTCAACAAGTCCTTGAGATTTTGAAAGCTCGCCTCATAAGCATCAGCCACTGAAAGGAAATTTATTTTGAGTCAACTTTGTCAACGGAGCTATAATATATGAAAAAAAACCCCAACAAAGCACTAATAGTAACCTACTAAACCAACAAAACTCTGAATCTTGGTAGAATAAGTAGGCCTAGCCCAATCATGAACCGTTGCAATCTTGGTCGAATCGACCATAAAACATCCTTGGACACCACATGACTTAAAAAAGAGATATACTCCAAAAAAAACTCACACTTAAAGAACTTAGAATAAAACTTCTCATCTCTCAACTTCCGTAGTACAATCCGCAAATGCTCCTCATGGTCGACCTGACTCTTGGAATAAACCAAGATATCGTCTATAAATACAATGAAAAATAAGTTGAGATACGATCAAAACATCCAACTTATCAACTTCATGAATTTGGTTGGGGCATTATTCAATCCAAAGGACATGACAAAGAACTCATAATGGCCATACCGAGTCTGAAAAGCTTTCTTCAAAATATCCAAGGCTCTAATCCTCAATTGGTGATACCCGAACCTCAAATCAACCTTTAAAAAAACCGATGCACCCTAAAACTTATCAAACAAATCATCAATAAGAGATAGAGGATACTTATTCTTAACCATCAGCTTGTTTAACTATCAATAATAAATGCACATACGCTTCGACCTATCCTTTTTCTTCACAAACAAGACAAACGCTCCCCAAGGTGATAGACTAGGTTGGATAATCCCTTATCCAATAATTCCTACAATTGATCCTACAATTCCTTTAAATCTGTTGGGTCCATCCTATAAGAAACAATAAAAATGGTCTTGTTTCTTGACTCAACATTAATAAAGAAGTCAATACCATGATACAGAGGCATACCAAGCAAATCCATAAGAAAAATATCAGTGAACTTACAGACAATACAAAAAAATTCAAAGAAGGCGGGGAATTAATACTAGTATCATGAATATAGGAAAAATAAGAAAAACACTCCATCTCAATCAAATGATGACCCTGAAGAAAGGATATAACCCTCTTAGGACCCAAATGAAGCACACTCTTCCAGCTATCCTCAACACACCCAACGGAGATAAAGCCAATGTCTTAGCTTAACAGTCTAGGACAACACGAGAAGGTTCCAACCAATCCATACCCAATATGACGTCAAAATCTACCATACATAGGATGATCATATCTACCCAGGTGTCATTGCCTGCAAAACTCACAACAAAAAATTAGTGCACCCGATCCATCACTAAAGAGTCTCCTACTGGAGCATCACTATACTTTAAAATAATGACCTTAACACTACCATTTAGGCAGTAGATAGTTAAAGTAAAACATCCAACCCCTTCAGGAACTTCTAAATATTTTAGACTCGACGTAAAAACTGGTAAAATAATATCTAGACAAGGCATAGAAATGTGCCTCATACTCTGAATTACTCATGAAGCCCTGCTCCAAGTGATCAAACTCATCTCTCATCTGATCTCTCAAATTGAAGGGAACAAACCAGTCCAAAAAGTCCTTAATAAACTAATGACAAGTCATCTCTGAAATCCTAGAGATCAGTAACTAACAAGTGACTTCTACCAATCCCTAGCTATATCCCTCAACTGGTAGGTAGTGTAAGAAACTCTAGTAGACTCTAAAATTTCTTCTATTATATTTTGATAACTCCTTTATGTATAACAGTCATTTTTGACTTGTGTTATGTTAATCAATAATAATGAGACCATAAGAAAGTGTTTGGAATTTTTGAAATGTGTTAGGGTTTATTTCGGGACCCCAAACTAGTGAGGATCTATGATAAGAGCATGCCATACTCTAGATGCACTGCGATAAAGGCGTGCCACACCCTTTGAGTGGCATGATAAGGGTATGTTATGCCCAAGGGCACAAAAATGCAAATTTTATTTTTTGAGTTTTGGTCAAGGACTTTTTCATATTTTACCTATTATATGACTTCCCAATCATAAATAACATAATTCCCACCCTTATAACTTAGATTAAAATGATTTTTCTTCTTTCAATTCCTCAAAAGCACAAAGAAGCAGTTTCTTCTTTAAAATTCAAGCTTCTAAGATTTCAATTCGAGTTTTCCTTAATAAATTCACTAAGTCTAGGTAGGTGGGATTTTAACAAGGATAATCTTTCATCCTTGTGCCCAGAAGTTGAGTTTTAACCTTAAATTTAATAAATTAATAATTGGGGTTCATAGTCACTTTTCTTATGCTTGAGTTTATGATGTTTCTTCATGAGTTCCATATTATTTTGCATATGATTTCATGCTTATTTAATTTTTATTAACTAAAGTGATCTCTAGAATTGAGTTTTGACCTTTTGATATGAGGTTTCCATGAGATACTAAATGATTGTAATTTGAGCATGAAGTACTCAATTTATAAGAAGTTGAAATCTACTAGTTTGAGATACAAAAGCATTGAGAATTATAACAGTTTCAGTTTTGATATAAGATTTTAGACAAGCTATAAAGTTCACATAAGAAACAAAGATTTTGAGATAGAAAAAACATCATATTGTGTTTTCAGACTTATCATCTCATATTTTTATTTTATGTTGAACTTATTAAATATAGTATGAGAAATAGTATGACTTTTTTGGGAGTAGTATCTACTAGTGACAAGGGAATGTGGGTTTTGTGCATCCTGTTTCCCAAAAATTATTTGCACCGTAGGTTATTTTTAGCTTGTCCAAATGGGCATGTAGCTTGTCTTAACAAAAATGTCATTTATATTTTTCTGCTTGTGCAGTCGGACGTGTTTACGTGATCACCACAGTTAGCCTTTATACTACTGTAAAGTATATTTGTCCCTTTTGATGGAGGGTTTTAGACTTCAACCTCCATGTTTCTTGCATACTTTATGTCGATTATGAGAATATTCCACAGAAAAGAGAATTTTAGAAACTAAGTTTAATGAGTCATAATTGCCATTCTGATATTTTCTTATAAGTAATTCATCATGAGATTTCAACTTTTAGTCTTATTTAAAATCAAGGTAAGTGCTTTACACTTAGCATGAATAAATTATAAGCATGTTTGATTTTTGTTTTACTTATTGCATTCACCCTCATATACTCAGCACATTCTAGAAGTACTGACCATATAAATGTATATATGGCTACTTTGTTTCATAATGTAGGTTTTGATGTTTATACCCAAGAGCACGATTACTCACAGACACCACTTCCTACTTTTAAACAGTTGGTGAGTCCTCATAGTACAAAGGCCAAGCTTTGGTTGGTTCTAGTTGTTTGTTATTATTATTTTAGTTATTTACTTTTTAGTTCTGGTTAGCCGGGGTCTGTTCTAGTGGATCTTTAGTTTTTAGTTAGAGACTTGTCAAGACTAGTCAGACTATATATTCTTTCAGCTTCACATAGATTTGAATGCTACCCAGTTGCAATATTTTATTAAGATTATTCATCTAATTGATACCAGTTATAAATTTCTTTAGTTTCCCTCATATTTTAAGTTTACTTTTATTAGAGTTCAGTGTTGAACACATATTATGAGTTAGATAGGCCTATTTCTAGTCCAAAGCACCGTGTGACATTCAAGGGCATTTTTGGGGTATTACAAACTTGGTATCAGATCCTAAGGTTGTAAAGAGTCCTAGGGAGGTTAATAAGCTATGTTACATAAAGTCTTGATCACGGGTGTGAAGCGCACCAAACTTATGAGCAAGAGTCTTTGAAACATATTAGGAAGCATCCCTTCTTTTATGATATCTATCGTGCTTTAGAGTTACCTCTATCTGCTATAATTCATTCTTTCACATGACAACGAATGCCTCCTCAAAGATGTTACGGATATGGAAAAGGGGATCAGCTAGCCCCACCTCCACCTACAGACCCTCTGAATGAGAATGTCCCTCCTGCTAAGTTTTGGGATGCTTTTTAAGTATTAGCATAGGTTGTGAATACAAATACTCAGGTTAAACAACCAACAATAGTCCTACTTCAGCATAATGGTAACTAGTTGCAACCAGAGTTTAGGATTTTTATGAGGATGAAACTACCTGAGTTTTTTAGGTCAAAGGTTAATAAGGATGCCTCAGTTTTTCATTAATGAGGTAAAGAAGATTACTCAGATTATGCATGCTACTAAAGAGGAGATTGATGACGTCCAAGAAATACCTCTTTTTAGGTGATGATATGGTCGTTGTCAAGGTATAGTAACCCAAATAAGGTTGGGGTCAAATCCCAAGGGAACACATGGTTTCACAGATCTCAATTATTACAGAACTCAATTAATATATTCTATCAGAAAAATAGGAAAGTAAATGAGGGATTTGATAGTAGTAGTCTCACAAGTAAGAATTTTAACTTTTGTTGAAATCAGTTAGAGGTGAACACTAGGACTGTGTTCCCTATTGGCGTCTCAACTCCATAGGTTTATTTGTGTTGTTGAACCAATCGAATACCTTATATGCAGAAATGATAATTTATGTACCTCCTACAATATTTTGGACGAGTAGCAGGATCTTACCCTTTACCTTTTGAGTATCAGGATGTCACATTACTAACCTTTATCTAACTATCACCTTTTGAGTCAATAGTTATTAGATAAAAGATAATGATCATTCTCTATATTCTGTTGTACTACAACGGATCGACCATTAACTCCCAAATTATTATCGTCATTATCTTTTCCTAGTTACTACTCCTCTTTTGGAGTAAGTAGCAATATCTAGGCAGGATCCTAACATTTGAAAACCCTAACACAACTATTATAATGAAGATAATGCAATGCATTCCATGGGTATTAGTTCAATTCAACAATCACACTTCACCTACTTCGTCAATCAGCCAGGGTTTTCACAACCCTAGTTATGGGTTTTAGCCGTTCATGTTTGTGAAGAAATCAATAGCATTCATATTGGAAATAAAAGATGAAATCATAATGATAAGATGAAAGAAAACCTACAACCATAAACTGAATAATCAATCAAAGTTAATACAATGAAATCCCAAGATCAATGATGGATCTTGAAATCAAAATATGTTTCTAAGTGTTAAAAGTATGTAACTTGTATATCTCTGACTAAAAGATACATAAAAGATATTTATAGTAGAAGAGAAAACCCTAAAATCTAAGCTCGAACAAAATAGGAGAAAACTGGGTCGGTGGCTAAGCAGGGAGCAGGTACTACCTGTGGCCTAGGCCCAGGGTGCAGGTAGTGAGCGTAGAAGAAAAAATCCAGCAATGTTCAGCTCTTGGGATTTTGACTTTATGGAACCTGCTTTGTGTACTTGCAGTTCGTAGGTCCTCCTTGCGGCCACACGTTGACTTGGTAGGTGTCATGAATCAATTTTTCAGCTCTTTTTCGACTCTCGAAAATGCATTAATCTCAATCAAGCTGGAAAACATCCCAATCATCCATAATCTCTCCAAAAGTGACAAAATGCATATTTTTTCACCTTTTTCATGAACTTATCATCCAAAACATGGTTTCATGGAAAACATACCCAAAATAGATCAAATCTAACAAAAGACGCCTCTGAACTTTGCATGTTTTTCTCATTTTAAGCACCGAAAGTGCTATATTTCTATAGTACGTCAACACACTCAACTTAGAATGTTTGCATGTCCTCAGACAACAAAAACATAACAAAACAAAAATAATGCTTAACTAAGAGAATTTAAGATATTTAAGGCAGTCAGCCATCACATTAAGTTCAAATCATAACATCCCTTCCGGTGTTTTTTTTCAAATCTAACTATGTATGGTTATGAAGCTCAACAATGTGACACAAGGGAATCAAGCTATGAAAATTACATAAGCAATAGAAAACCACTCATATGTAGAAATTACACTACCCAAAGCAAGAAAATAGCTAGCAACATGACTCAAGTGCCCTCGCAACAAGAATGTCCCACTCACTCATACAAAACTATGTACGTCACGCAGGGATGGTCATGAGACACTCACACTCAACAATGAAGTTCCAATCAATGCATGCCAAATACCATAGGCTTGCCCTTATTTTCTTTACCTTAGCATTCAAATAGTCAAGTTAGGATCACTATAGGACTTTTCTCGGCTTGTAATGTCGGCTTGGGGGCTGGTATGACATATATGAAAATTTTAAAGTGACTAAGCCTCCTTGTCACTACACTAACTTTTGGGGTCTCACTTATTAACCAATTTTCTTTTATTCCACCTTTATTTTTACCTTTTAGTCCTTTATGCACATTCAGGCTGGGTATGGTCTTTTATTCTTTCTTTTTATCACCTTTTTCATAAATATTTTCTTTTCTTTTTTTCTTTTTCTTTCTTTTTCCACCACACCCAGCCTTACTAACTTTTTCTCATATTATACCCTTTTTCATACCCAGATTTCAATATGCACCCCTATGATAGCCACCCTCAACTTAGGATTTTTGCCTGAGACAAGGTGCACAATGTCTAAGGAGAAACATGGCTAAAACAGGTAAAATTGTAATATAAATGGGAATGTGAATGGTTAATAAAAGAAAAATAGTCTTACAAGGCTCAAAATAGGGATCAAGGGATACTATTCACACATGGAAGGTTATTAAGGCTAAAAATGGACTAAAATAAAAAACAACCTATGATCTTTTCCTAACTTACTATCTTTCAATCTAGGAAGGACTAACCAGGCAAGTTCTGAATTAAACACACAAAGGGAACTAGGTAGTATCTCTCACACACATAACACAATGTCAATATCACCAACTACTACATATTCAGTTCATGCAATTTTCAGTAAATGGTTATCATGTTCCTAATTTTAATAACATAACAAGATCCACAATGTTCACACATATATACATCCGCACAGTTCTAAAACACAAATTTTGGTGGGGTATCAAAGATCAATTAAAACATGACTATTGCACTAAATTCTTAAAAATCCCATAATTACACAAAAACAACACAATACAAAGAAAAACATAATAAGACACAAAATTATCCTGGACATGCCAGTTCTACAACCATATCGCGGTCAACAAAATGAGAAACATGACAAAGAAAACCCGCGGTGGCTCTGGTACATCCCACCACAACTAAAAACTGTGCACTATCCTCAATACACTAAAATAAAATAAAGGGAAGTGGGAACATACCTGGGACTCAATAAGTATCCTTGTCATGATCTTCCACAGATGGGGGTATATCCATAGACGGAGGCCATGGTGGTGGTGGTGCACTATGAGAGGATGCACCCATAGCTAGATCGATATTTCTCTATATATTAACAAATGCATCCCCCATCAAATCATGGGTGTCCCTCTTTAGGGATTGCTATATGGTGTGTATGGATTTTGCAAGTCCCCCACTCGGCCTCTCTTGGTCCCAACTACGGGGACCGACTTACCATTCTTTGCGGCTAAATTAAAGTATTTGGGACCACACAAAGGTGATGGATGAATAATTAGGGATACAACTAGAGGGATAGCTAATATATGGATCTGATTAATAACGCACACCTCTGCTCATAAGATATTCACCTTCTATCTCATATGTCCTAAATTCGGCATCCTAATCTCTATGAAAATAGTCTTCTATACGTCTTGCATCCATACCTGGTGCTTTTGGTATACGGTCCTTTGCAATAATATCCTCAACAATAGTGTCTACTAAAGACACCACTCGCATATCATCTAGCTATTGCACTGCCATACACACATCAAACACTAATTGCTCATTATTCAGTTTGAAGGTGATCTCCCATAAGTTCATATCAATCAATACCCTAGAAGTGAATAAGAAGGGTCTATCCTATATAATGGGGCTTAAGAATTCACCTCACATTCATAAACTATGAAATCAGTAAGGAATATAAAGGATGCAAATCTTATCTCTATGTCATACAAAACACCTATTGGCTTCTTCATAGATGAGTCAGCCATTAACAGCTTTATGGATGTGGGTTTAAGTTCCCCCATCCTAAAAAGCTTGTACATATCCAGTGGAATCACATTTACTCTTGATCCTAAGTCATATAAAACCTGATTGAGATTGAAAGACCCAATAGAACACGAAATAGTGACTACTTCGGGATCCTCTTTCTATTCTAGTAACAATAAGGAAGTGGTCACACTATAAGTGTGCACATAATCAATGGGCTCGATGACCCAATCTTCATCAATAGAATACTCAAAATCATTATCACCCCATGTCGACTTCTCAAACTTTATCTCAGATGTCTCATTGCTCTCAATGCTATAAATTTTGAATTCTTCAATAATATGTACAAGGGGATCATCAGTAGTGGCACTACAATTAGTGGTGATATCTAGGCAGTGACTTATAGCTGATGTTCTCTAAACTTTTTTAATCGGAAAAGTAACAGGTTGTTTCTGATTGATCATAGTAGAGATTTTCCTTAACTCTTGCTCAAACTTCTTGATAGCAGTAGCATGAGACACCACCTTCTGGGTTAACCATGAAATGTCATCCTTAATTTCCTTAAGGTTTTTCTCCTGATTTTTAACCCCTCACCTGCTTGGTCAGCATTTCTTCTATTCTTGATTTTATATCTTGTCTGCCAATAGGAATGAACTTATCTCCCCTTTTTTTGTAATTATCTCTCCGTATTTAGTCACTATCTATGTCATTACTGTGGCCTCTATATATATCATCATAGTAGTTTCGACCTTGGTTTCCTTGCCTTAGGCTAGGAAACACTCTAACTGATGATTTGAATAACTAGCCTCTTCTTCTAATGTAGATTCATAAGCTCTAGAAGCTTCACCTTATGCTCTTACTGCATGAACTTTTTTAGAATTCACGATTGTGAACTGCTTTGCCAACATACCCATATCAGTCTTTAGTAGTCCAATATCTTTCTCTATTTAATCTTTAGATACTCTCTGGTCACCATCAGCTCTAATAATGTAAGTACCATAACCTCTATCTGCCTCTCAAGTTTGCCAGCCTCAGTTAGTGAGAGAAATATGGTATAAAATATCAGAAGCTACCTCCCAAAATAATCTCATAAAAGCTCCTCCAAAGATGGTATCTAGCATAGCTCTAGAACTAATAGTCAGGGCTCTATAGAATAACTATATTATGTTCGTCCCTAAAATTTGATGGTTGGGCACCTTACTCAGTTTCTTCTTGAACCTGAACCAAGTTTCATACATAGGATCAAGCTTCAGCTGCCTAAAATTATAGATCTCATCCTTGATATGTAACATCCTAGATGGAGGATAAAAACTATTAAAAAATTATCTATACAACTGTTTCCACATAGTGATAGACCCTCTTGGCAGTTCCCCAAGCCCTAATGATGCTTCTTTAGTAAGCCAGGAAGGAAAAAACCTCAGTCTTAGTGCCTCCTGATCTACCACAGGTATGGTGTATGAAGTGAATATCTCAATAACGTTTTCCACGTGGATATTTCATCATCTGTCATCTACCCCACAAACACACCTTTCAAATATAAAAGTTGAATCATCGAGCTAGAGATATTGAACTTGACATCAAGAAATAAAGAAAGAGGAATAATAGCTCCTGTATCACGCGGCTCATTGTATCCCAAATTGTCTTCATCATTAATATATGGCTGAAAAAACTGACATGCTGGGATCGCTTGAGGTCGGCTTCTTATTTGATCTCCACCGAGTACTGCTCGATAATCTACTGTCTATCTTTCAACACCCTTTTGAATTTTGTCTTTAGGGATATTGTCCCTTTTTGGATCTACCATCCTATTGTGTGATTGTATGACCTTCTCTGTAATCAGTGGGTGTAAGGGATTGCCTCTATTCCATGATCTAGGCATACATCAGCGTATGACCAACTAAGAACAAAAAGAAAAAATATGAAAATTACAATAACTTTAATCCATATATCAACACCTGCTCTCTAGTAATGACACTAATTTCTTTAATGACATCCAAGCAACACTTCTTTTTAGGTGATGCTACACTCACTGGCAAGATATACTAACCCAACTAAGGTTGGGGTTGAATCCTAAGGGAACATGTTGTTTGACAGATCTCAATGGTTACATTCTCTGGGTAAAACAGGAAAGTAAAAGGGGAGATTTGTTTGTAGTAGTCTCGAGCAAGTTACAATATTAACTTTGGTTGAAATAAGTTAGAGGTGAACACTAGGACTATATTCCCCCTAGAGTCTCAACTCCATAGGTTTATGTGTGTTGTTGAACCAATCCAATACCATGCATGCAGAAACACTAAGTTATGTACCTCCTACAGTCTATTGGATAAGTAAGAGGGTCTCACCCTTTACATTATGAGTCTCAGGATGTCGCATTACTAACCCTTTGTTGTGATCCCAATTAACTATCACCTTTTGAGTCTCTAGTTATTAGATGAAAGTTAACGATCATTAGCTATATTCCGTTGTATTGCAGTGGATCGATCCTTAACTCCCAAATTACTATTGTCATTATATTTTTCTAGTAACTACTCCACTTTTAGGGTAAGTAGCACTATCTAGGTGGGATCCTAATGTTTACAAACTCTAAGAAAACTACTATAATGAAGATAATGCAATTCATGTCTTGGGTATTAGTTCATTTCAACAATCATACTTCACCTACTTTGTCAATCATCCAAGGTTCGCACAACCCTAACTATGGGTTTTAGCCGCTCATAGTTGTGAAGAAATCAAAAGCATTCATGTTGGAAAGAAAAGATGAAATCACAATAATAAGATGAAAGAAAATCGATAATCATAAACTGAATAATCAGTCAAAGTCAATACAATGAAATCCTATGATCAAAGATAGATCTTGAAATAAAAATATGTTTTTCTAAGTGTGAAATGTATGTAACTTGTATATCTCGCACTAAAAAGTACATAAAAGTATTTATAGTAAAAGATAAAACTCTAAAAACTAAGCCTAAATAAAATAGGACAAAATCGAGTTGATAGCCACCTACTCCCAACACCTGCGGTCTGGCAGGACACATGTATTACTAGCGGCCCAAGAACAGGGGGAAGGTATCGAGAGCAGGTGTCACGACCCGAGGCTACACCTTAGTTGAGACAACAGTGCTTACAGCCATAAGTGACCACAAGCTAACCCATGAGCTGGTACATACAGTTAGCACTGAGTAAAATAGTAATAGAACATATGTGTGGAAGATAAGATGATAAGATACTGTAAATCTGAATACTGAAATACGTAACAATAACAAGTTTGAAATATCTAATAAGAATACTAGAAACTAAACTATCTGTCTAAAACAACTGATAAAAATTGAAAGAACTGACTGATTGTCTAACTGATTCCTTAAAAGCCTCTAAACATCATGAGGAGTTGATTGGATAAACCCCCAACTAACTCCAACTAATTGTTCATTAGAAAACACTGAAACAACTAAGAAAACATAACATGTCCTGGATGGATGAGGACTCACTACTACTGTTGTTGGGTAATGCCGAGCTATTTAAGAACGTCCAGGAAACTGAGCGTCCGAACTTATGTTATAAGATAATATAGCGCAAAACAAAGTATACGGTCGGTACTTTAAATATACCGGTATGTGAGATAAGGACTGACTGAAATGCATGAAATAACTGAGCATGAATGCATGAACATGTAATATCTGAGAAGTCAAGACAAAACATCAACATGTTTCTGATATAATCTGAAATTTAAAAAACTGAATTATGTATAACTGAATAACAAAAAATCTGTACACTTGGTCAAGCAAACGTGAACTGAAATACACTAAAATACTGTCTGAAACTATGAGAACTATCATGTAACTAACATAACCTATTCTAAGCTAATCCGGGTCCAACTTGTAACCCCAGTTAGAAGGGTGTCAGTATAGAACCATGGGTACTAACACTAGTGGTGTGGATCCACTAATCTGTTGTCCCAAAGGACCAGGGTGTCAAGCCTAAATTGAAGGGTGGACTCTAAGAGGAATTCAATCCTAAACTGATGGGTGACCCCTCATAACCTACATTTGCTACATAGTTATGGAACTCAGGGACAACTACTAATAACTCTGCCTAAACTGATAGGGGAGCTGCCATCCCTATTTTCGCTCGGTGCTAAATCCTAATTGATTTGGCGGGGGATTCATGGATTAATTTCATAAAGTAGAATAAGATTAATACTCTCAAGTTAAAAAAATAGGGTTTTTGGGATCAATGGGTGAAAGGACCCATTGATAAATACTCACATACCTCAATAGATTGATTTTTAAAGATTTCTTGAGGGTTTCTTGAACTTGGAAGCTTGAACTCTAGATTTATTGAGAAAGGAGCTTGAATTTTGCTCTTGGGAAAGGAGAAGGGTTTCTTGAGAGAGATTTTGAGACAAAATGGAAAATAATGCCCTATGAAGGTCCCCAATCGTATTAAGGACGAATTGGGTTGAGGGAAAATAACTCAAATGCCCCTTGGGCTCTTAAATCATAAAGTTGTGCGGGAATGAAAAACACACCGCCTCTCTATCTCCATGGGAGGAAGCAAAGCGCTGTGTCACTTAATCCAGGGGAGAAAGCAATGCATCATATACCCTGGCACCATGGGAGAGACCGATGGACTATGGGATTATCACAAGGATGTGCTGTCTTTGCTATCCAAACATTTCCCAACCTCATAAAAAAATTCAAAAACTCTTCCAAGACACTTTTAACAACCCTAATCACGATTTAACTCAAAAACCAACGTCTCAGGGTTGGGAAAGACAAAATAAAATTTCGTGAAGTTTATGGGTCTTGAAAATGCCTAAGTCCTTAACACTTAGTGAAAATTTCAAGCCTTGGACCCCTTAAGAATCCAACTACAACTGAACCGAGCTTAGAATCGTACGAGGTATTACAATATTTCCCCTTGGGAACATTCATCCTCGAATGAGGCTGGTTAAAACTGAGAACACTAAGGAAACTAAGATCATATACTGAAGATGTATGACATGAAACATGATTACATAACAGAGTCTAAAGCATGATACATGAATTGAAAAAATTTTGTGAATGCATGCAATGACATGAGAATGGTTACAAAGCTGAAATAGAGAACTGAAAAGTGTCAATCAAAGGAAAATTATTACCTCAAGATGAATCTGAGTTATAGGGGAAAAGATGAGGGAACTTGGCTCTCATATCTGCTTTTGCTTCCTAAGTAGATCCATCAATAGACTAATTCTACCAAAGAACTTTAACCAAGGGAACTTCTGTATTCCTTAGACTACAAATCTGACAATTAAGGATATCAATTGGGACTTCTTTGTAGGAAAGACTATCCTGAATATCCATACTTTTTAAAGGAACAACAATTGTTGAATCACCAATGCATTTCCTTAACAAAGAAACATAAAACACCGGATGTACTGATGCCAAATCTGCAGGCAACTCAAGCTCATAAGCTACCTTCACAAAACAATTAAAGATTCTATATGGGCCAAAATAGTGGGGACAGAGTTTCCCCTTTATGAAAAGTCTATTCACTCCCTTCACAAGATAAATTTTAGTTAGTCTAACCAACATCAAACTTAAGATCTCTTCTCCTCATATCCGCATAAGTTTTCAAATGTCTTTTGTCTCTCTCGAATCAACTAAAATTACTCCATCACTTCGAACACTAAATCTGGCCCTATCAAAGTAGCCTTACCTGCTTCAAACTAACCAATAGGAGATTAACATCTCCTTTAATAGAGAGCCTCAAATGAAGCTATTTGAATACTAGAGTGATAACTGTTGTTGTAACAAAACTCAATCAAAGGTAAGTGGTCATCCCAACTACCTTTAAAGTCAATAACATAGGCCCTCAACATGTCCTCAAAAGTCTGAATGGTCCTCTCTACTCGACCATCTGTCTGAGGATGAAAAGTTGTACTGAGATGAACTTGGGTACCAAGACCCTTCTGAAAAACCTTCCAAAAGTGAAAAGTAAATCAAAATGATGGATAACATAATCCCATGTAACTTAACTAACTCTCCGAGATAGAGTCTAGAATAATCCTCAACTGAATACAAGCTATGAACTAGCAAGAAATGAGCTGATTGGGTCATTCTATCTACAATGACCCAAATCGAATCATACTGATGACACATATGAGACAACCCTATTATAAAGTCTATATTCACCACCTCCCATTTCTAAGTGGGGATGTTGAACTTCTGAAGTGAACTACTAGGACTTTGGTACTTAACTTTAACCTGTTGACAGTTTGAACACTTATCCACAAATTCTACACTATCTTTCCTCAAACCACTCTACCAATAGATTTTCTGCAAGTCACGGTACATCTTACTATCACCAGGGTGGATAGAATACCGTTCCCTATGTATTTCTACTAAAATTTACTATCTCAAACCATAAACACATTGAACACATAACCTGTCCTGATATAAAAGCACACCATCTCCCTCTTGGGAGAAAATCTCTACTTTCTAATCTATAACCACCTCCTTCAACTTAACCAAATTAGTATCCTAGTCCTACTTTTCTTTTACTTCGGCAACCAAAGAAGATTCTGAACCATTCAGAACCCATGCACTACCTTCAGCCGAATCAACCAACCAAACACCTAATCTAGCAACATGATTAACCTCACGGACTAACTCCTTCTTATCATCCTCAACATGGGTAACACTACTCATAGACAATCTACTAAGGGCATCTTCCACTATATTGGCCATGACTGGATGGTACAACACACTCATATCATTATATTTTAACAATTCATGCCACCTTCTATGACAAAGATTCAGATCTTTCTGCGTGAACATATACTGTAAACTCTTATGATCCATTAACACATCAACATGAACCCCATAAAGATAATGCCTCCAATTTTTAAGGCAAAAACAATAGTTGCCAACTCAAGATCATGGGTAGGATAATTCTTTTTGTGGGGTTTAAGCTGTCTAGAGGAGTAGGCTATGACCTTTCCTCTCTATATCAACACACAACTAAGACCAACTCTAGAAGAATTAAAGTAAACTACAAAGCTATCTGAAGCATCTGGCAAGGTCAAGACTAGGGTGGAGGTGAGTCGAGTCTTTAACTCCTAATAACTCTTCTCATAAGAATCTGACTACTGAAATTTAACCTTTTTCTTGGCCAATAGAGACATGGGGGAAGTAATATAAGAAAACTCTTTAAAAAACCATCTATAATAGTTATCCAAACCTAAGAAACTCTTGATGTCTGATGGAGAGATAGTTCTACGCCAGTTTCTCACTACTTCAATCTTTTGAGGGTCAACTCGGATGCCATCACCAGAAACTATATGGACAAGGAAAGCTATTGATCTTAGCCAAAATTAACTCTTACTAATCTTTGCAAATAATAGATGATCTCTAAGGGTCTGCAACACAACCCTCAGATAATTTCCATGATCATTCTCATTACGGGAATATACAAAGATATCATCAATGAAGACTATAAAGAACATGTCCAAATATTGCTTGAACACCCTATTCATCAAGTCCATGAAAGATGCAAGGGAATTTATTAATACGAAGGACATAACTTGGAATTCGAAGTGACCATACTAAGTTTTGAAGGTTGTGTTCGAAATGTCACATTCTCTGACTCTAAGCTGATGATAGCTAAATCTGAGGTCTATCTTAGAGAAATAACTGCCACCCAGAAGTTGGTCAAACAAGTCATCAATTATGGAGTGTGTATACTTATTCTTGATTGTTACTTTATTCAACTGATGGATGGTAGTTGATCGATATTCTAAAAGAACCATCTTTCTTATAGATGAACAGGACTGAAGCGCCCCATGGAGAAATACTAGGCCTGATAAAATCCTTATCTAAGAGATCTTTTAATTGTTCCTTCAATTCCTTAGTCTTGGTTGAAGCCATTCTATAGGGTGGAATAGAGATAGGATGTGTGCCTGCAAGAAGATCTATTCTGAATTTGATCTCCTTCTCAGGAGAAATTTGGAGAAGATCTTTAAGGAACACATTTGGAAATTCATTTACTACAGGTGATGACTCAAGACTCCTAGCCTCAGAATTTGATTCCTTGACTCGAACAAGATGGTAACTACACCTCTTAGATATTATCTTTTTTGCTCTAAGTTAGGAAACAAACTGACCTTAAGGTACTGAAGTACTACCCCTCTATTCAAGGACTGGTTCATTAGGAAACTAAAAATAAAAGGCTCTATTTATATAGTTAACTAAGGCATAACATGAGTGGAGCCAATCCATGTTGAGAATGAATCAAAATCAATCATTTTTAACTCCACAAGATTAACTGATGTGATTTTCTAAGATACTATGATCGGGCAATTTTTGTATACCTTCCTGGCTATAATGGATTTACCCATAGGGGTAGACACTGAGAAAAGGTTCTGCTAACATTTTGGGATTGACACCGAAGTTGACGATTATAAGAAGTCATGCAAGAAAGTACATCTCTGAGATCTAACAATGTATAAATATGAAGGTGGAAAACTTGTAACATACCCGTAACTACATCAAGAGAAACTTCCTGATCATGCCGAGTCTAGAGAGCATACAACCTGTTCTGGAACTACCCACTTGTGGAACTGGACATAGCACCCTCCTGAGTGGGCAAACTGCTGGTACTACTGAAGAATTAGAATCACCTTATTGGCGATCACTTCTGCCCCTCTGAGCAACAACCAGACACTCTCGAATCTTGTGTCCTGGCTTGCTATATTCAAAATACCTATTACTACCTAATCAACACTTGTTTTTATGATTTCTACCATATTTTTGGCAAAGCGGATTAGTACGGCCAATGTTCATACTGCCTGGGACTTAGAGCCTAGAGCCCTATCCAATTTGTGTTGCCTGATCTTAGGAATTGGTGCACTGGATAAAGATGGAGCTGGGGCTGAAAACTTCTGATTGAACTAAGAATGATTATCGCCTTCCAACCTTGGCTGATAAAAGTTGAAACTACCTATTTTGGCCCTTTTATTCTCTGTATCTTTCTCCTTAAGCTTCTCTTTCTCAATTTACTGACCATGAACTATATGTCTATATCAATCCATATCGTTATTCAACATGGTGGTCCTACACTCTTTGACCACACTATTAGATATACCAGGAACAAACTTACTCATTTTAGACCTATTATCTACCACTATAATATGAACATACCTCGGCAACTGAGTAAACTTGAGTGAGTACTCCTTTATGCTCATATTATCCCGCTTCAAATTGATGAACTCCTGAACCTTAGCTTCCCTCAACTCTAGGGGAAAAAACCTATCTAAGAAAGGTGTGGAAAACTCCTCCCACTTTATAGGCCCTACATCAACACCTCAGTCCTCCTTCCACTGCTTAAACCAAGTGTGAGCTATATCCTGCAACTAATATGTAGCCAACTCTACACTCTCAGTCGAAGTGACTCCCATTATATCTCTCACTTTTTGCACCATATAAAGAAACTCCTGGGGGTTCTCCTCTAATTTAGATCCCAAAAATAGAGGGGGATTCACTCGAGTGAAATCCTATATCCTAACTGCAGCTGTATTTTCCACTGGATTGGCTAGGGCAATAGACTTCTAGTTGTTTTGAGAATCTACAGAATGGGATAGGGTAGTGAAAGTGGCCCTAAATTCAATGTGAGATACATACTCATTCAGGGGATCTTCCAGGATAGGTAGGGATGCAGGCTGATCTCTATTATGTCTTCTACTGTTTCATTTTGGAGGCATTGTCAGTAAATAGAATAAAGGATGGGTTAGAAAGAGGAATTAAATAGGGATGATGCTCCATTACATAACATAAATATTTAAAGAAGGGAATCTTTCCTAAAATGTCTCGTAGCCTCTTATCAATAAGTGTGGTGCGCTTCTCACCCATGCATAAGACTCTAATTAATATGGCTTTAAGACACACTAGGAAACTTTCAAACCTTAGGCTCTGATATCAAGTTTTGTCATGACCCAAGGCTACCCCTAGTCAAGACAACAGTACTTACGGCTATAAGTAACTACAAGCTAAACCATGAGTTGGTACCTACAATGAGCACTGAATAAAATAGTTATACAACACATGTGTAGAAGAAAAGCTGATAAGATACTGTAAATTTGATTACTAAAATACATAATAATAACAAGTCTGACATATCTGATAAGAATACTGGAAACATAACAGTCTATCTGAAATAACTAATCAAAACTAAATGAACTGACTAACTGTCTAACTGATTATCTGAAAGCCTCTAAACATTAAGAGAAGTTTATGGGACAAAAACCCAACTAACTCCGACTGACCAAACATAAGGAAATACTGAAATAACTAAGAAAAACATATCTTGCCTTCAATGGATGAGGACTCACCACTACTGCAGCTGGGTAATGCCGAGCTGTATAAGAACGGTAAGGAAACTGATCATTTGAACCTATGTTATAAGGCAGCATAGCGCAAAGAAAACTATGTGGTCAGTACTTAAAATGTACTGGTATATGAGATAAGGACTGACTGAAATGGATGAGATAACTGAGCATGAATGAATAAACATGTAATTTCTGAGAATGTAAGACTAAGCATAAACATGTTTTTGATATAATCTAAAATCTAAAAGACTAAATTTGGTATAACTGAATTACTAAAAATCTATACACTTGTTCAAGAAAACCTTAATTGAAAAATACCTAAATACTGACTGAAACTGTGGGAGCTATCAAGGAACTGACATGCCCAATCTAAGATAATCGGGGCCAACTTGTAGTCCCAGTTTGAAGGGTTTCAGTACCGTGTGATGGGTAGTAACACTGGCGATGTGGATCCAAAATTCTATTTTCTTGAAGGACCAGGGTGTCAAGCCTAAACTGACGGGTAACCCCAGAGAAAAAGTCAAGCCTAATCTAATGGGTGACCCCTCATAACCTACATTGGCTATGTAGTTTTGGAACTCTGGAACTGCAACTAACGACTCTGCCTTAACTGAATGGGGAGCCGCCATCCCTGTTTTTGCTCGGTGCTAAATCCTACTCCCGACTAAACTGACACTGGCACTTAACATAAATATATGAGTATAACAATAAAGTTCATGGCTTAACTGACTTGTTACTTGCAAAATTGAAATTATGTAAAACATATATGTATTAGGTGTTCATAACCTGCCAACACTGAATGACCATAAAATACAATATCAATATTAGAACTGTAGTATAGAGTCATGTTTCAAAGACTCAAGGCATAAACATTTCAACCAATAAGCGAGAAGCATGAATTTGAACATGGAAATGGGTTAGGCATGAAAAAACAACATAATTATATGTCTAAATCATAACTTGAGAATTTAACATGAAAATTGTGGAACAAGGCATGAACTCTTGTAACTCAAAGCATGAAATAACCTAATTCACTTATAAAAACTTATATACATGACTTTTAATTGATTTACCAAGGGATTCATTGATTGATTTCATGAAGTATAATAAGATTAACGCTCTCAAGTTAAAAAAATAGGGTTTTTGGGCTCAATGAATGAAAGGGTCCCATTGATGAATACCCAATTACCTCAATATATAGTTTCTTGAAGATTTTTTTAGGGTTTCTTGAACTTGGAAGTTTGAACTGTTGATTTCTTGAGAAAGGAGTTTGGATTTTGTTCTTAGGATAGGACAAGGATTTCTTGAGGAGATTTTGAAAGAAAGAGGCAAATAATGCACCTATGGAGGTCCCCAATCATGTTAAGGACAATTACGTTAAGGGAAAATGACTCAAATGCCCCTTGGGATCTTAAATCATAAAGTTGTGCCGAAATGACCAACACACTCTATCTTTCTCTTGGGGGAGAAAGCAACATGCTGCATCACTTACTCTGGGGGACAAAGCAATGTGTCGTGAACCTTGGCACCTTGGGAGAGACTAATGCGGCGCAGGCTTATGGTAGGGTTCTTTTGCCTCCGCTATCCAAACACATCCCAAACCTTGTCTGAAAATCCCAAAACTCTCCCGAGATACACCTTTGATAACCGTAATCATGATTCAACTAAAAACCAATGTCTCAATGTCGGGAAAGCCAAAATAAAAATCCATGAAGTTTAGGGGTATTAAAAATGACTAAGTACTTAACACTTGGTGAAAATTTCAATCCATGGACCCCTTAAGCATGAAAGTACAGCTGAACTGAGCTTAGAATATTATGGGGTATTACAACAGGTAGCAGGAGCAAAAATCCTACAATTTTTAGCCCTCAGGATTTTGACTTTCTGGCACCTGTTTGTGTACATATGGTTCGTAGGTCCTACTTGCGGCCACATGTTGACTTGGTAGGTGACGAGAGTCATTTGTCAGATCTTCTTCAACTCTCAAACATACATTAATCTCGATCAAGCTGTAAAATATCCTAATCATCCATAATCACTACAAAAGTGACCAAAAATATCTTTTTTCACCTTTTCATGATCTTATTATCCAAAACATGGTTTTCTGCAAAACATATCTAAAATAGATAAAATCAAACAAAAATGGCCTCAGAACTTTGAATATTTTCCTCATTTCAAGAGTCGAAAGTGCTATATTTCTATAGCATATCAGAGAGCGTGGAACTAGATTCTTATGAATGATGTTGCTTATGACTGGGTTACTATGTGGAAGGAAGGTAGGGGTGGGAATGCAACTCTTATTAGTTGGGATATTTTTTGGATGACCTTTTTTAGATAGATTCTTTCTTAAGAAGACGAGAGAGGCTAAAGTAGAGGAGTTTATGAACCTAAATCAGGGCACCATGTCATTAATGGAGCATTGTCTCAAATTCACTCAGCTAGCTATGTTTGCACTACAATTATTGTCGGTTTATAGAGATCGTAAGAGTAAATTTATCACTGGTATTTTTGACTTGGTAGTCAAGGAATGTATGACTACTATGTTTATTAGGGATATGGATATTTTTAGTTTAACGACTCATGCTCAAAAGAATGATGTTGAGAAACTAAAGAAAAGAGAGAGAGAGAATAAAAAGACTAAGACTGAACAGTTTGAGTACAGTCAATAGAAATAAAGAGGGGGAATCATTCTCAGTTTTAGGCCCATTCATCAGCACTTTCACCTTCCTTAGCTAGTGCTCCTACACCCAGAACTAAGATAGAGCTATGGGGAAATCAACGACTTTAAAATCCTAGGGTAGCATTGCTGGGGCATAAAGTTATCTACCCTATAAAGTAGATGTGGTAGAAATCATCAGAGTGAGTTTTTGGTTGGTAGAATAGGGTTCTACGGATATGGAAAGATGAACCATAGGTTGAGGGAATGCCCCTTTGCAAAAACAGGCAATAAGGATATTCACTCTTAGGCTCGCTCACCGATGTCGTCCAAAGCTACACCTCCAAATAAGGCTAAAGTGGTTGATGCAAAATATAGTAACCCAAATCAGTATGGGGTTGAATCCCAATGGAATACATGGAATTATATATCTTGCTTGTTGGAATCATCCGAAAGTATTGAAAGTAAATAGGGGTTTGTAGTTGTAAACAGTAATCAAACTCAAAAGCTTTGGTTATAAATAGTCAGAAACGAATGTTAGGTTTGTGTTCCTCCTGGATTCTAACTCAGTAGGATTATCATACTAAATCCAACTATCAAAATGTTGCACACATAGAATCTAGTAATTTAGGTATCACCAATATCAACTCAGCACTCTTTGGTGAATTTCACTGATCTCCTCTCGATCTTAATTCATAGCCTAACTAACCCTTATATTGGACCCATGTTTCAACTATCTCATCTTAGTATCAAGTTAATTAGATGTAAGTTAATCATCTTTAGTAGATAATGCAAGTAAGCTTATTTCAATAATTAACCCCAACTCACTGTTGTAATCTCCTTTTCCTATATCTACCACCTTTTCGGGTTCGTAGTGAATACATGTTGGATACTAACATTTGCAACCGTTAAGAAATCTATAAACTTGAAGAAAACCATAATGCATGTATAAACAATAATATAGAAAGATTGAACACTTCCCTTACGTTGTTATTCAGCCAGGATTCTGACTACCCTAGCTAAGGGTATTAGTTACACATGATTGTAAAATGATCAAAGGAATTCATAATTGGAGACATTCAAATAATATCACAATAATCAATGAATAAAACCCAAAGTCTTCGACGGAACAAACAACCAAAATCAATACAAAATAATCCCAAGATCAAAATTGAATCCTGGAATCAAATGTATGTTTGTAAGTATATAGAGTGCATAAACTAACTAAAAAAAATTAAAACGGTATATCTAGAGTACAAGGAAACCCTAGAAACATATTCTCAAACAAAAAAGAAAAATCAAGATAACTGGCCACTTACTAGGACACCTACGGGCCGTGGGTGGCACCTACAAACCATAGGTGGTCCCACATAGTTTGAATACTCTCTGGATTTTTCTTTTCTGAGGCATGCTCTAGCACCTAAGGACCGTAGGTGGCACCCACATGCCCTTAGTAAGTAATAAGGTCTTCTTTCCTCAATTTATGAGTTTCTAGATCTCAACTTATGATACATATATTGGCACCTATACCCCGTAGGTAGTACATACAGGCCATAGGTTCCTACTTCAGTGGTCCAAAACTTCAACTTTCACTTATTTCTTCCAGAATAGTCCCAAAACTTGATTTCTTGTAAAATATAACACAAAACCCATCACATCTAACAAAAAGACCTAACTGACTTGCATATTTTCATGCTTTAAGCATCGCAAGTTCTACGAAACCATAGCATATCAACACCCTCAACTTAGCGCATTTGCATGTACTCAGTCAACACAACACAACAAAACAAACAATGATGCTTAACTAGGAAAAATCTATTCTATCTACAGTAGTCAATCATCCCTTTAATCTCAAGAATATTACCACCTCCTATTTAAACAATTCAAAACCCACTGTGTGTATACATAAAGAACAATAACAAGACACAAAGGAATCAATATATGACATTAAAATATCAATAAACAACCATGTATATCTATAAGTTACACTACCCGAAAAGGTAAGCATCTAACAATACAACCCATGTTCCCTCGTAACAAAAAAGGCTTACTCACTTATATGAAATCTTGCATATCAATGCTTGAAAGGTCAAAAGACACTCACACTCACAAGAAAAGTTCCACCAATGCACATCAAGTATCATAGGCTTGACCTTACTTTCTTTACGTTAGCTTTCAGACAGTCATGCTAGGATCACTATTGGATTTTATTTGGCCTAATCCTAATACCATAGCGATATTCACAATGGTCACATATATATACATATCACACAGTTCTAAAACAAACTTTTGGAAGGGTACCATTTTTCTCAAAAATAAGCAAAAAACATATTGACTCCCTAGATACTCAAGAATCTCCTAGTTACACAAAAACATAATACAATACTAAACAAAACATGATATAACATAAAATTAATCTATACATACCATTTCTACAACTATATCGTGCTTAATAGGAAAACAAGAATGACAATAAAAAACTGCAGCAATGATGGTATACCCCACCCCAACTAAAAGATAGTGCATCATCCCCAATGTATGTAAAAATGTAAAGAAAGGGAATGGAAATATACCTGAGATGCACTAGTTGTCTATGTCATGGTCTCCCTAGTATGGGGGTATCTTAATTAGCAAATGAAGTGATGGATATGGTGCACTACTAGAGGTTGCACCTACGGCTAGCTTATTACACCTATGCCTATCAGCAAAATAAGTTTCCCTTGAATCACGTATGGCTAATTTTAGGGCCTGATCATATGGTAAATTGAGATCCTATAAATCTACCTCTATACCTCCTTTGGTCCGAACTACGAGGCCCACCTCCTTATCCTCCGCGAATATGTCAAAACATCTAGAACCATATAAAAGTGCCGACTGAATAACTGGAGGTATAACTTAGGGGATGGCCAAAATATTGCTCTTAGTGAGAGAGCATATTTTTGCCCGCAGTATGTCTACCTCCTCTCTAATATCACCTAGATCAAGGGATTTAATATTATTAAATTGACTAGACCCTCAACCCTCAAAAGAATCTATATGGGCATGTGCCTCAACTTAGAACTCTGGCATCTGATCCCTGTGTGCAACCCACAATCTAGTCACTACCGCCTCTAGTATCATCTGGACCCAAGGTAAAATCTATCTATACAATGATACAACCTCAGCCTCAAAATTCTCTAGTCGGGTGGTAGTAGCACTCTGACTATCCACTAAGATCTGCAAGAACTCTCGTGATACTTAAATGATACCTTTAGTAATAGTTGTAGTAGAGGGGTGAGGGGGGACTATAAATGTACCAATTGACTTTAAAGTGGAAGTCGGGGCTGAAGTGGATGTGACTGGGGTCCCCTCACTTTGTGTGCTCACTTTAAGGTCCTTTTCTTGCTCCCTTATTCAAAATACATACTAGAACCAACATCTACTCCTTATCTATCGGTAGGTTTCACAAGAAATGATAGACCCTCAAACTGGGATAGAATCACTATTGGAGGCATACGGGTCCTCTGACCAAGAACCAGGTTTGCAAGATCCTTGATCATACTAGTCTAGGTCATTCTCGTATCTTATACTCTTGTATCAAGACCTAGAACCTCCAGCACACCAGCCTCATTGCATAACAACTGAACAAGAAAAGAAAAGTCTAGTGTAGCCATATCACCAAAGACCCCCTTATAAAGCTGATGCTTGATAATGGCTGTAAAATCAACATCATATCCTTGTATCATGATCAGGATCAATGAGGCTCCATCATAGATCATTTGGTTATCCGCAATAGTCGAACACAATCTATAACAGAATACCAACCACCAGAACTTGTCAGCAAAAGTTATTGACACCTTCTTAATCACACCCTTTCGCTCTATCCAATAGGTATCTATACCAAGAGGTGAAATATTACTACCAATCCATCTAACCATCTCTACCCTTTCTCTCATAAGCTCCACATCTTGTATAGAACATCTGTCTCATACAAACCTTAATCTGTAATTACACTTTGCAGTTAATGTTGGAGCAATATACTTAGGACCAAAGAGAACTCAATAGATGGACGTCGTTAAAATATCAACCATAACACCTCTCATAAGCGCCTGATCTAACTAAGGTTATTGTACCTCCCTACAACATTTGGGTGTGGTCAATGATACCATAGTAGCATAGAAAGCATAGAACTCGTGTACCACCGCCTGGCTGTATGAACCCAAGAGTCTAGTTATCCACCTAGCTTATACCTATCAAACTCATCCCGAAATAATGGTGCTCCCACAAACATGGATAACTCAATCCATCTCTTCTCATAAATATGCCTCTTAGGTTTGCCGGTCCTAGTCATAGTTGTACCCTCCTCAGACTATAGTACTACTGATGATTGGTCCAGAACTTTTGCCTCAAACTTATTTTGTGACCTCTCCTAAGACTTGGGGTCCTGTGTATCTGTGTTTGGTAATGGCTTAGACTCTATCTCCTCTATATCATTATCCTCTCCCTCCTCATACTGGGGAGTGTTGTAGGTAACATCCTAGATGACTTCATCCTTTGCCTGAGTACCAGTATACTAGTCGAGCTTCATGCCAAGTAGAAGTAGGTCATCTTCCCTACTGTGAAAGGTCTACAAGTTGTATGCCTAGGGTAACTTTAATAATAGTATCAATTACAATATGTGTTTGGGATCTAGTTCATAGTCACATAACTCTGGCTGGGGATGCTCTGTCAAGGCAATCGGGTACTCCTCTACCTAGCTATTTCTCTTGGGGAATTCTTCCTATCGTATTGATAGTCAATCCATATTCTTTGAAGCCTTTGGTGCCATGTGTACCTGAAAAACAAAGTGTTAGTATCTGACAGATAGTAAGGGACTGGAAAACTTGAAGAAAAACTCAAAATTTGAAATATTTAAATTTTTCCTAAGTTTCACATCCCTACAACTTATACTCAATTCCAACAAGTCCAATATTTATGAAAAATGGTATATATTGGTGCAGGTTAAGCTGAGGTAGGCTAACATGTACTGAAATGGCAAAGCGGCGGAACAAGGCTACTCCGAAGATGGGGCTGGTAACTGTGGTAATAGAAATACCTAAACCTCGATCCCCCCTAAATTTTGGTAGCTTTCTACCAGAAATATTTCAATTGATTCAAGAGGAGGAGGAATTTGAGGATGAATGTAACAGTTTTCGACCCGATGATGACCTCTTAATGTTTTGCGGGCCAAATATGTCATCTGTGTATATGTTACAAGAATCTTTTCATGAGTTCTCATGTGCCTCAGGTTTGAAAGCTAATCAGGAGAAGAGTTCCAACTATATGGTCAGGACAACACCACAAATTAAAGACAACATACTGCAATTATTGGGCTATGTGGAAGAAAGGTTGCCTTTCAAGTACTTGGGGGTCCCCCTATTCGCAAAGAAGCTGACTGTATCTCAATGCTTAACTCTGGTAGAGAATTTTACAACTAGGATTACATGTTGGTCAGGAAATTTATTGTCTTACTAAGGTCGGGTACAACTAATAAAGGTTGTTTTGTTTGGCATGCAAAGTTACGGGGCTCAAATCTTTGTGCTTCCTAAAAAAATAATCAAGATTCTAGAAGTTGTATGTCGAACATTCCTATGGATAGGCCACAGTGACTTATCAAAGAAAGCACTGATCATGTGGGAAAGACTTTTCTACCCAGAATCAGCAGGAGGGTTAAACATTATTAACCTTTAGTTGTGAAATAAGGCAACAATTACGAAGCATTTATGGGCTATCTCAATAAAAAAGATACATTATGGATTAGATGGGTTCACTACTACTACATAAAGAATATCAACCTCTAGGACCTTCCAAGTCCTAAGAACGTAGCTTGGGTGATACAGAAGATCATTGATAGTGGTAAATTCATCAAGATGCAGCAATGCTACCAGGGGAGTATAGATCAAACCTTGAGAAGCCTGGTACAAAGTAATAAATTCAAGATTAAGAAATCGTACCTAGCACTTCAGCCTCAATTTCCAAGGGTGGTATGGAAGAATATCACACTACATAAAGAGTGCATCCTAGATAAAAATTTCATCTGTGCTTGCAATACAAGAGAGATTATCTACAGTTAATAAACTTCAGAAGATAGGTGTGCAAGTTCCTACGAGCTGTGTATTTTGTGATCAAGAGGTAGAAACACTACACCACATTTTCTTCAAATGTCATTAAAGTAAGAAAATTTGGACCAAAATGCACATCTTGATGAGAGCATACAGAGTTGTAGGTACATGGCAGTAAGAGGTAGAATGGATATGCAAGATAGCAAAGAAGAAAGTTGTAATTGATGAGATGCTATGAAGTGTGTTTTAAATGGTAGTTTATAGTATATGGAGATATATAAATATGATTAGGTTCCAGAATAGCAAAAGTGATGCAACAAAAACATGTAATGAAATAGTTACGCACATATACATTCAGGGGAGAAACAAAGTTTCTTGGTGGGAAAAGCTACAACTAATAAATTATTTTCCTTAGGAGAAGTAGACTGGATACTTATTGTAAAAGTAGTATGCCTATGATAGATGTATAGATAATATGAGTAGGCCAAAGAAAGACAAATAAGGTAGTGGATGGTCAGCTTTTACCTGACTATGTAATAATTCACTTTTTGATAAATTAAAATACCTATTAATCAAAAAATATATATATTTGCAAATAAATCTAGAATAAAAATTTAAATTTTAACCAAGGCATACTAAACTTTTTGGATTCCTCGACCCCTTCAACTTCTACTTCTATTTAGGGCATGGTTATTAAGTTATAACTCAAGAACAATGCACCAATATCCGATTTTAGGCTAATTATAGGCTACCATACATAAGTTTATTGATTTCCACATATTTTGCAAGCAATTAAACAAATCAACTTATTTATTTCAAGTTTAGCACAATATACTATTATCAGGAGCCAAGAAGTTTATTTTTAGTTTTAAGAATCGGAAGTAAAGATTGAAAAAGATGAAGAATCACAGCTTTGATGTGCAAGATATACAATTTTAAAAAGTTGGTATTGATAAAATTAGTTCTTGACTTTATGGATTTTATAGGAAGTTGATAAGTTTGAATTTTAGAGGGAAAGAGAAATTTTTAGGTTTTGTGAGGTTGAGAATTAGGTTTGGGTTCTTAAATAGCCCCATGGGTCGGTGTTGGGTCGAGTTAATTCGAGGTGGTCCTAGATTTTTAAAACAAATTGGGCCACTTACAAAACAACCTACAGATCGTATATGTCTCCTACGGGCCATAGGTGCCCACCGTAGGTGGGGCCAAATTTTTTGGCCCTTTTCGTGCTCTCCGGACTAATTTTCCAGACACATGTTGCACTACTTATGAAGTCATAAGTGGTATTTATAACCTCATAAGTATGTTCACAAGTTCAAGTCCGAAAAATCCCTAAAAATTCTTAAAATTTCCTTTTAATATTCAATCCACACTTACCTGCACCAACTGGAACTTTGGACCCCCATTAGTGGGTTAAGAAGCCCCTTTACGTAGAATATTATGAAATAAGCTATGTATTACCACATTCCAAGCTGTTCCATATGCTACTTTACATACAAAAAAATGATATGAACACTAAAATAGTAGGTTGTCTCCCACCCAATGCTTGATTTAAGGTTGCGGCACGACGTGGCTAAGTTGGTTACTCAGACTTCACTAACAAGCCCATGGGTTTCCTTCCATGAAACGCTTGATTTTACATCACGGCATGATGCGGGTACCTTGATTATTCAAAATTCATCAAGGTACCCAAAGAAGTAACCTCCAGGATCATCAACATAATAAATAACCAACACTATCCTCATATCGGTTTGCTACTTCATTGTTCTTCGGCTATTGAATGTGACTTCCTTGTTATTGAATCTGAACTTGAGCTCCCCTTTTTACATATCAACCATCTCTCTTCCTGTGGTCATGAATGGTCTTTCCAATATGATGGGTATCTCAAAGTCAACTTCACAATCCAGGATAACAAAGTCAGCTGGAAAAATAAAGTTAACAACATTCACCAACATATAAAATGATATGCCTACGGGTGCAGTCTGTTATCAAAAACCACATAAGCATAGGTTCTAGAGGACTCAAGACCAACTATTTAAACACAACCTGCGGTATCAATTTAATGCAGGCTACCAAGTAACATAACGCTCTGGAAAACATGGATATCCCAATGGTACACGGGATTGTGAATGATCTAGGATCACCCTACTTTTAGACCAGAGACTTAGAATTAACTACACTACAGGGGTGGAATCCACTAATATCCTCAAAAATCACAACTATCATTTTTGTTACTATTTTTTTCATAAACTTGGAATGCCTAGGCATCTACTCAAAATCTTTAATAAGAGGGTTATTCAAGCTCAACACTTGCAACATATTAATGAATTTCATGAAATTCCCTTATTCATTCTTCTATTTCAGTCTTAGAGGAAAAGGTGGGGTCGGTCTTGGGATTTGCTTCACTAAAGGCTCATCGAACTTTCCCTTTCCTTTATCCTCATCAACATTACCATCAATACCCGTTTCTTTCTTCGACTCTATGAAAGGTGTCTCATCAACCACAGTACTTTCATTCCTTAACACATCAACAGTAGAAAAAAAAGGATCAACAGTAGACTTACCCCTCCGAGTGGTTATAGCTAAGAACTGACCATCATTCTTAAGATTCTGGATTGTATTACTCAAAAGGGTACCCAGCTGCCTCTGATTTAAAGTTGCAGACATCTGCCCAAACTACTGTTCTAATTGTTTTATCACAGTTATGTACAATTCAACCATTTGGTCAATCCTAAGATATCTGGCCTAATCTCCTTAAGGCATGTTTTTGGACTTTCCTAACCCTTAATAAGTTTTAACAATATCACCTCCATCCTTGATTCAATATCCTAATTTTTTGGCGAAATATACCCGTCTCTCTTCTTCTTGTAGTCATCCTTACTTCTTCAGTCACCATCACACTACACACTGTGATCTCTATATCTATCTCTGTAATAGTTCTGACCTAGGTTTCCTTTCTCTTTGGCTAAAAAACCTGCCAATTCTTAATCTAGACACTTGGCCTCCTCTTCTAAATTATAGTCATAAGACTTAGAGGCCTTACCCTTTCAACCTACTGTATTTACCTTCTCAAAATTCACAATTGTTAAATACTTTGTTAGCAACCCAATATCATTTCTAAGCTGCGCAATATCTTACATCACAGAATCATTATCCACTCTATGGTCGTGATTATCCCCCATGGCATAAGTATAAACACCCTCTCTTCCTCCCGAGTATGGCATCCTCAGTTTATGAGAGACATCTGCTCTAGAATATCAGATGCTACTTCTTAGCATAAATGCATGAAAGCTCCTCTAGTGCTTATATCTGACATGGATCTGGAACTGATGTTTAGGGATCTATAAAATATCTCAAGGAAGTTTGTCCCTGAAATGTGATGATTAGGTACTATGCTCAACTTTTTATTAAATCCAAACCAAGCCTCATACATTGAATATAACTGCCTGAAGTTTTATATCTCACCTTTTAATGGCAACATTCTAGATGGAGGAAAGAAATGGTCAAGGAAATTTCCTATGCTAATCATTCCAAGTGTTAATCTATCCTCGAGAAAGTTCCCATAACCACAATGAAGCTTCTCCAATTAATGAAAAAGGGAAAATAACCTCAGCCTTAGTTCCTCCTGATCTACCTAAGGTATAATATAAGAAATACATATCCTAATAAAGTTTACAAGATGCATATTTACATCATCTATAGTCAAACTAGTAAACACACCTTTTAGATTTAAGAGCTAGATCATGGTACTAGTAATGTCAAACTTTACATTCAAAGGTAGTGCAGGAGGAATGATAGCTCATATTTCTGCTTGCTCAACGTATCCCTTATTGTCCTCATCATCATATGGCGGTGAGTACTGGTTTACTGGGATCACTTAAGCTTGATCACCTCAAACTCTATCTCGATTACCGTCGAGTTATGCTCGATGATCAACTAACAGTCTCTGCCTCGCTAGCTATGCCTCCTGAGCTATACGATGAGCCTTAACTTTCCTTCTCTTGTCAGAAAATCTTTCTACTTACAACTGCTATATTTTCTGATCAACAATGTCCCAAACTCCTAACGAAGTAGGTGGAGGCATAAATTTAGGATCATCCTGAACCCTTTCAAGATGTCCTCCACGTCCTTATTCTGTCATCATACGATTAGGATGTAAGATTTTCTATGGGTAAGGATTTAGTGGGAGTAATGGAATACCTTGACTCCTAGTGTTAGGCATACACCAGCGTACACCCTACTAAAACAAAAAAAAAACTAAAATCTTTAGCAACTTTAATCAACAACTCAACACCGTATTCCCCGGCAATGGTGCAAAAAATTTGATGTTGCCTAAAGCTACACCTCCAAATAAGGCTAACGCGGTCGATGCAAAATATAGTAACCCAACTTAGGTTGGGGTTGAATCCTAAGGAAATACGTGGAATTATATCTCTTATTTTCTTAATCAATGGGTAGTACTTGGTAATGCCCAAGCTACACCTTCACTTGGAAGATGATACGGTCGCTGCCAAATATAGTAACCTAACAAAGGTTGAGGTCGAATCCCAATTAATTAAGTGGAATAGTGGCTCTCAACTGTTGTAATCAACGGGCAAAATTTTGAAAGTAAATGGAATTTTTTGAATAGCAGTATCAAACAAATGGCGAATATCAACTTTGGTTGTAATCAGTCATAGGTGAACACTAGGATTGTGTTCTACCTGGAGTATCAACTACATATGCTTATCGTTCTTTGTTGAACCAACCCGATACCTTGCAAGTAGAATCGATAAGTTATGTACCTTTTATAGTTTTTTGGACAAGCAGAAGGATTTCACCCTTTATCTTTTGTGTTTCATGATGTCGCCTTACTAACCCTTATCTTAATCCCAGTTAACTACAACCTTTTGAGTCTCTAGTTATTACATGAAATCTAACCATCTTACTTAGATAAAACCTAGTAGCGTGGATTGATAGTTAAATTCTAAATTACTGTGGTCATTATCTTTTCCTAGCCACTACTTCTTTTTTGGAGTAAGTCTCAATAATCTAGGAGGGATTCTAATGATTGCAACCACTAAGATAACTATTAAAGTGAAGAAAATACAATGCATGCATGGGTATTAGTTCTGAACAACAATAGCATTTCCCCTACTTCGTCAATCTGCTAGGGTTTCCACAACCCTAGCTAAGGGTTTTCAACCGCTCATGCTTGCGAAGTAATCAACAACATTTATGATTGAAAGAATAAGATGAAATCACAATAATCACAAGTAAAAACCCAATATCATTACTGTATTAATCAACCGAAATCAATAAAAGAGAATTCTAAGACCAAAATCAAATTTCAAAATAAAAATATATTTGTAAGTATAAAGAGTGCGTAACTTCTACTAACTTCTACTAACTTCTACTAAACACACTTAAGGGGTCATTATAGTACATGAAGAAATCCTAAAACCAAAGCTCAAATGAAATAGGAGATAAAATGGTCGGTGGCTACATGTGGTCACCACGCATTAGGCGCATGTGGTATATACGACCTGCAGGATGTGCATATGTATTGTCCGCATGTACTCGGAAAAAACTTTCCTATAGGTTAGCTCTAGGGATTTTGGACTTCTAACACATGCGGTCCACATGTACTACATGTTGTCTACATGTTGACTTAGCAAGTACCGAAAGTTATTTTTCCAGCTCTCTATCAATTGCCATACATGTTTTTGTCATGAACAATCCAGAAAGTGTCAAAAATACCTATTATTGCTTACATAAGTTTCCAAAACACCTTTTTCCTTTTTTTCAGGAACATATCATCCAAAATCTAGTTTCCTGCTTAACATACCCAAAATGCATCATATCTAACAAAACATAAACTTATATATTTTCATAGATTTAAGCGTCGAAAGTTCTATATTTCTATAACACATCAACACCTTCAACTTAGAACATTTTCATGTCTTCAATAAACAAAACACGACAAAACACAACACAACAAAACAAAACTAAACACAACGCTTAATTAGGAGAATAGAAGATATTCAAGGCAGTCCATCAATACTTTAAGCTTAAATAACAACACCCCATACTATCTCAATTTTCAAAACCAACAGTGTATAAACACGAAGTAAAACAATGTGACACAATGGGATCAAGGTATGGCATTATATTAGCAACAAACAACCATGCATATGTACTCGTTACACTACCCAAACATGCAAATAACTAACAATATGACTCACGTTCCCTCACAACAAATATGTCCCACTCAATCACATGAAATAATGCATGTAAATGCAGGGATAGTGAAGAGACACTCACAATCTAAAGAGAAGTTCCAATCAATGTGCAATCAAATATCACAGGCTGGCCCTTATTTTCTTTACCTTAGTTTTCAGATAGTCAAGTTAGGACCACTACAAGAATTTTCTTAGATTGTCATTTAGGATTGGGGTATAGTATGGTACATATGAACATATCAAGTGACTAAGCCTTATTGGCACGACAATAACCTTGGGGTCTCACTTACTAGACAATTTCTTTTTGATTCCACTCTTATTTCTCCCTTTTTATTCTTTATTGCACATTTAGGTTGGGTGTGGTCTTTTATTCTTTCTTTTTTTCACTTGTTCAAAATTTTCCTTCTCTTTTTCTTTTTTTTTTAGCTTTTCTACCACACTCATCCCTACTTTCTTTTTCTTTTATTTTTCCTTTCTACATACCCACTTTACATTATGCACCCCTATGATAGTCACACCCAACTTAGGCATTTTAATTTAGTTGAGGTGCATAATGTCCAAGGAGGACCGGGGCTAAAACAGGTTCATTGTAACACAAAATGGAAAGGTGAAAGGTGAAAACAAAGAAATAAGCAATAAGGCTCAAACACAGGGATCTTGGGATACAATTCACACATGGAGGGCCATTTAGGCTAAAAGTGGACTTAAATGAAAAATGATCTATGACCCTTTCCTAACTGACTATCCTTCAACCTAGGCAAGACCAACCGGGCAAGTTCTGAATTCAATACACAAAGCAAACTAAGTAGCATCTAACACACACACATAGAACAAAGTCAATATTACAAGCTATAACCTATTCGGTTCATGCAATTGTTAGCAAGTGATTATCATGTGCCTAATCATAATGTCATAACAAGATCCACAATGTTCACACAAATATACATTTATATATTTCTAAACACAATGTTTGAGGGGTATCATTTTTCTCAAAAATCCATAAAAACATGGAAACTACCCTAAAAACTTAAAAATATCCTAATTGCACAAAAACACAGCACAATACAAAACAAAACACAATGCGACATAAATTTACCTAGACATGATGGTGCCACAACCATACCGCAGCCGACAAGAAAAAAAACACGACAACAAGAACCCCACAAAACTGCGTACTGTCCTCAATGTGTGAAAATAATACAAAATAAAGGGAAGTGAGAACATACCTCGAATGCACTAAGCGTCTATGTACCTTAGGTTGCTTCCCAAGATGCTCCTGATTTACCATCACAACATGACTCAGTTTCCTTGGCTACTCAGACTTTGCCATGGTCCATGTCAACATAGACTCTAACTTACTCTAGCTTTCCCATGCAGTTCTTCACTGGCTACCCATTTACCTTGAGTGGGATCTCACCATCACATTTTATTTCTATAGTACCATGTGGAATACATTAACCACAGTGAATGGTCCAGTCCATCTAGATTTTAGCTTTCCAGGAAATAAGTGTAGTTTTGAATTATTCAACAAGACTAAATCACCTGGTTTAAATATTCTTTTCTTAATTGTCCGTTAATGATACATCTTTATTATATATTTATATATAGATAAGATCTCATAAGCACGGAGTCCGAATTCATCCAACTCATTTACCTTACTGAAACTCAAGTTTGTTGTATCACACCACTCAAAATTTAGCCTTTTTAATGTCCATAGTGCCTTATGCTCAAGCTCAACTGGTAAATGGCATGTCTTTTCGTATACAAGATGACATGGGAAGGAACCTATGGGGGTATTATAGGTTGTCTGGTAGGCCTATAATGCATCATCTAACTTTCTAGATAAGTCAGTCCTATTGGTATTCACAGTCTTCACCAAGATACACTTTATCTCTCCTATTGAAGACTTTCATTTGTTTATTTATGTGAGGATAGTAAGGGTGCTTATACCTTATTCTTTACACAATACCTATTAAGTAGGTCTTTGAACAAGAGTTTACAGAAGTGAGATGCACGATCACTGATAATTTTATGAAAAGTGCCAAATCAAGAAAAAAAAAATTCTTTAAAAAGGTGGTGACTCTTCTACCTTTATAATGTAGAAGCGCAACGGCCTACACCCATTTTAACACATAGTAAACCATTACCAGAATGTATCTTATTCCATAGGAGTGCACAAACGGTCCCATAAAATTGACCCTCCATACATTAAATAACTCTAACTCAAAAATAGGTTCCATAAGGAGTTCACAACATCGTGAACTGTTTCCTTAACGCTGACATTAGTCATAGGCTTATGTAAAATCATAAGCATCCTTATATATTTTAGTCCAGTAAAACACACACTACAGAACTTTGTGGTTTATGCATGTGCCACTATGGTGATCCCCAATTGGTGATGAATGATAAGCTTCTAGAATGCTTATCATCTCTTTCTCTGGGATCCATCTCCGAATCACACTATTAGCCCAAATACTAAACAAATATGGATTATCCTAAAATAACTTCCTTACCTCATGCATAAATCTTCTTCTCTACTAGAAGGAGAGGTCTTTTGGGACAAGATCGCTTGCCAAATAGTTGGCAAAATCAGAAAACTATAGAATCAAATCTTGAGATACCGCCACCACCAGTTCATTTGGAAAAAAATCATCTATCTTAATATCATCCCATAGTTTTTGTATGGTCTCCTCCTCAATTCTAGACAAGTGGTCAGCAACCAGATTTTCTTTCCCTTTTTGGTCATTTACTTCAAAATCAAACTGTTGCAGAAAAAGAACCCAAAGAATAAATATTGGTTTGGCATCTTTTTTTGACATCAAGTATCTCAAGGCTACCTTGTCAGTTTGAACTATGACCTTAGTCCCAATCAATTAATATCAAATTTTCTTAAAAGAAAAAACCACCATAAGTAGATCTTACTCTGTAACTGTATAATTTTTCTGTGTATGGGGTTTAAAGCTTTGCTTGAATAGTAGATAGGATTCAAGATATTTTCTATCAGTTGGCCTAGGACAACACCCAAGTTCACTCCACTTGCATCATACATTACCTCAAAAGGTGCAAACCAGTCGGGAGACATAATAATGGGTGACAAAATCAATCGCTCTTTTAGGCATTTGAAAGCCTTGAGAAAAGCATCATCAAATAAAAATATCACCTCTTTCTCTAAAATCTTCCATAGAGAATTTGCCATTTTAGATAAGTCCTTGTTGAACCTCTTATAAAAGTCTGCATGACCTAGAAAGCTACATATGCCTCTAACTGACATTGGTTGTAGCAGTTTCTCAATAACCTCAATCTTTGCTTTGTCCACCTAAATACCATGTTTGGAGATCATGTGCCCTAGCATAATACCTTTTTTCACCATAAAGTGGCATTTTTTCTAGTCTAGCACCAAATTGCACTCTTCAGATCTTTGTAGTCCACTGGCCAAATAGGTCAAACAATTATTGAATAAGTCCCCAACCATTGAAAAGTCATCCATGAATACTTTGATTGAATTTTCCACCATATCAGAGAATATAGAGATCATACATCTCTAAAAAGTGGCAGGCGCATTACATAATCCGAACGACATCCTCTTGAATGCAACGGTCCTATAGAAGCAAGTAAAAGTAGTATTTTCTTGGGCCTTGTGTGCAATTATGATTTGATTATAACCCTAATACCCATCAAGAAAATAATACCAACCCTGCTTGCTAGTATGTCCAACATTCGATCCATGAACAACATAGGGAAGTGGTCCTTTTGTGTCCACTTATTCAGCTTTTTGTAATCCATGCAGACTTTCTAACTGGTCACTGGCCTTATTGGTACTACTTTATTCAATTCATTTAGAACCACTGTGATTCCCCTTTTTATGGCATGCATTGAACCAGGCTTATCCACTTGTTATCTACAATAGGAAAAAACACTTCAACATATAACCACTTTATTATATTTTTTTACCACCTCTTGCATAGGAGGGATTGGTTGTCTCTGATGCTGAATACTGGGAATGTTGTTCAGCTCAGTTTTATCTTGTATGTGCATATACCAAGAGAAATCCCTATAATGTCTCCAATGATCCACCCAATAGCTCTCTTGAATTTCTATGCTGCTACTAAATCTGCCATAATAATTATCGATAAGGTATTTTTGGCTCCCAAGAATGCATACTACAAATTAGATGGGAGGGATTTTAATTCCAATATCAATAGCTCATTAATAGATGGTTTTGAAGGAGGTGTGTTCTGTTCTTCAGGTCTAGATCCAGTTTCTTAAGGGTATAGGTTTAAGAACCTATGTTATGTAGTACATTAACAGCTCATCATATTCATCTATCCCGTCGCTCTCAAAATTCATAATCACTACTGCTAAAGATTTTGCCACCAATATTTCCTCAATAGGTATATCCACTACAACTACATCATCATCCATAATATCTATCACTGCAACCACTCTCAGATCATCTGGTTGTTATATTGTTATGCATCTATTTGATTATTGTTCCATTTGAAGGTGATCTCCTCTAAGTCCAAATAAATCAAAACTCGACGAGTGGACATGAAGGGTATACCCAAGATAATCGAAGATTGGGCATCCACTTCATAGTCTAAAATCATGAAATCTATCAGATAAGTGAATGAAACCACCCTTACTTCTATGTTGCACACAATACCCACTGGCTCCTTTACAGATGAATCAACCACCAATAGCCTTGATGATGTTGTCTTGAGTTCTAAAAACACCAACACCTTGTATATCACTAATGATATTACATTTATTTCTGCTCTTGAATCACATACAGCCTGATTAATATCAAAATGGCCAACAGAATATAGGATGGTGACTTCTCCTGGGTCCCTCTTCTTTTCTATTGATGGTGCACAAAAAATCATTTTAAAATGTTGTACCATAATTAGAGCTCCTCTGTAACCCAGTAATCATTGTAATCACTCTTAAATCATCATCTCTACAAGTCAGCTTCTCAAGCTCAAATTCAGGGGGCTCATCAGCAACAATATTATCCTTCTTTGGCTTATTAGTAGTAGGCAAAAAATTCTCATCATGTAGGGAACCTATGCAAGTGTTAATATCCATACAATGAATAAGTGTTGGAGGATTCTGCACAGTGTCACTAGGAAGGAAATATGACTGTATTTGGTCCTATTTATAACTTCTACTAAAACACATAATGGGTATTTATAGTACCTGAGAAAGTCATAAAACCAATGCCTGAAGGAAATAGGAGAAAAAGGGTGAGTGTCTACATGTGGTCACAACATACTGCCTGGCCTAGGGCGCATGTGGTACATGCGGCTTGCAGGCTGGGCACATTTAGTGACCGCATGTTCTCGGACCAATATTTAATGCAGGTTAGCTCTTGGGATTTTTGACTTATGACATATGATTTACCCACATGCGGTCCACATGTACTACACGTAGTCCGCATATTGAATTAGCAAGTTCCAGAAGTTATTTTTCAGTTCTTCTTCAATTCCCACACATGTTTTGGTCACAAATAATCCAAAATTTATCAAGACCACCCATTACTATTTTCTTGAAAAACATACCCAAAATACATTATATCTAACAAAAGAACCTCAAAAACTTATATATTTTCATAGTTTTAAGAGTCGAAAGTGCTATATTTCTATAGCACATCAGTACTGAAAGAAAATCAGGGGTTTGTAGTTGTAAACAGTAATCGAACTCAAAAGCTTTGGTTGTAAACAATAAGATAGTAACATTAAGCTTGTGTTCCCTGGTCTTCTACCTCAGTATGCTTCTCGAGATCAATCCTACTATCAAACTACTGCATATGTAGAATCTGGAAAGTAAGGCATCACCAACTTCCTCTCAACACCCTTTGGTGAATTAACACACCTTCTCTCGATCTCATAGAATTTCCTTACTAACCATTATCTTGGATTCTAGTTTCAACAATCTCCTCTTGATCTCAAGTTGATTAGGTGTAATTTAATCTTCTTAAGAAGATAATGTAGGTAAGCTTATATTGGCAATTAATCCCAAATCACTATTCTAATCTTTCTTTCCCAATTTCTACCTCCCTCTTAAGTTCATAGTGAATACAGGCCATATGATAATCGACGCAACCATTAAGAAAGCAATAAACTTGAAGAAAACCACAAAGCATACAACAACGATAATCTAGAAGGATTGAACACTCCCCTTACTTCATTATTCAGCCAGGTTTCCCACAAACCTAGCTCAGGTAATTATCCACACATGGTTGTGAAACAATCAAAAGAATTCATAATTGAAGAAATTCAAATAATATCACAATAATCAATGAATAAAACCCAAAGTCATTAACTGAATAAACAACCCAAATCAATACAAAATAATCTCAAGATCAAAATTAAATTATGGAATCAAATGTATATTTGTATGTATATAGAGTGTGTAAACTAACTAAAAAACATCAAAAGGGTATATATAGAATATAAGGAAATGCTAGGAAACCATTCTCAAATAAAAAAGAAAAATCAAGGTCGGTGGCCACATACTGGGAAACCTACAGGCCGTTGGTGGTAGCTATGTACCATAGGTGATCCCACATAGGTTCCCTAGCCTTACAATTATTCTAAATACTCTTTGGATTTTGATTTTCTAAGGCATATTCTTTCACCTACAGATCGTAGGTGGCACCTACGTGCTATAGGTTTCCTTCGTAAGTGATAAGGTCTTTTTTTCTTAACTTCTGAGTCTCTGGGCACTGTAGGTAGTACATACATGCCATTGGTTCCCACTTCATTTGTTCAAAACTTCAATTTTCACTTTTTTCTTATACAATAGTTCCAAAACCTAATTTCCTGCAAAACATATCATAACTAAAAAAAAACCTAAGTAACTTGCATATTTTTATTGTTTTAAGCGTCAAAAGTTCTATGAAACCATAGAAAATTACTCACTATATTAGCAGCTTATTCAAGCCACCTAGATCCATAATAAGGTACGTCTTCCTATACCAGTGGTGGTTAATATCAGAACTGGTTTAATGCTCTATAACCCTGTTAGGAGAAGTAGAGCTCCCTAGTGTAGTCGCTGGTATGCTTTGTGTCTTTCATCTTCATGTTTATGTGTTATTAGATATGTGGTCAACCCTCTCTTTTATGACCCTACTTATTACTGTGAATTTTGGTATAAGTTCTAAAAGTATTTCAAAACCATATCAGTTTCTACTCTTGTGGGTGAGTCAATTATTGCTATATGAGTGTACAAGAAGTGCCCTATTATGGTACTCCATAAGAACACATTAGGATACTAAATAGAGCTAGTAATGATGTATTTCAATGTTATTCTAGGTATGGATTGACTTTATTCTTTCTATGAATTAGTTTATTGTTATATCTTAGTGGTGAAGTTTTAACTTCCTAATGTGTCAGTCCTCGAGTGGGAGGGCAGTACTGTATCTTCTAAGGGAATCTCTTATCTCTAAGATAGAAATTTAATATTAAAGGGGGGTATATACCACTTATTTTGAGTTAAAGACAATAATATTGAAACCCTAACCATTTAGTTAATACATGTAGATAATGAGTGTCTTGAAGTCTTCCAAGAGGATCTACCCAGGATGTCTCCTGACAGAAAATAGATTTTGGGTTTGATCTCCTTCCATATACCTAAAATATATCCATTCCTCCCTACCATATGGCCCCGACTGATCTTAAAGAGTTGAAAGAGAAGCTCAAGTACCTCTTAGATAAGGGGTTCATAAAGCCTTGTGTTTCTTCGTGGGGTGCTCCAGTTTTATTCGTGCACAAGAAGGATGGTACTCTCAGAATGTGATATAGTTTACAAACAGTTAAACATGGCCACCATCAATAATAAGTACCCCATCCCTAGAATTGATAACTTATTTGACCAGCTTTAGGGTGACCTTTGGTTTTTAAATATTGATCTCTGGCTAGGGTATCATCAGTTAAAGGGGAGAGAATGTTTTATTCGAAGATTGCTTTTAGAACTTGATATGGTCACTTTGAGTTTGAGGTTATGTATTTTGGACTAACAAATGCTCCTATAACCTTTATGGAATTAATAAGTTGGGACTTCAAGCAGTACTTGGACAAGTTTGTCATTGTTTTCTTAGATGACATACTTATATATTCTCAAAGTGAGCAGGAGCATGTAGAGCACTTGAGAATAATGTTCCAGATCCTTATAGATTATTAGCTTTATGCAAAGCTTAGCAAGTATGAATTTCGGTTGGACTCTATTACCTTTTTGGGGCATATGATTTGGGTGACAGTATTCATGTAGAACCTTAGAAAACTAATACAATAAAGCACAGACCTAGGCCCATTACTCTATCAAATATTTAGAGATTTCTGGGTTTAGTCGGTTTCTATAGGAGGTTTGTTGACGTTTTTCATCTATTGTGTCACCATTGAATAAGTTGACACAATAGAAGGTGAAGTTTATATGGTTAGATAAATATGTGAAGAGCTTCCAAGAGTTAAAAGATAGATTAAATTCAGTCCCAATGTTATCTTTGCCAGAGAGATTAGACAGATTTATGGTGTATTGTGATACCTCCAGAGTTGGGTGAGGTGGTGTTTTGATGCAAAATGGAAAAGTAATTTCCTATAACTCAAGACATCTTAAAAATCACGAGAATAATTATACAACCAAAGATTTAAACTTAGCAGCTATTGTGTTTGCCCTAAAGATTTAGAGGCACTACTTATATGGTGTGTATGTTGATATTTTCACTGATCGTAAGAGTATCGAATATGTATTTATGCCAAAGAAGTTGAATCTTCGTTAGAGAAGGTCATTGGAGTTGTTAAAATATTATGACATAAATGTGCTCTACCATTTGGGTAAAGCGAATATAGTGGCAAACACATTAAGTAGACTGTCTATGGGCAATGTGGACCATGTGGAAAAGGAGGAACATGAGCTGGCCAAGGAAATGCATAAATTAGCCCGATTGGGTGTATGTTTTCTTGATATTGATGTTGTGAGAGTAGTGTTTAGAAGATTTCAAAATTGTCCTTAGTGGTGGAAGTGAAAGAGAAGTAGCATAGTGATCCCATACTTAACTAGATATTAGATGTTGTTCAGCAACAGAAGGTTGATGTTTTCTCCCAAGGGGGAGATAGTGTCCTTCGTTATAAAGGCCGGCAATGTGGTGTCTAAGACATTAGACACCATATATCCTTCATTATAAGGATGTTAGAAGATTCCCATTGTTGTAAATATTTGACTCACCTTGGTGCTACTAAGATGTACCGTAACCTGTGCGAAATTTATTGATGGAATGGTATAAAGAGGGATATAGAAAAATTTGTATCCAAGTGCCCCAATTTGTCACGACCCAAAACCAAGACTTGTTTTATGGGTAACTCAAGCCCAACAAGGACTAGACATCACCTCGATAACCTAATCTAACTATCACATCAATCCATAAGTGTTGGATGAACTCCGAGCATATAATCAAGATAGCAGAAACAAGACTATAAAACATAACTAAGAATATCTAATCATTCCATTAATGTCTACATACCAAACCAACATACCCATGTCCATAGACATCCAAAAAGCCTCCACAATTCTGATGTCTATAACATGTCAGGACATTTCCCCAACAATATCCAAAACCAAAGTCTAAACAAGTCTATAACATAAGAATACAAGACTATGAAATGTATGCCTTTCGAATTATGGAAGATCACTTCTTCAATGCCAACACACAAATCGCTCAAACACCTGGTCCCTGTGCATGGAGAGAAGAAGAGGATCTGACCCCTATGTCATGTGGGGACATAGCATTCAGAGATGGTTAGCGGATGGAGTGATAGCATGTAACTCAAGGATAAGGATAAAATAGTACCATTATTCAAATCCAAGTCAAATCATCATACACAACCACATTTATATACATAGGCACATATATAGACATATAGATACACCAAGAATAAAAAAAAGGAACAACTCCTTACATGCATCTCGAAAATCCAATGATGAAACATGAAGTGGAAGACTCTAACCTTTCACTCGCGCAACTTAGGGAGTTTGGACTTCCCGATTATATTAAGCAAAAGGACTCTAACCTCAAGACGTATTACGAAGTACATGGACTCTAACCACAAGACATTTTACTAGGCAAGGGACTCTAACCTAAAACCATTTTATTGGGTAAGGGACTCTAACCTCAAGTCATTTCATTGGGCAAGAGACTCTAACCTTAAGCCATTTTATTGCGCAAAGGACTCTAACCTCAAGCCATTTCAATGGGCAAGGGACTCTAAACTCAAGCCATAGAGACCATTATTAGTCGATATTGGGACTCTAACCCTTTGTCCATGCATTAAAATCCATTCAGTACAACATTTGAAGACTCTAAACCACTTAGTCAATTAATGCCATCAAGGATACAACTCAACACCACACATGACCACAAGGTCTTCAAGGACTATTTATCAATCAATCACTTTAATAGGACAATACATTAGTTTTAATCACCATCCAAGTCAATTTATTATCATTAAGACTTATACAACACCATTCATTCTGCATTAGCCATCATACACCAAACTTTGGTTTGACACAATTCAATTTTATATTTAGGGATTCTAACCCGTTTAACCAAGCAAACCACCAAAGTCACCGACTAACTCATCAAAAATCCAACAAGGCCTTTAAATATCACTTACCAACCATTCTTACTCATTAAGCCAATGCCTTAGTTCAAAACATTATTAGCATGCATCTAGTTATTTCTCTTAGATATTTTCACAAACACCTTGAGGGAATACCATTAATATGACCAAAACCTAAGTGAAAACCATCTAGATTAGGGTTACCCATGACCCATTCATTAAACCATAATCAACAATCATCCTCATGTACAAACCATCACCAAAAACATGTGTAAACATAAGTTTGAACAAGAGTAAACAATACCTATCACTATGCATCAAAACCCTTAACATTTAATTTCAAAACCCACCATTCAAGAATCAAATTATTGTTTAAAACACATGATAATTAAGAAATAACAAAGAGGGAAGAGTCACATGCCTTATACATAAAGATTCACGAAGATGTTCTCTGTATCCAAGCTCCTAAATGGCCTTCTTGATAACCCTAGCCACAATCTTGTTAGAGAAGTTTTAGAGAGTGTTTTGGAATGTTTTTTATATTGTATATGTGAAGAATTAGAGGACAAATAAGGTTATAATTCGTATCTCATAAGGGTTTAGGGGTAGGAAATGTATAAAATGCCCTAATCTTAAAAGTGAAAGTTGCACCCTGGAGGGTACGATTTCCACACCCAAGTCGTACCCTAGGGTACGAGTGGTTCCCTAACTCGTACCCTAGGCTTCACCATGGACCCCTAAAATGTTCAATATATGACCATGCTAGGCTAACTCGTACCTTAGGGTATCATACCGCAAACCACACCTTGAGCCATATTTTGGACAGATTTAACTAGGCTAAGCATATTGTACCATGAGACTAGAAAACATACGACCCGTACACTAACATACAACTTAGGAGAGGCTAAACCATATGTTCAACAAAATGTAACCCCCACTACACTACCTAACATACAAGTGAGAGGACCCCAAGTAATATTCTATGGTATGACTAGTACCATTGAGTCATACGACTAGTACCCTTGAGTCATACCTTGCCCTAAAACTTCAACTAAGGGAATTTTTCTAAGGGTCCAATGCCTAGGTGTTTCAATTCTCCCCCATTTGGATCATTCATCCTCAAATGACGGACAAGGCAAGCACAAGCATGTGATAACTCATAATTACACATCATCCTAACCTTTGACAAAGTTATAAAATAAAGACATATAACAAGGATAAGAAACATGCCATGATCGTTATCACTAAACCACTCATTCAATTGACTTTGGGATTCGAACCCATAGTCTATCAAAATAAAGTTTAGGGACTTGAACCCTTTTTCCTAAAGACATAAATAAAGTTAAGGATATTAACATATACCTCAATCATGAGTTTCCAAAATGGAAAAAAAACAAGTATACTTGGACGTCATGTCCTCTTCTGCCTCGCAAGTATCTTTCTCGGACTTTTGGTTCCTCTATAGTACCTTTACTGAAACCACCTCTTTTGTTCACAACTGGCAAACTTGGCTATCCAAGATCCTTATCAGGACCTTCTTACAGGACAAAGAGTCTGAAATACCAAAATCTTCTAAGGGAACAACTACCGTAGGGTCAGCTATATATTTCCGCAATATGGACATATTGAATACCGGATGGATAAGCTCAAATTAGAGGGAAACTCCAACTCATAGGAAACATTACCAACCCTCTTTACAATCAAATATGGACCAACATAATGGGGACTAAGATTCTCCTTCTTACCAAATTGCATCACTCCCTTCATGGGATATACCTTAAAGAATACCCAATCACGAACATTAAACTCCAAATCCCTATGCCTCACATGTATCCAACCAGAAAAACCTGACCTTCTTCTAGGTCAACTTAGTCAATGGAGTAACTATCATAAAAAAACGTTCCACAAAACTTATATTGTAGCCGGATAGATGTAAGAAGCTTCTAATATCAATTGGAGTCGTAGGTCTAGGCCACTTTTTAACCGCCGTAACTTTTTATGGATCACCATGATCCTTTCACTAGAGATAACATGACCAAAAAATATCAAAGCCTTCAACCAAAACTCACACTTAGTGAACTTGGTATACAAATGATGATCTTTCAAGGTTTTGCAACACAACACGGAGGTGATCAATAAGATTTGCCCCACGCTTAGAATAGACCAAGTTGTTATCAATGAAGATAGTGATAAATAAATACAGAAACGAATCAAAAATTCTATTCATCAAGTCCATGAATGTCTTTCGGGTATTAGTCAACCCAAAAGATATAACTAGGAACTTACAGTGATCGTACCGAGTCCTAAAGGTAGTCTTTAGGACATATGCTTCAATAATCATAAGATAATGATAACCCGACCTAAGATCAATCTTACAGAAACACTTCGCACCTTGAAACTGATCAAATAAGTCACAGATCCTAGGAAGATAATACTTATTCTTTAGTGTCACATTATTTAACTAACGATAATCAATGCACATTCTAAGAGAAACATCCTTCTTATGCATAAACAACAAGGGAGCACCCCAAGGAGACATAGTAGGATGGATAAAACCTTTACCTAAGAGATCCTTCAATTGCTCCTTAAGCACCTTCAACTCCGCCAAAGCCATTCTATAAGGAGGGATAAAAATTAGATAAGTGTCCGGAACAAGAACAATCCCAAAATGAATTTTCCTATCAGGAGGAATACCAGGGAGGTCATTAGGAAAGACCTAGGGAAACTAATTATCCATGGGAATAGATTCAAAAGAAGGACCTTCTGAGTTAGAATATTTAACTCGGACCAAATGATACAAACACCCTTTAGAGATCAACTTTTGTTCTCTAAGATATGAGATGAACCTCCCCTTAGGCACTAAAGAATCCCCCTCACATACAATGATTGGCTTATTAGGGAATTTAAACATGACTATATGGTTCTGACAATCTAAGGAAGCATAGCTCTAATGTAACCAATCCATCACTAATATAACATCAAAATCGACCATTTCCAACTCTATCAAGTCTACAAGATTTTCTCTACCACTAACAGATACCACAAACCGCCTATAGTCTCTTTTAATAACCACAGAGTCTCCTACTAGGGTAAAAATAGAAAAAGGAACTAACACATACTCAATACTAAAATCAAAATGCATAGCCACAAACAGGGTCACATAAGAAACAGTGGACCCTAGATCAAGTAAACAATACACATCCCAGGAGAAAAGTTTTAACATACCTATAACAACAACAGTAGATACCCCAAAATCTTATTGAGTAGCAAGTGCATACAAATGATTTCGGCCAGTGCCAATACCTGAAATAGAAGTAGAAGCTGAAGCAGTACCCTTTGGTGTAGAAGTAGATAAAGTAGCAATAGGGGCCCTGTTGGCCTAAAAATCCACTAGAGAAGGGAACTCTCTCTATATGTTCCTAATCTAACCATATCTAAAACATTTGTTCCTCCCCTTCTCACACTGACCATGATGATGCTAACCACAAAACCTGCAAGGAGGGTAGGATAGAGATGACTGAGGGCCACTAGCTTAAGATTGGGCACCTGATAACGCTCAATCTACAGCTCTCGTATGAGTGTAAAGCGGTCGTTAGAAAATATAGAACCCAACCTGGATTGGGTGTCGATCCCACAGGGAATAGCTTGGCCAACAAGTAAGTAAAATTACTAAACTTTTGGTGCAAGTCTCGTAAGAAGGAGGGATTCTTGTTTTGCAAGTAATGTAAACAAAAGCTGAAAATAATAAAGTAAAAAGAGAGAGATTGTTACGTTGGTTGTAAATAATGAGAATTGAAGCGTTGGGGTTATGTCCACCTTCTGAGGTATACGTCTCTATTGGCTATGAGTGTGTAGAATTCTAACATGCAATTGCTTATAGAGGATTGTAGTCGATGGTAAATCCAAGCGTCTCTCGACCTAAACAAGGACTATTTCACTTTAACTCTCTCGAGCTTAAAGCGTGTCTAACGGTACGAATTCTCCAAGAGGTTAGTCCAGTTACGGCACTAGCTTTTTAAGAGGAAAGGGTGTCCTACTACCTTGATATTATCTCTTTTCCAGACAAATAACTTTTCTCTCGAACAAGTTAAATGTTAGACTGGCGTATTCTTGCGTTTGCAACCGCAAAGAATGTAGATTAAGATGAAGAGAATAATGATATAAGCAATATACGTGCCTCGAACTCACAAACTAACAGCAATAGATAGTAACTCATTCGGCTTCCATAACCCCAACAGAGAAGTTTAGTTACCCATGAATGCGAAGGAAATCACGATTGACATTGTTATTATATCACGATATTGAGTAATGGCGTGAGGCGTGATTCCTTAGCAAGTAACGATTCTCTTGTTGTGGAGTTTAAGAATAGAAGAGTAGAAGAAGAAAAATAGAATTAATGGAAAGATTAGAAGAGTTGTAGAAAGATGATTAGCAGGTCAGAAGGTGTATAAAGATGATAGAAGATGAGAGGGATGGAAGGAAGTATTGTGTTCTCCCTCCTTCCTCCCTCCTTTTTCTAAATCTCTAGCATGATAGGGTATTTATAATACCCATATCCTACTCCTACTAAGCTAATGAAATAAATAACCAAATCCTACTAGACTAATGAAATCCTTAACCCAAATGTACTAGGTTAAGGTAACATTATCATAATCCACATAAAATAATGAAATACATAACCTAATTGTACTAGGTTAATGTATCATTGTCAAAATCCAGCTTTGTGTCTGTAAGTCCCCAAAGTCTTCAGAATTGTTGTTTTAGCCCGGGACAGATTTTCCATACAACAGTTTTGGTCCTTTAGGCGTGTAAACTCCCTTTCCTTCCTTTGTGAGCTTTCTTTAGCGTCAAGTAAGCCATAAAATGCTGAATTATGCATCATTTATACCTGAAACTTTACTAATCATGTTCGTTAGCTCATTTACAGGAAAAGGGACTAAAAGTGCATGAAATATATAATTTGTTCTCAAAACTAGGCTAAAATATGGGCAAAATATATTGATATAGGCGCGTAAATTCGCCTATCATCAACACCCCACACTTAGAGCTTTGTTCGTCCTCGAACAAACTATCATGTCCTTCTAAACATCAACTTAGGGTTTTACAGCAACAACACAAAATATTCGTCAAGACAAGCACAACAATTATCAACAAAGAGTAGCTTTTCGATTATAGGTAGAAACAATTTAACCTCTAGCATAGACTCGTGATGGTGATCAACTCGCATGCAAACGTTAAGGTACAAGGAATCATATATAACCACCCAAAACTCATCAACCATGTGTGTCTCACAATATATTACCCATAATCACTCATAAGTATAGCATATTTTTTCAAACATGGGTATCAAAGTATCCTTGCTCTCACTCTCACAAAGAGTTCATATGTAGCAACTGATGACCATAGGCTTGCCCTTAATGTAATACTCTACTAAATGTTGGAATGTTAAGATTAGGATCAAGTAGGTCTTTTGATGGTTGTAATTTAGGCTAAGGGACGGGTAGGACTATTTTGGCCAGGAATAGTGACTAAGTTCCTAAGCGCTTTAATACATCACTTTGTATCATTGACACTTTTTTCTTTCAACCTTTCTTCTTTCTTTTGTTATACCACCCTTGTTCTCCTCTTTTGTTTTTCAATTTTAAGCACAACTCGCTTTTCAGCTTTCTTTTCCTTTTTCTTTTCACAACATACCTCTTATGATAGCACTTTCTTTTTCATAACACATTCAAGCACCATTACAATTTATAGCATCATACTCACCCAATTTCCTCTTATGTTGTCACATGACTTTTTCACTTTAAAGCACTTAGGAGTTTGGATCAAATTACGGTCTTGAAAGAAATGGATTAGGCTTACATACAAGGTTGTCAAAGAAATAGGCTAAAGGCTCAAAAGGGTTTAACTAGGATGATGTCCATGGGTAGGTAAAACTGAAGGTAAACAAATATGGGTTGCCAAAGAAATGCCTAAATCATATCCTAAACATACACTCCTTATTTTCGCTTTGCATACATACCAGGCAAGTTCTAGCATCAGCCATACACATAGAATATACGATTATCTCACACACACAAGGCACATGGTCGACTTGCTTGGAAGTAATATAGACTCTCGACCCAACAAGTGAAGGAATTGAACCACACAATATCACATAATGAGTCACAACTAGAGCCTAAACGTCTCAATAGTCACAATTGTAGCACATACTCTTGTTATAATCTCATGCTGCCTATCAAAATAATTTCATGCGAAGCTAGAAAAAATTTACTACTAAAAAAAACAAAACGAAACAAAAATGAAACAAAAGAAAACAAACATAGATGCGAATAGAGAAGTATAGCATGCAATACCACCACCCCACACTTAGACGGGACACTGTCCTCAGTGGAAAATAAATACGAGGAACCTGGTTGGTCGGACTTATCCTCTATGTCTGGGGTCATACCCCTTGTATTGGAATCATCATCAGAGTCGTCATCCTCAGAAGTTCCTCATAAGTATCCCACTTAATTCCAAGCATGAGTCGAGGTATTTGCAGCGAGGAGGGTTCTCCTTGGTCCTTGCGACTTCTCTTTTTGCCCTTTTGGGAGGTGGTAGCCTTCTCCTTGCCTTGTCTCGCTTTAGGTGCCATTGTACCTGAGACTAGAAATAGTGTTAGTGGTAGCACAATATCAATGGATACAATATATGCACAAGCAGTAGGGATACCACCCCACACTTAGTTTTGTTGACACAAATCAGTGAAGTGAAAGTGGTCGATTACTCAGACTTCATCGACATACGTTTTAGGGGCTATATTCAAACAAGAAATTTAGATATGTAACACTTCTTGCAATCTTTGCAATACTTTCATGTTAGGTATATCAAGACTTCTTCATAGGGATTACATCATGGTATAGTTTCTATCAATAATCACAATCTCCTATGTCGGTAGGCAACTATAAGTCTTATTCCGATGAGTGAGACATCCCAACATGTAAGTATTCAAGTGACAAGAGCATGCAATGTTCATGACTATAGCAATTCCGAAAGTAGTATAACAATGCATCAAAATCAATTTCTAGTTGGAAACAAGTTAAGAGTATCCTAACGTTCATGTTCACTCACTTGGTTTTGTATCAACAATTCAAACACATTAACATCACCAATATTTCTTCAAGATGTAGCAATTCATAATAGACATAGCAACGTAGCACTTACGAAAAATAGATGAAGAACAAGAGAGTACTTATGTGATTGAAGCCTTTGGAGATGTTCTTGTGAAGTGGGAGAGCAAAAAGAAAAGTTTTGAGATGATTTGGAGAGTATATGCGGCGCCTAGGTCAAGTTTTTAATGTGTTTGTGTTTCAAGACTAAGTCTCCTTTATATAGGAAGAGAATGGGTCAGGTTTTGACCCATTTACAATCGGTTTTGGAGACAAAAATGCTACATATGCGGCGCATTGTCTATGGCATAATGGGACATATGCGCCGCATAGTCTATGGCATTTGTAGACATATGCGGCGCATTGTCTAAGGCATAATTAGACATATGCGGCGCATTGTCTATGGCATAATGAGACATATGCGCCGCATAGTCTATGGCATATGATATACTGAGACCCAATGCCATAGCATAGGCGGCGCATAGTCAAACGCATACCTAGGAATAGGCGGTGCATAGTGTATAACACACTAGATTACGAGACCTTAGGCTATAGGATAGGTTGTGCATCGTTCGTGGCCTAGTTTTACCAAGGCCTAGCCTTCCTCGAAGCCTATTTTGGCGTGAGAAAGGCTCAATCCATAGCCTTATGCATCACCCTTCCTAACTTACCAACTTTACCATACAATGCGTCCAAATCGTCAATTGAAATCAATCTCCTCGTTGACTACTTCTTGCACCTATATTCACTAAAAAATATGAAAACGATTAGTACGATGGGTTGCCTCCCACCAAGTGCCTTCGTGGCACGACTCTTATTTTTGGATTTTCATTAATTAAAAACAAATCAAGTACTAGAATGAAATGAAAAATGAAAAACGATAAACGATAAATGAAAAACGATAAACGATGGGTTGCCTCCCATCTAGCGCCTTATTTATTGTCGTGGCACGACATGGTTACCTCGAGTACTCAGACTTCGTCGAGGTAAATGGTGGATCATTTTCTGAATGGATTCAGACGACAATGAGGCTTACTTGTAGGAGGGGTACCAATTATATCATCAATAGTCCAACCCATAGCTCTCATGTATCTCTTCAGAGTAGAGATGAGAGCCTCTACGTGCTGTTTACTTAAATCATCCGCACTCACCGGAAGTATCTTTATACTTTCCAAGAACACATACCTTAGATAATCGGGGAGCTCTTTCGATTCTAGCATTGGTTTCTCTTTAAGTGAAGTCTTCGTTGTTGGTGACGGTTGATTCTTAAGATCACGGTCCGGTTGCTGGGAATAGGACTCTATTTCTGTTAGAGCACCCATAAGTTCTTCATATTCTTTAGCATCCTCATGCTCAATATTCAGTAGCGCAGCAGACAATGGCTCAACAGTAGGCTGTTTCTCTACAGATAATGCTTTCTTACCTTCATAATAAACATCAGCTACAGAGAACACATCCATATCGCTGGGCTGCTTCATTGCTTTTCATATATCAAAGCGAACCACTTCGTCATTTATTCGGAATGAAAGTTCATTAGCTCTCAAATCAATGAGCACACTTCCTGTAGCAAGGAAAGGGCGTCCCAAGATTATGGGAACCTCTGAATCTGCTTCACAATCCAAGATGACAAAGTCTGCTGGAAAGATAAATGAAGAAACCTTTACCAAGACATCACATAGAATACCAACCGGTCGTTTTACCGACCAATCCGCCATAACAAGCCTCATATTAGTTGGTGTAGGATCTCCTAACCCCAACTTCTTGTAGATCGATAATGGCATCAAGTTGATGCTGGATCCTAGGTCACATAATGCTTTGGCAAAGTTCAAAGATCCGACGGTGCAAGGAATAGTGAAAGCTCCGGGGTCGGCCTTCTTCTGAACTATCGATCGGGTAGCAATTGCACTACAATGATGCACATCATCCTTCAGCTCATAACTTGCTTCCCTCTTCTTATTCAAAAGATCTTTCATAAATTTCGCATACCCAGGCATTTGTTCAAGTGCCTCTACCAATGGAACATTAATGGTCAGCTGCTTCAACATAGTCATAAATTTGCTGAACTTAGTGTCATCCGCCACCTTCTTCAATCTTTGGGGAAAAGGTGGTGGTGGTTATGGAAGTGTTCTCTCCATGGCTTTCTTCTCCTCTTGCTTCCGCTTTTCCATTTTTTCAGGCTGCACGTCACTGGGCGTGACATCCTTGACGTCAGGATTGGTTGTTGCGGCATCTTCTCCTTTTACATTATCATCCATGTCCGCAACTTCGTCAACCACTTGCTTGCCTTTTGCTGAAGGTTCCAGCACCTTACCACTTCTGGTAGTGATGGCCATGCATGACCCATCATTCCTTGGGTTTTGCACAGTATCGCTAGGTAGAGTGCCAGCCTTTCTTTGATTGAGTGCTGTTGAAAGTTGGCTCAATTGCTGCTCTATTTTCTTGATTGAAGTGGAATGAGAATCAACTAATTGCTTCATAGAGGACAAATCATTTATTACCTCCGTTACTCCTGCGCTTGTTGCTTCCACTCCTTTCAGTAGTTTAGCCATCATGTCTTCCATACTTCCAGAACTAGATGTGGTGGTGTCACGTCTTCCAGGGGGAACATACAAACCACTATTGTCATTCTTGTTCTTCCAACTCCCTTGGTCCTTGTTTCCAAATTTCTCATAGTAGTTCCGACCTTGGTTTCCTTGGGCATTGCCTCGGAAACCCCCCTGATTACTCAAGTAGTTGGCTTCTTCCTCCAAATCATATTCGTCTCTTCTATGTTTGACAATGGCTTTAACTTTTTCGGTCTTCCCTGATAATAGATGCTTTGTGAGAAGATCCACTTGTGTTTTCATGTGCGCCATATCTTGGTCGCGTTCCTCTTGTCTACGCCTCTGCTCTGTGGTCATGCCAATAGATAAAGTGGAGCTTGCTACCTCAGAATCCCTGGTATTCCAAGCTCTACTTTGTTTCGTCATACGATCTAGCATATTGCTTGCTTGACCAAAGGTGAGATCCATAAATGATCCTCCAGCCGCATTATCCACCACTGGTTTAGTTATTGAATTCAAGGCTCTGTATAGTATCTCCATTAGGTGAACATTAGTCATATAATGGTTTGGACACCTCGCTAGCTTTGTCTTGAACCTCTCCCATGTTTCATGAAGAGCTTCAGTGGGAAGCTGACGAAAGTTGCTAATTTCATCTCTCAATTGTGCTCTTTTGGATGGCGGAAAGAATCTTTCTAGGAAAGCGTCTCTCAATTGCCTCCAATTTGTAATAGAATCAGGAGTCAGCCCATTCAACCATAGTGTTGCCTCCCCAGACAGAGACAATGGAAATAGACGTAATCGAATTGCATTCTGACCAACTCCAGGATTGTCAAATGACTTGCATGTAGAAATAAAGTTGATGAGATGCATATTCGGATCATCGCCTGCTAGTCCACCAAACAATCCCTTGAGTTGCAATAATTGAATCATGGTGCTTGTGATGTTGAACTTGGCTCCGGGTGCTAATGGTGGAAGAATAATAGCTCCAGTGGCACCAGCTCCATCAAGATCATCATCATCATCATCCAATGGTATTTCACGTTGTGCATCCATTGATGTACTGAACAAAAAACCTGCAGTAAACAAAAACGAAAACTAAAAGTAAAAGTACGAGAGTCTTTGACCAAAGGGTCTAGTAATTATTACGAACTTAATTGACACTTGTATTCCCCGGCAACGGCGCCAATTTTTGATAACGCTCAATCTACAGCTCTCGTTTGAGTGTAAAGCGGTCGTTAGAAAATATAGAACCCAACCTGGATTGGGTGTCGATCCCACAGGGAATAGCTTGGCCATTAAGTAAGTAAAATTACTAAACTTTTGGTGCAAGTCTCGTAAGAAGGGGGGATTCTTGTTTTGCAAGTAATGTAAACAAAAGCTGAAAATAATAAAGTAAAAAGAGAGATATTGTTACGTTGGTTGTAAACAATGAGAATTGAAGCGTTGGGGTTATGTCCACCTTCTGAGGTATACGTCTCTATTGGCTATGAGTGTGTAGAATTCTGACATGCAATTGCTTATAGAGGATTGTAGTCGATGGTAAATCCGAGCGTCTCTCGACCTAAACAAGGACTATTTCACTTTAACTATCTCGAGCCTAAAGCGTGTCTAACGGTACGAATTCTCCAAGAGGTTAGTCCAGTTACGGCACTAGCTTTTTAATAGGAAAGGGTGTCCTACTACCTTGACATTATCTCTTTTCCAGACAAATAACTTTTCTCTCGAACAAGTTAAATGTTAGACTGGCGTATTCTTGCGTTTGCAACCGCAAAGAATGTAGATTAAGATGAAGAGAATAATGATATAAGCAATATACGTGCCTCGAACTCACAGACTCACAGCAATAGATAGTAACTCATTCGGCTTCCATAACCCCAACAGAGAAGTTTAGTTACCCATGAATGCGAAGGAAATCACGATTGACATTGTTATTATATCACGATATTGAGTAATGGCGTGAGGCGTGATTCCTTAGCAAGTAACGATTCTCTTGTTGTGGAGTTTAAGAATAGAAGAGTAGAAGAAGAAAAATAGAATTAATGGAAAGATTAGAAGAGTTGTAGAAAGATGATTAGCAGGTCAGAAGGTGTATAAAGATGATAGAAGATGAGAGGGATGGAAGGAAGTATTGTGTTCTCCCTCCTTCCTCCCTCCTTTTTCTAAATCTCTAGCATGATAGGGTATTTATAATACCCATATCCTACTCCTACTAAGCTAATGAAATAAATAACCAAATCCTACTAGACTAATGAAATCCTTAACCCAAATGTACTAGGTTAAGGTAACATTATCATAATCCACATAAAATAATGAAATACATAACCTAATTGTACTAGGTTAATGTATCATTGTCAAAATCCAGCTTTGTGTCTGTAAGTCCCCAAAGTCTTCAGAATTGCTGTTTTAGCCCGGGACAGATTTTCCATGCAGCAGTTTTGGATGTATATGTTAGTCACCTATAGAATGGTTCAAAGTTGATGAAGCGACTTTAGTATGGTTGTATTCTGTCTTGAAGTAATATTAAAGTTCAATTTATTTGAAAAAGGTTAAAAACTACTCAAAGTTGTAATAAATTGAATGTAGATGTGAGAAGGATGGAACTAAAGTCTGAAGTGGATTATTTCGTGTTTTTGAAAGTGTGTCCCATAAAGGGAATGATGATATCTGGGAAGAAATTAAAGCTTAGTCCCCAATATATTGGTCCTTATAAAATAGTGAAGTGGGTTCGAGAAGTTGCTTACGAGTTAGACCTTCCCTTTGAATTAGTCATTGTCCATCCAATTTTCCATGTGTCGATGTTAAAAAGGTGCATTAGGGAACTGTCTTTAGTAGTGCCCGTAGAGAGTATTGGGTTGAAGTATATCTTGTCCTACAAATATTTTGATGTTCAAATCCTTCACTGACTAGTTTGAAGGCTAAGAAATAAAAAAATTGCTTCGGTGAAAGTTCTATGGAGAAATCAAACAATTGAGGGTACGACTTGGGAAGCTGAGGCAAACATAATGAGTTGATAGACTCACCTATTCACTTCTAGAACAAACATAGTATGAGATAAGAAATTAATCCAAGTCTAATCTATTCATACATATCCTTACTTTTACCTTATGAAACTCATGTTTAGTGGGTCATTTCAGTATAAGCTAATGCTTGAGATGAAATTTTTTGGTTTTTAGAGTAAAACAAGTTCATATCTTAGCCTAACAAACCCATGAAATAGTCGTTATTCATTCCCGACCTTCATTCTAAGGCGAATTGTCCCAGGGGGAGATAATGTTAGACCCCAAGATTTCTAAAATTTTATTTTGATACCACCTTTGTGTTTAACAATGAATTTTGAGTTGAGTTATTATAAGGATTGATAATAGGACCATTATGAAGTGTTTCATAATTTTAAAAATGCATTTGGGGTCATTTCAAGACCTCAAACCAATGAGGGTCCGCAATAACAGCATGCCACACTCTGGGTGTGCTGCGATAAGAGTGTGCCATACCCTTGGAGTTGTGCGATAAGGGAGTACCACCCTCAAGGGAACATAAACACCAATTTCATTATGATTTTTTTAGTTTTGGTCTAGGGCTTTTGGTCTTTTACCTATTAACCACTTCCTAATCATAAATAACATAATTCCTACCTGTAAAACTCAGATTGAAATGATTTCTCTCCAACCAAACCCTCAAAACAACAAAGGAGGAGTTTCTTCTTCAAAATTCAAGATTCCAAGATTTCAATTTGAATTTCCCTCAAGCAATTCACCAAGTCCAGGTATGTGGAGTTTGAACAAGGATATTTTTTTATCCTAGTGCGCAAAAGTTGAGTTCTTACCTTGAACTTAAGAAATCTATAATTGTATGCTTGAGTTTATGATGTTTCTTCATGAATCGCATGTTATTCTGCATTTGATTTAATGCTTATTTAAGTTTTATTCACTAAAGTGATCTCAAGCATTGAGTTTTTTACATTTTGACATGAGGTTTCCATGAGATGTTAAATTATTATAATTTGAACACGAAGTGCTCAGTTTATAAGAAGTTTGAATCTACCAGTTTGAGATACAAAAGCATTCCAACATTATAATAGTTTTAATTTTGATATAAGATTTCAGACAAGCTATGAAGTTCACATAAGAAACCAAGATTTTGAGATAGAAAAAGCATTATATTATGTTTCAGACTTATCATCTCATATGCTTATTTTTAGGTGAACTTATTAAATATAGTAAGAGAAATATTATGATTTTTGGGAGTAGTATCTTGCAACGAGAGGGGAAATTGGGTTTAACCACTCATGGCCTTACAACAAATTGTAATTAAGGAATTCATGTATAAAAACCAAAAGTAAACTAAAAGAAAGATAAATAACCCTAATTGAAGCCTCCTAAAGTGTATTTTCAGCTCCAAAACTTGCACAAGGTGTTTACAATAAGTCCCAAGTGTCCTATTTATAATATGAGAGAAATATGCTGATTTGGTGCCTTATGTCCTATTTATAATATGAGAGAAGCTGGCCGTTTTGGTACCTTAAGTGTGTCCCGCTTGTGCTGCTATGTGTTTAGGAGCATGGAATGCCCTAAATTCAGATGCACACTATTTTGGAATCATTTATTTTCTGTAAGGGCGTGTCATTCCCTTATCTCGGATTTCCAAGGGTGTTACACACCGATGGCCTAAAAAATTCCAGATTTCGACATCGTGAACTCCTTCTTATTGCCTTTTCATTCCTCACTTCTTGGGTGCATTTGCACTTAAAATTCTACTTGTATAGCTTCCAAAAAATGATTTTAACATCATAAATTGTCTCCTTTTATATTAAAGAAGATGAATTAGTTCACACAACACAATAGAATCCATTGAGATACACTAGAACAACACAACTCAGGCTAGTGACACTAGTTTTCTCATCTAAACTCTAAGTGGCCAAATTGATTCGAAACTTGTATTGGACATACCTTAAACATTATAAAAATTACTATAACACATATTCTCAATTTTATCACTATCAACTCAATAGGCATAGAAAAAGTCCTTAAAACTAAGCTAAACACATGTAGATAATGACTCTTAGGTGCATAACTCCAGCTAAGATCACCATACCACACTGAAAGATTTATTCATCCTCGAACAACTCTTTACCTTAGGATACATCTAAGGAATACTCCTACATTACTACTATTAGTAAGACACTCAAGTTATCCCTACAACAAATACACAAATAGAGAGTTCCACACTAAGCATGTCATACATATTTGGAAACTTATGAACACTACTTCAAAACATCCTAACCTCAAGAACGGACTCCACCAAAATTTGAAAACTCATGCATATTACTCAATCAAAAATATCGTTTAAGTTACCAAGATATCGTCAAACATGTTCCATCACACAAGCGAGTTACTTATATTCACTCACAAAGAATTATTTTGTCACATAAGATGAACCATAGGCTTGGCCTTAGTGTAATACTCTACTAATATCATAATGTCAAAGTCTAAGATCAAATAAAACTTTATGGGTTGTTAGGATAAGGGATGGATAGGAACTATTCTGTCCAGTAATAGTGACTATCTTCCCTAAGAACTTTAATACATCACTCTTGTCATTCCATTCCACTCTAATCAACCAACTTCTCATAACTTGTATCTTCCCACACTCTTTTGTTTTGCCCCAATGTATTGAAGCTAATTAATATTTATTAAGAAGAGAGTAGTATCTATCACCATGATTAAACCTTGTTTTGATGATTTTTTCTCTTTTGATTACATTACTCACAACCACAAACATAAACTTTTTAACACCAATTTCTATTATGTCCTTAGGGCTTCACCTTCAACTTTTTATTCTCCAATTTTAAACTCCTTGACCTCATAATTTTCAACTAAATTGCTTAGGAGATTTGGATCAAATTATGGTCAATCAAAAAAGGGGAATAGGCTACATATGAGGCTACTAAATAATAGGCTAAAGGCTCAACGGGGCTAACTAAGATCATGTCCAAGGATGGATAAAGAAGGTATGAAAATGGCTATTAAAGAAATGCTTATATCATCTCCTGAATCCCATATTCTTTATTTTGCTTTGAACACACACCATATAAGTTTAGACATCAAAATGCAACAAGAAATATCAAAAAACTTCACATCAGACATGGTACAAGCTTGAATCAAGTAAGATCCTATCGATTCTCAACTAAGAAATAGTTCGAATTCAAAATTAAGACAATATCGTACAAGTCATAAAAAAAGCCTAGATGTCTCAAAAGTAGTCATTCATATCAACCAACCTTTATTTTTACATTCAAAACCACTTGAAGCATGTAACCACCCACAGTAACTAGCAAGAATCTCTCACTTATTCCTAAAAATGAAAAAGCAATACTGGGTTCAAAAGCCACCTCCTCAGAAAAGAACCAAAAAGAAAAAGCAAGGGATGAGTAAAGTGTTCTTCTACGAAATTAACTACAACAAAAACTAAACAAAGAAAGAGAAAATATTTTTGTAATTTTTTCCAAATTTAATTAAAACATCAACAAACAAATAAAGACAAATCTTATAGCAGCACTTCACCCTAAACCATGGGAAGATTCCCTAACCTACACTTAAAAACACACTTTGTTCCTAAAGTTTAAATTAAAATCAAGGATAGAAATGGTCCTTGAGGCATCTATTCCTAGCTATCAACTTATTAAATCATCACTGAGGTTTGGTGGATCCACACCCAGTCTTTTCCATGCTTCATAGATTTTCGTACTTAGACTTTCCGTCAACTTGTGACTCAAAACTCAAACAAAAATAAATGTGAAATGAAAAGAAAATACAAAAATAAAATACCTACCTTAACTTGGGTTGCCTCCAAAGAAGTGCCTGATTTAATGTCGCACCATGACCCACATCACTATGTTCAAACAAATTTCTTCATCCTCTTACTTCTAGTCGAAGGCTATCTTCTCACTCTTTGCTGACCTCATGAGGTGTATTCTCCAGGTCTGCATATATTTCAATGATAGCCTTATTAGGATCCTCTTTTATTTTCTCAACTCTGAGCATAGGTCATCATTTGTGCTACTCTATGAGATAGTCCTAAGAGGTCATGGTGATTTGCAATCCTCAACCCCACACTCATCCATATCCATAATCGTGACCATGCATAAATTCTTATAGTACGAGGGTATATTGAGTGGTTTGTATACTTTGAATACCACCTGTCATGACCTAATTTATGAGTCATGATGGCACCTACTCTAACCCGCCAATAGGTAAGCTGAACCATAACCCAGAGTACGATATAATGGCTAACTTGGTGGACATGGACTAAAAGTTGGATATTAATGATTTATCACTTGGATAACAATAATATAGTCATAGTAGTCTAATAGATAAATAGATAATCAACAACCATCCAAAGACTAAGTAATGTCAGTACAAGTGAAGTGTGAACATATGTTAACACATTTGAGGATTTTAACTAAGAATAATTGCAAAGTCTTAAGAAACTTTTGTCATTTTGATTGTTTTATCTTTGATTTTATAGTACAAGAAAAGATGCTAGAGAATAAAAAAGGATTGAGGCAAAAGAGTTGAAATATGAAATAATTAGAAGAGAAGTATGGCTGACGACATTTCTGATAAGTCGTCAGCCCTGTGATAAGTTATCAGCTTCATCGTCAGCCTTGGACAGAGAATGGACCTGAGTTGAGAGTTGTGAAGACATTTTGTGATAAGTCATCAAGAAGGTGATAGGTCATTAAAATTGGCGTCAGCCTAAGGCAAAATATGAGAGTTGAGGTAGAGACGTGATGGCATTCATAATAAGTCATCAAGGGGATGATAGGTCATCAAAACTGTCGTCAGCCTAAGGCAACAAATACCAAAAGTAAAGAGGAGCTTACGATATTTGTAATAAACCATCAGCCTCCAGATAGGGCGTCACGGATGGCGTCACCTATCTGAGGAATTGCTGAACTTTATTATTTTGTTTCCATAATTAGGGTGAACTATTTAAAGCATTGTTTAAGGTTTTCTTGAGAGTTTCGAACAAGAGTATTGACAAAAGTATTTTGATATTTTCTCTCTAGTTTCTTGACTTGAACAAGCAATTATTTTGAAGAGATTATCATCATTATTATGGGATTACTATTGTGATCTAATCTAAGAATCTCTAGTTTCTATTCATCTTGTGGTAAGTTTATCTTTAAATCATAAATATAACTAGTTGTTTCGATTATTACATCATGAGTAGCTAAATTCCTTTAACCTGAATTATGAGATCTATGGTTAAGTCTTGATAAGGTGTTGAGTGTTCAGGATTCAAAAGGTAATATGACTCCTTGATAATTTTGAGGTTTTATTTATCGTCTATTGGTTGCAAATGATATATTACACACGCTTTTATTTGCTTGATAAAGAAATCAAATATAGTGGGATGTGAATTATTAACAGGGACTTGGAAGCTGCCAACCTACCATTTAATAATTGATGTTGTAACAAGGTTAATTAACCTGAGGTGAAGTCTGGTCAGTGAATATAAATTTCCTATGTTCGAGAGGATTAGGTAATTAAATACTTAAGTAGGTCGAGAGACATATAGGCATAACTTCGATAAAGATAATCTGTTGTTCCTACCTATCGTAAGAATATTGTATCACTATTAGGATTTCTCAAGTACCAAAACCTCTAGTGAACATAATTCTATTTTTCCCATAAACTCTTGATTACAAACACTGAAAATAAACTGACCAACAATTATTTGCTAATCATTAAAAACCCCATTTTGTCTTTTCATGCCAGTTATTTGAATTTAACTTGTAGCTTTAGTTTCAAACTAGTTTAATCACCACTCACATTGTTCCCTGTGGATTCGACCCCGACTCCAAAGTTGGATAAATATATTGATGACGATCGCCTTTCACTAAATTGAAGTGTAAGTTGAGCATTATCAACAAGATCTACTATAATAAACTAATAAATATTAGATAGTAAAATACAATCCATCGAAGATGAAAGACTAGACGTAAATAAATAGAAGAAAAAAGGTTAATTCTGACTCCAAGAGTTCACTCAATCTCCAAAATCAATCCTGCAGAATATTGTATTAGCGACGATAACTAGTACTCAAATCTACACCAAAAAGGTACAGAAGTATAGTATGAGTGCCAAAACTATGGGTACTCAGTAGGCATTATTGATCGACGGAGCTAAATCATGATATAAATATGATAAGATACAAGATAAAATAAACTAAGTCACAGTAATAGGGTGGACTTGGAAAGAAGCTCTAGCACCGTTGTACATAATTAGATGGATGCATATGAAATAACAACGTAAGATCAAACAACTATAACTATAAGATTAGCCCTCATAAGCCAATAAGTGCGAAAAAATAAATAACCTAACATAGAACCTCAAAATCCTGAAGGGTACAATTAATAGAACTAAGTAATTAAATAACCATAATTTACCCATTTATCATACCATAACCAAGAACCCATCCAAACCGTATCATTTTGTACATAATTCCCAATGTCGAACCTGAACTAGAACTCAATAGTACCTTCATCATCATCATCATTTGTCACACTTGAATTGTAACTCATATTATCAATATCATTATCAACTGCAGGACTTGAACAAGAACTCATAATTATAAACTGTGATAATGAACCATATCAATAATCCATTAGTTATAACTATAGGACATTAATCATATATCATAAGTCATAAATTAAATCAATAAACCATCAATCTTATCTTTTAAGCTGTTAATCATATCTATAAGCCATTAATCATATCAATAAGCCATTGATCATATCTCATAAGTCATAAATCATTTCTATAATCCATCAATCAAATCTATAAGCCATTGATCATATCTCATAAGTCATAAATAATATTCATAAGCCATTGATCATATCTCATAAGTCATAAATCATATCTATAACACTACTAAGAAAACAATTTTTCCGACCACAGTAGGTTGTCACAAAAAAGGCGACCATTTGTGGTCTTATTTCTCTTTTTTTCTAAAAAGAAAAATTAAAGTAAAAACCAACCACATGTGGTCTCTTTTATAATTTAAAATTGTGAAATAATCATTTTAAAATTCTTCTTAAATTTTTATATTAATCATTGTGTTTTTAAAATAAAAAGCAACTACTTGTGGTCAATTTTTGATTAAAAACACTTTTAAAAAAGCGACCACAGGTGGTCGATTTTAATTAAAAAATAAACTAAAAGTATTATGTAAAACGCCCACTTGTTATCTCCTTTTGATTAAAAAAATATTTAAAATAAAATAAGTGGTCTCTTTTCATTAACAAAATCTAAAAAGAAAATATTTTTAAAAAAGTGACCATAAGTGGTCCATTTTTGTCAATAAAAATTGAAAATATAATGCAAAATATGACCACGTGTGGTCACTTTTTGATTATAAAATATAAAAAATAAGATATTTACGAAAAGCAACCACAATTAAAACTATATAAAAAAATATTTCTTAAAAAGCGATCAGAAATGGTCTTTTTGTGAGAAAAAAATAAAAATATTATGCAAAGAGCGACCACTTATGGTCACTTTATGATTAAAAATATAAAAAATAAAATATTTACTAAAAGTGACCATAAGTATCAATTTTCATTAAAAAAAATATAAAGAAAATAGTTTTAAAAATGTGACCATTTGTGGTCGCTTTCTGACTAAAAAATAAAAAATATTTAAAAAAGTGACCACAAGTGGTCGGTTTTCTTTACAAAATAAATTAAAAAGATTTTGAATTATTTTAAAAAAATATTTTGATTATTATGTGTAAAACCAAATAAATTTTTGATTGATATATTTTTATTATTTAAATAATATAAATAAAAGTCAATTAATATTTAAAATTTGTAAAAAAATATATATTTAAAAATAATCTAAGATATATATTAAATAAAAAAATAATTAACGTTAAATATAATTTTTATTTTTTACTTATGTTTCAATAATAATTATACTTTTAGTCGAGTGTGTATATATATACACACACACATATACATGCCTACATACATGCATTTATATCTTGTGTCATATTTATGTAGTATTCAAAAGCTAACTGAATGTATACAAGTATAGTGAGAATGATATTTTCATATGGTCGAGGTAATGATATTCTATTGAACTTATAATACTGTAAGATACTTAGCCAATAATTCATCGGAGAATAAATGAATGTATACAAGTATATTGAATATGTTGATATCATACGGTCGAGGTAATAATATGCTAATAAGGTTATAATACTGCAAGATACTTAATCGATAATTCATTGGAGAATAAATAAATGTATACAAGTATATTGAATATCTTGATATCATATGGTTGAGGTAATAATATGCTAATGAGGTTATTATATTGTAAGATACATAGTCGATAATTCTTCAAAGAATATATATATATCATGCAGTGATCGATGTACAGAGTAGTGCAAAACAAGTTGAATGTATCTAAACATATTGAATAGTATGTTAATACTATACAGTCACAAAAGGTCAAAAGCTAACTGAATGTATTCAAATATATATTGAATACTTTGATTTGAAGCAATCGAAGTAATAGTATACTGTACGTTGGAGTTATATAATATAATATAATCAAATTAATAGATAACTCATCAAAGTATATATGTAATACGCCACATTATGGGGTAATAATATATTCGTGTATGTGATGTATATAGTACGTATTTAGAACCTGATAGTCGATAAAATGTGTGTGGTTGTATATATGTGTGTGTGTAAGTGTAGATCTCATGTAGTAATGTACGTAGTTTATGTAGTCAAACGCTAACTAAATGTATCCAATTATATTTTTAATACGCTGATATCAAACAATTTCTTGTTTGAGGTTATTATACTATATTGAATTTATAATAGCGTAAGATAAACTAATCGATAATTCATCTGAGTATATATGAAATACGTTACATTACAATGTAATATACTAGTGTATTTGACGTATATAGTACATATTAGAATCTAATAGTCGGTAGTGTGTGTGTGTGTGTATATGTATAGGTATATAAAGTATATATTATGTAGTGATGTAAGTATATAGTACGTAGTCCAAAGCTTAAATTTATATATATGTATGTATATCTCATGTGTAGTGATGTACATAGTACGTAGCCAAAATCAAAGATAACTAAATGTATCTAGTTATTTATTGAATACGCTGATATCATACTATCGATCGAGGTAATAATATACTATTAAATGTGTAATAACATACGATAAATTAACTAAAAATGGTTTATTATATGTGAAATATGTTGTATTATGAGATAATATACACATGTATGTGATATATATAGTATGTACTGATAGTCAATCAAGTATATGTATATATACGTATATCTCGTGTAGTGATGTACATAGTAATCAAAAGCTATATATATAATTGAATCTATATATCAAAGTGTTTTTAATACTACATTGATATCATACTATTGAGAAAATATACTACTTGTGTTAATATAGATAAGGGTATATTGTTGAAGTTCTAATAACGTAAGCTAATTAACCGGTAATTAATCTGATTAACACGTTATATTATGAGGTATATAATATAGTTTTTAAAAGCTAGTTAATAAAAATATCCTAATTTATGAAAGGCATAAATATTATTGTATGATTGAGGAAATATATTACTCATGTTAATGTGATGATAAAATAACTAATTGCCTGATTTATATATACATTGCATTAAATCATTTCGATGTTATTATAGATATTATATAGTTTATTAAAATTTTATTTTTTAAATATAAATCGAGAAATAACCCTAGTCAGCAACTTCAATTTCCACTCTCACCGATAGATGGAATCTTACCAATGAAATCTCACCTTAGCGACGGAATCCCAATTACATACCCTAGCTAGCTGTGGGCATACATACCATAAAATTTAAATATCAAATCGAATAAAATTGATTCATTTTTTAGATTTTTGTTTTTTTTTGGTTCGATGTCGATATTTTTTTTTTTATAAATTTGATATTTTGGTTTGATTTTGAGTTATTAAATTTATGTAATTCTATGTTCTTTTTAAACCGAGATTTGTAATATACTTGTTAATTTTTTAAATTACTATACATATTATAATCATTAAATTATTAAAATAAAAATAATTGACTAAACCTTAATCTATCTTCACACTTCACACCTCTCTCAGCAAGTGATCGACAAACGATGGACCAAATACCAACGGACGAATAGTGACAACATCGGACCAGTACTAAATGGAAAAGGTTATAAATAAAGTGATGAACTTGTATAACCAACGATGAATTGGCGTTGGTTGCACCGCCATTAGAGGAAGTGGTGTAAGATATAAATTTAGACACTTCTAACATGCTTAAAGCTGAAACAGTATCAAGAGTCAATCTTTCTACATCCTATTGTCTTTCTGTTGTTAGATTCAGCGAAATTTATAATTGAGGATCGAAGAACAATGAAAACAATTGAAGAAAATATTTGAACAACAACAACAAATAACCTGGAGCCTCTTGTAGATGCGAAACTCAACCATTTTATCGAGAAGTTGACGATTTTGCTATAGAAAGCATTTCAAGATCCGAGGTAGTATTTTCTTTATTACCTTCACTACATCTGCCTTTTATGACCCACCGCTTGCACCACCATTGTCGGCCGTCAGTTCTGTTACAATGAAGACCGTTCAATAGACCCTCATTTTCCACCATTGGGTCTTTTTATTTTCCAAGAAAATAAAAAAAAAATCTCTAAAAAATTAAATCTTGGACGTCTAGAGTTGAAGAAAATTATATGGGTGACTATGTTTTAGTGTGTAAGTTTTGGTTTTTATATATGTGTTTAGTGAGAAATTGATAGATAAAGGTGTAGTTGAATGTAGTGTGATGCAAAGAAATAGAGTCCTATATCGTCTAAGATGTTTTAATTGAGTTATAAGTTGAATCTATGTGACATTATCAAGTAATTTGAAGAAGTTGGTGTTATTGTTTTATGTGAAGTAGCAAGTAATTTGATGTTGTTTTTTGGCAGAACCCGAATTCAGAAAAGAGATTGCTTTGTTATTTTTTGGTGACCGCTTTTCTCTTTCTCTTAAACATAGGCAAAACAAAGGTAAGTTGATTTTTCTCTATTTTCTTATAGTGAAGTATTTAAATGTAGTGTTACGGTGGAATTTTTTATTTTATAAGGCTTTGAAAGACATAGGTTTTGTGAAGATTATATGGTGTGAGAGGGACATGTGATGCCTCTACTTGTTTGCTTTATTAAATCTATTGAATTGCTTAACTTATAGTATAAATGAAAGTTTTGTAATTTTATTTTGAATTATGATGTTGGTGATGTGAAATATGAATTAGTTACTTGAAAGTGGTTAAGTATAATGTTTAGAACTGTGAATAACTTATTTTAAAATCTGACTTGATAATGGTTTAGTCTAGTCACTTGAGAAGTGAATTAGCGACTTGAAAATGGTTTAGAATGATTACTTGAAATGTGAACTTGTATTTTGTAATTAGTTAAGTGTAATAACTTGAAAATGTGCATTAGTGACTTGAAAATGGTTTATTGTTGTCACTTAAAATGTGAATTCATGACTTAAAAATGGTTAAGTTTAGTCACTTGAAATGTCAATTAGAAACTTGAAAATGTTTGAGTGTAGTCACTTGAAATGTGAATATTTGACTTGAAAATGGTTAAGTGTAGATTTTTGAAATGTGTACTAGTGACTTGAAAATGATCAAGTGTAGTCACTTGAGAAGTGAATTAGCTACTTAAAAATGATATAGTGTAGTTACTTTAAAAGGTGAACTAGTGTTTTGAAATTAGTTGTGTAATAACTTTAAAATGTGAATTAATAACTTGAAAATGGTTTAGTATTGCTACTTAAAATGTGTATTCATGACTTGAAAATGGTTAAGTGTAGTCTCTTAAAATGTGAATTAAAGACATGAAAATGGTTAAGTGTAGTTACTTAAAATGTTAATTTGTGACTTAAAAATGGTTAAGTGTAGTGTTTTGAAATGTTAATTAGTTCTTCAAACTGATCAGGTGTGGTCACTTAAAAAGTGAATTAGTGACTTAAAAATGGTTTAGTATAGTTACTTGAAAGGTGAACTTGTGTTTTAAAATTAGCTAAATTTAATCACTTGAAAATGTGAATTAGTGATTCAAAAATGGTTTAGTGTTTCCAGTTAAAATGTAAATTCATGACCTAAAAATAGTTAAGCGTAGTCACTTAAAATGTAAATTCATGACTTGAAAATGGTTAACTATAGTTACTTGAAATTTGTATTTGTGACTTGAAAATGGTAAAGTGTAGTGTTTTGAAATGTAAATTAGTTAATTCAAAATTATTAAGTGTAGTCACTTGAGAAGTGAATTAGCGATTTGAAAATAATTTAGTGTAGTTACTTGAAAGGTGAACTTTTTTTTTTGAAATTAGTTAAGTATAATCACTTGAGAAGTGAATTAGTGACTTGAAAATGGTTTATTGTTGTCACTTAAAATGTGAATTCATGACTTGTAAATGATTAATTGTAGCCACATGAAATATGAATTAGAGACTTGAAAATGGTTAAGTGGTGTCACTTGAAATGTAAATTGAAAATGGTTAAGTATCGGGTTTTTAAATGTGTACTAAAAACTTGAAAATGATCAAGTATAGTCACTTGAGAAGTGAATTAACAACTTGAAAATGGTTTAGTGTAGTTACTTGAAATGTGAACTTGTATTTTGAATTTAGTTAAGTGCAACCACTTGAAAATGTGATTTAATAACTTGATAATGGTTTAGTGTTGTGACTTAAAATGTGAATTCAGGACATGAAAATGGGTAAGTATAGTGTGTTGAAATGTGAATTAGAGACTTGAAAATGGTTAAGTATAGTTATTTCAAATTTGAATATGTGATTTGAAAGTGGTTAAATGTAGTGTTTGAAATGTTAATTAGTTACTTCAAAAGGATAAATTGTAGTCACTTGAGAAGTGAATTAGCAACTTGAAAATGGTTTAGTGTAGTTACTTGAAAGTTGAACTTGTGTTTTTAAATTACTTGAGTGTAATCACTTGAAAATGTGAATTAATGACTTGCAATACCTCGTATGCTTCTAAGCTAGAAATCAAACCTTCGTTCCTACAAGTGTAAATTCTAAACCCATGATTCATACATAAACACATGTTTATGATCATTAACCTAGTTTGATGAAAGATAATGAGGTGGGAAAGATGTTCATAAGTGTCACTTAGAACAAAGGGAGCTAAGAGCCTTTGATTTATCTAATTTTCAGTGTTCGATTTCACAAGGGTCATCTTTGAATGAGTATAAATTTAGGTATATGTGGAATTTGGAAGATTAAGACATACCAAGTTGTAGATAATCGAATTAGATTTTCAACGATACCAATTTCACTTTAATTCGATACCTGAACAAAATGTTATGGCTTTGCAAAGGGGTGTGAGTCACCAAAAAATTACAAGCGTTCATTGGAATGGGATTGCCATATGGTGTGTGTCGCAAACCTTAAGGTTTTACATAGGTTGTGCGACTCAAACCTTAAGGTTTTCATGGGTTCTAAGTCGCAAACCCTATGGCCAAGCAGCGTAGACACTCTATTTTTGGGTTATTTCGAGGGCAACTAAGTCATTTGACGCCTCATAAAAGTCCCTAATCGTAACTACACGCAATTATCTCCTAAACATTTTTTAACCTTATTAACATCATCGGTTAATCATCTAAAACACAAAAGGAGAAAAACAACTTAGGGTTTGGGTAATCAAGCTTAAAGGTTCAACATTTTCACATTTCCTTTGTCAATAAAGTATGTGGGGTTATGAACAAGGATACTCCTTTCACCCTTATGCCCAAAACTAGTTTTTAAAGTTGTATTTACATAAATTTACATGATTTATAGTTTAGGGTTCATACCCAAATATCATTGTTTGATCCTTATGAAGTTACAAGTGATTTAGGTGTTGAATTGTATGATTATTTTCACATACTTATGTGTATGACTTGATTTTGTATATTGAGCATTGAATTTCATTATCTTAGAAGGAATTGTTAAAGAATTTCAAGATTTTCATTATTGAACATGAATTGTGATGATTTGACATGAGTTTCAAGAATTGGTTTTCAAGCCCTAAGTTTTAGTCTTGATATTTCAAGAAAGATAATGTTTAAGCATTCTTTGAATAGCATGTATTTAGAATTTAAGCAAGATTTGATCTTTTGATCCTCAGCTAATATATGGAATCCACATAGTTAGTTATGATTATAGTTTAAAACAGAAAGACGAATAACTGGTTTTCATTATAAACCCATATGTGAGTTTTAAGGAGGATTTTCCTACAAAATGAGCATACAAATTAAAGGGAGTAGTATTTAGCACTGAGTTGGATATGATTCCGAGGTCTTATACCCCAGAACTAGGAGCCAACGTAGTACAAATTCAGATTATTCCTATTTATATGGATGCAGATACAGATTGTGATCACTCAGCTCAGGTTATACTCCTTGGCAAGAGTATGACACCTCTCCCCAACCTGAGGTTTTCCCCTTAGGGGAACTAGACATTGGACACTATGGCAACTCACATAGTGTATGTCGGTTTGAAAAACCTCCCTAATTTCTAAGTCCTCAAACAAAATAAAAGAACAACTTTTAGAAAGTAAGAGTAAAGGCTCACAATTTTATTCAGATACTGTTTTACACAAGACATTAGCTATGAGATTTCAGTTTTTAATTTACAGATAATAAAGGTGAGACCTTTTTTTACACTTAGCCTGCATGATTTGAAAATAGACTTAACTTCAGTGTTACTTATTCCACTAGTAAAAAGATTAAAAGTACAACTTTTAGAAACTAAGTGTAATGTCTCACAAGATATATACAATACGTTTTATTTCTCATGATTTATGATTTTTAGCTTTATGTTATTCAAGCCAATGTGAGTCATTTACATTTAGCATACATTCTTTAAAAATTATGTGAACATTAAGTTACTGTTTTACTTATGCATTCACCCCTACATGCTCAGTACATTTCAAAAGTAATGATCTACATATACATCTATGTTCTACATTGTTTAATAGTATAGGTACCCGTTCAGTTATAGTCCATATATCACGATTAGACAGCTGCAGATTCTAGCCAGCAGGTAATGAGTCCTTCTACTTCGGGGACTTCAGTTAGATGTTATTCATGTACCTTACATTCTTACTCATATGTATTGATTAGTGGTATTTGGAGTCACATCCCAGCTATTTATAGTCTGTGTAGTAAAGGATTCATAGATGTCAGTCAGATTTAGTCATGTAATTTTAGTTCCTCTTTTAAGTTTTATCACAATGTAAAATTGTATCACTATTGTATTTTTTTCTCAGAGTTCATCATGATTATGTTTCTGTATAGTAAACTTAGTTATTTTATAAATATTTAAAATATTTTCTTGATAGTATGCCAGCTCATGGGTTAGCATGGGATCACTTTTAGTCCTAAGAACCGTGTGACGTACAAGGGGTAGCCTTGGGGGGTTACAAACTTGGTATCAGAGAATAGAGTTTAAGTGTCCTAGGATGTCTGTGAAACCGTGTCTAGTATACTCTTCCGGAATGATACGAAGACGTTTGTACTTTTCTTTGAGAGCTATAGGGTATTTAAGAAAAGTTTCCTTTCTTTCAAACTCCAGGTCGTACCGTAAAGTTGTTTTATCAGAAACTACTCTCGGTTCATGCGTAACTCCATAATTCTCCATCAGTAACTTATTTTTGAGATAACATGATTAGTAAGATCCAATTCCCCCAAGATAATGCTCTCAGATTTACTATAAAAAATTTTAGAAGTCACAAAGGGGCTTGAGAGGAGCTCGCTAGTGTGATATAAGTTTATCAAGTTGAAAGTTATGTCCTCATCCTTATGAGTTGTTCAGTTAAGACAAAGTAAGATATGTATTCAGATTCCTAGTTAACCCTTCAATACAGACAACTCTCATAAAATAAGATGGTATAAACCTATATTGTTTAATACAGTTTGTATTTAAGGTATTTACAACCTAGAGTGTTATGATTTATAAGTAGTAGAACCTTCTTATAGTTAGAAGTGTGGGTTTAGAAGTGTACTTACAAGAAAGTGGAAATGACAATTGATAGAATGTATAGAGATAAACTTATGCATGTTCAAGATTTTGTGTTATGGTGATATGTCCTTGTGTGTTAGTTTAGTAGAAGGTAGAGACGAAGTTATTAGTTAAGGTGAATTATTGTTTTCTTGAAGTATGAAAGGAGTTATTGATGATATTTGTTGTGTTAGAAAAGTATAGGATATTCATAAAGTATTTGGGTTTTTAATCATGCCTAGCACTAGACAATAAGTTTTAATAGTAGATGATCATCAAGGAGGAAATAATAATTCCTTGGTTAGTGTAGCTAGTTGTATGGAATTGATCTAGTAGGCTTGAAAAGTGTATGCAAGAGTTAAAGTTCATTTATTCATAATTTAGTATGATGTAAAGGTGTGCCCAAGGTGATATGAGGATTGAATTATTTTATAAGGTTATTAAGTGTTGTGAGTGGTTAGTAGTACCCTTGAATTGATAAGTATGAATGAGGCTATGTGGTATATGATGTTCTCGGCAGTTAACTTATGGGTTACACGTTGATGATGTTGGGTATGTCTGTGTAAGGAAAATATAAGTTTAAATATATAATATTAGTAGACTATGAAGGAAGTTAGTATGGTTCAACAAAAGTTTGGAGATATCCATATTAACTGTTAGAATCTAAATTTGAATTTTTCTTTTTGAGGATTGAGTAAATAGAACGAAGTGTTAAAAACTCTAGTTGTTATAAAATCATGGTATGGTATTACTCAGTAATATTCAAAGTTGGCCAGTGTTTAAGTTGATATATGATGATTTTTGGGGCCATAGAAATCTAAGAGTTGAATCTCATAAGGAGGTATTAGCAGTAGGTGTTACACGTTAAGATATAGTCCTTCACGGTGAGTGTGCTATTTAAGTGTATTGATATACTCTGGGCTCTAGAGTAAATTGGTTGAAGTTTAGTTAGAGTTTATTTAGTGGTCACAAACATAGAGTGATGGCTTAAAGCTAAGAGGGAGATGATAAAATGAGAAACCAATTCAGACATACAGATTCAAGTAGCAGGTCAGTGTAGTGTAGAAAAGCGGTAAGGGAGGATGATGCCTGGACCATTCTCATCTCACTAAAAAGTTTTGTAATTCAGTTATCATGATATCTACTCATGCCTTATGTGTCGGCTCTATGACCAAAATTCATATTTATGCACTTTTTAGAAAAAAATGTATACGCTCCTAAATCCCAGTACAAGGAGTTCTAGTTCATTCAACAGTCAAAATCATATTCCATTAATTATAAACTCCAAATTCAAGTCAAGCAACTCATGACTCATGTACTCATGCTTTACAGTATGTTCAGTTCCAGTACTCATGCGACACTCTTAATAATCAGTAAAATTCAGGTTTATATCATGTACATCCTCAGTTTAGATCTTTTTAATGAATCCATACCTTCGTACTTAAGGTTCTTACGTTTTACCCCTTCAGTGACCTCTTTCTACGTTAAGATAGTAGTGATGATAATGGATAAGCAATGGCTTAGATGAGAGGGAGTTTATGACCCTCATTAAGAAAGGTTACTTATGCTTTTCTATCTAAGGCTAAAGTGTGAAGTAAGATTGAGGCCAACTCTTTGATACATGTCATGGTTAATTGAAAATTTGTGTACATATTCTTAAGAATAGTGCAAGAAAGTTGTTGTCCATAGAGGTTTAGAGAATATGTGAAGTGTGACTTTATGGGTGTTTTCCTTGAAGTTCATATGTTGTTATAAAGATAGGCTTGAATGTCATGTTGGGAAATAAGTGGAGGAATGCAATATACGCTAGTGAATCTATAGTAAGAGTTCAGAGTTAATCATTGAAGTGGTAAGGCACATTATGCTTAGGGTGTGACCTCTGGAAGAGACATAGAATATTGAATCATGTGGTTTAGACTAGTATTACAGTGTAGCGTGTTGCATCTTGTGATTTCAAGTTAGGCTTGATCATGGTAAGAGAATTTAGTTCAATTTAGACTTTCATAAAAATACAACTTTTTGAAACTAAGTGTTATGGCACACAAGATTTATACACTATTCTTTATTTCTCACGAATTATGATTTTCAGCTTTCAGTTACTCAAGCCAATATGAGTCATTTACACTTAGCATGCATTCTTTACAAATTATGTGAACATTGAGTTACTGTTTTACTTATGAATTCACCTCTACATGCTCAGTACATTTCAAAAGTACTGATCTACATATACGTCTATGTGATACATTGTTTAATAATGTAGGTACCAGTTTAGTTTTAGTCCATATATCATGATAAGACAGTTTCAGATTCCATCCAGCTGGTGATGAGTCCTCCTACTACGGGGACTTCAGTCACAAGTTATTCATGTACCTTACTTTATTACTCATATATATTGATTAGTTATAGTTGTATTCGCATCCCGTCTATCTATAGTTAGTATAGTAAAGGCTTGATAGATGTCATCCAGAGTCAGGCATGTAATTTTAGTTCTTTTTTTTCACTTTTATCAAAATGTAAAATTGTATTAGTATTGTACTTTTTTACCAAGAGTTCAATGGGATTGTGTTTCCGTATAGTAAACTCAGTTATTTTATACATATTTAAATCATTTGCTTGACAAAATGCCAGTTCATGGGTTAGCGTGGGATCACTTTTGGTCCTAAGAACCGTGTGACATCTAGGGGGTAGTCTCCGGGCATTTCATGACTTGAAAATTTTTTGTGTGGTCACTTAAAATGTGAATTCATGACTTGAAAATGATTAAGTGTAGTCACTTGAAATGTGAATTCTTGATTTGAAAATGGTTAAGTGTAGTTACTAGATATGTGAATTTGTGACTTGAAAATGGTTAAGAGTAGTGTTTTGAAATGTTAATTAATTACTTCAAAATGATCAAGTGTAGTCACTTAAGAAGTGAATTAGCGACTTGAAAATGGGTTAGTGTAGTTACTTGATAGTTGAACTTATGTTTTGAAATTAGATAAGTGCAATCACTTGAAAATGTGAATTAGTAACATGAAAATGGTTTATTATTGTGTCTTAAAATATGAATTCATGAATTGAAAATGGTTAAGTATAGTCACTTGATATGTGAATTATAGACTTGAAAATGGATAAGTGTAGCCACTTGAAATGAGAATTTGTGACTTTAAAATGGTTGAGTGTAGTGTTTTTTAATGTGTACTAGTGACTTGAAAACTATCAAGTGTAGTTACTTGAGAAGTGAATTAGTGACTTGAAAACGGTTTAGTTAGTTACTTGAAAGGTGAACTTGTGTTTTGAAATTGGATTAGTGTAATAAATTGAAAATGTGATTTAATAACTTGAAAATGGTTTATTGTTGTCATTTATAATGTGAATTCATGACTTGAAAATGGTTAAGTGTAGTTACTTGAAATATGAATTAGAAACTTTAAAATTGTTAAGTTTAGTCACTTGAAATGTGAATTTGTGACTTTAAAATAGTTAAGTGTAGTGTTTAGTAATGTGTATTAGTGACTTTAAAATGATCTAGCGTAGTTACTTGAGAAGTGAATTAGCGACTTGAAAATGGTTTAGTGCAGTTACTTGAAAGGTGAACTTATGTTTTGAAATTAGTAATGTGTAATCACTTGAAAATGTGAATTAATGACTTGAAAATGGTTTAGTGTAGTCACTTAAATTGTGAATTCATGACTTAAAAATAGTTAAGTGAAGTCACTTGAAATGTGGATTAGAGACTTGAAAATGGTTAAGTATAGTTACTTGAAATGTGAATTTGTGACTTGAAAATGGTTAAGTGTAATATTTTGAAAAGTGTACCGGTGACTTGAAATTGATCAAGTGTAGTCACTAGAGAAGTGAATTAGCGACTTGAAAATGGTTTTGTTTAGTTACATGAAAGGTGAACTAGTGTTTAAATATTAGTTAAGTGTAATCACTTGAAAATGTGAATTAGTGACTTGAAAATGGTTAAGTGTTGTCACTTGAAATGTGAATTAGAGACTTGAAAATGGTTAAGTGTAGTCACTTGAAATGTGAATTTGTGACTTGAAAATGGTTAATTGTTGTGTTATGAAATGTGTACTAGTGACTTGAAAATGATCAAGTGTAGTCACTTTAGTAGTGAATTAGCGACTTGAAAATGGTTTAATGTAGTTTCTTGAAAGATGCACGTGTGTTTTGAAATTAGCTAAGTGTAATCACTTTAAAATGTGAATTAATGAATTTAAAATGATTTATTGTTGTCACTTAAAATGTGAGTTCATGACTTGAAAATAGTTAAGTGTAGTCACTTGAAATGTGAATTAGAGACTTGAAAATGATTAAGTTTATTCACTTGAAATGTGAATTTCTGACTTGAAAATGGTTAAGTGTCATATTTTAAAATGTGTACGAATAACTTGAAAATAATCAAGTGTATTCACTTGAGAAGTGAATTAACTACTTGAAAATGGTTTAGTGTAGTCACTTGCAAGGAAAACTTGTGGTTTGTAATTATTTAAGTGTAATCACTTGAAAATGGTTTAGTGTTGCCACTTAAAATGTGATTTCATGACTAGAAAATTTTTAAGTGTATTCACTTGAAATGTGAATTAGAGACTAGAAAATGGTTAAGTGTAGTTACTTGAAATATGATTTTGTGACTTGAAAATAATTAAGTGTAGTGTTTTGAAATGTTAATTAGTTTCTTCAAAATGATCAAGTGTAGTTTCTTGATAAGTGAATTAGTGACTTGAAAATGATTTAGTACAGTTACTTGAAGGTGAACTTGTGTTTTGAAATTAGTTAAGTGTAATCACTTGAGATGTGAATCTGTGACTTGAAAATGGTTTATTTTTGTCACTTAAAATGTGAATTCATGACTTAAAAATGGTTAACTGTAGTCACATGAAATGTGAATTACAAAATTTTAAATGGTTTAGTGTAGTCCTTTGAAATGTGAATTAGCGACTTCAAATGGTTAAGTGTAGTGTTTTGAAATGTATACTAGTGTCTTGAAAATGATCAAGTGTAGTCACTTGAGAATTGAATTAGCGACTTGAAAATGGTTTGGTGTAGTAACTTGAAAGGTGAACTTGTGTTTTTAAATCAGTTAAGTGCAATCACTTGAAAATGTGAATTAATTACTTGAAAATGGTTTAGTGTTGTGACTTAAAATGTGAATTATGACTTGAAAATGGTTAAGTGTAGTCACTTGAAATGTGAATTAGGGACTTGAATATGGTTAAGTGTAGTTACTTGAAATATGAATTTGTGACTTAAAAATGGTTAAGTGTAGTGTTTTGAACTTTTAATTAGTTCCTTCAAAATGATCAAGTGTAGTCACTTGAGAAGTGAATTATCGACTTGAAAATGGGTTAGTGTAGTTTCTTGAAAGATGAACTTGTGTTTTGAAATTAGTTAAGTGTAATCACTTGAAAATGTGAATTAATGACTTGAAAATGGTTTAGTATTGTCACTAGAAATGTGAATCCATGACTTGAAAATGGTTATGTCTAGTCACTTAAAATGTGAATTGATGACTTGAAAATGGTTAAGTTTAGTTACTTGACATATGAATTCATGACTTGAAAATGTTTAAGTTTAGTAACTTGAAATGTGAATTTGTGACTTGAAATTGGTTAAATGTAGTCACTTGAAATGTGAATTCATGACTTGAACTAATTAAAATTGTGATTGGTTGTGTAGTTGGAACCTGATTGTAGTTGGATATATTAAGGAAATAATTATAATAGAATGGGTTTTAGGGAGGAATTTATGGAAGGTGTTAATCGATTTATAAAACATGCCAAGACACTTGATGATTGGTCACTTTTTTGGGTGATTCGTTGTCCTTGTGTAATATGTAATTTTACAAGAATTATAAAATAAGAAGTTGTGAAAGTTCATCTTTATAGAATAGGGTTTCATGAGGACTTTTTAAGATTGCATACTCGTCTTGGAGAAGTTGGGCAAAATAACTTTTTTGTTGGTGAAAGTAATAGGTCTGCAGTGCATATTAACTATCAAGATACTAGGATGACAAAAATGTTGCACGATGCTTTTGGGATGTAAGAACGGGTTGAATTTAGGGAAAATGTCAAAGATGTTCCTATTAGAGAAACACAAAATTTTTATGAAGAATTACATTCTGCTAGTCATCCTTTGTTTGTTGGGTGTTCACACTCTCAATTATCTATTTTTGTTTGATTTTAAAGTATCAAATCTGACTGGAATATTGTTGAAGAAGGAATGGAATCTATTATAGAACTTATTAAGGAGTTTGTTGAACCTACTTTAGAGGCTCCTAATTCTATCTATAAGGCAAAAAGAATGGTGTCAAAGTTAGGTCTCTTCTCCATTAGAATTGATTGTTGTCAAAATGGTTGCACGTTATATAGTAAGAAAGATGATAAACTAAAGTCTTGTAGGTTTTATCAACACCCTCTCTATAAGCGTGGTTGTCATAGAAATAAAATTGTTATTAAGGTGATACATTATTTACCTCTTATACTAAGGTTGAAGAGATTGTATGCATCAAACAGCTAGGCTCCTTATATGAGATGGAATAGTGAAAATAGAAGCCCCCCTGGTGTTATGTGTCATCCATTTGATGGAGAGGCTTCATAGAATTTTGATTCAACTTATCTAGATTTTGCAGCGGAGCCACGAAATATTCATTTGGAATTGCGTGCGGATGGTTTCTCACCTTTTTCTGTAGGTGTTGCGCTATATTCATGTTGTCCTATATTCCCCCCCCCCCCCCCCGTATAATCTTCCTCATGAAATATAAAAGACTAGTCCATAATATATTTGAATTGTGTTGTTCCTGGCCCACGTAATCCAAAAAAGGGTATAGATGTTTACTTGTAATGTTTGATTGATGAGCTACAATTGTTATGGCATGAGGGGGTTGAAACTTGGGACATTTCACTTAAACCAAATTTTAATCTGAATCTATATTATGTGGGTTATTGATGATTCCCTTCTTATGGAATGTTTTCTAGGTAGAGGTCAGCTGGAAAGTTAGCTTGTCCATACTTCATGGAAAATACAAAATTTTTCACTTTGAAATATGGCAGGAAAAATTCATGATTTAATTGTCACCATTGTTTCTTGCCACCTAATCATGATTTTAAGAGACCCAAGAATGTATTTAGAAAGAATCAAACTGAACATGATGGTCTACCTCCAAGATTATCTAGTCATGACATTTGGGAGAGAGTTTTAGATTTTCCAAAAGTTACCGAGGCATAGGTTTGATGGATATGGCATTTCACATAATTGGACTAAGCAAAGGTTATTTTAGGAGTTATAATATCATACAGATAATTTATTTAGACATAATATTGATGTCATGCGTTCTAAAAAGAACTATTTTGAGAACTTGTTCAACACAGTTATAGATATTACCGACGAGACAAAGGACAAACCTAAGGCTAGAGTTGATTTAATAGAATATTAGAAGCGCAGGAAATTACACTTGCAGGAGGGGCCTAATGGAAATTTTCTTATGCCTAAGACTATTTATACATTCAATTTGTACTAAAAGCAAAACATATGTGAATTCGTCCAAAGTTTAAAGATACCCGATGTATATGCCTCTTATTTGGGAAATAGGGTTGATATGGTACAAGGAATCTTACACGGAATGAAAAGCCATAATTGTCATGTTTTCATGAAATAATTACTTCCAATTGCTTTTATTGGTGCCTGAAAACATATGGAAACCGCTAGCAAAGAATAGTTTGTTCTTCAATGACCACATTAAAAGAAAAATTCTGGCTCGAATAAAAAGTAATATTGTTGTTATCACCAACAAGCCAGAGAAGATTTTTGTACCTGGGTTCTTCGATGTGATAGAACATTTTTCCATTCACCTTGTCTACAAAGATTTGCTAGGCTGTCTAATTAAAACTAGGTAGATGAATCCAGGTGAGCGGTAAGAAATTGCAACATATATTTAATTTATTAATTAATTCTTTAAATACACATATATATATATATATATATATATATTTATTTATATAGTAAACAACTGATCTTATAATTATGCAAGACACTTAGAAAATTGAAAATAGGGGCTAAAAATAAATATAAGGTAGAAGAGCCTATAGTTGAAACATTTCTTACAAGAGAAATATCCCAATTTTGTTCTTACTACTTTGGTGATCAATTTTCTTATTTAAGAAACAGACCGAATCGACACCAAAATGATGAGAATGAGCCACATTTACAACCAATATCAATTTTCAATCAATCTGGTAGTAAGGCAAAAAAGACCAAATGTCATCAGTGCACTAACATGAAGCATAAATCAGCAACTTTATATGTCTTTCTAAATTTCCCGAAAGTTGAGCTCATTTTAAAGTAAGGATATCAAATATTTAGATATCAAATTTAATTACTCATTTAACTAAGAAACTAATTGTGTTTCACATGATGGATCTTCAGCTGATTTAAGAATTAATTCCACAAAAATCAAGTGTATGCATCCTTTGCAACATAGTTTAAATATCAGGTGTGTAAGTTTAATAATATTACCCCAAATTTTAAACGTTTACATATTCTTCATCTAATATATTGTAAAACTCTAAAAATTTTGAGTATCTTATTTCGACCTACCCATGCTTAAAATATTAATTTTTTACTCAAATTATGTCTGGGGATGTTAAAGGGTAACCAAGAAGAGTTTTGGAAATTTTAATGGAGTTTGGGGAAAGTTTGGATCACAAAGGTAGTAATCCTCCACGATACGACCATATCATAGAGGCTGGGTAACCACGATAGGGTTCGTGACACGGATTATAGCTTCCATGATGAGGTATGTGCCTAGAACCTAGGTAAATTTTAGTTTTTTTGCTCTATTTTAATTAGGATGAAAGGTAATGAGGTCCTTTCACTTCTACACGACCTTTAAATATTGCATAAGCATATTCCCATTATTTTTCACAACACACCATCAATTATTTCACTCTAAAACACCAAACCCCAAGAATGTATAAGGGTTTCAACTTACGTTCATCATTTGAGATCTAAATTCTCAATTGCTCACAAATCTTTGCATGTGTAAGGCATGTACCTCTTCCACCTATACTTATATTTTATTTTTGGCATGAAATTGGTTATTCTTCATGTTTTCAATAACGATTTTTGAGCTATGGGTTGTCAGTTGTGAATGTGTTTGATTTAAATATTTTTCCATGGTTTATAATGCATATTATGCTTTAATTATAATTATGAACATTATGGGATGCATGAAAATGGTAATTAAACTAAGGGGTCATGGTTAACACCTAATTTAATGATTTTACCTTGAAACATGGTGTTGAAAATTATGTGCCTTCAACCTATTTGTGAAATTGACAATGAATATGATTTTGTCTCATAGTTTGACTATTCTTGGAATTTTTTAATTGCATATTTGGTAAATAGAACATGAATTGGTTTGGTTTGGTTTTCATATGGTTTAGGAAAGGCCTTGGTGGCCATGGCTTTAGTTTCTAAATTAGAAACCGTGGAGTCAAACTTGGTTTAATGTTTTTGAATGGAGTAAAGGGATAGATTTCGAAGCTCTAAATTTGGTATGATGACACTAATGTGAAATTCCTAATTAAAGACTACTTGATAAATTGTTGGGAATATGTAAATGCTTTTAATATTGGTTTAAAGGGGGTTGTGTAGCAAAGTCGTGGAAGGTGGATGTCCCGGGGGGACCAAAATTGAAAACTCATGTTTGTCGATGTGAGGTTAGGTCATGGTAACCGTATGCATGAGACCAATATTTTATTTTGGGGATGGAATTATCCTTCTCGGACTTTCACCAGTGCGTGCGGCTAACATACACTGGGGCCCTTTCCGCAGGGGGAGATAAACCCATATAGCCTGTGGGTGACTTTAGGAAGACAGATCTACATAGTCCAGGTTAAAGTTTTACCCTCATGCTAAGCCCTGTTCCTATTCCCAGCATGTGATATATATGCATATTGCATATGATGTTGTGCATTAGGTTTTACTGGTTTTTATATTATTAATTACGACATTATTTTATCTTTTATCCTTGAGTTACATGTTAGCGCTCCAACCTCTAACCGTCTTCCAATGCTGTATCCCCACGCGATGCAGGAACTGACCATACTTCTACCTTTTCTGTGCTGTGATCAAGTGTTCGTGGTTAGATCGAGAGTTAACTTGAAGTGGTGAGCTTCCATATTAGAAGACTTCATTTCATGTTTGGTTTCCTTTTTCTTAGATTTTACTTTAGAATTATTTTGGCGGTATGCCCTGACATTTTTCTAATATTCAGTTTTTTAGAGGCTTTGGTGGACTACTGTGGATATGGGTATTATGTTTGTTGTTATGTATTTTTTTTGTATTGTCGATGGTTTATGTATATTGATCTCATAAATACTTTTGGGTTTATCTTTCCTATCGCATCATATATATTGGTTGCATTGGAATAGTCTAAGAGGGTGGTCTCCGATCCTCGGTGGACTTGAGATACTGTAACGCCCCAAAAATACACTTTGGACGTCACACAGTGCTCAAGACTACAAGTAGTCCAAAGTTAACCCTTTAAGCCTTCTTACAACTTTGGAACTCATAACGAAAGTAAACTTGACGTGCGAAATCTTGAGATAATGGAATTAATATCTTAACTGAAACTGAAGTAACATCTTACTGGAAGTCTTAAACTTGGAAATATTGAAAACAATCACTTTTTAATCTAAAGCAGAAACCAGTCAGAAAAACATCCACTTCTAACAAGAGAGCCACTGGGACAAGCCCGAGCTGACCCAAACTTAATAGAAATCAAATGACTAAAATACTTCATCGATATCAAATTCTGATGAATGGGCCGTCGAACTTTGAGGACTCACCAAGAACCTAGATGAAGGTAGAGATGCTTGTAATCAATCACACTGCTAGAACTTAGTACCATGACCTACATTATGAGACAATGTACCACATATACTTGTATGTGGATCAGTACTTCCGAAATGTACTGAGTATGTGGGGGTGAATACATAAGTAAAACAATAACTTAATCTTTATATTATATAAATACTTTGAAATGATGCATGCTAAGTATAAATGACTCACCTTAGGACTGAATAGAATTGAAAACTGAAAAATCATAAACCATGAAGCATAAAGCATACTGAATGAATTTTGTGAGCCGCACACATAGTTTCTAAAAGTTTTACTTTTACTCTTTCTTTTGGGAGGTTCTTATAACCAACATAAACCATATGAGCTATCATGGAGTCCAACATATTACCCATGTTAGGGAGAGCTATTATGCCCTTGACATCACAATAAAACTAAGCTACAGTGATCACCATACTTAACCCACTATAGGTATTAAAACCTACGGTGGAACGTAGTTCTGGGGCATGTGAGCTTGTACTCATACCCAACTCAGTGCTAAATACTACTCCCACATTACCTATATGCTCATACTATAAGAAATCCCCCTTAAAATAGCTTAAGGGTTTATATAATGAAAACCAATTATGCTTCTCTTTACTTTACATCATAAACAGTATGAATAATATGGATTTCATAATCTTAGTTGGGGATCAAAAGATCAATTCTTTCTTTAAATCTTGATATAAGTTTGTCATAGAATACTTAAAAGCATAATTTTCTTGGAATCTCAACACTTAAACATAGGGCTTAAAATTTATGCCTTAAACTCATAGTAATTCATACCCAAAACTTTATGCTCAATATAATTCTTGAAATACTTTAACTATAACAAGTCAAAATAGTGCAATCGCATTCATAATATAAATCTTGTAAGTTAAAAACATAAACATAGGCACTTCTTGATATACTTAAATCTTTAAATCTTATGATAATCATATGCTTTAAGAATATATTAACTTGGGTATAAACCCTACTTCAAAACAAGTAAATTGAATGGTAAAATCATGCAATTTAGGCACAGGGGTGAAAAGATAACCTTGTTCATAACCGCACATAACTTGATAGGCCTGACTTGGTGTAGAAAGCTTAACTTTGAAAGCCTTGGAGATGATCTTGAAAGCTTTATTCTACTTCTTGGATTAGAATCTTAAATTCTTATTTATATTGATGAGAAAGTAATGGAGTTTTGAAGTTCTAGAGAGGAGGTTAGGGTTTCTTGGAGAGAAAATTGAAAGAGAATGGGCAAATAATGCCTTGAATGATGTAAAAAATAAGACTAAGTACTCAACACTTAAGTTAAATTTTCAGGCTTTAAGCCTTTTATGCAAGCATTATGAGCTTAATATTACAATATCTCCCCCTTAGGAACATTCATCCTCGAATGGGACTGATTAAGTGTAGAGTACTGAGGAACTGAGATTATATTCTTAACATGCATAACTGGAAACGTGATTACATGACTAATCTGACTCGTGAATACATGAAATGACATGAATATGATTATATAAAGCTGAAACTTAGAATGTAAAAGAGATAATCTAAGGAAAACAATTACCTTAGGATGACTTTGAACTTGCGAAGAAAAGATGAGGGCACTTGGTTCACATATCTACTTTTTCTTCCCAAGTGGCTCCCTAAACGGACTGATTCCGCCACAGAACTTTGACCAAGGGAACTTCTTTGGTCCTTAGTCAATGAATCTTATGATCAAGAGTCTCCACTGGGATTTCTTTGTAAGAAAGGCTATCCTGAACATCTGTTATTTTTAGAGGATCAACCACAACTGGGTCACCAATACACTTCTTTAATAAGGAGACATGAAACACTGGATTCACTAATTTCAAATTCATAGGCAACTCAAGTTCATATGTTGCCTTCCCAAAATAACTCAAGATTTTGTAAGGAACTACATATTAGGGACTAAGTTTCCCCTTCTCAAAAAATCTCTTCACTCTCTTCATGGAGATATTTTAAAATAAATCTGATCACCAACCTCAAACTCTAGATCTTTCCTCCTTACATCTACATAGGATTTTTGTCCGCTTTGGGCTGTCTTAAGCCTCTTCCTAATTAGCTGAGCTTTCTCTATTACACCAAATACTAAACAAGGCCCTATTAACACAGTCTCACATATTTCAAACCAACTAATAAGAGATCTACATCTCCTCCCATAGAGTTCCTCAAATGAAGACATCTAGATACAATTGTTGTAACTGTTATTTTAGGAAAACTCGATCAATGAAAACTGATCATCCCAACTGCCCTTAAGGTCAATAACACATGCTCTTAACATATTCTCTATGTTCTGAATGGTCCTCTCTCCCTAACCATCTGTTAAGATGAACTTGGGTACCACCCTTCATAAAGCTTTCCAAAAGTAAGAGGTAAACTGAGTATCTATATATGAAATGATATACATAGGAAATCCATAAAATTTGACCAACTCTCTAATATAGATTTTGGAATAATCGTTAGTGGAAAAAGAAGTATGAACTGGCAAGAAATGGGCTAATTTGGTCATTCTGTCTACAATAACCCAAATTGAATCATACTGACGACACGAACAGGGCAACCCTATCACAAAATCCATGTTCACCTCTTCCCACTTCCAAGTAGAAATGCTGAACTCCTACATAGTGACATTAGGCCTTTGGTGCTCAACCTTAACTTGCTGACAATTATAACACTTAACTACAAACTCTGTAATATTCCTCTTCATGCCACTTCACCAATAGATTTCTCGCAAATCGAAGTATATCTTGGTGGCTCATGGGTGAATATAATAACACGCACCATGAGCTTACACTAAAATATGATTCCTCAAACCATCAACACATGGCAAATATAGTTTACCCTGGTATCTCAATACACTATCTCCCCTTAGAAGAAAACCTCTACTTTCTGATCTCTGATAGACTTCTTCAACTTAGCCAAACTAGAATTTATATCTTTCTTCTCCTTTACTTTAGAAACCGAAGAAGATTCCAAACAATTATGAACCCAATACACTACCCTCAGCTGAATCGACCAACTGAATACCTAGTCTAGCCAACTGATGAACCTCCTAAACTAACTTCTTCTTGTCATTTTCTACATGAGAAACACTACCCATAGATAGTCTACCAAGGGCTTCTGCCACTAACTTGGCCTTTCCCAGATAATACAAAACACTAATGTCATAATCATTCAACAACTCCAACCACCTTCTCTAATGAAGTTTTAAATATTTCTATGAGGACACATACAACAAGATTTTATGATCTGTGAACACATCAACATGCACTCCATAAAGATAATTCCTCCAAATTTTCAAGGAAAAAACAATAGCAGCTAACTCAAGATCATGGGTACGATAAATCTTCTCATGAGGTTTAAGCTATCAAGAGATATAGGCTATCACCTTACCTCTCTATATCAAAACACAACCCAAACAAACCCTAGAAGAATCATAGTAAACAACGAATCTATCTGAACTATCTGGTAGCATCAAAATTAGGGTTGAAGTAAGTCGAGTATTCAATTACTGAAAAATCTTCTCACAAGAATATGACCACTGAAACTTAACTTTATTCTGAGTCAATCTAGACATGGGGGATGCAGTAGACAATAACCCATTAACAAATTGATGATAATAGCTAGCCAAACCTAAGAAACTACTAATATCTGACAGAGAGATTGGTCTGGGAACATTTCTCACTGCTTTGGTCTTTTTAGGGTGAACTCTACTGCCATCACTAGAAATAATATGGCTAAGAAAAGCTACTGATCTTATCCAAAACTCACACTTATTGAATTTAATAAACAACTGATGGTCTCTAAGTGTCTGTAATATGATTCTTAGATGATCTGTATGATCTTTTTCTCTACGAGAATGAAAAAGAATATCATCAATGAAGACTATGACAAACATGTCTAAGTACTTCTTGAACACTCTGTTCTTCAAGTCTATGAAGGTTGCTGGGGCATTCGTTAACCCGAAGGACATGACTAGAAATTCAAAGTGACCATAATAGGTTTTGAAGGCTATATTTGGAATTTCTCATTACCTTACTCTGAGATGATGATAGACGAATATGAGGTCTATATTATAGAAATAACTTAAACCTTGAAGGTGGTCGAATAAGTCATCAATCCTAGAAAGAGAATATTTGTTCATGAATGTGACTTTGTTCAACTGGTGGTGGTCAATGCATATTTGGATAGAGCCGTCTTTCTTACGCACAAATAGGACTGGAGAGCCCCATGAAGAAACACTGGGACTTATGAAAACTTTATCTAAGAGGTTCTTAAGATGCTTTTTTAACTCTTTAAGTTTGGCCGGAGTCATATGATATGGAGGGATGAAGATACGCTGAGTATCAGGAAGAAGGCCAATATTGAATTCTATCTCTCTATTGAGAGGTACCACTAGCAGATCTTCGAGAAAAACATTAGGAAACTCATTGACGATACAAACTGACTGAACTATCAGAGCTTTAGACTTAGTATCTCTGACTTGAACTAAATCATAAATGCACCCTTTTGATAATAACTTTCTGGACTTAAGATAAGATATGAAATAACTCTTGGTAGATTCAGAATAACCTTCCCACTCAAAGACTGCCTCATCAGGAAAATAAAACTTCACTACACAGGTGTGAAAATACATTAATGTATAGCATGAATGGAGCCAATCCATGCCTAGAATTATATTGAAATTTACAATTTCCAACTTTATTATGTCTGCTAGTATGATTTTATATAGGACAATGATAGGAAACTTCTTATAGACTCGCCTGGAAATATCTAACTCAACCACTGAGGTGAAAACTAAGAAGTACTTGGAGAGATTTTAGGGGCCTATCCTAAAATTTATCGTTGCCAATAGAGTCACATAAGGAAGATTTGACCCTGGGCCTAATAATATAAATACATCAAGATGAAAGCAATAAAGCATTCCAATAACAACATCTAGAGAACTCTTCTATTCCTATTGGGATGGTAAAGCATATAACCAATTTAGGCATTGATAGCTACTGGTACTAGGTGATGCGCCCTAAGGAGAAACTGGGAGACCTTGTGGAGCTGGTGCGCTAGTAGCCTGAGTCAGGGGATGAATATCCCTGCTTCTCTATTTAGCATACGAACACTCTTTGATTCTGTGACCCAACCTTCCACATCCATAACAACCCCTTCTTCCTATTAAACACTCACCAGGATGGTTTCTGCTACACTTTGCATAAGTCGGATAACTAGGCCTTCCACCCATACTATTTTAAAACCTAGAAACAAAAGTCCTACCCTACTGCTCCTTCTTAATTCTGGGTGCAGGGGCACTGGGTGAAGATGGCGCAGAAACAGATGAATGAGCTTGAAACTACGAATGGTTTCCCCCTCAGACATTGGTTGGCCATACTCAAACTGTTTGGTTCTAGCCTTCTTATTTCCCTTCTCTTTTCCCTTCAACTTCTTTATCTCAATTTGCAGAGCATGCATCATCAACCTAGCAATATCCATATCCCCAATATGCATGGTAGTCCTACACTTCTTTACTACTAAACTAGATACTCTAGTAAAAGACTTACTCATACTAGGTCATGTATCAGCTACAACTCGGGAGCATACGTTGACAATCGAGTGAACTTAAGGTAGTACTCCTTTAACGTCATTGATCCCTACCTCAAGTTTATGAACTCCTCAACCCTAGTTTCTCTCATATCACATGAAAAGAACGTATCCAAATTGTATCTTGAAACATCTTCCAAATTATAGGAATGGCATTCTCACCTCTACCTTCCTTTTACTTTATCATGCGCTTACATTGTTATTTTCCCAGTTGCTACATTAATTAGTGACTTCTCTGTTGCTAAGAAAGGTCATCCCAAAATAAATGGAACCATAGGATCAACTTCAAATTCAAGAATTACAAAATCCACTGAAAATATTAAAGATCCTACTTGCACCAAAATATCCTCGATAATACCGTTCGGCCTAGCCAGTAATCTATCCTTCAGCTGCAAAATAACAGTAGTGGGTTTGGGACTCCCAAGACCTATCTTTTGGTACCACGATATAGGTATAAGATTTATGCTAGCTCCCAAGTCGTATTATCCACGTGCATAAATAGTTTGTCCAATGGTAATCTGCAAGGTAAAATAACCCAAATCTTTAAGCTTCGTGGGCAATTTGTTTTAAATCTTGGACGTTCACTCTTGAGTAAGTGCAACTGTAGCATTCTTGGTCAACCGATTCTTATTGCAACTATATCCTTCAAACGTTTTGCATATTTTGGCACACTTTGCAGAATGTATACAAGAAAAAGATTCACAAGAACCTGCTTCAGAAGATCTAAGAACTTCCTATAACTCACCTCCTCTTGATCCTTCCTTACCCTTTGAGGAAAGGGTAAGGGCAGGGTCTTCTTGTCCACATGAATTTCATCACTTTCTGCTTTATCTTTGATTTCTTTCTCTGTATTGTCTTTGGTACTGCCATCAATAATTGTGGGACTAACCGACTCCTGAACTATCTCCTTAGTTTGTATCCCGCTCCTTGTTAGAACCGAATTTACCTGCTTGGGATTTGTCTCTGTATCACTAGATAATGATCCTTGAGGTCTTGTATTTTGTGCCCCTGTAATTTGTCCCAACTGAAAATTTAAATTTCTCGCAAGCAATTGTTGACTCTTTAACTCAGCTGTAAACTATGCCTGTTGAGTCTTAATTTCAGTTGTAAATTGTGCTTGTTGAGCCATAAACTACTTCATCAATTCCTCTATATTGCTAGATTGAGTAGTCACCTAAGTATTCTGAGATGCCTATTGATTTGGTTGCACTTTTCCCTTGTACTGATTTGCATTTTGCACCTGATTTCCACCCTATAAGAAATTGGGATGGTTTCTCCAGGTGGGATTATAAGTATTACAAAAATTTTGTTGTCCCTGCCGATTTGCATTCCACACATAGTTGACAGAATTCGGGTTAGCCGTGCAAGCATCAGCTAAATGCTTACCACTTCCGCAAACCCTACTCCAAGGATTTGCCTGTTCGACTACACTTGTTGTAGCTTCTGGTTAAGTAACACCCGACTTTATGTTATTAAGTTGATTAATAATATGATTTTGTATGGCTACGATCTGTGTTTGTAATACAGTGAAATGATCTACCTCCAATACCCTTATAACCTTTTTAGGAGTACTCCTTGAGTCTGCATGCCAGTCAAGGTACCCTTGTGAAATCCGATTTAACAGTGTGTATAATTCTTTCTATGTCTTCTCAAGAGTATGTCCACCTGCTGCTGAATCTAAGAGAATCTTTGTATTCGACTCAAGGCCTTCTATAAATGTGTGAATTAAGACATAAATCGATTGATGGTAATGAGAACAGTTTTTTAGCATGCCTTTAAATCTCTCCCATGCTTGGTAGAGATTTTCTCCATCTTTTTGTCTAAATCTCACGATCTCACTTCTCAAATGTGCAGTCTTCTGTGTTGGAAAAAATCAAGTAAGGAACTTCTGAGCACAATCTTCCCATAAAGTGATGGAGAGTGGTGGTTTAGCATGTAACCATATCTTTGATTTCCCTATTAGAGTAAAGGGAAGAGTGTTAATCTGACATAATCAATATTTACCCCTGAAGGAATGTATGTATCACTTATTTCCAGGAAGGTCTGTATATGTTTCTATGGATCATAATATAAAAGGCCATGGTATATCCCCACTGAGGTCAACAGTTGCACCATATTCTTTTTCAGTTCCAATCGACCTCCTGGCTCGGGTTTTTGAATGTTGTTAGTCACATGGTTCGTAAGTGGGATTGCACCCTCACAAATAGGTCTTACAGCTGGTTGAGCAGAAACAATTGGGATAACCAGGGATGGAACATTTTTGGCATTTGGATCAACGGGAGCATTGGGATCAAGAACATTCAGACTTGTAGTTCATCCATTTGACCCTGTTGAGTGGAATATTGAACTCTTCACCTTTGTTGAAAGATTTTCTCTAGTTTTGCAAAAGGATCTACTAGTTCTTTATCTCTCGTCATTCCTTCATTAAGCTAAACCTGCAAAAAATTCGGTCACTAAGATCAAGTTGTTAACTCTTACACTTAATATCAAAAACCAAAAATTTAGCAATTTACTAATTATATTAGGTCCCCAACAACGACACCAAAAACTTGTTGCGACTCAGATGCACACGCAAGTGCACGTGATTGTGCTAGTAATATAGTGATTTAGACAATCAGATATAGTTCCCATGAGTACTAAACAACTAGAAATTTAACCAACTTTTAGTTTCAGACAATGAGTATTAGGTGTTGTATATTATAAAGATGATTTTGAAATCGAGAATAAGAATATAAATTAATAAACAAGAAATAAAATTTTATGACTAGAGAAAAGCAAGCAAATGGTAGTAAATAGTTATGATAAGAATTCTAGGGTTGAGGTTTCTTGAACAATCATACAAGTCTCTATTCTTATAGTAGTCCAATTGGTTATCAGGTTATTGGTTTGCAAGGTTTAGGCAACAATCTTGATCTCCCGATCTAAAATCTTTTATCTATTGAATATTGTAGCTATAACTCTCACAGAGATACAACAATTCTTCTAGATTCCTTAAGTAATCTTCTTGCAATTGAACCAAACAAGGCTTCCAGGTATATCCCTATCCTAGATGCTAATTCAAATCCCTTATTTTATAAGAGGATAAGAACCTTGCTCCGTAATTTCCTCGTTCTAATCTATAATTCTTCTCTCGGATTCACATATAAATATAAATTTATTCTAATGGAGGCCAGTCATTAAAATAGTAAGCTCAATAAATTAAGAACAACTCAGGTGATAATCCAAAAAGAGACTACTTTAAAGAATATCAAAGAGTAATTATATTCTTGACCTCAACCCCAGAAAAAGGGTATTTAGACACTCATGTTTGAATTAAACATCAAAATCAAGTCATTAATCATACCCAAAATTTGTCTTGAAGTAAAGTAGTTCAAAAGAAATAATAAGAACCCTAAAAGAAGAATTCTATGTTTTTCTGTCGCTGCTATGCTTTCCAAAAAGTGTTTCAAATTGTGCTCACGTGTTCCTTTTATAGATGGGAAAATTTTACAATTTCTGAAGGCATGACGTGATGCATCGCTAATCGTGTTGATCCAGCCAATGTATCGCATCAACATCTCTCTGTCCTACTGGAAGTCGTCTTTGAAAATCAAACTAAGTCAAAAGCTTCACCACTCGACGCAACGCATTGACATCACATCATATCATTGGAATTCACTCTTCAAAATTTTTCTAATTATCAAAGCCTTAAGCATCCACGCGAAATGTTGATGCACTCATAGAATTCTCTAAGGTACAAAACTTATGCATCAACGCGATGCGTTGACATCGCATCGATGCATTGGAACTTGTTCTTCAGATTTTTTCTATGGCAAAAATCTTGCCAGTCAACGCGACGCGTTCAGATTGCGTCGTGTCACTGGAATTTTTCTCCAGTTCCTTTCTTGCACCTTTTCAATCCTCAGCTACTTTTTTTTTCTCTTTACTCTCATGCATCTCCATATATTTTTGACGTTAATCCACATGATCTTTTGTCTCTTCACTATATGCATCCAATTTTCTTTCAAATTCATGGGAAATTAGTCCTGTATTTCTAATCATGTCTGTTAGCCACTAAACACAATTTAACTCACACTTTAAGATAATTATTACACTTTTTATTCTCAAAACAAGTCTAAAAATTGGTAAATAGCAGTGTTTGGACATATTAATACACCCAAGATCAACTTTGTTGATGGTTGATTAGATGTTAAATTTGATTTTGTTGATAAAATTGATTGGTGGGATGTATTAGAGAGAGGGTTTGATATGGAATGTAGCATAAATATGTTGTAATTTTTTTTTTACAAAAATACCATCGAAACCAACCACTTGTGATCGGTTTTAGAAAAAATAACCAGAAAAATCGACCACATGTGGCTTGTGTATGAATTTTTTATAAAAGAGACCACATGTGGTCACTTTTATATAATTAACTAATTTTTTTTTATAGACGATTTTGTTAAAAAAATTATTAAATAAGCAAAAGAGACCATATAAAGCGACCACATATGGTCACTTTTTATAAAATTTAATTATTTCTTAAATAAAAGTGACCACTTATGGTTGGTTATCTAAAAATGAATTGTTTAAATGTGTATATATCCAAAAGCTACCACTCATGATCGCTTTTTAAAATTTTATTTAATTGTATCTACAAAAGCGACCACATATGGTCCTATTCTTATTTTTATTTAATTAATTAATTTTAGTAAAAGTGATCACATGTTGTTGCTTATTATAAATTTAATTATTGTAAAAGACACCACATGTGGTCTCTTTCTTATATTTATTAATTAATTTATTTCAATAAAAGTAACCACATGCGGTCTTTTTAATATATCTATTAATAAGTTTAATAAATTTAACCATATGTGGTCTTTTTTGTGAAAATTAATTAGTTGATATTTATTTTAATATATATATATATATATTAATAAAAGTGACCACCTATTTTTCCGTCGTTGGAAAAACCAGGGCCTGACCGTGACGAGTATCTCAAGTCCCATGTAGAACGGAAACTATCCCTGTGCACTAAACCAAACAACACAATATCCCCAATGTTGTAAGAATTCTGAACATATAACAAGATAAGTTCAAATAATAAAGGGTATCTCTATAACCGATGACCATCGACCAAACAAAGTAACCGACCAACATCACCTAAGTCCACAATAGTCTAATAAAGCCTTCTAGCGCACGAACCAAAAAGCCAGTGTTGGTCAGGTCATGTCCCCCACTATGACAGTTGACAATGAGAATGAAAATGAAAATGTTAATGATAATTAAACTCTCAGTTCTAGTCTATAATAAGAACTTATGAAATGTCTAAGTCTTACACAGTATTCAAGCTCACCACTTCATCATTACTAACCAACGAACTGAGCCGATCTACCTAACTCTACGCAGGAAAAGTATACTTTCCTTCGGACCCTGCATTACATAGGGATACAACGTTTGGAGATGGTTAGTGGGGTAACCAGTAGCATGATACTCAATGATAAGGATAACATAATGTCATGAGCAATAGTTCAACATTATTCTAAACCAATGCACATAAGCAATGATTATACATATATATAAATCACATGCCGGGATAGGGAACAAGGCTTAACACGCACTTTAAAACTTTATCCTTGGCTGCGTAGCTTAACTGTCATCGTATAATAGTACCCATAAGCTATATGGACCTCAAATATCACTACCTGGATGGTCCCTAGTGCGTGTAGCCACACGAATTAGAGAAAGATCATTTATATATATGCGGGGGACTCTAACCTCTCAATCACATACTAAGATGACTTAAGCACCCGATCATGTAATGTAGTATGGGGACTCTAACCTCCCAATCATGTAACTGTGATAGTAATGTGGACTCTAACGACCTGGCCAAAAGCAAAAGGGGACTCTAACCCCAAGCCTTTCCAACCCCCGCATCAACTAGTATGGTTTCTAGTATTAGTCCCTTAGGACTGCCAATTTCATGACAAACTAAACAACTATCTTTTAAGCCTAATTTAAAATAATTATCACATATTCCCATTCATTGATCCATATTTCACATTAAGTAATACATTATTGGTATCGTCATACCAACTACACTTGCAAGGTAGCAACAACATGCCAAAACAATTACATTACTTGGGGGAATTCATATCCCCCTTGGTTCAAATATTCCATAGCTTGTGAAAACACAAAACCACAAGGGTCAATTCAAAACCATTATGCAATAGTTCTAGTATAATTCAATTCCCTTATTTCTCATAATTAAAACCAATTTCACAATATGGGGTTGGCGTCATAACCACTGAAGAAGTTACAAGTTCTGGGAAGATCAAAATTCCATAGTTCATTAACCATACCCATGCACCCAAAAGTTCAAAACCATAATTAAAGCAAGAGTAATCATATTTAAACCATAGGAAAACATTGTTCAATCAATAAGAATTCAAAACCCTCAACCCTTGTTTCAAAACCAATATCAATATCTCATGAAAAATACTTTAAATTATATGTTTTTAACAAATTAATAATAAGTAAAGAGTAACATGCCTGAAATACCAAGTTTTACTGAAGGAATTCAACCCTTGAGCCTTGGATGGCCTACTTCTTGGAAACCCTAAGTATGACTTCTTGAGAGAATTTGAGAGAGAGGATAGTGTGATTAGATTGAGTTATGGTTAAGAATTGGGTCCCAAATAAGATTATAAGTCATGGGTTATCAATGGGACAAGAGGGAAATATCTAAATTTCCCTCATTATAGGTTAGAAAAATAACTCATCAGTCACTATGGGTGACCTTAAGACTCAAAGGGTCATCCTAAGACTCGAACCATAAATTTGTAGCCAAACCTGAACCCTCTTAGGCTCATCACAGTGAATCTTACGACGAGTACCCTACGTCTTATAAAGAGACATTATGACTCATAGGGTCAAGTCATAGTCTTGAAAGTTTCAATAGGGGCATATTATGAAATACCCTTCTAACGACTTGTTAGGAGTCTATAAGACTCATTAAGTTAAGTCGTTATCAAGGTAGTGACTTATAAAAGACCTTCTGTGCTCATTACGACTGGGTCCTATGACCCATAAAGATATATTATGACTCTTCAGGTGATTTGTTGCTAGGGAAGAAATCTTAGAACTCAGAAAATTTTCAAGGATAAAGAACTCGAAGCGTTACATTAAAATTAGCTCTTCTTAGGTTCTTTGGTGCATCAGTTGGATGTGTATAAGTTCTTGATTGCTTGTCAGGATAGGCTCTGCAATTTAGGTCTAATTGAGGCTCGTGGTATGTATTACACTACTTTCTAATTGGACTCTGTCGTACAACATTAGTGGAGAAGTTATCTTGATTCAAGTCCAGCTAGATCTTCTCTTTTGACATAGATCCAGTTCTCCGAGATCTTTGTAGAGAAGTATGTTCCCTGAAGTCTTAGGGATTATTTAAGGGATTAGTTCTTGAGGTTAGAGCAGGTCTTTATGACTGTTGTGGAGAATGAAGTTTGATTTATGAGTGTGCTAGGCATGATACTTCTATTCTGACTACTGAGTATATGAGGATCCATTGCTTTGTTCGAGGATTAAGACTTCCTCTTCGCATGTCTACACAGAGTCTAGATGCTGCAGGTAGGTCTTTTATTAAGGTTTCTAATCATTCTAGATTATGGAAGAATGTATTGCAAGGTTTGTAGGGGGTGAGATAAGAGGTTACAATATCAGGGTAGGTAAAATAGGAGCTATAGTTGCTCCCAGTTCAGCAACAGTGGTTCTCAAGATAAGTACCCTCTGCTTTATCCATATCAGTATCAACGTCAGTCTAGTAGACATATTTAGTCCGCACTACAGTTTACCACTGGAGGATAGTCTACCTCCAGAAACCGTCCAGACCCTATGAGTTCCTGGTGATGTCTTTCGAGTTGCCTAATACACCTGCAGCCTTTATGAGCTTGAAGAATGGTATCATTACATAATTCTTGGATTTTTTCATAATTATGCTAATTGATGATATCCTAGTCTACTCCAAGAGTAAGGAAGAGCATGTAGGCCACCATCACCTAGTTTTTGGGATTCTAATAAAATACCCAAGGTTTTATTTTTTAGAAATTTCCTGGGTTTTGGACTTCCTAGACATTATAAGACTCAACATACTAGTCATATGGTGGGTGTATGGGTTAGGTTACCCAATCGTATGTTGTTCAGTGTTGGTTGGTATTGAGTAGTTGAGTTTCTGGTATGGGTACAACTAGGAGGGTACAAGTCATATAGTTGTTTATGTGTCGCTGGGGTGGGTTTTCCTTCACTTAATTTGTAACATAGTAATTGAACTTGGATATGAGTACGAGTGGCTCACCATGAATCATAAGGATAGGGTACGAGTGCTATGGTCCAACTCGTATATTGGGGAGTGCGCAACCTCTCTTGATTCTATTATGGGTACAGGTTTGGGATTCTGATCGTACGCTTGGGTACGAGTTGATTTTGTGGTCGTATGTTGGACAGCATTGGGTTTCAATGGATGCCTAGGGTACGAATGGTGGGTACGACTCATATGGTAGGTATGATTGAAGGGGGTACGATCATACCTTCCCATAAAAAATTTATACAATTTAAGTTGGGGGTAATTTAGACATTTTCCCTCTTAACCTGTTCAGTTCCCACAACTTATAACACTCTTGAGACATTATTTAACCTATTTCCAATCAATCACACTCCCTTAAATACTCTTAAATTCTATCAAGCCTCTTGGATCAAGGATGGATAGGGTTTCATTAATAGGATCAATTTGGGGCATCCAAGGGTTGTTTCCCTCTCCTTTCTTTGTAATCTAAGGCAAGTTACTCCTCCCTCATTATTAGTTCAACTAAAGGCATGATGTTATGTATGGTTTTCATGGCATAAATATGGTATGCTTTGGGGTTTTGAATATATGTTGGGGTTTTTTGTTATAAATGGTTAGTTATGGTTTTACCATGTCTTATTTATAAGTTTCTTGCTTTATTCGTGGTTTGCACATGTGGTTACATGGGAATGGTTAATTGGTACATGGTTTAGGCTTTAGAAATAATATGTCTCCAACATGTTTGATAAAATGCCTATGAGAATGATTTTGTTACATTATTGAACTTTTCTTGAAAACTTTGCATGGTATAGAGTGGTAATGGAACCCTTAATTGGTTTGGAAGGTTTTGAATAGTTTTAAATAGTTAAATGGTAAGGTCTTAGAGGTCATAGTTATAGTCTAACTGAAAGTCTTATGGGGTACATGGGAATCCCCCAAGAAAGTACAATATTAAACTAATTTTGTGGTACATGGGAATTTCCCAAGAAAACTTAATAATATAATCTATGGGTACATGAGAATCCTTAGACTATAGGGTTTGCTAAGGACATTGATTGCAAGATATAGTTGGTATAACGATATCTCTTCCTATTTCCTTTGTTAATAATAAATTGAATTAGTGATTTGGTTGTGTGCTAATGGTTTAAATGGGGCAATAATCGCAGGTTGTGATACCTAACCGTAAAGGCATGAGTCCAATAGACGGACACTAGAAACACATGTTTCCTGACCTGAGGATTGGTAATAGAGACCATAGATGATACTTATGAAGTACACGGGAATCCCTTAAGTTACACTTATATATATTTTTCATGGAGAACGAAGGGTACACGGGAATCCCCTACTCCTATGTTATCTCTGGTTCGTGTGGGCACACACACTGGGGATAATTTCGGGGGTAATACTGGACCTATATAGCCAGTGGGTGGTTCTAGGATGGTTAAACTACACATACACATATAATGGTTTTAAAGGCATGCTAAACTTGATTCATTTCACCGGCATGAATTATATATATATATATGTAAGGTTATGAATGCATATGGTTGTTTACTTGGCTTTAAAGGTTGTCATTATTTTATCCTTATCCTTAGTACTTGCTAGCGTTCACCCGCTAACCTATCTTCAGGCGATTGTATCCTAACACGATGCAGCAACTAGTCGTTCATATCCTCCTGCCCAGTGATTCAATTCGGGATTATCTTATGTTTGATTGAAGCGGTGAGCTTCCATACTCTAGAAGGCTCCATTTCATGTCATGGACTTCATTGCACATTTTGGTCATTTCGTGATATTTTTTTTGCTATGGTCAATAACATGTCCCGACCGAATATTATTTTACTTTCAGATATAGTCTTTGTGGGACTACTATGGGTTGGTATGGGCAATGTTGATATTGGTGTCATCCTTGTAATTGGTATTGGTATTAGGGCTGACACAGGTTGATAGTATTTGATTTATGATTGTTCCATTTTTTTTGGATTATATATATATAAACACATTGGGTTATTGTCTTGGTTTGGTTGGTTATTGGACAGATTGTCTTGTTTGGATTCGTTTAAAAAGTAGAATTATCTCAAAGTTAATATATCTACAAATATGCTTTCTTGTCATATGTTCAAAATTTATTTGACTCAGGGCATGCGTTTGAAGGATGGGTTGGGTATCGGTGGTAGTCCCTAATCCAGGTTGGGCTTGGGATGCCTATAATGACAAGTCCTCAGTTTAGGTCATTTCAAGTTGGTATAAGAGCTTTAGTTTAATGATCAATTGGGAGTCCAAAAATCCATGTCTCATAGAGTCTCTTTTAAGGGTGAGTAGCACACCACACTCATAAGGAAGAGGCTATAAGGCATTTAGGAACTGTTTCTCTTTCTTGTGTTCTATTTTTAAGCTTTAGAGTATAAGTCCTAGAATCTTCTTTAACCCCTATTTGTCTGCTTTTTAGATCATTCCTCGATAATCTAAAGTTCGTGAAACTCTCCTATCCCAATTGGGGATGATGTTGATAAGATAACTCTTCTCATGGGATCCATACACAGTCTAGGGGTCCAGTCCCTGATTTCTTTAGAGTTCTATTTGTACCCTCTAGTCCTTCTCAGGTTGATGTGACAAATATTGAGTTTCGTCTGTTGATTCATATGATTGCTCAGTTGGTTGCTTAATAGGTTGAGAGTGGTGCATCTATTAATCCATCTTCTGAGGCCACAAGGATTTGCCAGTTTATGAGGTTGAGTCCTCAAACTTTCACAGTTTTTAAGGTAGAGAAGGATCCTCAGGTTTTTTTAGATTAGATGAAAAATATTTTTAGGATTATATATGCCATGAATATGGAAGGGGTAGAGTTTACTACCTACCAACTGAATGTATGCCATGAATATAGAAGGGGTAGAGTTTACTTCCTACCAACTGAATGTATGCCATAAATATGGAAGGGGTAGAGTTTACTGTCTACCAACTGGAGAATATGGCGTACCAATGGTATGAGGAATGGGATAGGGCTTGGGGTGATATTGAGGAGTTGCCTTTGTGGGAGTCTTTCTACAATGCATTTTTAGACCACGTCTTTCCTCAGTTGTTGAGGGAAGTAAAGGAAGAGGAATTTGGTAATTTGAAATAGGGTTAGATATCGGTTAAGGAGTATGCCTTGAATTTTTACTAGTTGTCTTAGTATGCTTCAGACATAGTGTCAGATATGAAGGGTCCAAGATGAGATAGTTTGCCTCAATACTGTCTCGTGAGTTAATTCTTTAAAGTAAGTCTGCCTTGCAGATCAAGGACATGGACATCTCTAGGTTGGTTGTTCATATGCAGAAGGTAAATGGGAAAAAGAAAAAAACATGCTGAGGTAGCACAGAAGCAGGGTAAGAAGTTTAGGAACTCTGAGTAGGGTGGTGGCAGAAAGAAAAATGGTAGGGATGGTGGTAAGTGGCAAAAGAAGAAGTTTGGGAGTCTTGGTTATTTCTCCATAGCTAATGCTCCCTACCCGAAACCATCTGGTGATAGGCATAAGTAGGGTGGTGATAAATTTAGGGCACAAGGTGCCCAATCTCGGGCTAGTGGGGCTCAGTCGTCTTCATCATGTCCTTCTTCTAGGTTCTTGTGGTAGGTTGCATCAGAGTTTCTATGATAAGGGTAGGGATAGGTGTTTCAAATGTGGTCAGCCAGTCCATATACTTAGAAATTGTCCAATTGGTAAGGTTCCTTCGGGAGAACACAGGATTTTGGTTGTCTCTTCATCTTCTCCTGCACCAAAAGGTACTGCTTTTGCATCTTTTACTGCTGCTAGTATTGGCACAGGACGGAATTAGTTATATGCACTCTCTACTCGACAGGAGTCCGAGGCATCACCTGATGTCATGAATGGTATGTTGAAATATTTCTTCTGTGATGTGTATTGTTTACTTGATCTGGGGTCTTCTCTCACTTATGGTAGTGTATTTTGGTTTTGGTCCTGAGGTTATTTTGGGCCCTTTTTCTGCTTCTACCCCGATAGGTTACTCTGTGGTTTCTAAAAGGGTCTATAGGGTGTGTGTGGTATCTGATGGTAGTAAGGAGACTTTAGTGTACTTATATGAATTAGACATGGTAGAATTTGATGTTATACTAGGTATGAACTAGTTACACTTATGTTATGCGTCCTTAGACTGTCATACCTGTAAGGTTGTTTTTAGGTTCCCTAGTCAGCCAGTTATAGAATGAAGGGTGGTTCCCAAGCTCATAAGGGGGCATTTATATCATATCATAGAGCTTGAAGATTAATATCTCAGGGATGTCTCTATCATTTAGTTTGGGATAAAGATTCTAACTCAAAATGTCCTTCCTTTCATTCTATTTTGATAGTTAATTAATTCCCCTAGGTCTTCACTGATGACCTCCCTGGCTTTCCTACTGATAGAGAGATCAAGTTGTTGATTGATCTGGTTCCGTACACTCGTCATATTTATATTCCCCCTTATAGAATGACTCCGACTAAGTTATAGGAACTCAAGGAGAAAATTAAGGATCTCTTGGATAAGGGTTTCATCCATCCTAGTGTTTCCCCATTGGGCGACTAGTGTTATTCATGCGTAAGAAGGATGGTTCCCTTTGGATGTGTATTGACTATCGGTAGTCGAATAAGGTGATAGTTAAGAAAAAGTATCCTCTTCCTAGGATAGATGACTTGTTTGATCAGTAACAAAGTGTCAAATTTTTTTGTAAGATCGATCTTCGATCCAGGCATCATCAATGTAAGATTAGGGAGGTAGATATATCAAAGACAACTTTCCGTACTTTGTATGGGCACTTTGAGTTCTTGGTGATTTCTTTTGGGTTGACCAACGTTTCGGCATCATTTATGTTTTTGATGAATAGGGGTTTCCATCAATTACAGGATCAATTTGTAATTGTTTTCATAGATGACATTTTGGTGTACTCTAAGAGTGAGGTGGATCATACTAATCACATCCATATTTTGTTGTAGATCTTGAAGGAACTGTAGTTGTATGCAAAATTCTCAAATATTGTCACCTTTTTGGGTCTTATTATTTCTAGTAAGGGGATCATGGTGGATCCGCCAAAGGTTGCAGTGGTTAAGAAGTGACCTAGACGCAAGACTCCAACTGATATTCAGAGGTTTTTGGTTTTATCTGGTTAATATAGGAGATTTTTGGAGAGTTTCTCGACTATAGATACCCCATTGACTAAGTTGACTCAGAAGAAGGTAAAGTTCTTGTAGTCTGATGCTTGTGAAGGGAGTTTTGATAAGCTGAAGGATAAGCTAACTTCGTCTCCAATTTTGACTTTGCCTAAAGGCACCGAAGGGTTTGTGGTCTACTATGATGTGTCCTGAGTGGGACTTAGTTGTGTTCTGATGCAACATATTAAGGTAATAGTCTATGCTTCTAGGCAGTTGAAGGTACATCAAAAGAATTATCCAACTCATGATTTAGAGTTTTTAGCTGTGGTGTTTGCATTTGAAAATTTGGCGGAACTATTTATATGGAGTATGCATGGACATCTTCTCGGATCATAAGAGTCCGCAGTATGAGTTTACCCAAAATGATCTTAATCTAAGGTAGAGGAGATATCTTGATCTTCTCAAGGACTATGACATGAGTCTTCACAACCACCTAGGTAAAGCTAACATGGTTGTTGATGCTCTTAGCAGGTTATATATGAGGTGTTTAGCTCATGTGTATAAGGAGAAGCGGGAGTTAGTGAAAGACATTCAATGATTGGCTAACCTTGGGGTTAATATCTTAGACTATGAGGATGGTGGTGTATTGGAGAAGGAAGTAGTGCGATTATCTCTTGGTGCAGAGATCATGGAGAAACAAATTCTAGATCCCATCTTAATGAAAATATGAGTGATGTAGGTGGGAAAAGGTGATGGTAATTGAGGTTAGTGGTGATGTTACCTTGTGGTACAAAAATAGGTTATGTGTTCCTGATGTCAATGGGTTGCGAGAAAGGATTTTGGCCAGAGTACATGAATCACACTATGTAGTTCATCCTGGTTCGACGAAAATGTATTATGACCTTAATAAGAAGTATTGGTGTAGTAGTATGAAGAGAGATGTGGCTGATTTTATGGCCAAATATATGGTGTTCCAATAAGTGAAAGTTGATCACATGAGGCCTGAAGGCTTATATCAAGAAATTGAATTGCCTAAATGGAAATGCAAAGTAATCAATATGGATTTTGTTACCGGTCATCCTCGGTCTTGGAACCAATTAGATTCGATTTGGGTCATTATGGATAGGATGACAAAATTGGCTCACTTTTTTCTAGTAAGGACTAAATTTTTGGTTGAGGATTATGTAAGGTTGTACCTCAAAAAGATTGTGAAGCTGCATGGGGTACCTATTTCTATTATCTCTGATTGTGGTAAACATTTTTCATCTTACTTGGTGGTTATTTCAGAAAGAGTTGGGGACTAAGGGTAGTCTGAGTACTGCTTTTAACCTACACACGGATTGGCAAGCAGAGAGGACTATTCAGATATTAGAGGATATGTTTGGTGCATCTGTGATGGACTATAGTTATAATTGGATTGAGTATCTACCACTTGTAGAGTTTGCTTACAGTAATCGTTACCATTCTAGTATTGGGATAGGTCCTTTTGAGGCATTGTATGGTAGGAGATCTAGATCTCCTATTGGATGGTTCAATTTTGGTGAGGGAAATATTTTTAGTCTGAACTTAATTTATCAGGCTATAGAAGAGGTGAAGGTGATTCGAGATTGACTTAAGGCTTCCCAAATTTGCCAAAAGTCCTATACGGATGTAAGGCACAGGAACAGGCACTTGGAGTTTTAAGTAGTGGATAAAGTATTCCTAAAGGTGTCTCCTATGAAGGGAGTGAGTCGGTTTGGGAAGAAAGGGAATCTCAGTCCCTAGTATGTCGGTCCTTATGTGATTTTGAGAAGTGTTCATAATATTGATATGAATTAGAGTTACCTTCTAGTTTGAGCTACATTTATACAAGGTTTCATGTATCTATTTTGAGGAAATGTGTAGGTGATCCATCTCAAGTAGTGCCTATCAAGGGTATTGTTATTTCAGATTCACTTTCCAGTAAGGAGATCACGATTGAGATCTTGTATCGTCAAGTTTGTCGGTTATGAACCAAGGATGTGGCCTCAGTAAAGGTTATATGGAGTAACCATAAGGTGGATGGGGCTACTTATGAAGTGAAAGAGGACATGATGTTTAAGTATCCACATTTGTTTTCCAACACGAATATTCGTGCTTAAGGTATGTGTTCTTCATGACATCCCTGTTTTATGGTTTTGATTAAAAAAAGAGATTGATTTCTTTGCATGATGTTTTTTAACATGGTTAAAAGTTGGAATGGGGGTGTTGGGATGTAAATCATGCTTATACTACCTTGTTTCATCACTCGAGGATGAATGATCCAAGTAGGGGAGAATTGAAATACCCAAGGTTCTGGTCCTTAGAAATTTCCAAGGTTTTGGACTTTCTGGACAACATACGACTCATTATATAGTAATATGGTGTGTGTATCATTCAGGTGACACAGTCGTATGTTGTCAAGTATTGGGTGGTGTTGGGTGGTTTAATTTTTTTTATGGGTACAACTAGGTAGGTACGAGTCGTATGGTTGGTGAAGGGTCATTAGGGTGTGTTTTCCTTTACTCAATCTAAAATTTAGTAGCTTAACTTGGATCTAAGTACGAGTCGCACACCATGAGTCATAGGGATAGGGTACGAGTGGTATAGTCCAACTCGTATATTGGGTAGTGTCCAACCAATCTTAATTCTCTTAAGACCCCATGACTTATAACACTCTTGAGATATCATTTAACCTATTTACAATCAATTAAACTCTCTTAAACACTCTCAAATTCTCTTAAGGCCCTTTGGTCAAGAAATGCTAGGGTTTTATCAATACGATCAATTTAGGGCATACAAGAATGGTTTCTCTCTATCTTCTTCATAATCTAAGGCAAGTTACTCCTCCCTCATTGTTAGTTCAACTAAAGGAATGATTTAATGTATAATATTCATGACATAAATGTGGTATGATTTTGTGTTTTGAATATATGTTGGGGGTTTGGTTATAAATAGTTAGTTATAGTTTTCCCATGTCTTATTTATGGTTTTCATATTTAATTGGTAGTTTGTATATGTGGTTACATGGTAATGGTTAATTGGTACATGGTTTTGTCTTTGGAAACTGTATGATCCCATCATGTTTGATAAAATGCCTATGAGAATGCTTTTGTTACATTGTTGAACTTTTATTAAACACTTTGCATAGTATAGAGTGGTAATTGAACCGTAAATTGGTTTGGATAGTTTTTAATTGTTAAATGGTAAGGCCTTGGAGGTCATGGTATGGTCTAATTGAAAGTCTTGTGGGGTACATAGGAATCCCCAAAAAAAGAACAATAATGAAATACTTGTGGGGTACATGGGAATCCCCAAGTAAACTTAATAATTTAATCTATGGGTACATGGGAATCCCTTGTCTAAAGGGTTGTCTTAGGACATTGCTTACAAGCCATTGTCTGTATGACGATACCACTTCTTATATCCTTGTTTAATAATAAATGGAATTGGTTGTTTGGTCGTGTCCTAATGGTTTTAATTTGGCAATAATGGCGGGGTGTGATAGCGAATTGTGAAGGTTTAATTCTAATAGATGGACATTGGAAACTCATGTTTCTGACATGAGGATTACTCATAGAGACAATATATGATACTTATGGAGTACACGTGAATCTCCTAAATTACACTTGTATATATATATCATGGAGAGCAAAGGGTACACAGGAATCCCCTACTCCTATGGTTCTTCGTTTTGTGAGACTACTTGCATCGGGGCCCGTTCAGCGGGTAACACTGGACCATATAACTCATAGGCTATTCTAGGATGGTTAAGCTACACATACCCAGGTTAATGGTTATAAAGGCATACTAAACCCGGTTCCCTTCCCCGATATGGATTTTTATATATATATGTATGGTTGTGAATACATATGCTTGTTTACTTGACATTAAAAGTTGGCATTATTTTATCCTTATCCTGAGTACTTGCTAGCGTTCACCCGCTAACCCGTCTTAGGATGGCTGTACTTCTAATGCTCAGTGTTTGGATTCGGGATCAACTTGTGTTGGATTGAAGTGGTGAGCTTCCACACTCCGGAAGGATCCATTTAATGTCATGGACTTATTTGTACATTTTAGTCATTTCATAGACTTTGGTTTAGGCTATGGTCAGGGGCATGTACCAACCGGATATTGTTTTAATTTTGGATAGAGACTTTATGGGACTACTATGGGTTGGTATGGGTGGTGTCAGTATTGGTGTCAGCCTTGTCATTGGTATTTGTGTTGGCGCTGACATCGGTTGGTAGTATTTGATTTATGATTGTTCCAGTTTATTTTGGATTATACATATATATAAACACATTGGGTTATTGTCTTAGTTTGGTTGGTTATTGGATGAATTGACTTGGTTGAGTTGGTTTATGAAGTAGACTTATTCCAAAGTCAGTATATCTACAAATACATTGTCTTGTTATATGTTCAGAATTCATATGACTCAAGGCATGCATTTAGAGTTTGGGTTGGGTATCGGGAGTAGTCCCCGATCCTGGTTGGACCTGGGATGCCCATCACGACAAAGCCCTAATTCGGGTCGTGTCATGTAAGGGAGAAACGACTATTTATTATGTTTTTGAAATATGATTTCTAGTTATTATTAGTGATCTTTTTGGGGTATGTGGTTTCTGAAAAAGGGGTGATAGTGGATCCCTATAAGATTGGGACAGTTAAGAATTAGACTCGACTTTGTTTAGTGACTGAGGTAAGGAGCTTTATGGATCTTACTAGTTGATACCACAGGTTTGTTAAGAATTTTAAATCTGTTGCAGTGCAACTGATAAGATTGACTCAAAAGGAAATGCTATTTGTTTGGTAATATCAATGTGAGGATAGATTCCATAAGATCAAGACACTCTTGCCTACAACACCTATCCTTTTATTATGCATTGAATGTAAAGACTTTATGGTATTTTGTGATGATTTATTTTTGGGATTGGGTATTGTGTTGATGCAGGGTAGGAATATCATTGGCTATGCTTTGAGGTAATTGAAGACTCATGAAAGGAACTGCGCAACACATGACCCAGAGTGGGTAACGATGGTGTTTGAATTAACAATTTGGAGAAACTATCTTTTTAGAGTCAAGTGTGAGGTTTTCATAAATCATCGTAGCTGCAACACATATTCCTTTAAAGGTATTTGAATCTAAGATAGCATAGATGGATGAAATTTTATAATGATTTTGATGTAACTATTTAGTATCAACCAGGTAAGGCCAATGTGGTGACAGGTTCATTAGGCCAAAAAGTTGTATGTATGGGTAGTTTTGTCATTCTTGAGGGTTTCTAGGTGAACTTTAGATAGAGAATTTTAAACTCTAGCATATCTGAGCATGTAATTTTGTCTCTTAGATAGGGGTGGTATGTTGGCTAGTGTGGAGGTAAAGTCAACATTTGTAGATCATACTAAGGCCAAGCAATTTTAGAATAATAAACTTAATGCACTTTAAAGTTAAATGGTATGTGGGGAAGCAACGGATACTACCCTTGACATACGTTGGGTGTTTGGTTTAATGGAAGTATTTATGTTCCTTAGTCTAAGGATTTGATTCATCAAATACTTTTAGAGGTCCATGGTCACATTATTCTATTCATTTGGGTATGACCAAGATATACCTGATTTGAGAAAACTTATTAGTGTCCCGGGATGAAGAGGGACATACTGGATTATCTATCCAAGTGTCAAAATTGTAAGTTTGTGAAGTTTAACCACTAAAGGCTTGGGCAGTTGCTTCAAAGGATTTTTATACTTATATGGAAATGGGAGAACATTGCTATGAATTTTGTAGTGGGTCTTCTAAAACTTTGGGAAGGTATGACTACAGTTGGGTAATAATGGATAAGTTGACCAAATCAGCTCATTGTTTGCCAATTGGTGTAGACTACAACTCTCAATATTTAGCTAAAATATACGTCAAGGAAATTGTAAGACTTCATAGGGTGTCACTTACCATCATTTCTAAAAGAGATGCAAAGTGCACTTCCAGATTTTGTGGCAGGTTGCATGAGGAGTTGGGAACCAAGCTTGTATTTATCATGACATTTATCATTAAATTGATGGGTAGTCAAAATGAATGATTCAGGTTTTAGATGACATGTTGAGGGATTGCGTGATTGATTTTGTTGGTCATTAGGACCAGTTTCTTCCATTATATGTATTTTCATACGATAAACTATCATTTCAGCATTGATATGGCACCATTTGAGGAATGGAAGGAATTATATGTCACCTATTAGATGTTTGGAGATTGGAGATGTCAAAATATTAGGCACTAACTTGGTATCTCAAGAGAAAGTAAGGATCATTAAAACTAAGTTGTTGGCTGCTTAACGTAGGAAGAAGGAGTATGTAGACCGTAAGGTAAGAGACATAGACTTCAATGTTTGGGAGAAAGTTTTTATTAAGGTGTATCCTATAAAGGGAGTCTTTAGGTTCGATAAGAGAGGTAAGATCAAACCTCGGAATATTTGTACCTTTGATGTTCATGAATAGGTAGGTCCGGTCGCATAAAGCTTAGCTCTACCACAGGGAATGTTGAAAGTCCATCTGGTATTTCAATTCTCTATACTCACGAGGAACAATGGAGATGGAAACTAGATTATGTGGGACTCAATTCTTTGATATTAAGACTTAGCTTATGAGGAGGAACTGGTAGCAATTCAAGACGGGGATGTTTGAAAATTAAGGAAGAAGGAAATTTATTTTGTTAAAGTTCAATAGAAGAATCATCTGGTTGAGGAAGTCACTTGGAAAACCAAGGACATGTGGGAAAATTATCCAGAATTGTTTGAGGATACATGTACTCTTTTCTCTCCCATTTTTAGCCTATTTTTGCATTTGATCATTCGGGAAGAATGATGGGTAATTTGGTGCCTATTGAACAACCATTTATTTCTTTATGTATAAATGTCCCATTGAAATTTCAATGTTAAAATTATTTTGGGTTTTGAAGTTATAAATTTCAAGATAGGTTAGTTTCACATGAAATTAGAGTGATGTTTGGTTTAAGGAAATCCAAAAATGATTTGGGTGTGTTTGATTTGATTTTTAGTTAGCTAAAAATTGAATTTGGGTAAGTAGAACTCCAGGAATTAATCTTAGCATAAATGGGAATTATTTGGAATCTCCTTGGTTTTAGGTGTAATACAAAAAGTGGTGGCATTTTTGGGCTATACTAGACATTCTATCCCATCAATGCTACTAGATGGCCCACCACTATAATGACCACCACAATATGTAAAAAATTCATGCTATAGCGGCAGTCAAACTTGGTCAGCGCCTGCTATAGCGGAGAAAGACACAGTTTAATTAAATTGTTTTCCCCAAAATAGTTTATTTCTATAAAATTCATTTTGGGACAAAATAGAGGCAATTTTGGGTGATTTCCACTAGATTTTCTTTGATTGGCTTAGTATAGGTAAGAAATTCATCCCCACTAACTTATAATTGATCATTATGCCTTAGAATTGCTAAATTACAAAGTTTAAGAAGGGTTTTAGGGATGATTTTTATTATTTTCTCATGCAAGGGCGTAAATTATGTGATAAGATAATGGGTTTTGATTATTTAAGGTTAATTTACCCTTGCATTTTTTTATCCATTAATTAATATATGTAATTGGTAGTTTTAGGTGCATTACGGTAGGAAATACCTAGAACAGGATAGGAATGATCATGAAATTGACCTTAGGGGTTTCGTATAATTCCCAACATAGTAGATCATTTCATTAATTATGTGTTTATGTGCATGTCCCGACCAAAATCAAGTTAAAATTGCATGAAAGGGTAAGGCTACATCTTAGAGGAGTTGTGCAAGCTTGGTTCAAGATAGGTGATGGTATTGTAGCTTAATTCGATTTGTGCTATATATGTATATTAACTACTTTGTAGTGTGGCTCGTTAATGCATGTTGTTTGATATAGTCAATGCAAATGATTTTAATATTATTGTATAATTTTTGACCCACGTCATCCTGAATGTGGGATGTTTCAGTATTTGGAATGTTCCCATGGGTTATTAGTGAAACAAGGCTGACAAACATTTGAGTTTGGGTTTTAGTACGTGGATGGAAATTTTCTCCTGTAGGTCACGGATAGAGGGTGGACGTATTACCCATAGCGTGAATGTACTATGGTCAGGCGAATTTGATGGTTCCATGAGTGAATTAGGAAATATACTTATACGATTGATAATTATTTAATTTCTTAACTCTTCTTAACTTGTCTTGATTGAATTTTACTTGGTGAAATATTGTTGACTAGGTTGTTTTATTGCTAAATTATTAAATTCTTGTTTGTTATGCTAAGTGAATTTTGTTTAAGCATGGTTTAACTTGTTATACTATGTTTTAGTTAAGTGTTCATATTCTCATTTTGGATTAGCCAAATGAACCTACAAGTACGTTTTTGATTCCTTGTGTGGTGATACTATACCTTTTTTTACTTTTCTGAGTGCAACACATATTCCAACGGCTCCTACGAGACCTCACTTATGATTCCAAGGGCTAGTTCTATATTTCAGGGTGAGCGACATGTTTCGACCTACCATGGAATCTCTCCTTTCTACATAGTTCTTTATTTCTGGACATATGTTTACATTTCAAATTATGGGCTTGCATCCCATTCTTGATATTTTTTAGTAGTTTTAGTACAAACGAATTTCGGTGCCTTGGGGTGGTTTGGTTAAGTATAATGTTCCTTATTTGTTGTAATTTTGTATTAATTTGGGATAGGATATTTCTACTTATGGCTAAGTCTTATTGTCTCCTTAAGTGTTGACTTTGAAACTATTTTTTGGGGAAGATTGTTCTCCCAACGAGTGAGTAGTGTGGGTTCCACTCTTGATGGGGTTGGGTCGTGATAGGTTCTTCCTCTTGCGGCTTACCTTCTAGTTGTACTAGGATATTGATTGATTCTGAGATATCCTTAGATTGTGGTTTTTCAATTTTTGAGCAGGTACATGTTGGTTACTTCCTTTATAATTATGCACAAAATTAGGGATTAGTACATTAACATAATTTTAACATCTCTTTTTTTATGATATCAAAAAGTAACAACTATTAATTTTAACTTCCTTGTTTGGAGTTCATGATCTAGCACTCTAGATTTTTGAGTTATCTTGATACACCCCCTCAAATAGTGTATTCCTTTTCACCGATACTTTCTTCCCTTTTGGCCTAATTAAAAAGAAAAAGATGTGCTAATAATAGAGGACATATAACACGACCCAAAATAGGGCCTAGTCGTGTCGGGTGCCTCAAGACCAACTAGGGTTGGAGACCACCCCCAATACCCCACCATAATTTCCCTACACTATATGTTGATTAAATTCTCTTTTTATATAACATATCAAAATGGAACAACCATAAATCAAACACAGTTAAACGGTGTCAGCCCAAATACCAATACCAATGCCATGGCTGACACAATACCGACACTGCCTATACATAACCAAAGTAGTCCCACAAAGCCTCTATCCAAAATCAAAACAACATCTGATCGGGACATGCCCCAGACCATAGCCAAAACCAAAGTCTAAGAAATAATCAAAGTAGGAATAAAAGACCATAAAATGAAATGGAGCCTTTCGGCGTAGGGAAGCTCACCTTTTCTATTCAAGTCTAAGATATCCCCACATCTGATAACTATACAGTAGGAGTAGTATGGTTAGTTCCTACATATCATGGGGATACAATGACCGAAAAAGGATTAGCTGGTGAACAATAGCATGCACTCAGGATAAGGACAAAATAATGACAACATTTAAAACTAAACAAATAACCATATGCATTGACATCTATACATATATATATCCATGTCGAGAAAGGGATTTACATGCATTTAAAGCCATTAACCTGGGTTTGTGTAGCTTAACCATCCTAAAACCACCCACGAGCAATATGGGTCTATGTTACCCCCCTGAATGGTCCCCAGTGTATGTAGCCGCATGAATTGGAGATATCATATGGGTCATGGATTCCTGTGTATACTTCACCCACCATGATACATATATACAAGTATAACTCAGGGGATTCCTATGTACCCCACAAGAATATTGTCACCATGACCACCCTTATGGAGGCAAACATGAGTTTCTAGTGTCCATCCATCAGACTCACACCTTCACAGTCAGCTATCACAACCTGCAATTATTTCCCAATTAAAACCATTAGCACACAACCAAACCACCGATTCTATAAATTATTAACCAAGGCTATAAGAAGTGGTATCATCATACCGACTATAGCATGTAAACAATGTCCTTAGCCAATCACATAGAGGATTCCCATATACCCCATAGGTTACATTAATAGATTCACCTGGGGGATTCCCATGTACCGCACAATGTTTTAAATAAAAACTATGGCTACCAAGGCCTTACTATTTAGCAATTAAATCCATCTAGCCAATTTGGGTTCCATTACAATATTATATCAAGAAAAGCTTTCAATGAAAGTCCAACTATGTAATAAAAGCATTCTCATAGGCATTTTACCAAACATGTTGAGGACATATAGCTTCCAAATCCAAAACCAAGTACCAATTGACCATTCCCATGAAACCACAAGTTCAGACCATCCTTATAACATGAAAAATGATAAATAAAACATGGGAAAACAATATCCAACCTTTTACAACCAATACCCACAACATATAATTCAAAACGAAAAAATACCCACAATTGAATCATGAAAACCTTTAATTAAACCATGAATTTAGTTGAACTAACAATGAGGGAGGAGTAACATGCCTTAGATTAGGAAGGAGACGGAGAGAAACCACCCTTGAGGGCCTTAATTGACCACCTTGAAGGAAACCCTAGCATTTGCTTTACCCAAGATCTTGAGAGAGATTAAGAGTGTTTATAGTGTCTTTGATTTAGAATAATAGGGTAAATGATATCCCAATGGTGATTTAAGTCATGGGGTCATAAGGGGATAAGAGGGGAAATATCCAGATTATCCCACACTTAAACTGTAAACATCCCGCAGGAGGATACGACTACACCTCCCCCAAATCATACCCATAATATACATGTGGTATCCAACACTCATACCCAAGAAACAATTTCGGACATCACACGCTATCAACTATACGAAACCCTTGCCCAAATCATACCTTCACCATACAACAAGTACGGTGTGAGTCGTACCCTAAGAAAAATCCAAGAGGAATGACACTGGATAATAACGACTATATATTACCACTCGTACCCTGTCATCACGACTCTTATTGAGACAATTATACTCAGAGCCAAGTTAAATTACTAAGTTTCATATTAAATGAAGGACCAACCCATCACCAACCATACGACCCGTAACTACCGAACCATATCCCCACTAAAAACCCAACCACCACACACTGGATAACTTACGAGTTGAGGAACATAAACTGTACCTTATCATTTGACAAGTGCCCCAAATTATATGATATCCAGAAGCTCAAACTCAACAAATTTTCTAAGGGTCAAAATCCAGGGTGTTTGAATTCTCCCTCACTTGGATCATTCTTTCCCAAATAATGGAACTAGGTAGTACTGGAACGACTAAACCCCTTAACACCCGTACGCTTACCATTAAAGAAGAAAGTAAGGATATCAAGGAATTAATCTTTCCTTTAACAAAGTTAAAAAACAAAAGTATGATGAAGAACACATTTCTTCTGTGTGAATTCTCGAAGCAGAAAATAGGAATGGCTACTTGGACTTCATGTCCTCTTCCGCTTCCCAAGTAGCCTCTTCAACCTTGTGATTCCTCTACAAAAACTTTACAAAAGGTACTTACTTGGTCCATAACTGATGAATCTTCCAATCCAAGATCATCATCAGAACCTCCTCGTAAGTCAAAGAATTCGAAATACCAATATCCTTGATAGGCATAATTTTAGACGGATCACCAATGCACTTTCTCAACATAGAAATATGGAATACCGAATTAATGGATCTAAACTAGAAGGAAACTCCAACTCATATACAACCTTACCAACCCTTCTCAACACTAAGTAAGGGAAAAAATACTGAGGACTTAGCTTCCCCTTCTTACCAAACTGCATTACTCCCTTTATGGGAGACACCTTCAAGAAAACACTATTCCAAACCTCAAACTCTAACTCTCTTCACCTCACATCTGCATAGTACTTTTGGTGACCTTGGGAACCCTTAATTCTGCCCCAAATCAGTTTCTTCTATTCCGTAGATTGGTGAACCAAATCCAAGCCAAACATCTATGCCTCACCGACCTCAAACTACCCAATAGGAGACCTACATCACCTACTATAAAAGGCCTTGAAAAGAGAAATCCCAATGCTAGAGTGGTAGATATTGTTGTAAACAAACTCTATAAGAGGTAAGTGCTCAACCCAATTACCATAATATCCAATGACGCAAGCACGAATCATATCCTCCAATGTCCGAATAGTCCTTTCTGCTTGCCTTTCCGATAACAGGTGAAAAACAGTATGTAGACTTACCCTAATCCCAAAACCTTTCTGGAATGACCACCAAAAGTGAGATGTAAACTGTGTACCGTGATCTAAGATAATATAAGTAGGTACCCCATGCAACTTCACAATCTCCTGAAAATACAACCTTGCATAATCCTCAGTCGAGAAGTTAGTCCTCACTGGCAAAAAGTAGGCCAACTTTGTCATTCTATCCACGATGACCCAAACTAAATCAAACTGATTTCGAGACCGAGGAAGATCGGTAACAAAATCCATATTGATTACTTCCCACTTTCATCAAGGAAACTTAATCTCTTGACACAAACCTCCAGGACTTATGTGCTCAACATTCACTTGTTGACATACCATACCATGATACATTTTTGTTGAACTGAGATGGACAACATAGCACAACTCATGCATCTCAACAAAGATTCTCTCATGCATTCATCAATGTTGGGAACACATAATATCCCTTTGTACCACAAAGTACCATCACCTCTAATCTCAAAGGGCATTACTTTCTTCCTGACTACACCATCCTTGATCCTCATCAAGACACGATCTAACACTTTTTTCTCCTTGATTTCCGCACCAAGAGGCAACTACACCATTTTCTAAACTAACTCATCACTATCCTCGGAGTCCAAGAGATGAACTCCAAGGTTAGCCTATAATACCCCATATTATTCTTAGCTCAGTTCAATTCCTAGTTTTATGAATAAGAGGCTTACAACCTGAAAATTTAAATAAGTGTTAGGGACGTAGTCATTTGTAAGGCCTCTTAACTTTGAGGATTTTTAAATTGGTATTCCCGACCCCGATGTGTTGGTTTTTGAGTTAATTCATGCTCAGGGGTGTAAGAAACATGTCTCGGGGAAGTTTGTTTTTTCGTATGAGGTTTGGGGTATGTTTCAATTACAAAACCTGAGAGTCAGTGCGATAGGACCGTGTTATGGTGTTAATCTGATGGCACCTTTACTGCATCGCAGTGAACCTTTTAAACGCATTCCAGTTATAAATTTAAATGTATGATGGGAAATTGTGTCTTTTCCCCTCAATTCAAGTCATCTAATTATGAATTATAATGTACGTCAGTTAGGGAATTATTTGACAATATTCTCCAATCCCCCTCTCAAAGAAACCTTAGTCACCTCCCAAGAACATTAAATTCCATAACTTTCTCTCATAGAAAACCAAGAATTCAAGTTCCCCAATTCGAGAGTATTCAAGAAAGCATCAAGTTTGTGTTTCTTTTTAAAGCTTAAGGGTTTAAGGTATGTGTGATGTTCATCCATGGGCCCTTTTAAACCATGGAGTAAAAAAATACTTTTGATTCTTAATTATGAGATTTTACATGATTATATTAAAAAATTTCATGAATATTTTTTTATTTCAACTCCAAGTTAAGATTATGAATGTTTTCAAGTGGAATGGATTATAGTATGTTTTGAATGTTGTAGTTCCCATGCCATTATCATGAGAGTCAATAAATCCTGAACTTATGATTTTTTTTCATGTACTCATACTATCTCCTCATGTTTAAAAGCATCCCCACGTTAAAGTCTTGATCTCCATATGTTTGATGATATGCCTAAGTGATGGGTTTTGAATGATGATTTCTTATTATGGTTTTCCAAGCTTTTTATATGTCCTTATTGTTATTTTCATTCAGTGCTGGTGGGTTATGATTACCCGATACCTAGTTGGTTACATAAATTCAGTATCTTCAGAATGATTTTAGATAAACTATAAGCACTGTCATTCAGTTAGTTATTTATGATCAGTTGTTTGTTCAGATAAGCTTAGTTTAGTCAAGTAATCAGTGTTAGTTTTGTTAAGAGTAGGATTTAGCACTGAACAAACCTAAGGATGGGGACTCACCCACCAGTTAGAACTAGTCTCTTAGAAGCAGTCCTTAAGTTCCAAAACTATGTAGCCATCATAGGATTATGAGATGTCACCCGCCAGTTTAGGATTGACATTCTCTTAGATTTCACCAGCCAATTTAGGACTGACATTCTCTTAGGGGTCACCCACCTATTTATGACTGACTCCCTAGTCCTTCGGGATACCAGTTGAGTGGATCCACATAGCCAGGTGTTAGTACCCGTGGAATGGTACTGACACCCTTCCAATTGTGTTATAGTTTAGACTCCGATTTGCTCAGATTGGGGCATGTCTGTTAGATGATTCCTCCTAAAATATTAGTTTAGCATTCAGTACAGAATTCAGTTCATGTTTGCTTGACCATAACATATTGACTTCCAGTTATTCAGTTATTAGGTTTAAGTAATTCATTTTACAGATCATTTTAGAAATATTATATTCTTAGACTTCCATTCTAAGAATATTAGTTTTCGTGCATGCATATTCAGTTATCTCATGTTATTCGGTCAGTCATTATTTTATGCATAGTTAACCCATGCATTTTAGCTTAACCTCATCTCATATACCAATACATTCAAAGTACTAACCACATACTTTTTTTCACGCTATGATGTCTTATATCATAGGTTCAGATGTTCAGTTTCTCGACTATATTTAGACAATCTTTCACTTCAACAGCATCAACAGTGGTAGGTCCTTATCTATTGAGGACCTATTATGTTTATTTAAGTAATTTTGCATTTATTTTTAGTACATCATTTGGAGTTAGTTTGGGACTGTCCCATCAACTGATCAGTCAGTTTATAGGCTTTTAGACATTCAGACAGTTAGATCAACAGTTAGTCAGTTTATCAGTCTTATCAGCTGTGTTTCAATATTTTTATCAGATGTTACAGACTTATGAATTTATCATATTTTCAGCATTTAAACCTTATGGAATTATCAGTTGTTTTCCGCACATGTCTTTTATTATCAGTTTACTCAGTGCTCACAGAAGGTACCAGTTCATGCGTTAGCTTGTGGTCACTTATGACCGTAAGCACCGTTGTCACAACTAGGAGGTATCCTCGAGTCGTGAGATAGACAAACGGTGAATTCCCTTCGAAACTCCCACTTATCTACAAGAGCTAAACTCCCCATAGACAACCTATTAAGAGCACCAGCAATCACATTAGCTTTACCTAGATGGTAGTGAAAACTCATGATAATCCTTAAGCAGCTTGATCCATCTACTTTGCTTTAGGTGAAGTTCTTTCTGAGTAAACAGATATTGTAGGCTCTTATGATCGAAAAAGATATCCATATGCATTTAATACAAATAGTGACATCAGGTTTTCAAGGTGAACACCACAATTAACAATTCCAAATTATGAGTCGGATAATTTCTTTCATGCACTTTCAACTAATTGGAGGGATAAGCTATCACATCTCTATGTTGCATCATAACACAACCAAGTCCCACACGGGATACATCACATTAGACCACAAACCCATTAGTGCCTTTAGGAAAATTCAAGATCGGAGCTGAAGTTAGCTTATCCTTCAGATTCTCGAAACTACCCTCACAAGCATCAGACCGTAAGAACTTTACCTTTTTCAGAGTCAACATAGTCAACGGGGCAGTTATAGAAGAGAAACTCTCCACAAACCTCCTATAGTAACTAGCTAAACCTAAGAAACTCCAAATATTGATTAGAGTCATGCGTCTAGGACACCTCTTAGCCACGGATACCTTCTGTGGATCTACTATGATCCCCTCACTAGAAATGATATGACCCAGAAATAATGACAACATTAAATTCGAACTCACATTTAGAAAATTTGGCACACAAATGTTGTTCTTCTAGAGTGTGCAACATAACACAGGGGTGATTGGAATGATCCACCTCACTCTTATAATAAACCCGAATATCATTCAAGAACACGAAGATGAACAGATCAAGAAACTTATGAAAGACCCTATTCATAAAATTCATGAATGCCATCAGGGAATTGGTTAACCCAAAAGACAACCAAAAACTCTAAATGCCCATACCGGGTATGAAAGGTAGTCTTAGGTATATCCTTCTCCCTAATCTTTAACTGACGATACCTGGATCTAAGATCAATCTTGGATAAAAACTTAGCATCTTGCAACTAATCAAATAGCTCATTATCCTTGGAAGAGGATAGTTATTCTTTACTGTCACCTTATTCAACTGCCAATAATCAATGCACATACGAAGGGAACCATCCTTCTTATGCATGAATAACACCGGTACAACCCACGGGGACACACTAGTATGGATGAAACCCTTATATAAAAGATCCTTGAGTTGCTCCTTAAGCTTCTTCAACTTAACTGGAGCCATCATATACGGAGGATTAAAGGTTGGATTAGTGTACAGAACAATATAAATTCCAAACTTAATCTCCCTATCCGAAGGAACCCCAGGAAGGTCATCAGGGAAGACCTCAGGAAATTTATTCACCACAGAGACGGAATGCAAAGAAAGACCTCTTTAACCCAGACTAGATGATAGAGACACCCCTGATTAATCTGCAAAATCTAAGATATTATATGAATTTCCCTTTAGGATCTAGGGAACCACCCATCCACTTAATAACCGACTCATTAGGGAATTTAATGACAACCTTAAGGGACCGACAATATAGAGAAGCGTAGCACTAGTGCAACAAATCCATCTCTAATATAACATCAAAATCTACCATATCTTAAACAAATAGTTCTACCAAAGTTTCTTTACTACCAATAGATACCACACATCCACTATAGACTCTTTTTGCAACAACTGAGTCACCTACCAAGGTAGAAACAAAAAAAGGGTCTGAAACATACTCCAAACCAAAACAAAAAAGTACAACCACAAATGGGGTGACATAAAAGAGAGAAAACCCCAGATCAAGTAAATAATACACATCTTAGGAAAAGAGTTTCAATATACCATTCATGACATTAGTCTATGCCTCAGACTCTTATCGAGTAGTGAGAGCATAAAGATGGTTTCGACAAGTACCAGAACTAGATAGTGTACCCTTTGGTGCTGGAGTTAAAGACGAAGCAACCAGAACCTTCTTTTCCCCTGAAGCAACCTTACCAATAGAACAGTTTCTAAGAATATGCCCTGGCTGACCACAGCTGAAGTACCTATCCCTTCCCTCATCAAAGAAACCCCGATGCATACAACCACAAAACCTACAATAAAGATATGATGGAGCCGACTAAACCTTACTATCCTGAGATTGGGAATCCTATTCCCTAAAGTTGTTGCCACCTTAGAATCATAAATAACCCGGTGACTTTGGATAGGGAGCACTAGCCGTCGAGTAAGATCCAAAGTTGCCCCACTTCTTCTTGGTCTCTTACCACCATCCCTGCCACTCTGATATTGACCACCACCCTCCTCAAAGAATTTGAACTTCTTTCCCTATCTCTCACTTGACTCTACCCACTTCTTCTTTTCTTCCTCTGCCTGCTGCATGTAAATAACCAACCTAGAGATATCCATGTCTTTAATCAGCAAGGAAGCCTTACTTTGAAGGATAAACTCAAGAAATAGTCCTGAAGAGAACTCCCTTAAATGAGCACTCATAGTATACACCATTTTTGGAACATACCGAGATAACTTAAAGAAATACCATTTGTGGGACCTTATATAAAACTTCAAGGCATACTCATTGACTGACATCTTTTCTTGCTTCAAATTAACAAACTCTTCCACTGTAGCTTCCCACAACTTCTAAGGAAAGAAGTAGTCCAGGAAAGCATTGGAAAAATCCTTCCACAATGATGATTCCTCAGTGTCACCTTTTTCCTAATCCTATTTCCCGTACAACTGGTACACCACATCCTTTATTTGAAATGCTGTAAACTACACTCTTTCTACGTTCGTGACATGCGTTACCCTAAAAATCTTTTCCATCTCATCCAAAAAACCCTAAGAATTCTCATCTACATTAACACCAGTAAAGGTCGGAGGGTAGAACCTCTTGAACTAGCGAACTCCTATGGCCTCAAGAAATGGAGCAGTAGATGCACCACGCTCAGCTTGAGAAGCTTCCAATTGAGAAATCATATGAAATGACGGACGTAACTCAATATTAATCATATCAGCTTAAGTAGGACTAGAGGGAACTGATGGAACTCCAGAATAATCCGAAACTAGACCCCTAGACCAAGTATGGATCCTATGAGTAGAGTGTGTCCCATCAATATTGTCCTAAGTTGGGACAAAGTAGTTTCAGTGCACTTCGGATCATTGGGGCATGATCTGAAAAGAGAACCAAGAGAAATTAGAGAAGACTCCAGGACTTAGACTCTAAAGCTTGAAAATAGAACACAAGAAAGAAAAACATTCCTAAATGCCCTGTAGTCTCTCCCTTATGAGTATGGCACACTACATACCTCTAAAAGTGACTTTACTCAACATGGCATAGTCATGTCAGGTGCCTCAAGCCCTACCAGGGACAGAGACCACCCCCAATACCCCACCATAACTTCCCTACACCATATGTTGAATAAATTCTGCTTTTATATAACATAACAAAAAGGAATACTCATAAATTAAATAAAGTCAAATGGTGTCAGCCCAACTACCAATACCAATGCTAAGGCTTACACCAATACCGAAACCACCTATACCAACAAAAAGTAGTCTCACAAAGCCTCTATTCGAAATAAAAAAACATCTAATAGAGACATGCCCCCTACCATAGCAAAAACTAAAGTTTAAGAAATAACCAAAGTATGAATAAAAGACCATAACATGAAATGGAGCCTTCTAGAGTATGGAAGATCACCACTTTAATCAAACTCTAAGCTATCTCTGAATTCAATCACTTTACAGGATGAGTAGTATGGTAGGTTCCTAGATCGCTTAGAGATACGACGCCTAAAGATGGGTTAGCGGGTGAACGCTATAATGCATTTAGGATAAGGACAAAATAATTTCAATATTTAAAACCAACCAAATAACCATATGCATTCACATACATCCATATATATATATATACATATATATATACCAATATATATACATATATATATACCTATATATATACATATATATATATGACTGGAAAGGGAATCAAGTTTAGCATGAATTTAAAGCCACTAACATAGGTTAGTGCAGCTTAACCTTCCTAAAACTATCAACGGACTATATGGGTCCAGTGTTACCCCTTGAACGTGTCCTAGTGCATGTAGCCACACGAATTAGAGATATCATAGGGGTCGAGGATTCTTGAATACCCTTCACCCACCATGATAGATATATATAAGTATAACTTAGGGGATTTCTCTATTCCACACAAGTATATGGTCACCATGAACAACCCCCATGTCGGCAAACATGATTTTCTAGTGTCCGTCCATTGGTCTTACACCTTCACGTTTAGCTATCATAATCCACCACTATTGACCAATTAAAATAATTAGCGCATAACCAAACCACCAATACTATATATTATTAACTAAGACTATAAGAAGTGGTATTATCATACCCACTATATCTTGAAAGAAATGTCCTTAGACAATCACTTGGGGGATTCCCATTTACCCTGTAGGTTCCATTATTTGATTCACTTGGGGGATTCTCGTGTACCCCATAAGGTTTTAAATCAAAACCATGGCTACCAAGGCCTTACCATTTATCCATTAAAACCATCTAGACAATTTGGGTTCAATTACCATATTACATCATGCAAGGTTTTAAATCAAAGTCCAACTATGTAATAAAAGCATTCTCATAAGCATTTTAACAAACATGTTGAGGGAATATAGTTTATAAATCCAAAACAAAGTAACAATTGATCATTCCCATACAACCATAAGTTTAAACCACCATTATAACATAAAAATCATAAATAAAATAAGGGAAAATAATATCCAACCTTTTACAACCAATACCCCCAATATATAATTCAAAACCAAATAATAACCACTATTGAATCATAAAAACTATTCATTAAATACTAAATTTAGTTGAACTAACAATGAGGGAGGAGTAACATGCCTTAGATTACAAAGGAGATGGAGAGAAACCACCTTTGAGATCCTTAATTGACTACCTTGAAGGAAACCCCAGCCATTACTTAACCCAAGAGCTTTAGAGAGATTGAGAGTGTTTTTAGTGTCTTTGATTTAGAGTAATAGGTTAAATGATATCCCAGAGGTGTTTTAAGTCATGGGGTCATAAAGTGTTAAGAGGGGAAATGTCCAAATTACCCCTAACATAAATAGTAAAAATCCCATAAGTGGATACAACTACCCTCCCACCAAACTGTACCCACAACATATGAGTGGTACCCACCACTCATACCTAGACATAATATTGGACATCACACACTGTCCACCATATAACCCTCATGCCCAACTCATACTTTCACTATATGAAAAGATGGTGTGAATCGTATCCTAAGCAGAATCCAAGAGGATAGACACTGGAAAACATACAACTTTACCTCACTACTCATACCCTATCCTCACGGCTCTTAGTCAGACTTTCGTACTCAGAGCCAAATTAAGTTACTAAGTTTCAAATTAAATAAAGGACCGACACATCCCCAACTATATTACCCATACCCACTGAATCGTATCCACTCTAAAACTCAACCACTACATACTAGACAACTTATGAGTTGAGTACCCTAAACCATAATCTATCATGTGACAAGTACCCTCAATTGTATGATGTCAAACTCAAGAAATTTTCTAAGGTTAAAAAACCAGGGTGTTTCAACATAGGATCATAGAAAAAAACATAAAACCATAGGCAGAGCAGTGATATCCTTAATGAGGGGGAAGAGTCAAGGAGAGCAGGTCTTGGAAGTATAAAACAAATTTTCTAAAAGGGACACATCCCTTTTGAATCAATAGAGAGGAGTCAGTTGAGTTTTCAAGAAATAGGTTAATGTACTGATCACGTTCATGCACAAAGCATTATATGATTCTTTCACATTCTTTGAGAAGTTTGAATATGAAGTCTAAAAGGTGAAAACAAGTTCATTGTGAACAGAGCTGGTTCCTAAATTGATGGAGTTAACTAGCTTGATAAACTTATTCACGGTTTAAATTCCTTTAACCTTCAGAATATCTACTTCTATCCGAATCTTTTCAATATCTGTTCTTGTATTCTTTATCACATGACTGAGTTTTCCAATAGTTTCTGACAAAGAAATCATACCTTTTATTAGGGTCGTTAGTTGTTCCTATATACCTTTTACTTTTTTGAGAAATATTTTAGTAGAGTCAACTGGAGCTTTTCTAGAGTTAACTTTCACACATGAGCTTTGGGTTAGTCCTTCTTACACCACTAAAAATTAACCAATAGATACCCCATGCTTTTAAAAGATTAGGAGTCATAGTTACCAATAACCTCCATAATAGGAAAACTAGATATATCATTTATTAAATGATTATAATTTGAGTAATTAGTGCACCATAAGGCAAACTAGCAGAAAGATTGAGATCCTAAGCACTTTTCAATGTGTATCCACAATACCGCCTAATCCAACTTAAGAGATATTTCTTAATCAGGCTGTACAACACAAATAAATCCTTAGTAGAGATACTTTTGAGAGAACTTTTGTAGGGAATCAAAGTGGTGGAAATGATATGGGCTAAAATTATATTCTCGAAACATAAAGATAAGGGTCTAAAATTAAGAGATTAATAATAGATTCGACCACTACTCTCTTAGAACCTTCATGCAAAACTTCAAAATCATTAGACTAGACACTATTCATATAAGGAATACCACTAGATTAGTCAATTTCAAATAAGTTTTCAAATACAAAATCATTTAGGATGATTCTAGTGCCTAGAACTAGGGTTTCAAGTTCACCACTTTCCTTAAATACTAGAAGGTTAACATGAAATAGATGGACTGGGTATTCATAGACAATAATACCATGGACTTTGACAAACAATTTCAGTTTCTAAGCCTTGAAGACATCACTTATTGAGTTGTGGAATTTTAATGATCAATCAAATTTTTTATGTATTTCCACCCATATTTTGCTAATTAGATCTTTCTTATAGTTTCCCTAGGTCATTGATGACTTGTTGGAGCTGACAATTTAGTTATCAGGTAGTATATTGGGTTTTAGGGCAAATTTGCTATTTTAAACTCATGGTAAGTATTGCCTATCGGGTGTAAACTTTATCTTAACAACCTTGTATGCCAATTCTGACAGTTCCATAAACTATGGAAAATCAATTTTAGTCTAGGCGGACCTTTGGTTTGGGTATCGAGGTGCCTAAACCAATTTTATGCTATTGGTCAAAAGTTGATGAAATAGCCCTTGGGTGTGTGGCCCATTTTTTATTAAAATGACCCAAGATAGAACTTTCTACTACGTTATTAAGTTTAGAACATCGAATCTAATAGGATATATAGTTTTTTTGCGTCAATGGGATTTTGAATGAAACATGAGGGGTTGGTGGTAACTTGAAAATTTTAAAGTTTTAGTTGGTGCATCCGCTAAAGCAGACATTTGGCCGCTTTAGCAGAGGCCGTCAACCGGTGGCATAAGCCTCCCTGAATTTCCCAATGAGTCTCTTTATTGGTATTATTACCACTAATGTGGATGCCACTTTAGTGGAAGCATATGCGCTTAAGCGGTAGGTCAGACCCCAACGGGTACCACTTTAGTGGTGAGCTCTTAAGTGGTCAAGTAGCCGCTTAAGCAGCACTTGGGGGTCACTAAATCCATCACTTACCCACTTTTCTCCATATTTTACAATATGTTAAAGAGCTTGGAGCCCTATCAAGTTTGGAAAATTAGAGAGCATTTATTAGGTGATTTAGGGGTGTTTGTGAGATTGGATTACCCATTTCTTCATTAATATCTTGGTATGTTTCTATTAAGTTCTTGGTTAATTATTCAAATTATTCCCAAAATACCTAGATTATTTTATGGGTTAGTTTTAGTGTTATTTGAACTCAAAATATTTCCATTCTTAAGGGTAAATAATTCTTGAGCATCGAGGGACGCATTAAGATTTCAAAAGTGTGATTCCACAAGTAGGTCCCACATGGGATTTTGACCAAAAGTATAAAAATGCAAAATATCTATACCATTTTTCTCATATTTATAAGTACATTATCATTTTCATAGTGTGGTATCGAGCAGAAGATTCTCAAAAAGAAAAATCAATGATTTAGTGAACTTTACTAGGCTATCTTCGGTGTCCAGGTAGGCTAGGTTTACCTTTCATCTTTATTGATCTTAATTATAGTTTTAATATGATATTATGCTAGTTTTTGGATAGGATATAGGTGTTGGAGGTATATTTAGTGTGTGTTGGATCTTTTAGATGATTAAGGAACCGTAATTAGGCCTAAATAACTTAGCTACTCTTTCTTTAGGTAGATTTACTATTCTAGATTTTTTTTTTGCTTTCTTAGTATCTATTAGTGAAATTCGATATCATAACCTATTTATGGGCAGAGTTTGTCTTAGAATGGATTTCAGGGATAAAAGTGGGGCCCTCCAACCTACCGTAGGCTAAGATTGTTATTAATTCCTTACAGGATCCACATTCCTTATGAATTATTTTAATACTTTCTTGAGACCGAGGAGGTTTAGGCACATGATTCTTTATTCTAGGTTGGTACTTGGGAGATGGTATTAGGTCTAGTTCAAGTTTGATGAGTTATGATACAAAGATCTGTTTGATTTCAGTATAATTAATAATATTACTTCTGGGTCTAGTCACCCATTCATGATAATAGTTTTGAATCAAGTATGACATATGAGATATTAGATCTAGTTTAAGTCAGAAATCAAGAGGATATTTATGATGGTTATGAAACTAGTTTGAGTCCGATATTTGTGATATGGAAGGACCCACGGTTACAATTTCAAGATATGACCAATTATTATAATTCCAGTTATAACTCTTTCTTTGACTACATCCTATGAGCTTATGGGCATCCATATTGGGTTATTTAATTTATTTACACCTACTGGCTTATAGGGGCCAGTTATGTAGTAATGGCCATGTTTTCAATATAATTATTATTTAGGTTATTTACTTTTTAGTGTTTGGAGCATTATTCTAGGTATTTCTCTATCCTTGGCTTACCTTATTTATTTTGAATTGTATTATATTTATATTATGACTAAGATCAGTCGGTCAATAATGCCTACTAAGTACACATGGCTTTAGTACTCATACTACACTTATGTACCTTTTTTATGTAGATATGAGTACTAGTTGTGTCGTTTATGCTAAGATTTGTGTTGTTAAAAGTTTGGAGACACAGTGATCTCTTGAAGTTGGAGTTGACCTTTTTCTCTTTTGCTATTTTTTCTAGTCGTTCAATTTTCTAAACTATTATATATTGACTTGGTAGTAATTATATTCTTTTGAATTAGAGGCTCTTGTACCTGCATTACTAGGTCATGGGATGTTGATATTTCACTTAATTTCTCATCCATTATATTATTGTCTTATGATTTGTGGGTTTTAATTCCTTTACTTGCGTTGTTTTGAAATTTATTCCATTTTTTATCAATTAGCCTATTACTTATGGTTTTGGGCTATGGTTTGTCTTACCTAATGGCAGGTAAAGAGTAGGTGCCATCATGATTCAAATTTTAGGTCATGACAAATTGGTATTAGAGCCATGTTCACCAATATTATTGGTACAGGTGCAAGTGTCTAGTAGAGTCCCACAAATTTGAATGATGACATCTATTCATATCTTTGGGAGGCTATAGGATATTCTTAAGAGATTTCCACTTCCTTTACTCATTTCATTCTGTGAGTTTGAGTTTGTTTCTAAAGATTTATTTTGTTTCACACTCTCACAGATGGCTAGGATGCGTGTTACTTCTACACAAGATGAGGACCCCTAGTTTGGAACTGGAGATCCTACCCGAGCATATAGATGACCTAGAGGTAGAGGATAATTGAGATATGCAACCCTAGCTAGATATCTGGATATGGAGCCTTCAATAGACCCTATACTTGATCCCTCACTAGATATTCCTCCACCCATCCAGTGGTAGGATCGGGGCCATCCCAGTCTCCTTCGGGTTTATTTCATCATTACTTCTTAGGGATGCGTTAGTTTAACTCTTGGGTTTAGGTGGTACTCTATTTGGTGATGCTAAGTTTGCAAACCAGAGTTTTACTAAGGTAGTAGAGAAACATATAGCTGCGACTCCTTCAGTTGAGGTTCCTCCAACACCGATAGTTGCTCAACCATAGTTACTTAGCCTAATAGGTCCATTAAGAAGCAGAAGATGTTGGGTAGATTCATAATATTGACTCTATCTCAGTGTTTGGAGCATCAGGCAAAGATATTTATATGTTCTTGGTAGTTTTTAAGGATAAGATTCATAATTTGGGCCTAGTTGAGAATCATGGTGTGGATTACAATACTTTTTAGGTGGATTTTATGGGTTGATACTAGTGTAAAGGTTATATTGATTCTAGGCCAGCTGGATCTCCCCATTTAATATGGAGTTAGTTTTTCGAGGCCTTTTGGGAGAAATATATGCCTCGTAGTCTTAGAGATCTTTTAAGATCCCAATTCTTAAGATTAGTGCAGGGCTTTATGACTATTATGGAGTATGAGGCTTGATTCTATTAGTTAGCTAGGCATGTTACATCTATTTTGCCGACCGAGTACGAGCTGGTTTGGTATTTTGTTTAGGGATTTAGACTTCCTATTTGCATGGCTATGCAAAGTTTGGTTGTTACTGATATCTTTCGCTGAGGTTTTTTATCATAATCAAATTATGGAGGAGATACATTATAAGGCCCAAGGGGGAAGTGATAAGCCATCATAATATCAATGTAGTTTTAGTAGAAGCTGGAGTGAAATATTCAGAGACAACAGTTCTCACGGTAGGTTCCCTCTACTCCAGTCTTACAAACCATAAGATCATCCTACTATGCCCTTTCATGCCTCTCTTTTGATTATTTATGGAGGCCAGTCTATCTACAGTGATCGTCCTAGCTAGAGTAGCGGTCAGCTTCTGAGGGTTTCATCTTCTAGGTATTCTAGCTGAGGTGGTTAATCTAGGTTAAGTGGATCTTTTGGTTTTCGTACAATGCCTGCGGGCATGTTATGATTGTGGGACCTTCAGCCATTCTTTAAAAAGTGTCCCAAGCATAGAGCAGTTGTTCCTATAGAACAAAATGTTCTACCAATTAGGAAAGTTCCATCTCTATCTAGAGGTGGTATACAGAGTTATCAGGATGGTCCCTAAGGTTCTCATTTTGGTCCTCTGGCAGGTAGGACAAGAGATCTATTAGGTGCCTAACCAGGTGGAGAGCGAGGTTAATTGTATGTCATACCTGGTAGACTTGAGGTAGAGTCTTTAGATGTTGTTAAATTTATGATGTAAGTGTACCACTAAAATGATTTTTCTTTATTTGATCTAGGAACCACTTATTCTAATGTATCATCTTATTATATACTGCAGTTAGAGTTTTCATGGAATTATTTATCTGTGTCATTATGTGTATGTATTCGTACAAGTGATTCTTTAGTCTTTGATTGAGTTTATAGATAATGTGTTGTGACTATTTGAGAGTTTGGTACTCAGGTAGATCTTATGGTATTTGATAAGGTAGATTTTGATATGATTTTGGGCATGGACTAGTTATCCCCCTATCATGTGATCTTGGAGTATTTTTCCATAACTATTACCTTAGCCACGCCCGACATACCCCAAGTTGAGTGGAAGGGATCTATTAGCCGCGAGCCCACAAGGATTATTTCTTATGTTTGGTATAGGATACTTTTTCTTAGGGATGTGTGTCTTACCTAGCATATAATCATGATGATAGAGTAGAGAGTCCCTTGCTTAAATTTCTTCCCATAGTTTGTGAGTTTCCGGATGTTTTCCTACCAATCAACCTAGTCTTCCTCTTGGGCGTGATATTGAGTCTATTATTGATCTTGAGTCGGTCACCTAACCTATTTCTATTGCACCTTATTATATGTCTCCTGCCAAATTTAAGAATCTAAATTTTCATCTTCAGGATCTTCTAGGTTATGGTTTTATTAGAGTGAGTATATCTCTTTAGGGTGCTCCTATTTTGTTTGTAAAGAATTAGAAAGATTCCTTACATTTGTGTATTGACAACAGGAATCCTAATAAAGTGATGGTAAAGAATTAGTATCTTATGCCACGTATTGATGATTTATTTTTACCAGCCTCAAGGAGCAGTGATGTTCTCTAAGATTGACTTGAGGTCTAGTTACCATCAGTTGAGGATTTAGGCTGACGACATCCTAAAGACAACCTTCAAGACTTGTTATGGTCATTATGAGTTCTTGGTAATGTCTTTTGGGTTTACCAATTCCCAGACTACATTTATAGATTTGATGAACCGCATATTTATTTTAATTCATTTTTTATCATGTTCATTGACGACATCTTTATGTATTCGAGAAGTAGGGAGGAGAATATACTGTATTTGAGGATTATGCTCCCGACTTTGAGAGATCATAGGATTTTTGCAAAATTCTCAAAGTGTGTGTTTTGGCTCACGTCGGTGATATTATTAGGACATGTGGTGTCTAAGGATGGTATTATGGTAGACCTAGTAAAGATTGAGGCTATTCGTGATTAGAACAGTCCTACATCTCTATATGAGGTTCGTAGCTTTATTAGTTTAGTTAGTTATATAGGTGGTTCATAGAGGGTTTCACTATAATTGCAGCGCCAATGACCAGATTGACTCGAAAAGAGGTTCCTTCATAGTGGATCAAGGAGTGTGAGTCGAGCTTTTGGAAGCTCAAGGGATTCATCACTTTAGCTCCTATATTTTCTCTTCTTGTTGAGGGTGAGGGATTTATCATGTATTGCGATACTTCTACTATTTGTTTGGGTTGTGTGTTTATTCAGTAAAGTTGAGTTATTTCTTATGAATCGTCGCAACTGAAGGTTCATAAGTGCAACTACCCCACTCATTATTTGGAGTTAGCAGTGATAGTATTTGCGCTTAAGATTTGGTGGCATTATCTATATAGAGTGCATTACGTGATCTATATCAATCATCATTGTCTTCAATCTTGTGACCTAGAGAGAGATTAAGTCTAGGCAGCGTAGATAGATAGAGTTTCTTAAGGATTATAGCATCTCTATTTTATATCATCCAAGTAAGGCAAAAGTGGTAGCAAATGCCTTGAGCTGAAAAGGTGGTGAGTATGGTAGTTTGGCTACTATATTAGTTTCTTAGAGGGTGTTTTCATGGGGCATATCGTTCTTGGAAAACTTTATGGTGCACATTGATAATTTTGACCTTGAGATGATTCTTTCTAGTGTTGAGGTGAGGTATACCTTATCTGAGCTGATTTAGAGTCATCAATTTGAGGATATGAGACTTTTTATCATCTGAGATTAGGTGTTAAGTGGCAAGTCCAAGAGGGCTACCTTAGATTCTAAAGGTATTCTGAGTTATAATGGTCACACTTATGTTTCGAGGGTTGAAAAATTGATTCAACCAATTTTGTATGAGGCTCACAACTTCAGATATTCTATTTACCCTAGTACATCAAAGATATATAGGGATTCAAGGAAACACTATTGGTGGAGCGACATAAAGAGAGATATGGTAGATTTTATAGATCATTGCCTATGTTGTCAATAGGTGAAGGTCGAGTATTAGAGTCCTGGTGGCCTAATATGAGATTGCCTAATCCTGAGTGGAAGTGGGAGAGCCTCACTATAGTTTTACTTTGTGGTTTTCCATACACATTCTGTGGGTCCAATAGTATTTGGGTCATTGTAGACCGATTGACCAAATCAGCATATTTCATTCCTATTCAGATATCATTGAGTGCGGAAAGGTTAGCTCGTATCTATAATTGTGAGATGGTTTGCCTGTATGTAGTTCCTATATCTATTAATTCAGATCGGGGATGCGTATTTAATTTTAGTTTTGGGAGAGATTTTTAGGAAGAGTTTAGTACTTAGGTGAATCTTAGCACCGTTTTTCACCCTCATACCAATGGGCAGTTGAAGTGGACTATTCAGGTTTCCGAGGATATGCTCTAAGTTTATGTCATATACTTTGGAGTTCAGTGGTAGAAATGACAGCGCCCAAGCGTACACACACGAATATCGATCCCACAGAGACTTGATTTGGCAATGATTTAATTTTAGTTCACCGTCTAGATTAATTTAGTGCAAACGTAACCAAAAGGAGAATTTTGAATTATTTTGAAAATTAAAAATAAAATAAATAATGCAAAAATTAAATTCTCGGAACAATCAATGGAGAAAAGCCCAGGGTTAAAGAACTCCGAATAATCATACTATATTATTGAAATTAATCTGTTAATTCCTTTATCTTGGTTATTGATTCGTAGGTTTAATTGCATGATCATGTTTTCCCAACCTATAATATTTTTATGTAATTTGGACATTAAAACTACATCATTGAGTGGAGATGTAATAATCTAATTAAGTTAATTAAAGCTACCATTTTACATATGAATCAAGTAAGGCATCTAAGTACATCCTGTCCTAGACGCTAAGTTTAATTTTTTATTTTATAAAAGAATAAAAACCCAAACTTTGTTTATTATCATGTTATATCTCCCTATTCCCTCTCCCAATGTCAAAATGTCAACAATATATGTATTTTATGGGTGATCAATCCACAAAATAATTAAAACAAGAATAAACAAACAGCCAAATATTCAAGAATTTTCGGCCCATGCCTTTTATAGTGTATTTCCAATGAATTTTTGCCCTTTAAATCATCAATATATCACCGTATTTAGTTCACCAATACTCCTACAATATCATACACCATATATTCAAGATCAAAACAACACAATGTTCTTAACAACAAGTCAAACACAAGCGAAGATAAGGCAAATTCCCAATGCTCTTCCACTTCTCATTTTGACTCTTGACTTAAAAAAATTAAACTTTACCCATTACAAACAAGTTATTCCACTCATAATTACACCATTAAAATATTTGGAACAAATTAAACACTTTAAAATCCACTGAAACCAACTAGACATGCATCTAGCTCAAGCTAGTAAAACTAGTTTTTCGGTTGAACTCTAAATGACTCAATTAAATAAAAATTTATTTGAAAAATACTTTGGATATTGTAAATACACACTTGGACACTTAAATTCTTATTTCTATCAATATGAACATGTTAAGAACACAAATTGCTCTAAAAACAAGGTAAAATAAGCTAGAATATTGACACTATTGTGTATAAAAGCACCTCAGATTAAGCAACACTTTACTTTGGAGGTTATCATGTATAATAATATCTATCATTATAGTATTGTAGGTGTTTTTGATCCCCGATAGGTTGGTTCAAGTCCTTAATTGTTAGTGTCTATGGTACTACTTGCTTTTGGAGTCATTGGATCGAGTCAAGGTGATTCAAGATAGGCTGACATCATACTAGAGTAGGTAGCAGGATTATACAGATCATAGACTTCATCCCTTGAGATTTCGAGTATGAGACTGGGTATTTCTATTAGTATCAACCATGAAGGGTGTGATGAGGTTTGGGAGGAAAGGCAAGCTTAGACCCAAATATATTAAACCTTTTGAGATCCTTCGCATCGATAGAGCAGTGGCTTTCCCCTAGATTTTGTTGTTGTTCATTTGGTTTTCCATGTTTCTATGTTGTGGTGATTCATTCTCGATGAGTTTCATATGCTTTGATTGGACTTGTTTTAGTTAGATAAGTGATTGAGGAGCGTAAAAGAGCCGGGGTTCATATTAGCCAAGAATATTAGGTGGTTGTGCTCTAGATAGATTCCAGTAGTTAAGGTTCAGTGAAGAGATTTCCAGTAGATAAGTCTAATTAGGAGATTGAGAGCAAGATAAGGGCCTAGTATAATGAACCATTCGAGCCTTAAATACTTCCTAACCCTTTACTCCCAAAGATGAAAATCCTTTTAGTAGTGGATATTGTAACGACCCTTCAGGTGAAACACCCTGCATTCCAGTACTTGACAAATTTCTTAAGTTTTGATACTTTTGTTGATCATATGACTCTCCATATGTGTCTCATAGTATAGTTACAGGTCAAGTCACCCAACTCATAAGTTGTTCAGTGTGTGGTTGTTGGGTTTCTATTTTGGTTATGACTTGGTGGGTACGGGTTGAATGGTTTGGTGATGGTTCACTGGGTTGGTCCTTCCCTTAATCTGAAACTTGGTAACTTAACTTGGCTCTGAGTAAGAGTGTATCCTTATAAGTTATGAGGATAGGGCACAAGTGATATAGTGGAGTCGTACGTTGCCCAATGCCAAACCCCTTTGATTCTCTCTTGGATACGACTTATGGGTACCACTCATATTTGATGGGTATGAGTGGGGAAAGAGGATTTGTATGGTGAACAGTTTGTAGATATCCAACTTTCTATTCTGGGTACTATTGGTTGGTACCACTTGAATGATGTAGGTACGAGTGGAGAGATCCAACAGTACCTACCTGCGGGAACTTTTACATTTTAAGCTGGGGTATTTTGGATATTTCCCCTCTTAACCTCTTTTAAACCCACCACATAAAACACTAATGTGACTTTATAAACCTATTATTCTGAAATCAAACACTTTTAAATCTCTCTCAAGCTCTTGGTTAAAAAAGAGGCTAGGGTTTCATTAAGGTAGTCAATTAAGGTTCTTGAGAGTGGTTTCTCTGTGTCTTATTTGGTATCTACGAAATGTTACTCCTCCCTCATTTTATTTCAAACTAAAGCATGTTTTACTTAATGGTATTCAGGGCATTATTATGGGTTTGTTTTGGTTATGAAATATGTGTTGGGGGTTTTGGTTACTAATGTTTGGATGATGTTTTCATATGTTCTATTTATAGTTTTTCATGTTATAATATTTGTTTAAACATGTGGTTTTATTGTAATGGTTAATTGGTTCTTGAGTTTTAGTTTTGGAAATTATAAGCCCTCAACATGTTAGTTAAAATGCCAATTAGAATTTTTTTCACATAGTTTGACTTGCGTTGAAAACCTTGCATTGCATAATATGGTAATGGAACCCTAAATGGTATAATTGAACTAAATAATTTGGAAATTCCTTAGTGGCCATGGTTTTGATTGATTAGAAATCCTATAGGGTACATTGGAATCCCCTAAGTATTGGCTAATGACATTTCTTGCAATCTATAGTCGGTATAGTGATACCACTTCATAATGTCTTGGTAATTAACCTTGGAAATGGGTTTGGTTATGTGCTAAAGATTTTAGTTAGGCAATAATGGTGGGTTATGATAGTTTACCGTGAAGGTGCGAGTCCAACAGACGGACACTTGACACTCATGTTTATCGACATGAGGGTTGGTCATGGTTACCAAATACTTGTAGGCCACACGAGAACCCCCTAAGTTTATGCTTATATATGTATCATGGAGGGCGAAAGGTACACGAGAATCCCTGACCCCTATGGTATCGCTGGTTCATGTGGCTACACACACTTGGGCCCATTTAGGAGGCAATACTGGACCCATATCGCCCGTGGGTTATTTTAAAAATGTCAAGCTACATAGCCTAGGTTAAGGTTTTAAATGCATGATAAATCCAGTTCCCTTTCCTGGCATGGTATATATGTGTATATGTATGTGATTGCATATGGATATTTACTTTGGTTTTGAATAATGGTATCATTTTATCCTTATTCTCGAGTTCATGCTAGCATTTTCTCGCTAATCTGTCTTTGGGCGTTGTATCCCTATGCGATGCAGGAACTAGACATACTACTCCTTTTGATATTGATTTGATTCGGGGACAACACTTTTTTCAAACTGAAGTGGTTAGCTTCTATACTACAGAAGACTTCATTTCATGTTATGGATCTTTTTTCATACTTTTACTTATTTCTTCAACTTCAGATTTGTCTTTGGTCGGGGTCATGTACCGACCAGATATTCTTTGTTTTTTTATTAGAGGATTTGTGTGACTAATATGGTCATATGCGGTATCGATATTGGTATCATCTATTGCATTGGTATTGGTATTAAGGCTAACATTGGATGGATAATTAACTGTATTGTTGGTGTGTTTTGGTTATGGATTCTATTATTATCTTTAAGTATTAATTATTTTATCTTGATATATGTTTGAAATTCATCCGACATAGGGTACAAGGTAGTTGGCTGGGTATTGGGGTGTTCTTCAGTCTCGGTCGGACTTGAGGTCCCCGGCACGACTAGGCCCTGGTTTAGGTTAAATTAGATTGGTAACATAGCCCTTAGTTCATGGTCAACTGAGGTCCGCAAAACTTTGTTGAGTAGAGTCTCTTTTAAGGATGTGTATCACACCACACTCGTAAGGGAGAGGCTACAAGACATTTAGGAATGTTTCTTTTTCTTGTGTTCTATTTTCCAGCTATAAAGTCTACGTCCTGAATTCTTCTCTAATTCTGGTTTATTTACTTTTCAGATCACGTCCACACGATGATTTGGAGATCACCAAAACTCTTTTGTCCTAACAAAGACAATGTTGATAGGATTCGTTCTTCCTATGAGGTCCAGACCCAGCCTAGGGGTCCAATTTTTGATTGTCCTCCTGGAGTTCCATTGGTTCCCTGTAGTCTATCTCACACTCCTCAGGATGAAGTAATGAACGTTGAGTTTCAACAATCTATTCATATGTTAGAACAGTTGGTAGCCACTCAGTCTGAGCATGGAGCTCCTACTACTCTATATTCTAAAGACACAAGGGTTGGCCAGTTCATGAGGTTGAACCCTTCGACTTTCACTGGTTTTAAGGTGGAGAAGGATCCTCAAGGTTTTTTGGATGAGATAGAAAATATCTTTGGTGTTATGCATGCCACGAATGTTGAGTGTGTGGAGTTTTCTGCCTACTAATTGAAAGATGTGGCGTAAAAATGGTATGAAGAATAGGAACAGTCAAGGGGTGACAATGCTGAGTCATCTATATGGGAGGAATTTTCTAATACTTTTCTAGACCGTTTCTTTCCTTAGGTGTTGAGTGAATAAAAAATCGAAGAGTTTGTTAATCAGAAGCAGGGTAAGATGTCAATCAAGGAGTATTCCTTGAAGTTTTACCAGTTATAGTGGTATGCTCCAGAGTTTGCTTTTGGTATGAGGCTAAGGATGAGGAAGTTTGCTTTTAGTTTTTCTCGAGTCTTGATTTTAGAAAGTAAAGCAGCCTTGTTGATCAAAGACATAGATGTCTCCTGGTTGGCTGTGTAGATGCTACAAGTAGAGAAATAAATAAAAAAGTAGGCTAAAATAGGATAGAGGTAGGGAATGAAGTTTAGGTTCTCTAAGTAGGATGGTGGCCAATAGAAGTGTGGCAGGGGTGGTGGAAAGTGGCCTAAGAAGAAGTGGGGCAATTCTGGGTCATACTCAACGGCTAGTGCTCTCTACCCAAAGTCGTCGGGTGATAGGCATTTCAGAGGTTGCGATAACTTTAGGGCATAGGGTGACAGATCTCAAGATAGAGGGGCCTAGTCAACTCTATCATATCCATCTTGCAGGTTCTATGGTAGATTATATTGGGTTATTATGAAGATGTAAGGGATAAGTGCTTCAGTTGTGGTCATTTAGGGCATATGCTTAGAAAATGATTAGTTGGTAAGGTTGCTTCATAGGCGAATAAGGTTCCAGTTGCTTCATCATCAGTTCCGGCACCAAAGAGGGCACCATATTCTTTCAGCACTGGTCAGAATCATCTCTATTATTTCACTACCCACCAAGATCCTGAGGTATTGCCTAATGTCGTGACTAATAGGTTGAAATACTTTTACCATAATATGTGTTATTTACTAGATCCAGGGTCCACTCTCTCTTATGTGACACCATTTGTGGTTGTGCATTTTGGTTTTGGTCTCGAAGTTATTTCAGAACTTTTTTCTATTTCTAACTCGGTAGGTGACTCTGTGATTACTAGAACAGTCTATAGGGATTGTTTGGTATCTTTTGGTAGTAAAGAAACATTGGTGGATTTGTTTGAATTAGATATGGTAGGTTTTGATGTCATCTTATGAATGGGTTGATTGCACTCATGCTATTCTTCTTTAGACTGACCAACCCTTGAGGTTGTCTTTAAATTCCCTACCGAGCCAGTTATTAAGTGGTAGGATGGTTCCCTATCTCCTAAAGGGAAGTTCATATCGTATCTTAGATCTTGGAGATTAAAATCCAAAAGGAAGATTGATTCCTTGGTATCTCTGTTTTGTAACTTGGTTAGAGGTGAGGGTAGATATGTTTGGGGTTTGAATTATGCTAGTCATGCCTCATTTTATCATTTGGGCATGAATGATCCAGGTGGGGAAGAATTGAAGCACCCTGGGTTCTCTTCCTTGAAAAATTTCCTGAGTTTGAGGAATTTTTTAATAATACGACTCACCATACATATCGTATAGTATGGGTATGGGTCAGGTGACCCAAGTCATAAGTTGTCCAATGAGTGGTGGTTGGGTTTCTAATGTGGTTATGCCCTGGTGGGTACGGGTCATATGGTTTGGTGATAGTTCATTGGGTTGGTCCTTCACTTAATCTAAAACTTGGTAACTTGACTAGGATCTGAGTACGAGTGGCTTACTATGAGTCATTAGGACAGGGTACGAAAGGTATAGTGGACGCGTACGATGTCTAGTGTCAAACCTCATTGATTTTGTCTTGGATACGACTATGGGTACTACTCGTATATTATGGGTACGAGTGGGGCAATGGGATTTGTTTGGTGGACATTATTTGGATATCCAACTTTCTATTTTGGGTACAATTGGTTGGTACCACTCGTATGATGTGGGTACGAGTGGAGGGGTCCAACCGTACCCACATGCGGGAATTTTTACAGTTTAAGCTAGGGGTATTCTAGACATCCACAACTTAAAACACTCTTGGGACTTCATTAACCTACTATTCTCAAATCAAACACTCTCAAAACACTTTTAAATCTCTCTCAAGATCTTGGTTTAAAAAAAGGCTAGGGTTTTATCAAGGTGGTCAATTAAGGTTATCGAGGGTGGTTTGTCTCCATCTTCTTTGTTATCTAAGGAATATTACTCCTCCGTCATTGTTAGCTCAAACTAAAAGCATGTCTTACATTATGGTTTTCAGGGCATTATTATGTGTTTGTGTTGGTTTGGAAATATATGTTGGGGGTTTTAGTTACTAATGGTTAGATGATATTTTTCCATTTCTATGTATGATTTTTCATGTTATAATATTGGTTTTAACTTGTGGTTGTATGGGAATGGATAATTGGTTCTTAATTTTTGGTTTTGGAAACTATATGTCCTCAACATGTTCGTTAAAATGTTAATAAGAATGTATTTCTCACATAGTTTAACTTTTATTGAAAACCTTGCATTGCATAATATTGTAATGGAACCCTAAATGGTTTAATCGAATGAAATGATTTGGAAATACCTTGGTGGCCATGGTTTTTATTTATGGGAAATTCTATGGGGTACGTGGGAATCTACTAAGTATTGGCTAATTACATTGCTTGCAAGCTATAGTCGGTATGACGATACCACTTCATAATGCCTTGGCAACTAACTCTAGAAATTGTGGTTTGGTTATGTATTAAAGGTTTTAACTGGGAAATAATGGCGGGTTGTGATAGCTAACCGTGAAAGTATGAGTCCAACGGACCAACACTGGAAACTCATGTTTACCAACTTGAGGGTTGGTTATGGTGACCATATACTTTGGGGTACATGGGAATCCCCTAAGTTTATACTTGTATATATGTATCATGGAGGGTGAAGGGTACATGCGAATCCCCGACACCTATGATTTCTCTGGTTTACTAGGGCCCGTTCAGGGGGTAACACTGGATCCATAGAACCCGTGGATAGTTTTAGGACATTCAATCTACATAGCCCTCGTTAAGGTTTTAAATGCCTACTAAACCTTTTTCCTTTTCCTGGCATGATATCTATGTATATATGTATGTGATTGCATATGGATATTTACTTTGGTTTTAAATGATGGCATTATTTTATCCTTATTCCTGAGTACATAATAGCATTCACCCACTAACCCGTCTTTGTGCACTGTATCCCCACGCGATGCAGGAACCATCCATACTACTCCTCCTTCTCAGTGATTGGATTTGGGGACAACATTTGTGTCAGACTGAAATGTTGTGCTTCCATACTCAAAAAGACTTCATTTCATGTTATGGATCTCTTTTCATGCTTTTACTTATTTCTTGGACTTTAGTTTCGGCTATGGTCGGGGGCATGTCATGACCGAATATTCTTTAGAGGCTTTGTGTGACTACTATAGATTTGGGCAGTGCTGGTATTAGTGTCATCCTTAGCATTGGTATTGGTATTATGGTTGATACCAGTTGGATAATTAATTGTATTTTTGGTTGGTTATGGTTATGTATTCTATTATTATCTTTGAGTATTAATTGTTTTATCTTAATATATATTTGAATTCAACTGACATAGGGTATAGGGCAGTATGGATTGGTATTGGGGGTGGTCTCTAATCCCAGTTGGACATGAGGCACCCGACACGACTAGTCCCTAATTCGGGTAATGCCATTAGTTTATTTTTTGTATTTTTATCTTTTTTTTGCATATTAGAGCTTTCCTATAGTTTCCCCAAGTCATTTATGACTTGTTGGAGATGATAGTATGGTTACCGCGAAGATTTTTTGGTTTATATGGACCATTCCTTGTGTTTAACCCTTCGATGTTAAGAATTGTCTATCGATCGTAAATTTTAGCTTAAAGACCTTTTCAATTTTGATAGTTTCATAAGCTCTGAAATGTTAATTTTAGGCTAGGGGAACCTTTTGTTTGGGTTTCGAGGATCCTAAACTCATTTTGGGCTATTGGTTAAAAGTTGATGAAAATAGTCCTTAGGTGTGTGGCCCAGTTTTTGTCAAAACCACCCCAAATGGAAATTTTAACTCTTCCATTGAGTCTAAAATGTCGAATTTGATATGGTAGCAAAGTTTGTTTGTGTCCATGGGATTCCGTATGATTCCTGACAGGTCAGTGGAAACTTGGAAAATTTCCAAGTTTTAGTTGGTGCATGCACTAAATTGGACATTTGTCCACTTTAGCAGTTGTCCAGTCACTTAAGCATCCTTGTATTTCCCAACAAACTTCCTTAGCAGCAACGTGTCCACTTTAGCTGTATGTCATATCCCAGCGGGTACCGCTTTATCAATGTTTGATTTCTTTAGCAATGATCGCTTGAGCAGTTAGGTTGTTGGTTAAACAGCACCTGGTGGAATTAGATCCCCCACTTACCTGATTTTATCTCTATTTTCTAACTAGTTCAATAGCTTGAGTGTGAAGAATTTGGTGAGCATTTATTAGGAGATTTTGGGGTATTTGTGAGTGTAATACCCCGTATATTTCTAAGCTAGAAAATGAACCATTTTTCCTACTTATGAAATCTTATATCCTATGATTCATATTTCAGTACATGACTTACAATGAGTATCTTAGTGAAAAGAGAGCCTACGATGTGTTAAGCGTGTTCATAAGAGTCACTTAGAGTAAGGCAAGCTAAGAGCTTTTGAATCCATCAAGTTTTAGTATTTGATTTCACAAGAGTCATCTTTGAACAAGCATAACTTGATGTGTATTTCTTATTTTAGCAGATATAGACCCACTAAATTGTAGAGGATCAAATTAGCTTTCTAACGATACCAATTTTACCAAAATCCGACACCCGAGCAAGAAGTTATGGCTTTACAAAGTGGAGTGTGTCGCCTAACAAATCGCCTAAGGCTTCTGGAATGGTTATGCCATAAGTTGTGAGACGCACAACCTAAGTTATTCCATAAGTTGTGCGACACACAACCTAGCTTACGCGATAATTTGTGCGCCGCATATCTTATGGTCGAAGTAACATAAACACCCTATTTTAAAGTTATTTTAAGGGAAGAATGGGTATTTCCCACTCCTATATAAGCCTATAACACGGGATTTAGCCCCAACTCAACCAAAATATAGTCACTTCTCTCAAAATTCTCTCAAGAACAAGTAAGGGTTCTTAATTTGGGATTCAAATTCAAGAAAATTCCACCATATATTTTTGCGGTATTAAGAACTAAGGTATGCATAGTGTTCATTCATGGATTCCTTTCATCCATGAAGCCCAAGAATTAAGTTTTAAACTATGGATTATGATATTCATGCTATGAGTTGATTATGCTCATGTGGTTGTTGTGGTATGATTCCCAATTTAGAATCTTTATGTCTTTTTATGAAAATATGTTAGCATATGAGTTGAAAACCATGAATTTTAGTTGGTTATGATATTTTAATTTGATGATTATGACATGCCTTAAATCGTGCAACCCAAGTGTTTGATAAAATGCTTAAGATACTAGAAATTATGTAATATAGCTCAATTATGACATATGTGATGGATTGATATTTTACCCTTATGTTCAAATGACTCCCATGCTATTGATGTGCACTGTAGATGTTTATTGGAATGCTCGTGATGTTAGAATATGAAATTATGACATTGAGTATATGTATTCCTACCATGTACAAGATTATGATAACCATGTACTTCATGAAATCTCCAACTTATTGTACTATGGATTGTTGATGTTGGTCATGTATTCAAGAATGTCATGCCTCGTCAGTTTCCTTCTATCGAGTCCTGGAGGTACTTGTACCGAACAATATAGTTGTGTTCCTAGATCCAGTGTCATGTTTTCATGATATCCTCAGTCAAGCCATGTTCAGTAGAATTCAATCAGTCATGAGACTCAGGAAAACTCAGTAAACTCAGTAAACTCAGTAATCCCAGTAATCTCAGAATGCTCAGAAATTCAGTAATCTCAGTAGTATTCCATCAGTCAATGAAACTCAATGAACTCAGTCTAGTTTAGTTCAGTTAATCATGTTCAGTGTCAATTCAGATGGGAGTAGGATTTAACACCGAGTGAACCCAACGATGAGGACAACACACTGACACTTGAGGGTGTGATCCTTAGAAGCAATCCTTGCATTCTAGAGCTATGTAGCCAACATAGGTTAAGACGTCAACACTAACAGATAAGGGTTGATGAGGTGGATCATAACTTTTAGATAAGGGTCCCACCATTCTCTTTTAGGGACACTGCCAGATCAGGGTCACCTACAGCTTATCTTTACTAATGGCGCAGTATAGACACCTTTCCAATTAGGGTTAAATATTGGACCCTAACTCAGCTATAATGCGTTATTTGGGGCATGTCGGTTAGATGACTACTTCCTATAATCTCATTCTCAATAAAATAACTCAGATAGTCCTTCAGATTTTAAGACTATCAGATACAGTCGCTTAGTATCATTTATATCAGTTATCAGTAACTCATGTTATTAGTAATTAAACTAAGTAGTAAGTACCATCACAAATTCAGTTACAGTCACTTATTCATAATTGTATTCTCACGTTTATGTTATACAGTCAGTTAGCATTATTCATGCATTTAAACCCTTTGCATTCATCCTACCTCACAGGCATACCAGTACATTCAATCGTGCTGACGTATTTGCGCTATGGTGTTTTATACTATACCATAGGTTCAGAAGCACGAGATCCAATGCATCAGTAGCATTCCAGTTTTAGCAGTTAGAGTTAGCAGTGAGTCCTCATCCTTCGAGGACATGATTATTACTTTATTTCTTCATTTATTAGTTTATTTCAGTAGTTGGAGTTAGTTGTGGACATGTCCCATCAATTCCTTATTCAGACAGTTCAGTTTTAGAGGCTTTTCAGACTATAATATGTTCAGACATTTTTGTTTCTGTTTGTTTTGGTATTGATATACCATACATTCAGCTGTTATGTTTTATCAGTTTTGAACCTTATGGCCTTTCAGACTTTATTTTTGCATTTATACAATATATTATGCAGTGTTCAAGTACAAATATCAGTGATGGGTTAGCTTGTGATCTTTCGGGGTAATGAGCACCGTGTAGCAATCCAGGTACTAGATTTGGGGCTTTCCAAACTTGGTATTAGATCCTAAGGTTCAACAGTGTCCTAGGAAGTTTTAAAAGCCGCATCTAGTAGAGTCTTGTGCATGGGTGTGTTGTGCACCATACTTATGTACATGAGGTTATGAGATGTTTTAGGAACAGTTTTCCTTCTTTTAGTATTCATGTCATACCAGTGAGCATGAGCTCAAATTTAACTCTCAGTCTAATCCATTTCTCTCTTTCGTTACAAAACATGCCTCCCAAAAAGGACTAACGGAAAGAGAACTAAGAATCAGTCACCACCTCTGTCTTTTTAGGCAGAGTCCCTGGACGAGCATGTATTTCTTGGTTAATTCAGAACCTAACCTTATCTTACTCAATAGTAGCTCAGAGCAATTAGTAGGTTGTTGTCCCACCCAGGTATATGATTCAATCCCAACAGATTGAGGTGGGAAAGCATAGAAATAGAGAAAATAAAAGAGTGAGAACATGTAAATTCAATTTTGCTCAGCCTAAGTCAGAGGGTGGTAATTGTTCTCAGTTTCTCCCAAAGGCATCCATTCCAGTTCCTTCCTCAGCCAGTGCTCCAATTCCTAAATTTAGAGATAGGGCGCCAGGTCCTAAACCTTAGGGTAGTGGTAGAAGTGCCCGGATCAATCCTCATTGTCAGACATGTGGTAAGAATCACAAGGTTGTTTGCAGAGCTTTCAATGATGTTTACTTTGGATGTGGTGAGTCAGATCACAGAGTCCGATACTATCCTAAGGCTGGTCCACAAAGTTAGCATAATCATCCTTTAGTTCAGTCCAATCTCCCGAATTAGCAGGGTGCCACATCCAGTGACACCAATGGGTAACGCCCAAATAGACTCTATGCTATTAAGTCCCGACAGGATCAAGAAAATTCTCCTGATGTAGTCACTGGTACGTTACAGTTCTTTCACTTGCATGTTTATGCTTTGCAAGATCCAGGAGCTTCCTTGTCTTTTGTTACTCTTTATATAGCAGTTGATTTTGGAGTCAGTCCCAAAATTCTAGCAGTGCCCTTCTCAGTCTCTAAACCAGTGGCTAAAACCATCATAGCCCAACAGGTATACAGGAACTACTCGGTTATGGTATTTTAGAAAGTCACTTTATCAGACTTAGTAGAATTAGAGATGATTGATTTTGAATGTTATTCTAAGCATGGATTGGCTTCATTCCTACTATGCCACAGTCGACTGTAGAAATAGAATAGTCCAGTTCCAGTTTCCGAATGAACCTGTCCTAGAATAGAGGGTAGTACTTCATCTTTCAGAGGTCAGCTTGTTACCTACCTTCGGGCAAGGAAAATGATATCTAAAGGGATTTTTTTATCATCTTGTTCATGTTAAGGACTCTATCTCCGAGACTCCCAGTCTTGAATCAATCCCAGTCGTGAATGAATATTCAGATGTCTTTGCCGAAGATCTTCCAAGAATTCCTACCGAAAGGGATATAAACTTCGACATTGATCTTCTTCCATATACTCAGCCCATATCTATTCCGCCATACAAAATGGCATCAGTAGAACTCAGAGAAATTATAGAACAGTTGTAGGATCTCCCAGGTAAGGGATTTATCAAACCCAGTGTTTCCCCATGGGGTGCACCAGTCTTATTCTGCCAAAGAAAGACGGTTCCCTCAGAATGTACATGGATTACCGTCAGCTTAATAAAGTCACGGTCAAGAACAAGTAACTACTTCCTAGAATCAATGACTTGTTTGACCAACTTCAGATAGTCAATTAATTTCTCTAAGATAGACCTCAGATCAGGTTATCATCAGCTCAGGGTTAGAGGAGGTGACATTTCAAAATTAGCTTTTTGAACTCGATATGGTTACTTCGAATTCTTAGTCATGTCATTTGTTCTTAGCAATACCCCAACAGCTTTTACAGACTTGATGAACCGGGTGTTCAACCAATACTTGGACATGTTCATCATAGTATTCATAGATGATATCCTTGTCTATTCCCGAAATAAGCGTGATCCTGCAGACCATCGCAGAATAGTATTATAGACCCTCAAAACTCATCAGTTATCATGATATCTATTCATTCCCCATAAGTCATCTCTATGATCATCACTCATATTCGTACACGTTAGTGAAAATCATGTACGCTTATAGTTCCTATTATGAGGAGTTCCAGTTCACTCAGTGTTACGAATCATGTTCGATGAGTACAAAAATTTTAGAATCAGGTGATGCAGCTCATGAATCATACACTCATTCCATGCTTTACATTATTCTAAGATAACATGACTTATGCTCCACTCCTAATGATCAGCCAAACATAGACTATGTTACATATACCCTCAGTTTAGATCCCTTGGTGAATCCATTGGTATGTTGTTCTATCCCTCGAGTCTCAGTTATGGAGTCAGTTCAGTAATCAATATTCAGTAAAGGACTCATATAGTCCTACAAAACCATGGCTTTCAGCTATCAGTTACTTAACCACCAGAATTCAGTACTTCAGTACCAGTCTAAACCTCGATTATCAGAAACAAGTATTTAGTCCCAGCTACATTCTTAGTTATAGTTACAGTATCAATTGTTGTCTTAGTTACAATCTCAGTCCAAGTCCTAGCCCAGTAATCGAGTCGGGAACTCAATTTAATTTCGAGTTTACTCGACCATAGTATACTGGTATCAGTCACTCAGTTGTAAGACTTCCAATACCTCAGTTTATAAGACTATTCCAGAATCGTGTTGTACTCCTGGTATTGTATTCTCAAATAATGTAGTTACCCTTAATTCATGCTCAGTTATCTTATGTCAATCAGTCCTTATCTCCTATGAATAATGCCTTGCAGTTGCTATTCAATTATTCAAGACTAAGTAAAGTTCCATCTTGCAGACCCAGTATTTATCTATCAATCATTCAGTTAATCAAATAAGTTAGTATGTTTAGGCATTCTTGATCAGCACTCATGCAAATATTTTTAGTAGTCTCAGGTGAAGAAGAAGTACTTCAGTTAAGTATAAGTTTTTAGTATGAGTTAGATTGATCAGATAATAATTCAGTTTAGCAATCAGGCAACAAGTTCATATGGTGTGGTTTCTGATATTTCCACCTAGTCCTACTATCAGAAATCTCAAGAATGTAACTATTCCAATATAGAAAGTCCCAGTAGTTGCAAGATTAGCTTAGTTCATGTATTATGTCTCAGTTTCAGATCCTAGATATTCAGTCACAATTCAGTTCATAGGTGCCCTGTGCTTCTTCCTAGTTTTCCTTAGTATCTCAGTCAAGTCAGTATTCTTCTAGGGACATAATGTCCCAAGGGGGAGATGTTCTATAACCTCCGAGATATCATGCCCTAAATCCTCCAATTTCTCTTCACGTAACGAATCTAATTTGGAGTTATGGGTACCCATAGGTTTACCCTCAAGTTACAATGTCATTCATAATCCATGTACTCAATGTCTCAGTTTAATTCATGACACCCCATCCACATCACATGTTATAGACTCAGCCATGCGACACCCTATCCACATCACATGTTATAGACTCAGCCATGCTCTCATGTTACCGTTCATGTGTGTTTAGAAAGGATCTCAAGATGAGGTCAGAAAATTTTATGTGTTTTAAAATCTCTCCTATGAAGGGAGTGAAGAGGTTTGGCAAGAAGGGAAAACTCAGTCCCCGATATGTCGCTCCCTTTAAAGTTCTCAGTCGTTTTTCCAAAGTAGCTTATGATCTAAAGTTTCCTTGAGATCTAGCTTTAGTGCATCTGGTCTTTCATATCTCGTTTCTTAAGAAATGCATAGGTGAACCAGCTGTCGTAGTCCCTATTAAGGGCGTACAGATTCAGAACAACCTCTCTTTTGAAGAGATTCCAGTCAAAATTCTTGATTACTAGAATCGTAGACTGAGGAACAAAGAGGTCCCTCTAGTCAAAGTGCTTTGGCGAAATCAGTCAATTGAGGGAGATACTTGGGAAGCAAAAGAAGACAAGCGAACCAAGTATCCTCACCTCTTCTCTGCTAATCCATACTCAGCCTAAGATTATAGCTTTCCTCAAGCTTATTCAGTTTCATGTTCAAATTTTAGTTACAAACCAGTTTCATGCTCAGATTTCCATCATAAACTTGGTATCAAATACCATTGCATATTCATTCTCGTGTTCATGCATCAGATCATTCATGTATTTATGCATTAGATATGCATTCTCCTTGTCATAAACTTAGTTTATCAGATATACCAGTCATGTATTCATGAATCAGTTTAGTCATGAAAATATGCATCAGATATGCATGCTCGGTATAATACAATTAGCTTATCAGTCATGTCAGTCATGTAATCATGTTTAAGTTGTTCATGTTTATTATGTACTTTAGTTATCATTCCTCCCCTCTCAGTCAGTCCCATTCGAGGACAAATGTTCCCAAGGGGGAGATATTATAATACCCCATATATTTCTACGCTAGAAAATAAACCATTGTTCCTACGTATGAAACCTCATATCGTGTGATTCATATTTGAGTACATGACTTATAATAAGTATCCTACTGAGAAGAAAGCTTATGATGTATTAAGCGTGTTCATAAGAGTCACTTAGAGTAAGGAAAGCTAAGAGTTTTTGAATCCATCAATTTTTAGTGTTTGATTTCTCAAGAGTCATCTTTGAACAAGCATAAATTGATGTATATGTCATATTTTGGAAGATTTGGACCCACCAAATTGTATAGGATCGAATTATCTTTCCAACGATAGTAATTTTACCAAAATCCGACACCCGAGCAAGAAGTTAGTGCTTTTCAAAGTGGAGTGCATCACCTAACAAATCGCCTAAGGCTACTAGAATGGTATGCCATAAGTTGTGCGACGCACAACATAACTTATTCCATAAGTTATGCTACACAAAACCTAACTTATGCCCTAAGTTGTGTGACACATAACCTAGCTTACGCGATAAGTTGTGCGCCGCATAACTTATGGTCCAAGTGATGTAAACACCCTATTTTTTGAGTTATTTTAAGGGCATAATGGGTATTTCCCACCCTTATATAAGTCAATGACATGGGATTTAGACCCAATTCAACCAAAATATAGTCACTTCCCTCAAAATTTTCTCAATAACAAATTAGAGTTCTTAATTGGGGATTCAAATTCAAGAAAATTCAATAGTTCTTAATTGGGGATTCAAATTCAAGAAAATTCAATCGTAAATCTTTGTGGAATTAAGAACTAACATATGCATAGTGTTCATTCATGGATTTCTTTCGTCCATGAATCCCAAGAATCAAGTTTTAAACTATGGATTATGAAATTATGCTATGGGTTGATTATGTTCATGTGGTTGTTGTGGTATGATTCCCAAGTTGGAATCTTTATGTGTTTTTATGAAAATATGTTAGCATGTGAGTTTAAAACCATGAATTTTAGTTGATTATGATATGTTAATTTGATGATTATGCCATGCCTTAAGTTATGCAACCTAAGTGTTTGATAAAATTCCTAAGAGACTAGAAATTATGTAATATAGCTCAATTGTGACGTATGCGATGGATTCATATTTTACCGTTATGTTAAAATGACTCCCATGCTATTGATGTGCAATGTAGATATTTTTTTGAGTGCTCATGATTTTAGAATATGAAATTATGACATTGAGTATATGCATTCCTACCACGTACAAGATTATGATAACCATGTACTTTATGAAATCTCCAACTTGTTATATTATGGATTGTTGATGTTAGTCATGTATTCAAGAATGTCATGCCTTGTCAGTTTTCTTTTATCGAGTCCTAAGGTAGTTGTACCCGATAATTTAGCTGTGTTCCTAGAGCCAGTGTCAAGTTTTCATGATATCCGCAGTCAAGGCATGTTCAGTAGAATTAAGTTAGTAATGAGACTCAAGAAAACTCAGTAAACTCAGTAATCCCATTAATCTTAGAAAGCTCAGAAATTTAGTAATCTCAATAGTATTTTGTTAGTCAACGGAACTCAATGAACTCAGTCTAGTTCAGTTCAGTTAACCATGTTCAGTGTTCATTCAGATGGGAGTAGGAATTAGCACCGAGTGAACTCAAGGATGGGGACACACACTATCAGATGAGGGTGTGATCCTTAGAAGTCATCCTTGTGTTCTAGAACTATGTATACAAGCATAGTTTAAGACATCAACACTGACAGTTATGGGTTGATGAGGTGGATAAACACTGTCAGATAAGGGTCTCACCATTCTCTTTTGGGGACACTGCCAGGTGAGGGTCACCCACAACTTATCTTTACCAGTGGTGCGGTATTGACACCCTTCCAATTAGGGTTATATATTGGACCCTAACTTAGCTATAATGCATTATTTGGGGCATGTCGGTTAGATGACTACTTCCCACAGTCTTAGTCTCAGTAAATGAACTCAGATAGTCCTTCAAATTTCAGGACTGTCAGATACAATTGCTTAGAATCAGTTATATTAGTTATCAGTAACTCATGTTATCAATAATCAGACTCGGTATTCAATACCATCATGAATTTAGTTACAGTCACTTATTCATGCATGAATTCTCGCATTCATGTTATACAGTCAGTTAGCATTATTCATGCATTTGAACCCTTTGCATTCATCCTACCTCACATGCATACCAGTACATTCAATCATACTGACGGCTTTACGCTTTGGTGTTTTATACTATACCATAAGTTCAGAAGAATGAACTCCAAAGCATCAGTACCATTCCAGTTTTAGGAGTCAGAGTTAGTAGTGAGTCCTCATCCTTCGAGGACATGATCATCACTTTATTTCTTCATTACTTAGTTTATTTTTGTAGTTCGAGTTAGTTGGGGGCATGTCCCATTAACTCCTTATTAAAATAGTTCATCTTTAGAGGATTTTCATACTACAGTATGTTTATATAGTTTTGTTTCAGTTTATTTTAGTATTGATATACCATACTTTCAGATGTTATGTTTTATCAGTTTTGAACCTTACGGCCTTTCAGCCTTAATTTCCGCATTTATACAATATATTATGCAATTTTTCGGTATAAATATCAGTCATGGGTTAGCGGTTACCTTGTGGTCCTTTGAGGTCATGAGAACCATGTACCGCTCCGAGTACTAGATTTGGGGCGCTATAGTGAGCTCGGACTACCCATTTCTTCATTGATATCTTAGTAAGTTTTCATTAAATTTTTGGTTAATTCTTCAATTTATTTTCAAAATCCCTAGATTATTGTTTGGTTAATTTAGTGTCATTTGAGGTCAACATTTACCTATTCATGAGGGTAAATTATCCTTGAGCATCAAGGGATGCATTGATGATTTCAAAAGTTTGATTTGACAATGACTTGACCATGCGAGTCGTAACAACTGAGTGCGAGTCGTATGGCATGACTCATAGATAAGTCAATATTAGTGATCATGAAAATAGTCCAGAGTACAAATGGGACCTTACGAGTCATAAGGTGACCCTAAAATCCATAAGGTCACCCGTAGCGAATGGGCGACAATTTTCAGTCTTTTCATTTATGGCATTCTGGACCATTCCCATATTTCCATTACACAGACCCCACATCCATAACTCACTCAAGGGGGTTATCTCTCATTTATAAACTAATCAAAACATACCCTTTTCTCTTTAAACTCTCCAAGGTAAAGATACTTGGGGTTTCTGAAAAGTTTATAATCTAAGGGATCAAGGGTTGATTTCACTCCATAATTTTTTGTATTTCAGGCATGTTACTCTTCTCAATTTTTATTTTATGTAAAACATGGGTTTTACATGGTTAAATTATATAGATTGAAGGTGGGTTTTGATGTCGTTGAGGGTTTTGACATAGTTGATTCTTCAATTGTTTTCCCATAATTTATTATGCATATTTTATACTTTATTGTTGGTTTTGAACTTTTGGGTGCATAGGAATGGTGAATCAACTAAAGGGCCATGTTTTTTTCCCCATATTGATATTTTGAAATTAGAATTGGCTTGAATAATTGTGTTCCCTCAACCTGCTTGTGTAAATGGCTTTAAATTGTGAAATTATCATTTGGTTAACATACTCACCTAGTTATTGCATTGCATAAATGGTTAAATAATCAACATGGATTTTAAAAGCCTTGTTGGAAATAATTTGATTTAATGAACAAAGGGGTCGAGGTATTCCCCTAAGCTAATTTAATTGTTATTGCATAGGGATAAGCTTGTAAGTGCAAGAGTATGAAAATACCCATGGTATGGCTTAAAGGTTCATTCATCAGTTAATAAATGGGTTATGTGAAACTTGCTCTAAATAGGTCTTAATGGGGGTTATGTATAAAAGCCATGAAGGTGTGTGTTTTGGATGACTTGTACTAGAAAATCATGTTTTCTGACGTGAGGTTTGGTCTTGATGACCTATGTGCATGGTTCACACTATTGATATATCTATATCTCGGACTGACGTGGGGCTGGAGAATTCCCTAGTCTTTATTTTTACCTCCGGTTTGTATGACTAATATGCACTGGGGCCTTTTTAGCGGGGGAGCGGAACATACATAGCCCCACGGGTGCCTATTTATGATGGTTGAACTACATAGTCTAGGATAAATTTTACTTTATGCTAAGCCTTATTTCTTGCCCTGGCATAACATGCATATATATATATATATATATGATTATGTGCATTGGTTTTGAATGATTTAGAAATTGGATCATTGAATTATTTTATCCCATATCCCTGAGTTACATATGAGTTCTTAACCTACAAACCATCTTCTGATGTTGTATCCCCATGCAATATAGGCACTAGAGAAACTTTTTTTTTATGCATAGTGTTAGGTGGATTGGCTCGGTTCATTAATCTTTGGTGGTGAAGAGGTGATCTTTCATTACCCAAAAAACTTGGTCATTTCATTAGTTTCCTATCATAGTCTAGAATTGAAGAGTTCACATTAACATTATTATTGTCATTGTCAGAGTCAGGGTCACGTCCCAACTTAGATTGGTTTTTAGTTTTGTTAGATGTTTTATGGATATTACTATGGACTGTGTATTGATGCATAAACTTGTAGTCATCTTTGAGTTTAATTCATTATTTTTTTTCTTGTTATATATTCAAACTTTAGTCATTGATAGGTGTGCTATGTCTTGTGTGGTTAGGCAAAGGAGGCAGTCTTCGGTCTTTGGTGGACTTGAGATGCCCATCACAGCCATTCTTTGGTTCGGATCATGACAAAGTTGGTATCAGAGCCTATGTTTGGTGTCTTTGAGTATCCATAAAGTTGTGTCAAGAAGAGTCTTTCTGATGTGTAAGTAGTGTGCCATACTTATAAGGGAGAGGCTATGAGGCATTTAAGAATGTTTCTCTTTCTTGTGATCTACTATCTAGATGTAGAGTCTAAGGTATTGAAATCTCCTCTAATTCCCGTATGTTTGCTTATCAGATCATGCCTTCCAGAAGATCTGATGTTCGTAAAACCTCTTCTATCCTACTTAAGGATAATGTAGAAGGGACTCATCCTACTCAAGCAGTTGAGACCCTGTCTAGGTTCACTACTTCTAATTGCCCTAGTGGAGTTTTACCAATCCCCATTGCTCCTTCTTCCATTGGTAACACTCATGCTCGGCCACCTCCATAAGATATTACCAATGCTGAGTTTGGTTGTTCCATTGATCTATTGAACTATTTGGTGATATCCCAATCACATCAGTCGAGTTCTGTTGGTGCTACTGTGAGTTCTTTTGAGGACACCTAGCCAGTTTATGAGCTGAATTCTTTGACCTTTATGGGCTTAAAGGTTGAGGAATATCTTTAAGGGTTTATACATGAGGTGAAGAAGATTCTCCATTTGATGTATGCTTTAGATTTTGAGGGTGTAGATTTCGCTGCATACCAACTGAAAGGTATGGTATATCAGTGTCTTAAAGAGTAGGAGCAGTCAATGGGAGATGATGTCGAGTTGGATTTATGGAAGGAGTTTTCAAGTGCTTTTCTTGACTACTTCTTTCCTCGGAAGTTGAGGAAGGCAAAAGATGAGGAGTCCATGAATTTGAAGCAAAGAAAGATCACTGTGAAGGAGTATTCCTTGAAGATTCACTAGTTGTCCCATTATGATTTTGAGATAGTATCAAATATGATGGCTAAGATGAGGAAGTTTGCATAGGGTTTGTCTTAAGACTTGGTGTTGGAGTGTAAGGCAGCCTTATTAGATAGTGACATGGATATCACTAGGATTGTGGTTCATATACAGCAGGTGGAAGATAAAAAGAAGAAATAACCCAAAATAAGGAAAAGGTAAAGTAGGAGATCCCAATTTTTTAAGCAGTGTGGTGGCCAGCAGATTAGTGACAAAGATGGCAGGCAGTGGTCTAGGAAGAAGCAGGGGACATTTGGTTAATATTCTATGGCTAGTGCCCTATATCCTAAGCTATCTGGTGATAGCCTCTTTAAGGGAAATAGTGGGATTTAAGGCATAGGGTGCTCAATCTCAGGCTATTAGGGCTCAGTTGGATCTATCTTATCCTCCTTGTTAGTTCTATGGATAGGTAACTCATGGCTTTTATGATTAGGAGAGGAATTAGTGTTTTAAGTTTTGTCAGTGTGACCACATTCAAAGGTATTTTCCTTCAGGAAATATTACTACGGGCGCTAATAAGGTCCCGATTGCTGCTTCTTCTGCTTCTATACCACAGGGTTCTACTTTTAGCTCTGGCAGTAGTCAGAATAATCTGTATAATCTTTCCACTCATAAGGATTTTGAGGCATCTCCTGACGTTATTAATGGTATGCTAAAACTATTCTCTCATGATGCATATTGTCTACATGATCCCAAGTTTGTGCTCTCTTATGTGACCCCTTATTTGGCTATTTATTTTGGTTTTGATCCCGAGTATATTCTTGATCCTTTTTTTGTGTCTACCCTGGTAGGTGACTTTATTGTGGCTAGAAGAGTGTAAAGGGGTTTTGTGGTATCCATTTATGGTAGGGGATGTTAGTGGACCTGATTGAGTTGGACATGTTAGACATTGATGTGATTTTGAGGATTCATCGATTGCACCAGTGCTATGCATCTCTTGATTATAAGATGGAAAGGGTTAGTTTTTTATTCTTGAATGAGTCGATTGTTGAGTAAGAAGGTAGTTCCCTAGTGACCAAGGGAAGGTTTATTTCTTATCTTATAGATTAAAAATTAGTTTCGAGGGGTGTCTCTACCATTAAGTGCATGTTAAGGATTCTAGATTCGAAGGTCCATTTATGGAATTGGTCCCGATAGTCTATGAGTTTCCTAAGGTATTTCTTGATGATCTTCTTTGTGTTTTTCCCAATATGTTAATTGATTTTGGGATTGATTTTCTACTAGACACTCATCCTATCTCTACCCCTCCCTACAGAATGGCTCCGACTGAGTTTAATGAAATTAAGGATCAATTAAAAGATCTTCTAGATAAGGGTTTTACCTACCCTAGTGTTTCTTCCTGGGTTCTCTGGTTCTTTTTTTGAGTAAGAAAAATGGGTCCCTTCGGATATGTATAGATTAATGCTAGTTGAATAGGATGACCATGAAGAATAAGTACCCTCTTCCTAGGATTAATGATTTGTTTTACCATCTTTAGGGAGCTAAGCATTTTTCTAAGGCTGATCCTTGGTTAGATGCTTGGTCAGGTTACCATACATTGAAGATTAGGTAAGTGTAAATCTCCAAGTCTACCTTTCGAACTCGGTATGGTCATTTTGAGTTTTTGGTGATGTCCTTTGTATTGACTAAAGCCCCAAAGACATTCATGGATCTTATGAATTAGGTCTATCGCCTTTTCTTGGATTTGTTCATAATTGTGTTTGTTGATGATATTTTGGGGTGTTCTAAGATTGAGGAAGATCATGCTAATCACCTTCACATAATGTTGCAGGCCCTTAAGATCAGTGGTTGTATGCAAAGTTCTCGAAGTATGTATTTTGGTTGAATGTTGTGACCTATCTAGGTCATGTTATTTCTTGTGAAGGTATCATAGTGGATCCATAAAATTTTACAGTGGTTAAGAAGTGGCCTAGACCTATAGCTCCAATCGATATTCTAAGCTTCTTGGTTTTAGCCGATTATTATAGGATGTTCATGGAACGTTTCTCTTTTTTTACTACCCCATTGACCAAGCTAACTCAGAAAAAGGTAAAGTGTATATAGTCTTATGCTTGTGAGGGTAGTTTAGAGAAGTTGAAGGATAAGTTCACTTTGGCTCTGTTTTTGACTTTATTCGAGGTCATCGATGTGTAGAGCATGCGATTGGGTTGTGTTTTGAAGCAATATGGCAAAGTGGTTTCTATGCTTCTAAGAAGTTGAAGGTGTATGAGAAGAACTATCTGATTCATGATTTGGAATTATTGGCCATGGTCTTTGCTTTAAAGATTTGGAATCATTATTCGTATGGGTTTATGTTGACATCTTCCTGGACCATAAGATTTGCAGTATGTATTCACCCAAAATAAGTTGAATTTCAGGCAAAGGTGATATCTTGAATTGTTCAAAGACTATGATACGAGTCTTCACTATCACCCAAGTAAAGCTAACATAGTTCCTGATACTCTTAGAAGGTTGTTCATTAGAATCTTATCTCATGTGGATAAGGAGAAGCGAGGTTTTGTAAAGTATATTCGTTGTTTAGATAATCTTGGAGTTTATCTTTGGACTCTGGGGATAGTGGTTTGATTGAACAAAAGTTGATGAGGCCATCTCTTGATGCTGAGGTAATAGAGAAATAGAACTTGGACCCTATCGTAATGTAGATCAAGGATGATGTGGGTCACCTGAAGGTGATGGCTTTTGAGATTAGTGGTGATGATATCGTGAGGTAACAAGGTAGATTATGTGTTCCTAATGTTTATGGGATACGAGAGAGGATCTTGGATGAAACTCATAAGTCGAGGTACACTATTCATCCCGATTATATGAAGATGTATCATGACTTAAAGAAATTTATTGGTGGAATAACTTAAAGAAGGATGTGTCCAATTTTGTGGCTAAGTACATGGTGTATCAACAAGTAAAAGTTGAGCACTTGAGGCCGGATGGGTTGTCTCAAGAGATTGAGTTGCTCGTATGGAAATGGGAAGTTATTAATATAGCTTTGTATGGTAGGATATGTAGGTATCCTATTGGGTGGTTTGAGGTTGGCGAGAATAGGTCGTATGTTTCTACTTTGTACACTAAGCTATGGAGAAGGTGAAGGTTATACGGGATAGGCTTAAGTCCATCAAAAGTCACCAAAAGTCATATGCGTACGTAAGGCAAAGGGACTTGGAGTTTGATGATGGTGATTTGGTGTTCTTGAATGTATCTCCCATGAAGGGAGTGGTGGAGTTAGGAAAGAATGGGAAGCTCAGTCTTCGTTATGTGGTTCATAGTATTTTGAGATGAGTGGGGGATTTGGATTATGAGTTGGAATTACCTTCGATTATGGGTTCTTTTTATCTGGTCTTCCATATGTCAAAGTTGAAGAAGTATGTCGGGATACTTCCTTGGTTGTTCCTTTGTAAAGTGTGGGTGTCTCGGATTCCTTGTCTTATGAGGAGGTCCCGATTGAGATTTTGGATTGGCAAGTCTTTCGGTTGTAAGCAAAGGATGTGTCTTCAGTAAACGTTCTTTGGAGAACACAAATTGTGAAGAATCTACATGGGGAGCCAAAGAGGACATGATGTCAAAGTACCCATTCTTGTTTTCCTCTCCGGATAATTGTGTTTGAGGTATGTGTATTCCTTAGCATCTTTTTTCTAAGACTGTTAAAGGAAGTTGTTAATTCCTTTATATCTTTTTTCAGTCTTTGTTAAAGGTAAGTTTGGTTGTGTTTGGAGTCAAATCGTGATAGTAAATTACTTGTTATTTCATTTGAGGACAAATTATCCTAAGAAGGAGTATGCAAAACCCTAGATTCTTGGTCCTTGAAAATTTCTGAAATTTTATCCTCATGGCCCAGACTACAACTCTCCATATGAGTCGTAGGGTTTCTTGACGGGTCTTAAGGACGCAATTGTATCCTGGATAGTATATTGTATTGGAGTTTCTTCTATGTCTACGACTAGGGGGTTAAGAGTCTTAAGGACTAAAAATGAGTCATATGATGTCTTTAATAGCCTAACCTATGTAATGCCCTTTTTGTTTTCTACTTTGACAACGATTGTACCATGCGAGTTGTAACGACTAAGTATGAGTCATATGGCATGACTCATATCCAACTAAGTATTGGTGATCATGGACAATGTCCAGACTATGAATGGGACCTCACGAGTTGTAACGTGACCTTATGAGTCGTAAGGTCACCCGTAGAGACTGTGCGATAATTTTTAATCTTTTCATTAAGGGTATTCTGGTTAATTCCCATTTTTCCCATATTCAGAACCCACGCCTATAAAGCACTAAAGGGGGTTATTTCTCCTTCATAACACAATAAAAACATACACTATTCTCTCTAAACTCTCCATGGTCAAGATATTAAGGGTTTCCAAGAAGTGGGCCATCTAAGTGTTGAAGGGTTGATTTCTCCCCATAAATTTTTGTATTTCAGGCATGTCACTCTTTCCCAATTCTTATTTTATGAAAAACATAGGTATTACATGAATAAAATGTATGGATTTCAATGTGGGTTTTGGTGTGGTTGAGGATTTTGACATTGTTAATGCTTAAATTGTTTACCATGATTTATTATGCATTTTTTATTCTTTATTAATTTTTTTGAACCTTTGGGGAGCATGGGAATGGTGAATAAATTAAGAGGCCATGGGTTTTCCTGAATTGATGTTTGGAAATTGGAATTGGCTTGAATTGTGTTCCCTCAACCCACTTGTGTAAATGACTTTGAATTGTGAAATTGTTACTTGGTTTAACTTACTCACCTATGTTATTACATTGCATAAATGGTTAAACAATAAACATGAATTTTGAAAGCTTTGTTGTCCATTATTTGATTTAATGAACAAAGGGGGTAGGGGTATTCCCCCAAGTTAATAAGATAGTTATGGCATGGGGATAAACTTGCAAGTGTAAGGTATGACGATACCTATGGTATACCTTAATGGTTGGTTCATGATTAATAAATGGGTTGTGAGAAACTTGCTTTAATTTGGGATTAATGGGGGTTATGTAGCGAAGACGTAAACGTGTGGGTCTTGGATGACTTGTACTGGAAACTCATGTTTGCGTATGTGAGGTTTGGTCTTGATGACCTATGTGTATGGTTCACACTATTTATATATCTATATCTTGGACTGACGTGGGGTCAAGGCATTCCCTGGTTTTCCTTGATACCTACGCTTCGTTTGGATAACACACACTGGGTCTCTTTTAGCAGGGGGAGCTGAACCCATATAGCACGTAGATGCATGTTTTTGACAGTTGAGCTACATAGTCCAGGAAAAAGTTTACTTTATGATATTCCTTATTCCCTGTCATGGCATGACATGCTTATACAAATATATATATATATATATGTATGTATATATATATATGTATGTATATATATATATATGTATGTATGATTTTGAAATGTGGATCATGACATTATTTTATCCCCTATCCTGAGTTATATGCTAGTGCCCAACCCACTAACCTTCTTCGAATGTTGTATCCCCATGCGATGGATGCACCAAAGATACTTTTACTTTTCCTGCATAGTGTTAGGTGGATTGGCTTGGTTCATCGACCGTTGATGGTGAAGTGGTGAGATTTCCTTCACCAAAAGACTTGGTCATTTCATAAGTTTCCTGTCATAAACTAGAATTAAAGAGTTCACATTAACATTATCATTGCCATTGTCAGTGTAGGGTCATGTACCGACTTGGATAGGTTTTCGGTTTTGTTAGAGGATTTGTGGATATTACTGTGGACTAGGTATTGATGTTGACACTTGTATCGTCTTTGCGTTTAATTCATTATCTTTTATTATTTTTCCCCTATCCTGAGTTACATGCTAGTGCTCAACCAACTAACCGTCTCTGAATATTATATCCCCATGCGATGCATGCACCAGAGATTCTTTTACTTTTTCTACATAGTGTTAGGTGGATTGTCTTGGTTCGTCGACCGTTGATGGTGAAGTGGTGAGATTCTCTTCACTAAAAGACTTGGTCATTTCATAAGTTTCCGATCAAAAACTAGAATTGAAGATTTCACATTAACATTATCATTGCCATTGTCAGTGTAGGGGCATGTCTTGACTTAGATAGGTTTTCGATTTTGTTAGAGGATTTATGGATATTACTGTGGAATAGGTATTGAGGATGACACTTGTATCGGCTTTGAGTTTAATTCATTATATTTCTGTCTTGTTATCTATTCGAATTTCAGTTGTTGCTAGGTATGCTATGTCTAGTGTTGATAGGCAAAGGGGGTGGTCTCCAGTCCTCAGTGGACTTGAGATGCTTGTCATGGCCAGGCCTTGATTTGGGTTGTGATAGTTTATCGAGCAGTTCATTAGATTTTTAGATCCATCTTCTTATTTTGAAGTCTTTACGGGTTCTAAATGGCCACTAGGAAAATTTTTTAGTCATACGACCTTGTATGAAAATTCTAACTATGCTAACAACTCTAAAATATTAATTTTAGTCTAGGAGGACCTTTGGTTAGGGTCCCGAGGCATTCCAACTCATTTTGACATATTGCTCGAAAAATTATAAAAATGAATTATGGGTGTGACCCATATTTGATCGAAACAACCTCGAATGAAAATACTGAGTGTGACAATGTATTCAAAACATCAAATTTGGAGTTTTAAGATAATTCATTTCCATATACAAGATCCCGAACGAATCCCAGGCACTCAGTTGAAGTCCATTCCGTACATGGAAATACATGGTGCACCATGTTGTTGGTGCATCGTGATAGCGACTCTTTGGATTGTTATTGCGACTATCTCAATAAGAGGAGATATTATGATTGTGATAGGGGTGTTACTATCTTGACTTATGTGGCATATAGAAAATGGTATGATCTCTATCCTCAGGGTCTCGATAAATACTCTTGAGTACCTGGAAAGGGTATAAAAAGACCCCTTTTCCACAATTTTGGCCAATCCTTTATTGAGAGCCAAAAATCCTAAATAGTGTGATGGCTTAAAATTAAGACTTTTGGGTGACTTGGGATCTTGATTAACATGTATTTTTGCGATTATCTTCTGATTAAGGGTAAGAATTCACCTTTTTCCTATTGGATTTTATTATTTTCTTGTTCGAAGATCCCAAAACCTTATGGGATTAATATCAGCCTCAAATTTACTCGTATTACACCTATTTTTTAAGATAATGATTCCTTGAGCATGTAAGAACATTGGGTTGGCTTCGGAAATGTGATTTTTTGTAACTGGGATCCATATGGCATTTTGGGTGGTTTTTGGACCCAAAGCTTAATAGTACAATATGGGTATCATTATTCTCGTATTAATGAGTAGAATGATATTTTTATAGCTTGGCATATTGCAGAATCTTTTCAAAAGAGAAAAATGCTGATTTAGCAAATCTTGTGAGTGTTCATTGGTGCTCAAGTAAGGTAGGTTTTACCCTTTGTTATATTGAGCTACTTCCTAGTATGTTTAAGATATTGTTTTAGATTTGGGATAGGTTTCATATGTTGGTGTGATAAAATGAAATACTTGGGATTAGTTGGATCATTTAGGCAATTTTGAATTTTATTTTTTGGCATGATTGGCCTAGTTAACCATATCTTAACTGTTGTTAACCTTTTAGGCTTATGCTTAGGTCAAAAATGCTTCAATTACTAAATCAGTGAGAAAATTTTCTTGATTAATTGAATTTAGGATGAACTTACCTATGTTTCCTAACCTTAGTTTAAAATTTGCTTAGTTGTTCTATATTAGGAGGAATTGCTATCCTAGGACTAGTTGCGGCTTGCTTGACATCTAAATGAGGATTTAGATACCTTTGCCTAGTATGGATAGATATTACTTGATAAATAATTTCAGGGGTTTAGAAGTGGTATCTTCAACCCACCTTTTGCCAAGACTTGTGATAGTTATTAAAGACCTTTTGATACGCTTGTCTACATTTCAAAAGATGGTTATTTTAGTGATATTTAGATGCCTTTGTACTTGTTGATTATGATGAATGGAGATGGAATTAATGCTTAGTGATATGATATAAATGAATTATTTGTTAAGCTTACAATGAACTACTGAATATGCTATTAATTTGGCTATGGATTGGGCTACCGAATGTACTATTGTATAAGCCTTGATTATCATATTGGCTAAGTCATAAATTATTCTATTTATTGAGACACTAATGAGATTTTAACTACCAAGTTACCATGCTAATCGATAAATTAACAGTTATGTTTTGTTCATTCTAGAGGCAATGCTTATTGTCTACATTGTTGATTAAACCATTGACTATGCTATGAATGAACTATAGATTATGCCATGGATTAAACATTGACCAAGCTAATGATAAGCTATCTATATGCTAATGTTAAACCATTAATTAGACTATTTATAACTTATTGCCTATGATTGATTTTGCATCGTTATTATGGTAGAGGTCTTATTTAATGACTATATTTTAAAATATGTTATGGATTATGCTAAAGAGCAAGCTCAATAATTATATTAATGAGTATGCTATTAAATTTTCCAAAGATCATGCTATTTACTATGGTTGTAATCAGGCTATTGATTATGCTGAGATTACAATTTTGATTATTATTATTGGTCATGTTAAAATATTATGTTAATGGTTATAATATTGAATACTCTCATGATTATGCCATTGGCCATATTGACGATAATTTTGATGATATATACTTGTCAAGACTAGAGGATGATTTTGATGATATATACCCGTCAAGACGGAAAGATGATTATGATGTTATATACCCAGCAAGACCGAAAGATGATTATGATTATATATACCAGGCATGACCGGAGGATAATTATGATGATATATATAACTGGTAAGACTAAAAAGTAATTATGATGATATATAATCAGCAAGATCGGAAGATGATTATGATGATATATACCCGGCAAGACCGAAAGAGGATTATAATGATATATGCTTTGCAAGTCAAGAAGATGATTATGATGATATATACTCTATCAGATCGAAAGATGATTATGATAATATATATTCAACTTGATTGGAATATAATTATGATGATATGTACCCGATAAGAGCAGAGAATAATTATGATGATATATATACCCAACAAGATCAAAAAATAATTATGATGATATGTACCTAGCAAGACTGGAAGATAATAATGATGATATATACATGGCATGACTGGAAGATTATTATATGATATATACCCAGCAAGAGTAAAAGATAATTATGATGATATATGCCCGACAAGATAGGAAGATGATTATGTTGATATTTATGAGGATATTGTTGAATATCATGAGTAGTTCGAGTCTTGTTATACGTACTATACTATGATGATATGTTTATTGTGATATAATGACCTTGGTGTTTGAGATTGACAATCTAGCTAAGTTGAGAATGAGGACATAGTTGACATGTAGTATGACATGAATAGCCTCTAGTGAATATTTATTAGTTGATGAATATTGAGGATGAATATTGGATTATTGATGAATATTGATTAGTTGATGGTTATTGATTAGTTAATAAATATTTATTAGTTAATGAATAGTTGTTAGTTGATGAATATTGGTTAGTTAATAAATATTGGTTGGTTGATAAATGAATATTAGTTAATAAGAGATGTTTAGTGATGAAATATGATCTAATGATACATGAGGATTAGCCGTGACATGATGGATATATGATAAGCATTGAGTTATTTATAAATAATGTTATGGGAAATCAATGGTTATGATTTTTCAAGACTTGGATGAATTTCAGTTGTGTTATGAGAGTTTACAAATAATGAAGGTAGATTATTAGAATTTTTTTTGTACTTTAAGGCTTATTGGGGCTTGCAGTGGGCTATTTGCTTTTCTGCACCAATTGGCATATGGGATCCAATATTGTAGTTATGATTGTATAAGTTTATGTTTTATGTTATGTTATGGTGATATCCGATCATTTACTTATTCATGTATAGTGACGTTGAAGATCATATGTTGATGTTTTATGTTATTTATAGTGATATTATGGTTATTTACTTATTTATGTATAGCGATGTTAGAGACATTTTAGGTTCATCCCTTTACCTTGACTTAGTTATGTTACATCCTAGCATTCTTATATCATAATTTAACTTTGTCGGATGATGATGCCTATTGAGTACCGTTTGTTTTTTACTCATACTACACTTTTGTACCTTTTTAGTGCAGATTTCAGTACTAGTTGCCGTTGTTGATTTGTGTCCGTACAGTGTTGATATCCAGAGATAGGGTGAGCTCTTGGAGTCCGAGTCGCCCATTTCCTTCTATCATTTTATATTCATTCTTTAGATTCAAGACAAATATATTTACTATTCTAGATACTTGGGTTGTATTATTATACAAGATGCTCTTCTATTGTCTCTACCAGGTTGTGGGATGGTTTTTATGTACTGAATACCTTTAAACTATTTTGATGTCTTGCATATTTATTATGTTGTATTGCTTATTAGGCCCTTTTGGAGAATTTACTACAAACTTAACCCATTGTGTTAAACTCTGAGTCAAGATTTGGCTCACCTACTGGTGGGTTGGAGTAGGTTACATTATGAATCTTAAATTGGGTCATGACAAATTAGTATCAGAGACAGGCTACACCGGTATTATTAGTACAAGAGAAAGTGTCTAGTTGAATCCAACAAATCAAAATAATAACATAAATTTCTATCTTTGGGAGGCTATGGGATATTCTTAGGAATTCATTACTTCTTTCACTTATATTGTAATAAGAGATTGAGTTTGTTTATAACAAATCCCTATGATTTCACTCTTTAGCAGATAACTAGGATATGTACTACCGCTACATGAGATGAGGGTCCCGAGAGCGAGCCAAGGGATCTTTCCCTATTTAGGGATAACCCATAGGTTTTGATCATCCACGAGATTTGTACCATGCTAAGGGCTCGGATAGGGGTCCTCCACTAAACCCTATTTTCTTTCTTGAACCAAAGATTTTTCTACTCCAGCCAGTGGTGGTCTAAAGACCAGCCCAGGCTCCACCAGGGTTTCCTTCTTCTTTAGTGATTAAAGATATGTTGGTCCAGCTTTTAGGGATAGTTGTAGGTGTCTGATGGTGTTCAATATATAGATTGGAGTGGTAAAAAAGAGGAGCATATAGTTACGACACCTAGAATTGAGGTCCCTCTTGCATCAGCAGTTGCTCAGCCGATAGTTGCTCCGCCAGTGATTTCCCAGCCAGCTATGTCTGTCATAGAGAAAAAGATTTTGGGTAGATTCTTGAGACTAGCTCTACATAGATTCTCTAGTGCTCCTTGTGAGGATGTATATGAGTTCTTATAGTTTGTGAGAATAGGCTCTATAATTTTGTCCTTGTTGAGACGCGTAGCATGGATTACACCATATTTTAGTTCGACTTGGCTTCTCGTCATTGTTTGAGAGGTTATATGGATTCTAGATCGGCTTAATCTTCTCCCTTGTCATAAACTCAGTTCTCTGAGATGTTCTTGAGAAGTACATAGCTCGCATCCTTAGAGATTATCTGAGAGATAAGTTCTCCAGATTAGAGCAGGGCTCCATGATTAATGTGGAGTATAAGCCTCATTTTTATGAGAATGCTAGGCATGTGACTTCTATTCCTGATACTGAGTATGAGGGAGTTCATTGCTTTGTTAGGGGGCTGAGACTTTCTCTTCGTATGTCTACTCAAAGTTTGGATGCGGTGGGTAGGTCTTTTTGTGAGGTTTTTTTATCAAGCTTTACTTATAGAGGAGATGCATTGTAAGGACTATAGGGGCATCGATAAGAAGCCTAGAAATCAAGGCAGTTTCATCAGGAGACATAATAATTTCCAATTTAGAGGGAGCTATTTCTAAAGTAGATATTTTTCACGTCCCTCCTTTCAGCCTTAGAGATAGGCTAGTCGAGCTATTTAGGAAGCTCTTCAGGTTACTAATATAGGTCAATCTAGTGTTAGTGAACTCCCTGGTTAGGGAAGTGGTCGGTTTTTTTAGAGTTTTATCTTCTAGTCATTCTAGATATGGTAATTATTTTGGGTCAGCCGAATCAGTTGGTTCTGGTTTAGCTTAGGTGTCATGTTATAGTAGTAGAGCTTCGAGTTAATATTTCTAAGATTACCCTAGTCATGGGGAGATTATTGCTTGAACTCAGGATATTCTCCATATTATAACAGTTCATCCCTCAGCTAGAGGTGGTTCGCAAGGTCGTAGAGATGGTTTCTAAGGTAATCAAGGAGGTTCTTAGAAAAGTAAGATATGAGGTCAGTTAGGAGCCCGCCAGGTGGCAAGCATGGTTAGTTATATGCAGTACATGTTAGACTTGAGGCTGAGTCTTCAGATACTATTATTACAGGAATAATATTGGTATATGGTCAGTCAGCCCTTTGTTTATTTTATTCGAGATTCACTTAATCTTATGTATCTTCTTATTATGCTGAATAATTAGAGTTATAATAGGAGTTCTTATCTATGTCATGATGTGAATCTACTCTCGTGGGTGATTCTTTAGTAGTTGATTGATTTCTCAAATCATGTGTTATGACTGTTAGAGATGTTGATACACACGCTAACCTTATTATTCTTGATATGATGGATTTTGTTGTGATTCTAGGCATGGAATGGTTATCCCACTATCTTGCGGTCATGGATTATTTTGCCAAGACCGTTCCTTTAGCTATGCCAGGTAGACCCCCAGTCTTGTGCCAGGGATCTATCATCCATGAACTGACAGCGGTTGCGAGTCTTATCTCACATATATTTGTTATACTAGTGTGGAGAGTTCGTCGTTTGACTCTGTTCTTGTAGTTTATGAGTATCCTAATTTATTCCCTATCAAACAGCCAGGTATTTCCCATACCTGTGAGATTAAGTTTGCTATTGATCTTGAGACTGTCATAAGACTCATTTCTATGTCAGTTTACCATATGGATCATGTCGAGCTTAAGAAACTAAATTCTCAAGTTTAGTATCTTCTTGGTAAGGGTTTTATTAGACCGAGTGTGTCTCCTTGGGGATCTCCTATATTATTTATGAAAAATAAAGATGGCTTCATACGTATGTGTATTGATTATAGGAAACATAGTAAGGTGACGATAAAGAATCGTTATCCTATTCCTTGCATTGATGATTTTTTCAACTAGCTTTAGGGAGAGAAATTGTTTTCTAAGATTGATTTGAGACATGGTTACCATCAATTATGTTTTTGGGCAAAGTATATCCTGAAGACAACTTTTAGGACCCATTATGTTCATTATTAAATTTTCTTATGATGTCTTTTGGGTTGACTAATGCCCCAACCATATTCAGATTTGATGAATAGAGTGTTCAGGCCTAATTTGGATACATTCATGATTGTGTTCATCGATGACATCCTTGTGTATTTGAGGAATAGAGAGGAGCATGTGTAGCATTAGAGGATTGTGCTCCAGACTTTGAGAGATCATATAGTTTGTTTTCAAAATCTCAAAGTGTGAGTTTTGTCTTGTGTCACTGCCATTCTTTTGACATGTGGTGTCTCTGCATAGTATTATGGTAGACCATGCAAAGATTGAGGCGATTCGTGATTGGGATAGATCTACATCTTCAACTGAGGTTCCTAGATTCATTGTTTGGCTGGTTATTATGGACGCTTCATCGAGTGTTTTGCACTATTTTAGCCCCTATCACTAGATTGACATGGGAGAGGTTCTCTTCTGCTGGTCCGAGGAGTGTGAGTCAAGTTTTGGAAAACTCAAGGATTTTTTTCACTTCGACTCCTATTTTAGCTCTTTCTTTTGAGGGTGAGGGATTCACAATGCATTTTGATGCTTTTGGTGTTGGTCTAGGTTTTGTTTTGATGTAGTAGGGTCATCTTATTTAATATGCTTTGAGACAGCTTAAGGTTTATGAGCACAACTATCCTACTAATTATTTTGATTTGGCGGTGGTAGTTTTTACGCTTCAGATTCGGAGGCATTAACTCTATGGTATTCATTTTTAGATTTTCACCGATCATTGCAGTCTTCAGCATCTTATGACCTAAAGAGAGCTTAATGCTAGGCAACACAGATGGATGGAGTTGCTTAAGGATTATGATATTTCTATCTTGTATCATTCAGGCAAGGCTAATATGGGAGCATATGCCTTGAGTCAAAATGCGGTGAGAATGGGTAGCTTGGCTTGTACTTCAGTTTCTCAGAGGCCGTTGGCATGGGACATTTAGTCCTTAGCCAACTTAATGGTTTTCCTTGGTATTTCATACCCTAGGAGGATTCTTGGAGGCGAATTCTTTGTTTTTTAAGCAGATTCAAGATCGTTAATTTGAGGATAGTAAGCTTCATTCCCTTTTTGATTAGGTGTTGAGTGGTGAGTTTGAGAGGAACACCATAGATTTTTAGGGTTTCTTGAGATTTGATGGCCATATTTGTGTCTCGAGGATTAATGACTTGATTTAGTTGATTCTGCACGAGGTTTAAAACTCTAGATATTCTATTCATCCAGGTACAACCAAGATGTATAGAGATTTGAGGCAGCATTACTGATGGACTGGCATAAAGAGAGATGTGGAAGATTTTGTGTCTCGTTGCCATTTTTTTTTGCAAGTAAAGACTGAGCTTCAATGATCGAGTTGATTAATTTAGAGATTGCCCATTTTTGAGTAGAAATAGAAGTGGATTAACATATATTTTCTTAGTAGTTTGCCTCATACCTCTCATAGGTCCGATGGTATTTGGGTCATCGTAAATTGATTGACCAAGTCAGCTCATTTCCTTCTTATTCAAATGTCTTTTAGTGTCGAGACTTTAGCCCACATCTATGTGCGTGAGATTTTCTATTTACATGGGTTTCCCATATCTATTATTTTGGATCGATGTTCTTTGTTCACTTCTATCTTTTGGAGATCTTTTCAGGAGGAGTTCAGTACTCAGGTGAATTTGAGTACACCCTTTCATTCACAGAAAGATGGTCAGTCCGAGCGAACTATTCAAGTGCTTGATGATATGCTCTATTCTTGTGTTATGGATTTTGGAGGCCAGTGGAAGGAACACTTAGCCTTGGAAGAGTTTTCTTATTACAACAGCTATCATTCAAGTATTGAGATGGTACCTTTGAAGGTTTTGTAGGATTGGAGATGTCATTCTCTTGTTGTGCGACTTAAGACTTCAAAGATTTAGCCCCGAGGTACAGATTTTCTTTAGAAGTCATTTGATAAAGTCAGGGTGATTCAGGAGCAGGTTGTGAGCAGCTCAGAGTAGGAAAAAGGTCTATATAGATTGTAGACTCTATGCCTTGAGATTTGGAGTTGTTGATCAAAATTCATCCATGAATAGCCCATGAAGGGTACGATGAGGTTCGAGAGGAAGGTAAAGCTCAACCCAAGAAATATTGGACCTTTTGAGATTCTTCTCACAATTTTTGAGGTGGCATATATATTACCCTTACCTCTAGATTTTAGTGTTGTCAATCCAGATTTCTCTGTTTAGGCGATACATACTTGATCCATCTTATGTGTCTACATGGGACTCAGTCTAGTTGGACGAGTATTTGGCCCTTGTGGAGGAGACAATTCATATTTTGGCTAGTGATGTCAGGCGGTTGCACACTAGGGAGATTCCTTTAGATAAGCTTTAATTGAGGCACTGCCCATCGGAGGAGGCCACTTATGAGATCGAGAGTGAGATGTAGACCCAGTACCCTTATCTGTTCTAGACTTCAGGTACATCTAATCCTTAACTTTCGCAGACAAAAGTTCCTTTAGTATTGGATATTGTAATGGCACTTTAGGTCATTTTCCATATTTCCACTTATTTTCACCGTAAAAACTTACCAATATCGTCCAAAGTCATCTATTCTTGTTAAGTCATTTATGACTTGCTGGAACTGACAGTTCAGTTACCTGGCATTTCATTTAGTTTTTACAGATATTTCCCTATTTTGAAGTCTTTGCTAGTCCCAAATGACCATTGGGCAGAAACTTTTGTTAAAACCTTGTATACAAATTCTGACTACACCAACAGCTTTGAGATATCAATTTTATACTAGGTGGACCTTTGGTTTGGGTGTCGAGGCACCAGAACTCATTTTAACCTATTGGTCAGAAAATTTAAAAAATGAAATATATATGTGGGACCCTCATTTGGTTGTAACATCCTCAAATGGAAATTTTGAGTGCGGCATTGCATCTGGAACATCAAATTTTGTATGTTACATAGTTTATTTTCATATATGGGATCCTGAATGAATTTCAAGCTCCCTATTGAAGTCCATTTGGGACTTGGAAAAATCTAGTGCACTAAGTTTCTGGTGCACCGCAATAGTGGCTCTTTGGAATGTGATCGTGACTCTCTTGGGCAGAGGAGATACCGAGATCATGATAGAGGTGTCATGATAGAAACTTATGTGGCTAATGAAAGATGGCATGATCGCCATCCAAGGGATTGTGATAGCGAATCCCAAGTACCTAGACTGGGCATAAAAAGATTCCTTTTCCATGATTTTGGCCATTCCCCATAACCTTCTTAAGATCCAAAAACCCTAAATAGTGTGATTGCTTAAAATTGAGACTTTTGGGTTACTTGGGTGCTTGATTAACATTTATTTTTGTGATTATCTTCCGATTCAAGGTAAGAATTCACCCTTTTCTTTGTGGATTTTATTGATTTCTTGTTTTAAAATTCCAAAACCTTAGGGCTTGATTTTATCATTAAATTAGCTTTGATTATACCCATTTTAAGGGTAATTATTCCTTGAGCATTTGGGAACATTGGGTTGGCTTTGAAAATGTGATTATTCATAAATAGGACTCACATAGTATTTTTGATAGTTTTGGACCCGAAGCACAATGGTGCAATATAAGTATCATTATTCTCGTATTGATGAGTATAATGTGATTTTGATAGCTTGGCCTATTGCAAAATCATCTCGGAAGCAAAAAGTGGTGATTTAGTGGATCTTCTGAGCTTTCTTCAGCGACTATGAGGCTAGATTTTACGCCTTGTTAGATTGATCTACATAGTATATTTATGATAGTGTGTTAGATTTGAGAAGGTTTTGAGGTATTGGTGTGATAAATTGGAATACTTGGATTAGTTGAATCAGTTAGGCTATTTTCAATATCATTTTGGGCATGATTAGCCTAGTTAACCATCGCTTAAGTGAAGTTGACCTTGTAGGTTTATGCTTTGGTCGGAAATGCTTAATTTACTAAATTAATGAGGATATTTCCTTGATTACTTGAATTTGGGATAAACTTACCCAAGTTGCCTCACCTTGGATAAAAATTGTCTTATTTGTTATACATTAGCAGGATTTTCTATCTTAGGACTAGTTGCGGCTTGCTTGACATCTAAAAGTGGATTTAGATACCTTAGCCTAGTCCAGAGTATATATTTCTTGAGAAATAATTTTGGGAATTTAGAAGTGGGCTCTTTAACCCACCTTAGGCAAAGACTTGTGATTGTTATTGAAGACCCATTTATACATTTGTGTACATCTAGAAAAGTGGTTAGTGTTGTGATATTTAGATGCCTTGGTACTCGTTGGTTATAATTAATGATGTTTGAAGTAATGCTTAATGATTATGCTTTAAATGAATTAGTTTTTAAGCTTTTGATAAACTATTGATTTGGCTATGGATTGGGCTACTGAATCTACTATTGAATAAGCCCTTGATTATCATATAGACTAAGTGATAAATTATGCTATTGATTGATCTACAAAAAAGTTATTACAATACTAGTGACCATGCTCATTGATAAATTAATATTTATGTTTTGTTCATGCTAGATGCCATGCTTATTGACTGCATTGGTGATTAAACCATTGACTATGCTATGAACGAACTATAGATTATCCCATTGATTAGACATTGACCAAGCTAATTATAAGCTATCTATTACGATAATGTTAAACCATCAATTAGACTATTTATAAGTTATTGCCTATGATAGATATTGCATAGTGATTATGTTAGAAGTCAAGTTTAATGGCTATATTGGCAAATACGTTATGGGTTATGCTAAAGAGCATGCTTAATGATTATATTAGTGGGTATCCTATTAATTATTCCAAAGGTCGTGGTTATTTACTATGTTGGCAATCATGCTATTGATTATGCTAGAGATTATAATTTCAATTGTGATTATTGCTCATGTTAATATATTATGTTAATGGTTATGTTATTGAATACTCTCATGATTATGTTAATGTCTATATTTAAGATGATTTTGATGATATATACTTAGGAAGACCGGATGATGATTTTAATGATGTATACCCAGCAAGATTAAAAGTTGATTATGAGGATATATACCCAGCAAGACGGAAAGATGATTATAATGATATATACTCGGCAGGATCGGAGGATGATTATGCTGATATATACCTGACAAGACAAAAAAATAATTATCATGATATATACACGGCAAGAGCAAAAGATGATTATGATGATATATACTCGGCTCGATCGAAAGATAATTATGATGATATTTGCCCAACAAGATAAGAAGATTATTATAATGATATATATCAGGCAAGACCAGAATATGATTATGACGATATATACCCAGCAAGACCAGAGGATAATTATGTAATGACCCTTCAGGGCCTTTCCTTGATTTATATGCATTAATGGTATTTCAAGCCTCCCCACAGCGGCTACAGGTTATCTATTACTTGTCGGAATTATTAGTTTGGTGATCAAGCAATTCAAATTTAAATTTTAGGCTCATTTCTTTATTTTGGAGCTTTTGTTGGTTAAGATTTGGTCGAGGACAAAAACTCTTAGTAGATGACCTCATATCAGAATTCTGACAGCGCCATCTACTTTAGAATGTAGATTTTAGGCAAGGTAAACCTTTGTTTTGGGTCCCGAGACACTTGGGCTCATTTTGACCTTTTTGTCAAAAAGTTAAGAAATTAAAAATTTGGGTTTGGCACCCACATTTGATCGAAATGACCTCATATGGGAAAATTGAGTGTGCCATTGATTTCAGAATATTGTATTTGGTTTGGTTTAATAGTTCATTTGCATATAAAGAATTCCAAATATATCTGGAGGTCTTAACAAAAACATAGAAGAACTTCAATGTCTTAGCTATCAACTGATGTGGCTGCAATCCCCAACCAAGGGTTGCAATTACAGTACCCTTGGAAAGGAGATAATACGATCTCCATAAGAATGTCATGATTATGACCTGTGTACCAGGCAGAGATAGTGTGATCACACACCTCGGGTTCATGATAGGGACTCTTGAGTACCTGGACTAAGTATAAATTGAGCCTTTTCTATGATTTTTAGCATTATTCATCTTTCCCTTGGAGATCTAAAACTTAAAATAACATGAGAGCTTAAAATTGAAGCTTGTGGATGATTTGGGGATCTTCGTTAATGATTATTTCGTGATTTCCCTTCATATTCATGGTAAGATTCCTTAAATTTCATTATAAATTCTTAGAAATTAGGGCTTGGAATTCCTAAATTTTAAGGGTTGATTTGAGACACGATTAGTGTTCTATTTGTGCTCAAGTTTTGATCACATTTTCTTTATCCTTCGAGGGACCTAGTGAAGGTGCCCATACTTGACCTGACTCATTATATGACAATATGAGTCTTATTTGACTCCTAATAACATATAGATTATGATTTTGATAGCGTAGCAGAATTTTGGGATCATAAAGTGAAGGCAGAAGTTTTGGGGATGATTCTAGGATTTACGGTTTGTCTTTGAGGTAGGCTTCAATCAATGCTTCTTAACAATATGATGCATGTTAGGTAAGGCATATGAATGTGAATGTTGATATTGATTATGGATAGAAAAGCAGGACTTAGTCTTGGTTAATGAAGGCTTGGGGATTAGATGAAGGATTTGACCCTTAAGAGAAAATACTTGTTATATTTATAGGATCCACTTGTCTTCCTCATAGATAGACCAAATTCATAGAATGGTTACTATATGATCCTAGGTTTGGGATATAGTTTATGTGATTGGAAGCATGGTTAGCAAGATTAACCTTATTTAGGCTATTTTAGCGACCTTGAAATCGTAATTTAAGAGGAGTTAACATAATTGCTCATGTTCTATGTTGAATTCCAATATTAGGATTGACTATGAATAATTTATTATCTAGAGGTTAATATATATACCTTAGCTTAGTCCAGGGTATAAATTTCCTAAATATGGAATTTTAGGTTTCGAAGTGGGTTCTCCGGCCCATGTTAGGCCAAGTCATGTGTTAGCCCTTGTGGAACTATGTGAACATGTTAGATTTAGATGATACTTTTAATCCTTTAGTATAAGGTTACTTTTTGACTTGGTGATGATGATGTCTTTCCCCAAATTATGTTTAATGGCTTGTAGCTATGATTTGTCTTTCAAACTTGATTTATAATGTGGTCCATCGACATGCTTAATAATATAGCTATAGGCATAGTTATTGATATAGTATGCATCCTATATGTGAGATGCCTTCTTGTTGTTTTATGCCTCTTAGATATGAAATATCTTATCAATATATTATGCCTCAAGGATGTGAGATGCATTATTGATGTATTATGCCTCCTAAATGTGAGATGCCTTATTGATATATTATGCCTCTAAGATGTTAGATGCCTTATTGATATATTATACCTCCTAGATGTTAAATGCGTTGTTGATGTATTATACCCCTAGATTTGAGATGCCTTATTGATGTATTATGCCTCCAACATGTGATATTCCTTATTGATGTATTATGCCTCCTTGATTTGAGATGCCTTTTTGGTGTATTATGCATTGTACATGTGAGATACGTTATTGATGTATTATACCTCTTATATATGCTATGACTTATAGGTACAATATGACCTACAAATATGATTGTTGATATGAGTTTTAGATATGTATGTGGCCTTAAGGCTATGATTATGATGTTATCATTATTTCGGACACATTATTAGCCCACGGTCGTGTTAAGATATAAGTTGGACATACAGTAAGTGTTTATCCTTGTAAAGGATGCGGTTGTAGTTTATAGATATATTAATACTCATGGTTTTATTTTTTGAATACTGGTGATGGCATGCATAGATTTGGTACATTCATGATCATTAAATTATTGAATGAAATTATTCCAACAAAAATATGATTCCATTGATGAATTTCCTAATAACGGGTTAAAACCCATTTTTTATCTTAAAAACACATTTCTTCATAACAACAATTGCATGTCTTAATGAATACATGTGTAAAGAGATGAAAAATAAATTTTTAACAATTTGACTGAGACAAATTCCGTTCTATGATTTGATACTACAAATTACTCCGATAGTGAGATATTCTTTCCCTTCTACACTTTTATAATGATTTATACCCAAAGTTTACTTCGGGAAATGGATTTACGGATTTACACTCTTTTTATCCATGGACTAAGTTCACGCACCTATTATATATTTATATACATGTCTCTCTAGTATGAGACAGAGGAAGATGACCTATTGAATATATAAATTACGGGTAAAACTCCATGATAGAATATAGTATTGATGCTATATATATATTGATGATTATGATGATATGGTTATATACCCGGCAAGGTCTAAGGGCAACTATGACGATATGCTTATATACCTATAAGTATGGATGATGATAATATGATTATATACTTATCAAGGTTGAAGGGCGACTATAATGATATGCTTATGTACCAGCAAGGCCAAATGATGATGATGATGATATGCTTATATACCTGACAAGGCCAGAGGGAGATTATGATGATAAGGTTATATACCCGGCATATCTATATGCTGATTATGATTATATGGTTATATACCCGGCAAGACCAGAGGATGATGTAACACCCCGATTATCTAAACCGAAATGTTACACGGTGCTCATGACCCCGAAGGACCACAAGCTAACCAATGACTGATATATGTGCCTGTAAACTACGTAATGTAACATAAAAATTCAGAAACATGCACTGAGAGGCCGTAAGGTTCAATACTGAACATAATTGAATAATAATAATAACATCTGACATAGAGTGGTATCCCGATACCAAAACAAAACTGAAATAATGAAGTATGAAAAACATAAAAATATAGTAGTCGTCTGAATTCCTCTAATTGTATGACTAAGGAGTTGATGTCACATGTCCACAACTAACTCCGTCAACTGAAAATTGAACTAATATGATAAAATAAGATCACGTCCTCGGAGAATGAGGACTCACTACTAAAACTCTGAACCCTGGAATGCTACTGCAACTGCTGATTTGGGAGTCGTGTCTCTGAACCTATGGTGTAACATAAAAATAAAACACCATAGCGCAAATCCGTCAGTACAAAAGAATGTACTGAGTATACGTGTGGGGTAGGCTGAATACATGGGTCTTACATGCATGAATAATAATAACTGACTGACTAATATGAACGTGAGAGTGCATACATTAATATATAGTAACTGAAATCGTGAGAACATTATAACTATATCTATATACTGATGATATGAATTTACTTATATTTAGCATGACTGATACTGGAGTTCCGATAGCTGAAATAACTGATAACATGAGTGACTGTGTCTGACAGTCCTAAATCTGATGGAACTATTTGAGTTCTGTACTGTGACTGAGTTGACTGTATCTAACAGTCCTGAAATCTGAAGAACTATGTAAGTTCTTTTACTGAGACTAATACTGAAATTGTAGGAATAGTTATTTAACCAACATGCCCCAAATGCACTAAAACAGCTGAGCTAGGGTCCAATCTATGCCCTGATTAGAAGGGTGTCAATACCGCGCCACTGGTAAGGATAACTGTGGGTACCCTCATCTGACAGTGTCCCCAAAAGAGAATGGTGGAGCCCTCATTTGACAGTGCTTATCCATCTCATCAACCCTCATCTGACAGAGTTGATGTCTCAACCTATGTTGGCTACATAGTTCTGGAACACAAGGATGATTGATAATAATCACACCCTCATCTTACATTGTGTATTTCCATCCTTGGGTTCACTCGGTGCTAATTTCTACTCCCATCTGAAGCGACTGAACATGATTGACAAATTGTACATGGACTGAGTTACTGAATTCTGTCGACTGATGGAATACTATTGTTATCTGATAACTGACTGAGTTCATGAGATTACTGATCTTACTGAGTACTGAGTTCATGAGATTTCTGAGATTTCCTGAGTCACATGACTGACTGACTTCAATGGAACATGGCTTGACTTAGATTATCATGAAAACATGACATAGATCTAGGCACACAGCTATATTTTTGGGGTACAAGTACCCCCAGGACTCGATAGAAGGAAACTGACAAGGCATGACATTCCTGAATACATGACCAACACCAACAATCCATAATACTTCTTGATCATAGGAATAGATTTCATAATTCATAATGCCATAAATAAGGGATTTCATGTTTCATAAGGTTATCATAGTCTTTATCATGGAAGGGAATGCATATAACATGTACATACTTGCATGATTTCAATATCATGAACGTTGCATAACACAGTAGTCAATACACAACAAGAGCATGGAAATTGTGTTGCATCATAAGGGTTAGCATAGATACTATTGAGTCATAAGGAACATGATTCTACCATTCTAGGCATTTTATCAAACACCTTACATGCACACTTTATAGTATAGGTGAAATCATCAATTTAAGACTCTAAAACTACCTAAACTCATAGGTTTTCAATCAACAAACTCACATACTTTATGGAAAATCTTCAAGACACCATCTTGAAGCATAAATAACAACTATCAACATGAACATGATCAAATCACAACAAGAAAATCACATTAGGTTATTTAAAACATAATTCTTGGACTCCACAAATGAAAGGGATCCATGGATGAATACTATGCATACCTTAGTTTGTGATTTCGTGAAGATGGACGGAGAGGTTCTTGAAATTTGACGATGAATTCCCTTTGAATTGACCTTTTATGAAAACCCTAGGGCTTGTTCTTGAGAGTTTTTTTAGATTAATTGAGTATAAGATGCTGAATTATGACCAAATCTCGTGTTATAAGGCTTATATAGGGTGGAGAAATTGACCCTTTTAACCCTAGGACACGTCTTTTATTTTTTAGAAAATTTCCTGATTTTCATCCTTGGCACGACGTGCCACTTTCACGCCAAGTCACCTGAAAATGAAAAATAGCAATTTTCATGGTGGTGCGACGCGGAGCTATCATATTGCCACATTTTTTGTGACCTGGAAGTTTGTTGCGATACACCCCTATTGCAGAGAAAAACTACAAATTGACAATTTCCATTTGAACTATCTAAGCGATGCGCTGGAGGCTCAGGTGATACACTGTATCGCTAAAAAGGCTCTAACTCTTCGCCCGGGTGTTGTATTTGGGCGAATTTTATATCGATGGAAAGCTTATTGAATTCCTCATGGAATAATCATCATTTACTTTAGAAACTAATACTCGGCATTCTTGGGACAAAATTAGCTAGGAAGAAATTTTGGGGAATTACAATATCTCTCCCTTAGGAACATTCGTCCTCGAATTAAACTAGATAAGAGGGGGGAAATGAGCTGAACATAAATTGAACATGGATAACTGGAACATGATCTCATGACTGACAAGCTGAACATAACATACTGAACATACATATCTGATGCATGTGTAACTGATTCATCTATGCATTGCTGAGTGTTCTGAAGAACTAAGTTTTTGACAATGAGAATGCATATCTGATGAATAATTTCATAACTTATCTGGTACATGAATGCATGAACGAATATGTAACAGTACTTGATACCAAATTTGTGATGAAACATAAGCATGAAACTGAATACTAAGTTGTATTGAATACTGAACGTGTAGCTGAATAAGCTTAAGAAGAACTGTTACCTTGAGCTTGATCTGGATTGGTGGAGAAAAGGTGAGGGTACTTGGTGCGCATGTCTTCTTCTGCTTCTGAAGTAGCTCCCTCAACGGACTGATTTTACCAAAGAACTTTGACTAGAGGGACTTCTTTGTTCCTCAGTCTACGAGTTTTATATTCTAAGATTTCGACTGGAAACTCTTCATACGAGAGGCTATTCTGAACATCAATGCTCTTAATAGGGACTACGACTGATGAGTCACCTACGCAATTTTTTATCAAAGAGACATGAAAGACTGGATGAACTGAGGCTAGATCTAAAGGAAAATCGAGCTCATAAGCTACCTTACCGAAGCGACAAAGAATCTTGAAGGGGCCGACATATTGGGGACTGAGCTTTCCCTTCTTGCCGAACCTCTTCACTCCTTTTATGGGAGAGATCTTTAGATAGACATAATCACTAATCTCGAACTAGAGATCCTTTCTACGCACATTTGCATAAGACTTCTTCAGCTCTGAGCAGCCCAGAGTCTTTCTTTGATCAACTGGACTTTATCTAAGGAATCAAACACTAAGTCAGGCCCTATGATTGAGGCCTCACTAACTTCGAACCAACCTATTGGAGATCTACATCTCCTACCATAGAGAGCTTCGAATGGAGCCATCTAAATACTGGAATAATAGCTATTGTTGTATGCAAAATCAATCAAAGTCAAGTGGTCATCCCAACTACCCTTGAAATCAACTGCACACGCCCTTACAATATCTTCAAGAGTATGAATGGTCCTTTCTGCTTGACCATCTATCTGAGGATGAAAGGCTATACTGAGATAAACTTGGGTACCAAGACCCTTTTGGAATGCTTTCCAGAAGTGAGAGGTAAACTAGGTACCTCTATCTGAGATGATAGATAATGGAACACCATGTAATTTGACCAACTCTCTGATATAGAGTTTGGCATAATCCTCGGTTGAATAATAGGTATGAACTGGAAGGAAATAAGCTGACTTGGTCATTCGGTGTACTATGACCCAAATTGAATCATGCTAATGACGAGTTCGAGGAAAACCAATCACGAAATCCATGTTCACCTCTTCCCACTTCCAAGTAGAAATGGTGAACTCCTGCATGGAACCACTAGGATTTTGATGCTCTATCTTAACTTTCTGACATGTAGAGTACTTGGCCACAAACTCTACAATATCTCTATTTATCCCACTTCACCAATAGATCTCCCGCAAGTCGCGGTACATCTTAGTGGCTCCTATATGACACCATGCACTTCTGCAAGAATTCGCTGCCTCAAGTCATCTACACCTGGAACACATAGACGACCCTGACAATTAAGGACACAATCTCCCCATTGGGATAAAACCTCTACTTTATGATCTCTGACTGACTTCTTTAGCTTGACAAGGCTAGGATCCCCATCTTGCTTTTCTTTTACCTCGAAAACTAGAGATGATTCTGAACTACTCTGAACACATACACCGCCCTCTGAAGAATCGACTAAGTGAATGTCTAGTCAGGCAATCTGATGAACTTCCTAAAATAACTCATTCTTCCTGTACTCAACATGAGAAACACTACCCATGGATAGTCTACTGAGAGCATCGACCACTACATTGTCCTTGCTCGAATGATAAAGGACGCTCATGTTGTAATCTTTCAAGAGCTCTAACCACCTTCTCTGATGAAGATTGAGATCTTTCTGAGAAAATACATACTGAAGACTTTTATGATCTATGAAGACATCTACATGAACTCCATTGAGATAATGCCTCCAAATTTTCAAGGCAAATACTATGGCTGCTAACTCAAGATCATGAATAGGATAATTCTTCTCATGGGTATTTAACTGTCTAGAGGTATAGGCTATGACCTTACCATTCTACATGAGGAAACAACCCAAACCTACACTAGATGCATCACAATAAACTACAAACCCATCTGAACCATTTGGAAGAGCTTGAACTGGAGCTGAGGTGAGTTGAGTCTTCAACTCCTAAAAACTCTTCTTACAAGAATCTGACCACTAAAACTTGACCTTCTTCGGAATCAATCTAGACATAGGGGATGCAATAGAAGAAAATCCCCCAACAAACCATCTTTAATAGCTAGCAAAGCCTAAGAAACTCCTGATATCTAATGGAGAGATAGGGCGAGGCCAGTTTCTTACCGCTTTGGTCTTCTGAGGATCTACTCTAATGCCATCACCGAAAATGATATAATCAAGGAACGCTACTGACCTTATCTAAAATTCGCACTTACTGAATTTGGAGAATAGCTGATGATCTCTGAGAGTCTAAAGTACTGTTCTGAGATGGTCTGCATGATCGCGCTCTGTGCGGGAATATACCAGAATATCATCTATAAAGACTATGATGAACATGTCCAAGTACTTCTTGAACACACAGTACATCAAGTCCATGAAAGCTGCTGAGGCATTGGTAAGACCAAAGGACATGACTAGAAATTTAAAGTGACCATACCGAGTACGGAAAGCTGTCATCGGAATGTCATATTCTCTAACTCCGAATTGATGGTAGCCTGATCTGAGGTCTATCTTAGAGAAATAACTAGCACCCTGAAGTTGGTCAAACAAGTCATCGATTCTAGGAAGAGGATACTTGTTCTTGACCATGACTTTATTGAGTTAATAATAATCAATACATATTCTGAGGGAACCATCTTTCTTTCGAACGAATAAGACTGGTGCGCCTCATGGGGAAATGTTGGGTATGATGAATCCCTTATCTAAGAAATCCTTCATCTGTTCTTTCAGTTCCTGGATTTTTGTTGTTGCCATTCTGTTTGGTGGAATAGAGATAGGCTGAGTGTCTAGAAGAAGGTCTATATCGAAGTCTATTTCTCTTTCGGAAGGAATGCCTGGAAGATCTTCTAGAAAGATATCTGAATAATCATTAACCATTGGGATTGATTTAAGATAGGGAGATTCATAACTAGAGTCCTTAACATGCACGAGATGATAAACACACCCCTTAAATATCATTTTCCTTGCCTGAAGGTAGGAAACAAGCTAACCTCTGAACGCTGAAGTATTACCCATCCACTCTAGGATGGGTTCATTTGAAAACTGAAACTGAACTATTCTATTTCTACAGTCGACTGTGGCACAGTAGGAATAAAGCCAATCCATGTCGAGAATGACATTAAAATTAGTCATCCCTAACTCGACTAAATCTGTTGACGTGACTTTCTGAAACATATTAACTAGGTAGTTCCTGTATACCCACTGAGCTATGATAGTTTTACCCACTGGGGTAGATATTGAAAAGGGTTTTGCTAGAATTTCAAGACAGACTCCGAAATCGCCTGCTTTATAAGGAGTAACAAAAGACAAGGATACACCTGGATCTAGAAAAGGGTAAATATGAACATGAAAGATCTGTAACGTATCAGTAACAATATAAGGAGAATTTTTCTAATCCTTTTAGGTCTGAAGAGCATAGAGATGATTTGGGCATTTCCCACTAGTAGTACTGGAAGTGGCACCCTGCTGGTTTGGGTAATCGAACTGAGTTGCGGAATGATTCTGCTGACCCTAATAACCCAACTAGGGATAATCTCTGACTCTATGGCCTGGTTTTCCATAACTGAAATAGACATTGCTATCAGCTATACAAACACCCTTATAGTTCTTACCACAAGTATGACATAGGGGATTAGTTCGGGCATTGCTAACACTGCCCTGAGACTTAGACCTGGCGCTCTATCTTTTTTACCCTCTTTGAACTTAGGATCTGGAGAAATAGATGTAGAAGGAGCTGGAACTGATGACTTAGGGTGAAACTGGGAATGGTTTCCTCCTTATGATTTAGGTTGTCTAAAATTGAAGCTACTTGTCCTAGATTTCTTATTATGTTTTTCCCTCTGCTTAATTTTTTTCTCCTATATCTACTGAGCATAAGTCATGAGTCGAGCTAAAGCTATGTTAATATTTAGCATAGAGGATCTACACTCGTTAACCATGTTATCATTTACCCCTGAAGCAAACTTGCTCATCTTAGTTTTGTTGTCTGCAACCACATGAGTGGAATATCTGGATAATTAAGTAAACCTGAGAGAATACTCTTTCACCGTCATATTGCCCTACCTGAGGTTGATCAACTCTAGAACATTCACCTTCCTCAGCTCCTGGGGAAAGAATATCTCTAAGAAAACTGTGACAAACTCCTCCCACTCTATAGGACCTGCACTATCTACCCTTTCGGACTTCCGCAGCTTATACCAAGTATGAGCCACATCTTGCTACTGGTATGCGGCTAACTCAGCACTCTCAACAGTAGTCACCCCTATAATATCTATCACTTTCTGGACCTGATCAATGAATTACTGAGGGTCTTAATCTATCTTAGACCAGAGGAACATTGGAGGACTCATTTGGATGAAGTCCTGAATCCTAGCTGCGGTTGAGTTGGCCACTGGGTTGGCCAGACTAACTGCTGGACACTTATTATGGGCAGATACTAACTAAGCAAGAGTGGTAAATATGGTTCTGAATTCCGCATGAGAAACCTACTCGCGCAAAGGATATTCGGCATGAGGAGCTAACTGGTTTCTTCTCTTTGGAGGCATATTCTGAAATCAAGAGGAGAAATGGATTAGACTGAGAGATTGACTTGTGATTATGCTCACAGGAACGACATGAATACTGAAACAAGGGAAACTATTTCTTAAAATATCTCATAGCCTCCTGCACATAAATGTGGCGCGCAACACACCCATGTACAAGACTCTACTAGATGCGGCTTTAAGACTTCCTAGGACTCTATTGAACCTTAGGCTATGATACAAAATTTGTAACACACTGATTATCTGAACTGAAATGCTACACGGTGCTCATGACCTCGAAGGACCACAAACTAACTCATGACTGATATAAGTACCTGTACACTGCATAATATGACATAAAAATATGAAAACAAGAACTGAGATGCCGTAAGGTTTAATACTAAACATAACTGAATAATAACAATAACATCTGACATAGAGTGGTATCTCGATACCAAAACAAAACTAAAATACTGAAGTCTAAAAAACATAAAAATATTGTTGTCATCTGAAAGCCTCTAACTTTCTGACTAAGGAGTTGGTGGGACATGTCCCTAACTAACTCCATCAACTGAAACTGAACTGATATGATAAAAATAAGATCACATCCTCGGAGAATAAGGACTCACTGCTAAAACTCTGAACCCTGGAATGTTGTTGCTGCTGCTGATGTGGGTGTCACATCTCTGAACCTATGGTGTAACATAAAAAGAAAACACCATAGAGAAAATGTGTCAGTACAAAAGAATGTACTGAGTATACATGTGAGGTAGGCTGAATACATAGGGCTTACATTCATGAATAATAATAATTGACTGACTAATATGAACGCGACAGTGCACATATGAATACATAGTAACTGAGATCGTGAGAACCTGAAAACTGAATCTTTATACTGATGGCATGAATTTACTGATTTCTAGCATGACTGATACTGGAGTTTCGATAACTAAAATAACTGATAACATGAGTGACTGTGTCTGACAGTCCTAAATCTAATGGAACTATTTGAGTTTCATATAGTGATTGAGTTGACTACCTATGACAGTCCTAAAATCTGAAGAACTATCTGAGTTCTTCTACTGACACTGATACTAAAACTATGGGAATAGTTATTTGACCGATATGCCCCAAATGCGCTAGAACAGCTGAGTTGGGGTTCAATCTGTCCCCTGATTGTAAGGGTGTCAACACCGCACCACTGGTAAGGACAACTTTGGGTACCCTCATTTAATAGTGTCCCCAAAAGACAACGGTGAGGCCCTAATCTTACAGTGCTTATCCACCTCATCAACCCTCATATGACAATGTTGATGTCTCAACCTATGTTGGCTACATAGTTCTGGAACACAAGGATGACTGCTAAGAATCACACCCTCATCTGACAGTATGTGTTCCCATCCTTGGGTTTACTCAGTGCTAATTTCTACTCCCATCTGAAGAGACTAAACATGATTGACTGATTGTACATGGACTGAGTTACTAAATTCTGTCGACTGATAGAATACTATTGATATCTGATAACTGACTGATTTCATGAGATTACTGATCTTACTGAGTATTGAGTTCATGAGATTTCTGAGATTTCCTGAGTCACCTAACTAACTGACTTCTATAGAACATGGAATGACTGAGAGTATCATGAAAACATGACATGTCTCTAGGCACACAACTATAATTTTTGGGTACAAGTACCCCCAGGACTCGATAGAAGGAAACTGACAAGGCATGACATTCCTGAATACACGACCAACACCAACAATCCATAATACTTCTTGACCATAGAAATAGAGTTCATAATTCATAATGCCATAAATAAGGGATTTCATGCTTCACATGGTTATCAGTCTTAATCATGGAAGTGAATGCATATAACATGTGCATACTTGCATGATTTTAATATCATGAATATTGCATAACACAACAGTCAATACACAACAAGAGCATGTAAATTGTGTTGCATCATAAGGGTTAGCATGGACTTTTCATTTAAATAATATTAAGTCATAAGGAACATGATTCTATCATTCTAGGTATTTTATCAAATACCTTACATGCACACTTTATAGCATAGGTGAAATCATCAATTTAAGAACCCAACACTATACAATTTTATAGGTTTTCAATTAACAAACTCACATACTTCATGAAAAGTCATCAATACACCATCTTGAAACATAAATAACAGCTATCAACATGAACATGATCAAATCACAACAAGCAAATCACAATAGGTTATTTAAAACATGATTCTTAGGCTCCACGAATTAAAGGGATCCGTGGATGAACACTACGTATACTTTGTTCGTGATTTATGAAGATTGAGGAAGAGATTCTTAAAATTTGATGATAAATTCTCTTGGAATTCAACCTTCTATGAAAACCCTAGGGCTTGTTTTTTAGAGTTTTTCGCGAGTAATTGAGTATAAGCTGCTAAATTATGACCAAATCACGTGCTATAAGGCTTATATAGGGTGGGAAAATTGACCCTTTTAACCCTAGGACACATCTTATTTCTGCGAAAACTTCCCAATATTCATCCTTGGCGCGATGCGCCACTATCGCGCCAAGTCACTTGAAAATGAAAAATAGGAATCTGCACGGTGGCGTGACGCGAAGCTATCGCATTTCCACCTTATCTACGACCTGGAAGTTTGATGCGACACACCACTATCATGGAGCAATACTGAAAATTGACAATTACCATTTGAGATATCTCAGCGATGCGCTGTATGCTTAGGTGATACACTGTCTTATTAAAAAGGCTCTAACTCTTCGCCTGGGTGTTGGATTTTGGTTAATTTTATATCGATGGAAATCTTATTGAATTTTCCACATTAAAAAAAAGTGAAAATCTTAAAAATAACTTATGAAATAATCATCATTCACTTTAGAAGCTAATACTAGGTATTCTTGGGACGAAATTAGCTAAGAAGAAATTTTGGGGTATTACATATGATTATGATAATATGCTTATATACCCACCAAGGTCGGAGGATAACTATGATGATATTCTTATACACCCGGCAAGGCCAGATGATGATGATGATGATGTACTTATTATTTGTTATGGTCGGAGTATGATTATGATGATAATGGTTGTGATGATGATGATTTTGATATTTATTATACCTATTAGTTCGAGTCTGACTACTTCATATGATATTGTGTATTATGTTGCATTTATCCTTGCATACGCATTGTCTATCACTAGTATGCGCCTACAACTATCAGACTTATGGGGGGTTGCATAAGTATAGGTGATGAATAGGACTTGTTGTTTGTTATATGTTGATTGAACATTCTAAGCTTGGAGCGGTGGGGGTTCGTTAAAGTATCCGTTAGTTATTATTTGCTAGGACCAGCTGGTTACTCACGTTGTCATTCCTGTTGTTATTATTATTGTTAAGATCATTGTTTTGGATAGTTTGTTATATATTAGTTAATGATTTGGTATAGATAATTGAGGTATTATTCTGGATCTTTTATCTTATGATTGTATTGCTATGCTTGATTATCTCATGATTAGATGTGTGGAGTAGAAAATGATAAGTATGTTAGTACTAGTTCCTACTATGATTATGAAGTCTCAAAATTATAGTCTAATGATTTATATTGTACTTTGAGTTGACCTTTTATATATATATATGTGTGTGTGTGCGTGTGCGTGTGTATGTGTATCAATCTATATGTAGCTATAGTATAACCATATATCCCTTCTTTTTTTTATTTATTCAGATTGTATTTTCATTCCTTGACCTTGTATACTTATATATATCCTTCTTTCTCTATTTATTTATATATTGTTCGGTGATATACGATATAGTTTTGAAATTCTTGAATATGGCTTGAACAGGATAGTTTATTCTTAAAACTTCTTTTGCCTTATTATGTTAGTTTCATAGACATGAATAGGATAGATTATCCTTATTATTTCATTGACTTTCTTATGTGGTTGATGGACATTTGGGTCTAGTTTATCATTCTTTTTATATGTTATATGTATCTGCATTATCTTTATATCTTAGTCGGTAGTTTCTTACTGAGTACCATGTGTTTGGTACTCATAATACACTAATGGAATTTGTAGATCATAATATGGGCTATCACTGGTGTTTTGTGCATCATGCAGAGAAAACATGGTTCAAAATCATAGAGTGAGCCCCTGATATTTGGATCATTACTTTCCTCCCTCTTATGTATTAGACTAGTCTCTATGCTGTATTCAGAGATGGTTGTATCAGTATATTCATTTAGTACCTTAATTGTATCCTTCTTATATTAGAAGCTCTTGTACTGATACTACCAAATTTAGAGATTATATTATGTAATTGATCTTTTATCATATTTATTCTGCATTATTTCCTTCATTATTCTAGTAGTCCATTACTAGAAGTTCTAGACTATGATATTTTCTTGCCAACTGGTGTGTAATAATAGGATCCATCATGACCTGAGAAATTGAGTCATGACAAATTGGTATTAGAGCCTAAGTTCATCAGTGTATTAGTACAAGAACTAAGGTTTGGTAGAGTTTTGTTGATCGGTGCGGAGACGTCCGTAACCTATCTTTGAGAGGCTATTGTGATATTTTTAGGAAATTTATTTCTTGAACTTGTTAATGTGTGTATGTATATATATATATATAAAACCTAGCTATATGTAGCTATGACCGCATATCCCTTCCTATCTTTATTTATTAAGATTGTATATCCATTCCTTGACCTTGTATACTTATACATATCCTTCTTTCATCCGTTATTCATATATTGGTCGGTGATATACGATATAGTTTTAAGATTCTTAATTATCGCTTGAACAGGATAGTATCCTTAATACTACTTAGCCTTATTATGTTAGATTCTTTGACATAAATTGGATCAATTATCCTTATTATCTCATTGGCTTTCATATTTATTTACTGGACATTGAGGAGTAGTTTTCCATTTTATTTAAATATTTTATATATCTGCATTATCTTTAGAGCTCAGTTGCCAGTTTCATACAGAGTACCATATTCTTGGTACTCATACTACACTAGTGCATCTTGTAGATCATAGTATGGGTTATCATTGTTGTTGTGTGCATCATGCACACCAACCATTATTTGAAATCACAGAGAGAGATCTTGACACTTAGAGTGTTGGTTTCTACCCTCTTATGTATTATACTAGTTTGTATGTTGTATTTAGAGATTGTTGTATTAGTATATTCATTTAGTGCTTTATTTTTATCCTTCTTATGTTAGAAGCTCTTGTAATGATACCACTAGGTTTAAGGACTATGCTATGTAGTTGATCTTTTATAATAGTTATTTTGCATTCTTTCCTTCATTCCTGTAGTAGTCTATTACTAGTAGTTCTATACTACCATATTGGCTTGACTACTTGTGTGTAATAATAAGTGCCATCATGACCCAAGAAATTAGGTCATGAGAAATTGATATCAGAGCCTAGGTTCTCCAGTGTATTAGTACAAGAGTTAAGTATTTACTAGAGTCTTGCGGATCGATGTTGAGACGTCCATAAACTATCTTTTAGAGGCTATAGGACAATCTTAGGAAATTCATTTCTTTACTCCTTATTGTGTGTACTCATTGCTATAAGTCTCAAGCATATCCTTTGACTCTATTATATCCCTAATAGATGATGCAGGATTGTCGATAGGTGTAGATGGGAATTCAACACATGTTTTTAGAGCTTCAACATAGCATTGAACTAGGGAGTCAAAGATGGATATCAAAGATCTTCAGCGTCAGCGAAAGGATTTAGCGCTAACTTAGACTCTAGTATAGCTAGTGACTAATTCATCCCTTCGAGGTCCATCATTGGGGATCATAGGTATCTATGAAAATACCTCTTATCCAAGGAAGACATTTAGTTTATTGAATAGTTCTCATATCAGAGTTGGGACTTTTTCTGTTCATCAGGGTTTTGAGTATGAGATTAGGTTTTTTGAGTGGGCCAGACATATTCTGATGTTATATCCTTTAGCATAGTACATGGTGCATGGATTTATGAGAGGATTAGCATTTCCACTCTACTTGGTTATATAGAACCTGATAGAAGTTGGGTCTTCCTTCTCTTAGATTATTGATTATACAAGAGCCATAAAGAGAACATGCATTGAGACTTATGAAAGTTGCGGTAAGCGACCATACCATCTGTATAGTGATATCAGTATTTCATACGGGAGTGAGGATCCTCATAATGGAGGTTAGTTTCAGTTATATCCTATCAATTTTATCTAAGTAGTGTTTCAGATTATGAGTTTCTTTAGAATTAGTCGTGATGATCACAACAAGTAGAGTTCCCATCAGACCTTGTTGATTTCTTGGTATGGGTCTTCAGGTCATGGAATCCATCCTTAATTAGGAGAGGTAGCACCTCAATGTATTCTAGGATCTTGTTGTTATCATAGTGAGATGGACATTGGTTCATAGAGTGCCCTAAATTGGAATTAGTTGATAAGATAGAGTTAAAATGTATTCCACGCCAGCCTAGAGTCCTTGTGGTAATCTATGACTACAAAAAGGATGATCATGGTAGTACAGAGTTCTCTCAACGTCATTTGGCTTATCATTTCGGCTCATTTTGTGTTTCTCACCAGGTTAAGACTTTAGGAGTTGCTACGACTACAGACAGATTGTTCACTGGTCTAGAGAGTTTCCCTAATATAGGATTGCTAGTGATTTAGCTCTTTATGATCAACCTTGTGATGTTGTGGCATCTTTAGTTAGAGATAGTGCCCTTGGTGCCACAATTGATGATTTAGTTAGTCGATCTGAGTTTTGACCTGTTCATATTTATTCTCTCGTAGATCTATTACAGATGTAATTGTAAATTTTGCCATGATTGGTATGTTTTTATTTCCCCATATTTACCTTTTTCATTGGGTGTATTAGGGTCTCCATTGATGATTATATGCCTTTATGAGTTCATATTGGTTATTGTGTTCCCTGTTATTGAATTCATGATTATATAACTACCCACATGGTTTATTTTTGTAGTAGTGGATAAAGTAGATCGATATTGATATTTTCTCCCTATGGGTGTAGCATTTGGATCCGAGTCCCATTTACCTTGACATATTGGCCTTATTGTGGCCCTTGATTTGTATTTGCAACTAATTTTTATTTTTGTACCTCCTATTCATTATATTGTTGATAGTATTATTATTGTTTGATGTAATTGATCCTCGATGGGTAACTATTTAAACTAGTGTTATTTAGTTAGAATTCTATTCTGCATGGTTCTTATTTGGTGGCTTGAGCATCTATCGCCCGATATGAAGATTTCTTTTCTATAGAGAGGTGAGGTTGGTTATTTTCCTTTTTGTTAACCATTCTAGATTTATTATGGAGCATTTTATGGTATTGAAGGTAAGTTGACCTTCTGTGGCTCAATTATGATTCTAGAGTTGGCAATTTAGTTATATTGCCCATTCTTGAGTTTGGGATTCTTAGGCTTGCCACCTGGTTTGTAAAGGCTTTAATTTTGGATATCCTTCTCTATGTAGCTCATTTGCTTGAGATCGTCTAGTTTTTGATCCCTTCTTTTCTTATGGATATTTCATTGCCAAATAGTGGTTCGATATCAATATTGAGATGTCATGGATTTATCTCTTGGATTTGTTAGGTTCGTCTCCTTATGATGGGTTGCTCTTGGTACGAGTTAATATGCCCAAATTATACCTCTCTTACGAGAGAGTAAGCGGTCGCTGTTAAATATAGAACCCAACTAGGTTGGGTGTCGAATCCCATAGGGAATACCGTGTTCACTAAGTATTGTGATTGTTATCAGACTGTTGATCAAAGGTTCCTGAATAAAAGGGGTTTTGATTTATAGATTATATTCTAAATGACTGCAATAGAGTTGTTCAAACTAATGATTCTTTTACAAGTAGTAGTCCAATGATGTTAAACAAACTAGAGTTATGGTTACCAAGATGCTTCAGTAGCTAGGGTTGTGACTCACTATAAAGTTCTAAGAAATAACATCAATTTCAAGAGAAGTTGAATCCTATTGTTTACCCATTAGTTTCTTAACCTTAATGAATTGTTTATCCTTTAATTCTCTCAAACTTAAAGAACGTATTGATTATACAACTATTTTCTTATGTAGGTCAATCCTGTTAAGGAATTTACCATTAATCCAAAGGTTTAGGCCTCTAGATTTCATGTAAACCCTTTCTTTCCCCAACAAACACTTTTCTATTCGAACAAGCGATGTTCTTGGGCTCACTTTTCAAGTTTGCAACCAAGAAAACTCATTATAATGAAGAAGGGTTTATGCGATGTCAATTACCCATGGAACTCAATTAGAATCACAACCCAAATAAGCTATTCGTATGAAGACTCCTATAACCTAGTTATGGGAGCTTAGCCACTCATCTCCATAGAAGAATGAGAAAGAATATTTGTATTCTTCATAAATATATTCAGAATTCACTTACCAAAGTTACAAGAATTAATTCTTGAATCTTCAATAGGAATGGAATGATTAGATCCACAAGTTTATCTTGATTCACCAAATACTATGTTACAGAGCTTCAAAGATGGAAAAACTAAGGTAACAATATCTAGGATAGTCGAAATAAAATCCTAACTTCTTATTTATATCCTCCTAGGTAAAAAGGACTTAAAATTAGAATTCAGAAAAACCGTGTCCATGTTGATGGTCACATAGACGGTCCATCGGTGGACTGACAGTCCATTGAGTAGACCATCGCTGGAGGTTCCATAAAGACAGGTTCTATTTTGTTTCGACGGCTGATTCGGAGATCCGTCACTGGCCTGGCGGTCCGTCGCTTGGGCCGTCGCTTAACTCTCTAAATTTCCAAATTCTTTTTAGACCTGAAAGCCAAGTTGGCCGATCCTTTGAGTATCTGACGGTCCGCCAATTGGACCATCGCAGGGGTTTCTCATTTGATCCTTTTTGGTTTACTCTGACGGCCATCCCAATGGTCCATCACATGGCTGACGGTCCACTAGTTGGACCGTCAATGACCTTTTTTGTTACTTTTCTAGGTTTTCATCTTCAGCTAACTCCTTATCCTGAAAACACTCAAATCTGGTATTAAATACAACTTTAGTTGCTTGAAAAACACACAATTTTCCCAAGAAAAAGATGAAAAAAATTTCTTCAAAAGTCGGAACATGAACACCCTCAACTTAAGATAATTACTTGTCCTCATGCAACTCAACACCAAATTGCAAATATGAACATTACAATGACAGACATTCAACTTACTGAACCAGTTTTCACACAACCATTCACTGGTCATCCTAATCATATGGCTCAACATATGAGGATCCATAACCGACATTATTTTAAAATCAGTACATATACAAAAACATAGATACAAGAATCTACAGAGATCAGTCAAATTAAGTGTAACTCAGGTTACCCTCACAGTCAAGGAAATCCACCACTCATTATATTTTTTGGATACAAATCAGAACTCTCACACTCATCAAAGAAGTTACAAACATAGTGCACATACCCATAGGATTTCCCTTATCAACTAACGCCCCCTTATAGTTGATTCGCCAAGAACAAGCAGGTCTTTCTCAGGCTTGTAATGAGGCTTCGAGACTAGGTGAGGAATGATTTTTTTGGGAAAGTGACTTAAAACAAGTATTTAACTCTCTTTACCCTTAAGTTCTACCTACCAAGTCCATTGCTAAACTAGCTCACTTACCCTTTTCTCATTTATTAACACTTTACCATAACAACCCTTTTTTTTTACAAATAAGCATCAGCCAGCCTCAACTTATGCTGATGTAATTAATCAAGGTTCATAATGTCTTGAATAGACCAGGGCCAGATGCTCTAAACTATACTCTAAACTAACTTTCCGTTAGACAGATAACAACTTGACAATAGTCACCCTCAATTTAGGTGTTTTGCCTAAGTTTAGGTTCACAATGACTACTATTAGATCAGGGCCAGAGCTAAGTGTTAACAGCTTAAAGAGATTTAACTAGAGAGATTGGTGAAGAAGAAAAATTAACACAGGCTTAAAGAAGGGCTCAAAAATGAAGAATTCTTTTTGGTGGCGTAAATTATTTTGGCTAAGTGGAATAAAAGTACAAGGTAGCCTACTATCATTTCTTATTTCATCAACTACAAAACAAGAACAATTGAACTAGGCAAGTTCTAGGTACTACACTATGTAAGAACTAACACAAATACTCGCACACACAGAGGCAACCGAGTCAAACTCATTCAACTGTTCTTAAGATTTACATCACATGTCTTGTATATTCTATAAGTTAATGCCAATTATAGATTCACTAACAGTTATTCACATATGCTAGAAGACAAAAGTAAACCTTCACACAAGTATATTCATAGCCTTATGCCGACATCATTCATCATCTATATTCACAACAAGTTGCTAACATAAACGGCACTTTTATTTAATAGACCAACATTAACAAACAGAACAGGACTTAAGAATAGAAAAATGCAAATCTAATCTTGAAAAATGTGAATATAAACATAATCCTAGACATGTCAATTCTCCTAGATAGCACATGGGACAAAAATAATATCAGGAACACAACCCCCTATGGTGTAATCACACCCCCCTTCTTATTCATCTGAGGCGTCTGTGAAATATGGTGAGGTTCCACTGATCTCACCTAGTGCAATGTTGACTCCCGTGGTGGTGGGGGTACTTATAAAGTCTCCCTCCGGAATTGGAGGTACCATATCCTGGACTAGGTATGAAGTCGTCCCCCTAACTAGGGAAGAACTGGTAGACACTCTAGCTGCTTCATCTTCTACTATCTGTCTTATTCTCTCTTTATCTCTGTTTAATCTTTTCGAGGATTTCTTCAGATCATAGTGCTCTCGCTCATCCGGCGTCATAGTGTAACGCCCTAAAAATGAGTCCCGGAGCGTCACACGGTGCTTGAGGCTATGAGTAGTCCCAAGCTAACCCTTTGAGCTATTTTTATTCAGTTCAACACAAATCAACGGGGTTTCCATAAATAACCCTCAAATATCAATAGAGTAATCATCATCAAAGAATAAAAGAATTTTAGAAAGATAACAAAATACGACTTATTAGTCAACTCCCAACATCTATACTAGTCTGACAAGCCTCTAAGAAAATCAATAAAACCAGCGAGCCATTGAGACATGCCCCAACTGACTCATACTCAGTTATCAAATGTAAACAATTCCGTGAAACCAACATCAGACATCACGTCCTCGGAACATGAGGACTCACCATAACAGAGGATGTAGAAAAGAATGCCCAAAGAATCACTGTCGAACCTGGAACTGAGCACCTGAACATACATTTTGAGAAAATACAGCCCACATCCGAAGATGTAGGTCAGTACCATGGAAAGGAACCGAGTATATGGGGGTGTATGCAGTTGTATAAACATCATGATCATAAATATTTATAAGAAATTTGCAGGATGTATGAAAGACTCACATAGCCCGAAGAAAATCATCATAATCATGAGAGGATGAAATAAGTATAATAACACATGTGAGTCATCATATAATTTGTCAATCACTTTCAGTTCATCAAGAATATCAATTCTCATAATGTAAATATCATTTAAATCTTTCAAAAGAATAACTTTTACAATTCCAATTTTAAATCACTTCTCCATTCACCATAGACACAAGGAAACACACACACACTGGGAGATCCTATAACCGACATAAACCATGTGAGCCACATGTAGTCCAACATACAACCCATGTTGGGGAGAGCCGTCCTATCTTTGCCATCGGAGTAGGACCTCCAGTATCAATTCAAAAACAATAGTGATCACTATATAAATCATCCTCAGGCTCACATCCTATGGGGGCACGTACTTCTAGGGATGTAAGGTTACTTTATACCTCCCACTCGATGCTAAAGATTACTCCCGGACTTAGCTCAGAAATTTAAATTAGCCTCAGGCTCACATTAAAGAAAATCCACAATAAACACTACAACAATTTTCATCGGGAGCCAATTTGCTACCGCTTTATCATAATCAATAAAAAAACGTGTATTTCTTTCACAGTCGAGTTCAAAATAACTCATTCACGACCAAAAGATCAAATCATTCAAAACATCTCAAATTATTTAAACTCAAGGTATTTATAACATATGATTTTCTCAAAATAAAAATCTCAAATAAGGTTCCAAAAATCCATACATCAATATCACCACAAAACCTTCCAAAGTTTCATACTTTATGATATAAGCACAAAAATAATCACTTAAAACTTAAAATTTCAGCTTTATAATCATACATCTTGGTAAAGAAAATTAGCTTTGGGATTCAAATCACATTGTGCTTATAGCACATAATTTCTCCAAGTACAATTCCAATTAGGACTCAAGGTCTCATACATCAAAATCATATTAAATTTTCTCAAGATTCATGCTTTTCATCATAAATATATATAACTTACTTTAAAATCTGGAAAATTCAGCTTTATGTACAAAAATGTCATCATTCTCATTCAATTCAACTTTCAAAACATAGAGAGTATCATAATCTCATGTAAAATCATATAGGGTATAAATTCATGCTTCAAATTCATATCAAAACATGTAAAATCATGTATATTCATAAAAGAAAAATCAATTTGGGCACAAGAACGAAAGATTGTTCTTGTTGAAAAACTCCACATACCTTGAATGATGAACTTTAGATCGATACTCGCTTTTTGAGATGTTAATCGTGCCTTTGAATGATGGTTCTTGGAGTTCTTGAACTAGGAACATGGAATCTTGAATAAATTTGCAGAATTAATGGTGAACTTTGGAGGTTCTTGAAATTGGATGTAGGAGCTTAGGGTTTTCTTTTTGAGGGAATTTGATGAAATATAACATATAATGCTTCTAATAGGCTTTAATATAGGGTTTGGATGGATTTTGGGTGAGGGGGAATGACCAAAACGACCCTAAAAATCAAATAATTTTCGAATCTGTCCTTTGGTGGACTGTTTTGATAGTCTGAAGTAGATCAACCATAACATTTTACTTCGATATCAAAATTGGATGAAACCAATTTCATTAAAAAGGGGAATCTCATATCTTTCTTTTGATATATAGTATGTCACCAAGATCATTATGTACAAGGAGTTATGATCATTTGAAGTTGACCCAAAAATTCACTTTTGGTAGGCTGAAGTAGATCGACCATAACTTTTTGCTCCGATGGACAAATTGGATGAAACCAATTTCATCGGAAAGAGGACTCGTAGATATTTCCTTTGATATATAGTATATCACCCATATCATTATGTAAAAGGAGTTATGATCTTTTGAAGTTGGAGCAAAAATACGCCTGGCCTCAATACTTTTGTTCCTGCACGTTTTACTATTCACTACTCTTCACGGTTCGATCGGAATGTTCATAACTCATCGCTCGGGTATCCGTTTTGGATGATCCACATATCGTTGGAAAGATTATTCGATACTCTATGCAATGGTGGGTCATAATCTAAGACATTTCGTACAGAAAATTTATAGTTCATTCTAGAAGATAGAACCCAACACATTTACGCACAAAATTTCAATGAAAAATTTCCTGGGGTATTACATCATCCCCCCTTGGAAACATTCATCCTCGAATGACGCTAGACATGCCAAGATTAGATAGGGAATAGAGCATACAGCTGAAACCATTCGTTAGACTCCTCACCACATCGCTTCTCACTCCGAATGCAACATAGAATGCATAAATTCAAGAAACTACAGCTGAACACATAATAAATGACAGCTGAACTGCTGCTACTTTTATCAAAAGTACATGATTTAGGAAAGAAAGGTACCTTCGGCTTGATCGGAGTTCGCGGAAAATAGATGCAGGTACTTGGATCGCATATCCGCCTCAGCTTCCCAAGTTGCACCCTCAACAGATTGGTTTCGCTACAACACCTTAACCAAGGGAACTTCTTTGTTCCTTAGTCTTCGAACACTGAAATCAAGAATATCAACAGGAATCTCATCAAAAGAAAGATTTTCTTGAATGTCAGCACTCCCAGAGGAATCCACTACCACAGCATCGCTAATATGCTTTCTAAGCATGGAGACATGGAATATTGGATGAACAGAGGACAATTCAGAAGGCAACTCGACCTCATAAGCTACCTTACTAACACGTCTAAGAATTTTGTAAGGACCAACATAACGGGGACTAAACTTCCCCTTCTTTCCGAATATCTTCACCCCCCTCATGGGTGAAATTTTAAGATACAATAGGTCACCAACTTCAAACTCAAGGTCTCTCCTTCTAACATCCGCATATGACTTCTGACGACTCTGCGTAGTTTTCAACCTTTCCCTAATCAACTTAACTTTTTCCATAGCCTCAAATACCGAATCAGGACCACTCATAGCCGTTTTACCCACCTCGAACCAACTTATGGGTGATCTACACTTCCTCCCATATAAGGCTTCAAACGGAGCCATGCAAATACTAGAGTGGAAACTGTTATTGTAAGCAAACTCTATCAACGGTAAGTGATCATCCCAACTTCCCTTAAAGTCAAGTGCACAAGCTCTCAACATATCCTCTAAGGTCTGGATGGTCCGCTCAGCCTGACCATCGGTCTGCGGATGAAAAGCAGAACTCAAAAGCACTTGGGTACCAAGACCCTTCTGAAAAACTTTCTAAAATTGCAAAGTGAATTGAGTACCCCTATCCAAAATGATAGACAAGGGAACTCTATGCAGTATGACTAGCTCTCGGATATACAATCTAGTGCAATCCTCAGCAGTATATAAAGTATGAATAGGCAAGAAATGATCAGACTTAGTCAATCTATCAACCACAACCCAAATGGAATCGTGATGGCATCGGGAAGGAGGTAAACCAATCACGAAGTCCATATTTATCTCTTCCCACTTCCAGGTGGGAATACTAAACTCTTGCATCATACCACCGGGTCTTTGGTGTTCAACCTTAACCTATTGGCATGTTATACACTTAGATACAAACACTGCTATATCTTTCTTCATGCCACTCCTCCAATAGATTTCCCACAAGTCTCGGTACATCTTGGTGGCACTAGGATGAATAGAATATCGCGCCCTGTGCGCTTCAGCCATAATCCTCTGTCTCAGATCATCAACATTCGGGACACACAATCTACCCTGCAATCTCAACACACCATCTCCACATTAGGAGAAAACCTCTACTTTTTGGTCCTTGACTGACTCCTTCAGTCTGACCAAACTAGCATCTAAGTATTGCTTTTCCTTCACTTCCGAAACCAAGGAGGATTTGAAACTACTCTGAACCCCTATACTACCTTCAGCAGAGTCAAACAACCTAACCACCAATCTAGCCAAATGATGTACATCACGAGCCAACTCTTTATTACCTTCTACTATATGCGAAACACTACCCATGGACACTCTACTTAGGGCATCCACCACAACATTGGCCTTGCCCGAATTATACAGCACACTCATAACATAGTCCTTTATCAATTGTAACCATTGTCTATGCCTAAGATTCAATTTTCTCTGGGTAAACACATACTGCAGACTCTTATGATCAGTGAAAACATCAACATGGACACCATACAAATAGTGTCTCCAGATTTTCAAAGCAAACACAATAGCAGCCTACTCAAGGTCATGGGTGGGGTAATATTTCTCATGGGGTTTCAACTGTCTAGAATCATAAGCTATCACCTTACCCTTCTGCATCAATACATACCCAACCCAACTCTCGAAGCATCACAATACACCACAAAACCATCAACACCATCAGGCAAAGTCAAAATAGGGGTTGAAGTGAGTCGAGTCTTCAACTCCTGAAAACTTTCTCACAAGATTCGGACCACAAGAACTTCACTTTCTTTTGGGTCAACCGAGTCATAGGAGACGCTATAGAGGAGAAACCCTCAACAATACTACGGTAATATCTAGCTAAACCCAAGAAACTTCAGATATCAGTCGGAGAAATAGGTCTAGGCCAATTTATAACAGCTTCGGTCTTTTGGAGATCAACTCTAATACCCTCGGAAGAAATGATATGACCCAGAAAAGAAACTGACCTTAGACAAAACACACACTTACTGAACTTGGAAAACAACTTGTGATCTCTAAGGGTTTGCAAGACAGTTCGGAGATGATCAGAATGTTCATCCTCACTACGGGAGTACACCAGTATATCATCGATGAGCACTATGACAAACATATCCAGATATGGTGTGAACACTCGATTCATGAGGTCCATGAAAGTTGTTGGGGCATTAGTTAACCTGAAAGACATAACAAGAAACTCAAAATGGCCATAACGAGTTCGGAAAGCAGTTTTTGGGATGTCACACTCCCTAACTTTGAGTTGATGATAGCTGAAACGAAGGTCTATCTTTGAGAAATAACTTGCACCTTGCAATTGGTCAAACAAATCATATATTCTCGAAAGGGGGTACTTATTTTTTACTGTGACTTTATTCAATTGGCGGTAATCAATGCACATACGCAAAGAGCCATCTTTCTTTTTCACAAACAACACAGGAGAAACCCAAGGAGAAACACTAGGGCTTATGAAACCCATATCTAGTAGATCTTTGAGTTGCTCTTTCAACTCCTTAAGTTCTGCAGGGGCCATATGGTAAGAAGGAATAGAAATAGGCTGAGTATCGGGAAAAAGATCAATCCCAAACCCTATCTCTCTATCAGGAGGTATCCCTAGGAGATCATCCGGAAAGACATCAGAAAACTTATTGACGATGTTAACAGACTAGAAAGTTGGAGTCTCAGACTTAATGTCTTTGACTCTAACCAAATGGTAAATACACCCCTTGGAAATAAGCTTTCTAGCTTTGAGGTAAGAGATAAATCATTCAATGGGTCAGCGGGTTGAGGTTGTTGACCATCATTATTTCTCCTCGCTCGATGTGGAGGAATATTTCTGAAAGACGAGAGCACGAATCAATATCAGAGTGAGACACTTTAAGCACGATAGACATCTGAAAGAAAGAATAACACTTTTTCCTAAAACGTCATGTACCCTCTTGCTCATAGATGTGGCGCGCTACACATCGATGATCAAGACTCTACTTAATGCAGCTTGTCAGACTCCCTAGGATACCTTGAAACCTTAGGATCTGATACCAAGTTTGTAAAGCCCCAAAAACGGTTCCCGAAGCGTCACACGGTGCTTGAGGCTACGAGTATCCCCAAGCTAACCCTTTGATCCATTTTCATTCAGTTCAACACAAATCAATGGGGTTTCCATAAATAACCCTCAAATATCAACAGAGTAATCATCATCCAAGAATAAAATAATTTCAAAAGGATAACAAAATACGACTTATTAGTCAACTCCCAACATCTATACTAGTCTGACAAGTCTATAAGAAAATCAATAAAATCAGCGAGTCATTGAGACATGCCCCAACTGACTCATACTCAGTTATCAAATGTAAACAATTCCGTGAAACCAACATCATACATCACATCCTCGGAACATGAGGACTCACCACAACAGAGGATGTAGGACAGTGTGCCCAAAGAATCACTGTCGAAGCTAGAACTGAGCACCTGAACCTACATTCTGAGAAAATGCAGCCCACATTCGAAGATGTGGGTCAGTACCATGGAAAGGAATCGAGTATATGGGGGTGTATGCAGTTGTATAAACATCATCATTATAAATATTTATAAGAAATATGCAGGATGTATGAAAGACTCACATAGCCCAAAGAAAATCATCATAATCATGAGGGGATGAAATAAATATAATAACACATGTGAGTCATTATATAATTTGTCAATCACATTTAGTTCATCAGGAATATCAATTCTCGTAATGTAAATATCATTTAAATATTTCGAAAGAATAACTTTCTCAATTCCACTTTCAAATTACTTCACCATTCACCATAGACACACGAAAACACACACACACACTGGGAGATCCTATAACCTACATAAACCATGTGAGCCATATGGAGTCCAACATACAACCCACGTTGGGGAGAGTCATCCTATCCTTGCCATCGGAGTAGGACTTCCAGTATCAATTAAAAATACTAGTGATCACTATATAAATAAGCCTCAGGCTCACATCCTACTGGGGCACGTAGTTCTAGGGAAGTAAGATCACTTTATACCTCCCACTCGGTGCTAAAGATGACTCCCGGACTTAGCTCAGAAATTTAAATCAGCCTCAGGCTCACATTAAAGAAAATCCACAATAGACACTTCAACAATTTTCATCGGGAGCCAATTTGCTACCCCTTTATCATAATCAATAAAAAAATATGGATTTCTTCCATATCCGAGTTCAAAATAACTCATTCACGACCAAAAGGTCAAATCATTCAAAACATCTCAAATTATTTAAACTCAAGGTGTTTATAACACATGATTTTCTCAAAATAAAAATCTCAAATAGGGTTCCAAAAACCTATACATCAATATCACCATAAAACCTTCCAAAGTTTCATACTTTATGACATAAGCACAAAAATAATCACTTAAAACTTAAAATTTCAGCTTTATAATCATACATCTTGGTAAAGAAAATTAGCTTTGGGATTCAAATCTCATTGTGCTTATAGCACATAATTTCTCCAAGTATAATTCCAATCAGGACTCAAGGTCTCATACATCAAAATCATATTAAATTTTCTCAAGATTCATGCTTTTCATCATAAATATATATAACTTACATTAAAATCTGGAAAATTCAGCTTTATGTACAAAAATGTCATCATTCTCATTCAATTCAACTTTCAAAATATAGAGAGTATCATAATCTCATGTAAAATCATATAGGGTATAAATTCATGCTTCAAATTCATATCAAAACATGTAAAATCATGTATATTCATAAAAGAAAAATCATTTTGGGCACAAGAACGAAAGATTGTTCTTGTTGAAAAACTCCACATACCTTGAATGATGAACTTCAGATCGATACTCGTTTTTTGAGATGTTAATCGTGCCTTTGAATGATGGTTCTTGGATTTCTTGAACTAGGAACTTGGAATCTTAAATTAATTTGCTGAATTAATGGTGAACTTTGGAGGTTCTTGAAGTTGGATGTAGGAGCTTAGGGTTTTCTTTTTGAGGGAATTTGATGAAATATAACATATAATTCTTCTAATAGGCTTTAATATAGGGTTTGGACGGATTTTGGGTGAGGGGGAGTGACCAAAACGCCCCTAAAAATCAAATAATTTTCGAATCTGTCCTTTGGTGGACTGTTTTGATAGTCTGAAGTAGATCAATCATAACGTTTTACTCCGATATCCAAATAGGATGAAACCAATTTCATTAGAAAGAGGACTCTCATATCTTTCCATTGATATATAGTATCTCACCCAGATAATTTTGTTCGAGGAGTTATGATTATTTGAAGTTGACCCAAAAATTCACTTTTGATAGGCTGAAGTAGATCGACCATAACGTTTTGCTCCGATGGACAAATTGGATGAAACCAATTTCATCGGAAAGAGGACTCATAGAGATTTACGTTTATATATAGTAGATCACCCATATAATTATGTACAAGCAGTTATGATCGTTTAAATTTTGAGAAAAAATATGCCAGGCCTCAGTACTTTTGTTCCTGCACATTTTATTGTTCACTACTATTCACGATTCGATCGGAATGTTCATAACTCGTCGCTTGGATGTCCGTTTTGGATGATCCACATATCGTTGGAAATATTATTTGATACTCTACGCAATAGTGGGTCATAATCTAAGACATTCCGCATGGAAAATTTATAGTTTATTCTAGAAGATAGAACCCAACACGTTTATGCATAAAATTTCAACAAAAAATTTCCCGGGGTATTACACATAGCCTCTCTCTTTCTTCTCTTTTTATCTTTCTTTTCGGCATATTTATCTACCTGTTGCTTTCCCTTGTATTTCACTGGTCTTCCCATCAAGTCAATAATTCCCTCGTTTTCATCACTCATTTCTAGGGCTGGATCAAAAATGGGCTGATGTGATGCTTTTTCTTCAACTCTTCAATGTCAGCTTATGCTTTCTTAAACTCTGCCATGAACTTTGCCAAGTCTGGAATGGACAGTAAATCCATCATTTAGTTGATTGTTACCTCCATGTAATCCATTCTCATCTAAATATCTTGGAAGGACGTATTGCCTCTACTATAATTCTGTCAGCAAAAGGATTGAATTCTGCATTCCAAGTGTCAAGCTGCTTCTTGAATTAATTTTGCAATTTTACAGACTTGGCGATGTTTTTCTGCGTCAACCAATATTCTACAAATTCTTCCCCACCAATTGGTGGTGCATATTTTGACCCTGCAAATGCACTTGATGGCATATAATCAGGTGGTACATAAGTGGTAATCGGTAATGGCATACCTGTTGGAATTTCTGAAGTATCTAGGGCTGGTGCTGACTAAGTTTGATAGGCTGGAGGTTTGGTGACCCTTATTTCGAACGTTAAGTCATCCTTGGAATTCTCAATATCCTGCCTATGTGTCGTTTGAACCTCATTATCCATCCCATGAATTACAGGTACACCTGCCTGCCTGCATAATTCTGTGATTAAACACAGAAATTGTAGTTCAAAATTAATCTTCAGTCTTAAAAGTAGACTAGCAACAAGTACATCTCGGTGACTATCCAATTAGCATTACCTCCAGTTTTCATAAGTCTCAATCCAACCACAGCCTACCAAAATTTAGCTCTGAAGCTAAGGAAAGACTTCTCTATGTGCTCACATGGGTTTGTCTCCCAAGAAGGATTACCATCATCAGTGAACAATCTAGCCAACAAGGGTTTTTTGGTAGAAGCAGATCGCAGGTGGTACTTGAGTTCTGGAATAGCAAGTGGCGCTTCATATTCTATCCCAAACAGCATCCTATTGATAATTTAGGCTAATATGTCAATGGTAACTCCACGGACTAGAACTGACTCCCTGTTCGGCAAATCTGAAATCTTTGAGACCTTTGGAACATCCTTTTCTGCAAATACCAAATAGTTACCAAAGAATTCCCTTGCCAAATTTGGCTGATATGATCCAGGAGGCTTTCTCATCCATGCTAATTCATACTTTTTAAAGAGATGCTCCAACTTGGGATATTCATACAACTCTATCGTTATAATCTAATACTCCTCAGTAAATGGCCTTTTGATTGCCATGTTTCCCATCGATGCTAGTCCATCATAGAACTTGTCCCGTTCTCCCATCAATTGTCATCTGATGGCTTCCCTTATTTGAGGATCCTCGCGTCTGATCAAATTGGCATCCTTGGGATCAGTCTCTACATCATCCGCTTTAGTTTGTGAATCTACATTGGTAGCCTGAGTTTCAACCTCAACTGGTTTGGGATGATATGTGAATACCCTTACCTCGTTAGGGCTCAAGCTAGTACTGTTGGTGTTGTTTTCACTCTCCTCTTCATACTAGAAGAGTATAGGAAGTGTTTGGTCTCTTTAGAGAGTGTTGAAAAATGGTGCCTCCTCTTTCCTGGCAAGTTCACCTCATCATCTTACCCGACCACCAGATTTGGTCAATCGGAGTTTTCATTCTATGGTGCCTGAAAAAAAAGTAAGGACTCAGTTTGCAGAACAAAATCGGCCAAAATAATGAAATATTTGGCTTGATGGTAGGTCTGACGGTCCGGCGTTCGTTCAAAGGTCCCCCAGTCTGTTTGTCGGTTCTAATCCAGTGAGTGACCTTTTTCAAGACCTTGCAATGGTCAATCTGGTGATTCTTCAGATTGTTAATGATTCGCCAAGTTGGCTGTCGGGCCTTATCCAATGAATACTATCCTTGGGGTCACTGCGATGGTTCACCTGGCGGTCTGTCAATTATGCGATGGTTCGTTAAGATGACAGTTAGTAACCTCTTTTTGTTAAAAAAACTTGAATTTGGCATTTTTTCAAACACCTAGTATACTGCACTCAATTTTTCAACATAGCAATGACATAATTTCATGTTCAAGCACAAATTTTTCCATTTTAAACACGTGAGTTACTCAGACTTTACCCAATCATAGAGCATATCAAAGACCAGAACTCAAAACATCAACAATTTAAGAAACTGAAGGAAGCAAGATGAAATTTTATATACCACAACTTATTCAATCATGTTTTGCAATTTGAAGAAGAAAGAAAAGGGTTCAAATCATATCTTGATGATGCAAAAATTTGACTCTAGTTGCTAGGAACTACAGAAAATAAAACTACTTAACACTTTAGTCAGTGATTTCTTCTTTTGTTGTGATGGAGAGAAAAAAGGGGAATGGACTTGTTTAAATAGGGGAGAAGAAAGAAGATGGAGAGTCTTAGAAGGAGTAACTACCTTCAGATGCTTTAAATCAATAGGTAGTTAGACAATGGTAGAATTTGAAGAGGTTACAAAGCATGTAACCGCCCTATTATATCTCTTTAAAATCCTTTGGGTCAAGTACGGGTCATTTAAATAGGCATCAGATTTAACCCGACCCGACCTGTAACTAGGGTTACATTGATGGTTAACCCAATGGTCCATCAGCTTTGCTAAAGTCTACAAGGTTAATATTATGTCTTACTAGAGACAAGCCTTTTATGTCTTTCTATGATGGTTACTACGATGGTCCATCAATGCTACGATGGTCCATTGAGTCATCCGTCAGCCTATTCTAGAAACTCAAAATTTCAGCTTTAGGTTGACGATTTGTTCGACGATCCATTGGTATGTTGATGGTCCACCGACTCAACAGTTAAGCCTTATACAGAATGTTCAACTTTTTACCATGGCTATGACGGTGCAAGTGGTGGTCCATCGATACCTTGCTTGTCCGGCGGTTATCCCATCAACCACCTATCAAATGTAAAACTCTTATCTTTCAGAAATCTCAGTCCTGCATACTTTAAAAACACATCAGATTGTACAAAAAAACAAATAATCTATGACTATGCTTACAAAAACACTTGGTGGGTTGCCTCCCACTAGCTCCTGATTTAATATTGTGGCACAATGCTATTATCTCAATTACTCAAACTTTATCGAGACAGATAGTAGCTATGCACTTTGTCGAGTCCATTGGACCGATGTACTACTTCAGTCGTTGCCCATTCACTTTGAAGACATTCCCGTCTTCATTATCAAGTTCGACTACACCAGATGAGTAGACTTGACTAACTTGAAATAGACCCGACCATTTTGATGTTATCTTTCCTTGAAATAGCTTCAATCTAGAGTTGAAGAGAAACACCCAATCACCCTTTTGAAAATCTCTTTTTGCAATTCTCCGATCATGGTACTTCTTCATCTTCTCCTTGTAGAGATAGGATCTTTCATATATAGAACCCAACTAGGTTGGGTGTCGAATCCCATAGGGAATACCGTCTTCACTAAGTATTGTGATTGTTATCTGACTATTTATCAAAGGTTCTAAAATAAAAGGGGTTTTGATTAATATATTATATTCTAAATAATTGCAATAGAGTTGTTCAAACTAATGATTCTTTTACAAGTAGTAGTTCAGTGATGTTAAACAAACTAGAGTTATGGTTACCAAGATGCTTCAGCAGCTAGGGTTGTGACTCACTATAGAGTTGCAAGAAATAACATCAATTTCAAGAGAAGTTGAATCCTATTGTTTACCCATTAGTTTCTTAACCTTAATAGATAGTTTATCCATTAATTCTCTCAAACTTAAATAACGTATTGATTATTCAATAATTTTCTCATGTAGGTCAATCCTATTAAGGCATTTCCCATTAACCCAAAGGTTTAGGCCTTTAGATTCCATGTCAACCCTTTCTTTCCCCAACAAACACTTTCCTATTCGAACAAGTGATGTTCTTGGGCTCACTTTTCAAGTTTGCAACCAAGAAAAGTCATTAAAATAAAGAAGGGTTTATGCAATATCAATTACCTATGGAACTCAATTAGAATAATAACCCAAATCAGTTATTCACATCAAGACTCCCATTACCCTAGTTATGGAAGCTTATCCACTCATATGGGAGCTTAGCCACACATCTCCATTGAATAAAGAGAAATAATATTTGTATTCTTTATAAATAAATTCAGAATTCACTTACAAAAGTTACATGATTTAGTTCTTGAATCTTCAATAGGAGTGGAATGATTAGATCCATAAGTTTAGCTTGATTCACCAAATACTATGTTACAGAGTTTCAAAGATGGAAAAACTAAGATTACAATATCCAATATAATTGAAATAAAACCCTAACTGGGTATTTATATGCTCCTATGTAAAAAGGACTTAAAATTCAAATTCAGAAAAACTGCATCCAAGTTGATGATCACATCGATGGTCTGTTGGTGGACTGATGGTACGTAGAGTGGATCTTCGCTTAAGGTTACATAAAGTCAGGTTCTGTTTTATGTCGATGACCAATTCGGCAGTCCGTCGCTGGCCTGGCGGTCCTTTACTTAACTTTTCAAATTTTCAAATTCTGTTTAGACCTGATGGCCAAGTTAGCAATCTGTCTAGTATCTGATGGTCCGCCAATTGGACCATCGTAGGGGTCTCTTATTTGATCCTTTCTGTTACTTTTCTAGGTTTTCTTCTTCAGCTAACTGCATATCATGAAAACACTCAAATCTAGTATTAAATACAACTTTAGTTGCTTGAAACACACATAATTTTCCCAAGAAAAACATGTAAAATATTCTGTCAAAAGACGGAACATCACTAGTGTGTAGATTGTATGCTTCTTTCTTACTGTGATATGGTTTTTGTCTAAAGTGGAGTTATAGAATTAGAGGTAGGTGGTCTTTTCTATCATCACTTCTTTAGTTGGCAAATTAGAAATTCTTTATCTTGAGCTATTGATTCATTTTTTGGTAGTGGTCTTGACATTGGTGTTGAGATTGGTATTTTCTTCCTCGGCGAGATAATTCATGGCTTATTTGAGTAATGATGGTCCTACTTGGGTAGATTTTGGAAATTCCCATTTCATATTTTGTTTGACTTAATAAGATTTGATGGAGCGCTTATCTTTGATAAATACTTTCCTACAAGTATCTTTTTCCAAGATGGAGTATTAGATTGATTAGTTTTTGGCTTAAGTTGCATTTCTCTGAGTTTTTGGAGTTTTTCCCATTACTTATATGGTTAGTAGCCTTGGGGAGTTTTTTAGCATATTTTGATAGTCCATGCCCTCCAGCAGATATGGAGTTGATTTCTTGTGTTTTAAGCAGTGGATTTATGCTCTAATAGAATTGTGTTCTTCAACTATATTTAGATTTTAGCTTGATATGAATTAGCTTTGATATGTCAGATTTGGATAATGAAGTCGATTAGAGTAGTTGACATTAATACAGACTTATTGGCTTAGTTTGGAGTCGACTCCGTGGAATAAAGTTTGGAATTTATTATAAATTTTGAGTATGGATGCCTGACCATCTTCAGGTCTGGTTTAGATAATTGAGATCAAGCAATTTATCCTTGGTCTTGAGATTTGAATTTGGAGTTTTAGAGATTGAGTGCAGCCTTCGTGTGAGAATTTGTCTCAGTTTGGAATTTATTTATAGGCTAGTTGATCCTACTCCATGGTTACCTATTCAATCTTCTTGACTTAGGATGGATTATAATTGATAGGTGTTCAGATAATAGCCCACGGACCCGGTATTGGCTTCTTCAATTTTGATCTCTGCTCTTTAGTTTCTATGAGTATTTTGGATGTTATACTCAATAGGATAAGTATACTTGAGTTGGATTCAGGTTGGCTTCATTCTCTATTGATAGGATATCCTTGAGCGAATCATTCAGTGATGAGTAGTTATGCTTTGGACTTATAGATCTAATCTTCGATTATCATTCAAAATAGTTATAGAAATGGCATACATTACATTTCTTGAACATCTCTATTTGTGTGCCCAAGTAGAGATTTATGGTCTTATTCTCATGTTTATCATATGGACTTTAAGTAAATGAAACTTAGTTGTTCAAATTTTCTGTGATGAGATTGTACAAACAGGACTCAAGTGATTTTCCCCTTGGTCTAGAGTGGTTAGCAGCTGGAAAATGGTAAAGGAAGGTTATATTTGGATTTGGAGTTGGTTGTAAGACTCATTCTTAGGTTTGATTTTGTCTTGGATAAGCGTTTGTTTATTTGTACAGGCATTGAGATGGTATAAATGTGTTGTGGTTCAAAATGGTGTGCATCAACCTTTTTTGGTATGGTTGGAGGCCAGTTGATGGTTGAAGTTGAGTTTTGGCTATTTAGGAAGTAAAGTGAGATAGATGGTTAAAGAAAGAATACTAATGAAAAAATCCTTTGGAAGTGTTCTCTCTTCGTAGAAGTTATTTAGGAAGTCATGCTCAGATCATGCGGGCCCAGTACCTTATCCTTTTGATCTTTGAGATCCTTCTATCCATTGACTTTCACAGATGAAAGTCCTTTTAGTAGTGGATATTATAATGACCCTCCAAAGTTATTTCCTTGGTTTGAGTGCATTTATGGTATTTTGAGCCTTCTCATAACGACTATAAGACATTTATAGCTTTCTAAAATTATCGGTTAAGTGATCGGGTAGTTCTCTTGGATTTTAGGCTCATTTCCCAGGTTTGGAGCATTTTCTGGTTAATCACATGATTTAGCTTATTTTCCTAAACTACTGCATCGCACAAATGGTTAGATGGATAAACAAGTGTTTTGAAGGCCTTGTTGGCCATATTTCGATTTTAAACTTGATTTAATGAACCAAGGGGGTTTTAGCATTCCCCCAACCTTATTTAATAAACAAAGGGGGTTGTGGAATTCCCTCAAGTGGATGGAATTGGTAATATATACCTATAATCTTGAAAGCATAATGGTATTATGATACCTATGGTTTATTCCTTAATGGATAATTTCTTGGGTTAAATGGATAGGTTATGTGAAACTTATATTAATTGGACTTAAAGGGGGTTGTGTAGGTCTCCATGAAGGGTGGAGGTCCCAGGGGGACCGGTATTGGAAACCACATTTTTCGGCGTTGGGGTCTATATGACCATGTGGATAGTTCACACTTATATATATATTAGATTGGTTAGGGTCAAGATATTACCTAGATCATCCTTGGATTTCCTGGTTCATGCGGCTAACATGTACTGGGACCCCTTCAGCAGGCAGAGCAGAACCTATATAACTTGTGGGTACCTTTACGATGGTTAGATCCACACAGTCCAGGTTAATAATTTTAAATCTCATTCTAAACCTTGTTCCCAATCCCAACATCTTTTGTATATAGGTATATATGCATGTATGTCAATATGTACATTTATTTTGCACTGGATTTTGAGTTGGCATTATTTTATCCCTTCCATGAGTTACATGCTAATGCTCACCCCGTTAACAGTCTCCAGACATTGTATCCCCATATGATACAGGAAACGGAGACAATTCTGATTTTCTTACACAGTGATTAGGTTAATCCGGGATTGATTGTGAGTTATCTTTCTATCACGACCCAAACTAGGGCTTGTTCATGATAGGTATCTCAAGTCCTATATAAAACAGAGATCACCCCATTCACCTAACCTAAACACCATATCAACCATAATTTTTGGATGAATCCCAAACATATAATAAGATAGAGCGAAATAAGGCTAACAATAGCTCAAGAAACATCTAACCATTCATCACCACAACACACTAAACTAACACACCCAAGTACACTGTAATCCACAAAGCCTCTACAATTCAAAGTCAATAAATTTTCGGGACATGCCCCCGATAATAGAAAAAATCCAAGTCTAAAAAAGTCTATAACATAGAGTAAAAAGACCATGAAATGAATACCTTCTGAATTATGGAAGCTCAACACTTCAATGCCAACTTATGATCTACTCGAACACCTGGTCACTATGCAGGATACATATATATAGTGTTGGTAAAGGAACAAGGGTTAGCATGAACTTTGAAAACATTAACCAGGGCTGTGTAGCATAACCATCATATAATAAGGCACCCACTGGATATATGTGCCTAGCTCCCCCTAGCTGAAATGGCCCCAGTGAGTGTAGCCACACGAACCAGAGAATATCCATCTCAATGTATGCCCTTATGGGGGACTCGAACCTCCTGGCATAATCAAGGTGACATAGCACTAATGTATACAATATGGGGGACTTTAACCTCCCATTCATATATCCATTCGAGGGACTCAAACCTCCTGGTTATATAGATACCCACACAGACTAGTGCGATTTGCAGTGTTAGTCTTTTGGACTCTACTTTCATGGCCTGAATACACATCCTGCTTTAAAGTATAATTTAAAACATCATTTACACATACACACAACCATTAGTCTACTTACCAAAGGCATCCCATTGTTATTGTCATACCAACCCTACTTGCAAGCATACAACATGCCATAACCATTATCATTCAACTTTAGGACTTAAACCCATTGTCTATACTAAGAAATAAATTCAATTACACATTTTGGGGCTCAAACCCATTTATCCATTTAAACCACCAAGGTTACAATTCAATTCAACTTATGGCCAACAAGGCCCTTCATAAAACCAATACCAACCATTTACATTATTAGGCCGATGCCTTAGTTCAAATAATATTTCAATTCTATTTATGGTCATTAAGACCTTACAAAAATTAGTAACCATTCAATAACATTTTTGTACCAAGTATTAGTTCAAAAACACAATTCATCATGTGAGTAGATTCTTCTCCTAGATATTTTCACAAATAGGTTGAGGGTATGCCATAATCAAACCATTATTCAAGTCAAAAACCACCTAGTTAGGGTTAACCAAAACCCCTTAGTTTAAATCACATTTTCCAAGCACCCACATGTGCAAAACCATCAGTAAATCATGCATAAACACAAGTTGAAACATAAGAGAACAATACTCAACAATAAGCATTCAAAACCTCAACCATGGATTTCAAAACCAATTTATATGATTCAAGAACAATGTTTAAAACATTTGTTTTTTGTGAACTAATAGTAAAGGAAGAGTCACATGCTTTAATTATGAAGATTCGGGAGAGATTTTGATCTTTAAGCCTCTAGGTGACCACCTTGAAGAAACCCTAGCCCAATCTCCTTAAGAAGTTTTTTTTAGAGTTTAAGAGAGTGTTTTTATCTTCCAAAGTACGGAATGAGGGACAAAGTAGTGTTATAAGATGTGGGGTTTGAAGTGATTAGGGTTGGAAATATCTAAAATACCCTCAAAGTTGTAAAAGACTCACAGAAGGGTATGTTTTGGCCTCTCCACTTGTACCCACATCATATGAGTGGTACGCTTCACTCGTATATTGATAAGAATATTAGACATCATATTCTGTCCAACTTACAAATCATTAGCCTAAATTATACCCTATAATACGACTAGTACCCTCCAATCGAACCTTAAGCAGAATGTCAAGGCTAGACACTGAACAACATATGGTTTTGCACTATACTTCTCATATAATGTACATAGGACTCGTATGATTCCTTCTTGTACCAAGAATAGAACATGGCCAATGTTATACAAACCAATATACGACAAGGGTCCTTGACTCGTACCCATAAATATGAGTAGTATAATGAGTTGTATGATGCACAGAATGTCCAAGACTCAGGAAATTTTTCAATGGACAAAGTTTGGGGTATTTCACTTGAATTGATAAGCTTTCATACTTTGGAAGACCTTCATTTCACATTCTTAATTTATTTTTTTAAACTATTCTATTTGGATTCTTTTTGGCTATGGTCGGGGGCATGTCACGACATAGGTTGTTCTTTAATTTTAGTATCTTTGTGGGTTACTGTTAATTAGAATGGATGTTAAAGTTCTTATATATTTTTATGAGTTAGTTGAGTTGCCTTTCTTCTTATATTTTTGGAACTCAGGTCTATCTTGTTATATGTTTGGAATTCATCTACTTTTAGTTGTATTGTGTTTTGATTGGCTAGGGTACAGAAAAGGTCTCTGGTCCTTGGTGGACTTAAGATACCCGTCACAACCAGGCCCTAATTTTTGTTATGACAAAGTTGGTTGCAGAGCGTAGGTTCATGGTCATTGGGTGTCCACAAAGCCGTGTCAAGTAGAGTTTCTTTTACGGATATGAAGCGTTCCACACTTATAAGGGAGAGTCTATGAGTCATTTAGGAATATTTTCCTTTTTTGTATTTTATTTTTTGTTTATAGAGTCTAAGGTCTTGAAATCTCCTATAGTTCTATTTGTTTGCATTTCAGATTATGCCTCCCCAAAGATATGATATTTGTGAAAACTCTTCTATCCCACCTAAGGACAATATGAATGGAATTTGTTCTACTTATTAAGTATAGAATCAGTCTAAGGCCCCTACTCCTGACTGCCCATGTGGCATTCCACCGGTCCTTACCATTCCTCCATGGGATTCTTGGGCTGATGATGTTCATGTCCCACCGCCCTAAGTAGACATTTCTAATGCGGAATTTCATCAATCTATTCATTTACTGACTCAGTTGGTGACTTTTCAGTCTCGTCAGCCTGATTGTGTTGGTCTTATTTCTCCATCTTTTGAGATCAATTGTGTCGGCCAGTTCATGAGGTTGAATCCTCCAAACTTTATAATCTCTAAGGTTGAGAAGTATTCTCATGGTTTTTTGATGAAATAAAAAAGATATTTAGGGTAATGCATGTTATTGATGTGGACGGTGTAGAGTTTTCCATATATCAGTTAAAGGATATGGCATACTAGTGGTATAAGGAGTAGAAGAAATCGAGGGGTGACAATGCTAAGCAGGCAATGTGGGTGGAATTTTTTGGTGATTTTCTTGATTGCTTCTTCCCTCAGGAGTTTAGGAAGGCTAAAGATGAAGAGTTTGTGAAGTTGAAGCACATAAGGTTCATTTCGCACCTTAGATCCCAAAAGTGAATTTCCAAAGGGTGTCTATACCATCTAGTTCGGGTTAAGATTTTAGCTCTGAGGTTTCCTCTTTAAAATCTGTCCCTGTTGTAAATAAATTTTCTAAAATATTTCCCGATGATCTTCCAGGTATTCCTCGCAATAAGGATATAGACTCTGGGATTGATCTTCTACCATATACCAGTCCTATCTCTATTACTCCTTACAAAATGGCTCTAGTTGAGCTAAAAGAACTTAAGGTAAAGTTACAAAATCTTTTTGATAAGAAATTCATCCATCCTAGTATTTTTTCATGGGGAGCTCCTATTCTTTTTGTGCATAAGAAGGATGAAATGCCCTAAACATTGTCCTTTATAAATTTTCTGAGCTTTAGAATCTCTTCCCTTCTTATGACTCACCATACCAGTCGTATGGTGTGGTTATGGGTCTGGTGACCCTAATCGTAAGTTAACTAGTGTGTTATTGGCCATGTTCTATCCTAGATACAAGAGGCTCCTCATGAGTCTTATGATCATGTGACAAGTTATTAGGGTCCAATTATATGTTTTCTAGTGTCAAAGCCCTTGGTGTTCTGTGTGGGTCACGACTAGACCATATGAGTCATATGGTCTAGTGATGAGTGAGACTAGGAAGTAGTAAGTTGGATAGTTGTGATGACTTAACGTCTTACTCGTAGCCACCTGTAGACTTTTTACAAATATTAAGATGAGGGTATTCTGTACATTTCCCACCCCAAGCTCTTTAGAACCCACATCTTATAAATTTTTTTGGTCTTTCATTATGCACTTTACAAGATCAAAATACTCTTTAAACTCTCTCAAATATCTCAATAAAGATTGGCCTAGGATTTTTTCAAAGTGGTCATCTAAGGGATTAAGGACCAAATTCTCTCTATGAATTTTCGTAACACAGGCATGTGACTCATCCCTCATTGTTAGTTCAAAAAAATTTATATGTTTAGAGCATTGTTCATGAGTCATTAAGAGTGGTTTTGAAAACCATGGTTGAGGGTTTGAATGTATAATGTTGAGTATTATTTTCTCTTGGTTTAAATTAAGATTACACAAGTTTTGATAATGGTATTCCACACGTGGATACATAGGAATTGTGGTTTAACAAATGGATCAGGCTTAACCCTAAATTTGTTAGATTTTTGTCTTTGATAATGGTATGCCCTCAATTTATTTGTGAAAATATCAATGAGATGATATTTTTATATATTGAATTGTGTTGTGAACTAAGGCATTGGCCTAAGAATGTTGATGCTTTGTAAATTGTTTTATGGAAGCCTTGTTGGTAATAAATTGATTTGAAATACAAAAAGAGTTCGAATCCTTAAAATATCAAATTGAGTTGATATCTTTGTTTAGATAATGGGTTCGATTCCCAAGATGATTGATAATGGTTATGGAATATTGTACACTTCTAAGTACGGTTGGTATGATGATACCAATAGATGTCTTTGGTAAATAACTGGATTAATGATTGTGTATGTGAAATAAATATTTAATTAGGCTTTAAAGCAAGATGTGTAGACAGGCCGTGAAAGTGGAGTGCAAAGGACTAACACTAAAAACTGTGATAGCTGGTGTGGGTGTCTATATGATTGGAGGTTTGAGACCCTCAAATGAATATATAAATAGGAGGTTTGATTTCCCCATATTGTATACATTCATTCTTAAGTCACCTTGATTAAGTTGGGAGGTTTGAGACCCTCATAAAAGCATATACGGATATGGATATTATCTGGTTCGTGTGGCTACATGCATTGGGGCCCTTCTAGGTAAGGGAGAGATGGGCAAATATAGCTCGTGGGTGCCTTGTTATATGATGATTATGCTATATAGCCAAGGTTAAGGTTTTTAAATGCATGCTTAACCTTGTTCCCTATCCCAACATGATATATATATATATGTATAGATATGTGATTGTATATAATTATTTTATTTGGTTTTGAATGATGGCATTATTTTATTCCTCTATCCTTGAGTTACATATTAGCATTCCAATCGTTAACCGTATCCAGACGTTGTACCTCCATATGATGTAGGTACCAAAACTTCTTCTACTTTTCCTGCGCTATGACTAGGTGTTTGAGTTAGTTCGTGAGTTGAAATTAAAGTGGTGAGATTCCATAATTCAAAAGTCTTTATTTCATAGTCCTCATATCCTATGTCATAGACCTTTTTCAGACTTTGTTTAGGCAATAGTCGAGGGCATCTCCCGACATTCTATTGATTTTGGTAATGTAAGGCTTTGTTGGATTACTATAGACTTGGGTGGTTTGGTTGATTATTTTGGTGACGAACTATTTTTGGTTATCATTGGTTAGTATAGACATATTATGAGTTTTTATTAGATTTATTAAATGCTATCTTGTTATATGCTTAAAATTCATGCAACACTTGGGGTTTGTGTTGGTTAGGACATATGAAAGAGGTGATCTCTGGTCCAGGGGTAATCTCTGGTCCATGTAAGACTTGAGGTACCTTTCATGGACACGCCCTAGTTCAAGTTGTGACAAAGGTGGTATCAAAGCCTAGGTACATGTTTAATTAGGTGTCCACATTCGTGTCAAGTGAAGTCTCTTTTATGGGAGTGTATCTCACCACACATATAAGAGAGAGGCTTCGAGATATTTTGGAAGGTTTTTCTTTCTTTTTTTATTTTGAGCAGTTGAGTCTAAGGTCTTGGATACCTCAAATTACCATTTTCTTGCTTGTTCAGATCATGACTCCAAGATGATCTGAAGCTTATGGAAACTCTTCCATCCCACTCGAGGACAATGTTGGTGGATTATGGCCCTTAGATTTTGATCTTTTTTATAGGGTGCAGACCCGATCTAAGGGTATAATTCTTGATTTCCCTCCTAGAGTTCTACTGGTTCCCCTTAGCCCTCGTGTAGATCCTTAGGCTGATATGACAAATGTTGAGTTTCATTAATCTATTCATACGTTAGCTCAGCTGGTAGCTTCTCAGTCTGCGTGTAGTACTTTATCTTTGAGAACACAAGGGTTGTCCAATTCATGAGGTTGAGTCCTTAAACTTTTACTTGTGTTACAGTTGAGGAGGATCCTTAAGCTTTTATAATGAGATGGAGAAGATCTTTTAAATTATACATGCATCAAATTTTAAAGTTGTGGAGTTGGTTGCCTACCAATTGAAGGACATGGCGTACCAGTGGTACGAAAAGTGCGAATAGTCTAGGGGAGGTGATGTTGACTCTACATTATAGGTTGACTTTTTAGTGCCTTTTTCGACCGCTTCTTTCCTCGAGAGTGGAGGAAGGCGAAAGGAAAGGAATTTGTGAATCTAAGATAAGGTAGGATATCGGTCAAGGAGTATGCCTTGAAATTCAATTAGTTGTCTAGGTATAATCCTGAGTTAGTTTCTAGAATAAGAGCTAGAATGCATAAGTTTTCTTCGGGGATGTCTTGTGAGTTAATTCTAGAGTGCTTTATTGAAAAATATATTGATATTTTTAGCTTATGTTATATATGCAACAGGTTGAGGAAAAAAAATATGTTGAGAACGGTGAGATGTATAGTAGCAAGCTTAGAGTTTTTTATCAGGGTGGAGGCTAGCAACATAGGGGTAGAGATGGGGGAAAATGGCCTAAGAAGAAGTAGGGGAATTCTAGTTCTTTCTCTATGCCTAGTATTCCTTAATAGAAGCCATCGTGTGATTATTTTTCTTAGTATGGTAGAGGGTATAAGTCATAGGGTTCCTAATCTCAGGCTGGTAGGTCTCAGTTCACTCCATCATACCCTCCTAGCAGATTTTATGGTCAGCCGCATCGTGGCTAATGTGAGAAGAAAAGAAATTGATCTTTTAATTATAGTTAGATTGGCCAAATGTAGTGTGATTGTCCTTTTAGGATTGCTTCTGGGGAAACTAAGGTTCTTGTTTCATCTACATTAGCTCCTGCACCAACGGGTGCTGCTTCTATATCTGGTACCGACAGTGGCCAGAATTGCTTATATTCTCTTGCTTCTTGTCAAGACTTTGCGGTATCTCTTGATGTTGTTAATGGTATGTTGAAACTCTTTTCCTATGATGTGTACTGTTTACTTTATCTAGTGTCTACTCTTCTTATGTGACCCCATTTGTGGCTGTGCATTTTGGTTTTGGTCCCGAGTGTATTTTGGACCATTTTTCTGTGTCTACCCTGTTGGGTGATGCTATAGGTTCTAGAAGAGTCTATAGGGGTTGTGTGGAAGATTTTGGTATATTTATTTGAATTAGACATGGTTGATTTTAATGGTATATTGGGGATAGATTGGCTACACTCGTGCTATGCTTTATTAGACTGTCGGACACATAAAGTCATGTTTAAATTCCCTAATGAGTCGGTTATTGAGTGGGAGGGTAGTTCCTTAGCTCCTAAGGAGACGTTCATATCATAACTTAAAGCTCGAAGACTAATCTACAAGGTGTGTCTCTATCATCTGGTCTAGGTTAAAGATTTTAAATTAGAGGGTCTTTCTTTACATTCTGTCACGATGGTGAATAAATTTCTCAAGGTCTTCACTGCTGACCTCCCAGGTATTTCTCGTGATTGGGAGATTGATTTTGGGATAGATCTTGTTTCGGACACTCTTCCTATCTCTATTCCCCCATATAGAATAGCTCCTCCTGAGTTAAAGAAGCTTAAGAAGCAATTAAAGGATATTTAAAAAAAGGGTTTCATTTACCCTAGTGTGTCTCCATGGCGTGAACCGATGTTATTTATACGTAATAAGGATGGTTTCGTTCGGATGTGTATTAATTACCGACTACTGAATAAGGTGACAGTAAAGAATAAGTACCTTCTTTCGAGAATTTATTATAATTGATGATCTCTTTGACTAGCTTTAGGTTTCCAAATTCTTCTCTAAGGTTGATCTTTGGTCGGGGTATCATCAGTCAGAGATTAGGAAAGTAGATATCCCTAAGAGAGATTTTCGTACCCGATATTGGCATTTTGTTTTCTTGGTCGTGTCTTTTGGTTTTACTTATACCACTATAGAATTCATGGAATTGGTGAATAGGGTCTTTCGTCAGTTTCTAGATTTGTTCATGATTATCTTTATTGATAATATTTTGATGTACGCTCTGTATTATATTACAGACCTTGAAAGATCATCAACTTATGCTAAGTTCTCTAAATGTTAATTTTAGTCGAACGTTGTTATATTTCTGGGTCATGTTGTTTCTTGTGAAGGGATCATGGTGGATCCTCAGAAAATTGTAGTTAAAAAATGGACTAAACCCACTACTCCAACTGATATTCAGAGCTTCTTGGGTTTAACTGGTTATTATAGGAGATTCGTAGAAAGTTTTTCTTCTATTTATGCTCCATTGACCAAGTTGACTTAGAAAAAGGTGAAGTTTTTATGGTCTAACACTTGCAAGGGTAGTTTTGTGAAGCTGAAAGATAAGCTGACTTTGTCTTAGGTCTTGAATTTACCTGAGGGTATCAGGGGTTTCTTCATCTATTATGATGTGTCTCTAGTTGGTTTAGGTTGTCTTTTAATGCAACATGGTAAGGTGGTTGCGTATGCCACTAGACAGTTGAAGATTTATGAGAATAATTATCCGACTCATGACTTAGAGTTGTTAGCCGTAGTGTTCATATTGAAAATTTGGCATCAATATTTTTATGAAGTCCATGTAGATATGGCATCAGTTCAAAATCTAGAGTTGCCTGCAGATTTGGCATCTAGTTCATCTAGTGTTCCATGTTTCTTTAATAAAGAAATGTATTGGTAATTCAGCTGTTGTTGTTCCTTTAGAAAGTACAGATGTTCAGGATAACATTTCTTTTGAAGAAATTCCAGTTGAGATCCTTGATCGTCAGATTTGTAGAAAAAAAAAGCTTCTTTGGTCAAAGTTCTATGACGGAATCAGTCCGTTGAGGAAGCCACTTAAGAAGTAGAAGAAGATATGCGTATCAAGTACCCTCATCTATTTTCTGCAAACTCAGATTCAACTTGAGGTAACAGATTTCCTTAGATTGACTCTTTTCTATTCTCAGTTTCAGCTATATAACCATTCTCATGTCATTGTATGCTTTCAGGAAATTAGTTCAGTTTATGTATCATGTTTCAGACTCAGTAATGTAATCATGTTCCCAGTTATGCATGTTTAGTATGTGATCTCAGTTTCCTTAGTTCATTAGTCTCAGTCTAACAAGTCTCATTCGAGGACGAATGTTCCTAAGAGGGAGATGTTGTAATGCCCCGCACGTTTCTATTCTAGAAATCGGACATTCATTCCTATGTGTGATTACTCTAGTCCTGTGATTCATACTTGAATGCACATTTCATGATCATTAACCTAGTGAGAAGAAACATTTTAGGTGGAAAAATGTTCATAAGAATCACTTAGAGCAAGTGATCTTAGAGTCTTTGATTCGGCAGAATTTTGGTGTTCGATTAAACAAGGGTCATCTTTAGCTTCTTACATATGTAGAATTTTATATCTTAATACCATACAAATTGGAGATAATTTAGTTACATTTCAAATGATACCAATTTTGCCATAATCTGATACCCGATCAAAAAGTTATAACCTTTTTGTGAAAAGCAGCAAAGGGTTGCGATAGGCTCGTGATGCAAGGTCTATTCCACCTTTTTGGGGGTCGTGTTGTGAGGTATATTCCACCTTTCTGGGGGTCATGCCACGAGGGTTATTTACACGGTAAAAAGAGGCCAAAGGGAAGATTAGTCCTTTCCCCTCAACCCAGTCGTCCAAATACCATTTATAACTCAAAAAGGGGCATTATTTTCCCATCCTCCTAAAAAAACTCACATAACCCCCTCCCTTCCCAAGAAAAATAATCCAAGTTTTTTTCTCAAGAAACCAAGCAATTCAAGCTTCAAGTTCAAGAAATCCTCAAGGAATCTTCAAAAATTCATCTAGTGAGGTATGTGTGATGTTCATCCATAGACCCTTTTCACTCGTGGAGTCCAAGAATCCTCTTTTGTCTTGAATTATGAGTTTTTACATGTTCAAGTTGAACTAACTCCATGAATCTCTTGTTAATTTAATTACAATTTATGGTTATGAGTGTTTGCAAGTGGAATGAGTCATATCTTATTTTTAATATTGAAATTATCATGTCATGTTCAATTGATTTTGGATAAATCCCTAAATTATGAATTTAACCATGAAAGCCTATTGTTTTTGCATTTTTAAAACATCCTCATGCTTAAGTTTATGATTTTCCCATGTTTGATGAAATGCCCATGTTTGCCTTTGAACTATAATAGCGTATTACAGTATTTCAAGTTGATGGCAAATATTCATAATCATTCAATGTTAGTGGGTTATGAACACCCGATACCTATGTGCTTACATATTTTTAGAATTACAAGTAATGATTTCAGTTAAACCATGAATATTACTAGTTATTATGTTCATGATGAGCAATATCAGTTATGGTGTCTAGTTAAACATAGTTCAATTAAGTGTCAATGTCAATTTAGTTTGGAGTAGGATGTAGCACCGAGTGACTGTAGGGATGGAAGATTCCCCATCAGTGAGGTAGAATCGTTAGTAGCAACCCCTATAGTCCAAAACTATGTAGCCAGCACAGGATACTAGTAGTCACCCATCATTTTAGGCTTGGGTTCCTCTCAGGGGTCACCCGTCAGTTTAGGCTTGACATCCTGGTCCTTTGGGACACCATTTTAGTAGTTCCACATAGCTAGTGTTAGTAACCATGGCACGGTACTAACACCCTTCCAACTGGAGATACAGGTTGAACCCTTATTATCACAGATTAGGCCATGTCAGTTATATGATACCTCCCATAGTCTTAGTATAAAATTTAGTGTATTTCTTTTCAGGTTTGCTTGACCAAGAATACAGATTCTCAGTTATTCAGTTATACAGATTTCAATATTTTAGTTTACAATTTATTTCAAAAATATGTTTATGCTTGGTCTAGCATTCTCAGATATCACATTTTTCATGCATTCATTCTTAGTTAATACGTATTGTTCAAATAGTCCATTTTCTATATGCACAGTACCCCATAAATTTTAGCCTGTCTTCATCTCATATACCAGTACATTCAAAGTACTGACCGCATACTCTTATTTGCACTATGATGTCTTATATCATAGGCTCAGACGCTTAGTTTCCTGACCGTACTTAGGCAGCCAAACGTTACTCAACAGCAGCAGTGGTGAGTCATCATCCTTCAAGGATATATTATTTATTATTTAGTTATTTCAGTACTTCATTATGTTCTGTAAGTCGGGGTTAATAGGGGGTCTGTCCCATAATCTCCTCAGTCAGTTTAGAAGCTTTCAGACACTCAGATAGTCAGTTAGACAGTTAGTCAGCTTTATCAGTATTTATTAGTTTTTTTCAGATAGACCGATTGTTTTTCTGTATCTTATCAGATATTTTAGACTTATGATTTTGTCATACTATCAGTATTCAAACTTGTAGTACATTGTCAGATTATCTTCCATGCATATTTTTATTATTATTTTATTTAGTGCTAACAGCAGTTACCAGCTCATGGGTTAACTTGAGGTCACTTGTGACCAGAAGCACCGTTGTCAGAACTAGGGTGTAGCCTCGGGTTGTGACAAATGGATTAATGGTTGTGTTTGTGAAATTAATGTCTTAATTGGGCTTTAACGAGGTATATATCATCGGGTCATTAAAGTGGAGTCCAAATGACTAACACTAGAAACTGCACTAGCCAGTGCAGGTGTCTATATCACCAGGAAGTTCGAGTGCACCAAATAAATATATGAATGGGAGGCTCGAGTCCCCTATATTTTATACATTGGTGATTAAGTCACCTTGATTAGGTTGGGAGGTTTAAGTTTCTTATAAAGCCATATACAATATGGATATTCTCTAGTTTGTACGGTTACAAACACTGGGGCCCTTTCAGCTAGGGGAGAGTTAGGCCTCTATATCTTATAGGTGCCTTATTAGATGATGGTTTTACTACACAATCCAGGTTAAGGTTTTAAAATGCAAGATAAACCTTGTTCCCTATTCTAGCATGATATATATGTATATATGTGTGTGTGTGTGTGTCTCTGACTGCATAGAATTATTTAATTTGGTTTTGATAAATTGCATTATTTTATACCTATATCCCTGAGTTATATGCTAGCACTCCAATTGCTAACCATCTGCATACATTGTATCCCCATCCAATGTAGGTACCAAAACTTCTTCTACTTTTCATGCATAGTGACCAGGTGTTCAAGTTAGTTCATGAGTTTACATTGAAGTGGTGAGCCTCCATACTTTGGAAGGCTTCATTTCATGGTCCTTATTTCTTATGTCATAGACCTTGTTTAGACTTTGTTTTTGATACTATCGGGGGCATGTCCCGACATTAGATTGATTTCGGTTATGTAGAGGCTTTGTTGGATTACTGTGGACTTAGGTGGTTTAATTGATTATTTTGGTAACAGATAGTTTTCTGGTTACAATGGTTGGTATAGATATATTATGAATGTTTATTAGATTTATTATATGCTATCTAATTATATGTTCAGAATTCATCCAACACTTAGGGTTTATGTTGGATAGGCTAGATAAAGGGGTGATATATGGTCCACGTAGGACTTGAGGCACCCATCACGGCCAAGCCCTGGTTTAGATCTTTACAAAAGATGGTTCCATTCAGATGTATATTGATAATCGACAACTAAATAAGGTGACAGTGAAGAATAAGTACTTTCTTCCTAGGATAGATGATCTTTTTTATCAGCTTTAGGGTGTTAGATGTTTTTCTAAAAGTGATCTTCGATTGTATTATCATCAGTTGAAGATTAGGTAGGTAAATATCCCTAATACTTCCTTTGGAACCCGATATGGTCATTATGAGTTTATGGCGATGTCATTCAGCTTGACTAATGCTCCGACTGAATTTATGGACTTGATAAACCGAGTATTCATATGGTTCTTGGACTTATTCATGATTGTGTTTATTAATGACATCTTGTTATATTCTAAGAGTGAGGAGGATCATGCTAATCACTTCTGTATAGTGTAGCAAACTCCTATAGATTAGCATTTGTATGCCAAGTTTTTAAAGTGTGAATTTTGGTTCAATGTTATCACCTTTCTTGGTCACATTGTTTCTAGTGAGGGGATCATGGTGGATCTATAGAATGTTGAAGCGTATCAGAAGTGGCCTAGACCCATGACTCAAATCGATATTCAGAACTTTTTAGTTTTAGTCGGGTATTATAGGAGATTTGTGGAGAGTTTTTTGTCTATTAATGCGCTATTGAATAAGTTGACTTAGAAAAAGGAGAAGTTTTTGTGGTCCGTGCTTGCGAGGGTAGATTTGAAAATTTGAAGGATAAGTTGATTTTTGTTATGGTTTTGACCCTGCCAGAGGGTACAAAGCGTTTTGTTGTTTATTGTGATGCATCTCGTGTGGGACTGAGTTTTGTGTTTATACAGCATGGTAAGGTTGTGGCCTATGCTTCTACGCAGCTAAAAGTCAATGAAAGGAGTTATTCGACTCATGATTTGAAATTATTAATTGTAGTTTTTACGGTTTTGGCATCATTACTTTTATGGGGTTCATGTTGATATCTATTTAGATCATAAAAGCTTGTAGTATGTGTTCACTCAGAAGGAGTTGAATCTCAGGCAAAGAAGATGGATTAAGTTGCTCAAGGACTATGAAAAGATTCTTCATTACCATCTAGATAAAGATAATATAGTTGCTAATGTTCTTAGTATGTTACCCATGGGTAGCTTATCTCATGTGGATGAGGAGAAATGTGGATTGGTGAAGGATATTTATCGATTGGCTAATCCTGGAGTTTACCTTTTAGATTTTGAGGATGGAGGTATAATTGTACAAGAGGTGGTGAATTTATCACTTGGTGCAAAGGTGAAGGAGAAGTAGGTTTTTGACCCCATCTTTGTGCATATTAAGGTTTATATGGGTCGACAGTAGGCCATGTTATTTGAGATTAGTGGAGATGATATCTTGAGGTACCAAGCTAGATAATATGCTCCTGATATTGATGGAATGTGGGAAAGAGTTTTAATTGAGGCCCGTGAGTCAAGATATACAGTTCATTCGGGCTCAACAACGATGTATCATGACTTAAAGGAGATTTATTGGTGGAAAAACATGAAGAGGGATGTAGCTAACTTCATGGATATATGTGTGGTATGCCAGCAAGTGAAGGTTGAGGACATGTGGCCTGACGGCAAGTCCCAAGAGGTTGAGGTTCCTATGTGGAAGTGGGAGGTGATCAACATAGATTTTATTACTAGCCTCCTGCGGTCTCGAAATCAGCATAATTCGACTTGGGTCATCATGTATAGGATGACTAAATTGACTCACTTCTTACCTATGAGGACTACTTACACTAGAGAGAATTGTGCAAGGTTTTTCATTAAAAATTTCATCAAGTTGCATGGTGCACCCATTTCCATTATCCATTATTTTGGATCTAGTTAAGAAGTTCTGTTCTAGCTTTTGGCATTCGTTTCAGCAAGGCTTAGGCATACGAGTGAACCTTAGCACCGCATTCCACCCTTAGATGGATAGACAAGCGAAAAGAAATATTCAAAATTTGGAACATATGCTAAGGGCCTGTGTGATTGATTTTGATGGTAGTTGAGTGGATCATTTGTTTCTTATCGAGTTCGCGTATAATAATAGTTATCACTCAAGTATTGCAAAGGCTCCTTTTGATGCTCTTTATGGTAGGAGGGGTAGATATCTTATTGGATGGTTTAAGGTTGGTAAGACTAGGTTGTTCAATACGGACATGGTTCACCAAGCTATGGATAAAGTGAAGGTGATTCAAGATAGATTTAAGACCGCTTAGAGTCCCCAAAAGTCCTATGTGGATGTGTGGATAAAAGAGTTAGTATTTGAAGTTGGTGATTAGGTGTTCTTGAAGGTATCTTCTATGAAAGAAGTGATGAGATTTGGGAACAAGGGAATGGTCAGTCCCCGATATGTGGGTCCATATTAAATTTTGAGTAGAGTGGGTAATGTTTCTTAAGAGTTGGATTTTCCTTCGAGTTTGGGTTCCATTCATTCGATTTTTTCATTTTTTGATGTTGAAGAAGTACATGGTGGATCCGTCTTTGGTTGTACCTATTAAGAGTGTTGGTATTTTGGATTCCTTGTTTTATGAGAAAGTCTTGATGGAGATTTTAGATAAACAGGTAGTTCGTTTAAGGACTAAGGATGTGGATTCCATAAAGGTTCTATGGAGGACCAAAAGGTTGGAGAAGCTACTTGGGAAGCTAAAGAAGACATGAAGTCTAGATATCCGTTCTTGTTCCCCAGATTAGACAATCGTGCTTAAGGTATGTGTTTTCCATATCATCTTTGTTTATTGACTTTGTTAAAGGAAATTAGGGTTGTGTTTTGGTCTTATATTTGTGCTAAGGGATTGTTTGACTCATCATTCAGGGATAAAGGATCCTGGGGAGGGGGGGAGGTAATGTAACACCCCAAAATTTTGCCTCTAAAAATTTCTTAACTATGAGTTTATTTCCAAGATTACGACTCACCTTACGAGTCGTAAGGCGTCATTATGGGTCATAGGACCCTAATCGTAGGGTGACCGTGTGTTGCCCAAAGTTTTTGACCTGAGTACGATTAAGATATAGCATGTCATGGTGAGGCATTACGAGTCGTAATGTGGGACATGTAGTCTCACCAGTGTAGTGTCCCTTTATTTATGTCATGACAACAACTCGACCCTATGAGTCATAAGGATGAACTAGGAGTCGTAAAATATGATTTGTAGGGTCAACAGTCAGGGTGCCTTAGGACACTGCCTATACTACGAGTCAAGGGGATGACTCGTAGTCAGTCATTATAGTCGTAAGGTGACCAATAACGACTGGGCGGTAATTTTTTAGTATTTTTATTAAGGGCACTTTGGTTAATTCCCTCTTTCCCTACTTAGACCCCACATCCATAAAATATCAAAAAGTAGTTATTTACATCCTTTATCAAATCAAATAAGTCGTTAACACTCTCAAATTCCAAATTCAAGAGCAAGCTAGGGTTTCTCAATGTTGATCATTTAGAGCTTCCAAGTGCTGATTTCTCTCTATAATTGTGATACTTTCAGGTATGTACCTCTCCCTTTAAAGTTGTTTTACTTAAAGCATGTGTTTAAATGGTTATTCATGTGGATTTGAATATGGATTTTGAATTGGATTGAGGGTTTTGGAACGATTGTTACTTGCTTTGAATTACCTTTGTTTTAATGCAAGTGTTAATGTTTTATTTATGTATTTTAGAACCTGTTGTGGTGCATGGGTATGGTGAATAGGATGGGTGTCGAGATATTCCCCCAAACTGATGATTTTGGTTTTGGAATTTGGTTTGGAAATTGTGTTCCCTTAACCTACTTGTATAATTGGATTAAAAAATATGGTTAATTACATGATTTGAATTATTTACCTAAACTATTTCAAATCATAAATGGTTAAATGGATAAGAAAGGGTTTTAAAGGCCTTGTTGGCCATGGTTTTTATTTGAAACTTGATTTAATGAACAAATAAGGCCATGGCATTTCCCCAACTTTACTTAATGAACAAAGGGAGTCGTGGCATTCCCCTAAGTGGATGGAATTGGTATGGCATAATTATAAACTTGCAAGCGTAATGGTATGACAATACCTGTGGTAGATATCTTAACAGATAATTCCTTAGTTAAATGGATGGGTTATGTAAAACTTGTTTTAATTGGGCTTAAAGGGGTGCGTAGCTCACCTTGGAAGGTGGAGGTATCGGGGGAACCGATACTGGAAACCACATTTATCGGCATTGAGGTCATTATGACTGTGTGCATGGTTCACACTTAAATATATTTTGGATTGGTTGGGGTCGAGGTATTTCCTGGATGATCCTTGGATTTTTCTAATTTGTGCGGCTAACACACACTGGGACCCTTTCAGTAAGGGGAGCTTAACGCATATAGCCCGTGGGTGCTCTTAGGACGGTTAGAGCTATACAGTCCAGGTTAATAATTTTAAATCTCATGCTAAACCTTGTTCCCTATCCCAGCATCTTGTATATATATATATATATATATGTGTGTGTGTGTATCTATGCATGTATGTGACATTATATTGAGTTTGGACTAAATTTTGAATTGGCATTATCGTATCCCTACTCTGAATTATATGCTAACGCTCACCCTGTTAATCGTCTTCGAACGTTTTATCCCCATGTGACGTAGGAAAAGGAGACACTTTTAATTTTTCTACACACTGATTAGGTGATTCCCAGATCAATCGCGAGTCAGCTTCAAGAAGTGAGCTTCCATACTTTGGAAGACCCCCATTTCATGTTTTTGTTTTATTTTGCTATGGACTATTATTTTTAGACTCTTTTTGGATATGCTAGGGGGTATGTCCCGACTTAGGTAAATCTTTGATTTTAGAGTCTTTGTGGATTACTGTGGATTGGGATTGATGTTAACGTTCTTAGATTTCTTTATGAGTTAGTTGAGTTGCCTATCTTTTAATATGTTTGGAACTCAAGTCTATCTCGTTATATGTTCAAAATTTATCCGCTGCTAGCTGTATTGTGGTTTGGTTGGATAGGGTATATGGGGTGGTCTCTGGTCATCGGTGGACTTGAGATACCTATCACAGCCAGGCCCTGATTCGACTTGTGACACTACCAGTACACCATTGCTCTTGTGTACTGATACTACACTTGTATTTATCTTTGTAAGTGCAACATATATTTCTGCAACTCCTATAAGACCTCACTTGTGATTCCGACAATTGACTCTCGATTCATGGGTGAGCAGCATGTTTTGGGGTACCATGAATCATTCTTGGATGATAGAATCTTTATTTCTGGATTATGTTTTTCATTTTAGTTTTTAGGGTTGCATCCCCTTCTTGACAATCTTTAATAGTTTTCACATGGACGACCTTCGGTTCCTAAGGATGATTTTGGTTAAGTTTAATGTTCCCTCTTTAAGTTGTACGTATGTTTGTTTATTTAGACTTGATTTTCTATTGATGGATTAGTTTTATTATATCATTTAATTATTATTTTGAGTTAGTATTTTAGGGTAGATGATTCTCCCATTGGATGAGTTGTGTTGGTGCCACTCATGTCGGATTTGGGTCTTTGACACTATACATCATGATTAGAGGGCACATATAAGACCCTTATAATGTTTGTGCACTATGATTTAAAGAATTTTACGATTGCTTAAGTGAACCGAGCTATATTCTATTTTTTCATACTTTGGGTTCCCCGTTGTGGACCATTGACTGTTGATATTGACCTTAAATAAGCTAGTACTTAATTTTGTAGAATAATATGATGTTTTTGAGGCAGTGATATATTGAATTGATTTACGAGTATCGAATTGTTAAGGTGACATGATTAGTTACTTGTTTACAAATTTTAGTTAAGTATTCACATTGACTAAGTTGAGTTGGCTTATGATCCTAACAGTACATTATAATTTTGTACTAATACTATTATGTACTCTTCTCTTTGTTGAGTGCAGAGCATATTTCAATGACTTCTACGAGACCTCACTCATATTTGATAAGGCAATATCATATCCAAGGGTGACCATTCATCTTCCAAGCAGCCATAGATCTATCTTACTTCGATTTTGTCCACTTGTTTTTGGCAAAGATTCTTTTTGTTTTATTATTGGTATTTTGTGTTGTACCCACAGACATATTTCGGTTAGAGTTTTGGCATGATGACATTCAATTCTAGAGATATTTTAGAATTGATGATTTGTCTCAGCATTTAAATAAATTTTTGGAGACATTGTTTATTTAATTGATTTGGTTCCGATTCTTATTAAAATAGCAAAGTATAGCAATAGTATTTTGGGTTAGATGGTTCTCACATTTGGGGATTTGTGTAGATGCCATTCACGATGGGTTTTGATCATGGCATTTAATATTATTAAAAATATTTATTTTATATACTTTTAGTTTTTGACCAAAAATAGAAAGGAAAGAAAATAAAATGTTGAATAAATATGATCTATTTAGGGTGTTATTAAAATAAATCTATTAGTCATGAAATTAAAATTAAAATTCACACTGTACCACATATATTTTGATGCTGTGACAGGCTGTGAATCGGTGAGAATAAGTTATAAACATGCTTTTAGGTAGACTATCTTTTGACATGTGTATTTCACGTGTATCCATAATTTTAAGGAAGGAAACAGGGTGGCGGACTTTTTGGCCAATGATGGTTGCAACTTACATATGACACAATATCCTACTATTTCGATATGTCCTCCAGCGGTACTCCAGGGTGCTTTGCAGGCAGAAAAGGATGGTGTTATAACTACTAGATCGACTTCTCTATCAACCTGTACTAAACTAGCAATCCTTGGCAATCGTAGTGTAATTATCAAGAATTGTAGTAATGTTGTCATGCAATCTAGTGATGCTACTGATGCTAATATTGTATCTACTAGGAATAATGTAACTCTTTAATATATATATATATATATATATATATATATATATATATATATAATTATCTACTCCTACCAAAAAAGACATTTATAAGTAAATAAAGAAAAATTATTAAAGCATGTATTGAGAAAATAACAAAATGATATACCTGAAAATATTGAACTAATTATTTTATATTGAGAAGGATATTTTGTTTATACAATGACATGCGATGTAACAACCCTAAAAGTTAATTTTTGATTTTGATATATTTTGATTAGTTTACTCCTCTCCATATTTGCTTTGTGACATTTGTTATATGCGTGTATGGGTGAAGAGCGGTGATACAACCAAAAGAGAGAGATAATAGTATGTTTTAAGTATAGGGTTTTGGGTAAAAAGAGTGAAATAATTAAAAAATAATAAAGAAAGTGACTGAAATTTTAATGCCACCAATTTCGACAACGATCTTGTGCATCAATTTCTCATACATGAATTGTTTTTTTTTTCAAATTAGTTTTCCATGGTTTATGAATATGTAACTAAAAGCCATGTTTTGACAGTGAAGTAAATAGGATTTTGGTGATAACAGCATATGTGAAGACACTTGTAATGTATTCAGTTATTAAATCGGTAGAAAGACATAGTGTGTGATTGAAATGCTTCTTGTATTGAAATTAATTTTTCATGTGAAATTTCAGTATCTTTCCATAATAATACTATCTCGTTTTCATATTAGTTGTTCACTTTCAATTTTTCATGCGTCTTAGTTCTGAAGAAATCATAATTAAGAAGGATAGCTTCACTAATTATCCTTTAAGAATTTTTTTTGAACTTTAAAAATGTGTACTCTGTTCACAAATTTGTACTCTGTTCAAAGGAAAAAATTGTAAATAAGAAATTTAAAATATTAATTAATTCTTAGGAAAGTTATAAGTCCTCGTATGACTATCGTCTATTCACATGTCTTAGTTGAAAATTTTGACACTTCAATTAGCAACACTCTTGAATTTTTTTCCGTTGATATAATCATCTGATATTCAAAATTCATTGGTCGAACTAATTCAATTTGGTAATAGCCTCAAAAATTACCAATGGAAAAAGCTCTTAAAAGGATAATATGAAGTAGAAAAATGTTCTTAGTGAGGGAAAAGGCAGAGGCAATGTTTAAGACATGAATTCAAAGAATATTTGAAGCATAAGCTTCCAATCTTGATTCCGTTAGAATTTACATATTATTGATATTAATTCTATTACTTGCTTTCATATGTATATGCAAAGCTACTTGAGTAGACTATAGCAAAGACATTGAATATTAATAGAAATATTGAATATATATATAGCTATGTTTTCTGACTAAAAAAAAGAAAGTAAAGAAAGAAAATGAAATGTTTAATAAATATGACATATGTTCGATTTATGGTGTTACTGAAATAAATCTAACAGTAAGGAAAGTTCAATTTTAACTCACATTGTAACTAGACTTCCTCAATGAAGGAAGGTGAATCAATGAGAGAGAGTGATAAGCGTGCTTTTAGGTTTGCACATGTATCTCCATTTATAAGTAAATAACAGAAAATTATTGAAGCATGTATTGAGAAATTAACCAAAACGATAAACTTAAAAATATAAGAATATGTTTTAACTTTATAATAATTATTTTATAAAGAGCAGGATGTTGTGTTAATACGACAACATGCGATATAGCAACCCTTAGAGTTGATATTTTTTTTTGATATATTTTGACCATTTTGCTCCTCTCTATTTGTGTTTTCTGGCATTTGTGATATGGGGATATGAGTGACAGTTATCGAGGTTGTTGGTTGAGTATTATGCTAGTTATTCGGTATGAAAGATTTGAAAGTTAGTAAGCTTGATATCGATCGATATTTAGTGATATGGAGGTTATATGAAAATTCCAGCAATTGTGTTTGCCCCAAAATGTCATTTTTGTGTTAGTAAGACCTCTTATTTGATTCTTGAGGCATTCTAATGAATATTGAGTAGTTGGTTAGAAATTTAAAAGTTTAAGGCATAAGATTGACTTCGATCAATGTTCACTGAAGATGACCTTTGTTTGGTGATTTGATGATTCCCTTAAATCAAAGAAACCCAATGAAGATAAAACTAATGATTAATTTGGAAACACTAGGTACCAAAGATATGTTAATAAGAAGAAGTAACTCTACCAGCTTCTGATACTTTTCAATCTAAGGACTCTAAAGAGTAGCAATTTGGGTGAAACTTAGATTTTGGCTAAAGAGCAGCGATGCAATGAGAGTGGGTGAAGGTCGGGGGTACAACCAAATGTGAGGGAAAATAATATCTTATAAGTATAGGTTTTTAGTTGAAAAGAGAGAAAATAACTAAACATTAAAAAAAAGAAAAAAAAATGTGAGTGAAATTTTAATGTCGCCTATTTTGAATACGAAATTTTACGTCAATTTCTTATACATAGAGAATCTTTACATCAATAAAAATAACATATTCAGTGTATTTTTATAAGTGGGGTCTGAAGAGGGCCAAGTGTACGTAGTCTAAACCCCTACGTCAAATGAAGTGGAGAGGTAGTTTTTGATAGACCTCCGGCTCAGGACAAATAACAATATAACAAACACAAAAACATATAAGCAAACAACAAAACGAGATAAGACACCACAAGATGAATAAAGAAAAAAGACAACCATAGAGTAATATATAAACTGCCTAATCAAAATCAAAAACATCACAAAAATACCGCCAACAATAAACTACAAGACATAAACGTAACAATACGACTACAGACACAACTACAAATAAAGCACTCCTTCCTACTTGTAAGAAAACACTCCTACCCACTAACTCTTTACCCTAATTCACATCATCCACACCTTTCTATCAAGCTTCATATCTATACATAGAGAATCTTTAATTTTTATTATTTTCTATTATTTTTTGAAACCTTGGCAAAAAGACATGTTTTGATAGTGAATTAATTAGGATTTAGTGATAACAGTGTACGCAAAGACACTTGTACTGTATTTATTCAGTAAATTGGTATACATACATAGTGTGTGTCTGTGTGGGTTAGTTTTTACAAAAGAAATTCTACTTGTACTTAGATTAATTTTTCGTGTGAAATTTCAGCATCTCACCTTAATAATACTTCCTCCTTTCCATATTGTTCTTTACCATTCCCTTTTACATGATTCTTAAAAAATCATAATTAGTAAGGATAGCTTCACTTAGTGTCATAACTCAAATTATTGGATCACGAGGACACCTACTCTAATATACCTAGATAGGAGAACTCCTTACCATCCGTTCAACATAACATATGGAAGCCTTTAATAAATCGAAATAACCCACCTTTATTACAACTATTTTATTACAAATATTAAGCGCAAAAATCTAAACTACCCATAGAAAATAGTCTAAATAGGTACAAGAGCTTCTAAATAAAGAACGATAAGACTGGACACAACTTCGATCATGAATGAGGGGAGTAAAAGTAGTAGAAGGATCGCTATCCAAAAAAATCATGAAACCAACATTGATTCTTGCAAAAGACTATGCCCCAAAAAGGGTATAGCAAAAATAGGATCAGTACAAACAACACATATTGGTAGGTATCATTGGCTGATTGAGGTTAGATCACATAAACACAATATAAAAATCACGAAAAGAAAACATGAAAGCTTATATAACAATTTAATTCATAACACCTTTAATCGGTTATGCTATCTTTATACCATTTTTAATTAAGTGTATTTCCTTTACTATTCTTATTTATCATTCATCACCTTCACAACAACTGTCATCCATCGTAACTCTTTCTTGCTTGATTCGAATAGTTATTAATCATGGAAAGTGATTAGTAATCATCACCTTGTAAAAAATACAATTATAATAACATTATGATAAATACCCTAAGTTTATGATAAAACCTTTTCAAGTAACTCTATAACTTTAGTCTAGTACAAGTCAAGAGACAACACGTCAAGCTTAACAAGGACTTGTCACGGCCCGAGAGCACCTTTAGACATAACACGATGATTAGAACAACAGGTGAGCCTAAGCTAACCTATATACTAGCATACTGCTAGAGCAACTGATTTATAATGTAAATAAAAGAAAAATTTGCTTAGCGGAAGAATAATCATGAGAAAATCTTAATGAATGTAATACTGATAAAGTTTACAACATGATAAATTTGAGAACTGTCTGATCCTAGTGTATGAGCTACATCTTGTACCTACATTATAAAGGATGTAGCCACAAACGCATATATCCAATCAGTACTTTGGAATGTACCAAGTATACGAAGACATGCACTGAATCATGAAAATATTTAAAAAATGCTTTAAAACTAAGGACATAAGTTATTTGCTGAGGCATATATTTAAAACATGGCTATATGTGAAAACTATAAGTCATAGTGAGATTTATAAATCATGAGCTAAAAATAATTTTGTAAGTTGGGAAAAGGTAAAACATGAATACTGTATGTGAATCTCTTATAAAGATGAACATTTTATTGAGGATCATGTATGGATACTGAGCATGAACACATGAGCATGTAAAACTGAGAATGGAATACCAAGTAAAGTATGTACTGAAATGATCTGAATAACTGAATAACTGAAAATCTGATTACTTGGTCAAGCAAACCTTAACTAATATAAATTGAATACTGACTGAAACTGTGGGATCTATCATTAACTGACATGTCCCAATATAAAGTAATTGGGGTCCAACCTGTAACCCTAGTTGGAAGGGTGTCTGTACCTTGTCATGGGTACTAACACATGACTGTGTGGATCCACTAATCTGTTGTTTTAAAGGACCAGAGTGTCAAGCTGTAACGACCCATTTTTTCTGGAACTAGAATGTCACACGGTGCTCATGATTCTGAAGGACCACAAGCTAACCCTCTACTGATATCTATACCTGAGTACTGCATAATATCTGTAATAAATGCAGAAAATTGGCAAAAAATAGCCAAAGGTTCAAAACATCTAGAATACTCAAAACTGAAAACTGAATACTAATACATCTTTTCGAAAAACCTCTAAACTGTCATAACTGTAGAGTTGATGGGACATGTCCCTAACTAACTCTGTCTACTGAAAATAAAATAAATCTAATACGCTAATAAAATAAGTATCATCCTCAAATGAAGAGGACTCACGGCTACATCTACTGTTGCTGACTGGGACTGAGTTACTAGGGGTACTCTGGATCTCGTGCCTCTGAACCTATGGTGTCAAATAAAACTCCATAGCGCAAATGCGTCAGTACGGGAATGTACTAGTATGAAAATGAGGTAAGGCTAAATGCAAGGGTTTATGCATGAACAATTACTTATCTGAATAATCATGAGAACACTGAATGAGGACATATGCATGAATGCACAAACTATAACTGAAAACATCACAACTCAAAATACTGAAACTCGAATACTACTTTACTAATACCTAAACTCACTACTAATACTTAGATATTGAACAACTGAATCTCCTGATATAGAAAACTGAGTACTGAAATCGAGACCAGTCCCATTTAGAGAGTGATCTCGGAAACTGATGATACTGAAAATGATTAACTGAATCTACTCATATCAATGACTGAAAGATGAGGTTACTACTCTCAACTGACCGAATTTGAGATCAAACCTATCTAACGGATGATCCCTGACTCTACTATCAATGATAAGAAAAGATTATGTTTGAGATCAAACCTATCTAGCGGAAGATCTTTGAATCTGATAATGAGAATACTCAACTAAATCTGAGACTGAGATCAAGCCTATCTAATGGGTGATCTCTGGATCTTATAATGAGATTACTCAACTGAATCTGAGACTGAGATCACGCCTATCTAACGGGTGATCTCTGGATCTGATAATAAGATTACTCAACTGAATCTGAGATTGAGATCAAGCCTATCTAATGTATGATCTCTGGATCTGATAATGAGATTACTCAACTGAATCTGATACTGAGATCAAGCCTATCTAACGAGTGATCTCTGGATCTGATAATGCTGATACTAAATAACTTTATGTGATACCATGCCTATCTAGCGGGTGATCCATGAATCAATGGAACTATCTGAGTTCCTTACTGATATAGGTGATTGTATCTGATAGTCTTGATTTCTGAGTTCTACTCTGAAGTTTGATATAAAATCTACAACTGTGTGAGTTCTCACTTAATCGAGATACCTCGAATCTGAACAAGTTAGGTCCAAACTGTAACCCCAGATGGAAGGGTGTCAATACCGTGCCACATGTAAAGACTTCTACTCTGGTCAAGCCTCTCTAATGGATGACCCTCACAGGAAGTCAAGCCTAAGGTAGTATAATAGTCAAGCCTTAGTCTCACGGGTGACTCCTTCTCCTGTACTGGCTACACAGTTCTGGAGTTCAGGATTGCTCCTAACGACTCTGCCTCTCTAACAGGGAGCCTCCATTTCTACACTCGCTCGGTGCTAGCTTCTACTCTCAACTGAAAGACTCTAAACTGATTCTTAACTGAACTTAAACTGAGCTGAATCTGTTACTAATCATATTTCTCAAATGACCTGGCTGAGTTACGCTTAATTCACATAGTTCTGTATCTGACAAAATACTACTGAATCTTGTTATCTGACTGCATGATACTGAGTTCCAAACTGAACACTCAAATAATACTAGATCTGCGTTGAGTATTGAACTGAGCCTAGAATACTAGTAATACTGAGATTACTGAGATTTCTTAAGTTCTGTATTTGTCTGAGAGTATAGAGTTCTATATCTCACTGAGTTCTGAGAATCATGGCTTAATTGAGATTATCAAGAAAACTGACACGGGCTCTAGACTGCAGCTAATTTGTTGGATATAAATATCCCCAGGACTCGATAACATTAAAGAAAAACATAACCATTCTATAATAATCAAGACCATTGACATTTATTAACCATCACAATCACTAAAGCATCTCTTCAAGTATTTAGAAAACATAAACATGTGATAGTATAGGGAGACATGTTATTGGCTCATACTCCATTCAACAAGGTCTTACATCAAACACTCAGCATATATTAAAGTCTTAGAATGGATTGAAGAGCACATAATTGGGGAATTTCATGTTATCATATCACAATTCATTCACTAAGGCTTTTCAACAAACACTTAGCATGGATGGGTTTGCACAGAATTGGGGATTTCTAGTCCACATGCTATAATGGCTCTAATTCTTTAACATAAGCATTTTATCAAACATATGGGGAGCATGCTTTGGTTATTCATAATTTCTACACTTAATTGACATAAACATATCACTTAACATACAACTTGAAGAGGGTTTATCATGAACATCATATGAATATCATATACTAGGAACAAAGCTTGAAACTTTGTAAACAAAACATGAATTAAAACTCAATAATAACATGAACTTTAATTTCAATTCACATGAATCATGAAAACTCATAAATATAAGATCTTTGAATTTAGAAAAGGATTCTTGAGCTTTTTGGATGGAAGGAACCCAAAAATCAACATCTGTATACCTTAGAAGACTCTTTCTTGAAGGTTCTTAAAGAAATCCTTAGGCTCTTTATTGATTTATTGGCTAGGATTCTTGACCTCTTGAGAGATAAAATATTTTGATTTGGGGAAAAATTGATGAATAATGAAGTATTTTCGTTATTTAGGGTATAGATCCCTTATATAGATTAGTTTGGGGGTTTAGGAAATTACCAGTTGGTCCGTGAAATTTAAAAGTAGAACCTGAAAATCCCAATTTCACATGATGGTACGATGCGGTGGAATCACACCAACTCACTAGAAACTGGACAATTAGGAAACTGATTGGTGGCACGATGCGGTGGAAATCGCGTTGCCACCTTGGTTGCGAACTAGAAAGGCACAGCGATGCAGTGGAATTGCGTTGGTGCACTGAAATTTGACAACTCTGACATTAAGCCTTGGCGGTACATGCCATAATCATGTAGGCTCACTAGATTTTGACGATTGCCATTTTGGCTGGCTGCGCGATGCGCTAAAGTACCAGGTGGAACACTGTCTTACTAAAATGGCTCTAACTCTTTGCCCGAGTGTCGGATTTGGGCGAATTTGATATTGACAGAAAGCTTATTCAATTTTCCACGTGATAAAAAGTCAAAATCTTAAAAATTTCACATAGAAAAAAATATATTCATCTTTGATGTTCTATAGCCAAATTTTAACTAGGAGAAGTGTGGGGTATTACAATATCTCCCCCTTGGGAACATTAGTCCTCGAATGAGACTAATTAAGCTCAGAATATTAGCAGGTTGAACTTACTTACTGGACATGAGCATGAGAAACATGACTATATTACATGGAATTACTGATATACTGAGATTTCATACTGAACATGCATATCTGATGCATGGAATTCATAACTGAAGCTACACATAAGCTGAATTCTCATAATGGACATGCATATCTAATGCATGGGTTTGTAACTGAGTTGTTCTCATGAATTCATGACTGAATACACTGAAAAGCTAAACTTTTTCTACTGAACATGCATATCTAATTCATGAATACTTGATTGAACTATCTTTTGAATGCTTGACAAATTATGCAATGATAACTGGTGTTAACTTCGTAAGGAGAGTTTGAACATGCAACTAAATAAATCTAAGGATATGAAAGAATCTTAGTATTATGGGGTATCTACCCCTTGGGACTATATGTCCCTCTAAGAACACTTTGCTGAAATACTGGGGAGGTGCACGGGGCACCTACGAACTGGGTCATGATTGATCGACTAAGATCTGAAACTAATGCATGACTCATGCTGACATATAGTCTCAAAATGGGAGCAAAGGATCTAAGAATGCATATCATAAATATGAAGGACTCATAACATACCTGAATCTATATCAGGGAACCTTTCCTAATCATGGTGGGTCTGAAGCGCATGAAGTCTGTTCTGACGCTGACCTCTACTGGCATCGAAAGGGGCACCCCACTGATGAAACTATCTACCCCCTAAACTAGTACTCTATATTCTCGCATTCTTTGACCTGGCCTACCACACCCAAAGCACACATCACTATCGGCTCTACACACGCCTAGGTGGCTCTTGCCATACTCTCCACAAAGAGGATAGGTACAAACACCACTAGCACTACTCTAGGCTTTGCGATCTAATGCCCTATCATGACTGACATCGCCAAACTTTGGTGCGGGTAAACTAGATGAGGATGGAGCTAGGAATAACAACTTTTGACTATGCTGAGAACGGCTACCATCCTGGGACCCTGCCTGAGAGAAACCATGACTACCTATTTTGGCTTTCTTACTCACTCTATCTCTTATTTTCATCTTATCTTCCTAAATCTGCTGCGCATGCATCATCATCCTAGCAAGAGCCATGTCTCTATTGAGCATAGTGGTTCTACATTCTTTCAACACTAACCCGGACACACTAGTAAGAAACTTACTCATACTCGCTCTAGGGTTAACTATCAAGTCGGGAGCATACTTAGCTAACTGGTTGAACATAAGATATTACTCTTTCACTGTCATGGATCCTTGCCTTAGTTTCATAAACTCCTTTACCTTTACCTCCCTCATCTCTAGTGAGAAAAACTTATCTAGAAAGGCATTCTGAAACTCTTGCCAAGTCACGGGAGTTGCATCCTCCCCTCTACCCTTCTTCCACATCATTACCCAATCATGAGCAATATCCTTCAGCCTATAGGATGCTAACTCTACACTCTCCTCTTTATAAACATGCATAATTCGGGTGATCTTCTTCACCTCCTCTAGATAAAGCGGTGGGTCCTCACCTTCTACTGACCCAAAGAATTTTGGCGGGCTCATCCTCATGAAATCTCTAATTTTGGCTGCGGATGAACCCCCATCTTGCTGAGGTAGGGCCACAGCCTGACGATTTCCCTAAACATTAGTCATCACAGCTTGGGCTAGCGCATGAAAAGTTGTCCAAAACTCGGCATATGACACACTCTTATTCTTAGGATCTACTGGCTGAGGTGGTTGGTCATCAACCCTATGGGCACTATCTCTACGATGAGGCATACTCTGTTAATGGAAAAAAGAGGTGTATTATACTAAGGATCAACTTAATCTCAAGCTCACTCGCACGACATAAATAATTAAAGAAGGAAAACTGCTCCTAACATATTTTATAGCCTCTTGTACATAAATATGGCGCGCAACACACCCATGCACAAGACTCTACTAGTTGCGGCTTTTTAGATTCCCTAGGACACTATTGAACCTTAAGCTCTCATACCAAGTTTGTACCAACTCGGTTTTTCTAGAACCGGAATGTCACACAATCCTCAAGATCCCGAAGGACCACAAGCTAACCCTCTAAGGATATCTATACCTGTGCACTGCATAATAATTATAATAAATGCAAAAAACTAGCAAAAACTGGCCATAAGGTTCAAAACATGTAGAATACTCAAATCTAAAAATTGAATACTGATGCATCTGTTCGAAAAGCCTCTAAACAGTCATAACTATGGAGCTGATAAGACATGTCCCCAACTAACTCTGTCTACTAAAAAAATAAACTAAATTGGATATGATCATAAAATAAGGATCATCCTCAAATAAATAGGACTCACGGCTACGTCTACTGCTGCTGACTGGGACTGAGCTGCTAGGGGTACTCTGGATCTTTTGCCTCTGAACCTATGGTGTCAAATAAAATACCATAGCCAAATATGTCAGTACAGGAATGTACTGAGTATGAAAATGAGGTAAGGCTAATTGCAAGGGCTTATGCATGAACAAATAATCATGAGAATACTGAATGAGGACATATGCATGAATGCACAAACCATGATAGAAAATAACGTAACTCAAAATACTAAAACTCGGATACTGCTTTACTAACACCTGAACTCACTACTAATACTGAGATACCAAATAACTAAATCTTCTGATACAGAAAACTGAGTACTAAAATTGAGATCACTCCCATCTAGTGAGTGATCGTAAAAACTGATGATACTGAAGCTGATTAACTGAATCTACACATATCAATAACTGAAAGTTGAGCTTACTACTCTCGACTGACTGAATATGGGATAGAACCAGTCTAACGGATGATCCCTGAATCTACTATCAATGATAAGAAATGATTATGTCTGAGATCAAACCTATCTAGCAGAAGATCTCTGAATCTGATAATGAGAATACTCACCTGAATCTGAAACTGAGATCAAGCCTATCTAATGGGTGATCTCTGGATCTAATAATTAGATTACTCAACAAAATTTGAGACTGAGATCAAGCCTATCTAACGGTTGATCTCTGGATCTGATAATGAGATTACTCAACTGAATCTGAGACTGAGATCAAGCATATCTAATGGGTGATCTCTGTATTTGATAACGAGATTACACAACTGAATCTGAGGCTGAGATCAAGCCTATCTAATAGGTGATCTCTGAATCTGATAATGATATTAATCAACTGAATATGAGACTGAGATCAAGCCTATCTAACGGATGATCACTGGATCTTATAATGATGATACTGAATAAATTTACGTAAGACCATGCCTATCTAGAGGGTGGTACATAAATCAATGGAACTATCTGAGTTCCTTACTGATATAGGTGACTGTATCTGACAGTATTAATTTGTAAGTTCTACTCTGAAGATTGATGCAAAATCTGCAACTGTGGGAGTTCTCACTTAACTGATATTACCCGAATCTAAACGGGTAGTCTCTAATATGTAACCCCAGTTGGAAGGGTGTCAACACCGCGCCATGGGTAAAGACCTCTACTCTGGTCAAACCTCTCTAACGGATGATCCTTACAGGAAGTTAAGTGTAAGGCAGTATAATAGTCAAGCCTTATTCTAATGGGTGACTCCTGCTCCTGCGCTGGCTACGCAGTTCTGGAGTATAAGGATTTCTCCTAACGAATTTGTCTCTCTAACGGGGAGCCACTATCCCTTTACTCGCTCGGTGCTATCTTCTACTCCCAACTGAAAGACTCTAAACTAATTCATAACTGCACTTAAACTGAGCTAAATCTGTTACTAATCATATTTCTCGAATGACCTGACTGAGTTTCACTGAATTCACCTGGTTCCGTATCTGACAAAATACTACTGACTCTCGTTATCTGACTGCATGAAACTGAGTTCCAAACTGAATACTTGAATACTTTTAGATATGATGTGAGTACTGAACTGAGGCTAAAATACTAGCGATACTGAGATTACTGAGATTTCTAAGATTTCTTAAGTTCTGTATCTGTCTGAGAGTATAGAGTTCTATAACTCACTGAGTTCTGAGAATTATGGCTTAACTGAGATTATCGAGAAAACTGACACGGGCTCTAGGCTGCAGTAAATTTGTCGAGTTTAAATACCCCTAGGACTCGATATCATAAAAGTAAAACATAACCATTCTTTAATAATCAAGACCATGGAAATTTATTCATCATCTCAATCATTAAAGCATCTCTTCGAGTATTTAGAAATCATAAACATGTGATAGTATAGAGAGACATGCTATTGGATCATACTTCATTCAACAAGGTCTTACATCAGACACTCAGCATGTATTAAAGTCTTATAATGTATCGAAGAGCATATAATTGGGTAATTTGATGCTATCATATCACAATTCATTCACTAAGGCTTGTCAACAAACACTTGGCATGCATGGGTTTGCACACAATTGGGAATTTCTAGTCCTCATGCTATAATGGCTCTAATTCATTCATATAAGCATTTTATCAAACATATACGGAGTATGCATTGGTTATTCACAATTTCTACACTTAATTGACATAAACACATCACCTAACATGCAACTTGAAGAGGGTTTATCATGAACATCACATGAATATCATATACTAGGATCAAATCTTGATACTTTTTAAACAAAACGTGAATTAAAACTTAATAATAACATGAACTTCAATGAAAATTCACATGAATCATAAAAACTCATAAATATAAGATCTTTGAATTTAGAAAAGGATTCTTGAACTTCTTGGGTGGAAGGAACCAAAAAATCAACATCTGCATACCTTAGAAGACTCTTTCTTGAAGGCTCTTGAAGAAATTCTTAGGCTCGTTCTTGATTTCTTGTCTAGGGTTCTTGACTTCTTGAGAGAGAATATATTGATTTGGGGAAAAATTGATGAATAATGAAGTATTTTCATTATTTAGGGTATAGATCCCTCTCTCACTTCATTGTATTTATATTATGATTTCACTAAGTCAACAGCATATGCCTACTGAGCACCCATTGCTTTGGTACTCATACTGCACTTCTGTACCATTTTCTGGTGAATATCTAGCACTAACTACCACTGTTGACGTTGTGATAGTGTGGATCAGAGTTTGGAGATTGAGTGAGCTATCAAAGTCGAAGTTGACTTTCTCTCCCTCCTTTGTTTTTGTATAGTCCTTATGTTTCAGGGTTATTGTATATTTAACATTTATAGTACTCTTATTATTTTATTAGAGGATCTTGTACCGACCTTATTAGGTTGTGGGATGTTATTACTCTTCTTCATTATTAATCTTTAGTTATGTTGTAATTCTTATATTTTATGGCTTGTACTATATTTACTTGCATACTCCCGACATTTCAGCCATTTTCCACCAATTATCCCATTATTTATAGTTTCGATCAATGAATTGACTTACCTACTGATGGAGTAAAGTAGGTTCCATCATGACTCATGAAATTGAGTCGTGACATAAGCCATAACCTATCTAGGAGTCAAGTTTTTGCAACAAGTAAGCTATGCCATGGATAATCTTCCTTAATCTTCAAGTTTTCGAAGACTAAATTTTCTAATAATAACAATTACTCTAATCGTCTAATTATAGAAATTACAAGAATAACTTACAAAACAGTCTTGAAAGAAAAAACTTGAGAACTATAATCCACCAATTTCACCCTCATTTACGGCCTGCAACATTGCCCAAGGTTCAATTAGTCATAAAAATAGTTCATTTTAACTCAAACCAACTCCATTGATAGAGGTTTTACTCTAAAGGTTCCACCTTTATTTAATTCAAGGTCCCCAACAATCAATTTTAACGTTTTGGAATCACTAATTCATGCTAGGGATTCTTAATTAACAATTTAGAAGTGATTCGGGATGATATTAATCAAAACCATAGTTTTTTCGAAAATATCCTAAACTTAGGGTTTAATTCCCCAAGAATATTACAATTAAAGCTTATTCTAATGATTCTAGGATATCGAAGAATTGAAAAATGAAGGAGATGACGAAAGAAACTTACCTTAAAGATGATTATCCACCCATACCAAGAGAAAATTTCCCCTCTAGGGAATAGGAATAAATTTTTGAGGTTTAGGGCCTGAAACCTGTAAAGAATAGGTTATAAGCTACTATAGCATCACTATTGCAACACGTCGTCCCTATAGTGACCTGTCCCATTACAACACCCTTAATTTTTTAGGACGGATAGTCTTTAGTAAAATAGCCATAACTTCTTACTTAGGAAGAAAATTGACAAACGATCGGTTGCTTTGGAAAGAAGAATCAAAGGTATTTTATTTAATGGGTACCATTACCCCTAACTTATTATATTCTAGGAGGTGAGCTTATTTTAAGGTGACCCTAGTTTAAACTTAGACCGAAACCAAATCGGTAAGGTTATTTTAAATTTAACTTTGTGCTAAGAGTATTATATGGGATTACTACATATACAATGCACTCCCATACTAAATAATTGATCCTAAAACATGTGAAGAATGAGATGCGTATGCGTTTACCATAGATATTTTCAGTAATGATTTAACCAAATGTTAAATTAGATACTAATTTATCATCCATCCCCGAATGGACATTGGGTAAAGAGAAGCACAAATTAGTTATTTCCCTCATTGGTGTAAGAATGAAACCATGAGATTTTATTACAAGGTAACGTATAAACTTGGAGAAAATGAATTAATTACTACATTGATATCTCTATAGAGGCCTAATCCCACTATTGCGACATTATTATACAAGAAATTATTCCACTATAGCGAAATTTCTATAGTGACATGAGGTAGAAACTCAAGAATTGTAACGCCCCGAAATCGGGTCGCGAGACATCACATGGTGCTTAGGGTCACAAGTGACCCCAAGCTAACCCTTCTACTATCATAACTCATAAGCAACTGAACAAAAATACAAATCCATACAAATCAACAGAAATTAACTCTTTTTTGAATCTGATCGATACAAAAATGGAATTTTACAGGATTACAATTCTGCCTTTACAACCAAAATTGAAACAAAATACATCAACTTCTACTGACTGTCTATGAAGCCTCTACTAGTACTGACTGTAGGTAGCCGGGTCATGACTCCCGACTACCCCAACTCAATACGACTGAATAAAGAAAATACAACACTATAAACTCTGCATAACTAACCCGAGCTCTTGAATCAAAAGGACTCATCACCTGCTGACTGGATACCACAAACTGACTGGATCCGAAGGTGTAACTATACCTTGTACCTACATTCCGAGAAAATGTATCCCACATACGAATATATGGGTCAGCACCATGGAAAAATATGGAGCATATGGAGGTGCAATGCATATATAAAATAATATCTTAATATCATCACAGTTTATAAAATTATGCATGCTGATATAGATGACTCACTTAGCTCAAATTAAATCATCAAAATCATGGATGAATAATACATGTAAAGTAAAACAAGTGAGTCATTACAATACGTTCTCAATTCACTTTCATCTTAATTTCAAATCATCAAAACAATCAAATCTCATGTCAATTCTCATTAGAATATATTCCTTAAATCTTTTAAGAATAATGACTTTCTCAAACTCAACCTTTTAAGAAAATATGTTTTCATCTCAGATAGAAAAGTACACACACATACATTGGGAGATCCTATAACCGACATAAACCATGTGAGCTACATGGAGTCCAACGTACAACCCACATTAGGGAGAGCTGTCCTATCCTTGACATTGGAGTAGGACTTCCAGTATCAATTCAAAAACACTAGTTATCACTATATAAATCAGCCTCAGGCTCACATCCTATGGGGGCACGTAGTTCTAGGTAAGTAAGGTCACTTTATACCTCCCACTCGACACTAAAGATTACTCCCAAACTTAGCTTAGAAATTTAAATCAGCCTCAGGCTCACATTAAAGAAAATCCACAATAAACACTTCAACAATTTTCATCGGGAGCCAATTCGCAACCCCTTTATCATAATAAATAAAAACATGGATTTCTTTCACAGTCGAGTTCAAAATAACTCCTTCATGACCAAAACGTCAAATCATTCAAAATATCTCAAATATTCAACATCAATGCGCATATAGCACACATTTTCTCAAAGACACAATTTCAAATGGGGTTCAAGACCCAAATACCAAAATCATAGTAAATTTCTTTCAAGCATCATGCTTTAAGTCATAATTTCATATAAATTCAAATTTTCAAAGTCATAAAGATCATAATCTCAAGATAACCAAGATAGAATATAAGTTCATGCTCCAAAATCATAATAAACATATAAAGATCACATCTTCGTAAAGAAAATTAATTTTGGGCACAAGAACGAAAGATTGTTCTTGTTGAAAAACCCACATACCTTGAATGATGAACTTTAGATCGATACTCATTTTTGAGATGTTAATCGTTCCTTTGAATGATGGTTCTTGGAGTTCTTGAACTAGGAACTTGAAATCTTGAATAAATTTGCAGAATTAATGGTGAACTTTGGAGGTTCTTGAAGTTGGATGTAGGAGCTTAGGGTTTTCTTTTTGAGGGAATTTGATGAAATATAACATATAATGCTTCTAAAAGGCTTTAATATAGGGTTTGGATGGATTTTGGGTGAGTGGGAATGACCAAAACGCCCCTAAAAATCAAATAATTCTCGAATTTATCCTTTGGTGGACTGTTTTGATAGTCTGAAGTAGATCAACCATAATGTTTTACTCCGATATCCAAATTGGATGAAACCAATTTTATTAGAAAGATGACTCTCATATATTTCCGTTGATATATAGTATCTCACCCAGATCATTGTGTACGAGTATTTATGATCATTTGAATTTGACGCAAAAATTCACTTTTGATAGGCTGAAGTAGATCGACCATAACTTTTTTCTCCAATAGAAAAATTCGATGTAACCAATTTCATAGGAAAGAGGACTCGCAGATCTTTTTGTTGATATATAGTATATCACTCAGATCATTATGTACAAGGATTTATGATTGTTTCAAGTTAGAGAAAAAATACACCAGGCCTCAGTACTTTTTTTCTCCTGCACGTTTTACTGTTCACTACTATTCACGGTTCGATCGGAATGTTCATAAATCGCCGCTCGGGTGTCCGTTTTGGATGATCCACATATAGTTTGAAATTTTATTCAATACTCTACGTAATGGTGGGTCATAATCTAAGACATTCCGCACGAAAAAATTATAATTCATTCTAGAAGATAGAACCCAACACGTTTACGCACAAAATTTCAACGAAAAATTTCCCGGGGTATTACATCATCTCCCCCTTGGAAACATTCGTCCTCGAATGTCGATGAATAAGTACAGAATACCATGGAAATTAGGAAAAAAGGCTAGGATAACGAAATCAATCCATTATTTCATTCCAAACTTTCGAATACTTCATAGAACATTCTATTCATAATAAGAATGGTCATATAGTTGGATCTTAAACAAAGGAGACTGATTTTAAGGAATCTATATCTTTGGTTTATTCAAAGACTAAGAATCAAAGGTCTCGAAGGGGATCTCATCAAAAGAAGGATCTCTTGCGCCCAAATGAAACGTCCCTCAACACTCCCTCCAAAAGATTCAAATGACAATGTTAGGGGAGAAAATGAACCATAATTTGATACAATCCTATCGTATGGGAACAAGGACCCATATGGCATAAATTAAGATAGGAATTTTTAGGTCTTGGGAAACATAACTCCTTGCTTCCAAACTTAGCAACACTTTCCAACTACTCCCTCGACTATGTTCAAGCCTAACTCCAAGTACTCATGAGATATGCCACATAACACTATAATATTAATCTATATCATGAACCTCAATACACACTGAGCCTCACAACTCCTCACTTCAAACATAACTCTTATTGCTACTCCAACAACCACATACAATCTTATACTAGGGATCCGCTAACTTGTGGTGCATTCTTTTAGATATACAACCATAACATTCAAGCCTATACTCATAACCACATACGCACTTCACACATGCACCTCTAAACGAACACTTATAAAGCATCTTCCTCGCTTTCTCTAAGATTCCATCAACTACATCATTCACATATACTGGTCAATTCTGTAAACGGCACACATAACATTTTCTCAACCAATTGAACTATACACAAAAACTCTGTATTACTATTCCTACAACCTCATAGAAGTGCATAAAACCAACGCACAATAATGTTTCCAAATAAACATTTAAAACTTCAACTAACCACGGCATGTATCAAGGACTTATCCTCAATCTAACTTTACTTCACCGCCGTGAGAACACCACCTTCTATCATAGATAAGTAAGTATTTTCTCTCCTTTCTAGACAATTGCTCAACACCATTAGATTGACTTAATGAAAAGGTTACAAAATTGTAAAACATGAAGACCTGAAACATGAAGGGATAGTGTAAATAACTTGACTCTCTCTATTGAGGCCTTAGGAATAAAATATCAAATACAATGGGTTCATTAAGGTATCAAAACTGAAGACACCCATAACAAAAAATGAATCTCACTGATCAATAAGAGTATTGCCTGAGTACTGGAACTGAACATACTGTAAAACTTGAGTATATGAGTCATGGGCGGCATGCCCTGAATTTAGAGCTCATAACTTATGGAATGTGATTCCAACTGCTAGAAAAAGTGGAATTTCTCATTTTTTTGGAAACTAGAAGAGTCTGTAATTCTCCATCACGTGTATGAACATGAATTAAGATCATGGAACTGAAATGTAAAGCATGAGTAGGTTTTGGGACAGTTGAAAATACTGAAATAACATTGGATCAAGCACCGATCTTTCTCACAACAAATTTACAACTTACTGGTACTTCTACTAAAATGTAAAAGCTTGACTTGACTACTTGTTCTACCATCTCCCCCTTAGCTTTAAGACACCACTCAAATTCTCAAATGCTTACTAATTTCGAATCTTCACGAACATCTCTATCGCCAGAATGTACACCATCTAGTGCTTCAACTCTTATTTCTATTAGCTCAACTTGAATACTTTCTAACCTTTTGATAGACCATGCTACTTCTGTCTTCTCCCTCTAATACCATGCCTATGAACTTATGTTTCTAACCTATAAGAATCAAAATCACACTTAAGAGGCTCAACATTACCAATCATATGCCTCGCCTTAACTTAGCCATCAAAACATCATCCATCGTCTAACTAGCATTAATCCATCTAACAATCCCATGGCACGACTCACTACACCACATACACTAATCCTCGAAATTAAAGCAGTCTTATAATATCTTTGGTGAACTTTCTCATCATAATATAATATTAAACTTAATTACAAGTCAACTACACTTAAACTCTTTTGTACACTGTTCAAGCCTATTAGGTCACTTCCGGCAACTAATAACATTAATCCAGAAACCTTCATATTCGGCTTCATGATCACCAATCGTTCAAACTTAAGGTCTCACACTTCACATAATTTACAACTCCATCTCACGCATAACTCCCACGTGAAGATTATAAAACAGCACATCCATGAACACTAGCCCACTTAAACTTCATAACAATAATAATTGGTCCTAATCATATAGCCTATCTTATTCACAATCCATTAACACATCCTTCTTCCACCCGTCACTACTATCTATCCTTCTTACACAACTTAACATAGTTCATAGCTCTCTACGTCTTAACTTAACTTCCTCTTGCAATCTGGAGAGTGCCTAGATTAACAACACTTACCCACCAAGTACTTTCATCAATAACCTATACTTTTCTAACACCACAAATACCATCAATAACTCTTTCCTTACCCTAAGCAAACAACAATCCACCTTATCTAATAACTCCTCCTCTAATTTTCACTAAACTAACAAACAAGGGTATATCACTTCATTACTAATTCAATCATAAGCAAAAATTCAGATATACATATTCAATAAATCGCCCTTACCACCTTTTTTTTCACTACACTTCTAAACCCACACTTTCAACTAACACAGGAACGACAAGATAAATAACAAGTTGCTAGTGAATCGAAATAGGCCTCACACGTCTTCACTAGACTTTGGTTTTGTGTTTTGATCAAGAAAGTTATATGAATAACAAAGTAACTATGCTAGTGAATCGAACTAGGCCCTACACGGCTTCACTAGACTTTGACTTTTCACAAACATAATGATAATAAGATTAAATAATACAAGAGATAGAAACTTGAAAGACAACATTCAACGATCTAAGAATACACCTTACTCTGTCTTAATTAAATAACTCATAAGAATGAGGGAATAACTTTTAGCTTAAGGAACTTAACACACTAGAGATCTCCTCTCAAGCCCTTTGTGTAACTTTTGAAATTTCTTCTAGAAAATATAGAAGCACTACCTGGGGAAGAATTGGATCTTGCGAATAATGTTATCTCAAAAATAATACATAGAGGGAGAAGTATAGATTAACATTGTAGATTCTGAGGAGGAATCTGATAGCACACCTAACCTAGATTAACATTGCTTCTAAGGATCACATCCTCTACTGACTGACAGTGTGTGTCCTCATCCCTAGATTCACTCAGTGCTGAATCCAACTCCCAACTGAAGAGACACTGAAATGAGTTAAACTGAACTTAATTATTACTCATCGAATTGTTTAAATGATTCGAACTGAGATCACTAAATTTCATTAACTGGCGAAATACTACTGAAATCTGATAGCTGACTGAGATTACTGAGTAAGACTGGACTGATACTGAGTTTTCCTGAGTCATATGACTGACTGGATTCTATGATCATGGTTTGACTAAGAGTATCATGAAAACATACACTAGCTCTAGGCACACAGCTAAATTATTGAGTACAGTACCCCCAGGACTCGATAGCATAAAACTGATAGGACATGATACTTCTTGAACATTTGACCAATATCAACAATTCATAATACATTAATTTAGGGATTTCAAGAATCACATGGTAATCATAGTCATGTACATGAATGGAATTTCATATAAACATATCATACTTTCATCAATGTAATATCCCGTATTCTCGTGCTAGAGTTCTAACTGTCATTCCTATGCATCTAAGATCTTAAACAAGTTATTCTCATGTTAATACATGATTCATGATCATTATCTTAGTCTGTGGAGTAGTTTAGAGGTAAAAAATGTTCATAGCAATGACCTAGAACAAATTTGAGCTAAGATCAATTGATTCGTCCAAAGTTTGGCATTCGATTCTACAAGGGTCAACTTCAAACCTTTATAACACTTTTTATTCATGGAATTTTTCCTTCCTAGACCTATAAAATTTTAGATAATTGAATTACCTTTCCAACGATACCAATTTTTCCTTAATCCAATACCCGAGCGAAAAGTTATGCCCTTTTTTGTGAGAGGCAGTAAGGGTGTACGATTGGGAGTGCGAGGCACACTTATAGGTCTGCCATAAGGTGTGCGACACACACCTTAAGGTTTGTCATGGTTTGTGCACCGCATACCTCACATCCAAGTGCCAAAAATCACCCCTATATATGTCTATAACACGAGATTTAACCCCAATTATCCAAAATCCCTTCACTTTCATCAAAAAATGGTCAAGAACACTCTTAAGGGTTTCAACCTAAAGATCAAGATATCTCAAGTTTTAACCGTAGTTGTTCAATAATTCTTTAAGATTTGAATTCCCCATTTCGAGGGCTACAAAAAGCACCTATTATTTTCACGAATAGAGTCCCAAGGTTAATAGTTCATCCAAAGCTTCAACTTCAAGGTATGTGGGGGGTTTTAACAAGAACATCCTTTTGTTCTTGTGCCCAAAACTTATTTTAGATTATAAATTACTAAATTTTTTATTATTTTCCATGAAATTAAAGTTGGAGTTTATACCCATGGTTGTTAATTACAAGCTTATAAGGTTTTCAATAATTTAGAAGTGAAATTGTATGACTAATTTCATATATTTATGCAAGTAATGTGATTTTTCAAATTTTTTCAAGTGAGTTTAAGCATTATATTGTGATTCTTGATTTCTATATTTTGACATTGTTGAAGTATTTTAAAGAAGTATATTGAGTATAATGTTTTGCTGAGATATTACATGTGTATGTTTATATTTTCATGCTTATTGCTATAATTTTCAGATTTTGAGTTGATTCATCAATATTTACATTATCAAGCATGAATTTTTTAGTGTTTTAATACGAGTTTGATATATGGGTCTTTGAACCCTATTTGAAATTGATATTTTGAGAAATTATGTGTCATAAGTATCTTGAGAATAGAATGATTTGACATGATGTAGAAAGATTTGACCTTTTTTATCGTGAAAGAGTTGATTTTGAAACCAAGTGGGAAAAGAAATCCACATGTTTGATTTGTTTATGATAATAGGGGTAGCATATTGGCTCCTGATGCAAATTGTTGAATTATTTATTGTGGATTTTCTTTAAAGTTGTGAGCCTAAGGCTTATTAAAATTTCTGAGCTAAGTCTGGGAGTAGTATTTAGCACCGTGTGGGAAGTGTGGTACTTCCCTAGAACTACGTGCCCCCATAGGATGTGAGCCTGAGGTTGATATAGTGATCACTAGTGAATCAAATGACTAAGGTCCTACTCGATGGCAAGGATAGGACAGCTCTCCCCAACGTGGGTTAGACGTTGGACTGAATGTAACTCACATGGTTTATGTCGGTTATGAGAAAATCCCATAGTGTTTCTCTACTCTATCTAAGAGAAGTGTGTATTGTTTGAAAAATATGATTTATAAGAAAGTTACTTGTTTCCAAAAGATTGAAATGTATGCTCTAAAGAGAGCTATTTTAAGACTTGATTACTTTACAAGTTTGAAACCGAGAGGAAAGTGAATTGAGAACTTATTGTAATGACTCACTTGTCTTACTTTACATATATTATTCATTCATGACTTTGATGATTTAATTCGAGCTAAGTGGGTTATTTATATCAGCATGCATAATGTTATAAACTGTGATGATATTAAGATATTATTTTATATATACATTGCACCCCCATATGCTTGGTACATTTCCATAGTACTGACCCACACACACCCCATGTGTTGGGCTACATTTTCTCGTAATAAAGGTACAAGGTATAGTGTATATCTTCAGAGCCAGTCAGTTCGCAACATCTAGTCAGCAGATGATGAGTCCTTTTGATTCAAGGGCTTGAGTTAGTTATACAATTCGAGAAGTGTTGTATTTTGTTTATTCAGCCATATTGAGTTGGGATAGTCGAGAGTCATGACCCGGCTACCTATAGTTAGTACTACTAGAGGCTTCATAGACAGTCAGTAGAAGTTGATGTATTCCGTTTAAGTTTTGGCTATAAAAGCAGAGTTGTAATCTTATAAATTTAGTTTTGTATCTATCATATTTAGAAAAGAGTTATTTTCCACAAATTTATATAGATTTATACTTTTAATTCGATTGCTTGTGAGTTATGCCAATAGAAGGGTTAGCTTGGGGTCACTTGTGACCCTAAGCACCGTGTGATGTCTTGGGATCCAATTTTGGGGCATTATAAACTTGGTATCAGAGGACAGAGTTCAAGTGTCCTAGGGTTTCTATGAAGCCGTGTCTAGTAGAGTCTTGCGGAATGGTACGGAGATGTTTGTAAATTTCTTCGAGAGGCTATAGGGTATTTAGGAAATGTCTCCATTCTTTCAAGTCTAAGATCGTGATATAAAAAGGTTCTCTAAGAAACTTATATAAATTCTCATCTTACTCTATTCTAGCGATCTCTGCCTTATTTTCAATGTACCAGAAATAGTCAAGCTTAATTCTCCACAGATAGTTATGAGATTATAAGAGGGCTAGAAAGTATCCCATCAGTACTTTTAAGTTCCAAAGTTTGAAGCACTTTATTCATACTCATGAGAAGTCGTTCACTAAACCCAAGTCAGATGTGCTTTCAGATTACTCCTCAGAAACCATAATGTAAATCTATACTTCCTTATCTATGTATTATTCTTGAGAAAGCATGATCAACAAGTTCCAGTTTCTTTCTAGATAATCCTTTTATATTTGCTAGCGGAATTTTTAGAAGTTATAAAGTGGCTTGAGAGGAGCCTTCTAGTGTGTTATAAGTCCCTTAAATTTAAAGTTATGCCCTCGTTCTTACGAGTTATTCAATTAAGACAGAGTAAGGTGTATTCTTAGATCATTGAATGTTGTGTGTCAAGTTTCTATCTCTTGTATTACGTAATTTTTTAACATTATTGTTGTGAAAAATCAAAGTCTAGTGAAGTCGTGTAGGTCATATTTTGATTCACTAGCATAGTTGCTTTGTTATTCATCTAATTTTCTTGTTCAAAACACAAAACCAAAGTCCAGTGAAGCCGTGTAAGGCCTATTTCGATTTACTAGAAATTTGTTATTTATCTTGTTGTTCTTGTGTTGGTTGAAAGTTTGGGTTTAGAGGTGTTGTGACAAGAAAGGTGGTAAGGGTAATTTATTGAGTGTATGTATAGCCGAATCTTCTTTTTCCATATGATCGAGTTAGTAATGAAGTGATATATCCTTGTTTGTTAGTTTAGTGAAAGTTAGAGAAGGCGATTTTAGTTAAGGTGGATTGTTGTTTGCTTGAGGTAAGAAAATAGTTATTGATGGAATTTGTTGTGCTAAGAAAGTATAGGTTTTGATGGAAGTACTTAGTGGTTGATTATTGTTAATTTAGGCTTTCCTGAGATTGCAAGAGAAAGTTTAGTTGAAATTTATAGAGCTATAAAAGTAATTTAGGTGTGAAGATGGGTAAATAGTAATGATATGAATAAGGAGGATATGTTAACGGATTATGAATTAGATAGGCCATATGATTATAATCGATTGTCATTTTGTACTAGTTTTTCTTAATGTTGTGTTCTATAGTTTTGAAGTGAGAATAGTGTGTGAGATTGGATTGTAAATCATGTTTAGCTCTAGACATTAAGTTTGAACAGTTGATGGTTCAGTTATTGATGCTAGTTATATGGAGGTGATCTAGTAGGCCTGAACAGTGTATGCAAGAGTATAAGATCATGTGTTCGTAATTAACTATGATGTAGAGGTGTGCCCAAGTTGCTATAGGGCTACATTATTTTTTTTAGCATTATTGCATATTGTGTGGTTAGTAGTAACATTGAGTTGCTAGGTGGAGAAAGGCTACTTAGATAATTTATGATGTTCTTGATAGCTAGGTTAAGGAGTTATGATTGAAGATGTTGAGACTTTTAAGTATGATTTTATTCTCATGATTTGGGGAAAATATAAGTATAGAGGTGTATTCTTGGTAGGCTATGATTATGTTATTAGAGATGTAGGTATGGTTGCAAATGAGAGTGTAAGTCTTTGATGATGATTATTGAATCTAGAAAGTTAAGGATGGCATATGGATGGGTTGTTCAAGAATGAAGTCGGTAAGTTCGAAATTAGTTTATTCTTGTGATATTAGCATTTATGGTAGATGTTAGAATGATGAAATTATGGCTTAATATCGAGGATATAGAGTAGACCATCGTGCTTAGAATACCAGCTTTGACCTAAGGAGGAGATGGTTAGTGAAGAACCAAACCAAGTTTTGAGAATTAGATTGTGGTACATGTCAATAATGAGTTATTATGAGATAGTGATCCCTTCTTACACTATAGTATTCCTTGGATTTCAGTCATTAAAACACCAAATCCATCACTTGCGTGATAAATCTATGCCATAGGCCTATGCTTATACCCATCATGCATGCTCAAGCCCAATCTTAGCTTCTAGCTAGTATGTAATAGCTTCACTCTGTAATTCGAGTTATCTTTCATAAATCTATAAACTCCAGTCTTATGTTGAATAGTTCAAGATAAGTATGATCTCATATTTAAGAGTATGACCAGTTTTTAAACTCATGATACTAGTGAAGTTCGCATTATATCACGCATGTCCTCAGCTTAGATTTCTTTAATGAATCCTTGCCTTTGATATTTTATTCCTCAGGCCTAAGATAAATGTTAATGTTATGTATTATAGTTTTTGTGCTTCAGGTTCTTATGTGTTAGCCCTTCGGTGACCTCTTCCTATGTTATGACAGTGGCGATGATAGTGGATAAGCAATGGTTTAGATGTGAGAGAGTTGATGACCCTTATTAACAAAGATTATTTATTCTTTTCTATCTAAGGCTAAAGTGTGAAGTAAGATTGAGGCCAAGCCTTTGATACATGTCATGGTTAGTTAGAAATTATGTGTATGTTCTTAAGAATAGTGCAAGAAAATTATCGTTGATAAAGGTTTAGAAAATATGCGAAGTACTCCTTTATGGGTATTTTCCTTAAAGTTATATGTGATTTTTAATGATAGGCTTGACTGTCATGTTGGGTGTAAGATGATGATTGCAATATGCGCTAGTGAATCCATATCAAGAGTTTTGAATTAGTCATTGAAGTGGTAAGGCATGTTATGCTTAGGGTGTGAACTCTAAAAAGATATAGAATATTGAACCTTGTGGTTTAGACTAGTATTGTGGTTTAGACTAGTATTGTGGTTTGGTATGTTGTATCTTGTGATTTAGAGTTAGGCTTGATCATGGTGAGAGAACTTAGTTTAGTTTAGACCTTAGTAGAAAGATTTTGCAGTGCCAATATGAGAATTATAAGTTGAATCAAATGAGTATGGTATTTAAGGGGAATAGTATAGTTGAGAGAGCATTTGAGAAGTGATGCTAAGCTTGAAAGTAAGAAGTTGCGTTGCTTGCGGCCTAGTAATCCTATCCTAGTTTATGAGTTATATAATTATATTCCATGCTATAGAGTTATAGAAATGTTGTATTCCTTAGTCAAATGTCTTGTTCAGAGCATGCCCAAAATTCTTTGCTCCATAATGTAAATAGAATTTCGTAGAAAAGTGTTGAAGAAATACTTCATTTGAGTATGGGCAGTCAGTATGATCCAGTCCATATAGCCTGCAATCTAGTTTAGCAAGCAAGGAGATAAGCTCCTATAGATTCTTAATTTTCCAGTTAATCTTACTATCCACAGTCTTATACGTATGTACATTCCAAGAGGTAATGTGTTTCCATCCAAGTAAATTATAAATTCAGCTCAGATCATGCATCAGTTTCAGTTTCAGACATTAAGTCATGATTCAATTCGTAAGTATCCTGTGTAGTATCACAGTCTCTTTCTAGTATTTTCACCAAATTATTATCATTCGGGGATGAACGATCCCAAGAGGGGGGATGTTGTAATACCCATAGTTTTTATGCCATAAACCTATCATCTTTTTTTCTCATGAGATCAGATCCATCGCAAATTAATGGTTACTCATAAGTTGACACTCTTGTTTCTATCTTAGCCATATAGTTATTTTAATGAGAATTCATGCACTTGCAGATCAGTTCAGTAGCTCATTATTCTTGAGATCCAGTTATTCATTTTCTATCAGTTGCACATCATAGCTTAAAGACAAAGATTCCTCTGTTCTTCATGTTAATTATCCACATTCGAGGACGAATGTTCCCAAGGGGGAGATAATGTAATACCCCGTATTCTCGTGCTAGAATTCTAACCGTCATTCCTACGTGTCTAAGATGTAATCCAAGTTATTCTCATGTGAATACAAGTTTCATGATCATTATCCTAGTCTATGGAGTAGTTTAGAGGTAAAAAATGTTCATAACAATGGTCTAGAACAAAGTTGAGCTAAAATCAATTGATTCGTCCAAAGTTTGACATTCGATTCTACAAGGATCAACATCAAACGTCTATTACTCTTAATATACATGGAATTTTTCATCCCAATACCTATCAAATTGTAGATAATTAAATTACCTTTCCAACGATTCCAATTTCACCTTAATCCAACACTCGAGAGAAAAGTTATGCCTATTTTCGTGAGAGGCAGTAAGGGTGTGCGATTGGTAGTGCGAGGCACACTTACAGGTCTGCCATAAGGTGTGCGACGCACACCTTAAGGTCTTCCATGGGTTGTGTGCCGCATACCTCACTTCCAAGTGACAAAAATCACCCTTATATATGTCTATAACACGGGATTTAACCCCAATTATCTAAAATCCCTTCACTTTCATCAAAAATTGGTCAAGAACACTCTTAAGGGTTTCAACCTAAAGATCAAGATATCTCAAGATTTAACCTTAGTTGTTCAATAATTCTTTAAGATATGAATTCCCCATTCTGAGGGCTACAAGAAGCACCTATTATTTTCACGAATAGAGTCCCAAGGTTAATAGTTCCTCCAAATCTTCAACTTCAAGGTATGTGGGGTTTTTCAACAAGAACATCCTTTCGTTCTTGTGCCCAAAACTTATTTTACATTATAAATTACTAAATTTTTTATTATTTTCCATGAAATTCAAGTTGGGGTTTATACGCATGGTTGTTAATTACAAACTTATAAGGTTTTCAATGATTTAGAAGTAGAATTGTATGACTAATTTCATATATTTATGCAAGTTATGTGATTTTTCAGATTTTTCCAAGTGAGTTTAAGCATTGTATTGTGATTCTTGATTTCTATATTTTGACATTGTTGAAGTATTTTTAAGAAGTATATTGAGTATGATGTTTTGCTGTGATATTACATGAGTATGTTTATATTTTCATGCTTATTGCTGAATTTTTTGGATTTTGAGTTGATTCATCAATATTTACATTATCAAGCATGAATCTTTTGGTGTTTTAATAAGAGTTTGATATATGAGTCTTTGAACCCTATTTGAAATTGGTATTTTGAGAAATTATGTGTCATAAGTATCTTGAGAATTGAATAATTTGACATGATGTTGAAAGATTTGACCTTTTTATTCATGAAACAGTTGATTTTTAAACCAAGTGAGAAAAGAAATCCACACCTTTGATTGGTTTATGATAATAGGGGTAGCATATTGGCTCCCGATGCAAATTGTTGAATTGTTTATTGTGTATTTACTTTAAAGTTGTGAGCCTAAGGCTGATTTAAATTTCTGAGCTAAGTTCGGGAGTAGTATTTAGCACCGAGCGGGAAGTGTGGTACTTTTCTAGAACTACGTGCCCCCGTAGGATGTGAGTCTGAGGCTAATATAGTGATCACTAGTGAATTAAATGACTAAGGTCCTACTCCGATGTCAACGATAGGACAGCTCTCCCAAACGTGGGATAGACGTTGGATTCCATGTAGCTCACATGATTTATGTCGGTTATGAGAAACTCCCACAGTGTGTCTATACTCTATCTAAGAGAAGTGTGTATGGTTTGAAAACTATGATTTCTGAGAAAGTTACTTGTTTTTGAAAGATTGAAATGTATGCTCTAAAGAGAGCTGTTTTAAGACTTGATTACTTTACGAGTTTGAAACCGAGAGGAAAGTGAATTGAGAACTTATTGTAATGACTTACTTTTCTTACTTTACATGTATTATTCACCTCATTTATATCAGCATGCATAATTTTATAAACTGTGATGATATTAAGATATTATTTTATATATGTATTGCACCCTCATATGCTCGGTACATTTCCATGGTACTGACCCACACATACCCCATGTGTTGGGCTATATTTTCTCGTAATGTAGGTACAAGGTATAGTGTACATCTTGAGATCCAGTCAGTTCGCGACATCGAGTTAGCAGGTGATGAGTCCTTTTGATTCAAGGGCTTGAGTTAGTTATACATTTCGAGAAGTGTTGTATTTTCTTTATTCAGCTGTATTGAGTTGGGATAGTCGGGAGTCATGACCTGGATACCTATAGTCAGTACTAGTAGAGGCTTCCTAGACAGTCAGTTGAAGTTGATGTATTCCATTTTAGTTTTGGTTGTAAAAGCAGAGTTGTAATCTTGTAAATTTAGTTTTATATCTATCATATTCAGAAAAGAGTTATTTTTCATAAATTTGTATAGATTTATACTTTTAATTCAGTTGCTTATGAGTTATGCCGGTAGAAGGGTTAGCTTGGGGCCACTTGTGACCCTAAGCACTGTGTGACGTCTCAGGACCTGATTTTAGGGTGTTACACCTAATCTCATGGACATTCCCTCAACCATTCATAATGCACATAATATCATGGAAGTCATTCTTATTCATAGGGTAAAGCATGCACTTATCACTTGGGTCACAATTAAGCTATAATGAATAATTTCTAAGGTATTTTATTAAACACCTAGGATGCATGACTTAGGGTATAGGCATGACCATCAAATTTATACAACTAAACTCCATATTTCATCTCAATTTCACATGTTTCAGACCTTATACTAGCATAGGTTCATGAACAACACATAAAGATTCCAACTTGGGAATCATACAACCATAATCACATGAACAAAATTAACCTACAATAAAATATTCACAATACAAGATTTAAAACTTTATTCTTGGTCTTCATGGATGAAGGGAATCCATGAATGAACACTGTGCATACCTTTGTTCTTGATTCTACGAAGATTGACGGAGAGATTCTTGAATTTGAGTCCTGGATTTGAATCCCTAATTGAAAACCCTAGCTTGTTCTTGAGAGAAACTTGAGAGAAACAATATATTTTGGGTGAATTATGGATGAATCACGTGTTATTGGGTATATATAGGGGTGAAAAATTGACCCTTTTAATCCTTGGGCGTGTATTTTAATTCTGTGAAAATTTTCCGACCTGTACCCCTGGTGCGACGCAGCGCTATCACATCGTGTCACTGGAATTTGACAACTCTAAATTTGAGCCTTGGCGTGATGCGCCATAATCGCGGAGGCTCACTGGATTTTGACTATTGCCATTTTGTCTAGCTCCGCGACGCGTTGATGGCTCAGGTGGCACACTGTCTTACTAAAATGGCTCTAACTCTTCGCTCACGCGTCGGATTTAGGTGAATTTGGTATCGATGGAAAGCTTATTTAATTTTTCACATGGTAAAAAAGATAAAATCTTGAAAATACCACATGTATAAAAGTGTATTCATCTTTGAAACAAGTCTTTAACATTTCTGGGATGATTTTAAGCTAGGTAGAAGTACGGGTTATTACAACATATCAAATGCACTCACATACTAAAGAATCTATCCGACACATGTGGAATATGACATTCCTTTACCTTTACCATGGAATTTTTCAGTAATGATGAAATCGATCGTTACACTTAGTTATCCTTTAAGAATTAGTCTTTGAACTTTACAAATTTGTACATTTTAAAAAGAAAATAATTGTAAGGATGAAATTGAAATTTTTTAATTAATTCTAAGGGTTATATAAGTCTTGTTATGATTGTCTCAATTAACATGTCTGAGGTGAAATTTTTACCCTTCAATTAATAGAAATCTTGAGTTCTTTTATTGGTATAATTATCTAATATTTGAAATTCACTCATGGAATTAATCCAATTTGAATTGTTAATAGCTTTAGAAATTAGAAATGAAAAATGCACATAAATGGAAAATATGAAGTACAAAAAAGTTCTTTGTCACGTGCAAAGGTAGAACAAATATTAAAGAAGAGATTTCATAGAATCTTTTAATCATATGATTCGAATCCTGGTTCCATTAACATCTATGCTTGAGTGATATTTATGATAGTTTTTGTTTTCATACCTATATGTGGGCCGCTTAAGTAGAATATACCAAAGAAATTGAATATTAATGGAAATTTATATTTTTATATTTATATGTATAGGTATATATATAGAGAGTGAGCACTATTGTTTTGACCAAAAATAGAAAATAATGAAATAAATAAAATGTTGAATAAATATAACACGTGTCCTATTTATGGTGTTACTGAAATAAATCTAATAGCCAAGAAAATAGAATGTAAACTCACATTATCACATGTCTTTTGTGACACCATGAAGGCGGGTAAATCAATGAGAACAAATGATAAAGATGCTTTTAAGTAGATTAGTTTTGACATGTGTGTTGCACGTGTATCTTCATTTATAAGTGAATAATAGAAAATTATTGAAATTATTGATGCATGTATTAAGAAATTAACAAAAAAGATACGCTTGAAAAAAATTGAAAACATAAAAATATGTTTCAACTTTATAATAATCATTTTATATTAACCATGATATTGTATTTATACAATGGCATGCAATGTAAAGACTCATTTTTTATTATTATGTATTTTTACCATTTTATCCCTCTGTATATTTTCTTTGTAGCATTTGTAGTATGCGGTTAAGGATGACACTATTCTTGAGGTGATTAGTTGAGTATAATGCTAGTTATTAATTATAAAAAAAAAATATTGAAGTTGGTATTGTACACTTTGGTCAATATTTAGTGTCATGAAGGTCATATAATGATTAGAATTTTGATGAAATATGTAAAATAAGTGTGTCTGTATGATTTGACTATTTTACCCTTCCCCATAGTTTCATTGTGATACTTTTGGAATGTGGGGATGATCGACATGGTTCTCAATGTATTTTGGTGCCATTTGTGTGATATTATATTTTTTGACGGCTTCAAGAGCCTTATATGTGACTTCAGCTGATATCTTTTGATTCGTATGACGGACGGCCAAACGGATTGCGCCAGAAGATCAGAAGCGTTGATTTTAGGGTCATAATATGCTTGATTTGATTTTATGGCTATTAAATCTCATTTCGACTCTCGGTTTGGAAAGTTATAATTTTGAGTTTCGGAGGTCATCTTTGTGAAAATGACATCTTTTAAAAAAAATTATATGGCCATTAAGTCTGGTGAATTTAATAGGGTAGCATAGTTTATTTGCATTCTTGAGATTCTGGATGAATCCTGAGGGGCCCACAGAGACTCGAAATGATCCAAAATCCTCAGCTGGTGCATCCGCGATCATGATAGGAACAACAATTAGGATGTCTTGATCATGATACCCCCGATAAACGAGATGCTGGAATCACGACCCACGGTCGCGATCGCGAGTGCTGAGTATAAATACCCATATTTTATTATTTTTTACCATTTTTTAGACATGAAGCACTGGATTTCGTGGATTTGAGCAACTTTCTCCATTTTTAATCTTGAGTATGCTCCATTACACTTATTTCAACTAATTTCTTCAATCTCTAACATTAGAATCTTGTTTTAATTTGAATTTAAGAATGAAAATTGGGGGTTTTGGCCCTAAAGGCCTAAAATTGTATTTCATCAAATTAAGCCCATATTTAACACCTTTTCACTTGAATAATATTCTTAATTCTATAATTACTAGTTTTTCCTCAATTTTATCTTCAAAACAACGTCGATTCTTGATTTTTGAAAGGATTTCAAAGATTTTTCCTGGTAAAGTTTAAGAATGGGTTTTCTTCGATTTGGACCTTATTTTTGCTTAAGTTATCAAATGTAGACTCCTAAAAACATGGGAACATATTTTTTAAACAATGTTATAATTTTTCATTTTTTTTTCAAAAATCCATTTCGGGGGTCCGTTTTGATCCCGACTTAAAACTAGTCAATATTGGTGTCGTTGGCTTCCTTTTGATGCGTAGATTCAATATTTGATATTTCATTTGATTTTGGGTCCGTTCATGGGTTGTAAGGATTTGGGATTGAAGTGTAGCGGACTAGTTTCGATATTTGAGGTAGGTTATGACTTAACTCTTCAGACTGGGTTTGGTAGTTAATTGTATACAAAAAACATGTTAAGAGTATCAGAAAGAAGCATAAAAAAATGGCTATCTTGTTGTTTTTTGCCTGTGTAGGGGCCTATATGTGATATTATGTAGTGGATTTCATATATTATGTGCTATGTGTGACTGTGTGAGGTCTTACGTGATGTTGATAGCCTATATACATGAGAATAAATATGTTGTTTCTAATGAAAATCCTATTATGGTACCAAATGTGTATTGTGATGTATTCATTACTCTATTTTCATATGAATCGTGTGCAAATTCAGGAATGGTTGGAAATATTGACTGGATATTTGGCTCACGTAATTGACATATTGGTTGGTTGTGGAACTACACATGTGGCTGGTTCTGGAAATACTCATGTGGTTGGATGTAGAAATACTCATATTGGTTTGTTAAGAGAATTTCATCCTCATATCATACTCATTTATGAAATAAATGGTACCACTATGGAAATACTGAGAAACATTGGCAACACCTTTTTATAAAACACTCTTTGAGGGATGTGCCAAAGAGGAGATATTGTGACATCTTATAAAACCATCCCCAAGGGATGTGTTGAGGGGGGTAGGTAGATATGAAATATGAATTGTATATGGGTTGATAAGCCCCCATGGGCCCTACGTCGGGAAGTTTTAGCTTCATATGTGTATATAGAGACTGTGCAATGATCTTGGAGGTTGTACGATGGCCTCGGGTTTGTGCGGAAACCTCAGGAATCATCATCATTCTTATTTTATTTACTTGATTTTGATTATGTCTGTAATGTGATTGTAAATTTTGTTTTGACTTGTTATCTACCTATTATTCTATCTTTCCTTACTTCTATGTAATCCTCTCAAATATGTTGCTCTTCTTTACTTTGCTTATACGTATAATTGTATACTTGTATTCCTTGTTGGTGATTTGTTGTATTATATGTGGATATTATAGAAATATTAGTACAAGCGGTGTGGGCTACCATTGTTCGATATTTTCTGATTGTAGGTAACCATCTCTTTGTGTGCATTTTGTATGTTTTATTATCTACTTTGCTAAGTTGGCCTATGATACTTACTGAGTACAAGTAGACCGTACTCACACCTATTTTTTCTTTTCATTATAGGACCTAGTTCGACTGCATCCAAGGTTGGTTGATTCGAGCGATCTATAGAGATTTTCAAGGTAGCAATTGATTTCAGATGTCCAAACTCCACATTTATCTTATCTATATTAAACTATATCTTTATTGTATTTTAAATAGAAAGTTGTATCCTATTTTTGATGTTATTGTGTTGGATTTTTGAATTGTATTAGTAGTTCTTACACTATTGACACAAGGTTTTGGGAATGTATGGTATTTTGATTTATTTATTTCCGCATTTGTGATATTGTAGGGTTCAGTTTTATTCTAGAAGCCTTACCTTGGAGTTATTATTGTCTGTTTCTCCCTTGTCTATTAGTTTGGCTAATAGGCTTACTTGTCAAGGTTCACCACAACAAGTGTCATCTTGACCACTATTTTTGGGTTGTGATAAATTGGTATCAGAGCAGCCAGGTTTCATTGGCCTCTAGGGTGTAAGAACATAATGTGACACACCCCAAAATTAGGTCATGTCATATGGGAACCTCAAGCCCACGTGAAACAGAGGTCACTCCTATAACCCAACCTAATTATCAATATAAAACACAAGGGTCAAATAAATTCTGACCATATAATAAGATAGAAGAAACACACACTATAAGTCATAACTTAAACATGTCTAAACACATCATTAGATTCATTAATCTAACTCTTACACCTAAGTACACAGTCATCCATAATACCTCTATACAAATCTATGTTCAAAAATGTATATGTCGGGATAAGCCCCCAATAATAGCTAAATCAAGTCAAAATGAGACAAAATCTAAAGATAGTAGACTAAGAAGGAATGTCTTCTAATGTAAGAAAGCTCACAACTCCCAAGTCAATGCATGAACCTCTTCAATCACCTAATCACTGCGTAGAAAGAGAAGATGATGCTCTGTCCCCTATGTCGCGTGTGGACATAGCGTCGGGAGACGGTTAGAAGTTGGAGCGCTAGCATGTAACTCAAGGATAACGATATAATAGCATCATCATTCAACAAAAAGTCAATATATCATATGTATACACCTTCCCTTGCATAGAGGTATATCACATGGAAATCAAGAAAAACAAGGCTTAACAACATTCTTGAACATTCATTCATTAGACATAAAGTGGGGGACTCCGACCCTCCACACTTATAGATTTAAGCATTTCTCATTATGCATAGGACCTTAATCATATTCACATATCATTAGGAAAAGGAATTTGAACATACTCACACTTTCATTAGCTAAGGACTTTAACCACATACCCAATCATTCAAACAAGGGAATCTAACCACACATACATCCATCTAGGCAAGGAAGTCCAACCTCATGCCTATTCATTAGAAAAAGGACTCTAACATCATGCCAAGGGAATCTAAAATCAAGATGTTTCATTAAGTGAAGTACATTAACCTCAAGAGATCTCTTTAACCAAGGGATTTTAACCTTGAGTAATTTCATATGGCAAGTAACTCTAACCTTATGCCATTTCATATGGCAAGGGACTTCAACCTCGAGCCATTTCATAAGGCAAGGAACTTCAAGCTCAATCCATCACAACTATCATTATTTAACATTGGTACTTTAACCCTTTGCCCATACATCAACATTCATTCTATACAATACTTATGGACTTTAACCATTTAGCTAATTTAACATCATGCATAATTTATGGTCCTTATGGGAGCCTTCATTGCTCAACCATTTCAATAGGCCATTACCTTCATTTAATTCATCATATAATTCAATTTATTGTCATCAAGACCCTTACAAACTATTCACATTTCATTAACAATCGTATACCATATTCTTAACACACTTTAGCTCAACACACAATTCAAGTACATCATCATATTAAGGTACTTCAACCCCTTATTAGTCATTAACTCAATAAGGTTATCATTTAAAAATACATGGATCACCATAATTTTACAACATCATTTATAAATCATTCATACTTATTGATCCACTGCCCTAGCTCAACATATTACTACGTGTGACTAGATCATTCACTTAGATATTTTCACAAACACTTTATATGTATACCTTTAACAAAGCCATTTTTATGGTAGAAATTCTCAAGATTAGGGTTACTCAAGACCCTAATGTTAAAAAATATATAAAAATCTCCCACATATGCAAATCATTATCAATAACATATATGAACACAAGTCTAAGCAAGGATCAACATTATTCATCATTAGGCAACAAAACCCTTTTTCATTTGATTTCAAAACCACCATGTAAACTTACTAATCCAAGTGTAAAATATAAGAAATTATATTTGTTTAACAAGGGGAAGAGTTACATTCCTTATACAACTTAATTCACCAAGAGTCTTGACTTCTCTTTTCCTATTGAAGATCACCCTTGAAACCCTGGCCTACAATTCTTCAAAGATGAGTTTGAGACAATGTTTTGAATGTTTGATCCACTCAAAATATGTTTAAGGAGGACAGATACACTTATATATTAAATTTACTTAAGGTTTAGAGTGTAGAAAATAACCACAAGGCCCTTAGCTAAAAGCTAGAAAATAGATCTGTCCAAGGGTATGACTCACTAAGGGTACCATACCCTAGGGTATAAGTGGTACCCTGACTCATACCCTAGGATTATCCTAGGTCACCTACACTATTTAGGGTATGACCATACACCCTTGAGTCATATCCAAAGGTTACGACTCAACCACTAACTCATATGCTTCAACTGTATCAAAACTAATCCACTCAAAGTTCAAGTTCAAAATCTATACGACTCACTTGGTACAACTCCTACCTTTGGTATAATTGAGGAGGGGGTAAATCGTACCTAGGACATTGATTAACCCTTTTTGTACTGCCTAGGATACGAGAAAAAAGGGGAAAGATGATACGACTCATATCCAAAAGGTAAGACTCATACCCCTAGTCATACCCACCCCAGTGATATTAATTGAAGAAATTTTTCAATGGTTCAAAGTTTAGGTGTTTTAGGATATTTAATAGAGTCTCACAAATTGATATATAACTGTCCATATCTATCATTGAGAGGATAGATGATGTATTTAGGAAACTTCCATCATTTTATCCCTTATCATGAAAATTTCTTTTATACTTTGTGATCTAAGTTTTGTTTCACTCTTCTTGTATAGATGGTGTTGACTATGTCCTACAAGTGTAGTTATGCATAACCTTCACCTAGAAGGAAAGCTTCAAGACATGGATGAATGCGAGGGAGTGGAAGGGTCTATAGATCAGCCCTATCTAGGAGGAGTAATAAGGAACTCCCCCTAAGACTCAGGTTGAGCATATTGAAGGTTCAGGTTTAGATCCAGTTCTTTATAGTTTGTCTTCCCCAGTTTTGGAGGAGTTATTGGTGCATATTCTGACCAATCTAAAGGGTTCTCCTTTTTTTATGTCGGGAATTTCTCCAGTTCTTACTGTGGACCCTATTTCTATTTTAGGTACTCTGCAGACCCCGAGTACTATTCCTCCATTATCACTAATATCTGAGTATGTTGCTCTAAGATTAGGAGTTCAGACTTTATCTATATTACCTCTTCAGATGGTATCTCAACTCGCCATATTTACCATGCCTCCTCTTGCTATGAGTATGGTTATGTCTTCTGAGGATCAAAAGAGGTTCAAGATATGTACTCATTTGGGTTTTCCTAGATTCAGTGGTGTTGTGGATGAGAATTCCTATGAGTTCCTGATTGATTGTTGAGAGAAATTGCATAATTTTAGTTTACTGGAGTCGAATGGAGTTTGTTATACTACTTATTAGTTGAGAGATTCTTCTAGATATTAGTGGAAGTTGCTTATTGGTTGCAGACCTCTTAGTTCTCTCGAGTTGGCGTGGAATAAGTTTACTAATGCCTTTTCAAATAGGTTCATGCCTTACAGTCTCAGGGATTAGATGAGAGATGTATTTAATATCCAAGAGCAGGGATCTATGATTGTTGTAAATTATGAGGCACACTTCTATGCCTTGTCCAAATATTTTTATGCAAGCATTTTCATCGATGCTGAGAAGATTTAAAAGTTTGTGAAGTGTTTAGGTGTTTCTTTTTATTTGGATACATATCAAATGGTTGTATTTGGAGTGTTCTTTTGGAGTGTAGTAGATCATGCTAAGAAGATTGAGTGTATTCTCCAAGCATCTTAGGGAGGCACCAAGAAGGTACGCTATTTTAAAGAGTTCATTGGTCAGGCTTCTCTTGGCAGAGATTTTAGAGGCTCTCATAGATATCATGGTAGTATAGTATAGGCATCCTTGCAGTGTTTGGGAGGTGGATCTTCTAGTTTTGCAGTTCAGGGGGTTTGTCCAGGCCTAGTTGTTCCTTCTTCTATTAAGTCAAGCCATAAAAGTTGCTTTGTGTATGATTAGATTGGCTATTTTTCTAAGAAATGTCCCTTCCGTATGATTATAACTATTGTTATTTTAGTTGTAAAAGGTAGGGGTTCTACTATAGGTATGAGAGAAAGAGGTAGTGGAGCCCATGGTGGTAGCAGTGGGGCTACTCAGCTAGTTGGTGGTCGTGGATAGTGCAATATTGTATCTACCAAACCAGAAGAAGAGGCATCAAATAGTGTTATCAAAGGTATCGTCCCTTTTTATTTCAGGTTTGCGCCTTTGTTATTTGGTCCAAGGTTGAATTTCTCCTATGTGGCTGCATATTTTGCTTTTGGTATTGATTCTGTTAGTGATCCTCTTGCCATGTATATGCGTGTATATACCCTAGTAGGAGATCTTTAGTGGTGGATTGAGTATACTAGTCTTGTGTCTTGATTTTCTCTGGATGTACGACTTGTGTAGATTTTATTGTATTAGATATGGTTAATTTCAATGATATTTTATGTATGGATTGGTTGGCCTCTTATCATTCTATCCTAAATTATTTTATTGAGACCGTGACTTTAGCTTTACCAGGTGTATCAAGAATAGCTTAAAAACGTGCGCTTTATTCAAGTCCCATGAGGATTATATTTTATGTTCAAGATCATAGATTGGTTGAGGGGGGATGTTTATTTTATTTGGCTCATATTCATAAAACTGGTATTGTTTCACCTCCGTCTCTGGATTCTGTTCTTGAGTTCATGGATGTATTTCCTACGGATTTACCTGGTATGACTCGGTATTGTGATCATGATTGTTCTATTGATGTTGAGTTGGGCACCAAGCCCATTATTCCTCCTTCTAGGATGGCCTTAGCTGATTTGAAGGAATTGAAGGACAAGTTGTAGAAGTTGTTGGACAAGTGATTTATCCGACCTAGTGTATCACCTTGGAGTACGCCTATCTTATCTGTGTAGACGAAGGATGGGTCTATGCATATGTGTATTGATTATCAATAATTGAACAAGGTGACAGCTAAGAATAAGTATCCTCTTCCTCATATTAATGATTTATTTGATAAGCTCCAAGGTGTTGCGGTGCTTTCGAAGATTGATTTGTAGTATGATTATCACTAGTTGAGGATTAGAGCTTTGAATATTCTAAAGAGAGATTTTCAAACTTGATTTGGTCATTATGAGTTTTTGGTCATGTCCTTTGGGTTGACCAATGCTCTAATTGTATTCCTGGAGTTGATGAACCAGGTGTTTCAACCGTAACTTGACTCTTTTATTAATGTAATTGTAGATGATATCTGGGTTTATTCAAAGAATAAGGTTGAGCATTAGGACAATTTGTGGGTTGTGCATTAAATATTTAGGGATGAGATGTTTTATGCCAAGTAATCCAAGTGTGAGTTTTGGTTAGAGTTTTTCTCTTTCTTGGGTCATGTGGTGGCTAAGAAAGTTATTATGGTTGATCTAGCTAGATCGTAGTGTTTTGTGATTGGGCTAGGCCTACTTTTCCCACTGAGATTTAGAGTTTTGTTGGCTTGGTAGGTTATTATCGATGTTTTTTAGGGTTTTTCATCTATTGAAAATCTATTGATCAAGTTATCTTAGAAGAAGATTTCCTTTCAGCGGTCTAAAGCATGTAAGGAAAGCTTTCAAAATCTCAAGGATTTGTTGTCTTTATTTCATATCTTGACTTTGCTCACAGAAGCATAGGTTTTACCATGTTTTGGGATACTTCATGCATTGGGTTAGGTGTTGTGTTGATGTAGAAGGTAGGGTAATTGCTTATGTTTTTCGTTAGTTGAAGCCCCAAGAGAAGAATTATGCTGCTCATATTTGGAGTTATGTTCGGTAGTTTTTGCTTTGAATATTTGGAGGCACTACTTGCATGAAGTTTATTGTAAGATTTTCTCAATCATTATAGCTTCAGTACTTTTTCCCTCGATGAGATCTTAATACGAGGTTGTGTCGTTGTCTTGAGTTGCTTAAGGATTGTGACTTGACTATTCTCTATCATCCGGGCAAGGCTAATGTGGTTATGATGCCTTGATAAGGAACTGGGATAGCAAGGGTATCTTGGTGCATCTTTTTACCCAAGAGAGTCCACTGGACTTAGAGGTTTAGTATTTGTCTAACCAGATGGTTAGGATTGATATTTTGACCCCTAGGTGATTTTTGACATTTGTGTAGGCCACGTCTTCTTTGATGGAGTAGATTTGAGCTTATCTGTATGATGATGTTGGGAGGAGATTGATTCAAGATAAGGTGTTGAGTATTGAGGCTAAGGAAGCCACACTTGATTTGAATGGAGTTTTGAGAATTAGGGGTTGTGTTTGTGTGCCGAGAGTGGGTGAGTGCATTAGATTGATTTTAGAGGAGGCTCATTGTTCCAGGTATCTCTTCCATCCAGGAGTAACTAAGATGTATCGTAACTTAAGGCAGCATTACTGTGGGGTGGTATGTGAAAGGATGTAGCGGATTTTATAGGTCATTGCCTTTGTTTCCAACAGGTGAAGGACGATTATTTAAGACCTGGTGGATTGCTTCAGAGATTACCCATTCCTTAGTAGAAGTGGGAGTGGATCATAATGGATTTTATGATCGGGTTGCACCGTACTTCCCATGGATCTAATAGTCTTTGGGTCATCGTTGATCAATAAACCAGGTTATTTTATTCCCCTGCAAATATCTTTTAGTGTTATGAGGCTGGCCCATGTCTGTATTCGAGAAATTATGTGACTATATGGTATGTAGTGTCTATTATATCAGATCGAAGTGTCATGTTTACTTAACATTTTTGTAAGGCTTTTCAAGATGAGTTGGGTACTCAAGTTGACCTTAGCATAATATTTCAACCCCAGACTAATGGATAGTCAGAGTGGACCATCCAAGTTTCAGACGATATGCTCTGTGCTTATGCGTTGGATTTTGGTGGCCTGTGGGAGAAATATTTGTCTTTAGCGGAGTTTGCTTAACAGCTACCATTCGAGCATCAATATAAATCCTTTTGAGGCTTTATATGGCATCTTTTGTCACTCTCTAGTGGGTTGGTTTAAAGTTTATGAGGTTAGACCTCGAGGTACGGACTTGCTTCATAAGTCTTTAGACAGAGTTCAAATCATTTAGGATAGACTTCGAGCGGCTCAGAGTAGGAAAAAGTATTATGTTGATCATAGACTTTGTGCCTTGAGATTTAGTGTTGGTGATCATGTTTTCCATTAAGTTTCACCCATGAAGGATTTGATGAGGTTCAGAAAGAGAGGTAAGCCTAGCCCTAGTTATATTAGTCCGATTGATATTCTTCACACTGTTGAAGATGTGTCTTATGAGTTAGTTTTTCCCCTTGTTTTATCAGTAGTTCATCTAGTTTTTCATGCTTTTATAGTTCGCCATTACATTCCTGATGAGTCTCATGTCATTCATTAGGAGTCGGTTCAGTTAGATCAGAGGTTGTCTTTTGTTGAGGAGTTGGTCTCTATTTTGGATAAGGATGTTAGACGTTTGCATTCGGGAGTTATCACTATGGTTAAGTCCAATGGAGACATCGACTTGTAGAGTAGGCTACTTGGGAGGTCGATTCTGATATGCATAGTTCATATCCCAATCTCTTTGATAATTTAGGTATTTCGACTTTAGTTTGGGGACAAACTAGATTTTAAGTGGTGGATGTTGTAATGAGATGAATTTTGATGAAATATGTGTGTTTGTGCATTTGACTATTTTACCCCTCCCCATAGTTTCATTATGGTATTTCAGGGTGTGGGGATTCTTGGCACGGTTCCTAATGCATTTTGATACCATTTGTACGATGTTTTAGGTTTTAGTGGCTTCGAGAGCCTTATATATGACTTTAGTTGATATCTTTTGATTCGTGCGACAGATGGCCAAACGAACTATGCCAGCAGATCCAAACTATTGATTTTAAGGTGGTAACATATTTGGTCTGGTTTTATGGTTTTTAAAATCACATTTTGAACCTCGGTTTAAAAAGTTGAGATTTGGGATTTTGGGGTCAACTTTTTTAAAACGACGTCTTTCAAAAATTCTGATATCTCCTTTGAGTCTGGAGCATCAAATTTGATAGGTTAGCATAGTTTGTTTGCATTCACATGATTCTGGATGAAACTCGAGGGGCCCGTGGGGACTCATTATGATAAAAAATCCCATATTGGTGAACCAGCTATGTAGTACACCCGTTATTAAGAAATAATGTTCGATTGCGATAGGGCAAACATTCAGAATGCCGCGATCCCGACCCTTGCCCACGATCATGATACCCCTGATAGACAAGATTCTACAATCATGACCCGTAGTCTACGATCGCGAGTGCTGAGTATAAATACCCATGTATTAGCATTATTCATCATTTTTTAGACTTGAAGCTTAGGGTTTCGTGGTTTTGAGAAACTTTCTCCTTTTCTAAGCTTGGGTAAACTCCATTAAACTTGTTTCAAAATGTTCATTAATCTGTAACATCAGATTTTTGTTTTGGTTCGAATTTGAAAGTGGAAATTAGGAATTTTGGCCTCGAAGGCCAAAAATTATATTTCTTCAAAAAAAGCCCCAATTCCACGAACCCCTAAGGGATTGTATATTGTATATATATATGGGTTGATGAACCTTCCTTGGGTATTACATCGAGAATCTTTATCTCCATAGGTGTATACAGAGACTATGTGTCGGTCTTGGAGACTATGCAATGGGCTCGACGTAGTGCGACAACCTCGTACATCATTATCATCATCACCATTCTTATTTTATTGCTTGATTATGTTTGTGATGTGATTGTATATTCTATTTTAACTTTTTATCTATTTATTGTTCTATATTGCCTTACTTGTATGTAATGCTCTCGTATATGTTGTTCTACTTTACTTTGCTTATATGTGGTATAATTGTATATTTGTAGTCCTTGTTGTTGCTTTGATGTATTATATGTAGATATTATAGAACTATTATTGCAAGAGGTGTGAGCTACCGTTGTGGGATATTTTCTAATTGCAGGTGACCTGCCCTTTGTGTGTATTTTGTATGTTTTATTATATACTTTTCTTGGTTGGCCAATGATACCTACTGAGTATAAGTGGACCATACTCACACCTACTGCACCTTTTCAGTGTAGGTCCTACTTTGAGTATCCCATATCGGTTGATTCGGGTAACCTTTAGAGATTTTCAAGGAAGTAGTTGAGTTCAGGCATCTAAAATCCACTTCTATCTTATCTATGTTAGACTATGTCTAAAGTCCACTTCTATTTGAAGGCAATTCAAGCTCATAATCTACCTTGTCTAATCGACTGAGAATATTGAAGGGACCGACATATCGGGGACTAAGTTTCTATTTCTTGCCAAACCGCTTCACTCCCTTTATGGGAGAGATAATTAGATAGACATAGTCACAAAACTTGATCTTGAGATCTTTTCTACGAACATCTGCATAAGACTTCTGTCGGCTCTGAGCAGCCCGGAGTCTTTCTCTAATCAACTGAACTTTTTCTAAGGTGTCGAATTCCAAGTTAGGCCCTATAACTGAGGCCTCACTAACTTCGAACCAATCAATTAGAGATCTACATCTCCTACCGTAGAGAGCTTCAAATGGAGCCAACTGAATACTGGAATGATAGTTGTTGTTGTATCCAAACTCAATCAAAGGTAAGTGGTCATCCCAACTTCCCTTGAAATCGATTACAAACACCTTTAGCATATCTTCTAATGTCTGAATGGTCCTTTCTTCTTGATGATCTGTCAGAGGATAAAAGGTTGTACTAAGATGAACTTAGGTACCAAGACCCTTTTGGAATGTTTTCCAGAAATGATAAGTGAACTGGGTAACTCTTTCTGAGATAATGGACAATGAAACACTGTGCAATCTGACCAACTCCTTGATGTAGATTTTGGCATAATCCTTGGCTGAATAAGAGTACGGGGTATTACAGTTTCTCTGGGGAATTAATTCATCACTTCTCCTTTTCCCAGAAAAATTGATCTCTTTGTTGACTTTCCCTGTTTGAATTTTCTTTGCATGTCAAAAAGAACCCTAATTCTTTCCATATGAATCTCTGTATTAATTTTTTAAAATTTAGTTCTAATTGTTTATTTCATTTTGAATGTGTAGGATCAATGCGGAGGTTTAAATTTGAATAGTGGGCACCACAACTCAACTTGATTTAGATTGAAGTGAATGATGAAGAATTTTTGAAATATTTTGATATACTTTTATATACATTTGGTTTTGTGTGGAACTTGGTATAAATTTTATTATGTTGTTTTTGTTATGAAACAATAAAGAATAGAGAAGAAGAGTAGAGAGAATAGAGAGAGTAATTCTTATTTCTCTAGAAGGATTCGAGATCATAAGATTTAGAATACTATGAATAAAATTCCTTTATTTATAGGGGAAAATTCTCCTATTTTCTCACTAAAAGACAGATACTTCAAACCCTGATAGATATCAACTAGATCTTAGTAAGATCTTGATAGACATTCACTATAATGTAAATACATTTATAACACTACCCCTTGAATGTCTAGATAGATAATGTGCCTCATTAAAACCTTACTAGAAAAAATCAAGTAGAAAAAAAATCTAGTGAAGGAAAAAGAGTACGCATCTTAATAATACGCATATAGGTTGCCTCATTAAAAAAATTACATGGAAAACCCAGTGGGACAAAACCTCGTAAGGTAAAAAGAGTACAACATGTATCAACTCTCCCTAATGAGAACATCCTTGAACCTTTGCATCCCGATCTTGTGCACCATCTTCTTGAAAGTTGCAGTTAGAGAAGACTTGGTGAATACATCAGCCACATTGCAACTTGAACAAATCTGTTGCACGTTAATATCACCATTCTTTTTAAGCTTATGTATAGACAATCTTTGATGAAGTGTGCTTTGTTCTTTCTCCTTTTATGAGTCCTCCCTTAATATGTGCTATATATGCATGTGGCATTATCTCTGTATAAAATTGTAGGTACATTGTTACATTTCAACCCACATTTTTCTTGAATAAGATGTATTATGGATCTCAACCATACACATTCTCAGCTAGCTTCATGAATAGCTATTATCTCATCATGGTTCAATGAAGTGGCTAGATGGACTGCTTTGTATATCTCTAAGATATGACAGTGTCCCCACATATAAACACATTGCATGTTTGAGACCGAGATTTATATGGGTTAAATAAATACCCAGCATCAGCATAATCAATAAGATCGAGACTGCAATCTTTAGAATAATATAAGATCATGTGTTTGATCCCATTTCTATGAATCCTAGTAGGAGCAAAACTATACCTTGCTAACCAACTAATTGAAAAGGTTATATCAAGCCTTGTAGGATTTTCAAGATATATTTTGTCAAGTGACAATATTCAACATTTCGTATGTGATATCTTTAAGTGTGTGAAATGAAAATCAAATAAGTTTTCACTTACCAAAATGCATCCTTTCATGTCACTTGATAAATGTTTCTACGTCAGCATGCTTAAATAAACGTAGAATTTAGATCCTCGTAATCTTTTATAATATTGCACCTATATTGTATCAAAGATACTGATGATATATCATTTTATATCGGTTCACAGTGTGACATAATATTTTGAGATCTCATCACTTCATTATTTTCAGGTACTTGAACCTTTCATAAGGTTTCATGAAGTTTTATGTCATAGTTTCTTCAAGAGCACATTACCCTTTTATTATGATTATTTCCTCCTTATTTTTCAATAATTATTTCATTTAGAACCGATTAGTCTACCATGCTTCACACATGCATAGACTTTGTCCTTTAAGGACACAAAATAGGAGCACGTGAAGCTTAAGCATGAGATGCTTTTAATATTTGACTTGAATTATCTTTTGAATGAGGATCTGATGATAATTCCTAAAATATTTTATAACTTCTTATAATCTCCCCCTTATGTTAGGAAAACTAACGTCCATCCTCTATCTTCTATGAGGAATACATCTTTATGCATCATGGTATATTCATTAATCGTATACCACACATTAACTATTAGATGGACAACGTGTGATTCCTCACTTAGAACCAACTTTTAGGGGAAATTAATCATAATTTATTGGTTTGATGCAATCAATTACTTTTGTATATAATATTTCAAACCAACACATGAAGCTTTTGGTCTCAATGGTTTAACTATTTATTGAAGGCATTCGATGCTAAACCATGATCATAAAGATGAATTGTCTTGGTTGCATAATCTGAAAGTTATGTTCTTAACTCAATTTTATTGAGAAGTGACTTTATGAATGTCAAGCTGGTAGTTGACAATAAACGCACATGTGATCATCTTAGATTGATGCATCTTAATAGAATGACTGGTGAACGGGCCCATATTCACCTTTTATACTTTTTAGATTTTAAGTGATCCAATCCCAATATTAGTTGGTCCAACCAACTTATTATGAGAACAAACAACATTAAAAGCAATGAAGAATTTTATAATTCTTCAATATATGTTACATACTCAGTATGCACATCGTTGGGATATCGCAATCGTTCATATCAATTTATGAAATTTTATACTAGTAAACTCCAAATTTACCATGAAATGTACCTTTATTCTTTAGTAAATTTCAGATTTACTATTACATGAATTAATTTCAGATTTACTACTTCAAAAGTAGATTTCAAAATAATTTTTCTCAATTATTCATCCTCTTTCGGAGGTGAGTTGTGATACCATCACAATCAAGTGCACGTTTGCATTAATAAGCTTCTCATTCCCCAGGAATGAAATATAATCATGCCTTAAGCGTATCAAATTATGATAGCTTATACAAAAGCAAATTGAGGCATACATATGATTTATTGCTACCACATTCAATTCAAGGAATGGAGCATATTTAATGGGACATGTTTCACTAAATACTCAGTATTTTGCCTTATCCATCATAATATCATCAATATGGTGCATTGAGATTCAAACTCAACGTCTTATTCATATAAAGGCATCTTAGGCCTAAATTGGTGGGACTTGAACCCAACATATTATCATCCCTTTTGACAATATTATTCTTGAGGACTAAATTTTAAACATAAATGGTTCCGAACCAATTATTTTTTCTCAAATCCAATAATAATTATATTATTAGTAGCAAAAGACAAATAACATAAGGAAGCACTAACCTTGAAATCCTTTAGATTTATAACCTCATCTTGTTTGGCATAGTCTCATGATGATAACGTGTTATGAAATAATAAAGAATAGAGAAGAAGAGTAGACAAAATAGAGAGAGTAATTCTTATTTCTCTTGAGGGATTAGAGATCGTAAGATTCAGAATACAATAAATAAAACCTCTCTATTTATAGGGGAAAATACTTCTAGTTTTTGACTAAAAGACCGATACTTCAAATCCTGATAGATATCAACTAGATCTTAGAAAGATCTTGATAGACATTCACTATAATGCAAATACATTTATAACAATTTTATATTTAGTATGTAAAAGACATGTATTTTTAAAATCAAATCTATGCACTTTAATTATTTATTATTGGTGTGTGAGATTTTATATATATATATATATATATATATATATATATATATGTATGTATGTATGTATGTATGTATGTATGTTTATGTAATGTGCTCAGTGATGTATATATTTTGATCAAAATAATTATTTTTGAATTAGAAATTATGTACTAACATTTTATATGCCTAATGCCACTTCTGTAAAATGTGGCTTGCACTACACTTTAAAAGCGTGGCTAAAACATGCTTACACTTTATAAGTGTTTTCATAGAGGATGCATTTAAAGCTATTATTTTGAAGTGTGGCTAGTAATAAAGAAAAGGCCACGTTTTTTAAGTGTTGTTATAGAGGTGCTACAAAAGTCTACGCCTGTGAAGCGTGCCCAATAGTAAAACAAAGGCAATATTTTGTAAGTATTGTTATAGAGGTACTACAAAAGGTTATGCTTGTGAGGCGTGCCCAATAGAAAAATAAAGGCAACACTTGTAAGTGTAGCTTTATCAAATAAAAGTGTTTTCAATGACTAGCTGCAAAGCGTGACCTTTATACCTTAATGGCCAGACTTTTTTAATGTAGAAGATATGGCAACACTTGAAAAGTGCATCCTTTGATCAAAGGTTACGCCTCTTTAGGCCACCCCCCAAAAAGTGTTGTCTAAAGTCTGGAAGTGTAGCCTTTGATCAAAGGCCACACTTTCTGCTATTTTAGTCCACGTTTTACACGAGTGGAAATAGGACTAAAATGTTGTAATGGTGGTAACAAAAAAATGCACAAAAAGCTTAAGTAACCAAGGAGTTTCACCCTCCCCATACAAATTAGCGATGGTGAAGTGGTCTATGCTTTAAGTGTTTAGGGGTGAGTGTAAATTTATTGCCTCTGTCTATGTTCAAAAGTATTGGGTTGAAAGATTCGAGACCAAGCCCATTGATGATCCAATTAGCGGATAGAATCATAGTTAAGCCCAAAGGAATAATTGAGGATATCCTTAAAAAGGTTAGTATTTTTGTAATTTCAGTTGATTTTATTGTTATGGATTTTGATGCAGATAGTGGGGTGCCGATTTTTTAGGACGTCCATTCCTAGCCACCAGAGGAGCATTAATAGATGTGAAAGGGGGTACTTTCACAATGAGATTAGATCATGAAGAGGTGGTTTTAAGAGTCTTTGATCCACTTAATCCACCTTCCCACTACAATGATTTGTTTATGATTATAGTGATTAAAGTTGATAAGTGTGGGGTGGTAGAAAATGCACCACAAAAGACCTCTTTGGACAGTCTCATTGAGTTATTGGAGCAAGAACCTAAGCCTGAGTTAATGATGAGTGATGAACCTGAAAGGTCTAATATAGAAAAAGTTATTGACCTTGAGAGTTCACACTCAAGAGGTCAAATGAGAGTTCGAAGATAACCTTCGTGTAGGAGGAAAATGATGATGGAAGTCGTTAAGTTGTGATGTTGGGTCTTGCCATGATACGAAATCAGGTGTTGCTTGGTAGGCCATCTAAGTTAAGGTATCTATTTTATTTTCAATATTTTTTGTTTTTAATTCATGTATTTATTATTTTTGTTGAGTTACAGGTTGAGGGTAGTCTGAGTACCGGAGACTTGAGCTAAGAAGCATGACAGAGACTAAATGTGGGGTCCCCGAACCTCTTGATGTGCAAAGATGCTGCTAGCTATGCCTAGAGGCCTCAGGGAGTATTTTCTATCCTTACTTTTGATTTTACTTTGGGGACAAAGTAGAGTTTTAAGTGTGGGATTGGGAAAGGCCCATTATTTCAGGTGAAGAATATGATGTAGGATCTTAGCATTTAGTTCTTTTCCTAATTTTAGGGTTAAATTTTAAATTTTTTAAAAAATTAAAAAAAGATTTTTCTTTTTAGTTTGTGTTTTAGTTGGGTAAGTTTAGTAGGTGCATACTTCACCCACCCCGTGGATATTCTTTCAGGTTTTTTTCCAAGGAGGCGTCCTTTGAACCCAATGTCCTTTTTTTATGAGAAAATTTTAAATTTTTTGATTAGGTAAGTGATATGTTCTTGTTGATGTTATGTATTATTGTATGGTGCAATTGGGTTTTGTGTGTAACACCATTTTGTTTGTGTGAATTACTATTTTTGAGACTCTTAGGATCTTATTTATGACTCTTGAACATTGTTGGCTTAATGTTGAATTCATGTAATGATTTGGTGGAGAGGCTATGATGATCCTACTTGAGTTGAGCATGTGCCATATTTGTGTAGGGTTGTCGTGTGCATTCCTTGTTGCATAAAAGGAATTAAAGAGTGTGGGTTTAGGAGTTGATATAGGCTTTTCTGTGATAGCCATGTTTCATACTCTCTATTTGACTTACCCTAGTGCATAATCCTAGTTAGCCCCATTGAGCCTTTATCCTACTCTTTGGTAGCCTCTTATGTAACCTATTTCCATTATTTGTTTGACTTTAATTTTATCTAATGGTACTAAGTGCTTTAGTGAAAACTTAATGAGTTAAGCAGTATGAAAAACAAGAACAAAAGAGGTGAAAGTGATACCCGAAGAAGTAGTTATTGGTGTAGTTAATTGATTTGCAGTGGTTGGGATTTGTGTGATGAAAAGAAAGAAAACTATTCAAAATTGAATAAGATGTGAATAGAAAATACTCCCACTACATTGAATGTGAGTTATCTTAATTATATGAGGCAAAATAAAAAAGATTAAAAGGGTAGATAAGGTAGGATTTTTCTTGTTAGACATTGATCTTAATGCATATGTGATGTATTAAAATGCTTAGTGATGTTAGTCGCTACTTCTAACCAAATAGTTCCTACCCGTCCCTTATCCTGCATTCCAACCCATGAAGACCAATTTTATCCTAATTCCTAAAATTCTGATATTAGTGGAGTACTACATTAAGGGCAAGTTTATGGTTTATCTTGTGTAACTAGTGAATTCTTTGTGAGAGTGAGCGTTAATTGATTCTAATACCCATTTTGTGATTAATTGAGTTCATGTGAGTATAATAGGTAACTCTCTTATTTGATCACTTGCTTGATGATAGTTGGGTGAGTTATCTGATCTCTTTGATTGAGTAAGATTCATGAGTTTTTCAACTTGGTGAGTTAATTCTTGAGGTTAGGGTGTTTTGGAGTAGTGTTCGTGAGCTTTCAATTGTGTGTATAACATGCTTAGTTTAAACATTTGCAATATGTGTAGTCATTGTTGGACCAGCTTAAGATCTTGCCTGTAGTAGAAGTGTGGAGTCTTCTCTAATTATGATGCTTAGAGTAAAGAGTTTATCGAGGACGAACAAGGCTTTAAGTGTAGGGTGATGATGTTAGGTGGATTTATGCACCTCAGTGTTGTGTTCCGAGATTATTTAGCATAGTTTATTGGACTTCTCTTTTTCTTAATGAGTAGTTATTTGTTGAAATAATCATCTAATTTCTATGTTATGTAATGTAATGTTCAAAGTGTGTTCATAATGAATTTTTAGTCAAAACACCAAATTAAAAATCAAGGGACAAAAGCTAGTACATTTATCTTAAGTTATGACCATTACTAGTTTGTTGTCTTGACTTGTATCTTCTTTGTGCTCTAATGTGTAGTGTTTGATGTTTTAGAAATCTTGATAAGTTTATTATTATGATAAAGGGATTCTAAAAACCCTGGAAATCACATGGAAAATCACTACAAAGCTTGGACTTAAAGGACAAAGGCGTGGGGCGTGGGACAAAGAATGGCCAAAGTGGGACGTTTTGATATGCTTGGCATGCCACGCTTCCTAGATACTGCGATATGGACATGGAACTCCCTTTGAAACTTCCTTAATGTAAAATTACCATTATCCACCTAGTTTTTCATGTGCCATTCTGCCAACATGGCGCGATATTTCGTGTCACGCCCTTAAGTGAAAATCGGCAATTCATGTCCTACTATAAATAGGACACTTGGTTGTTGTGTTGGACACATTGGACGACCTTGGAACTTGAAGGGAGGCTGGGAAACACTTCAATTAAGGTTTTGATATCTTTAGATTAGTTTTTATATGGATATTAATTAGGATTATACCATTATTATTCTTGTTACATCTATGATTGACTAAAAACCTTTTTTTCGGGGTTAAGGCCATGAACATGAGTACTATGGTTTTGAATTAATTTGGTTATGGTTGCTTATAATATTTGGTTGTTTATTTATTCTTTTTATTAATATTTTATGGATTCATGAAACTTATAATGCATTCTATAACTCTATTCTAGAAGGATGAACAGTAGAGTAGACAGTGGGATGAATAGAATAGGATCGTAATTCTCACAGAATGATATTATGATTTCCACTTGGGATAGGAATATACTTATGTGCCTTATTTGGTTCACTTATAGTTAATTTCGAAAGAATTTAACTTAGTTCTTGCATCCCCTCTCAATGATGTAGTTTCAGGGCTGAGTTAGATGAATGATTAGAGTTTTGAAAGGCCAAAGTCATTGTATAGACCCTATGAACAAACAACCAAGATAGTTAACCTAACAAAGATAGCTATAGTATAACACAGTATGATTGTTCGCAGTACCTTAACCCTGGCCTTTTCCCATTGATTTCTCAACACTTTACTTTATCGCAATGTTTGGTTTATGGTTACTTATAACTTACAAACTCTTACGGTTACGCACACACTGAATTAATCTTATTAGTAAGCTAAACTTGGATAGTTGTTAACACAAAGTCTCTGAGGAATCGATATTCTGCTCTTTACAAGGCCACTGTATTACTTGGTGAGACCATGTACGCTTGTGTGTGATCTTGGGTGCAATAGAATCTTCCTAGAGCGCAATCATCTGACATATTAGAATATTAACTGGCTCCTCCTCCAAATTCAACTAATCATCTAGTTAAATTAAATCTCACAAGATCACGTGATAGTTATTTTGTATGTAACATTGACGAATTGATATAAGAAAAATAATGTGGATAAAAAACAATGTTTGAGGTAAGTCTATCTTATATGCTATATCCCCAACCTTTTGTAAAATATCATATGGTTTGATATACCTAGGGATGAGCTTGCTCCTCTATCCAGACCTCATCACACTTTTAATGGGCAAAACTTGCAAAAACACACGGTCACTAACTCCAAAATCTAATACATGAAGCCTATGGTCACCATAACTTTTCTATTTAGTCTGAGCTACCGAAATTCTATCCTTAATCACCCAAACTATTTTAAATAAGTGTCACCCCAAATTCATATCCCACGACCTTTCCTCAAAACCATCAAACTACCTAATAGGAGATCTACACCACCAACCGTACAACACCATGAATGGAGCTCTTTTGATACTTGAATGGTAGCTTTTATTATAGGTGAACTCAGCTAAGGCTAGAAACTGCTCCCACTAAACCCCCATAGTCCATAACACACGCTTAAAGCATGTCCAAAAAAACCTTAATAGCCTTTTCTAACTAAATATCTATTTGTGAGAAAAGTTTTGCTAAGGTTGATCTTGGTACCCAAATCCTCCTAAAAATCTCTCCAAACGCTAAAGGTGAACTCTGAACCTATATTATGAATAATAGACATTGTACCCCCATGAAGATGAACCACTTCTTGAGCCCATATTCAAGCCAACTTCTCGATACCATAGGAAAACTTAATTGTATAAAGTAGGTAGACTTGGTAAGTCGATCAACAATGACCCAAATGCTATCAGAACCTCGAGAAATACATGGATAATGAATCATGGGAATGAATCCTCCTGGGGTCATATATATCAAGAAAAACCATCTTGTTGGCTAAATAATGGATTTCCAAGGCCAATAATTTCTCCAAAACTAAAAGGGAAGACAAACTCCCCAGATTTACAACTTTTTGGCTCAAGGTATCTGATGTCATATTTGTCTTGCTTGGATGGAATGGAAAGAAAATATCATATTCCTTTAGAAGTTCTAGCCACCTGCACTAATTCTTCTAGCACAAAATATATGAGAAACTATAATGATTGGTGAATATCTTGAAATAAATGCCATAATGGTAATGCCTCCAAATCTAAAGCACATAAAACTACCACTACTAACTCCAAGTAATGGGTGGGGTGTTAATGCTTATGTACTTTTAGTTGTCTTGAAGCATATGAAATAACTTATCCTTTCTGCATCACAATACAACCAATATCAATATTTAAGGCATCACAATAGCCTAAAAATCTCCGGCCCTCAGCATGAAGAGTCAAAATCATATTTGAAGTAATCAAGGCCTTGAACTTTAATAAACTTGCTTATGACCTCAGATACTTATTTTCTATGGTCACCTTATTCAGTTATCGATAATAAATATGCATACGTATAGAGAAATCCTTTTTATTCACAAATATAATAGAATCGCCAAAGGAGAAATATTTGATCTAATTAAACCCTTATCCAAAAGTTACTAAAGTTTAACATTAAGCTTTCTTAACTTAGAATGATCCATATGATAAGTTAGAATAGAAATAGACCTGGATCCCAGCTCAACATTGATAACAAAGTCAATATCACACTCAGGAAAGAGGTCAAGCAAGTTGGTAGGAATGACATAAACAAACTCATAAACCATAGTAACAAAATTAAGGGAAGGAGTATCGGCATTAGTATAAAAACAAGCAAGATAAGCCAATTACCCCTTGGAAACCATCCTTCTAGCTTAAATTTAAGAAATAATCCTTGTCAAATACGTGACTATCTAAACCCCTATACATTATCGATGAAATGATAGGCATGTGTAAGGTAACAATCTTGGAAAAAAATTCAAGACCACATGATAAGAGGATTACCAGTCCATTCCCAGAACTAATTTTAAATCTACTATATCGAGCAAAATAAGATCAGCCCAAGTGTCATACTATGTATTAGTCAAAAAACATGACCTATGAACTCTATCCACTACTAAATAATCACCTTTTTAAAGTAGCTACATACATGGGAACAGATTAAGTCTCGCTAATTATCCCTACTCGAGAAGAAATATACACTGAAATATAAGAATGAGTGGATCCTAGATCAAATAACACGAAGCCGACTGTCGATATGCTAAAATCATATAACTGATTACTGAGTATGATGCTTTCTTATTTAGACAACCAGGAATGACATATAGTTGTATGTGTCCACTATCAAATTGAGAATCTGACTGACCACTTATCCTACCTGACTGGCCATGTCTCCAAGACCTATAAGAATCCGCTTGCTACTATAGAAACCACTTCTAGCCAATTACACCATTGATCTAAAGGGTAGATATGTTTGTCTTGAAGGATATACAATCCCTTATTGAATACACTCATTAGAATAATGACCAATAATACCACAATCCTACCAATCTCTAGGAGTCTGACCCTGTCAAGATAAACCAGCTACTCCAAAATAGCCATCACAGCCTAAAGACCCAGAATGAGAACTGTATGATGGATAGCTAATGCTCGAACTACAAAAATAGTATAACTAGGCTAATCTTTATCAGTAATCCAAAGTTATTACTGAACGAGTCTACCAGACTAACCACGCTTCTAATATTATTATTGATGATGCTATTGATGATATTAATATAGTTGTTAACTGATGCCCGAGTGATGAGTTGATAATTTATGACTTATTGTGCATAAAATTAATACAGAAGTGATGTACTCAATGCTTAGTTTGAATCAATTCTTATGCTTATCTTATTTCATAAAGGTAATAAAGTTGAAGAACCAACAAAAGAAACACAAGAACTTTAAAGGAGCAAAATCAACAAGAAAATAAAGATGTGATGAATGTTAGATTTACAAAAACAAAATAAGGAATCCCAAAATACAACTGTGGATTTCACAAGGCGCATTCTATTTAAAAAATGGGAGGGAGTATGGCACAAAAAGATAGATTCTGAAGAAATCTGATCTGGGTATTTATGCAATTTAGTATTGTTATCAAGGCTTGTTTAGCTTTATTTTGAGGACTTCTTGACTGATTAATTTGTTAATGATGATATAAATGAGCATATAAGTATTTAAGTACATACTCAAAATGTTTAAGTCTTTTTCCAAAATGTTTGAACTCAATTCGGTCACTTAGAGTTCAAATGAGAAAACTAGTGTTACTAGCATCAGCTAGGTGTTGCTCTAGTTTATCTCGATAAATTCTAGTGTGTTTAATGAGTTCATAATGTTATTATTGTGTAATTTTGTGTGTAAGAACTTTTTTATAGTATTCAAGGTTCAATCGAATCAAGTCAATAGTCAAAACACTAAGCTAAAGATTAATAGGACGAAACTAGTTCTTAGTTTAAGTTTCTAGATCACCATTACGGATTGTGTTCTATTTTGAGATATAATCCATGGTTTTTTATGATATAGGATACTTTTTTATATTATGATGATATATGTATTCTATACAATCAGGAAATCAAGTTAAAACAACACCACAAGGCTTTAAATGGATCAACGAAAGCACGGGACAAGATTTGACGTAAAATGGAACTTTGGATGTCCATGGCGTGTATCTGACCCAATTTATTGATATGGAGTGTTTGACTTACATATATATCTTCCTAAGTGACCCAAATAAGTATGTATCCACTATTAGGGTGCTTCTCACACCATAGTTCCCACTATGAGCTTCGTGACGCGAACCCTAGGTGTATTTTTCGATAGTTTTGTCCTTCTATGAATAAGACACTTTATATTGATGTTACACACCTTGGATGGATTTGAAACATGGAGTGGAGCTGTAAAAAACTTCAAATCGGGTTTTTTTTTCTTTCCTTTATATTATTATGGATTTTATCAGGTATTTATTTATCTTCATTACGGTTATGTACCTGAGTGGCTAAAAGCCCCCTTTCCAGGGTTAGAGCCAAGAACATGATTACTATTGGTTTGAATTGATCTAGTTTTGATTAATTATCATACTTGGTTGTTTATTTATCCTTTTTATAACTTTATTAAGGATTATCTACCCTTAGAATACATCTATTATCATCTTTGTGAGCTAAGGAGGGAGAACAACATGATAGAATGTGGGGGTAAATAGAGTAAGGTTCTTAGACTTTTATAAAATAAGAGATTTGAATTATAATCTAGGACAGGGAAATACACAGAAGCCTTTTTTGGTTCACTTAGAGGATGACATCATAATGCATCTAAATAGATTATTGCATCTCTACTTAACGATGTAGTTGTAATGTCCAGTTAGGTAGAAGATAAGAGGTCGGGAGACCATGATCATACTATAAACACTGTGAACCAACAACCAAGATAAGTAATCTAACCAATTTAGTTCAATTGCTTAGTATGAATGTTCACAATTCTTTAACCCCGGGTTTCTCTTTATTGATTGTCCAAGCTCTTACTTTTCTGCATTGTTTGCTTTAATTTTAATTTACAACTCAAAAACTCTTTTTAGTATGTTTGCTCTGATTAATCTCAATAGTTGAACTATAATTGGATAATTTGTCAACACAAGTCCCTGTGGGATCGATACTTGGCTTCTAAATGGCCACATTATTACTTGGTGAGACCACCTACACTTGTGTGTTTGCTTGGGCGCAATAAGTTTTTGGTGCCATTACCGGGGACTTGTAAATATGCAATTATCTTACTTTTAGTTTAGCTATATTGAGTTATACATAGTTTAGTAATTTTTCTTTTCAGTTTTTTTTACTTTTTTTCTCACATTTCTTGATATATCATCCTGGGATAAATGGTTTTTGAGTGATGATGATTATTGTTGTTTTTGAGGGGGGGCTCATTGAGAGGATTTTTGTTCAAATTTTAATTAAAGCATGTGGATGGGACCTTCACAGTATGAGGTAGATACTATCCTATCTATGGAGTAGACTACAGGTTAGTGTGAGTTTTGCGGCAATAGTGGTCATTTTGCAGCTATGTGTGTAGCCAATCCTGAGTCAGTGATGTTTGTGGGAAATTCTCAAAGGCCATATTATGGGAACACCTATAATCAAAAGTGGAAGACTTAACCACCAATTCAATGATGGAACAACCAGCAGTAGCAGTTTCAATATCAACAACAAAACACATAAGCCAGTAACGTAGAGGATATGTTAAATAAGTTCATGGCCAACCAAGAATAGTAGGTTCTTAAACTTAAAAATCGACAAATAATTCTAAAGAAATTGGAGAATCAGTTGTGGCAGACACAGCCGACATAAAATGCCAGGTCTTAAGGTAGTTTGCCAAGTGACATTGAACCTCCTAAAAAAGTAATATCAATCACTTTGAGGAATGGTAAAGGTTAAATAGCTTAATTAAGAACCTCCAAAGACAAATAAGGAGGCAGATGCAGAGTTAACTCCCTAATCAGTTCCAAATAAAGTTGTTGATCATTTGAGAAAATCTGAGTACTCAAAAACTAAAGTTGTTGAACGGATTAAGGAGATACCACCACAACCATCTACATAGAGGTAGAGAAAACCACAGGAGGATACTAGCAAATTTAGGGAGAAAACACAAGAATTTCATCCATTCAACTATCATCTTTCTCTTGAGACTGAAATTTAGAAGGTGAATAAGAGTGAGTGTGTTATGGATGGTGTAAATTTTGAAGTGGGATTGGTTGGGCCTCATTAAAAGAACTTTTCTACATTATGTTTAGATTATGACATATTTGTAGAGTTATATAAAATAGTGGAAGAGTGTAAATATGACGAACAAGAATCCTATATTATTAATTTTACACAGGAAAATCAACACAAAAATATACCTAACTTTAAGTATAAGTGGTTTACCATGAACCATCCATTACTCAGTTCACTCATCTTTATACCACCACCCTATGAGTAGAGCAAAAAGATGGATGCGAGGTTGGAGGTAAAATTTATATCCTCATGGTGGAGGAAAAAGTTGATTGGATCGTGCCGCGATACTAAATCAGGCGCTTCTTTGGAGGCAATCCAATTTATGGTCTGTTTTATTTTTAGTATTTTAGTTTTACTTCTCTAGTTTTTGTTTTTGTGGGTCACAGGTTGATGGAAAGTCTAAGTACCAAAAAACCTGAGCTAAGGCGCATGGTGAAGACTAAGTGTTTGGAGTCCTCGTACCCCCTATAAAGATTCCACTAGCTAGGCCTCAAGGTTTCAGAGAGTATTTCCATCTTTACTTTTAAGTACACTTGGGGGACAAAGTAGATTTTTAAGTGTGGGTAGGTAAATTCCCATTTTTAGGAGTAATTTAAATTTTTTTTGTTTTTGGTAAGTGGGATATTCTTGTTGGTGCTATGCGTGACTGCATGATGCAAGTGTTTTGGTTGTAAAAGCATGTTGATTGGGTGAGTTACTACTTTTTAGACACCTAGGCTCATAATTATGACGCGTGTACTTGCTGGCTTAATGTTAAATTTATGTGATTGTTTGGTTGAGAGTCTATCATAATCCTACTTGAGTTGACAATGTGCCATGTGCGTGTGAGGTATTTGTATATTACTTGTTGCATTTAATGCTAGAACTTTCCTGGTGTCTGAGCAAAGCAAAATAAAGAGTGGGGGTTTAGGAGATGATATAGGAATTTTTCGATAGCCACGTTAATACCCTCTGTTACTTACCCTTGTGCATAATCATAGTTAACCCTTTTTATACTTTAGCTTATTTTCTTTGGCATCCTCATATGTAGCATGTGGATTTCTTTGATAGACCTTAATTTGATCCAAAGCTCCTAAGCTCTTCAGTGTAAAATTAACTTATTTAAGGAGTTTGAAATTCAAGTAGGGAAAAGGTAAAAGTGAATCCCTAAAGTAGTAGTTATTGGTATGTACAATTGATGTGTTGTGGATGGGAGATAAAGAAATTTGTTCTAAAAAATAGAATCATGAATTAATAGATGATGCTCTCTTTTATATTTTATATGAATAAGCTTAATTAGATGTGTAAATCAGAAGATGTGGTAGACATAAGTGGAGGAAATTAGTTGTTAGAGGTGAATTGAATGAAAAGTGTGATGTGTTAAAGCGCTTAAGTATGATAGTCACTATTATTGGACAGAATAGTTTCTACCCGTCCCCTCACATACATTATAACCCTTTAATGTGTACTTGATCCTGAGCTTTAACATTCTAATATTAGTGGAGTACTACACTAAGGGAAAGCATATGGTTCATCTTGTGTAACTTGTGGATTCTTTGGGAGAGAGCGCATAATTTGATTCTTATACCCATTCTGCTATAATTTGTATTTATGTGAGTGATTATGAGTAACTCTCTTGTGATGAGGGCACATGTTTGATGATAGTTGGGAGATTTGTATGATGTCTTTGATTGAACAATATTTATGAGTTTTCCAACTTGTTGAGTCAATTCTTGAGGCTAGGATATTTTGGAGTGGTATTCATGAGCTTTCAATTGTGAATAACATTCTTAGTACAAGGACTTATATTCTATATAGTTAGTGTAGTATTAGCTTGAGTGTATTGCTTGTAGTAGAAGTTTGGAGTCACCTCATATTATGATTCTTAGAGTAATGAGTTATTTAGTTAATCGATGACGAACAACGCTTTATGTATGGGGTGATGATCTGAGGTGGATTTATGCACTTCAGTGTAGTTATCCGGGATTGTTTAGCTATGTTTTGAGGACTTATTGTGTGATTAATGTGTTAATGATGATATTAATGATCATTTAAGTGTTTAGTTACTTAATCATAATGTTTAAGGTGTTTTCCAAACAAGTCTATACTCAATTCGGTCACTTAGAGTTCAGAGGAGAAAACTAGTGTTACTAGCTTGAGCTAGGTATTGTTCTAGTTGATCTCAATGAAATATAGTGTGTTTAATGAGATCCTAATGTTATTATTGTGTAATTATGTGTTTCAAAACTTTAATTTAGTGTTCAAGGTTCAATCGAATCAATCCAAGAGTCAAAACACTGAGATAAAGATTAATTGGGCGAAACCAGTTCTTAGCTTAAGTTTCTAGTTCACCGTTATGCATTGTGTGTTGTTTTGAGATCTAATCCGTGGTTTTGATGTTATGCGATACTTTGTGAGTTTATTATTATTATATATTTAAGATATAAAATTTGGAAATCAAGTGTAAACAATAACACAAGTCTTGGAATGGATCAACGAAAGCATGGGACAAGATTTGACGTAAAATAGACACTTTGTATGCTCATGGCGCGTATCTGACCAAATATATCGCTATATAGCTCTTTATATACATATATTTCTTCTTAAGGGACCCAAAATAGTGATAATCCATGATTAGGATGCGTCACACACCCTAGTTACTGATATGAGCTTTGTGACGCGAACCCTAGGTCAATTTCGGTTGTTTTGTCCTCCTATAAATAGGACACTTGAACTTGATGATAGACACCTTGGACAGCTTTGAAACTTATAGAGAGTCTGGAAAAAATTTCAAATAGGGTTTTTATTTCTTTAATTTAGATTATTTATGGATTTTATTATCTTGATTAAGGTTATGTCCATAAGTGGCTAAATGCCCCTTTTTCGGTGTTAAGGCCAAGAACATGATTACGATTGCTTTGAATTGATTTGGTTTTATTTATTATTATATTTATTTGCTTATTTATCCTTTTTATAACTATTTTAAGGATTATCTACCTTTAAAATACATCCATTATCGTCTTTGTGAGCTCGGGTGAGGGAATAAGACGACAGAACATTGAGGTAAATAGAGTAAGGTTCTTATTCCTTATAAAATAAGGGATTTGAATTAGCATCTAGGATAGGGATATACCTAGAATACTTTTTTTTTACTTGAAGGATGACATCTTAATGCATCTAAATGGATTATTGCATCCACGCTTAATGATATAGTTGTAATGTCCAGTTAGATAGAAGATTAGAGGTCTAGAGACCATGATCATATAAACCCTGTGAACCGACAACCAATATAAGTAATCTAACTAATGAAGTTCAATAACTTAGTTTGAATGTTCATAGTGCTTTAACCCTGGGTTTGTATTTTTTATTGTTCAAGCTGTTACTTTTCTGCATTGTTTACTTTAATTTCAATTTAAAACTCAGAAACTCTTTTTGCTACATTTTCACCGATTAATCTCAGTAGTTGAACTATAATTTTATAAGTTGTCATAACAAGTCCATGTGGGATCGATACTTGGCTTCTAAAGGGACACTTTACTACTTGGTGGGACCACGCACACTTCCATGTGCGCTTGGGCGCAACATAATCCTCTAATCAGAATATCATGATCATGGGTTTAAGTTCTATGCATTGCACAATAGTTATGAAAGCACCATATGCATACATAAATGGCAACGGAACTCCTAAAGTATCAAGCACTAAAAAAAGATTATGCACTTTGGTGAGCTGAAATTACATATCGTGAAGGAGTTATGCAATCATGATGATACATTAATAATATACTCCAGTAGTAGCTTTGTAATTAATTTGGTTTGATTTTATCGGTCATACAAATAGAATCTTTTTCAAAAATGGAGGATTATTATTCATATTTTTCAAAAGTCAATACTTAGAAATTTTATTTGAAACCGTAAATTAGGGTTAGTAATCATTTTAGATTTTTATCTTGGATTTGAAGATTTTATCTTGAATATTTAAATTTATGGAAGCTCTAGTTGATCATGATGATATAATTTCTTTTATATCTGTTATGCATAGCTAAACACCCTATAAGGGTATGTGATGGATGATGGTTTATTTGTGTGTGGGTGTTAATTATTTGTTTTAAATTTGAGTTATAGATTATGGTATTAACTAAATCTTTATTCTTCAACTCTAGAATTGAGGTTGCAAACTCTATTCAAACTTATATCCCTTATTTTGCTTGGAAAAAAAAATAAGGGTGAAGAGATTTTGTTGATAATTACTTGAGTATTATTCATTTAATAGATAATTCTAGAAATAGACAAACTAAATTGAGGTTTTGGGTTGCTTGGTAAGGTAAATATATGGGTGTTTGAAAGAAACCCATATGAAATTTGGTGATGGATTGAAAGATGTCACCAATATCTAAAACCTATCCTACCATACATTATGCTTATTGAATCAAAGTTCAACCATCCATACATAATATAAACCATCACACTAGAACATCCCTAAGTCATTCTCATATTGATTACAACTTTTTTATTCAATTTATGCAAGCATTCTCTTGCGAGAAATATGTTCCAAAACATTAAAAAATTGGTTGCAACATCTCCCATTTAATTTTATTGTATTTTTAATAACATAAGCAAAATATAGTGAGCTATTACACTCAAAGGTGAACAATTCGTATTCATTCCTTGAGAGATCGACCCCAACTCATTGAGTTGGATAATTATAATGCATATTGACCGTGTACATATTTTCTTGGGTTTAGTTATGCATTATCAAAAATGAGAACATTGTCGGGGATAATTTGGCGTATTTAGTTAGTTTAGAATTTTAGCTTACTTATTTTTATTCAAACTTTTGAATATGTGATTGTGATTTTTTTTATTCTTGTTACTAAGGTATCATGGGATGAAAATGAGTTTAGTGGTTGCAAATCTTATATTGATAAAGAAAATAGATATCCCAACACTCATGTTCCTTCATTTATTACTGAATTGTTTAAGCGGGTTGGGGTAGATGAGTACACGAAAGATAATTTGGTGGAGCCTAAATTACTGAATTTCTATTAAAAAAAATGGTGAAAGTACCATTACAAAAAATTAGAAGAGGAAGATCAATTCAGGCAAGCCACCTTAGGTGGAGACTGGTTTTTGTAGGTCAATCAGCCGCAAGATCATTTGAGATATTGAAAGATGAGTTGAGGATGGCTTGATATTTTGTGTCTAGACTCCCTACCAGGCTAGATGAGACATATTAGATTCCTACCAATTTTGTCTTAAATAAATATTTTGATATGTTCTTAGAAGAATAAAATAGGCCGGGGGATTATCTTTTAAGACTAGAGAAGGCCTACACTGATCTAGAAAATTCGCATGGAGCCCATGCTAAAATGAAAAAGTTAGAGAAAAAAAGAGATAAATTTTTCATATAGATTTGGAAGGGAGTTAAAGGGTTGTAGAAGGTCTAAAATCCTATGGATCCACTTCCCTCATCGAGGCTAGACGAGGATAATGATATTCCAACATAGTGGTCTGAAGATAATGTTGAGGGTGCTAGTGATAACACTGAGTGTTATGAGAGTGCATAATACAGTTTTAGATAGCCCATTAGATCCTTCTCTACTTTATTTTGCTTACAATGGTGATATTTCTATAAACTTTTAGTTGGGATGGGATAGCTTAGCTTATATTTGGGATTGGGTTTGTACTTTTATATATTGATTTCAAAACTTGTATGCCCTTTCCAAGATTTAAGATTTATGTTATTGAACATTATTTTTCCCTTGTCGAGATTGGATAAGTTATATATTCTATTTGATATATTTGTGCCCTAGTCGGGCTTGATTCATTATTGTGCCCTTGTCAGGATTTACTATCTTTTTAGGTTTTATTGTGTTCCCTCATAGGGACTTAGTTCTTATTATAGCCTTGTTGGGCTTTATTATCATCTTATTCTTTATTGTGTTCCCTTTTAGGCTTGTTCTTGGTGGTTATGAATATTTAGAGCGCTTGTTGGACTAGTTTTTGAGTTTTTTAACTTTGATGGATTAGTCATTTAATTTGATTTTTTTAGCCTAGGTTCTTGCATTTTACTTTAGTAATATTCTTGAGTGACCATTCCTAATGATGGATTAAATGACTACTTTCTTAAGGAAAATAGTCACTTAGTTGGGTGTTATTGTCTGATAACGCTCAACTTACACGTCAAATTAAGTGCAAGGTGGTTGTCATCAATATATTTACCCAACTTTGAGTCGGGGTCGAATCCCCAAGGAGCAATGTGAGTGGCAATCAATTTAGCTCGAAATAATGGATAATTGCTAAATTCAAACCTAGAGTATAAGAATGGGAAAATGGGGTGGGGGGGTTGAAAGGTATCACAATTAGTAATTCTTTTTGGGATTTTCAAGTACTAATTTAGGGATACGAATAATTAGAGTATAATCAGTTAGGCATGGATCTTGGGGTTATGTCTTCCTAAGGGAAGCTAGTACATGGATGCAAGCAATCAACTTCACATTTAGAAAATCATGTGAGGGTAGGCTTAGTTAGGGGGTTTGGTACTAGCCTTTCGACGAAGTACCAAACTATCACCCACTAGTTCTTTGGAATACCAAGTAGGTGTGCTTAAGTATTGGTAACTAATCCTCAATTTAGGCATCTCTATTTCTAGGATGATGTCTAAGACATAGCCATTACACAATTTATCCATATTTCTAAAATAACAAAAAGGGAACAACTACAATCTAAGTAATTGTTCAGAAATGCTTATGTAACCTACAACCCCTCATTCAAGGATTGTTGAAGGATATAGGTTGCCCACATTCCTTTGTCAAGGATTATGTGGGGGTTAGGAAATTTGAGGCCTTCGCCAACAAATTCCATGTTATTGTAATACCCGTGTCTTTTCTTATCTTGAAATCATCTCAAGAATGTTAGAACTTGATTTGAAATACGAATCCATTTATGTACATGTGGTATTTTTAATATTTTTACTTTCTATCACGTCGGAAATTAAATAAGCTTTCCATCGATACCAATTTCATCAATATCCGGTGTCAGATGAGGAAGTTATGACCGAAATACAGAAGGTAGAAAAATAGCCCAGATGCGACGGAGCAGGCGATGGACCGTCGGACAAGCGACGGACCATCGGGCATGACCGTCGCATCAAAGCGGTGAATTAGTTTCCTGGAAATATATGATGGTGAGGTCCGACGGATCGTCGACCCAGCGACGGATCGTCGCACCCGACCGTTGCTCTATGGCAGTGAGCCCCAATTCTGTCTCAGTCTGACAGAGAGGTCCAATGGACCGTTGACCCAGCGATGTACCATCGCACCCCACCGTCGGATAATTCATTCAAAATTTCTATGTCATTTTAACAGGGGTATTTTGTTCATTTACCACTCCTCTATATATACCCCATTTATACCCAATTTCATCCATTTGGTTCATTATTACTTCACAACCAATATTAGGGTTTCTCTCTAACATTAATCTCCAAGAATAAAAATCCAATCTTCTTCAAGAAAAAAAATCCAATCTTGTGAGAAGAGTTTTCAGGAGTTGAAGATTCAACTCACCTCAACTCCACTTTTAGCTCTTCCAGATGGTCCAGATAGGTTCATAGTGTATTGTTATGCATCCAGAGTGGTTTTAGGTTGTCTCCTCATGAAGCATGGTAAGGTCATAGCCTACTCCTCCAGACATCTTAAACCCCATGAGTGGAATTATCCTACTCATGATCTAGAGTTAGAAGCCGTAGTATTTGCCTTAAAGATTTGAAGGCATTATCTATACGGTGTTCACGTAGATGTGTTCAGAGATCATAAGATCCTTCAGTATGTCTTTTCTCAGAAAGATCTCAATATTTGTCAGAGAAGGTGGTTTGAGCTCTTGAAAGATTATGACGTGAGTGTCCTCTATCATCCGGGCAAGGCCAATGTAGTGGTCGACGCTTTTAGTAGACTGTCTATAGGTAGTGTTTCTCATGTGGAAGACAGTAAGAAGAAGTTAGCTCAGGAAGTACATCAGCTTGCCAGACTAGGCATTCGCCTTGTCGATACAGATGAGGGTGATATATGGGTTTAGAGTAGTTCAGAATCATCTCTAGTTTTAGAGGTAAAAGAAAAGCAAGATAGAGATCCCAGCCTTTTCACATTGAAAAAGTCAGTTCAGTATCAGAAAGTAGAGGTTTTCTCCCAAGGGGGAGATGGTGTTTTGCTTTGTCAGGGTCGTCTCTGTGTTCCATGTGTAGATGACTTAAGGCAGCGAATTCTTGCAAAAGTGCATGGTGTGCACTACATTATTCATCCTGGGGGCCACAAAAAAGTACCGCGACTTGTAGGAAGTCTATTATTGGAGTGGGATGAAGAGAGCTATTGCAGAGTTTGTGGATAAGTTCTCTACATATCAGCAGGTTAAGATAGAGCATCAGAAGCCTAGTGATCCTATGCAAGAGTTCATTATTCCTACTTGGAAGTGGGAAGAAGTGAACATGGACTTCATGATGGGTTTGCCTTGAACTCGTCATCAGCATGATTCAGTCTGGGTCATTATAGACAGAATGACCAAATCAGCCCATTTCCTTCTAGTCCATACCTCTTATTCAGTTGAGGATTATGCCAAACTCTACATCAGGGAGTTGGTCAAATTGCACGGTGTTCCGCTATCTATTATCTCAGAAAGAGGTACCCAGTTCACCTCTCATTTCTAGAAAGCATTCTAAAAGGGTTTTGGTACCCAAGTTCATCTCAGTACATCCTTTCATCCTTAGACAGATGGTCAAGCAGAAAGGACCATTCAGACTTTAGAAGATATGATAAGGGCGTATACGATTGATTTCAAGGGAAGTTGGGATGACCACTTGTCTTTGATTGAGTTTGCATACAATAACAGCTATCATTCTAGTATTCATATGGCTTCGTTTGATGCTCTCTATGGTAGGAGATGTAGATCTTCAATTGGTTGTTTTGAAGCTAGTGAGGACTCAGTCATAGGTCCTGAATTAGTATTCGACGCCTCAGAGAAAGTCCAGTTGATCAGAGAAAGACTCTGGGCTGCTCAGAGCCAATAGAAGTCTTATGTAGATGTTTGTAGAAAAGATCTTAAGTTTGAGGTTGGTGATTATGTCTATCTAAAGATCTCTCCCATGAAGGGAGTGAATATATTCGGCAAGAAAGGAAAGCTCATTCCCGGATATGTCGGTCCCTTCAAGATTCTCAGTCGTTTCGGCAAAGTAGCTTATGAGCTCGAGTTGCCTTCAGATCTAGCCTCAGTTTATCCAGTCTACCATGTCTCTTTGCTCAAGGGGTTCATAGGTGACCCAGCAGTAGTAGTCCCTATTCAGAACATTGATGTTCAGAACAACCTCTCTTATGAAGAGATTCCAGTCAAAATCTTAGACTATCAGAATCGTAGATTGAGGAACAAAGAAGTCCCTCTAGTTAAAGTTCTTTTGTGAAATCAGTCCTTCGAGCGAGATACTTGGGAAGCAGAAGCATACATGCATACCAAGTATCCTCAACTCTTCTCCGCCAACTCATATCAAGATCAAGGCAACAGTTCTCCTTAAGCTTACTAAGTTTCATGAACAGTGTTCATCACGAACTTGGTATTCAGTTTCATGCTCACATTCCCATTATAAACATGGTATCAAGTACCATTGCATATTAATTCATGCACTCGTGTATCAGTCAGTTATGTAATTATGCATCAGACATGCATTCTCACTCTAAGAAACTTAGTTCTTCAGAACACTCAGTTATGCATTCATGAATCAGTTACACATGCATCAGATATGCATGTTCAGTATGATATGTTCAGCTTGTCAGTCTTGTCAGTCATGTCAGTCATGAGATCATGTTCCAGTCATTCATGTTCAGTTCATATTCAGTTTATTATTTCCCCTCTCAGTTAGTCTCATTCGAGGATGAATGCTCTTAAGGGGGAGATATTGTAATACTCGTATCTTTTCTTAGCTTGAAATCATCTCAAGGATGTTAGAACTTGATTTGAAATACGAATCCATTATTATACACGTGGTATTTTTAAGATTTTCACTTTCTATCACATGGGAAATTGAATAAGCTTTCCATCAATACCAATTTTATCAAAATCCGATGTCAGATGAGGAAGTTATGGCCTAAATATAGAAGGCAGAAAAAGAGCCCAGGTGCGATGAAGAAGGCGACGGACCGTCGAATAAGCGATGGACCGTTGGGCATGACCGTCGCATCGAAGCAGTGAATCAATTTTCTGGAAATATACAATGACGAGGTCCGGCATACTGTCAACCCAGTGATGGACCGTTGCACCCCACCGTCGCTCTATGGCAATGAGTCCCAGTTTTATCTCAGTCCGACGGAGAGGTCCGATGGACCATCAACCCAGTGACGGACCGTCGCACCCGACCATCGGATATTTCGTTCTAAATTTCCAGGCTATTTTAACAGGTGTATTTTGGTCATTTACCACTCGTCTATATATACCCCATTTATACCCGATTTCAGCCATTTAGTTCATTATTATTTCACAACCAATATTAGGGTTTCTGTCTAACATTAATTTCCAAGAACAAAAATTCAATCTTCTTCAAGAACTAAGGGATTTCTAATTCTTCAAGTTCAAGAACATCAAGAATCTTAACCCAGGTATGAATACTGTTCATTCACGGACTTTTTTCATCCATGAAGTCCAAGAATCCCTTTACAACTTCAAGTTATGGATATTCTTTATGATTTCATGATTGGGTTGTTCTTGTTCACGTTGATAAAATGAGAAATTGAATTTTACTCCATGTTGGGTGATAATTTCTATGTGGGTTTAATTATTATAGATATAGATTCATGCAAACCTATGGCTAAACCCTTGAATGATAAAATTAGAATGTGACCATGATGTATAATTATTGTACAATGATGTTTACATTTACCATACCAACAATATGTTTGATTTAATGCCTAAATGAAGGAAAAGTGCCTAACTAGCATGTTGTCATAAAATCCCCATGTATGTACAAGCTTATGCCTATCACATGTTTGATGAAATGCTTCAGTAAATGCATTATGGTGATTATTATGTATTCAAGCAAGTCATGCTTTGTCAGTTTCCTTCTATCAAGTCCTGGGGGTACTTGTACCCGAAATATTAGCTATGTGCCTAGAGCCATGTCATGTTTTCAGGATACTCTCAGTCAAGCTATGATCCTTAGACTTCAGGCAGTCTTATGACTTAAGAAATCTCCATGATCTCATAAACTCAGCCAGTTGTCAGATATCAGTAGTATTCTGTCAGTCAATGGAAGTCAGTAACTCAGTCCATGTTCAGTTTCAGAAAATCATGTTTAGTGTCTATTCAGATGGGAGTATAAATTAGCACCGAGTGAACCCAAGGGTGGGAACTCAGCTGCTATATGAGGGTGTGATTCTTAGAATAAATCCTTGCATTCCAGAACTATGTAGCCAGCATAGGTTGACACATCATAACCTACTATATGAGGGTAGATGAGGTGGCTTAACCTGCTATATCAGGGCTCCCACCGTTCTCATTAGAGTTACCTATTATATTAGGGTCACTAACATGTTGTCTTTACCAGTGGCGCGGTATTGACACCCTTCCAATCAGGGCACAAATTGGACCACAATTCAGCTATAATGCATCATTTGGGGCATGTCGGTTAGACGACTACTTCCCATAGTTTTAGTATCAGTATCAGTTAAGAACTCAGATAGTTCTTCAGATTTCAGGAATGTCAAATACAGTCAACTCAATTACAGTATGGAGCTCAGCTAGTTCCATTAGATTTAGGACTGTCAGATACAGTCACTTATGTTATCAGTTATATCAGTTATCAGTATGTCATGTTATCAGTATTCAGATTTATTAATCATGTTATCACGGTATCAGTGTTAGTTTTTATGTCTCATGCATGTCCTCCCACACTCATGATAGTCAGTCTGTTATTATATTTGTTCTTGTATATGGACCCCATGCATTCAGCTTACCTCACATGATATCAGTACATTCAAAGTATTGATGCATTTGCGCTATGGTGTCTTATACCATAGGTTCAGAGACATGAGTTTCAGAGCATCAGTAGATTCCAGTTTCAGCAGTCAGAGTTAGAAGTGACTCCTTATCTTTCGAGGACATGATCATCATTTTATTAGCTCGTTAATTAATTTATTAGTTGGAGTTAGTTGGGGACATGTCCCATCAACTCCTTATTCATACATTAATGTTTAGAGTCTTTTCAAACTACGGTATGTTCAGACAGCTTATTTCAATTATGTTTTAGGTATTTTATACCCCATCCATATGTTATGATTTATCAGATCTTATGTTACAGTTTTGAACCTTATGGCATTTCTGCTCATGTTTCCACATTATACAGTATGTATGCAGTAGACAGGTATAGATATCAATCATGGGTTAGCTTGTGGTCCTTCGGGGTCATGAGCACCATGTAACGTTATGGGTACCAGATTCGGGGTGTTACAGTTATTATAAAGCATTTGCAAAAACCATCAACATGAACTACTAATTGAAGATAACAATAACAACCCACAAACACTTTAACCCTTTTCATACATAACCCCAAGAGGAAGAACTAGCTACTCATAAGGTAAATATGTAAAGAAATTCCCAAAAATCCATTGATTTGATTTATGAAAGACATAGTGAATGTTACTTCAAATTTTGAGCTCAAACAAATCCTCAATGGGAGTTTGCTAATCCTTCACTTATAAGCTACTCTAATATATTCTTCACCCAAAATTAATACAATATTTGTGCTCCATGTATGGAAACTATGAACTAAATCAAAGTTCCAATAATTGGGAATTGTAAAATGAATATCCCCAAAGAGATAGGGTTTCAGTCTCTTAAAGGGAATTTTGGGAACATCTGTGTGTATTTACATCTTTGCCATTGGCTGTTTTATTGCTAAGCCGCGATCGCGGGAGCTTGTCTTCATTCTCATCCACCACGACCACGCTCAGAACCACGTAATTACAGTTTGTTGACCTTCTTGACTGACTGTGATTGCGTTCCTCAGACCGCGATCACGGTAACTAAGGCTATGTTCTACTGCAGGTCTTCAAACTGCACTTCTTTCCTTCTTTTGATTTTCATCTCATTACTTATGTGCCAGCAAAAATATGGATATTAGTGCATTTAATCTGAAATATGTCTCACTTATTCATTCAAAACATGGTAATATGCATGAATGGTGAGTGCGAACGAGGGGTAAATTCATCACTCATCAACACTCCCAACTTAAAGCTTTGTTTGTCCATAAGGAACACTGCCTCTCACCATAATACAATGCATATTTGTGCCCACATAAGATGACCCAATGATCACAATGACATCAAACTTAGTTACAACCTCAAGTAGCTCTTCAAACATGGGAAAATCTATTCTCCCGACACCCCTCAACGTAAAATACAGTAAGTAAGAATGCTAAAGACTTTAAAGAGAAACAATGCAACAATCATCGATGCTCTAGAAGTGACTCACCTTTTGACCTCAACTACACTATACTCTTTTTTCCTCTTTTCACGAAAGATGACAAAATCACCCACCTCAACCTATTCACATGCCTAACCACAAGAAGAAAACTTCCACACACCAAGCTACCAAATATGCAACAAGGAGTTTAAGTTCAAAACTCTTTCCCTTAAAAGAACTCTGTTTGCTAATAAGTGTCATACCATAGGCTTTCCCCTATTTTCATTCGCCACTACAATGAATGTAAATGGTTGGAGATCTCAAAGGATATTTTGATCTTTTAATGTAGGTTCGGGCTAGGGTAGGATATCATTTAGGAACAATCGTGGATTATACCCTCCTTGAATGTCAACATCACGCTTATTTAATCCACCTTTCACTATGAGCAACTTCTTTTCTTTCATAAATGTGCCTGCTTTAATTTTCTTGTTTCACCTATTTTCTTTCATTTCTTTTTCTTACAAATTTCATGAAATTCTTTCTTTTGTTGGGTCCTTTCTTTATTTATTCATTTGTTTTAATGCTTAAGCACGTAGGCACTCACCGGCAACTTCGTGGACAAAAGTTAGTTCCTTCAATCTTCACCACCCCAACTTAGAATTGTAGCCTAAAGTTGCATTTGTAAGTTAAAGGAGGGTATGGTTCAAAAGAGGGATAAAAGTTTAATGGCTCATGGCTTGTAATGTGTTTGCCAAAGAAAGGTTCAAAGGCTCAAAGTGGGTGACTAGAGATAACATCTATGCATGGATTGGCTTTTTTGGCTAACTAAGCTTCTAATGTCACAAAGATGGCCTAAGATTATCTCACCAACCAAATACAATCACAATTTATCCTTGAGAGACCAAAGTGGTAAGTTCTATATGACACAAAAATACATGAGATTTAGACAAATAAACTCACCGCACATAGCATGTGGACTCGCCAAGCCGGCTAAATTGCCCCTCATGTTAGAGACAAAAATAGAGCATCTATCAATATTTACAAGCCAAAAATTTTGGAGTCACAAAAGAGAAAACATTTTGTTACAAGGTTGCTCATGTCCATGCCCTTGATTTTTGAAAAAAATTGAACAGATGGAGTGTTTGCTTTGCATTTACATGATGCACAGTCTGCTAACCATGGCAATAATCCAAGTCTTTGTCTCATATTTTGGCTCAATATGGGCAAACCAACCATATGGATACTCATACTTCGCCAATGGTATACATGCAATACCAAATCCACAATGCCACAGGTACTCAAACTTCCCTTATATTTGTGACCTCGATGCCACAGGTAAATAGACTTTCCCTGCATCAATGGGTCATAACCTAATCACGACACTTTTCCCTTAAGAATGTCGTTATTTAATATACCATAGGGAAAAGCTCTTCAAACATAACCATCACTATAATCTAAAATAAAACTAAAGTAAAGAAGAAAATCTAACATAAAAAAACACAATGACTAATCCATGAAATATGGCACCATCAAAGTTCCCAAATAATTCAACCCAAAAACAAATAAAAATCATCCAGAGTATCATCAAAATCAATATCAAAACATCAAGAAGTATATCAAAACAATACAAATCCAGGAATTGGCACCCCCAATAGAAAATGTAGCAGTGTCCTTACTGCATAAGAAATAAAGCAAGAGAAAATGCTGCTCCCTGAATCTGCATCAAGAACTGCTCTCTATTATGTCCATGGCATACCCCAGACCACAATCACAGTCCCAATGACCATGATTATGGTGACAGAGACTATTTTCAACTGATTCTACAATAGTACCAAATACCAAATTTTAACACAAATTTGTGTTCCAATTAGCTAAATAGTCATCTTGTTCATGAAACTTAAAATCGGAATGCATGATTAAGCCCGCAAAACTCAAAAGAACTAACATAGAATTCACTGGGAAATTTAATCAAGCATATGATGTACACATGAATTCTATCATTTTTAGGCCTAAATTTGGGTACTCAAGACTTTACCATTGATGTGTACACTAATTACAACTGCCTACCACACACAAAAGTTTATTTCAATACCAATTAAGCATTGAAAACACCCATTCAGGCCTACTTTCAAAAGACATGTTTTAGGCTATTACAACACACAATTCAAGGGAGCTACGAGACATACCTTAGTATAGGATGCACATGGATTCACTGAATCACTTGGGTGCCTAAGAATGTTATTGATTTTTGGGAGAAAATTTAAAAGAAAAATGGAAAAGGGGAGTATGGGGAAGAAAGGCGGTCGGATGGTCTTTTAAGTTGATTAGACCATGATCCCAGTTCAATTTTTGTTATTGCGGTCACTAGGTTACCGCTATCACAGTGACATGGGCCGAGATCGTGGTAACTAAGACCAAATTTTGAATCCTCTACATAGTCCAAAACATAATACTTTCACACATTCCCTTTTCCAATTTCAATCAACACTCCTCATAACACCATAATTTAATGGATTATGCATAAACAAAAATAAAATCAACTCTACCATGCATAAACAAAAGGATATGTACCACTTTTATGGCGCGATGGGTTATTTCCCATCTTTGGTGGAAGACACCTTTCAAACTATCACTTGTATTTTCACTTAGAAGATTTGAATCTCCATCCCAAATGTCACTCACTATAAGTTGAGTGGCATAGGGACATAAGATTCAAATCTTCCAAGGTGAAATGTGATAAAGATAAGGCCATGGTGACCACTTTGAATACTTGAATCTTTTATCCATCTTCACATCAAATTTCTATTTAGATCCTTGGGTAATGGTGGGAACATTAATACACCACTAGTTGTACATCGGAAGTTGAGCACTTTTGCTTTCAAGTGTAGGGCTTCCATGTGCTCCTTTGGAATAACAAACTCCAAAATATAGGGATGTTTCTCATTTTCCCCATGATCCTTTATTTTCTTAGGTAGATGGACTTTAATCACATCCTCTAAGTACAATGTTGAAAAATGGTTTGAATGAGGTCTATACTTTAGTTTTGGGCTTGCAATCTTATTAGAATATTCGCCCTAAAATGAACAAGAGTCTTCATAAGAGATTTGCTTAACTTTCTCTTTTGACGTTAGCACCATTTCCTTGAAATCGACATCTTCAACAACTTTTAATTCAGTTGGTTAGGAAATCATCGAGGATTCTGCACTACCAATCTCATCATTGACCACATAGCTTGGTTTCTCTTCTTGATTCACCTTGTCTTGGGAAGTGGGCAAGGTGATGGTATTTATAAGATTTGTTTCCTTGCCCATTTCCTCTTTCTTTGAAATCTCCTTTCCAAATGCCTCATTGGATTGATGTATGTCGAGCACACTCTCCCCGATTGTAGTTACCCATTCCAAAAGAGTTTGAAGCCTTTCTATAAAACTATTGGATCCGACATGTTGTTCTTCCCTTATCGCATCATTATACCTATCAAACTCATAAGAAGAACTAGTAATTGGGTTAGTATAATGAGGGAAGGGATAATTTGGACAATTACTCCAATATCCATCTCGACCACCACATTAAGAACAATAACACTCCTAATAGGATAGAGATAGTTCTTCCATCTCTCTCCAGGGAGCATATTTACAATCTCTCCGAAAGTGGGGTCCATCACAATATGGACATGGATCATAAAGATAGGACTTACAACTACCAAAATCATATTTATTCCAATATGCCATAGAGAAAGTAAACAAAATCAAAAATCTACCTAACACAAGAAACAAAAAAAAATCACAAACAAATATTTACAAGTTTGAGTACAAGCTAGTAAGAAAGAATTTCAAACTAACTTAATACACCAAATTGTTCCCCGTCAACGGCACCATTTTTTATAACACTTAACTTAGACGTTAATATAAGTGCAAGGTGGTCGTAATCAATATATTTACCCAACTTTGAGTTGAAGTCGAATCCACGAGGAATAATGTGAGTGGCAACCAAGTTAGCTCAAAACCATAGATACTTGATAAATTCAAACCTAAAGTACAAGAATGTAAAAATGGAGGGTTGAAAGGTATCACAACTAATATTTCTTTTTTGGATTTTCAAGTACAAATTTAAGGCTACGAATAATTAGAGTATAATCAGTTAGACACGGATATTGGGGTTATGTCTTCCCAAGGGAAGCTAGTACGTGGGTACAAGCAATCAACTTCACATTTAGTAAATCATGTGAGGGTAGTCTCACTTAGGGATTTTGGTACTACCCTTTCGACGAAGTGCCAAACTATCACCCATTAATTCTTTGGAATACCAAGTTGGTGTGCTTAACTATTTGTAACCAAACTTCAATTTAGGCATCCCAATTTCTATGATGATGCCTAAGACACAGCCATTCCACAATTTATCCTTATTTCTAAGATAATAATAAGGGAACAACTAAAATCTAAGTAATTGTTCACAAATTCTTATGTCACCTACAACCACTCTTTTAAGGATAGTTGAAGGATCTAGGTTGACCATATCCCTTTGCTAAGGATGATGTAGGGCTTAGCAAGTTTAAGGCTTTCACCAATAAATTCCATGTTATCATCAAGCATTTGCAAAACCCATCAACATGAACTACTAATGGAAGCTAACAATAACAACCACACATACTTTAACCCTATTCATACATAAGTTCAAGAGGAAGAACTAGCAACTCATAAGATAAATAATAAAGAAATACCCAAAATCTTGATTTATTTAATTTATGAAAGTCTACGTAAATGATACTTTAAACATTGAGCCTAAACAAATCTTCAATGAGAGTTTTCTAATCATCCACTAAAAAGCTACTCCAATGTATTCCTAACCCAAAATTAATACAATATTTGTGCTCCAAGAATTGAAACTAAGAAGTAAAACAAAGTTCCAGTAATTGGGAATATTAGAATAAATATCCCCAAAGAGATAGGGTTTGAGTCTCCTAAGGGGAAATTTCGAAACACCTGTGTGCATTTACATCTTTGGCCTTGGCTATTTTTTTGCTAAGCCGAGATCGCGAGAGCTTGTTCGCATTCGCGGCCACCACGATCGCATTCAGAACCATAAGATTGAGGTATGTTGTCCTACTTAATAGACCGCAATCGCGGTCCTCAGAGTGCAATCGCGGTAACTGAGGCTATGTTCTGCTACAGATCTTCAAACTACACTTATTTCCTTCTTTTGATCTTTTTTAGCTCGCATCCACATATTTTAGTCTTATTACCTATGTGCCTGAAAAATGTGGATATCACTGCATTTAATCACAAATATGTCTCACTTATTCATTCAAAACATGGTAATGGGCATGAATGGTGAGTGAGAATGAGTGGTAAATTCACCACTCTTCATTGTCATTTGTGTAGATAAAGTTTGAGTATCCATAGCCATTGTGAATTAGGAGTGTGATAGTGGTTATAATGAAGTCTGAGTAACAACCCAACAACATATTTACCTCTCATTAACACTTAAGCATTAAGAATTATTCAATCACCTATCATACATGTTCATAATTAACAAAATTCTGCCACTTGGTAAACATTTAAATCATTTAACTTAGCCACATACATTTGAAATAATTAATGAAGCTTTTAAATTATGAAAAATTCAAGTTAGAGGACCTCATACAACCAGCCCAAGAAAAACCCTTGCTTTTCTGAAGTACACAATTAAATACTAAATTTTTTATGACCACTAGTTTATCGTTACATGTATCAACAAAGCCTTTTTGCCCAGCTATCAATTGCAACCTTTTAAATTCCAATTTAGTTTTTTGAGTTACATAATCTGATTAAATATTCCTATTTGGGTTGGTCGAGATAATTATTTGAATCAAGTGTATGCAACCTATAACATTACCTCATATGAAGTAGAGAGGCTATTTTTTATCGACCTTTGGCTCAGGACAGATAACAGTATAATAAACAAAAAATATAAAAGCAAACAACAAAAAGGGATATCACAGCACTAGATAATAAAGGAGACAAGACACCCACAAGGTAACACCATAAACTAGATATACAATCATAGACATCAACAAAACACCATTAACAAAAGGCTATAAGAAACTACAATCACAGATACAAACAAAGCATTCTTCCCTACTATTATGGACATACTTTTGTCTACTAAATATCTACGCTAATCCATGGAACTCTTCCCTACTATTATGGACGTACTCCTACCTACTACATCTCTACCCTAATCTGTGTCCTCCGCACCTTCATATCAAGGGTCATGTCCTCCATAAGCTAGAACTACTCTATGTCATTCCTAATTAACTCCCTCCAATATTACTTTGACCTACCTCTACCCTACCGAAAGACATCCATATCTATCCACTCACACCTATGTACTAGAGCATCCATGCCCTTCCTTATTATATGCCCGAACTATTTTAACCTCACTTCTCGCATCTCGTCCTCCACTAAAGCCACTTATCCATTCTCCCGAAAAAATTTATTTCAAACCCTATCCCTTCTAGTAAGTTCATACATCCATTACAACATCCTTATCTATGGTCCCTTGAAATTTTAGATGTGTGAGTTCTTAACTGGACAATACTTTGCTTCATACAACTTAGTCAGTTTGACTGTCATTCTATAGAAATTACTTTTAACCTTAGAAGGAACCTTCTTATTACATAAAACGGCCAAAGTGAGCCTCCATTTCAGGTACCCTGCACCAATATGGTGCCTGCCATCCACATCAACCACACTATTACATAAATCATAGACCCAAGATACTTAATACTCTCTCTCTTTTGAATGGACTGAGAATCCAATTTTACCACCGTATTATCCTCATGCGGCAAATCACTAAACATACATTCCAAGGACCCCATATTGGTTCAACTCAACCTAAATCCTTTAGGTTCAAGGGTATGTCTACAAACCTCCAACTTATCAGTAACTCCACCTCAAGTCTCATCAATCAGTAAAACAGCATTAACAAATAACATAACCATGGCACCTTATCTTGAATGCATCGCATCAAAATATCTATCACTAAGGCAAATAGAAATAGGATAAGAGTTAATCCTTGGTGCTACCCTTTCATAATAGTAAATTTCTCTGAATCTTATCCTACTACGTATACACGAGTCTTCAGACCATCGTACGTGTATTGAATCAACCATGTGTATGCCGCGAGCAACCTTCTATTGTGATGACCTGAGTATGTACTCCGGACGCTACACAGTGCTCATAGTTCTAAAGGACCACAAGCTAACCCATGACTGGTACCTGCTACAATAACTGAATAATAATACTGTAATTATATGAAAATTAGACAAAAACTTTCCATAAGGTTCAATCTAAAATAAATACTAAAACTGAACATCTATCTAAAAATACTCTAGTCTGAAAAGCCTCTACTATCTGAACAAGGAGTTGATGGGACAAATCCCCAACTAACTCTGACTACTGAAATAAACTGATCTACTAAAATAAAAATCATGTCCTCAAACTATGAAGATTCAACACTAACTCTGACTGCTGAAAATCTAAACTCCTAAGAATGATCGGGAGCTCGTACGTCTGAACCTATGATATACAACATCATAGCACAAAAGAAAAGTATGTGTCAGTACTTTTAATGTACTGGTATGCTAAGTGAGGTAGGCTGATATGCATGGGTTCATATGCATAAACAAATACTGACTGAGTAACCTGAACATAACTGAATGAGGGTACATGCATGGATGCGTAAGCTATAAATAAGGTCATCATAACACTGGATACTGAGTTCTGAATCACTGGTTTACTGATATTTGAGTTTATTGATATTGTATTACTGTTAACTGAGTGAATATATCTGATAGTCCTGATTCTATGGAACAATTTTGAGTTCCATACCGAACTGAGTGACTCTATCTGATAGTCCTAATTTCTATAGAACTGAACTGAGTTCTATTATGAATACTGAAACTAAGACTATGGGAGGTAATCATCTAACTGACATGCCCCTTTCTGGATAGATTGGGTTCCAACCTTCAACCCCAGTTGGAAGGGTGTCAGTATCATGCCATGGGTAAAGATAACTGTGATTTAACCCTCTCTAATAGGAAGCTCTTTCATCAACTCTCGCTGGCAGGAAAACTCGTATAAGATATATCAACCCTAGTATGGAAAGAAGATATCTCCACCTACGCTATCTATGTAGTTTTGTAATGCAGGGACTGCTACTAAGGGTCAAACCCTCTGCTGGTAGGAATTCCCCCATCCCTGGGTTCGCTCGGTGCAGAGTCCTACTCCCAACTGAATAGACACTGGACTAATTTCTAAACTGTACTAGGATAGACAAAACTGTTACTGATTGTATTGTATAACTAAACTGAACTGAGTTCACTAAGTTCCATTAACTGACAGAGTACGATTGAATTTTGTAATATAATGGAATACTACAGAGTTCTATTAACTAGCTAGATTTACTGAGGTCTGAACTGAATATTGAACTGTAATTGTGACCAATTACTGAGACTACTATTTGTGATACTACTGAGACTGTTCTGTAACTACCACAGTTCTAGATAAATAGCTAAGTTTGTGTGTATTAAATACCCCTAGGACTCGATAGCATGAAAAGTAAATCATAGCATAGACTTGAAAATCATAACCATGTGCATTTGTTCATAACTCATTCATAGATATATTTTATCAATCACTTGCATGATATAACTTCCACATAAAATAGCATGACATGATTTTTCCCTTTTTAGTTCACATGAGCAATTTATCAAGCACTTAGAGAACACAATCTAAGCATATGATACTAAACCACATGTAGGCATCATAACTTCAATTTCGATTTCATACATTCAAGGGTTTAACATGAATTCAAATGATAATACACATATATCAATTAAACCCACATGAAACTTATAGTGAAACATGGATTTAGAACCCCAATTAATCATTATCATCATGAATATAATCAAACGCAACATGGAATTCATGAAATCAATACACTTGAAGTTTAGAAATAGTTTCTTGGACTCCAAGGGTGGAAGGATCTCTTGGATGAACACTTCACATACCTTGAAAATCAAATTCTGAACGATTGATGGTAAGTTCTTGACCCTTGAATTGAATTTGAAATCTCCTAGGGTTTGTTCTTGAGAGAAACTTGTGAAGAATGGATAGTTTTTCCTCTTAGAAGGGTTTAATTTGATGTTTTGGGGATGATAGACGTGGGAAAAAGACCCAATTACCCCTGAGGATGCAGCTTTTTAATGACTTAAAATAGATTTAGCAACGCACAGACCGACGTGCCACATCATTGGCATCGATGTGATAGCCAATACACCATATCAAGTCTATATTAGTTCACTGGAATCTGTACTAGGAGATTGAGAAAATACTCATCGATGCTATGGGCGATGTGGCGCGTCGAGATCGCATCGAACCACTAGTTTGTGCTTTCAAATATGTTTCAAATGAAGTCCAAAAAATCTGGAACTTCTCCAGGAACACCCACTGACATTCCTGATCATGATTCAACCTAAAAATCATCACTTTAAGGTCATGAGGGTCGGGAAATAGAGTTGCCAACCTACGAAGTCTAAAATAACACTAAGTCTAAATACTTAGCTAAAATTTTCTAAGTCTGGGACCCCTAAATAAGCTTTAAAGGACTGTGCTAAGCTTAGGATTTTACGGGGTCTTTCAATATCTCTCCTTTGGGAACATTCGCCCTCGAATAGAACTAATGAGGCTGGAAATACTGAAAGACCAAACTTGTTTACTTGACATGCATGACTGCAATATGATTTCATGACTGACACTACTGGTATGCTGAAATTTCATACTAAACATGCATATCTGATACATGAGTACTTGGCTGAACATGATTCATGAATGCATGATAGGAATTACTGATAAGTTGAGTTTCTCATGCTGAACATGCATATCTGACACATGAATACATAACTAAAAAATGCAGTAGTAACTGATACCAAATCTATCATAGGGAAATATGAGCATGGAACTGAGTAAATTAAAGGAAAAACTGTTACCTTGGGTTGAGTTTAAATTTGCAGAGAAGAGGTGAGGATACTTCGTCTATATGTCTACTTCTGCTTCCCAAGTATCTCCCTCAATGGACTGATTCTGCCAAAGAACTTTGACTAGAGAGACCTTTTTTTTCCTTAATCTGTGAATCTGATAGTCGAGGATTTCGACTTGGATCTTCTCATGAAAAGGGCTATTCTGAACGTCTATACTCTCTACAGAGACTACAACTGCTGGGTCACCTACGCATTTCTTTAGCAAGGAGACATAGAACACTAAATAGACTGAAGCTAAGTCTGAAGGCAACTTAAGCACGTATTGTACCTTTCCAAAATGGTTGAGAATCGGTAAAGACCGACATATCAGGGACTGAGTTTCCCCTTCTTGACAAACCTCTTCATTCCTTTCATAGGAGATATTTTCAAATACATATAATCACTAATCTTGAACTTGAGATCCTTTCTCCGCACAGTTGCATATGATTTTTATCGTCTCTGACCTGTCTTAACCCTTTCCCTGATCAACTGAACCTTCTCTAAGGTGTCAAACACTAAGTAAGGCCCTACTACTGTGGCCTCTCCCACTTTAAACCAACCAATAGGAGACCTACATATCTTCCTATAGAGCTCCTCAAATGGAGCCATCTGAATGCTGGAATAATAGCTGTTGTTATATGCGTATTCGATCAAAGGTAAGTGGTCATCCCAACTACCTTTAAAGTCTATCGTACACGCTCGCAACATAGCTTCTAAAGTCTGAATGGTCCTTTCTACTTGACTATCTGTCTGAGGGTGAAAGGCTATACTGAGATGGACTTGGGTACCAAGACCCTTTTGGAATGCCTTCCAGAAATAAGAGGTGAACTATATACCTCTATCTAAAATAATAGACAACGAAACTCCGTGCAATATGACTAACTCTCTGACATTGAGCTTGGCATAGTCCTCATCTAAATAAGAGGTATGGACTGATTGGAAATAAGAAGATTTGATCATCCTGTCTACAATGACCCAAACTGAATTGTGCTGACGACGAGTACGAGGCAAACCTATTACAAAATCCGTGTTCACTTCTTCCCACTTCCAAATGGGAATACTAAACTCCTATATAGCCCCACTAGGATTCTGATGCTCGATCATAACCCACTGATATATTGAGCACTTATCTACAAACTCTGCAATATCTCTCTTAATCCCACTCCACTAGTAGATCTCCCACAAATCATGGTACATCTTAGTGGCCCCAGGATAAATAGAGTAATGCACACCATGCGCTTCTGAAAAAATCTACTATCTTAGGTCATCTACACCTGGCACATATAGCCGACCCTGACAACGTAGTACACCATCTCCCTCTTAGGAGAAAACCTCTATCTTCTGATCTATGACTGATTTTTTCAACTTAACTAGGCTGGTATCCCTATCCTTCTTTTCCTTTACCTCAAAAACCAGAGATAATTTTGAACTACTCTATACTCATACATTACCTTCTGCTAAATCGACTAAGCGGACACCCAGTCAGGCAAGCTTATGAACTTCCTGAGCTAACTTCTTCTTTCCATCCTCAACATGAGCAACTCTACCTATAGACATCCTACTTAGAGAATCATCCACTACATTGGCTTTACCCAGATGATACAGGACGCTCATGTCATAGTCCTTCAATAACTCCAACCACCTTCTCTAAGAGAGGTTCAGGTATTTCTGAGAGAACATATATTGTAGGCTCTTATGGTCAGTGAACACATTAACGTGCACCGTATACAAATAGTGCCTCCAAATCTTTAGGGAAAATAATACTACTTCTAACTTAAGATCATGAGTTGGATAGTTCTATTCATAGGGCTTAAGCTGTCTAGAGGAGTAGGCTATGATCTTACCTCTCTACATACCCCAAACCAACCCTGAAAGCATCATAATACACAACAAAGCCATCTAAACTATCTGGAAGGGTCAAAATTAGACTTGTAGTGAGTCGAGTCTTCAACTCCTGTAAACTCTTCTTACAAGAATCTAACCACTAGAATTTGACCTTCTTCTGAGACAATCTAGACATAGGGTATGCAATAGATAAAAATCCCTCAACAAACCATTGGTAATAGCTAGCCAAACCCTAGAAACTCCTGATATCTATCGGAGAGATGGGTTTAGGCCAGTTTCTTACTACTTCAGTATTTTGGGGATCAACTTTAATGCCCTCACCGGAAGCGATATTACTGAGGAAATCTACTGACCATTTCCAAAATTTGCTATTACTGAATTTGGTGAATAGCTGATAGTTTTTGAGAGTCTGAAATACTATTCTGAGATGGTCTGCATAATTATGCTCACTGCAGGAGTAGACAAGAATATCATCTATGAAGACTATGATGAACATGTCCAAGTACTGCTTGAACACATGATTCATCAAGTCCATGAAAGCTACTGGGGCATTGATAAAACCAAACAACATGACTAAGAATTTAAAGTGACCATACCGAGTTCTAAAAGCTGTCATCGGAATATCACATTCTATGACTCTGAGCTGATGATAGCCTGTTCTGAGGTTTATCTTAGAAATATAGATGGCCCCCTGAAGTTGGTCAAACAAGTCATCAATTCTGGGATGGGGATACTTGTTCTTGACCGTGACTTTATTTAGCTGACGGTAGTCAATACACATTCTGAGAGAACCATCTTTCTTATGCACGAATAAAACTGGTGTACCCCACGGGGACTTACTGGGTCAGATGAATCACTTATCTAGGAGATCCTTCAATTGTTCTTTAAATTCTCTGAGTTATGCAGGTACCATTTTGTATGGCAGAATAGATATGGGATGAGTATCTGGAAAAAGGTCTATTCCAAAGTTGATTTCCCTTTCGAGAGAAACTCCAGAAAGATCTTTGGGAAATACATCTGGGAATTCACATGCTACTGATGCTGACTCAAGAGTAGGGGTTTCTAATTGAGAGTCCTGAACTCGAACGAGATGGTATACACATCCCTTAGATATCATTTTTCTTGCCTTGAGGTAGGAAATAAGCTAACCCCTAAGTGCTAAAGTACTACCCCTCCACTCTAGGATGGGCTCGTTCGGGAACTAAAACTGGATAATTCTTTTTCTACAGTCGACTAAGGCATAGCAAGAATAAAGCCAATCCATGCTGAGAATGACATCAAAATTGGTTATCTCTAATTTGACTAAGTCTGCTGAAGTGACATTCTGAGATACCATAATCGGACAGTTCCTGCATACCCGTCGGGCTATGATAGATTTACCCATTAGTGTAGAGACTGAGAATGGATCTGCTAGAATTTTGGGACTGGCTCCGAATTCAACAGCTATATAAGGAGTTACAAAAGACAAAGAAGATCTTAGATCTAGCAATGCATAAACATGTAAATGATAAACTTGTAATGCACCAGTGACCACATCATGAGAACTTCCCTGATTCTGTTGGGACTGGAGTGCATAGAGTCTATTTGGTCGTTGCCCACTGGTGGCACTGGAGGCAGCACCCTACTAATTCGGGTGACCAAACTGAGCTAAGTAATGGTTATGCTGACTCTGTGAGCCCACCTGAGGACACTATCTGACTCTATGGCCTGACTTGCCAAATCAAAAACATATGTCAGTGCCAACTCTATAGACACCCTAGTGGTTTCTACAACATTTTTGGCAGAGAAGATTTTTTTGGGCACTGCTAACACTACCCTAGGGTTTTGGGCCTGACACCCTATCTCTATTGTCGTCTCTGATTTTTGGCATGGGAGCACTGCCTGAGGATGAAGCTGGAACTAAGTATTTTGGGTAAAACTGAGAATGATTGCCACCCTCTGACTTAGGCTGGGTGAAGTTAAAGCTACCTATTCTAGCTCTCTTGTTCTCTCTCTTCTTCTCTTTATTCTTAGCCTCCTCTATCTGCTGAGCATAGACCATGAGCTTGGATATGTCCATCTCTTTAATCAATATTACGGTCCTACACTCATTGGCCACACTACTAGACATGCCAAACACAAACTTACTCATCTTAGATCTGTTATCTGCTTCCACATGAAGAGCGTATCTGGCTAATTGAGTAAACTTAAGAGAATACTCTTGTACCGTCATGTTTCCCTGCTTTAGATTAATAAATTCCAAAACCTTTCCTTCCCTCAACTCTAGCGGAAAGAACCTATCCAGAAAAGCAATAGCAAATTCCTCTCATTTTATGGGACCTACATCTGCAGCCCTCTCTGCTTTCCACTATTTGATCCATGAGTGAACCACATCCTAAAACTGATATGCATCTAACTCGGCACTCTCACTAGCTGTCACCCTTATAATATTTGTAACCTTTTGCACTTGATCAAGGAATTTCTGTGGGTCCTCATCTGACTTTGACCTGGTAAAGAATAGAGGGTTCATTTGGGTGAAGTCCACAATCCTGACTGCAGCAGTATTAGCCACTGGGTTGGACAGAATAGAAGCTGGGCATTTATTCTAGGCTGCCACAGAATAAGCTAGAGTGGTGAAAGTTGTTCTAAATTCAACATGGGAGACATGTTCGTCTAAAGGATCTGACTGGATGGTCTGGGGTGCTAGTTGGTCTCCCGTTCCTCTTTCCTTAGTCCTCTTTAAAGGCATATTCTATAAACGAAAGAGAAACTTAGATTAGACAAAGAGTTTAATTTGAGCTTGTGCTCACTTGCACGACATAATTACTAAAAGAAGGGAAACTTCTCCTAAAACATCTCGTAGCCTCTTGTTCATAAGTATGGCACGCTACACACCCATGCACAAGACTCTACTAGATATGGCTGTCAGACTTCCTAGGGGTCTGTTTAACCTTAGTTTCTGATACCAAGTTTGTAATGCCCCGAGTTTGTACTTCGGATGCTACACGATGCTCATAGTCCCAAAGGACCCCAAGTTAACCCATAAATGGTACCTTCTGTAATAATTGAATAATAATACTATAATTATGTGGAAATAAGGCAGAAACTTTCCATAAGTTTCAAATATAAAATAAATAATGAAACTAAACATCTGTCTGAATATACTCAAGTCTGATAATCCTTTACTGTCTAACAAGGAGTTGATGGAACAAGTCCCCAACTAACTCTGACTACTGAAATAAATTGAGATACTAAAATAAAAAGCATCTCCTCAAACTATGAGGACTTACCACAAAGTCTGACAACTAAAAATATGAACTGCTAAGTATGATCGGGAGCCCGTACGTCTGAACCAATGATAATAAACATCATAGCGCAAAAAAAAAGTATGTGTTAGTACTTTGAATGTACTGGTATGCTAAGTGAGGTAGGATGATATGAATAAGTTCATATGTACGAACAACTACTGACTGAATAATATGAACATAATTGAATGAGGGTACATGAATGAATATGTAAACTGTAAATGAGGTCATGATAATACTCGATACTGAGTTCTGAATTACTGGTTTAATGATATCTGAGTTCACCAATACTGTATTACTATTAACTGAATGACTGTATGTGATAGTCCTAATTTTGTGGAACTATTCTGAGTTTCGTACTAAATTGAGTGACTGTGTCTGATAGTCCTGATTTCTGTAGAACTGGACTGAGTTCTATTCTGAAGACTGAAACTAATACTATGGGAGGTAATCATCTAACTGACATTCCCTTTTCCAGATAGATTGAACTCCAATATTTAACCCTAGTTGGAAGGATGATAGTACCATGCCACAGGTAAAGACAATTGTGAGTTAACCCTCTCTGACAGGATGCTCTTTCGTCAACCCTCGCTGGTAGAAAAAGTTGTATATGATATATCAACCCTAGTCTGGCAGGAAGATATCTCTACCTACGCTGACTACGTAGTTTTGTAATGTAGGGACTGCTACTAAGGGTCAAACCCTCTACTAGCAGGAATGCCCCCATTCCTGGGTTCGCTCGATGTTGAGTCCTACTCTTAACTAAATATACACTGGACTGATTTCTAAACTGTACTAGGATGGACTAAACTGTTAATGATCGTACTGTCTAACTGAACTAAACTGAGTTCGCTAAGTTCTATTAACTGACAGAGTACGATTGAATTTTGTTAACTGATGGAATACTACAGGGTTCTATTGACTAGATGGTTTTACTGAGGTCTGAACTGAATACTGAATTGTAATTGTAACTGTGATCGATTACTGAGGCTACTGTTCGTGACACTACTGAGACTATTTTATAACTACCACAGCTCTAGGTAAACAGCTAAGTTTTTGGGTATTGAATACCCCCAGGACTCAAGAGCATGAAAAGTAAATCATAGCATAGACTTGAAAATCCTAACCATGTGCACTTGTTCATAACTCATTCATAGAGACATTTTATCAAACACTTGCATCATATAACTTGCACATAATCTAGCATAACATGATTTCCCCTTTTTAGTTCACATGAGCAATTTATCAAGCACTTGGAGAACACAATATATGCACATGATACTAAACAACATGTAGGCATTATAACTTCAATTCCAATTTCACACATTCAAGGGTTTAATATGAATTTCACATGATACTACACATATATCAATTAACTCCACATGAAACTTATAGTGAAACCCCAATTAATCATTATCATCGCGAGTATAATCAAACTCAACATAGAATTCATGAAATCAATACACTTGAAGTTTAGAAATAGTTTCTTGGACTCCAAGGGTGGAAGGAACCCTTGGATGAACACTTCACATGCCTTAACAATCAAATTCTGAAAGATTGATGGAAAGTTTTTTAGCCTTGAATTGAATATGAAATCTCCTAGGGTTTGTTCTTCAAAGCAACTTGTGAAGAATGAATAGTTTTTGCTCTTATAAGGGTTTAATTTTGTGTTTTGGGGCTGATAGATGTTGTAAAAAAGACCCAACTACCCTTGAGGACGCAGCTTTTTAATCACTAAAAACTAATTTTGCGATGCGCAGACCGATGCGGTGCATCGTTGGCAGCAACGTGATATCCAACATATCGTATCAAGTCCACATTGGTTCACTGTAATCTGTACTAGGAGCTAGCTAAAATACACATCGATGCGATGGGTGATGTGGCGTGTCATCGATCCACTGGTTTAAGATTTAAAATATGTTTCAAATGAAGTCCAAAAAATCCAAAACTTGTCCAGGAACACCCACTAACATTCCTGATCATGATTCAACCTTTAAATCATCACTTTAAGGTCATAAGGGTCGTGAAATAGAGTCGCCAACCTGCGAAGGCTAACATAACACTAAGTCTAAATACTTAGCTAACATTTTCTCAGTCTATGACCAATTAATAATCTTTAAAGGACTAAGATAAGCTTAGGATTTTGCGGGGTCTTACATCTATCCTCCAAGAACCTCTACCGAATCTTCTTGGGGACTTTGTCAAATGCCTTTTCAAGATCAATAAACACCATATGCAAGTCCTTCTTTCACCCCCTAAACTACTCCACTAATCTCCTCACCAGGTGAATGACCTCAGTAGTCTAGTGACCTGGCTTGAAATCGAACTAATTCTCAAAAATAGTCATGATCATCCTCAGTGTCAACCGTACAGCCCTTTCCCAAACACCCATAGTATGAGTCAACAACTTAATACTATTATAGTTGTTGTATCTCTAAATGTCCCCCTTATTCTTATATGAAGGAATCATCGTACTCCATCTCCAATCTTTGAGATTCTTTATTGCCCTAAAAATGATGTTAAACAACCTTGTTATAATCCTGCCCCTAGTGTTCTTCAAAAAGTCCACCAGAATCTTGGCTGGCCCAGTTACCCAACCCCTCCGCATCCTATGAATAGAACCTTTGACCTCCTCAACCTCGATACACCTAAAATAACTATAATCATGATATCTCTCCAAATTCTCCAAGTCCTCCAATACAAAATCTTTGTTTCTCTCATCATTCAAAGTGTATGAAAATAGGATTTCCAATGCCTCATAATGTGGGTATTCTCCACCAACACTTTTCTATCATCCCTCTTAATGCACTTCACTTGTTCAAGTTCATGGGCCCACCGTTATTTGACCTTGGCCAAACTCTATAACTTTTTAAATCCATTTTTCTCCTTTAAATCTGTATACAATCTCTCAACAGTTGTTGTCGGGACACCTTAACTACTAACTTAGCCTCTCTCTTAGATAACTTATATTCTTCCCAATTTCTCCTTTTCACATAATCATCCTTTTTCTCCAACAACTTTGCATAGGCCATCTTCTTAGTTTCCATCTTTCTTTTAACTTCTTCATTCCACCAACAGTCCCTTTGATGCATTCCAAATTGTCCCTTGAGACACCCAACACCTCTCTAGTATTCTCTTTGATGCTACTAGCAGTCGTCTCCCATATACTATCCATATCCCCTTTAATCTCTCAAGACCCCATTGTCGCCAACTTCTCTCCAATCTATAAATCAATAATAGAATTCAAGATACCTTACTTATTCCTAGGTTGATCCTTCACACCCTTCTTATTTCTTCCCATTTTGATTACTAATTCTATTACTAGGAGGTTATGGTGGGCTAAAATATTCTAGCGAAGTATGACATTACATTCTTTGCATAGCGCTCTATCACTCTTTCAAAAGAGCAAAAAGTTTATCTGAGTCTTGGCCACCAAAATACGAAAGGTAATAATGTGATCCTCCTTCTTTGGGAAGCTCGAATTTTCTACACACAACCAAAAGGCCTGATTAATATAAAAATATGAAGCTCCTCTTTCATACCTTTTGGTGAGTGGTGATTTTAGCACTTACTCGCACTTATTATTAGTGCACATTACCTTGTTTTGAATGATTAAACAACACATATTAATGGATAGATACACTTATATCCACTCTTTGTAGGCATATAGTTGAGATCAAAAAATGTGGATCACAACATAAAAATGATCAAAATGGAGCAGGAAAGGTGCAGTTGAAGGCTTGGAGAAGAAAATGTCCTTAGGTACCGCGGTCACGGTCTGCTAACTGCGATCGCGGTAGTCAAGAAAAAGTTGTCCACCGACGGTCATGGATGAATACCACGATCACATAATTGCAGTCGCTGCTATACTTGCGCGATCATGGCTCAGCAGAAATGTTCAGCCCAAGGGCAAATCTGTATTTGCACGTGCTAATCCCAATGTGAACAAAAACACTCAAACCTTATTTTTATGTATCATTCATTCCATCACATCCCTTCTTCCCTAATTTTTTAGGTTTTAGCTTGAGACTTTATAGCCTCCATTTTTGGAGAAGAAAATATTGTGTAAATTTCAGGTGAAGAATACATTGGATACTTTCTAAGTGGAAGATTTTCTCACTTCCATTGTTGATCATGTGGGAGAGTCAAGTTTGAAGTAACATTTGCTTAGATCTTCTAAAACTTGATTCAATGGAGACTATGGGTACATCTATGCTTATTTATCTTATGTGTAGCTAAATCTCCCTCTTGGGGTTATGTGTGAATAGGGGTTAAAATGTGTGTGGGTTATTATTTTTATCATCTATTAGGTAGTCCATGTTTATGAGTTCTATTATTGCTATGCTATTTTTTGTTGGGATTTGATGGGTGAAATCTCCAAATTCCCACATGGGTTTGATGAGTAAAAGGTACAAGCTCTAGAAAGTTCAATGTCATCTTCGAAAGAAGGGTTTTGGGTGAACTTTAGGAATCCATATCTTCCTCGAAAGAGGGATATGAAGACCAAAGCAATGACAGACAATAATGTGTGTAGTTTGCTAAATTTCACTATCTTAGACAAAAGGGTGAGTGTGAGGTTAACTATGCCATGGGTGTAGTCCTAGAAATAAGGATGTCTTGATTGAGATTGTGGTTGTAAATTATTGAACACACCCATTAGGTATTCAAAAGGATCAATGGGTGAAAGTTTGGTGTTTTGTTGAAAGACTATCATAAAAATCGATAACCAAGCCTACCCATATTTGACATACTAAATTGATGTTGATGACTAACTCCCATATGTCACTCCCTTAGTAATGCATAATCCCAAGATCCGTGCATGATTATTAAAACTCTAATTATTCATAGCACCAAATTTATACTAGAAAATCCCAAAAAGAAACAATAGTGTAGGAACTCACCTCCCCCATTTTATCTTTTTGTACCATTTGTTTGATTTTAACTTTTAACTATCATTTCGAATTGATTTAATCACCACTCACATTGTTCCTCATGGATTCGACCCCGATGCCAAAGGTGGGTAAATATATTGACGACGATCACCTTGCACTTAAATTGACGTGTAAGTTGAGTGTTATTACCTTTCCCTAAAATTGAAACCCCCATGCACATCACCATAGCATCTTGATAAAGACCCAACATTCCTATTGAAATACCCTCCTATGAATAGCATCTCAATTCTCGGTACGCCTTGCACTACCTCATCCAAAACCTCCCAAAATCTCTCCTTCTTACCCTCACCCAAGCCCGCTTACGGACCATAGGCACTAATAACTCTCAATGTAGACCCTCTAATGACCAACTTAATCGACATTAACCTATTGTTAACCCGCTTAACTTCCACTATATGTCCCTATAATCTTCATCTACTAATATACCAACCCTATTCCAATGCCTCACGCTATCATAGTACCACAATATATACCCATCCACATCCCTTGCCTTAGAAACCTGCCATTTGTTCTCCTAGAAACTATACTAATCCTCCTCCTCCTAAGAATCTTCACAAGCTCTATGGACTTACTATGAAGAGTCCCTATGCTCTAAAACCCAATTCTTAACCAATTGACTCCCTCATCCAACTTAGCACTACTACCCCTCGCTCTAACCCCAAACTCAACCCTACACCAGCACTAGATCCAGACCCCAACCTTAATGATGACCCTAGTATACACCCCAACCCCGATGACAACCTTAACCTATCACATAACCCTAATCTACTATGACCACCACTGCCACTACTTAATAAGAGAAGAGAATAAGAAGGTGCAAAAATAGGCAAGGCTAAAACACATAGGTAACACTAACAAGATACAATAATAATAACGAATGAATCAAGATTCAACAACGTACTCCAAAAGCAATAAATCTACAAGAAATAAATAGGAATAACAATGTATGCCACAAGCCATAAATCTACAAGAAATAAACAAGAATCAGCAGTGTATGCCACAAGTAAGAAAACCAATACAGTATGATGCTAGTTTTGATAAACAACAAATCAATACTAAGAACTATACTACTGCCAAGGACTTAATCAAGGACAAAATAACACAAATAAGCAAGAAACATAGAACAACCTTGTCAAGAATTGATATAGGAAAAAAAATTAATAACCCAATAGTCTAAGACACCACCAATCAAGAACATGAAACAAAAATAGCTAGATGAGAGGGAGCGAATGCACCTATTTTTTTGATAAGAAGACGAAGTGTAGTTGGGAAGATTTCTTGGTTGGTTTGTTCAATTTCGGCAAGTTGGGCTGAAATTGGTAATCTAAATCTTATTGTTGGTGACGCCTCATGTTAGTCTTGTTATTGGTGCGTCGGTGTCACGACCAAATTTATAGGTCATGATAGCACCTACTATACCCTGCCAGTAGGTAAGAAATATCATAACCCAAAGCTAACACAATGGGTTAATTTTATAGAAAATGCCCATCATAGGCCAAAATCAATAAACACAAGTTATAATATAAACAAAGTGTTCTAAATAGATAAATATTCATCATAAGATACCAATCCCACGACCTGGTAGAGCCAGTATAAGAGCATATAATGTCAATAATACAACCCAAAAAACTTAGAAATAGTCAATACATTTGTCTCATCTACTAAAGACTGAATGTAAAAGATTGAGGAAAAATGGGAGTCTCAAACTCTATGAGCTCAGTATGTCTCCCGAAATAAATCACTGAACGTGCAACGACCAATGATGACACCTAGTACTCAAATCTGCACTAGAAAGGTACATTATTGTATTATGAGTACCAAAATAATGGGTACTTAGTAGGTATCATTGGCTAACTGATATAATGCAATATAATAATAACTAACTCAAGGTATATAATCAAACTTGAACTATCTTCATCATCCCTGTATATACAATAGTAATCACAATAGAATAAGAGTATAACATAAGGCATCAACACATGCCAATATTGAAGTACATAACAAGTAATAAATAACATAATAACAATATAACATAAGGCAGCAATGCATGCCTATATCAGTGTACATAAGAATTAGACAATTTGCAATAATAATGCATTATAAAGCATCAGCGCAAGCAATCACAAGTACAAAGTTGGCTCCCATACACCAACTGGTGCATAAAATAAATAACTCATCACATCATCCAATACGACTGAAGAGTACACCTAAGAGAAATATAAAGGAATATAATCAACAATATATCCAAACTCTATCATTATTCAACCGTCATTACACGCTTACATTAATTGGTCAATTTATCAATATTCCACAATTATTATCAATCGGAAGTTCACCAACCTTTCTCAATTATCATCAATATTCATAATTAAACAACATATGACAATATATTCATAACCATAACAATACCATCATTTAGACAACTATATCCTCGATACGCACTAACAACTCTTTATTAGCTAGCCAACACTTATTTACTAACCCAATTACTCACTTGTCATTATATAACCTCTAGCTGTTATTTATTAATTATTCACTACATAGTTACTATTCATGGGTCAACACCTATTTATTCTTCACCAACTAGTCAATACCTAACATATAGACAAAATTCATCTCTAAGACATATTTATCAACTAGCCAATATTTTTTTCTAGCCATCACAAGCTCACTAATCTCCATTGATCCAATAACCGCTAATCACCAATTGTACACTATTCAATTTATTGACTAAACACCATTTGGTAACTAGCATCATTAATCCACAAATCCTCGTTTGACAACTAGTCATCACCATCGACTAGATCATTATTATCAACTAATCATCATTGTTATAAGTCATTATTTACACTAAACATCATAATAACTTAATCATCATTAATACTAGTTGTCAATACCACTAGTCCTCATCATTGCTAAGGTTCAACTATCCATAAGTCATTATTAACCTCTTAATTAATATTCACCACTAATCATCTTTTCAATCATAAATCAACAACTAAACAAATTTACACCTTTATTAATAGAAAATTATGACCGATATCTCTAATATCAATCTTATACCCAACTGCACGTGAGCATAAACAACATATAATTAGCATACATAGGGATAATCCGACTCTAACCAGTAGATGTACTCATTAGCATATCAATAATCATCCTGCATTTATGTCGGGTATCATTACATCATCATAATATCCTCTGGTCGTACCGAGTATCATCATATCATCATAATATTCTCCAACCATATCGGATATCATCATATCATCATAGTATCCTAGGCCTTGTTGGGTATCATCATATTGTCATAATATTCTATAGCCATACCGAGTGTCATCATGACATCATAATATCATCCGGCCTTGTCGGGTATCATCATATCATCATAATATACTCCGTCCTTATTGGGCATTAATATAATATCTACATTAATATCAATAATAAATTAAAATCCCCATGAGAGCTAAAGTAAAGGACAAGCCCTACGAGGGCTAAAGAAAAGAACAAGCCCAGGAGGGTTAAAGTAAAGAACAAGCCCCACAAGGGCAAAAATAAATAAAATAAAAGCATAAGTAAGACGAGCATATCTCCTTATTTCCTCATTCACCATTTTTGTCATATTATCAATAAATGTATATATATATATATATGTAACATGACTGTTATAAGTGATAAGTCAATAATCTAGTCCATTAGACCATGAGCATAACCAAAAGAATTATCATGAGTAGTAGCCCATAACTAACCTATTCATTGGCCCACTATTAGCATAAAGAAAGTTTATCACCAACTTGAGCAATAACAAATATTTGGCATGATCTATAGTTTATTTGTTACATAGTCCATATCATACTTTATGGCTTAAGCCAGATTATAGTCAAGGGCCTATTCAATAAGGTGTTCGTTGGCCTAATAAATAGCCAAGAAATGGCCTAATCAATAACTCGAGTAATATCCATATTCATGGCATAATTAATCACAACATGGTCAAGGGTTCTTTAATAGCATAAAAATAGTTTACTATGGCCATTAATAATTTGTTACCAAGGTTTCTCAATATTACCTCAAGGGGCATTTTCTAAGAATCTCATAAGCATATATGGGTTTCACAAGGACTATCTCAATCTTGGCTTAAGGTGGGTTAAATCCCATTTCTATATCCCCAAATATACCTTTTAAGTTTAACTTCTACCCAGTACTAAGCTAAGGTGACTAATTCAACTCTTAGATGTATAGAAAGCTGTCATTAAGGGCCAATATTTCCTAAGAATGGGTGACAAGGTCACTCCCATCTAGGTAGAGTAATTCTAAGTATTCTCACGCAATACATGAGAAATTAAGTCCAATCTTATAAGGTTCAATACAAAAAGCTAGGAATTTTATTATATGGGTCCAAATGACCTAAAAGGTCTAACCAAATACAAGTCTTGCATAATCATCAAACAAACACATAAAACCCCTCCAAATCTAACAAGATATCACAATTACACTATGGTCTCATTCTAACTAGGGATAAACCTAGCCTACCTTAAATTCAAAGAATGCTCATAAATCCATTGAACCTTCGCTTTCCCCTTTTAAGAAGCCTCTTCATGATGCCAATATTTCAAAAACATAATTTATTTAATAATGAGAGCATAACAATACCCATATTGCACCATTGTGCTTTAGGTCCAAAACTTATACCAAAAACCCCAAGTGGGCCCTACTTATGAAAAACACGTTTCTTAGGTCAACCCAAAGTTCATACACCATAAAGGAATCATATCCCTCAAGAAATAGGTAAAAACTAATCTTATTTGGGTTTAAATCAAGACCTTGGGCTATTTGGGGCTTTTTCAAGAATTCAAAGAAATTCAAGCATGAAATTAAAGGTTTCTTACCTCAAATCCGATGTTAACCATAAAAATATATGTTAATCAAGCTCTTAAGATACACCTAAGACTCAATTTAAGTTTATCACAAAATATAAGTGCTTCTAGGTCTGAAGGATGAAGGAGAAATGCCCAAAATACAGTCGAAGGGGTCCTTAAATACCCACATCAGGTACTCAGTTATGGATATCGCCATCCATGAGCCACAATCACCATTGTACAATCGCCATGGGAGTTATTGCAATCTTCATAGAGCGAACATGATGATCTTTGTGTGATAGCCATTGCACTAAAACCTTGGAAAATTTTCCAAGTTTCTGAATAAGCCTATGGATTCATTTTCGAATCCGATATTTACAAATGAACTATGTAAACATACTAAATAAGATCTTTCAGATGGGTTGGAGAACTCTGATTTTCCATCCAAGGTCGCATCGACCAAATGTTGATACCACACTAAAACTTCTAATTTTTCATCTTTCCGACCATTAGGTTGAAATGGGCTTAGGTGCATTGGGACTCAAGCCAAAGGTCTACCTAGTCTAAAATTAATATTTTAGAGTTGCTGGCATAGTTGAAATTTGCATCCGAGACCATTTTACTAAAGTTTTCGTTTGCTGCCTATTTGGAACCATCAAAGACTTCTAAATATAGAATTGGCTTTAAAAAATAAATAAACTGCCTGGTAACCAAACTATCAGTTCCAAGAAGTCATAAATAACTTGGGGAAGCTATGGAAAAATTCAACAACAAAAATAAGCAAAAATATGGAAGATGACCTAAAGGGTCATTCAATATTCACAACTAAAAGAACTTTCATCCCCGAAAGATAAAGAAGAGGAAATACCTGAAGTCTGGAATAGGTGAGGATACTGGGCTCGCATCTTGCTATTTATCTTACATGTAGCCTTATCCACTGTGCGGTGTCTCCATTGAACCTTAACAACAGAAATCTCCTTAGTGTGCAACTGCCTCATGTCAGTACCCAAAACCCTTCTAGGATCTGAAATATCAAGGTGAACCATCAGGTTGGCCAAGGAATGAATGTTACATGCCAATGGACGTTAAGAAATTAATATGAAATCAAAGCTACCCATACTTACTGCCTTGCAACTCAAGGCATCAGCTACCACATTCGCTGTACCCGAATGATACAAGATATAAATATCATAGACCTTAAGCAAATCTATCCACCTATGTCGTCAAGAATTAATCTCTCTCTATGATTCATAAGATGCTGAAGAATATGATGATTAGTGAAAATCTCATAATGAACACTATAAAAATAATGTCTCCAAACCTTAAGCGGCAAAAACTACCACCGCCCACTCTAAATCATGAGTGTGGTAGTGTAATGACTTTCTAAATGATTAATGTGGGAAATTGAATTAGCTTTCCAATGATACCAATTTCGTCCAAATTTGGTATCGAAGTAAAAAGTTATGGACGTCTTACAAAGAACTGTCAGAACTACCCAGAAGTGATGGACCGTCGAGCTAGTTACGAACCATCGCCTAAGCCATCATAACTAAGGCAGTGAAACTAACTTCTAGTTAAGTACGACAACCAGGATCGACAGACCATCGAGCTAGCGATGGACCATTGCCCAAACTATCACAGAAGAGGCAGAAAGTTCAGGTTCTAGCCAAGTGTGACGGTCAGGACCGATGAACTGTCAAGCCATCGATGGACCATCGCCACTTACGATCAGTGATTTTAAGCTATTTTTAAAAGGGTATTTAGGTATTTTTTTCCACCCATTTTAACCCTTAATTATACCAGAACATAGCTTATAACTTCATTATTCATCTATAACACCAAATTAGGTTTTATCTCAAAGATTAATCCCTAAGAACAAGGAAACCTAGGTGTTTAATTCCAAGTCAAGAATTCAAGCTTTCCTCTATCAATCTTTAAGAAATCATCAACTCAGGTATGTCAAGTGGTCATTCATGGGTCCATTTCACCCATAAAGCTTAAGAATCTCTTTTAAAAATCCAAGATTTATGTATTTATGAATATTCATGATTTAGTTGAATTAAAATTCATGTCCATGTTGTTGTGGGGTTTTAATTTATGTTTTAAATTATCGGTTCCAATGATTGATCCTAGTATGTGATAATTTGTATGATATTCATGATAAATCATTCAAATTGCAAATTTATTTACACAACCATGATAATTAGATGCATTGATGATGGTATAACCAAAGTATGCTCCCCATGTGTTTGATTGAATGCCTATGTGAAGGAAAAAGTGACATTACAGTATGATAGTGTTAAATCCCCATACATGTACAAGTTAATGTATGTCAAGTGTTTGATGAAATATCTTAGTCAATGAATTATGGATATATATATATAGCCATTGTTGTGTTTTTTGAACTTGTTCCATGAATTACTTTTATGTTATCGAGTCCTGGGGGTATTTAATACCCGATAATTTAGCTGTGTGCCGAGATCTAGTGTCAGTTTCATGATAATCTCAATCATGCCATAATCAGTAGAATTCTCAATCAGTTTCAGAACTCAGTAGAATTCAGTCAGTCACATGACTCAGGAAAACTCAGTAATCTCATGAACTCAGTCAGTTAATAGAATTCAGTAATATTCTGTCAGTCCACGGAACTCAATGAACTTAGTACAGTTCATCTTAGTATAATCAGTACAGTGTATATTCAGTTGAAAGTAGAATTCAGTATCGAGCAAACCCAAGGACGAGGGCACACACTGACAGTAGAGGGTGTGACCCTTAGAAGAAATCCTTGTGTTCCAGAACTATGTTGCCAGCATAGGTTGAGATATCAATAATGTCAGTTGAGGGTTGATGAGGTGGATCAACACTGTCAGATGAAGGTCCCACCATTTTTCTTTAGGTATACTTCCAGATAGGGGTCACTCACAGCTTTTCTTTACCAGTGGTGCGGTATTGACACCCTTCCAATTGGGTTTACAGTTTGGCCCCCTAATCAGCTATAATATATTATTAGGGAAATATCGGTTAGATGACTATCTCCCACAGTCTCAGTATCAGACTCAGTAAAAGAACACAGATAGTTCTTCAGATTCAGGACTGTCAGATACAGTCACCCAGTTCAGTATGGAACTCAACTAGTTCCATCAGAAATAGGACTATCAGACACAGTCGTTCATATAATAGTATATCAGTTATACGAAACTTATGATATGAGTATTCAAACTCAGTGATGTCATGATCTCAGTTTCAGTTCATGTATTCATGCATGTATTCTTACGTTTATGTTATTTAGTCAGTTAGTATTGTTCATGCATATAAAACCCTTGAATTTAGACTACCTCACCTGCATACCAGTACATTCAATCGTACTGATGCATTAGCGCTGTGGTGTTTTGTACCATAGGTTCAAAAGCTCGAGCTCCAGAGATTCCTTAGTAGATCAGACGTTCAGTAGCCAGACTAGTAGTGAGTCCACATCATTTGAGAATAGCATGATTATCTTATTACTTTATTATTTCAGTAGTCTGGAGTTAGTTGGGGATATGTCCCATCAACTCCATAGTTTTTAGATAGTGTAGAGGCTTTTGGACTAGCATGTTCAGACAGTTATTTCAGTTTTGGTATGGTGATACCATATTTTTCAGATATTATGTTTTATTTGATATTTGAACCTTATGTCCTTTCAGTTTTTTATTCTGCATTTATACAGTATGTTATGCAGTGCTCAGTACAGATATCAGTTATGGGTTAGTTTAAGATCCTTCGGGGTCATGAACACCGTGAAGCATTTCGGGTACTATATTTGGGGCATTACAAACTTGGTATCAGAGCCTAAGGTTCAATAGTGTCCTAGGAAGTCTGAAAGCCGCATCTAGTAGAGTCTTGTGCATGGGTGTATTTCACTCCACATTTATGTACAAGAGTCTATAAGATGTTTTAGCAACAGTTTCTCCTCTTTTAGTTTTCATGTTATGCCTGTGAGCATGAGCTCAAATTTAACCCTCGGTCTAATCCATTTCTCCCTTCTATTTATAGAATATGCCTCCCAAAAGAAGAAATCAACCTGTCCAAGTAGATCCCTTGGACGAACATGTTTCTCATGTAGAGTTCATAGTTGCATTCACTACTCTTGCTAATTTAGTTGGTTCCTAGAATGAATGACCAGTTGTCATTCCGGCCAACCCATTGGCCAATTCAGCTGCAGCCAGGATTCGATACTTCACCTGAATAAATCATCCATCCTTTTTCGGGTCTAATTTAGATGAGGACCTCAGGAATTTCTTAATCATGTTCAGAAGGTTACCGATATCATGGGTGTGTCAGCTGTTGAGAGTGCTAAGCTAGTTGCATACCAGTTGTAGGATGTGGCTCACACATGGTTCAAATAATGGAAAGAAAAGAGGGATATAGATGTAGGACCCATAGAATGGGAGGAGTTGACCACTACTTTTCTTGATAGATTCTTTATCCTAGTGATGAGAGAAGCTAAGGTGTTAGAGTTTATCAACCTAAGGTTACTCAACTAGCTAGATATGCTCTTCATGTGGTGGTAGATACCAGGGCTAAGATGAGTAAGTTTGTTTCTGGGGTGAATGATAGTGTGGTCAATGAGTGCAGATCCACAATGATGATTAGTGAGATAGACATATCTAGTCTTATGATCCATGCTCAATAGATAGAAGAGTAGAATATTAAGATGACAGAGAAGTAGAACAAGAGGGCAAGGACAGGTAGTTTTAACTTTGCTCAGCCTAAGTCAGAGGGTGGTAACCGTTCTCAGTTCCACCTAAAGTTATATGTTATCTCATTCCTCAGCAAGTGCTCCAGTTCCTAAGTTCAGGGATGGTAACAAAGATAGGGCGCTAGGCTCTAAGTTTCAAGGCAGTGTTAGCAGTGCCCGAACCAATCCTCTTTGCCAGACTTGTGGTAAAAACCATAAGGGTATTTGTAGAACTAGCAGTGATATGTGTTTTGGATGTGACAAGCTCGACCACAGAGTTAGAGATTATCCCCAGTCAGGATTTTGGGTCAGCAGAACCGTTCCTTAGTTCATTCTGGTCACCCAAATCAGTAGGGTGCCACTTCTAGCACAACTAGTGGGCAACGCCCAAATAGACTCTACACTCTTCAGTACTGACAGGATCAGGAATATTCTCTTGATGTGGTTACTCGAATGTTAAAGATCTTTCACTTGCATTTTTATGCTTTTCTAGATCCAGGAGCTCCTTTGTCTTTTATTACTCCTTATATAGAAGTTGATTTTGGAGTCAGTCCCAAAATTCTAGTAGAGCCCTTCTCAGTATCTACCCCAGTGGGTAAAACTATCATAGACCGATGGGTTACAAAAACTGTCCGATTATGGTATCTCAGAAAGTCACTTTAACAGACTTAGTCGAACTAGAGATGACTAATTTCGACATCATTATCAGCATAGATTGGCTTCATTCCTTCTATGCCACAGTTGACTACAAAAATAGAGATGTCCAATTTGAGTTTTTGAATGAACCTATCCTAGAGTGGAGGGGTAGCACTGCAGCTTTCAGGGGTCAACTTATTTCCTACCACCGGGCAGGGAAAATAATATATAAGAAATGTGTCTATTTTCTTGTTCGAGTTAAGAACTCTAGTGCCAAAACTCCCTATCTCGGATCAGTCCTAGCAGTGAATGAATATTTTGATGTCTTTCCCAAAGATCTTCCTGAAATTCCTCCTGAAAAGGAAATAGACGTTGGCATTGATCTTCTTCCAGATACTCAGCCTATATCTATTTCTCCATAAGGAATGGACCCAGAAGAACTCAAAGAATTGAAAGAGAAGTTGAAGGATCTCCTAGATAAGGGATTCATTAGACCTAGTATGTCCTCGTGGGGCGCACCAGTCTTATTTGTGCGAAAGAAAAATTGTTCTCTCAGAATGTGTATAGACTACCGTCAACTCAATAAATTCATGATTAAGAACAAGTATCCACTTCCTAGAATTGATGACTTTATTGACAAATTTTAGGGTTCCAGTTACCTCTCCATGGTAGACCTTAGATCAGGTTATCATCTGCTCAGAGTCAGATAATGTGACATTCCAAAATTAGCTTTCTGAACTCGGTATGGTCACTTAAAATTCTTATTCATGTCCTTTGGCCTTACCAATGCCCCAGCAGCTTTCATGGACTTGATGAACCGTGTGTTCAAGCAGTACTTGGACATGTTCGTCAAAGTTTTCATAGATGATATTCTTGTTTATTCCCGTCGTGAGTGTGATCATGCAGACCATCTCAGAATGGTGTTGTAGACTATCAGAAATCATCATATGTTCGACAAATTCAGTAAGTATGAATTTTAGCTAAGGTCAGTAGCATTCCTTGGTCATATCGTTTCCAGTGATGGCATTAGAGTTGATCCTCAAAAGATCGAAGCAGTAAGAAATTGCCCTCGCCCTGTATCTCCATCAGATATCAGGAGTTTTTTTGGTTTGGATGTCTATTACAAACATTTTGTTAAGGGATTTTCCTCTATTGCATCCCCTATGTCCAAATTGACTCAGAATAAAGTCAAGTTTTAGTGGTCAGATCCTTGCGAGAAGAGTTTTCAAGAGTTGAAGACTTGACTCACCTCAACTCCAGTTTTAGCTCTTCCAGATGGTTCAGATGGGTTTGTGGTATACTATGATGCATCTAGAGTGGGTTTGGGTTGTGTCCTCATGCAGCATGGTAAGGTCATAGCCTATGCCTCCAGGCAACTTAAACACCATAAGAAGAATTATCCTACTCATGACCTTGAGTTAGCAGCCGTAGTATTTGCCATAAATATTTAGAGGCATTACTTGTATGGTGTTCATGTAGACGTGTTCACAGATCATAAGAGCCTCTAGTATGTCTTTTCTCAGAAATATCTTAACCTCCGTCAGAGAAGGTGGTTAGAGTTCTTGAAAGATTATGACATGAGTGTCCTTTATCATCCAGACAAGGCTAATGTAGTGGCCGACGCTCTCAGTAAACTGTCTATTAGCAGTGTTTCTCATGTTAAAGGCAGTAAGAAAAAGCTATTTCAGGAAGTCCATCAACTTACTAGACTAGGTATCCGCCTATTCAATTTAGCAGAAGGTATTATATGGTTTCAGAGTAGTTCTAAACCATCTCTAGTATATGAGGTGAAAGAAAAGCAAGATAGAGATCTCAGTTCTGTTAAGTTGAAGGAGTCAGTCAGAGATCAGAAAGTGAAGGTTATCTCTCAAGGGGGAGATGGTGTTTTACGTTGTCAGGCTCATCTGTATGTTCTAGGAATAGATGACTTGAGGCAATGAATTCTTTCATAAGTACATGGTACGCACTACTCGATTCATCCAGGGGCCATTAAGATATACCGTGATTTGCGGAAGATCTATTAGTGGAGTGGGATGAAGAGAGACGTTGCAGAGTTCATGGATAAATTTTCTATATGTCAGTAGGTTAAGATAGAGCATCAGAAGCCTAGTAGGTCCATGCAGGAGTTCAGTATTCCTACTTGGAAGTGGAAAGAAGTGAATATGAACTTTCTGACAAATTTGCCTCGTACTCTTTATCATCATGATTCAGTTTGTGTCATTGTAGATAGGATGACCAAATTATCTCATTTACTTCTAGTCCATACCTCTTATTCAGCCAAGGATTGCACCAAACTCTATGTTAGTCATATTGCATGATGTTCTATTATCTATTGTCTTAGATAGAGGTACCCAGTTCACCTCTCACTTCTATAAATCATTCTAAAAGGGTCTTGGTACCCAAGTTCATCTAAGTACAGCCTTTCATCCTCAGACAGATGGTCAAGCAGAAAGGACCATTCAGACTCTAGAAGATATGATACTAGCGTGTGCAATTGATTTCAAGGGTAGTTGGGATAATCACTTGCCTTTGATTGATTTTGCATACAACAACAGCTATCATTCCAGCATTAGGATAGCTCCATTCGAAGCTCTCTATAGTAGGAGATACAGATCTTCAATCGGTTGGTTTGAAATTAGTGACGCCTCAGTTATAGGGCCTGACTTAGTATTCGATGCCTTAGCAAAAGTCCAGTTGATCAGATAAAGACTTTGGGTTGCTCAGAGCCAACAGAAGTCTTATGCATATATGTGCATTAAGGATCTCGAGTTTGAGATAAGTGATTATGTGTACTTGAAAATCTCTCCCATGAAGGGAGTGAAGCGGTTCGGTAAGAAGGAAAAGCTCAGTCCCCGATATGTCGGTCCCTTCAAAATTCTCAGTCCTTTTGGAAAGGTAGCTTATGAGATCGAATTGCCTTCAGATCTAGCCTTAGTTCATCCAGTTCTCCATTTCTCCTTGCTAAAGAAGTACATAGGTGACCCAACAGTTATAGTCCCAGTAGAGGGCTTAGACATTCAAAACAACCTTTCTTTCGAAGAGATCCCAGTCGAAATTCTTGACTACCTGACTCGCAGACTGAGGAACAAAGAAGTCCCTCTAGTCAAAGTTCTTTGGTAGAATCAGTCTATTGAGAGAGCTACTTGGGAAGCAGAAGCAGACATGCTAACCAAGTATCCTCACCTCTTCTCCGCAAACTCAGACTTAGCCTAAGGTAATAGCTTTACTTAAGCTTATTCAGTTGCATGTTTAGATTTTAGTTATACACTTGGTATCAAATACCTCTTCATATACAGTCATATGTTCATGTATCAAGTCAGTCATGTATTCATGCATCGGATAAGCATTCTCATCACGAGAAACTCAGCTTCTCAGTAATTTCAGTCATACATTTATAAAGACTATCTGTTACATATCCATGCATCAGACATGCATATTCAGTATGAGATTTCAATATATTAGAAGTTCCATTCATATAGACATGCTCAAATTTTCACATCCCTTAAGTAAGATCAGTCTATCAGCTTTCCCAATCTAGTCAGTCCCATTCGAGGACGGATGTTCCCAAGGGGGAGATATTGTAATACCCTAAACTTTCTTTAAGTAAAATCTGGTCTCCAGAAGAGTTAGTGATGACTTCCTATATTATTAATGTGTAAAATTGAATTAGCTTTCCAACGATACCAATTTTGTCCAAATCCGGTATCGGAGTAAAAAGTTATGGATGTTTTACAGAGAAATGTCGGAACTGCCCAGAAGCGACGGTCAGGCCGATGGACCGTCGAGCTAGCAACGGACCATCTCCCAAGCTATTTCAACTAAGGAAATGAACCCGACTTATGTTCAAGTGTGATGGCCAGGACCAATGGACCGTTGCCAAAACTATCGCAGACGAGGTAGAAAGTTTATGTTTTGGCCAAGTACGACTGTCAGGACTGACGGACCATCGAGCCAACGACGGACCGTCGCCACTTCCGATCAGAGTTTTAATCCATTTTTAAAAGGGTATTTGGGTCTTTTTTCACCCATTTTAACCCCTAATTATACCAGACCAGAGCTCATAACTTCATTATTTATCTATAATACCAAATTAGGGTTTCTCTCAAAGATCGATCCCTAAGAACAAAAAAAACTAGGTGTTTAATTCCAAGTCAAGACTTCAAGATTTCCTCCACCAGTCTTTAAGAAATCATCCACCCAGGTATGTCAGGTGTTGATTCATGGGTCCCTTTCACCCATGAAGCTCAAGAATCTCTTTTAAAAATCCAAGATTTCTGTATTTATGAATGTTCATGATTTAGTTGAATTTAAATTCATGTCCATGTTTTTGTGGTATTTTGATTCATGTTTTAAATTACCTGTTCCAATGATTGATCCTAGTATGTGATGATTTGCATGATATTCATGATAAACCCTTCAAATTGTAAATTTGTTTATGCAACCATGATAATTAGATGCATTGATGATGGTATAACCAAAGTATGCTCCCCATTTGTTTCATTAAATGCCTATGTGAAGGAAAAAGTGTCATTATAGTATGATAGTATTAAATCCCCATATATGTACAAGTTAATGCATGTCAAGTGTTTGATGAAATATCTTAGTCAATGAATTATGGATATATATGTATAGCCATTGTTGTGTTTTTCGAACTTGTTCCATGAATTACCTTAATGCTATTGAGCCATGGGGTTATTTAATACCCGACAATTTAGTTGTGTGCTTAGAGCCAGTGTCAGTATCATGGTAATCTCAATCACGCCATAATTAGTAGTATTCTCAGTCAGTTTCAGAACTCAGTAGAATTCAGTCAGTCACATAACTCAAGAAAACTCAGTAATCTCATAAACTCAGTCAGTTAACAAAATTCAGTAACATTCCATTATTCCATGGAACACAATAAGCTCAGTCCAGTTCATCTCAGTATAATCAGTTCAGTGTCTATTCAGTTCGGAGTTGGATTCAACACCGAGCAAACCCAAGGACGAGGGCACACACTGACAGTAGAGGGTGTGACCCTTAGAATAAATCCTTATGTTCCAAAACTATGTAGCCAACATAGGTTGAGACATCAACATTGTCAGACGAGGGTTCCACCATTCTTCTTTAGGGACACTGCTAGATGAGGGTCACTCCAAGCTTATTTTTATCAGTGGTGCGGTATTGACACCCTTCCAATTAGGGTTAGATATTGGACCCCAACTCAGCTTTAATAGCTTATTAGGGGCATGTCGGTTAGATGACTATCTCCCATAGTCTCAGTCTCAGACTCAGTAAAAGAACTCTAATAGTTCTTCAAATTCAGGACTGGCATATACAGTCACCTAGTTCAGTACGAAACTCAGCTAGTTCCATTAAAAATAGGATTGCCAGGCACAGTCATTTAGATAATAGTATATCAGTTATACGAAACTTATGTTATCAGTATTCAGATTCAGTGATGTCATGATCTCAGTTACAGTTCACGTATCCATGCAAGTATTCTCATATTCATGTTATTCAGTAAGTTAGTATTGTTCATGCATATAAAACCGTTGCATTCAGCCTACCTCACTTGCATACCACTACATTCAATCATACTGATGCATTTATGCTATGGTCTTTTATACCATAGGTTCAGAAGCTTGAGCTCCAAAGCATCCTTAGTAGATCAGACGTTCAGCAGCAAGACTAGTAGTGAGTCCTCATCATTCGAGAATAGCATAATTATTTTATTACTTTATTATTTCAGTAGTTCAAAGTTAGTTGGGGACATGTCTCATCAATTCAACAGTATTTAGATAGTTTAGAGGCTTTCAAACTAGCATGTTCAGACAGTTATTTCAGTTTTGGTATGGTGATACCATATTTTTCAGATATTATGTTTTATCAGATATTTGAACCTTATGGCCTTTTTACTCTTTTATTCCGCATTTATACAGTATGTTATGCAGTGCTCAGTACAAATATCAGTCATGGGTTAGCTTGTGGTCCTTCGGGGTCATGAGCATCGTGTAGCATTTTGGGTACAAGATTCGAGGTGTTACAGGTAGTTGCACTTATATACCTTAAGCTATCTTGAAGCATATACAATGACATGACCTTAATTCAATAAAACACAACCAAGACAAACACCAAAAGCATCATAAAACATGAAAGTTGAAGTAAGAAAATCATTAATCTTTTAAAAGCTCGACTCACACTCCCTAAACCATCAGAAAGGAACCTCCTCCCGAGTCAATCTGGTCATAGGGCTAAAATAGTAGTAAATCCCTCAATGAAGCATCTGAAATAACCGACCAAACCAATGAAGTTACGAACCTCGGTCGGAGATGTAGGTCTAGCCCAATAACAAATCGCATCAATCTTGGCTGGGTCTACTATAATACCATCCTTAAACACAACATGGTCGAGGAATGTCACTTACTCAAGCTAAAACTCATACTTGGAGAACTTGGTAAAAAGCAAATGATCTCTTAAAGTTTGGAGAATGATCCTCAACTATTTTTCATACTCCTCGTTATTCCTCGAATACACAAGGATATCTTCAATGAATACAATCATGAAAGAATACAAATAAGGCTTGAATACTCAGTTCATAAAATCCATGAATGTGGCTGGGGCAGTAGTCAACGCAAAAGACATAACTAAGAAATCATAATGACCATAATAGGTCTTAAAAGCTATTGTCGACACATCCTCAATCTGAATACTCAACTAATGTTAACCAGACCTTAAATCAACCTTAGAAAATACTGCTACACCCTAAAGTTAGTCAAACAAATCATCAATGCGAGGCATAGGATAATGGTTCTTCATCATCACCTTATTAAGCTACCTATAATCAATGGACATACGCATAGAACCATCATTTTTCTATAAAAACAAAATTGGATCTCCCCACAGAGACACACTCAGTCAAATAAAACCCTTACCATGAAGGTCCTGAAGCAGAGAATTCAGCTTCTTAATCTCGACAAGAACCATATAATAAGGTACCATAGAAATAGGTTAGGTGTCAGGATCAATGCTGATAGCAAACTTAATCTCACAGACAAGGGAGATTGAAGAAGACAAAGTAGAAGATCTACTTGTGTCAAATACATTTCCATCACTAAGTGAAGATGAAGCATATAGGGAGAAGTCTATAGCTAAGGATTGTACGAAAAAATAGGAGAATATTGAACATAAGCAAAGTATAAAAGAATGACTTAACAATGTATTTGGCAAGACTTCAGAAACAAAAATAAAATCAATAGATGGTCTAGAAGAAAAAGTATCTACTAATGGTTGTAAAGTACAACCTCAAGAAAAGCAAGCAGCTTAATACACAAGTGAGAAGAAGTAAGAATCACAAGAACTGGCATTGGTGAGTCAAGTTGATAATAATGAAGAAGTCATGGATGGAGTATTACCATTGGCAGTACAGGCTGCTCATCAGATGGAATTTTCAAACAAGAATAAACATAATCTAGATGATGATGATCTAGAAAAAAATATTAACAAGATTGCATTGGAAGGATATTTGTCACCTAAGCAAATAGATACAATAAAAGCATCACAAGAAAAGATAGAATATAGGTGTTTCTATAATGCAGACAATGAGTCAATCAAAACATAAATTAGGATGACTGCTTTGATATGGAATATAGATCGGTGAACACTCAAAAAGCATTCATCAGATTAATAACTTTACAAAGAAGACATTATTTTTATTTTATAGGTATTATGGAGCCTTTTCAAGATAGTTAGAATATAGAGAAATACAGGGTAAGATTAGGGATGCAACATGCAGTGGCAAACTCATCAGGCAAAATATAGGTATTTTATGATAATATTTTAAATTACACATTCATAAGGGATGAAGATCAATAAATAACTTTAAGGTTACATAATCAAGAAGCAGGAATGACAGTGATTGTGACTTTAGTATATGCTAAGTGTACTCAACAAGAAAAATTGGTTCTATGGGAGTTCTTACGGGATATAGCTCAATCTATATATGATCCATGGATTGTAGGAGGTTATTTCAGTGTGATCACTAGTGATAAAGAGAAGTTAGAAGGTTTACCCATTTCTGTTGTAGATACTGTTGATTTTAACCATAGTATGAATTTGTGTAACTTAAAGGATCCTGGTTTTAAAGAAAGTAAGTATACATGGTGGAATAGGAGAGTTGATGATGATGATTGCATATTTAAAAGGTTGGATAGAGTGTTGTAAAGTGAAAAAATGCAAAATCTATTTCCAATATTGGAAGTAGAACATTTAGAAAGGAGTGGGTTAGATCATGCACCATTGATGTTGTATTTCAGTACCTCTAATGAGAAAATCTTCAAATCTTTTAGATTTTTTAATTTCTGGTTAAAGGAAGAATTATTTATAGAGATTGTAAAGTAAAATTAGATAACTGAAGTGCAAGGAAACCCTTTCATTGGGTTTCATCAGAAGCTGAAGAAGACTAAATATGCACTGACTCAATGGAGTAAAGAAAAATTTGGTAATAATTTTCAAGAGATTGAAACTTTGGAGGATATCGTTAAAGTGATGGAGGTACAATTTGAGCAGGATCCATCTGGGACTAATAGATCAAAATTGTTCAAGGCTTGGGCTGATTTAACTATACAGCTTTGAAGAAAAGAGGAATTTTGGAAGCAGAAAGCTGGATTCTAATGGTTTAAAGATGGGGAAAGAAATACTAAATTCTTTCATGGGGAAAAAAATACTAAATTCTTTCATACTATTGTCAGAGGAAGAAGAAGTAGATTAAAGGTGAAAAAAATTCAAAATGATGAGGGGATTTCGCTAAATGACCTGAATGATATAGCAGAAGCTACAGTTAGATTCTTTCAAAATTAGTTCTCCAAAGATCAGGATTGTTAGGATTTTTTTTATTTTAGAGGAGCTTCCAATGATTGGTAATCATTAGCAGAATGTAGAATTGATTAGAGTTCCCATCATGAAGGAGGTTCAGGATGCAGTAATGGGATTAAACAGGAATAGTTCTGAGGGGCCAGATAGAATGGCAGAAGTATTTTATCAGTATGCATAGGACATCATCGTAGAGGATGTACATAACATGGTAGTGGCTTTTTTTTGGAATGAATTACCAAGATTTATTACTCATACTAATTTAGTGATGTTGCCTAAGAAGTTAGTATTCAATACTTTCTCTGATTTAAGGCCAATATCATTAAGTAATTTTATTAATAAGATCTTTTCCAGAATCATTTATGATAGAATCAAGATTCTCTTACCAGATATTATATCAGAAGAACAAGAAGGCTTTGTTCAAGGGAGAAGCATAGCGAAAAATATTCTGGTGGTACAAGAAATTATGTCAGAGATAAGGAAGAGAGGTAAACCCCCTAACATGATTATGAAATTAGATATGATGAAGGTATATGATAGGGTGGAGTGGATTTATATAACAAAAGTGATGAGAAAAATGGAATTTGGAGAAGTTATTATAGACTTGGTCTACAGATTAATGAGTAATAATTGGTACTCAATACTTCTAAATGGCCAGCCAAAAGGTATTTTTAGATTAACAAGGGATTTGAAGCAAGGAGATCCATTATCTCCTACATTATTTATACTGGTTGCTGAGGTGATGTCAAGGACTTTAAAATCTTTTTTGTTGAAGAAGGAATTTTAAATGTTTGGAATGCCTGGGTTCTAAGGATAAATCATCTTGCTTTTGCAGATGACATGATTATCTTATGTAAGGCAAATTTGAGTACATTAAAGACAGTATCAAAACCTTAGAAAGGTATGAAAAGGCATCTAGACAGAGAATTAAGAAGAAGAAAAGTGTAATTTACTTGCATAAAGGAGTATCTCAGGGAGTGGTAGTGATGGCAGAAGTAGCAACGGGTATTTTAAGGAAAGATTTTCCTTCTACTTACCTAGGTTGTCCTATTTTTCATATGAGGAAAAAAAAGAATACTATCAGTAGATGACGAATAGAATTAGTGGAAGATTACAAAGGTGGAAACGAAAATTATTATCCTATGGAGAAAGAGCCATTATTATCAAACATGTTTTAAAAAGTATACCAGTTCATTGTCTATTCATTATGAATCCCCTAATGAATGTTATTAATATAATTTAGAAGATGATCGCACAATATTTTTGGAGTAGTTATATAGGGGGTAAGGGTATACATTAGGCAAGATGGAACTCTATATGCTTTCCTGAGGAAGAAGGAGGTCTGGGATTTAGACTAGTGAAAGATATATTTATGGCTCTCATTTGTAAGTTGTGGTGGAATTTTAGGACTAAGAATTCTATCTGGAGTACTTTCATGCACAACAAATATTATAAAAAGGAGCATACAAATATGATTATGTGGAAAAAAGGGGCGGGATTGGAAGAAGATATTGCAGGCTAGAGATCTAATTGAACACCAAATCTTATGGAAAATAAGGAATGGTAATTCCAGTATTTAGTTAGATAATTGGACAACTTTGGGAGATCTATACACTATTAATGAGGAGAACAAAGAATGGGATGATAGTTGTCATCAAAATAGGGATCTGGTCAGAGGAGAAAACTGAAATATAGAGTTGATAAAGGAGATTTTTTCAAAAGAAATTGCTATGCATATTTTAGAAAAAATAAGGCCACCTAGAACTGCATATGAAGAAGAAAGACCCATATGGATGTTGGAATCCAATGAAAGGTTCTCAGTAAGATCAGCCTGGCATTACATTAGACAGAAGGCAGAGAGTAGTATAATATTCAAGGATATATGGATAAAGTGTGTGCCTTTCAAAATGGCTTTTTTTATGCAGAGGATTTGGAAAGGAAAAGTTCCAGTGGATGATTTTATAAGAAGATAGGGAGTGAAAGGACTTTCTATGTGCTGGTGTTGTATTAATCCTAATCAAGAAACTATATCCTATGTGTTTCTAAGATCACCTATTGCTAATAGGACTTGGTCTTACTTTTCTTCTTTTGTAGGTATAAACATTCAAGGATTGAATCTGAGAGAAACCATATTAACTTGGTGGAATTCAAAAGTTAGCCAGAGGTATAGACCTTACTACAAGGCCATTCCTAGTATGACTGAATAGGAATGTGGAAAAGGAAAAATTCTACAAAACATGAATGGAGACTATCACCGCACACAGAGTACAACACAACATAACAAGGAATTTGAGGATGTTGTTTAAAGTGAAAAAACTATACAAGGAGTTTCCATATACATGGTTGGGTATTTTGAGAGAATTTGAAAAACATAGGGCCAGACTGAAGGTTACTAAAGTTATATGGGAATTCCCTCAACAAGGTTGGTTAAAGTACAATAGAGATAGAGCATCAAGGGGTAATCCATGGATAAGTTCCTATGCATTTTATCTGAGGGATAAAAATGCTAAGGAAGCTAAGATAGATGATACCACTAACACAAAAACAGAAGCAAAAGCTATTCTACAGGCAGCAATTCATTACAAGTAGTTACAGCATAATAAGGTGATCATCCTAACAGACTCATTAATTATGCAGAAATTTTTAAATAAATATTAGGGTTGTCCATGGAATATTTCAGTTATAATAGAGCAGATAAGGGAATTTATGAAAAACAAAGTGGTACAGTACAAGCACATTCTTAAGAAAGGGAACAAGTTGGCAGATTATTTAGTAAAATATCAATAGAGAAAGGGAACTTCACATTCACAAACTTTCAGCTGCTAAAAGTTACAGGAAAGAAAACCCTTAACAGCAATAAATTACAAGTTCCATATTTAAGAATTTCACCACAGAGAAGGTAAAAGAATGACAAGGCTAAGCTTCCAAGTTCAAAATCAATATTTACAAGCCATGCAAGGCTATCAAAAAGAGGTAAAGCTAACTAGCCTATTCTACAGCAGACAACAAAATAGACTCGCACCAAAAGGGAAGGATCTTAGGGTCAGATTGGAGTTGATTAACTTGAGCTATGGGTTATCCTCTAAATACTCTTGGTTTCAAGAATCCCATTATCTTTATCCCAGTTATAGCTATAATTTTGAGCAGATTAGAGCATTGACAAAGAAAAAAAAGGCAAAAATAAGGTTGCAGCGAAGGACAGGAAGCTTACTCGTAGTTCATATCCAGAGTCAATTGACAAGATCCTTAATAGAAGCACAAAAAGTTGATTTTGGTCCCATCCATCGGAGAGCACAGCTATTGAGCAACGAATCATAGAAAAATCAACTGAAGAAATAAGTTAAGAAGAAAAAGGAAAGAAACAATAGAATATTACTTCTGCAGCTGATAAAAACAACCATAAGAAGCTTTTATGGCACCGATACAGTTGAAGGAAGAAGAATTAAAGGTTGAAATGAAGTGGAGGAGGCAGCATGTCTCAGATGGGGGAAACAAAAATGGAAAGTAACTTTAGGAAACCCTATACACAGGTATATATGTAATAGATTAGGGGATTGGGTTGGGCCAGGTTGTTTTTATTTTGTTTTAGTCTTTCTTTTCTTTTTTGGATGGGTTAGCCCATTTGGTGTAAAGACTAAGTTTTTGTTTTGTTTTAGATAATAAAATCTAAAAATTAAATGAAAAAAAAAAGTAATGTCAATTAACTGACATGTCGTAAGTGTTGTTTCTATAATATAGAAAAATTAGAACTCTCAAGTTCATTTTATATGTTAAGTTATTTTACTTCGAAATAAAAATTCATTTTTAATCTTATTTTACAATGAATCAGTCATGAATTATCAAAAAGAAAATTAGATTTAAATTTTTCGATAGATTAACAATGATATTTATGAGTAAATTTAATTTTTCTATTGTATTGATCATGTGGAAAATACTTAGTAATGAATTATCAAACAACTATTTGTTTTTATAAAATAATGAAAAGGGTTTAAAATGTCCTTCATCTATTGAAAATGGAACAAAAATACCCTTCATCCAAATTCTGGCTCTATGAGTCTTTCACATCCACCTTTGGATTCTAAAATGCTCTTCACGTCCACCTTTAGTCTCCATAATCCTGTTCACATCCACCTTTAGACTCTAAAATGTCGTTTAATTAACAGCCTTAATATTAAATAATAATAAAAAAGTTTCATTAATGATGTGGCATCACCATCCTGATTGGTTCTCATTTAATTAATTAAAAAAAATTAAAATTCGTAACTCATAACACTCGACCCGCCCATTCTTTAAACTTAACCCACACCCAATTTATTTTCTATTGCCAATCCATTATTTACCGAACAATTCTCTCAAGTCCCAAATTTCACCCTTCCAGACTTTACTATCAATGTTGGATCCTAATGTATTAAGTTGATTTTGTGATGATCAATACTATTATTAAAGGATTAAACATTGAACAATTAGATGAGTTTGAAATATATATCTAAATTTGAGATGAAGTCAAGTGACTGCTCTGAGAAAATATTGATTCACAATTCACATAGAGATTACCTATTCGAGAATCTAGTTTCATATTAACTAGTTGAATACAATCAATGTAATTGCGACCATAATAGTTATTACTAAGAAGCCCCTTATTTGATTTTTACGTGGATTGTGGAGGTCGATAATATGGGTAGAAGACTAATAGTAAATAGTTTTGCGTTCTGTATTTGTATTAGTATTATTTTTTATACAAGCAACAACATAACTAGTTTAATACCAAATAGATATCTACAAATAACCAGTATTATTTTTGGTACAAGCAATAACATAATCAATTTAGATATGTAAAAATATGGTGCAATCCTAACAAAGAACATCATACACATATATTTACTTGTAAAGAAAAAAAAGATGCATACTTTGGCATGATTGCACAACAAAAGGTACTTAAACATTAGTATATTAGTATTGATCGTCACAAAACCAACTTAATACATTAGGATCCAATATTGATAGGAAAATTTGGAAGGGTGGAATTTGAGACTTGGGAGAATTGTCGGGTAAAGAATGGATCGACAATAGAAATTAAAATGGGGTGTGTGTTAAGATTAAATAATGGGGCGGGTCGAGTGTTGTGGGTAATGATTTTTTAAAATTTTAATTAATTAAATGACAATCAATGGGAAGGTGTCACAACATTAGTGAAATATTTTTCAGTATTAAATATTAGGATTGTTAAATACAGGGCATTTTAGAGCCTAAAGGTGGATGTAAAGGATATTTTAGAGCCCAAAGGTGGATGTAAAGGATATTTTAGAGACCAAAGTTGGATATGAGGGGCATTATAGAACTAAAAGATGGATGGCGGGCAATTTTTTAACATTTTCAATAGATGAAGGGTATTTTAGCCCCTTCTCCGATAAAATAATCATCATTGTACTTTAACTCATGACCCGTATGCAAGTTAGTAAGGCCTATCAAAAAAACTTTTAAGGAATGACAAAGGTGGGGGGAAGGAAGAGTGTGGAAGGGAAGTGACAACAAGAGTGGCCTTAGGGGTGAATGTGGTAGTCCTTTTATCAAGTTATAACGAGATTTTGAAATAAAATTTGTTGGTTTATTAAATCTTTTTTTACATAAATTATGTAAAAAATAATATTAAGATTAAGAACTTTAAAATTAATTATGTGCTATTAATATTTATTTCATTTAAAAAAATATAACATTTGTTTTAGTGTCAGTTGTTATTTTTTAATAATTAATTTCTTACATATAATCTTATTGATTAACATGAAATACACGTTCATCGCACTATAACATGTGTATCGCACTATAACAAATATATGTATATATATATATATTTGCTTCGCACTATAACAAATGAAGCCCCCTTACAAAGTAATTACAAAAATTTCAACTAATTATGTATCTTCTTTGGATGTACAAGGAGATAATTATGTATCTCGAAAGACCCAAAATCAAAAAGAATATATCTAAAGCTAATTATGTATCTTTACAAAGAAAAAATTGTATCTTTGTTCGATATATTAATATTTTGAAAGTCCCAAAATTGAGAAAAAATGTATCGAAAGCTAATTATGTATCTTTACAAAGGAAAAATGTAACTTCATTGGATGTATGATTGGCTAATTATGTATCTCGACAGATCCAAAATTAAAATTTTTAGTAATTATGTAAAATTGAGCTTTTCTATAATTAAACTTTAAACTGTCGGGATTTATGTTGTTTTTCTAAATAGCCCACATTTCAGCTTTTGGATAAAAAGTATCTTTTTGGTCATTTAGTTTTCATTCTATATTTGTAATGCCCCGAGTCTGTACCCCGGATGCTACACGGTGCTCATAATCTCAAAGGACCACAAGCTAACTCAAGACTGGTACCTGCTGCAATAACTGAATAATAATACAATATAATGCAAAATAATGGGCTGAAATGCCATAAGGTTCAAAATTGTAATACTGATGAAAAAAAATGATAAAGTCTGATAAAACATCAGAATCTGAAATACTGAATATTGTCTAAACATCTAGTCTGAAAAAAAACTCTAACTGAACCATCTGGATAAGGAGGGATGAGACATGTCCCCAACTAACTCCAACTACTGAAATAAACTAAGTACTGAAATAGTAAAATAATAAAACATCCTCTAATGATGAAAACTCACTAATAGTCTATCCACTGAACATCTGAACTGCTAAGGGTGCTCTGAAACTCGTACATCCGAACCTAAGGTATAAAACACCATAGTGCAAAAGAAAAGTATGTGTCAGTGCGTGTGAATATACTGGTATGCAGAGTGAGGTAAGGCTGAATGCAAGGATTCATATGCATGAACTAAACTGACGGAATAACATGAACATAACTATGTGAGAATGCATGTATGAATACATAACTGTACCTGAAGTCATAAGGATTTTTAATATTGAGTTTACTGGTAACATGGATTACTGATAATTGATATAATTGATAATTGAAATATTGTTTACTGAGTGACTGTGTCTAATAGTCTTGTTTCTGATGAAACTAGCTGAGTGACTGTATCTGACAGTCCTGAAATCTATAGAACTATCTGAGTTCTTTACTAAAGACTATGACTGACACTGTGGGAGGTAGTCATCTAACCGACATGCCTCAAATAAGATATTATAACTGAGTTGGGGTCCAATCTATAACCCCAATTGGAAGGGTGTCAATACCACGCCACTGGTTAAGACAAGTGCTGACTGATCCACATTTGTCAGGTACTCTATTGAGAATAGTAGGACCCTCATCTGACAGGTTAAGACACCTCATCAACCCTCATCTGACAGGTTTTTTATGTCTCAACCTATGCTGGCTACGTAGTTCTGGAATGCAAAGACTACTTCTAAGAATCACATCCTCTGCTGGCAGGTGAGTTCCTATCCTTGGGTTCACTCAGTGTTGAATCCTACTCCCAACTGAATAGACACTGAACTAATTATACTGGACTGAACTGGATTGAGTTCACTGAATTCTGTTGACTGGCGGAATATTACTGAATTTTGTTAACTGACTGAGTTACTAAGGACTGAACTGAATACTACTGAGTTTTTCCTGAGTGTTGAGTCTGACTGAATTCTACTGGTCGTGGCTTGACTGAGATTATCTTGAAAATTGGCATTGGCTCTAGGCACACATCTAAATTGTCGGGTATTAAATACCCCCAGGACTCAATAGCATGAAAATACATGAGACATAAAACTACTTGAACACATGACCATAGTCAATAATTCATAATACTATCATTGAGGGATTTCATGAAGCATTCACAAGTCATAAGGTTACACATGAATGGGAATACATGCTAACGTAATATAATTTCATAAATCCATATTTATGAGCATTCCACCAAATCATTACAAGACATAGATTTATCATGGGAGTCATTTGAGGATGTGGATACATCATGAATTCATCATTTATATCACAAATAGGTCATAACACACAATTCTTATTCACTTAGGCATTTTTACAAACACATGGAAGGCATAATCTTTTCTAGGGCATGAATCAACAACTAATACATCATGGCTATATCAAGAACTTCACATTTAAGGATTTTAATCCACAGACTAACATGAAGTCATGAGAATTTAATAAAGATTCAATCTTGGAAATCATATCACAACGTAAACATGTGTACAATCAAACCCACAACATGAAATTCAAAATTCATACTTTGAAAAGGGTTTCTTGAGCTCCAAGGGTGGAAGGGACCCTCGGATGAACACTTTACATACCTTGGTTGACAATTAATTAAAGATTGATGGAAGAAAGCTTGAGTTCTTGAATTGAGATTAATCACCTAGGGTTTATTGTTCTTGAGCACTTGTGAAGTAATGAATGTATTTAGCCAAAAGAGGGTAAATTTCATGTTATGAGAAATGAAGGTTGGGGGAAAATGACCTAATTACCCTTAAGGATGCGGTCATTTGATGACTGAAACTGGGCACTAGCGCGTTTGGTGACGTCGCACATCGATGGTATCGATGTGATACTCGATGCATCATACCATGATCGCGTCGTGTCTCAGGATTTTTGACTGGCAGTCTGGAAATAATATTAGCCAATGCGATAGGCAACACGGCATGCCAAGATCGCGTTGGTCCACTATTTTGGACTTCCAAACATGGTCTAAACGAGGTCTGAAAAATCTGAAACTTGTCTGGGAATATCTATTTACCTTCCTGATCATGAATTAATAAAAATATAGACCATTAAAGGACATTAAGGTCGCAAAATAAGAATGCCAACTTTCGAAGGCTAAAAATAAACCAAGTCTGGAAACTTAGCTAGAAATTTTCTAAGTCTGGGACCCCTTGGCAAGCTTAAAGGACTGAATTAAGCTTAGAAATTTTGCGGTGTCTTAAAATATCTTCCCTTTGGGAATATTCGTCCTCGATAGAGACTGACTGAGATGGGAGAAATGATAAGCTGAAGTACATACTGAACATGAACAACTAAAACATGTTTACATGACTGACATTACTGATTTACTGAGATTCATACTGAGCATGCATATCTGATGCATGATTTCGCTACTGAGCTAATACATGAATGTAAGACTGGGAAAACTAATAATCTGATCATGCATATCTGATGCAGGAATACATGACTGAACTGATTCATGATCATCCGACTGAACATGCAATGGTAAAGGATGCCAAGTTTGAAATGGAAAACTGAGCATGAAACTGAATACCAAGTTTGTAACTGAAATTTGAACATGAAATGGAATAAGCTTAAGGAAAGCTATTACCTTAGTTTGAGTCTGAGTTTGCGGAGAAGAGGTGAGGTTACTTGGTCTGCATGTCTGCTACTGCTTCCCAAGTAGCTCCCTTAACGGACTGATTCCGCCAAAGAACTTTGACTAGAGGAACTTCTTTGTTCCTCAGTTTACGAATTTGACAGTCAAGGATTTTGACTAGAATTTCCTCATAAGGGAGACTGTTCTAAATGTCTATACCCTCAATAGGGACTATAACTGTTGGGTCACCTATGCACTTCCTAAGCAAGGAGACAAGAAATACTGGATGGACTGAAGCAAGATCTAAAGGCAACTCAAGCTCATAAGCTACTTTGCTGAAGTGATTGAGAATTTTGAAGGGACCGACATATCGGAGACTGAGTTTTCCCTTCTTTCCGAACCTCTTCACTTACTTCATGGGAGAGATTTTTAGGTACACATAATCACCAGTCTTAAACTTGAGATCCTTTATGTGCATATCTGCATATGATTTCTGTCGGCTCTGAGCTATCTTGATCCTCTCTCTGAACAAACTGAACTTTCTCTAAGGTATCGTAGACCATGTCAGGCCCTACTACTATGGCCTCACCAACTTTGAACCAATCAATTAGAGATCCGTATCTCCTACAGTAGAGAACTTTGAATGGGGCCATTTGAATACTGGAATGATAACTGTTGTTTTATGCAAACTCAATCAAAGGTAAGTGGTCATCCCAATTACCCCTAAAGTCAATTTCACCTACTCGCAGCATATTTTCTAAAGTCTGGATGGTTCTTTCTGCTTGACCATTGGTCTGAGGATGAAAGGTTGTACTGAAGTGAACTCGGGTACCAAGACCCTTTTGGAATGCTTTCCAGAAATGAGAGGTGAACTGGGTACCTCTATCTGAGATAGTAGATAATGGAACACCGTACAATTTAACTCTCTGATGTAGAGTTTGGCATAATCCTCGATCGAATAAGAGGTATGGACTGGAAGTAAATGAGTTGATTTGTTCATTCTGTCTATAATGACCCAAACTCAATCATACTGACGATGAGTACGAGGCAAACCTATCACAAAGTCTATGTTCATTTCTTCCCACTTTGAAGTAGGAATACTAAACTCCTGCTTGGACCCACTTAGCTTCTGATGCTCAATCTTAACTTATTGACATATTAAGTACTTAGCCATAAACTCTTCAATATCTCTCTTCATCCCACTCCACAAATAGATCTCCTACAAGTCACGGTGCATCTTAGTGGCCCCTGGATGAATAGAGTAATATGCACCATGCGCTTCTGCAATAATTCGCTGCCTTAAGTCATTAATACCGGGCAAATACAGACGACCTTGACAATGTAAAAAACCATCTCCCCTTTGGAAGAAAACCTCTACCTTATGATCTTTGACTGATTCTTTTAACTTGACTAAACTGGGATCTCTATCTTGCTTTTTCTTCACCTCAGAAACTAGAGATGATTTTGAACTGTTATAAACCCACACACTACCTTCTGCTGAATCGACTAAGCAGACACCTAGTTAGGATAACTGATGAAATTCCTGGGTTAACTTTTTCTTACTGTCCTCAACATAAGCAACACTACCCAGAGACAGTCTACTGAGAGCATCAGCCACTACATTGGCCTTGCTCGGATGATAAAGGACACTCATGTCATAATCTTTCAAGATCTTTAACCACCTTCTCTGACGAAGATTAAGATATTTCTGAGAGAATATATACTGGAGACATTTGTGATATGTGAACATATCTACATGCACCCCATGCAAGTAGTTCCTCCAAATCTTTAAGGCAAACACTACTGCTGCTAACTCAAGATCATGAGTCAAATAATTCTTTTCAGGGGGCTTAAGCTGTCTAGAGGCGTAGACTATGATCATACCATGATGCATAAGGACACAATCCAAACCTACCCTGGATGCATCACAGTACACGACATACCCATTTGGACCATCTGGAAAAGTTAAAATTAGAGCTGAGGTGAGTCAAGTCTTCAACTCCTGAAAATTCTTCTCGCAAGAATCTGACAACTGGAACTTGACTTTCTTATGAATCAATTTGGACATAGGGGATGCAATATACAAAAATCCCTAAACAAATTGTCTGTATTAGCTAGCCAAACCCAAAAAACTCCTGATATCTGGCGTAGTGATGGGTCTAGTCCAGTTTTTCACTACTTCGGTCTTTTGAGGATCAACTTTAATGTCATCATCAAAAATGATATGACCAAGGAATGCTACTGACCTCAGATAAAATTCGCACTTACTGAATTTGGAGAATAACTAATGATTTTTGAGAGTCTGCAATACTATTCTGAGATGGTCTGCATGATCACGTTCACTGCAGGAGTAAACAAGGATATCATCTATGAAGACTATAATGAACATGTCCAATACTGCTTGAAAACATGGTTTATCAAGTCCATGAAAGCTACTGGGGCTTTGGTAATACCAAATGACATGACTAATAATTTAAAGTTACCATACCAAGTTCGAAAAGCCATTTTCGAAATGTCTCATTTTCTGACTCTGAGCTGATGATAGCCTGATCTGAGGTCTATCTTAGAGAAGTAACTGGCACTCTGAAGCTAGTCAAATAAGTTATCGATTCTAGGAAGTGGATACTTGTTCTTTACTATGACCTTATTTAGCTAAAGGTAGTCTATGCACATTCTGAGGGAACCGTCTTTCTTATGCACGAATAGAACTGGTGCACCCCATGGGGACATTCTAGGTTTGATGAATCCCCTATCTAGGAGATCTTTCAACTGCTCTTTTAATTCTCTGAGTTCTACTGGTGCCATTCTTTATGGAGGAATAGATATGGGCTGAGTATCTAGATGAAGATCGATGCCAAAGTCTATTTCTTTTCGGGAGGAATTCCGGGTAGATCTTCTGGAAACACATCTGAATAATCATTCACTATCGAAATAGACTCAATACTGGGAGTTTCGAAACTAGATTCCTTAACTCAAATAAGATGATAGACACATCCCTTAAATATTATTTTTCTCACCCTTAGGTAGGATATAAGTTGAACCCTGAAGGCTAAAGTAATACCCCTCCACTCTAGGATAGGTTCATTCAGAAATAGAAATTGGACAACTCTATTTTTGCAGTCGACTATGGCATAGCAAGAATGAAGCCAATTCACGCCGATAATGACATAAAAATCAGTCATCTCTAATTCGACTAAGTCTATTGAAGTGAGTTTCTGAGATACCATAACCGAATAATTTCTGTATACCCACCGGGCTATAATAGTTTTACCCAATGGGGTAGATACTGAGAAGGTTCTTCTAGAATTTTGGGACTGACTTCGAAATCAACTGTTGTATAAGGAGTAACAAAAGATAAAGAAGCTCTTGGATCTAGCAGCATAAATACGTATATGAAAGATCTGTAACATACTAATAACCACATCAGTAGAATTTTCCTGATCCTACCAAGACTGAAGAGCATAAATTCTATTTGGGCGTTGCCCACTGGTAGTGCTGGAAGTAGCACCCTGCTGATTCGAGCAATTGGACTGAGCTGAGGAATAGTTAGGCTGACCCTGAAAACCTGACTGGGGACAATCTATGACTTTGTGGCCTGGCTTTCCACATCCAAAACAAACATCACTACTAGCTCTACAGATACCCTGATGATGTTTTCCATAATTCTAACAAAGAGGATGAGTTCAAGCACTGCTAACACTGCCCTGAGACTTAGAGCCTAACGCCCTATCTTTGTTATCATTCCTAAACTCAAGAATTGGAGCACTGGCTGAGGAATAAGCTGGAACTGAGGACTTTGGGCAAAACTAAGAATGATTCCCATCCTCTGCATTAGGCTGACTGAAATTGAAGCTACCTATTCTAGCTCTCTTATTCTGCTTTTCTCTCTCCTTATTCTTCTATTTCTCTATCTGCTGAGCATGGATCATTAGCCTGGATAAGTCCATATCACTAATCAACATAGTAGTTCTACACTCTTTGACTATGCTATCATTCACTCTAGACAAAAACTTACTCATTCAGGATTTTGTATCTACTACCACTTGAGGAGCATTTCTAGCTAGTTGAGTAAACTTGAGAGAATATTGTTTCACTGTCATGTTGCCCTATCTTAGGTTGATAAATTCTAGTACCTTAGCTTCTCTCATCTCTAGTGGAAAGAATCTATCTATAAAAATAGTGGAAAACTCCTCCCAATTAACAGGCCCTACATCGATAGCCCTCTCTACTTTCCACTATTTAAACCAAGTATGAGCCACATCCTGCAACTGATGTGCATCTAGCTCAGCACTCTGGATAGAAGTCACTCCCATAATATTAGTAATCTTCTGTACCTGATCAATATACTCCTGAGGGTCCTCATCTATCTTAGGCTCGGAAAAAAAGAAGGATTCATTCGGGTGAAGTCTCGAATCCTAGCAGCGGCAGAATTGGCCATCGGGTTGTCCGGAATGGCAGTTGGACATTCATTCTGGGAAGTAACTAAAATAGAAAGAGTAGTGAATGCATCTTGGAATTATGCATGGGAGACATGTTCGCCTAATGGATTAGGTTGATCGGGCTGAGGGGCTAGCTGAACTCTCGTCCCTCTTCCCTGGGCCCTATTTGGAGGCATTTTTCTATAGATGAAAGAGAAAGAAGGATTAGACTGAGGGTTTAATTGGAGCTCATTCTCACTCGCACGACATGAATACTGAAAGAAGGTAAACTATTCCTAAAATATCTCATAGCCTTCTGCACATAAATATGACACGCTACACGCCCATGCATAACAATCTACTAGATGCGGCTATCAGACTTCCTAGGACTGTATGAACCTTAGGCTATGATACCAAGTTGGTAACGCCCCGAGTCTGTACCTCGGATGCTACATGGTGCTCATAAACCCAAAGGACCACAAGCTAACCCATGACTGGTACCTTCTGTAATAACTAAATAATAATACGATATAATGCAGAATAATGGGCTAAAATGCCATAAGGTTCAAAACTATAATACTGATGAAAATAAAATTATAAAGTCTGATAAAACATCAGAATCTGAAATACTGAATATTGTCTAAACATCTAGTCTGAAAAAAGACTCTAACTGAACCATCTGGATAAGGAGGGATGAGACATGTCCCCAACTAACTTCAACTACTGAAATAAACTAAGTACTGAAATAGTAAAATAATAAAACATCCTCGAATAATGAAAACTCACTGATAGTCTATTCACTAAACGTCTGAACTGCTAAGGGTGCTCTGAAAATCGTACGTCCAAACCTAAGGTATAAAACACCATAGTGCAAAAGAAAAGTATGTGTCAGTGCGTGTGAATATACTGGTACGCAGAGTGAGGTAAGGCTGAATGCAAGGATTCATATGCATGAACTAAACTGACTGAATAACATGAACATAACTATGTGAGAATACATGTATGAATACATATATGTATGAATACATAACTGTACATGAAGTCATAAGGATTTTGAATACTGAGTTTACTGATAACATGGATTACTGATAATTAATATAATTGATAATTGATATACTGTTTACTGAGTGACTGTGTCTGATAGTCCTGTTTCTGATTGGAACTAGCTGAGTTACGTACTGAGCTGAGTGAATGTATCTGACAGTCCTGAAATCTATAGAACTATCTGAGTTCTTTACTAAAGACTGAGACTAAGCCTGTGGGAGATAGTCATCTAACCGACATGCCCCAAATAAGATATTATAACTGAATTGGGGTCTAATATGTAACCCCAATTAGAAGGGTGTCAATACCGCGCCACTGGTAAGGACAAGCTATGAGTGACCCTCATCTGTTAGGTACTCTAATGAGAATGGTGGGAACCTCATCTGATAAGTTAAGCCACCTCATCAACCCTCATCTAAAAGGTTTTGATGTCTCAACCTACATCGGCTACATAGTTCTGGAATGCAAGAACTGCTTCTAAGAATTGCACCCTCTGCTGGCAGGTGAGTTCCCATCCTTGGGTTAACTCAGTGCTAAATCCTACTCCAAACTAAATCGACATTAAACTGAGTATACTCTACTGAACTAGACTGAGTTCACTAAATTTCGTTTACTGGTGGAATATTACTTAATTTTGTTAACTGACTGAGTTACTAAAGACTGAACTGAATACTACTGGGTTTTTCCTAAGTGCTGAGTCTGACTGAATTCTATTGGTCGTGGCTTGACAAAGATTATCTTAAAAACTGACATTGGCTCTAGGCACACAGCTAAATTGTCGGGTATTAAATACCCCCAAGACTTGATAGCATGAAAATACATGAGAATGACACTACTTGAACACATGACCATAGTCAACAATTCATAATACTATCATTGAGGGATTTCAAGAAGCATTCGCAAGTCATAAGCTTACACAAGAATGGGAATACATGCTAACGTAATATAATTTCACAAATCCATGCTTATGAGCATTCTACCAAATCATTACAAGACATAGCTTTATCATGGGAGTCATTTTGAACATCTGGGTACATCAGATTTCATCATTTAAATCACAAATAGGTCATAACACACAATTCTTATTCACTTAGGCATTTTTACAAACACATGGAAGGGATAACCTTTTCTAGGGCATGAATCAACAACTAATACATCATGGATATATCAAGCACTTTACATTTAAGGATTTCAATCCACATACTAACATGAATTCATGAGAATTTAATAAAGATTCAACCTTGTAAATCATATCACAACGTAAACATGTGTACAATCAAACCCATAATATGGAATCCAAAATTCATATTTTAAAAAGGGTTTCTTGAGCTCCAAGGGTGGAAGGTCCCTTGGATGAACACATTGCATACCTTGGTTGACAATTTCTTGAAGATTGATGAAAGAAAGATTGAGTTCTTGAATTGAAATTAATCACCTAGGGTTTCTTATTCTTAAGCACTTGTGAAATAATGACGCGGTCATTTAATGATTGAAACTGGGCACTAACGCGTTTGGCGATACGGTACGTCGATGTCATCAATGCAAAACTCGACGCGTCATGCCATGATCGCGCCGTGTCTCAGGACTTTTGACTGGAAATCTGGAAACAATATTAACCAACTCTATAGGCGACGCGGTGCGCCAAGATCGCATTGGTCCATTGTTTTAGACTTCCAAACATAGTCTAAACGAGGTCCAGAAAATCCAAAACTTGTCTGGGAACACCTTTTGACCTTCCTAATCATGAATTAACAAAAATAGACCATTAAAAGACATTAACGTTGCAAAATGAGATGGCCAACTTTCAAAGGCTAAAAATAAACTAAGTCTGGAAACTTAGTTAGAAATTTTCTAAGTTTGGGACCCCTTGACAAGCTTAAAGGACTGAATTAAGCTTAAAAATTTTGCGGGGTCTTACAATAGCCATCAACTTTAATTATCCCAAATCAAATCTAGTTCTTATTTGCTCAAACGCGTATACACCTAAGTTTTATGGTGTCATTTCAACTTTTCCACTTCCTTCATGTTTTCCCTTTTTCTCATTAGCTTATATCACCTTTCTTATACCACTAATTTTTTATCTACTCTCCTATCAACTTCAGATTTGTTTTTTCTTATCTGATTAAGAGGAATTTTTAAAAGATTTTTTCAAGAAAATGATACAGATTTTGATCCTTATGTTTCAACCACGATTTTCTGGTATCATGATAGAAATCTTAATGGGACAGACACCATATTGTGATGGAGTGCAAAATGGCACTCGTTCTTTTCCAATGACGCTATGCGATTATGCCGCATCGCGCCATAGGCCAAAATGGCACTCATCCTTTTTCCAGTAAGTCACCGTGATTGTGGCGCATCGCGCTGACGCCCAAAATCAGGATCCAGTTCTGAGTTAATTTTTCCAAAGGGCAACCTAGTCATTTCCCAAGCCCCCAAGTTCTGTAAATCATGAGAATTAACCTATTCTAAGTATTATATGCTCATTTTTCATCAAATTACTATCCAAGAAACCCTAGAACCTTAAAACTTAAACTTCAAGAAATCTAAATTCCACCATTCTTTTTCCAAGATAAGCAAAATTCAAGATTCCCAATTCAAGATCTTCAAGAATCAATCCTCAAGAGCACAAATAGGAACTCAATGTTCAAGCTTCTTCATCTATTCATCTACTATGGTATGTGGGGTTATGAACAAGGATATTTCTTTCATCCTTGTGCCCAAAATTAGTTTTAAAGTTGATTTTAACATGAAATTATATGAATTTTAGTCTTGGGCTTATACCCACTTATTACTATTAGAAGATTAAGAGATTTTATGAGATTTAGATGTTGAATTGCATGTTTACTTTCGTACTTTTATGTATATTGCAGAAATTTCCAGATTTAGAATTGGATTATCAATATTTTCATTATCAAACATGAACTTTATGATGATTTAACATGAATTTGATGCATGGGTGGTTAATCCCTAGTTGGACATCGATATTTCAAGAATGTCAATGTTTTAAGCATCCTATAATTAGTTAGTTTTCATATTTTTATAAAGATTTGATCTTTCGATCCTTAGTTAAGATATGGAATCCACTTTACAGTTTTATTATAATTTAGAGAAAACAGATTTGGCTTTGCTTATAGTTTGAAACAGATAGATGCATAATTGGTTTTCGTTATAAATCCTTATGCTAGTTTTAAAAATGAATTTCCAACAGAATGAGCATGCAAATTAAAGAGAGTAGCATTTAGCACTGAGTTGGGTATGTTTACATGCCCCAGAACTACGAGCCAACATAGGTACATATTATCAAATTATTCTCATTTCTATATGGATAATAGATATAGATGTGATCACTTAGATTAGGTTATACTCTTTGGCAAGAATTTGACACCTCTCCCCAAGGTGAGGTTTTCCCATATGAGAACTAGACGTTGGACTCCATGTTAGCTCAAATAGTTTATGTCAGTTAAAAGAACCTCCTTACAACCTAATAGAAAAAATTATAGAAAAGAATAACAGAACAGCTTTTAGAAACTAAGTGTAAAGGCTCGCAGTTTTAATCAGATATTGCTTTATATAAGACATTGGCTATGAGATTTTAGCTTACAGTTTACAGATATAAAAGTGAGTCCTTTCTACAGTTAGATAGTATGATTTTAGGACAGAATACAATTACAGCTTTTAGATCTAAGTGTTATGACTCACTGGATTTATACAATATGCTTTATTACTCATGATCATGATTCTCAGTTTTTAGTTATTCAAGCTATTGTGAGTCATCTACACTTAGCATGTATACTTTTTCAAATTTACACTAATATTGAGATATTATTTTACTTATGCATTCAACCTTATATACTCAGTACATTCCAGAAGTACTGATCTATATATACGTCTATGCGCTACATTGTCTCTTAATGTAGGTTCAGGTGCTTAGTTTCAGTAGGGTGAGTGATTTCGAGCATCTCCATCTATATCCCGATAGTTGGTGAGTCCTCATAGATCGGGGATCCAGTTATTCAGAATTTCTAGTTCATTATAGTAGTTGATTCAATATTTTTAGTCAGTTCGAGTTAGCTGGGGGCTTGTCCCAGTGGCTCTCTAGTTATTAGTAGTAGAGGCTTGTCAGACTGCTAGTTATGATTCAGATTTCTAGTGTTGATTGTTCAGACTTTTAAGTCTAATATTTTCAGATATCATATTCAGATAATTTCATCTTAACTCAGACAGAATTCTACATTTTAGCTTTGATTATATATCTATATTTCTTTATTATGAGCTTCAGATTTAGTAGAAGGCTTACAGGTTTAACTTGAGGTTACTCATAGTCTTGAGCACCATTTGACATCTCGGGACCCATTTTTTGGAGTGTTACAAACTTGGTATCAGAGCCTAAGGTTATAAAAGTCCTAAGGAGTCTGACAAACCACATTACGTAAAGTCTTGATCATGGGTGTGATGTGCGCTACATTTATAAGAACGAGGTAATGGGATATTTTAGAAAATTATCTCTTTCCTTCATGATCTATCGTGCTTATAGTGTCTCTATCTTCTTTTAACTCATGCTCTTACATGACAGTTGAAAATACCTCCTCATCGAGCTAGTGCATGCATAAATGATAACCTGCCACCCTAGCCCGATGATCCTCTGAATGAGAATGAATCTCATGCTGAATTTTGGGCTGCCTTTTAGGCATTATCCCAAGCTGTGACTGCTAATTGTAATAACCCGGAAAATTTTTCGTTAAAATTTTGTGCGTAAACATGTTGGGTTCTACCTTCTAGAATGAATTATAAATTTTTGTGCGGAATTTCTTGGATTGTGACCCACCATTGCGTAGAGTATCTAATAAGATTTCCAACGATATGTTGATCATCCAAAATGGACACCCGAGCAATGAGTTATGAACATTCCGATCGAACCATGAATAGTAGTGAACAGTAAAACGTGCAGGAAAAAAATACTGCAGCCATGCGAATTTTAGGGTCAACTTCAAACGATCATAACTCCTTGTACATAATGATCTGGGTGAGATACTATATATCAACGGAAAGATCTGAGAGTCCCCTTTCCAATGAAATTGGTTTCATCCAATTTGCTTGTCGGAGCAAAAAGTTATGGTCGATCTACTTCAGGCTATCAAAACAGTCCACCAAAGGACAGATTTGACTTTTTTTTAATTATTTTTAAGGGCATTTTGGTCCTTTACCTTTTCCCATTCTATATATATATATATATATGATATATGTATATGTGTGATGTGTATATATGTATACCCCTTGGATGAAGGACCATTATTTTCTTTTATTTCTTCCTTCTCTTTCTCTCTAAAATATTAAGAAGCCTAGGGTTCCAATTTTCCTTCCTCAAAAATTCAATTTCTACTTCAAGAAACCAAGAACAAGTTTAAGGAATCATTGAAGATCGTTGTTCCAGGTATGCAGGTGTTTATCTATGGGCTCCTTTCATCCATAGAGCCCACGAATCCTTTTTCAAAGGCTCAAGATACATGTGTGTATATATATATATGATTATACTTTCTAAATTTTCATTGTGTATGTGTGTAGTATTCACATGATGGTTGAGATATATGTGTGAGATGATTATGTGTGTTGGTTGAAGTATATGTGTGTAGTATTTGTGTGATAGTTGGTGGTTATGTTGTTGAAGTTGATGATATCCAAGAAGGGATCTTTGTATGTTTGTGGAAACTATGGTGGTGTGTGATGTATAAATATATGAAATGGGTCATTGAATACTTGTTATCTTGATGAATCCACCTATGCCTGAGAAGTGCATGTAAGGTGTTTGTGAAAATACCTAAGAGACTAGAGATTTTATTTTTATAACATAATAGGTCCAAAATTAATTGATTATGAATATATGATGATTTAAATTGTTAAGCCTTGATTTATACTATTATTCCATTATTTCCTTGTTATAACTTGATAATTGTTATTGGGAATTATATATCCCTACTATTGATTGATATGTTAAAAAATTTCTAAATGTGAGTTGGATTGTGAATTGAGAAATGTGGATGTTGAAGTTGAAGGATGATGGTGTTGTGGTGCATGAAATTGATCATTAAACCTATGCCCTAAATGGTGCATGTAAGGTGATTGCTAAAATGCCTATGTGAAGAAGAATTAAGTATTTGACATGTTTGTTATCCAAATTATGATTTCATGCCATATCCATATGCTTAACTTATGTCTACCATATGTTTGACAAAATATTTAAGAGAATAGGAAACTATGCATTGTGGTTCATTAGGTCTTAAAAGATAAATTCATACTTTGTTCCTATGGATAGTTGATTTTCTTGAATTTGTGGTGTGTAGTGGGTGTGTGATGGAATGCCATGATGAATTATTGAGGTAACTATGATGTTTGTGTGTAGTATTTGTTGTGGACCCAAAGCATGCTCCCCACGTGTTTGATTGGATGCTTATATGAAGAAATAAGGTCATTTGATTTGCTAAGTATGAAGTCCTCAAATATGTGTTGCGTATGATGGCCTATGGGCATGTTGTGTATGAGTTATCTATCTTGTGTTACTTTATGCTATTGTGTGTTGGGGGTACGTATGTCCGAAATAGTCTGCTGGTCTAGAGCCGAGTCAGTTTTACGGTAATCTCAATCGAGCGATGAACAATGAACTCCTGGTTAGTTTTAAAAACTTAGGGAAAACTCAGTAATCTCGGAAATCATTCTTTATCGAATACTCGGGCCATGATGCTCTGAAATCTTACATATCAATTCACTCCTTTACAGGCCTCTGTACATTTTGTGAGATAGTAAGCTTATCTTAAAAGTAAGTGGCATTTAGAAATACTCCGTCAGAGAACGGAATCAAGCGAACTCTGTCATATTGATAAAGTATCATAATGTGAGAACAGATTCAGTTCAGTTGAGTACAGTTAAGAATCAGTTAGGTGTCTTTCAGTTAGGAGTAGGATTCAGCACCATACGAGCTAAGGATGGGAACATTCCTGCGAGTAGAGGGTTTGATTACTGGTAGCAATCCTTATGCTCCAGAACTACGCCGCCAGCGTAGGTTGAGACATCTATCCTGCGAGTAGAGGGTTAGATGAGGTGGTTGTCCTGCGAGTAGAGGGTCCCACCGTTCTCGTTTGAGGTCCTGATAGTAAAGGGTCCTTTGCAGTTGTCTTTACTGGTGGCGCGGTATTGACACCCTTCTAGCTGGGGTATAGGTTGGATCCCACTTGTGGTAAGTGGGGCATGTAGTTTAAATGATCACTCCCACAGTTTCAATAACAGTCTCAGAAAAGAACTCAGTTAATGTACAGAAGTTGAGGCTGTCAGATACAGGCCTTCCAGTATTGCTATCATTATCATTTAGTAGAGAGACTTCCTGCGAGATGAGGATTGCTCTCGAACTTATTTACCCATTATCATTATCATTGAGTATAGAGACTTCCTGCTAGATGAGGGTTGATCTCAGATTCAGTTGTTCAGTGTTCCAGAGTTGGTGAATTTGAATATCAAATATCAGTAATATTAGTTATCTGATTTCTCAGTATGGATAAGTACAGATGTCATCTTTAGTAGCTTCAGATACTCAGTATCTTATTGTCAGTATTATTATTTTCAGGTGTCAGTGTTCAAAATGTAACATTCGTTGTCATGATGATTTCAGTTGTACTTTATGTATCCATATGTGTATTGTTGATCAGACATGTTTCAAAATTGGTAACTGTAGAGTTTCTATATATGTTTATTCCAGCGAATACATATTATTCAGATTGTTATGTTTATGCATAAGCCTTATATTTCACCTTACCCTATCCTTGCATACTCGGTACATTCTTTGTACTGACGCATTCGCGCTATGGTGTTTTCCCCACCATAGGTTCAGAAGAGCGAGATTCAGAGTATATTTAGCTATCAGATCTTGTAGCAGTGGGTGCAGCAGTGAGTTTTCATCATTCGGGGATATTCTATTTTAGTGTTTTGATGATTTTAGTAGACGAAGTTAGTTGGGGAATTGTCCCTTCAACTCCGCAGTTCAAACAGTGTAGAGGCTTTTCATACAGATGTATTGATATTTAGTTTTCAGTACTGTATATTTAGATGTTTGAACCTTATGGCCAGATTTAGCCAGTTTCCGCATTTATCGTATTATTTTATGTAGTGAACAGATACGGATATCAGTGAAGGGTTAGCTTGTGCTCCCTCGGGGTCACGAGCACCGTGTGGCATTCCGGTTCATAGGAATTGAGGCGTTACACTAATGTTCAGGTCAACCATCAGGTGGATTTCCTACTTCAGCAGAATGGGGATTTAGCAGCATCTAGAATTCATGACTTCATGAGAATTGATCTCGGGCGTATTTATGTATCCAAACACCGCTATTTACCCATATTTAGATTTATTTTGAGAATAAAAAGTGTGCTTATTATATTGAAGTGTGAGTTAAATTGTATTTTGTGGCTAACCGATATAATTAGAAATACATGATTAATTTTCCATGGATTTGAATGAAAATTGGATGCACATAATAAAGAGACAAAAGATCATGTAGATCAAAGTCAAAATCATATGGAGATGCACGAGAGTAAGGAGAAAGGAAAAAAGTTGACGATTGATGAAATGAAAAAAAGGAACTGGAGAAAAATTCCAGTGACGCGACGCGATCTCAATGCATCGCATCGACTGGCAAGATTTGTGCCTTAGCAAAAATTGGAAGAAAAAGTTCCAGTGCATCAATGCGATATCAACATGCTGCATAAATGCATAAGTTTCATGCCATAGAGAATTCTACAAGTGCAACTTCCAGTGCATCAACGCGATGTCAACGTGTCGCGTTGATGCTTAAAGCTTTGACACTTAGCCAAATTCTGAAGAGCAAATTCCAGTGACACGACGCAAACTCAATGCATCGCATCGTGTGGTGAAGAATATGACTTAGTTTGATTTTTAAAGATGAATTCCAGTGTGGCAACACGAGCATTGGTTAGATCAACACGATTAGCGATGCATCGCGTCATGGTTTCAGACCTGGTGAAATTTTCCCAAGTATAAAAGGAACAAGTGAGCATAATTCCAAACATTTTTTGGAAAGCTTAGCAGTGGCAGAAAAGCATAGAATTCTTCTTTTAGGGATCTTATTATTTATTTTGAACTACTTTACTTCAAGACGAATTTTGGGTATGATTAATTACTTATTTTTTATGTTAAATTCAAACATGAGTAGCAAAATACCCTTGTTATGGGGTTGAGGTCAAGAACATGATTACTCTTTGATATTCTTTATAGTAGTTTCTTTTTGGGTTATCACCTGGGTTGTTCTTATTTTCTTAAGCTTACTATTTTAATGCTTGGCCGCTATTAGAATAAATTTGTATTTCTATGTGAATTCGAGAGGAGAATCGTAGATTAGAACAAGGAAATTAAGGAGCAAGGTTCTTATCCTTTTATAAAATAAGGGGTTTGAATTAGCATCTAGGATAGGGATATACCTAGAAGCCTTGTTTAGTTTAATTGCAAGAAGATTATTTAATGAATCTAGAAGAATTATTGTATCTCTGCGGGAGTTGTAGCTACAATATTCAATAGATAAAAGATTTTAGGTCGGGAGATCAAAATCGTTGCCTTAACCTTGCGAACCAACAACCCAATAATCAATTAGACTACTATAAGAATTGAGATTTGTAGGATTGTTCGAGAAGCCTCAACCCTGGAATTCTTATCATAACTGTTTACAACCGGTGCTTGCTTTGCTCTAGTCATAAAACTCTATTTCTTGTTTATTAATTTATATTTTTATTCTCAAATTCAAAATCATCTTGATACTATACAACACCTAATACTCATTGTCTGAAACTAAAACTTAGTTAAATATCTAGTTGTTTAGTCTTCGTGGGAACTATATTTGATTGTCTAAATCACTATATTACTTGAATGATTATGTGAACTTGCGAGTGCATCTGAGTCGCAACAAGTTTTTGGCGTCGTTGCCGGGGACTAATATAATTAGTGAATTTTGCTAAATTTTTGGTTTTTTGATATTAAGTTTAGGTGTTAACAACTTGATCTTAGCGGCTGAATTTCTGCAGGTTTAGCTGAATCCAAGATTGACGAGAGATAAAGAACTAGTAGAGCCTTTTACAGAACCAGAGCAAATCTTTCAACAAAGGCGAAGAATGGCTAAATAATGAAATAAACCAGTTGATCCAAATATCGGTAATGTTCCACCTCCTGTCATTCCTGTTACTCTAGTTGTTTCTGCTTAACAAGTTGCTATACCTATTTGTGAGCTGGCAATCACACTTAAAACCATATAAAGAGCAGTATTCTAAAGCCCGAACCAGGAGGTTGATTTGAATTAAAGCAAAATATGGTGGAATTGCTGAATTCAGTGGGGAAATTTCATGGCCTTTCACATGAAGATCCACAACAACATATACAGACCTTCTTGGAAATCAGCGATACATATATTCCAATAGGGGTAAATCTCGATTATGTTAGGTTGACACTCTTTCCCTTCTCTCTAATGGGGGAAGCAAAAAGGTGGTTACATGTTGAACCACCACTCTCCATCACAACATAGAAAGATCTAGCTTAAAAGTTTCTTATTTGATTCTTTCCATCTAGGAAGATGGCACACTTGAGGAGTGAAATCTTGAGTTTTAGACAGAAAGACGGAGAGAATCTCTACCAAGCTTGGGAGAGATTTAAGGGTATGCTCAGAAATTGCCCTCGCCATCATCAATCCAATGATGTTCTTATGCATACTTTCATAGAAGGATTGGAGTCAAACACGGAGATTCTTTTGGATTCAGCAGCAGGTGGATAGGCTCTTGAGAAGACATATGAATAATTGTACACACTGTTAAATCGGATTTCACAAGGGAACCCTTACTGGCACGCAGACTCAAGGAGTACTCCTAAAAAGGCCTCAGGGGTATTGGAGGTAGATCAGTTCACTACATTACAAGCATAGATCGCAGCTATAAAAAATTATATGATTACTCAACTTAATAACATAAAGTTGGATGTTACTCAACCAGCAGTAGCTACAGCGAATGTAGTCCAACAGGTAAATTCTTGGAGTGAGGTTTGCAAAAGTGGTGAGCCTGTAGCTGATGCTTGCATGTCTAATTCGGATTCTGTCAACTATGTGGGGAATGCAAATCGATAGGGACAACAAAATTTTGGTAATACTTATAATCCCAACTGGAGGTACCATCCTAATTTCCCATGGGGTGGAAATCAGGTGCATAATCCAAATCAGTATAAGGGACAAGTACAACCAAATCCACAGCTAGCTCAGAATACTCAGGAGACTACTCACTCTAGCAATATGGTGGAATTAATAAAGTAGTTTATGGCTCAACAAGCGCAATTTGCAATAGAAATTAAGACTCAACAGGCATAGTTTGCAGTTGAGTTGAAGAGTCAACAATTGCTTACGAGAAATCTAGAGTTGCAGTTAGGTCAAATTACAGGGGCACAGAATACAAGACCTCAAGGAGCATTACCTAGCGATACAAAAATAAATCCCAATCAGGAAAATACACTTACAACAAAGAGTGGGCTGCAAACTAAGGAGACAATTCAGGAGCAGGTTAGTCCCATAATTATAGATGATAGTGCTAAAGACAATACAGAGAAAGAAATTAAAGAAAAAGAAGCAAGTGATGAAATTTAAGTGGATAAGCAAACTCTCCCCTTACCCTTTCCTCAAAGGGCAAGGAAGCATTAAGAGGAGGCAAGTTACAAGAAGTTCTTAGATCTTCTGAAGCAAGTTCAAGTGAATCTTTCTCTAGTTGACATTCTACAAAGTGTGCCAAAATATGCAAAATATTTGAAGGATATAGTTGCTAATAAGAACCGGTTGACCGAGTATACTACAGTTTTACTTATTCAAGATTGCACGTCCAAGATTCAAAACAAATTCCCCATGAAGCTTAAAGATCCGGGTAGTTTCACCTTGCAGATTACCATTAGACAGACTATTTGTGTACGTGGATTGTGTGACTTGGGATCTAGCATAACTTTTATGCCAACATCGTGGTACCAGAAGATAGGTCTTGGGAGTCCCAAAACCACTACTATTATTTTACAGTTGGTGGATAGATCACTTGCCAGGCCGGGTGGAATTATCGAAGATGTTTTGGTGCAAGTAGGATTGTTAATCTTTTCAGTGGATTTTGTAATTCCTAACTTTAAGGCTGATCCTGTGGTTCCATTTATTTTGGGATGACCTTTCTGAGCAATAGGGCAGTCGCAAATTGATGTAGCAGTCGGGAAAATGACCATGCAAGCGCATGATAAAGTTGAAATCTTTGATATGTACAAGACATTAAAACAGCCAGCTATATATGAGGAGTTGTCATCTATATTGGTTATTGACCGTGTTTCTGATTGGCAATTGTTGTTATTTGATGATCCATCAGAGCGAGCTTTGATGGGTCATGATCTTTATGGAGATGTAGAAGCATTAAAATTGGTCCAGGTTATGAATTTAGTAGTGGTTGAGACAATAAAAGTGTTTTTCGAACCATTGAATAGGCCAATTGGTCCATCGCCCAAGCCCTCAGATGAACAAGCTCCTAACATGGAGCTTAAGGTTCTTCCTCCTCATTTACAATATGTTTTTCTTAGTGATCAATATACTTTGCCTGTTATTTTGTCTGTAGGATTAATAGATATGCAGGTAGAGGAAGTTATAACAGTCCTAAAGAGGAGAAGAAAGGCGACTAGTTGGCAAATGTCTGATATTACAGGAATTAATCTAGCATTTTGCATGCACAACATTTATATAGAAGAGGGTTACAGACTGAAAGTGCAGCAATAAAGAAGATTGAATCTTGTGATAAAGGAGGTGGTCAGAAAAGAAGTGATCAAGTGGTTAGATAGTGGTATTATTTACCCAATTTTTGATAGCAAATTGGTGAGTCCAGTGCACTGTGTACCGAAAAATAAGGGATAACCATGGTAACTAATGATGATAATGAGTTGATCCCCATACGCATAGTGACCGGTTGGAAGATCTGTATTGACTATCGGATATTGAATGAAGCAACTCATAAAGATCACTATTTGATACCTTTCATTGACCAAATATTGGATAGATTGGTGGGACAAGAGTATTATTGTTTTTTGGATGGGTACTCTGGCTAAAATCAGATAATCATAGCACCGGAAGACCAGGAGAAGACCACTTTCACTTGTCCATATGGTACATATGCATTCAGACGCATGCCTTACATCCTATGCAATACACCTGCTATATTTTAGAGATATATGATAGCGATATTTTCCAACATGGCTGAAGCCTTCGTAGAGGTATTCATTGATGATTTCTCTATGTATGGTAATTCTTTTGATAAGTGCTTGCAGAATCTTGACAGAGTCCTAGCTCGATGTGAAAAGATGAACTTGGTGCTAAATTAGGAAAAATGCCACTTTATGATTAAGAAAGGAATTCTACTAGGACATAAAGTGTCATGCAAAGGACTCGAAGTGTACAAGGCGAAGGTTGAAGTGATTAAAAAGTTTCCACATCCAATCACAGTCAAAGGAGTGCGTAGCGTTCTTGGACATGCAGGTTTCTATAGGCGATTCATTCAGGATTTTTCAAAGATTGCAAGTTCCATATGCAAATTATTGGAGAAAGATGCCAAGTTTGAGTTCGGGGCTGATTGTCATGAAGCTTTTGAAAAACTAAAGAATAAGTTGACTGAAGCACCTATTTTGATCACACCAGATTGGGAGTTACCTTTTGAGCTGATATGTGATGCTAGTGACATTGTTGTGTGAGCAGTTTTAGGTCAGAGAAGAGATAAGGTATTTCGCTTGATCTACTATGCTAGCAAAGTGTTGAATGATGCTCACATTAATTATACGATTACAAAGAAAGAGATATTGGCAGTGGTGTACGCATTTGACAAGTTTAGATCATATTTAGTTAGCACTAAGGTCATTGTTCATACTGACCATGCTTCGATTAAGTATCTTGTGAACAAAAACGATGTAAAGCCACGACTAATTAGGTGGATTTTGCTACTACAAGAATTCGATCTTGAGATGCGAGATAGGAAAGGAGCTGAAAATTAAGTTGTTGACCAGTTGTCACGGCTGGAAAGTTGAAATCATATTATTGATGACTCTCATAGTATTAAGGGGGAGTTTTCTGATAAAAAGTAGTTTTTATATGCAGTTGAGTTCCTATGGGATGCTGATATTATGAATTTAATAGATTGTGTAGTGTACCCTCATGATGCCACCATACAACAAAGGAAAAAATTACTCCATGATTCACGTGCCTATATTGGGGATAAACTGTATCTCTTTAAGTAGGGTCCAGACAAAGTCATTCGTAGGTATATTCCAGAGGCTGAATTTTCAAAGGTGCTTGTAGATTGTCACTCATCTCCTCATGGTAGGTATCATAGGGGTGAGAGGACTGCGAGAAAAGTGTTGCAATCAGGTTTTCTCTGGTCTATGTTATTTCTAGGGAAACAATTTCTTTTGTGAAGAATTGTGATCAATGTCAAAGGTTAGGCACTATATCTAGGCGTCATGAGATACCCCACAACAATATTTTAGAAGTCGAAGTCTTTGATGTTTGGGGGATTGATTTCATGGGTCCATTCCCACCTTCAAAAGGCAATCTGTACATTCTTGTAGCGGTTAGCTACATTTCTAAATGGGTGGAAGTTGTAGCTAGTCGAACTAATGATGCAAGAATGGTGCTAAAATTTGTGAAGAAGAATGTATTTTGCCAATTTGGTACACCTAGGGCGATAATTAGTGATGGAGGTATGCACTTTATCAATACTTGGTTCAAAAATCTTCTTGCTAAATATGGTGTTAGGCACAAGGTTGCTATTGAGTACCATCCCCAAACTTGTGGACAAGTTGAGGTGTCCAATTGGGAGATTAAGCAAATACTTCAGAAAATTGTGAATGGGCATCAAAAAGATTGGGCTGAAAAGTTGGATGATGCACTCTGGGCGTACCGTACATCTTACAAAATGCCTATTGGGACATATCCATATCACTTGGTGTATGGTAAAGCATGTCATCTTCCTATGGAGTTGGAACACCAAGCATATTGGCCTGTGAAAAAGTTGAATTTCAAGATAAAAGCCGCGGGGGAGAAATGATTATTGTAGTTGAATGAGCTTGATGAGTTTAGGCTTCATGCCTATAAGAATGCCAAGCTATATAAGGAGAAAACAAAAAGGTGGCATGATAAACAAATTGAAGAGAGAGTGTTTGAACCCAGATAACTTGTTTTATAGTTCAATTCAAGGCTTAAGTTGTTCCCGAGTAAATTGCGATCGAAATGGTCTGGACCTTTTGAGGTGGTGCGAATGATACCTCATGGAGCTGTGGAGTTATGTAATAAATAGAAGACGGAGAAGTTCCTTGTGAATGGAAAGCGTGTAAAACATTATTGGGATGATCATACGGATAAGCACAAGAAGTCCATCACCTTTGCTGAGGGGTAGAACTGAGCTAAGTCATGCCACAACGTAAAATAAGGCGATATGTGGGAGGCAACCCACGAATGTAATGTAATAAGTAGTTCAATTTTTAGTAGTTGAAGAACAAAAAGAAAAATACAAAAAGATGAGTCATGCCAAGACAAAAAATAAGGCGTTTGTGGGAGGCAACCCATTTTTATTTACATGATTTTGTTATTTTCGATTAATGTGAAGAAATGAGAAACTTGGTGGAGAAAAAGAAGATGAGAAGATGATGAACATGGGCCTTTAAGTAAGTAAATAGGTGATACATGGTGAGAAAAAGGTAAAGGGTAAGTAGAGATACAATAAGGTATGGGAAATTTATCCTTAGAAAATTTTTAGGATGCAATTTCCAGTGGCACGACGCTATCTTGGTGCGCTGCATCGAGGTACACCAATTCCATACTTAGAAAAAAAATTTAATACTATTTTCAGTAGATCAACGCAATTCTGATGTGTCATGTTGACCTTCAACGCGTTACATGACACGTCGCGTCAGTGCTTATGAGGTTACACTTGGATAAATTTTTGGGGCAAAAATCCAGTAACACGATGCGAACTCAATGCATCGCATTTAATTCCCAGCGCGATACCTGACATTTTGCATCGATCCTTCAATGTTAGGTCACCTCTATAAATATAACCTAACCATTCACCACTCACCTAACCCTAGCACCGCTGCCGTCCTCTTTTTCTCTCAAGTAAAAAAAAAAGCAATTCCCCCATTTTTCTTCATCAAGTCAACAAGGTAAGTCATTATTATTTTTATTCTCTACTCAAAATTGCTTTATATGGTAAACAATGCTTAGAATGCTAAATAGTTAGTGATGAAGAGCATGACTTGGTTTTGTTTTGTGAACTCGAGAGGATAAATGACATGTTGAGATGAATTAGTGACACTAATTGTGTAGGTTGGAAGTTTTGTTTGAACTAAACCTGTAGATCAGTGGTGGTGGACTATTAAAACTTTGTTGACTGCTCTTAAATCTTATGGTGTACTTGCATGAATGACTATAAGATGTGCAGGGATTAGAGTGTTTATGTGAATTCTAGAATAATAAAGTGAACTTTCAAATTGACTTAGTTTCTAAACTAATGAGTTGTTTTGTTGAATCATGGGGCAAAGCTTAATGAATTAGAATGTGTTTGATGCACTACGTGATAGCAACTAAGTGTGGGGTAACTAACCATGTCACAACACCTTAGTGGTAGCTATGCATGACTAAAGTGAGTGTTAAGGAAAAAGGATAGAGTGCTTATGATTGAAGATGTTTATGTGCAAATTGAGAAGTCATTAGTGATTGATGCTTAAAGTGTGCACTGTAACAACTCCAAAATGCATTTTTGTGTTTACCGTTGGATGACTGATTAAGAGAATAGTGAATTAGAAAGGGGAAGTCTGAGTACCCTGGTGAATTACTATATAAAGTTGTGCTAGCACTTAAGTGTGGGGTAAATTTCATATTTAATGCTGGCTAGATTTGAAGGTGTTTGTTTTATATATTTGTGAGCTGTTATGTTTAATAGGTACCATGTCGAGCAGCCGCCAACAAAGAAACAAAGGTAAAAATACAGTTGGACCATCTGAGCCTAGGCACAAGAGGACTCGCGAAGCTAACCGGGTACCTGCAGCCCCACATGGTCCTAGGGGGAAAAGAGGTTTGGAACTAAGGTTGTAGTTGTGGCAGGACAAAAGTGGTACTCGCAACACAAAGAGTCAAAATATTCAGTTGATCAATTTATCAACAGGGCAAGTTTGATGAAGGAATATCTTTTGATGGTGAGAAAGATAGAGGCCCACCACATGAATTTTCTCTTCGAGCAGCTGGATCCATACAACTTAAGCTTAGTTAGGGAATTCTATGCGAATTGGAACCCGAAAGATTCTGAGGTCGAGGTACGTGGTCATGTGATAACTTTTACTGCAAACACTGTTAATGAGTTGTTAGGTGCACCGTAAGTGGATCCAGAGCCATTGAAGACAATGATCATTGAGCCCCCTATTAGCATATCCATCATTTCCTATACAGCACTAGATCTATGGCAAGGTGGATTCACCACAAAGAGGGAGGAACGCATGTTTCACTTTCATTTGCTCACTTAAATAGGGAGGCATATTTATGGGCCAGAATCATCTATGTCTTCCTGGTTCATGGGAAACATATGACGGAGGTGACCCGTGATAGGGTATGTCTTATTTATGCTTTGATGTGAGATGACATAGATGTAAATGTGGGTGCCATTATTTTCTCGGCGATGAAAAAGCCCTGATTTTTAGGAGGTAGGAGATATGGATTTGGTAGATTTCTGACAAGATTTTTGAGGAAACATGGCGTGCTTGAGGAGGATGCAAACTATTTACCATCTGTAGGTGACAGGACACTCAATATTTCTCGCACCAAGGGACCAGATCATCATGGTGTGAATTTGAATATGCCCGAGCGTAATGCTCTCACTGATGAGATCACAGTATGGGCTAACTATCATGTTGTTGAGTACTGGGGGGCGTCCATCCACCCAACAGGAGATTCGTGCGGTGGAGCTTGACTACCCACTAGGACCTCATGCTCGGACGTTGATGCGCATTGGGCCTGACTTTGATAAGCTCGTTTATGATGATATCCCTACAGATGAGGAGAGTCGCATGGTTTATTCAGAAGATGAGTAGAGAAAGAGGAGCAGTCTGATGATGGTGACTCAGGTGATGATTTTGGTGATGATGATGCTGATGACGTGATGGCCATGGTGACATTTGACTGAGCAGGGAGTACCATCCACCCTTCCATATGCTTAATTGCTAGCACTGGGATAGTGCTATGTTTAAGTGTGGGGTAGTTAGTCATCAATCTTCTTCATCTTCATCTCTTTTATTTATATATCTGAACAATGTTGGTTTTTGGTTGGTGTTGAATGAATAATTTTTATTTCTATTTTTATGGGTTGTAAGTTGACAATATTGCCCTCTTTTTCAAAGTTAGTTAAAAGTATTTGCTTTATTAACAGTATTTTATTTTCACCCTTTGTGGTAAATTTTCAGATTACAAGTATTATATGTGCCCTTTTTGGTAAATTTTGTTATGCAACGTCATAGTTAGTTGCCTTCCCCTATGATAGATGGATGACAACCATCTTAAAGGGAGTGCGTCTTTAGAAACTAAGAGAATAATAGGGACCCTGATTGCTACCTGTGAAAAATGCGGTGTGGTAAATTTTCAGATTACAAGTATTATATGTGCCTTTTTTGGTGAATTTCATTATGCAACGTCATAGTTAGTTTCCTTCCCCTATGATAGATGGATGACGACCATCTTAAGGGGAGTGCGTCTTTAGAAACTAAGAGCATAATAGGGACCCTGATTGCTACCTATAAAAAATGGGGTGTGTTGGGAAAAATATTTTAATTTGATTGTGTTGAAAAAAATGAGATGTTTTTAAACGTAAGTCCCAACAAGTGTAGTTTGGTTTGATTGGCTTAATGTTGAATTTAATAAAGTATAATATCAGAACCCGCAAAGATCCTACTTGATTCTTAGCATGCACAGTGTGAGTGAGTGTTTGTTTATATTCTGCATGTATAGGAATGACTAAAACATGTCCGGTGTGTTTACAAAGCGAAATAAAGGATGTTCGGTGTAGGAAGTGATTTAGGCATTTCTTTGTTAACCAAATTGTAAAGACTTTATTTATCTACCCTTATGCATGACCTTAGTTAAACATTGTTGAGCCTATAACGTGACTTCTTTGGTAGCATCATATGTAGTCAAATCCTTTCTTTGATAGACCTTAATTTGATCCATATTTTCTAGGTGCTTTAATACAAATAATGGAATGAAGGGGGGAATGTGAAGTACAAAGAAATAAAAGGGTGAAAGTAAAGCTCTAGAGAAGTAATTTGCGCACTTAATTGTTACGGTTAGGAGTAGAAAATAATTTGTGATAAAAATTTTAGTATTGTTACCCCGGTTAGTGTATTACAATGAACTTGTTTTGGCCCTGGTCCTTTAAGGACAATGTTCACCTCACCTAATGCAAATTTCTTAGGTTGAGGGTGGCTACTATAGGGGTGCGTATCGAGAATTAGGATAAAAAGAAAAGCTGAAATATGAATGATGATGTAAAAAGAAATTACTCCTATCTTACTGTTGTTAATATGCTTAGAAAGATCTGGGTGAAACAATAGAAGGTGTAAAGATAATGAAATGAAAAGATTGATTGACAAAATGTGATTGTGATTGAAGGTAGTTATGTATTAAAGTGCTTAGGGAGATTAGTCACTATTTTCAAAATAGTTCCTACCCGTCCCTTAGCCTGCATTACAACCAAAGAAAGACCTATTTGATCCTACATTTCAACATCCGACTATTAGTGGAGTAATACACTAAGGGCAAGCCTATGGTTCATCACCTATTATGTATGAATTCTTTATGAGAGCGAGTGATTGAATTTTAATATCCCCCCCCCCGATTAAGATTGTTAAATTGTGAGTGGTATGGGGAAAACTTTCTTGTTGTGAGGGTGCATGCAGATGAAAGTCCAGAAACCTATTGAGTTGCCTGATTACGTGCTTGTTTTAAGTTTGCCAACAAATTGAATGTCATTGTTGGGACAATGAAGTGTGAAATAGAGGTTCCTATGCCCAATGCTAGCATGATTCTTAGGTGGTGATTAAAAGGTTTGATGATTGTGATGCTTGAAGTTGTTCGAGGACGAATAAGATTTTAAGTGTGGGGTGTTGATCTTGAGCGTATTTATATGTCCAAACACCGCTATTTATCCATATTTAGATTTTTTTTGAGAATAAAAAGGGTGTTAATTATATTGAAGTATGAGTTAAATTGTGTTTCGTGGCTAACCGATATGATTAGAAATACAAGATTAATTTCCCACGGATTTAGAAGAAAATTAGATGCACATAATGAAAAGACAAAAGATCATGTGGATCAAAGTCGAAATCATATGGAGATGCACGAGAGTAAAGATAAAATAAAGGAGCTGAGGATTGATTAGATGAAAGAAAGAAACTGGAGAAAAAATCCAGTGACGGGATGTGATCTCAACGTGTTGCATCGACTGGCAAGATTTTTGCCTTAGCAAAAATTTGAAGAACAAGTTTCAGTGCATCAACACGATGTCAACGCGTTGTGTCAATGCATAAGTTTTATGCCTTAGAGAATTCTACGAGTGCAATTTCCAGTGCATCGATGCGATGTCAACGCGTTGCATTGATGCTTAAGGCTTTGACACTTAGACAAATTCTGAAAAGCAAATTCCAGTGACACAATGCGAACTCAATGCGTCACGTCGTGTGGTGAAGAATATGACTTAATTTGATTTTCAAAGATGAATTCTAGTATGGCAACGCAATGTTGATGCGACATGTTGGTTGGATCAACACGATTAGCAACGCGTCGCATCATGGTTTTAGACCTGGTGAAATTTTGTCAAGTATAACAGAAACACGTGAGCACAATTCCAAACACTTTTTGACAAGCATAGCAGCGGCGGAAAAGCATAGAATTCTTTTTTAAGGGTTCTTATTATTTCTTTTGAACTACTTTACTTCAAGACGAATTTTGGGTATGATTAATTACTTGTTTTTTATTTTAAATTCAAACATAATTGGCTAAATACCCTTGTTCTAGCATTGAGGTTAAGAACATGATTACTCTTTGATATTCTTTATAGTAGTTTCTTTTTGGATTATCACCTGGATTGTTCTTAATTTCTTGAGCTTACTATTTTAATGCTTGGCCGCCATTGGAACAAATTTATATTTCTCTATGAATCCAGGAGGAGAATCATAGATTAGAATAAGGAAATTAAGGAGCAAGGTTCTTATCCTTTTATAAAAATAAGGAGTTTGAATTAGCATCTAGGATAGAGATGTACCTAGAAGCCTTGTTTGGTTGAATTGCAAGAACATTACTTAATGAATCTAGAAGAATTGTTGTATCTCTGTGGGAGTTGTAGCTGCAATATTCAATAGATAAAAGATTTTAGGTCGGGAGATCAAGATCGTTACCTAAACCTTGCGAACCAACAACCCAATAATCAATTAGACTACTATAAGAATTGAGATTTGTAGGATTGTTCGAGAAGCCTCAACCCTAGAATTCTTATCATAATTGTTTACAATCATTGCTTGCTTTGCTCTAGTCATAAAACACTATTTCTTATTTATTAATTTACATTTTTATTCTCAAATTCAAAATTATCTTGATATTATACAACACCTAATACTCATTGTCTGAAACTAAAACGTAGTTAAATTTCTAGTTGTTTAGTCCTCGTGGGAACGATATTTGATTATCTAAATCACTATATTACTTGAATAATCATGTGCACTTGTGTGTGCATCTGAGTTGCAACAAGAATGAATCCTCCTGAGTTCTTTAGGTTAAAAGCAGGTGATGACCAACAGCTTTACTTAGATAAGATAAGAAAGATCACCTAGATTATGCATGTTACTGAGGAAGAGAATCTAGAGTTGGCACTTTATAGGTTGAAGGATGTGGTGTATGATTGGGTGGTTATGTGAAAGAATGGTAGAGCAGATAATATAGCTCCTATGAGTTGGCAGGTGTTTCAGGATATGTTTCTAGATAGGTTATTTCTGTACAAAATAAGAGAATCTAAGGTAGAGGAGTTTATGAACCTGAGGCAGGGCTCGATGACAGTGAAGGAGTATTGTCTTAAGTTTAACCAATTATCTAACTATGCCCCTGATACGATGGATAACCCTAGGGCGAGTATGAATAAGTTTGTTACTGGAGTATCTAGTTTGGTAGTCAAGGAGTGTAGGATTGTCATGCTTATTGGGGACATGGATCTTGCTAGGTTGTTAATTCATGCCCAGCAAATTGAGGTAAGAAAATTGAAGGGAAGAGGGGGAGATAATAAGAAGGCTAGAAACGAGTAATTTGAGTATGGCCAGACAAAGTTTGGAGGGGGAAATTGTTCGTCTATACCAACGCCATCTTCAGCTAGTGCTCCCGCCCCCAAAGCTAGACAGGAGTAGTGGGATAAAACTTCTATGTCCAGATCTCAGAATAGTATGAGTAGAAAACCCAGTTATTCTTCATGTGCTAAGTGTGGTAAGAATCATCTTGATGAGTGTTTGTTGGGACAGAAAGGTTGTTATGGTTGTGGTAAATTAGGACATGGAATCAAAGAGTGTCCGCATGCTAAGCAGGAAAACATGTATGTTCGTCCCCATACTTAGGCTACTATCACACCAGCTCATCTAGGTCACTTAGTCCCTCCTCAGGGTGCATCATCCAGTACCGATGGCGGTCAGCACCAGAATTAGTTTTATGCTTTACCATCCCATCAGGAGTTCACCAGATGTTGTCACTAGTATGTTTCGTGTCTTTCATCTTGATGTTTATATATTGTTAGTCCGTGGGTCGAATTTCTCTTATGTGGCTCCACTAGTTGCAGTAAATTTTGAAATAGGTCCTGAAAAGATCCCTAAGACCTTCTTAGTTTCTACCCCAGTGGGTGAGTCAGTTGTTGCCAAATAGATTTATAGAAAGTGTCCTATCACTATCCTTCATAAAATCATGTTAGCAGATTTAATAGAGTTAGATATGGTCGAATTTGACCTTATTCTTGGTATGGATTGGCTCCATTTCTATTGTGCATCCATAGATTATCGCATCCGAGTGGTGAAGTTTTAGTTTCTAGATGATCCATATTTTGAGTGGGAAGGTAATTCTGTGTCTCCCAAGAGTCATTTTATATCTTATCTTAAATCCAGAAAGTTGATATCAAAAGGATGTATCTATCATCTAGTTTGAGTCAAAGACACTAAGTCTGAGGCTCTAACAGTTCAGTCAGTTCGTATAGTTAATGAGTTTTCTGATGTTTTTCCCGAAGATTTGTCAGGGGTACCTCCCAATAGGGAAATAGAATTCGATATGACCTTCTTTCAGATACTTAGCCCATCTCTATTCCTCTCTATCGAATGGCTCCAGTCAATCTTAAAGATTTAAAAGAGCAGCTTAAAGACCTCTTAGATAAAGGTTTCATAAGGTCTAGTGTCTCTCCATGCGGCGCTCCCATCCTATTCGTGCGAAAGAAAGATGGTTCTTTGTGAATATGCATTGACTATCATCAGCTGAATAAAGTCATAGTCAAAAATAAATATCCTCTTTCTAGGATTGATGACTTATTCGAACAGCTCCAGTGTGCAAGTTACTTCTCCAAGATAAACCTTAGATCCAGCTACCATTAGCTTAGAGTAAAGGAATGTGAGATTCCAAAGATAGCTTTTAGAACCCGTTACGATTATTTTGAGTTTCTAATCATGTTCTTCGGGTTGATAAATGCCCCAGTATCCTTCACGGACTTAATGAACAGAGTGTTCAAACAGTATTTGGACATATTTGTCATAGTCTTTATCGATGATATTCTTATCTATTCACGTAGTGATGATTACTATGTAGATCACCTTAGAATTGTGTTGCAAACTCTAGGAGATCACCAGTTGTTCACCAAATTTAGAAAATATGAATTTTGGATAAGATCAGTAGCTTTTCTCGGACATATTATTTCCAGTGATGGTATTAGAGTTGATCCCTAAAATATAAAAGCAGTAGGAAACTAGACAGACCAATTTCTCTATTAGACATCAGAAGTTTCTTAGGTTTAGCCGGTTACTACAGATATTTTGATGAAGGGTTTTCTTCTATTGCATTCCCTATGTCAAGATTAACTCAGAAGAAAGTTAAGTTTCAGTGGTCAGACTCCTGTGAGAAGAGTTTTAAGGAGTTTAAGACTCGACTCACTTTAGCCCTAGTTTTAGCACTACTTGATAGTACAGATGGATTTATTGTATATTGTGATGCCTTTAAAATTGGTCTGATTGTGTTTTGATGCAGAGAGGTAAGGTTATAGCCTATGCCTCTAGATAGCTTAAGCCTCACGAAAAAAACTACCCTACCCATGACCTTGAGTTAGCTGTTGTTGTTTTTGCATTGAAAATTTGGAGGCACTATCTTTATGGGGTGTATGTTGATGTATTCACAGATCACAAAAGCTTGCAGTATGTGTTTACTCAGAAGGAGTTGAATCTTCATCAGAGAGGTGGTTAGAATTATTGAAGGATTATGATATAAGTGTGTTGTATCATTCGGGCAAGGCTAATATAGTGGAAGACGCCCTTAGTAGATTGTCTATGGAAAGTGTTCCTCAAGTGAAGAATGATAAGAGAGAGTTAATTTGGGAAGTTCACCGATTAGCTAGATTGGGTGTAAGGTTGGTTGACTTAGTTAAAAGAAATATTTGGGTGCAGAGTAGTTTAGAATCTTCTCTAATTTTGGAAGTGAAAGTAAAACAGGATAGGGATCCTAGTTTGGTCAAACTGAAAGGGTCAGTTAAAGACCAAAAGGTAGAGGTTTTCTCCAAAGGGGTAGATAGTGTGTTGAGATACTAGAATAGATTGTGTGTGCCATGTGTTGATGATTTGAGGCAGCAGATTATAGCATAACATCATGGTGTACGTTACTCCATTCATCCAGGAGACACCAAGATGTACAGCGATATGCGGGAAGTCTATTGGTGGAATGGTCTGAAGAAAGATATCGCAGAATTTATAGCCAAGTGTGCGACTTGTCAACAGGTTAAGGTAGAGCACCAAAGACCTGGTGGAAATTTGTAGGAGTTTGGTATTCCCACTTAGAAGTGAAAAGAGGTGAATATGGACTTTGTGACAGGGTTACCCCATTCACATCGACAGCATGATTCGATATAGGTTATTATAGACAGATTGACCAAATCATCCCATTTCTTTCTAGTTCACACATCCTACACAGCTGAAGATTATGCTAAGCTGTATATCAGAGAGTTGTTTAAATTGCATGGAGTTCCCTTGTCCATCATTTCAAATAGGGGTACTCAGTTTACCTCTCAATTTTTGAAAGCCTTTCAGAAGGGTCTTGGTACCCCAAGTTCATCTCAGTTCAGCTTTTCATCCGCAGACAAATGGTCAGGCATGTAGGATCATTTAGACCTTAGAAGATATGTTGAGAGCGTGTGTTCTTGATTTCAAAGGCAGTTGGGATGACCACTTACCATTGATCGAGTTTTCCTATAACAACAGTTACCATTCTAGCATTCAGATGGCCCCGTTTGAGGCTCTGTATGGGTAGAGATGTAGATCACCAGTCAGTTGGTTTAAAGTGGTTGAGGCCATTTTTATTGGGCCAGATATGGTGTTTGAAACCATGGATAAAGTTCAGTCGATTCGAGAGAGATTGAAAGATGCATACGTAAGAAGGAGAGATCTTGAGTTTGAAGTAGATGATCTTGTGTATTTGAAGATTTCACCCAATGAATAGGGTAAAGAGGTTTGGCAAAAAAGGAAGCTTAGTCCCTGATATATGGGTTCCTACAGGATTTTGAGTCAAGTGGGAAAGGTAGCGTATGAGCTTGAGTTACCTGCAGACTTGTCATCAGTTCACCCAGTGTTCCATATGTCCTTATTGAAGAAGTGCGTGGATGATTCAGTTGTTGTAGTCCCTCTAGAAAGCACAGATATTCAGAATATCCTTTCATATAAAGAAGTTCCAGCAGAAATTCTTGATCATCAGATCCGTAGACTAAGAAACAAAGAATTTTCCTTGGTCAAAGTTCTATGGAGAAATCAGTCCGTTGAGGGTGCTACTTGGGAAGAAGAAGCAGACATGTGAACCAAGTATTCTCATCTCTTCTCCACAAACTTAGATTCATCTTGAGGTAACAGTCTTCCTTAATTTAGTTCTTTTCCAGTCTCAAATTCAGCCATATAGTTATCTTCCTATAAATTCATGCATTCGCAGATTTGTTCAGTCACTCGGTATGAGTTAGATTAGATTCAGTCACGCAGTTTGTTTTAGTTGTTCATGCCTGCATAAAGCCTCAGTCCCTCAGTATCTTCAGTTTAACTAGTCTCATTCGAGGAAGAATGTTCCCAATGGAGAGATATTGTAATACCTCATACTTTTCCTAGCTCAGTTTAGCTCCTAGTGTGTCAAGGGACAACTTTAAAAATGTATAACTCTTGATACATGTGGAATTTTTCAGCTATAGACCCACCAAATTGTAGATAATTGAATCAGTTATCCAACGATACCAATTTTTCCTTAATTCGATACTAGATTGAGAAGTTATGGCGATTTTAGTGAAAAATATAGAGCACTGGGCCACGGTGAGGTGCAGAATAGAATTGTACGATTTCCATTGAGGCACTGCGATTAGCCCGCGTTGAGGTGAAGTCCAAATTCCCGTTCGTCCCTTTCCAGTAGCTCACCGTAATTTACTGGTATCGTGCCAGAAATCTCAATGGGACAGACACTGCATCGCGGTGGAGTGCAAAATGGCACTCGTACTTTTCCAGTCATGCAACGCGATTACATCGCATTGCACCAGAGGCCAAAATGGAACACGTCCTTTTTCCAGTAATCCAATGCAATTGTGGCGCGTCGCACTGAGGCCTAAAATAGGGATTCCAGTTCCGAGTTAATTTTTCCAAAGGGCAACCTAGTCATTTTCCAAGCCCCCAAATCATGTAAAACACGAGATTTAACCTATTCTAAGCATTATATGCTCACTTTTCATCAAATTACTCTTCAAGAAACCCTAGAACCTCAAAATTTAAACCTCAAGAAATCCAAATTCCACCATTATTTTTCCAAGATAACCCAAAATTCAAGATTCCTAATTCAAGATCTTCAAGAATCAATCCTCAAGAGAACAAATAGGAACTCAAAGTTCAAGCTTCATCATTTAATCATCTGTTAAGGTGTGTGGGGTTATGAACAAGGATAATTCTTTCATCCTTTTGCCCAAAATTAGTTTTAAAGTTGATTTTTACATGAAATTGTATGAATTTCAGTTTAGGGTTTATACCCACTTATTACTATTTGAAGATTATGAGATTTTGAGAGATTTAGATGTTTAATTGCATGTCTACTTTCGTACTTTTATGCGTTTATTGAATTATCAATATTTTCATTATCAAACATGAACTTTATGATGATTTAACATGAATTTGATGCATGGGTTGTTAAGCCCTAGTTGAACATTAATATTTCAAGAATGACAATTCTTTAAGCATCCTACAATTAGTTATTTTCAGATTTTTATAAAGATTTGATCTTTCGATCCTCAATTAAGATATGGAATCCACTTTACAGTTTTATTACAGTTTATAGAAAATAGATTTAGCTTTGCTTACAGTTTGAAACAGATAGATGTATAACTGGTTTTCATTATAAACCCTTATGCTAGTTTTAAAAGTAGATTTCTAACAGAATAAGAATACAGATTAAAGGGAGTAGTATTTAGCACCAAGTTGGGTATGTTTACATGCCTCAGAACTATGAACCAACGTAGGTAAAGATTATCAGATTATTTTTATTTCTATATGGATGACAGATACAGATGTGATCACTTAGATTAGGTTATACTCCTTAGCAAGAGTATGAAACCTCTCCCCAACGTGAGGTTTTCCCATAAGAGAACTAGACGTTGGACTCCATGTTAGCTCAAATGGTTTGTGTCGATTAGAAGAACCTCCCTACAGCCTAATAGAAAAGACTACAGAAAAGAATAACAGAATAGCTTTTAGAAACTAAGTGTAAAGGCTCACAGTTTTAATCAGCTATTACTTTATATAAGACATTGGTTATGAGATTTCAGCTTCCAGTTTACAGATATAAAAGTGAGTCCTTTCTACACTTAGACAGTATAATTTCAAGATAGAATACAAGTACAGCTTTTAGAACTAAGTGTTATGAAAATGGATTTATATAGTATGCTTTATTACTCATGATCATGATTCTCAGTTTTTAGTTATTCAAGATATTGTGAGTCATCTACACTTAGCATGCATCCTTTTGCAAATTTACACTAATGTTGAGATATTATTTTACTTGTGCATTCACCCCCGTATACTCAGTACATTCTAGAAGTACTGATCTACATATATGTTTATGTGTTACATTGTCTCATAATGTATGTTCAGGTTCTTAGTTTCAGTAGCGTGAGTGATGTTGAGCATCTCCATCTACATCCTGACAGTTGGTGAGTCCTCACAGTTTGGGGACCCAATTATTCAGAATTTCTAGTTCATTACAGTAGTTGATTCAGTATTTTCAGTCAGTTGGGGGCTTGTCCCAGTGGCTCTCTAGTTATTAGTAGTGGAGGCTTATCAGACTGCTAGTTATGATTCAGATTTCTAGTGTTGATTGTTCAGACTTTTAAATCTAATATTTTTAGATATCATATTCAGATAATTTCAGCTTAGCTCAAACAGAATTCCGCATTTTAGCTTTGATTATATATCTATATTTCTTTATTATGAGCTTCAGATTTAGTAGAAGGCTTACAGGGTTAGCTTGAGGCTACTCGTAGTCTTAAACACCTTGTGACATCTCTGGACCCATTTTCGGGGCGTTACAATAGTTTATTTGAAGAAATATTTGTTTGATCTTTATTAAATCAAGAAGTTCATAATTAAATGAGGCATTAATTCGTATCGAATTTTAATTTAATTTAGTCGGTCTATTAAATTTGGCCATAATTAAAATCAAATTTATCATTATTGCAATGCAGTTAGTCAATTGATTTTTCAATTTGACAGAAAATTCAATGAGATGACTAAATCCTAAATTGATTAGGATTATTTTTTAAATAACCCCAAAAACCTTTCTACCCATTTTTCTAATTAATTCTAACTCCCCCTCAACCCTGTCCTTTTTTCATTTTGAAATTTAAAATTTGTACTAGATTGTACAATTCCCCCTCAATCTTGTCCTTTTTCCATTTTAAAATTCAAAATTTGTACTAGATGGTACAATTCCATGTCAACCTTGTCCTTTTTCCATTTTTTGAAATTTAAAATTTATACTAGATGATACAATTTCACCTTAACCTTGTCTTTTTTTTAATTTCAAATTCAAAATTTATACTAGATTGTACAATTCCACCTCAGAACTTACCCTCAATTTCAAAATCCCAAAAATACTCCTAAGTTTTTTCTCCTACATTGATGGATTCAAAGAATTGGATCTCCATCCTTTCCTATAAATACTACCATCATTTTTTGGTAGAAATCAAGTCTCAGAGAGTGGGAAAAAATTTTGAGCAAAGAGTTAAATTTTTCTTTTAGTAAATATTTTCAAGTTGTAGTCTAATCGGAATTCTCGAAAGATTATTCTCCGGTGGTGATCAAGACTCCGAAGAAAGCTTGAAGTCCCATTTTTCTGCTCCAAAAAAGGTAAACACGTCTTTCCCTTTTAGTTTTGTTATCATTTTCTTCTTCATCTTCTTCTTCCTAGTTGTAATTTTGTTTGCTGGGATTGTTTGTTGTAGACGGCCTTAAAAGTCATAGGATGTTGTGATATCAATATTATGGCTATTTTTATGTTCATTGTGTAAAATGAGCTAGCAATAGTTGAATGTGTTTCTTTGACTTTCTTCTTTTGTTATTATGATTAGATGGATAAAGTTTCGACCTTTACTTGATTAAAATATGTACTCATGTCTTGTTTAAATTCGTTATTGATGGATATGTTTACTTTTAGCATGTAAAGTTATTTTCTTTATGTCAAAAAAGAATAGTGACTATTGTTTGTTTCACCTTAATAAATTAGATGGATAAAGTTTCGACCTTTGCTTGATTAAAATATGTACTCATGTCTTGTTTAAATTCGTTATTGATGGATGTGTTTGCTTTTAGCATGTAAAGTTGTTTCCTTTTTGTCAAAAAAAGAATAGTCACTATTGTTTGTTTTGCCTTAATAAATTAATGGATAAAATTTCGATATTTGCTTGATTAAAATAAGTACTCGTGCATTATTTAAATTCATTATCAGTGGATATGTTCACTTTTAGCATGTAAAGTTGTTTCCTTTATGTCGGAAAAGAATAGTTGCTTTATTAAGGGTCTTGAAATTATTTCTCAATTTGAAGTAGTGAGTTACTTGTATCTAGAGATTTGGTATTATTTTTGAAGGCATATCATAGTGTGCTATGTTTCTGGCCTAGTGATGTGCAAAATCACTGCTTAAGATTGAAGTTGACCGCTTTGGCATACACATGATAGTTGACTCATTCACATGTAAAATTTGTAATTTAAGTGTTACTTTTAAAATCTAACTCCTTTATCGATCCTTGATCCTTTTGTTTAAAGAATTATTTTTCCCCATGATTATATGCCACGATGAAATGCTAAGTTCTTTTGATATATGTTTGCAGTCATGATTTACTCATTTTCGTGGTCAAAACAGACTTTGATTTTCTCTTATTTTGATTGAAAAGTTGTTAGAGTTATGGATTTTGTTGAAATGGTATAGAACTAAAATAGGAGTTGGCATAATTGGACATTTTCTTTTAGAATTAATCTTTTACTATTTTTTCTATCTTGTCTTTGAATATAATTTCTCAAACATATTTAATATATGATACTTGTTTCACCTCGCTTATTGATTTATTGCTTGAAGTATTTTTGTGCATTTAGATGTCCCATTGTTATTCATATACTACCATAAAATCTCTTTTTAAGTCTATTGATTGACTTCATTTGGTATTGAAAAGTGTTGTTGTATTAGTACATCTTGTATTTCATATTTGAGATGTCACAAAAAGATTTTCTCATCATATGCTCATTCCCCTTTTCTTTCTTTAATGAAAACATGTCTTAGACTATATCATATCATAGTATTTGGTGCAAATGTGTTAATGTATAGGGAATATTTATCTAAATTTTAAGCAACTATGCTTGTGGATCCATGTCTTTCTTTTCAAAGGCTAGTTGATCATATTGTGCTAGATTCAATTTTTTATAAGAGTATTTAAGAGATGGGTTAATTTCTTTTTCGTTGGATAATTTGATTTGCTTTGATATCATAGTTTACTACTATTTCTTTATGCTTGAGAATGTTATCTTTTCATCTCATCATTTATCTATTTCGTATAGAATTTTTGAACACATTAATTCTTTTTCTTTTATCTGTTTTTTTTTTGCATGAATCTGTTTTGAAGTCCAAATGAACTCATTTCCTCTTGCATTTCATAATGGGTCAATGAGGCCCACCTCTCCGAGTCAAGTTCGAAGTTTAAACTCAAAATCGATTATATGGGGTGCGGGTGCAAGGAGATAAAAGAAGAAGAAAAATAGGTCAAAACCCATTGATGAGGTTGCTAAAAGACTTGAAAAGTCTCAATTTCTATTATTGTCTTATTTTTATTTATTCATTCATTTGGGCCTCGAGGCCAAAGTTGTAATTTAATACAGGTGAAGCAGATTTTGGGTCTCAAAGGTCCGAAAACTTGCTTAGGACAGGTTATGGGCCAAAAGCCCAAGTATTTAGATTAGGACAGGTGAAGATGGGCCAAAAATCCAAATTAGCTTAGGACAGGACTTATAGATTTGGGCCTAATGGCTTAAGTCATTTAGTCTCCCCTTTCCCCTTAATATGCTAATTGTTCTTAGTTTTCTTAGACTTAGTTAAAAATCTCTGCTAAGTCGTCAAAATTTATTTTGCACAAATCTTGAAGACAATTTTTCCTTAATCGTTTTCTTTTCAAAAAACAATTTTCCTTTTTAAAGTTAGTCAAAAAAGTTATTTTCAAATAGTTCGGATAACCGCAAGTTAGCGGATACTATTGGTGCCTCAACAACCTTTCAAGAGTATTAATAGGAACCACTTACTCGAAATTTCTAAACTTAAAAGATTTTTTTTGTTTTGAATGTTTTAAGTAATATTTTTAGTTTTTCTTGATATCTTTTCAAAAATCAAGTGGCGACTCTGTAATTTCTTACATTATTTCAAAATTTTCTTTAAAGTTTTGAAATAGTTTAAAAAATCAAAAAAATATTTTTCAACCCTTCGAATTGAAAAAGGGACAAAACAATGGTTAATACATTCCATAGCACCAAGGCTTGAGGCTTCAACAAGCTTTGTTTCAAAAAGTTTCCAAGAATTTCTCTCCATTTTATCTACTTTGAAACAATAGTTTCTTTTATGCCAAAATTTCTTCTCTTTTTTGTTTCTTTGTTACAAGTCTTTTGTAATTATTCCTTTTTTAACAATAAATATAATTTTTTAGCAATTTTAAAATATTCTCGTGATATGATGGAGATTGTTAAGGATGAAGAATCTATTTTGTTTCGCCTTTTTAATTTCTTCCTCAATAATTAAAGAAATATAGGTTGTATATGATGTGTATAGAAGCCGTATAATTGTTGTATAGAATATATATGTGTGTTAAGATTTCTATAGAAAGTGCATATGATATGTATAAATACTATATAATTATTGTATAGAGTATAAAATTTTATAACAATTTTATAGAAACTGTATAGGATGTGTGCAAGAATTGTATAATTATTATATAAAATATGTATCTCTATAAGATTTCTATAGAAATAGTATAATTTTTGTATAGAATATGAATCTGAATAATTATTCCAGCAAAAGTTGTATAAAATGTGTATAGAAACTTTATAATTATTGTATAGGATGTATGTGATTTCTATAGAAACTATGTAATTATTGTATAAGATATATATCCGAGTAATTATTTTAGTTAAAAGTTGTATAAGATATGTATAAAATTGTATAAAATATGTATCTGTGTAGAATGTGTATATGTGTGTGTGTTTGTGTGTATAGAGATTGTATTAATGCATTAGAAGAGGGAGAAGAAGATTAGCACAAATTTGATTATATTGAAAAAAATATTTTTTTATTTAATTGTTAAGTAAAGAGCAACAAATAGAAGAGTAAAAAGGGTTTCTTTTTAAAATAGATCATCAAAAAACGAGTGATTTTTCTTTTCACAAAAAAAAATTACAATATATATGTATCAATATGTATTGTATCATATTAATATGTATTTTTATTTTCTTAATTGTATTTGAAAAAATATATTTTGTGTATTTGATTATTTTTTAAAAAAAAAATGCAAGAAGAAGAGCAATAAATTATTTTATACACTTTATATAATAATAATTCAAAAAAGAAGTAGAAAAGAGCAATAACAAAAGTAAAACAAAAAATATAAAATCAGAAAAAAAAAAAAAAAAGTCAAAGAAAGTTGCGGCAATTAGCAAAATGGCTAAGAAATGAAATTTTAAATGCCTGGGTCATTTTCGTGTCATTTCTTTCGGCCGAAGTGGCTGTTTTTATCCTTTCCCTTTCTCTTTTCTTTTAAAAAAAAAAATCATTTAAAAATAGCATTTTGCTAAAAAAAAAAATTTAGATACAATTTGAAGTTGTATTGGATATTTGAAAAACATTTAAAATTCTGTTTTTCCTTTTTTCACTTTCCCTTTCGCTTTCTTTTTTTCAGATTTACCGTAGAGTTTTTATTCTTGTAAAATAATTGCATTTAAATTACATTTCATGTTTAAATCATAATTAATTCTCATTTGTCTTGGTCATACTATACATTCAAAATGATATGTTTTAGTGTATGTTATTTGCGGATGACATAGTACTGATTAATGAGATACACAGGAGTTAATGTTAGGTTGGAGATGTAGAGGCAAACCTTTAGAGATTTTTTGAGGGAAAGAGAAAAGGAAATAACATGTAGACATAAGGAGATACAAATATTCATGGTTTTGGAGACAAAAATCACTATCAATATGGACAGATATTTGCAAGGATTATGTAGTATACGTCATTTAGATACATTTGAAGGTGGTACAAATTTGATGGATTATCACTCATCGGAAGTTAAGAGATTAGATCGAATAGAGTTGATCCTCTTTTAATTGGGTATATATATTGGATTTTTTTAAGAAAGATGAAAATGAGAATAAAAAAATTATCACTCATCAGAAGGTTTGATTTCCTGACAATCGTAATTCTTGTATTAGTATGGAATTTTGACCATTGAAATTTACCCCTAATTTCTCAGTGTGTACCATTTCAAAGTGTCACTTTTACAAACTAGAGTATTAAAAAGGGAATGAGTTTCCCATCGACAAATGTCTCTTAAAAGTTCATATGAAAAGGTTACAGTCATACAAGTTATCATGACACGACTAAGAAACATTGGACTAATTTATTTCACCGGGACTGTTATGAAAAACTTTCAAACGTTGTGTAATAAAGAACCTGAAGATGCGAACAAGGGTTGCTTTACCTCTTTAAAAAATAGGCGGCCGCCTTAGGCCCCCAAATTTGAGGAGCCTCATTTTTTATAAATATTATTTTAAGAAAAATATTTTTTTTATATAAGAGAAAAGAATTATAAGAAGTAGTTCATATATCGAGAGTATAATGTCTCAAGAAAGATTAAATGCAGTGATTATATTATTACTTAAAAGGGAATAATTAGAAAAAATCGATTATATAATTTTGAAAATAGAGTTTATTAAAAAAAAAGTTATTTTTTCTAAAAAATTTTAGGTCTGCATTTGATTTTCGCCTTAGGACATGAATATGCTTGAGCCGCTCCTGGATGCGAAGTACTCCCTTAGTTTCTAAATAACTTTCACGCTTACTAAAATTAAATATTTTATAAAATTAAGACATAATTAGTTATTTGTCTTTATTTTTATTCTTAATTAGTGATAAATATGAAGAGATATTAATATGATACAAAAAAGAAAAATATTAAATAAATATGGATACTTGCTTTTTCTTTTTAGAGTCAAACGATACAAACTTTTATCAATATTTTAAGATGTATTTCTTAATCAAATTGAAAAAAAAAATTGTAATAAATAATACTTTTCATGTAGTTTATGATATTTACATTTTAATTTTAAAAATTAAATTAATCTAATCTAATTTAGCTTTGAAATTTAGTCAAATTAAAAAACAAGAACAATTTTAAAAAAAAAAGTAGGAAGTAATAAATAAGGATAGTAGAATCAAATTACAATCTAATTAATATTTTTCTTAGGAAACATGCAAACAACAAAAGTGATGTATATAAGAAGAGGGAGAAGATATTTTTATTCTTTGTTACTACATCTGTTTCAAAATAGTTGTTCCTCTATCTAAAATCATTTGTTTCATTTTAATTTTTCCTTTTATAAAAATATTAGGGCACAAATTAGGTTTTTTCAAAAAAACAAACAAAGCTGCCTAATAAACTTAGGTTGTTGATTTACGGATCAAGTAGAGTTCAATAACAAATCCTAGATTGAAACAATTGTGTTGAGGAGCTAAAGTCTAAAGCAGTAGTGTTAGCTAAGTTGCTAGTAAAGTCCCAAGAACACAACAAGGTCAACTTTTGGAGTGTTTAGAAGACTTTTTTCTTGGGATGCATTTTCCTTTTACTCCCGCCTTTTCCTTCTTCAATTCCTCCTCTTCTGCTGCTACTTCTGCCAGCTCTGCATTTGAGCTCCTGCATGCATATAAGCAACATTTACTTCAAATTCAAGGTGACACCCACATATTTTAAAGCATGAGAAATTTGTCCATTGTTACTTACGAAAAGGGCCTAAAATGTCTTTCAATTATGTGAAATGGTGCAAAAATGTCATCCATCTACCTATTGGCCTAAAATATCCTTCTTGTCTACCTATTGAACCTAAAATGTCGTTTTCATATACTTATTGGAACTATTTTGCCCTTTTATTTAAAAAAATTATATAATACCAAAACTTATCTTTATTAAACTACATAAAATCCTTATTATTTTTATTAATATTAACCAAATAAATAATGCACAATATCAATTTTTCGTCATTCTAAATTGATCTGATAAATAAAAAAAACATAAATAGCCATTTTTAAAAAATTATTACATATACATAGCCGTATTAGTCGGTTGTCAGATATAGCATATAAATATTTACTTTTATAACAGATTCTAATATATAGAAAAATAATTATATATTAAATTCTCATATTTCTTATTTATTGTATATTTTTATGAAAGCCTTTATTCATTCATTTTTTATATACTATATCAAAATTTTATGTTTTTCATTTTTATTGTCTACTTTCACGATGCCTCCCTATGGTATATTTATATCATAAAAATTCATGATATATTTATATATTATACAAATTATATTTATATCATAAAAATACATGGTATTTATACCATATAAATTATATTTATACTATATAAATTATATTTATATGATAAATATACATGATATATTTTAGATATAAAAAGTCTATACCATGTAATACTGAAAATATATATTTATATTTAATAAATAATTTGTTAACAAGAAAAGTACTTCCGACATAATGAGATATACCATGAATATTTATCTCATAAATTATATAAAAAATATAATAATAATCTGATTTTGACATAAATTATATTTATACAATAAAAATATATGGTATATCTGTATTTCCAACTTAATGATTTTTATTTTATAAATATTTATCCATAAAAATTTATGGTTAACTCATTACATTAGAATTAAAAATACACGATAATAAAATAATACTAGATGATTAACATACATGAAAACAAAGCAAAACATACACGAGTAAATAATGAAATATTTAGTTTATTTAAAAATATTTGAATTTTGAATACAACAGAGGAGAAAGATTTGAAGCAAAAATTATATTTTTCACTTTTAATTTGAAGATCGAAAATATATTTATTAAATTAAAGTGAATTGATAATTAGTTATAACGTTAAATAAGAAATTATAATCATCTTTCTGATTTTTTAAATGGCTATATATGTAGAAAAAACTTTTACTTTTGTAATACTGAAAAAGTACTATTATTTATATATTTATGTAATTTGTCTAAATAAAAAAGCAAAACAGAACCAATAGATAAACGGGAAGGGCATCTAGGCCCAATAGATAGGTGAGAAGGGCATTATAGGCCTCATAGTTGAACAGAAAGGGCATTTTATGCTCAATAGGTAGACGGAGGACATTTTTAAACCATTTTACATAGTCGAAGGACATTTTAGATTTTTTTCCATTGTTACTTTTATTGAAGTTAATCAAATTTTTACCAAAGTAGTAAAAAGTTACAATTAGTAAAATGTGTTATAAATTTGTACGTGGTTACAATTAGTAAAATGTGTTATAAATTTTTTTAGCAAAATGGCCCAGTGAACCCCTGTACTATGTCGGTTTTGTAAGTTGGACATTTCTACTTACATGTTTGTCATCTAAACTCTTGAACTCATTAAAAAACAACATTTTGCATCCTTTGACCGTTGACCGAGCCTATGTGGCATTCAAATGGATGATTAGGACACACGCCTGAGGTGCAAATGGAGGTCAACTTTTGACCAATTTTATATTAAAATAATTTAAAAAAAAACACTCAATTTTTTACAATTTTTTAATTTAAAAATATTTTAAAAAATAAAAAAATAAAAATAAGGCCAACCCCCTCCCCTTATTCAGCCACTACCCCACCCCACCCTGCCCCATCCCAACACCCCCACCCCCACCCAATCCCCGTCCCAGCACCTCCACCCAACCCAGCCCCATCCCAGCACCCCCCACCCCACCCAGCCACGTCCCAGCACCCCTCACTCCACCCTTCACCCCCATCCAGCCCCCTTCCCCCTTCTCTGTCCAGCCACCCCTACCTCATCCTTCATCTCCGTCCAGCCATGGTCATCACCGTTAATGCCCCCATCCCCACAGCCTCAAGGATCTCTCTTCGACTTTTTTTCTTTATCATCATATATCCCAAATTCTCCAAAAAAAAAAATAGTAAAATGTCTTTGCTATGGTTGATTTGTTGTTGTTGTTCATTGTCAAAAAAAAAAATTGCCCTTGGTTGATTTGTTATTGTTGTTCATTGTCAAAAAAAAATTATATATATATCCCTCAAGAGGGTCTTTGCTATGGTTGATTTGTTGTTGTTCATTGTCAAAAAAGAAAAAATTTTGTCGTGATTGATTTGTTGTTGTTGTTCATTGTCGAAAAAAAATAAAATTATATATACCCCTCAAAAGGGTCTTTGCTTTGGTTGATATTGTTGTTGTTGTTCATTGTCAAAAAAAAATTGTTATTGTTTTAATTTTTTAATTTTTTTTATTCACTTTCTCAATTTAAATTTTTTATTTTGTTTAGGATTAATTTTGTAACTTTTACAAATTGTTAAAGATATTTAAATAAAAAATAAAAATTCATTATGTTTGTATATGAGAATTTATAGTTAAAATTTTAAATTAATTGGAGAAAATTTCAATTATTTGAAATAAATTTGATGTTTAATTAAATTTATTGTGTTTGTATATTAGAATTTATAGTTGAAAATTTAAATTTGAAATTGTTAAAGATATTCAAATCTAAAAATCGAAAATTCATTATGTTTGTATATATGAATTTATAGTTAAAAATTTAAATTAGTTGGAGAAGAATTTTAATTATTCGAAATGAATTTGATGTTTAATTTGTGAGCAAAAATAAAAACATGATTATTCAAATTTTTCTACAATTTATAAATTTTTCTTATTTAATTAAATTAATTTCAATATTTAATTTATTATGTAGAATTTAAAAAATGACTTGGAATTACATGCAATACATTAAAATGACGTGGCAGACGTGACAGCTAATGTGGCTGCTGACGTGGAGAGAGTGTGTTACACTCACAAAAAAGTGTTTAAAATGTTGTTTTTTAATGAGTTTAAGGGTCCAGGTGACAAACATGTAAGTAGAAGTGTTCAACTTACAAAACTGACATAGTACAGAGGTCCACTAAGCCATTTTGCCAACTTTTTGTCAAAAAAAAGAAAAAACTTGAAAAAATGGGTTATAAATTTGTCCTTTGTTTCTTATAAATGTAGTAGACTGGGGTCGTTTGCTCCACAAATTAAGTGGGATATATCATGTTTAAAATTCAGATAAAATTTATTGTATATTAGGTTGACGATATTAATTTATTTCGTCGATCAGTCAAATGCGGTATAAATTTAACACCAGACTTAAATCATGAGTACACCTTATCACTTAGGATCGTTTTATCTCAATTTCTAGATGGAATGAATCAATCCAGCCCAGGAATAATAATCTCAAAATTATAATCTCAAAATAATTTAGTCCGTGTACTAAATAATTCCAAGTAGTATTATCTAGTAAATGTATTGCACATCAATTTTTATTTTACGATTTTGTTCATTTCTAATATATATTATATATATATTTGGTAATTTTAATTTAAAATTCTCATTTTCTTTTCCAACTTGATGAACCAAGTATTGTCCAAGCTATAGAGTGACGAAATTAAGGAAAATGAACTTGTTGGTGCATTATTACACCAACAGAACTCACCTCTCTTCGTTGTAGGAAGATGATTTCTTCAATTGTGGATCAACTTGAGCAGCTGTTCTATCCGTCGTCATTGATTCAACAATGCTCCCACTAAAATACTCCTTCTCCGCCGACTGTAAATTCCCAAATCGTGGATTCTCAGACATGTATTTTATCTCTTCCACCTCCGCCTCTGCCGCCTTGCACAATACTCGTTTATGAAAACTAGCACAGCTACTACTACTACTCTTCCTTGCCACAACTGTACATGGGGGCGATGGCCGTGGTGGAAGTTTCTGTTGCTTCACATTGAGCGAAGGGTGTTGAGTCTCAGCATCCTTCACTTTAAACGACATTGAGCCGCCACAGGAGATGAATTGGAAGAGCACTGAGTTACGAGTCATTAATGACCCCGTGGCAGCCACGGGGTCACCGTCTTCGAACCTTTTGGAAATGGTGGCGCATGCGTTGTTATTAGGCATGTCTGAGATCGACGAGGAAGTTGCTGAGGGAGGAGATAACTTGGTAGGATTTTTCCGAGTTGACTCGTTCTGATCATCAGTACAAACACCTCTAGAGGAAGTGGAATTGGGTGTAGTTGAGCTAGTATAACTTGATTTCTCTTCATATAATTCATCTTCATTATCATCTATGTAATTGTGGTTGTTCTGAACAATTTCTGGCTCATCTGCATGTTGTTTTGAGCCGCCTGATTTACGTTTTGGCAAGAAATTGCTCGAGTTTTGAACTTGTTGGGTATTTCTCATCAACTGTGGACTCTCTGCCATAGGAAGTTGCTGAAATTATTTTGAAGTACAGATACGTATTTTATTAAACAACAACGACAGACCCAGTGTATTCCCACAAAGTGGGGTCTGGGGGTAAGATGTACGCAGTCCATACCGCTACCTCCGAGAAGAAGTATAGAGGTTGTTTCCAATAGACCCCTGGCTCACAGATTCGTATTTTATTAGAATAAAAATAAAATGTTCTTTTTTGGTTGTTGAAGGAAAGGTCATGAAATTAACTGATACTTGATCATCTTGTTACTTCTATTACGGAGTAACAATTCTTGGACATGTTCACAATATTATGAAAATATTGATAAAAGGGAATTTTAATGCACGTTTCTTGTAAAATTACCTGTGGAACCTTGGAGAATTTCAGATCCTTTAAGAACATATTCAGCTCCTTCAATGGGGCAGATGATATCGTTTTCAGCCAAATCATTCCACACATACCCATTTTTGTAGCTCCTACAAAATCAAATTACCATTCTATTGTATCAGTATTTTCTGAAGAATACTATCAGAATTTCCAATTGAAGGAACGGACAATTTAACATTATTATTATGAGTGGTGTTAAGATTGTATTTAACTCTTTAAATTGTGATATGCATCTTCATGCTCAATTATTCAGGTTCCTCAACTTCATATATTGATATTCCTAATGTCACATCATTTACCCCCTAGAGATACCTTATAATACATTGCACATCTGTCTTGATTCCCAAACTACACAAGTAACCACAAAAGAAGAAAAGAACAATAATTTCACTAATCTTAGGGCGTTTATAACAAAGGAAAATAATTTATTAATGAAAGTAATTTTTTTTACGTGAATTTACTCGAAATGCGCGAAAGCTGATCCGCACGCTACAAATATTAAGAATAAAATTAATGTAAGTAATTTTCTTACTTATATTCTTTGATGTTTGATAAGAACACAAAATATTATCTAAAAAATGTCTATAAATAATTTAAATAAAAATTATTGGATCGAGTTAGAGGTGAGGTATTGGGGCTTTGGGGGTTAACTACGAGAAAACAATCAGAGTGGATCATTAACACTTTTCCCCTACTCTGTATTGATGCAACCATGGTTAGCGTAGAGCACATTATGATGAGCTTCTACATATGGATGATAGCTTGGAGCTTGAAGAAAATCATGGAGCAATAAAGACACAAGGCTATAGGTGATCAAGATGTTAATTGATCAATCAAGAAGGGCCCTTGTGGGTTATTTTCTAAAGTAGCTGTTTTGGGGCTATTTTTATAATAAATTATTTTCCCAAAGGCAATAACTATGAATAGTCATCTTAGTATTTCCTTCCTTAGTTTATGATGTTTATGATGAATTGAGAGCTTTTAAGCTTGTAGTTTCTAGGTAAAGCCTAGCATTAGATTAATAAAGTAGTTGTTAATTGTAGTTGAGTGATTTGGGTGGATTCCCGATATTGCTCGTGTTAACTACTTTTGCTTAATCCATCATAGAGTTACCTTTTTTGTGAATTCAATTTGGTTTCTCGTCTTTGATTGAGTAAGGTTATTGTTGTTTGATTGGGTTCAATCGAGAAGTGAAGGTATCAAATCATTTGTTGCTTGTAAATCCATTTGAATCTCGATATATTTCACTTTTTTTTTTCTTTGTGTTCTTTTTTACTCGTTCTTCCTCTTTTGATTCTTATCATTTTGGTATCAAGAGCTTAGATTAAGGTTTGTTTCCACAAATTTCAATCTTGGGATTTTGATCTCTTCAAAAATTCAAAATAAAAATCGAAAATCTCAAAAAAAATTGAAATTGTTTGACATTAGATTTTGATTCTCTAGTGTATTTTGAGCCTATATCTCGAATTTCACTTGATTTGGAGGTGTAAATTCAAAGATCCATTGAAGAGTTTTGCGCTCTGAATCTTTGTGGATTGGGAAAATGTGAATTTATTTTTTTCTTCATTTTGAAGGTCAAAAATTACTATTTGTTTGTGGTGTTTAGAGGACCAAGAGGGTGAAAATTTCGTCGAATTTGAAGTTGAATAGAAAAAAAAATATGAAGGTGTGAAGATTGAGGTTTATATTGGTGTTCTTGAGCATCTTTATCTTGTTCTTTGATGAAGATTAAAAAAAGGTACACTTTGATCCAAAATTCTCAAGTGAAAGTTGGTCAAAGTGTTAGTGGCTCCACTTGTGAATTTCTTTTTAAAAAAAAAATTCAAAATCTGAAGGAAAAAAATACTGCAAAAAATAATTAATTTCCACATAGACATGCCACGCCAGCAATCTGTTGGATTCTAGATCAAAAGTGTGAATGAAAAATGAAGGGAATCAAGTGGAGGAAAAAATTGAGATAACACTCAAAAATGAAAAATGTACTAAAAAATTGAAAGTCTACTAATTCTCCCACATTGGTGGGAGAAGGAAACATTCAAGGGGTCGTTTGGTAGAGTGTATTAAAAATATAATACATGCATTATGGTTTGTGTATTAATAGTACCATGTTTGGTATCTTTTTTAGACTATGCATAACTAATACTTGTATTAGTTATGCACACTTTTGTGTAACAGATCATTTTTCATGTATTAATAATACAAAGCTTTTAACACATGTAGTAACCTATTAAATGACATTATTACCCCTTAAAATTATTCTCCCGCATTCTTTTTCCACTATATTACAACAGTTTGGATCCAAATATTGGCAAATGAGACAGCAATTGCGACAAAGACCATGACAGTAGGTTGACCCATTTATTTCTACTACAACAATTATAGTTTTTTTTCTTTTTTTTCCATTTTTCTACATCTTCATTGCATGTTCGGTACACTTCTCTTGGTTCTCTCTAGTTGTTCATGGGATAAAGGAAAAAAAAAATTGCAAGATTGTAGATTGGTTTTGTGTGTGCAGAGGAGTTTTATGCTGAGTTCTTGGATTTGTCTTCAAGATTGAGTAGTTGTTCTGCTCATTGAATTTTGGTGCCTTTTTCTTGGTTTGCTCTTGTTATTTTCATTGTCGGAATTTTTGAATTCAGAGAAGAGATGGAAAGTGGATTTTCCATTTCTCCACTGTAACTGTTGCTCTTGCACGGTTGAAAATACAATGTACAAGGAAAAATTCAAGGAAGGACTAAGGGTAATTTGGTAAACAAACATATTTTTATAAAAATTATATAAATATATATTATCTTTAACACATCAAACCAAACATTGCGTAAAAAATAATGTATGTATAACTAATACCAGCATTATTAATACTTGCATTAATAATGCAACCATTAGTAATACACCTTATTCAGCATTAATCTTATACATTGTACCAAACGACCCCCAAGTGTGTATAATAAGGAACACTTACTCCATATAGTAACTGAGGCAAGAACCAAGAGGTGCCCGTCACAGTTCGACGTCGCCGTTCAGCTTCGGCGCTCGGCTTCGGCTTCGGCTGCCGATCAATGAGATCTATCTTTTTGGATAAAATTTATTTGAATAGTCCGAAGGAGAAACACAACCAGTTTTCTTGGTAGTTTTTGAACCTCCATTTAATATGCATGCATGCAGTGCAGAAACTGCAGAAATACAAAATGCTGCTTCGGAAGAGATGCAACTCTTCGACGAAATGACACACTGATTCGGGAAAAAAGGTGTCTTTTCGGATGGTTGTGACTGTCCAGTAAATTGACACGCTAATTCGATGAACAGACATGACTGTTCCAGAGGATACATCTCCCCGAATGAACCATTGCCTCTTTTTGAAAGAGGCACCTAATGGTGTTATATAAACCTGCATTTTTCCACAGGTTTAGGTACGAAAATTTCCTACATTAAAACACTTCTTGCTTTCTGAAATACTTTTCGTGTGATCATCTAATCGTTGAGTGAGTTTGAAGAGAATCTGATCGTTTGAGGTACCACTACAGTCGGATTGTCAGGCCATTTTATCCTGGAAGAAAAATTCTGTAACCTCGAGTACTTGAGGGGAATTATTTTCTTAAGGACACTCCGTGAATTCAGAGGACTTGGCCTTTTTCTATATCATCTAATTTTCTGAAAAACACACTTCTTTGAAAGATCTTTTTGATCTTGTGTTGAGGGTGTTACATAACTTCATAAGTGTTCTTGTTTTATACTTGAACTTATGTTGAAGCTGTTGTCAAAATACAGATTCTTGTGTACTCGTAAAACAAAATCAACGGTCAAAGTCAATCGTTGACTGCCACACAATAACCACCTCAGCAATAGCACAACAACTGTCGGCGCCCCATCAGCCCACTTGCGCCACATGGCATGTGTACTACAACTTCAGAGAGCACAATGTGTGCAGACTTTTACTCTTAGTTTTTCTTTTGGGTCCTAAAAGTTTTTTGGATCCAAAATTTTTTCCAAGTGTTCAAATTTTGTGATTCTTTTTTATTCTTTATTTTCTTTCAATTCCTAAACTATTTAACAAGTAATAACATCTTTAATAACTTATAAACTAGTTTTAATCATCAAATCAAATCCTTTAAAGTGATGAACTTCTTTAAGGCCTCAAAAAATTTCTAAGCGTTCAATTTTCGTGATTCTTTTTTAAAACTCTTCTCCTTCAATTTTCTAACTAATTAATAAGTAATTAATTTATTTAATCACTTGTTAACTAGTTTTAAATATAGAATCACTTCTTTAGTTCATCAAATTAAGCAACACAAGTAATTTTTCTACTTTTGTTACTTAGTATTTTTTAGTCGGTTTTCTTTCGTGTGTTTTTTCTTTGATGTTCTCATCTTAATTCGTAGATAATTTCATGATTCAAGTCCTTTTAGCTTTATTTGAGTCGTCCGTATTTCAAGAGTCGCAAGAATCTACTCTACCAAAAAAATAGGTGATTTTAAATTGATTGAGGAAACCTAATTCACAAGCAATCTTGGGAAGAAGTCATAGCGATGAGTTGAGAGCTACATACGAGTGTTGTGAGGTTTTTATTACTAACCTCGTGTGTTGATTTTTGTAGTTACAATGTCTAATCACTTTTCTTACAATTATGGAGGATGAAGCTCGATGAACAACATAGGAACATATGCCAATGTACCAAGGAGAATGACCTATGTGAATGAAAGGGTAGTTAAAACAAATAGGAAGTTTGGAGGTACGAAGGAAAGGGAGAGAAGGATGGATAGTATGAGTGAAAGAAGGTTTCCTATGAGAAGTCAAAGTGAAGAAACAAGAAGGGCCTCGGGTCAAGAACCAACCTATACTACCCCCAACTAAATTGGAACTAAACCTACCTCAAACAACATTTCGAATGAACCCGGGCTATGTTAGCCAAGCACCTCCACGAAATGTATCATATACATCCTTGCATGTACCCTGTGTTCCAACCCAACAATACTACCCACAAGTACCCTACCAAGATATCGATTATCAAAACCCTCTTTATGATGAAATGTGTAAAGAGGTTCACCCGAATGAATGGTGTGAAGGACCCAAAGGCTTTAGTATGAACCAAGATATGAGATATCAAGGAAAATGATAGATATAGGGATGAGAAGGAAGGTGTGAAGACTAAAGAGATTGATATGACAATCAAAGTGTTTCGAATTAAGGGATAGGCGACAACATGGTGACTCTTCCAATGTTTCAAGATGGTAGTCAAACTATTCAAGCTAACTACAACTTAAAAGGAGAAGATCAAGCCTATGGAGATAAGAATGATATACCTCAATCTTCTTCTCCTTCTATCATTCAATGCTATAAATGTCAAGGTGAAAGACTTATTGCTAGAGAATGTCCACAAAGAAGGTCAAATGTGATCTTGTGTGATGGATCTTATGCTAAAAATATGATGGAGTATGAGGTTGGTAATGGTTGTGATGAGTCTAAGGTTAGACATAATAAAGCAACCTCGAATATAGATGATAAGCATTTGAAGAAAGACTTGAACTCTTCTTGTGATTTAAATCAAATAATGAGGGATCTTTCTAAAGAAGAACTTGATCAAAGTGTGAACCTATTTCATTCAAGGTTCAAAATATGGATAGGGTATGTTCCTTGATCATGATGGTAGGAGTAGTACTAATATGGTGAGTTGTACTATGGTTGATAGAATGAAACTTCTTACATAAAGACACCCAAACCATACAAACTTTAGTGGTTCACTGAGAATGATGAAATTGAGGCAATCAAACAAGTGGTTGTAAGTTTTAGCATTGGCAAATAACAAGAAGGGGTATTATGTGACGTTTTGACCATGCAATCTCGTCATATATTGTTTGTTAGACCTTGGTTAGTCGGTAGAGGTGTTCGATATCAAGTGGAATCAAACAAATACTCATTTTTATTTGGAGGACAAAAACACACTCTTGCTTCATGAACACCCTATCAAGTGAGTGAGGACTACAAGATAATGAGAGGGCTCCAGAAAGAACTTAAGAGAGAAGAAGAACTTGAGAAGGGGGGAAAGAATTAGTTCAAGAGGGGGTGTTACTTACCAAGGAACCTCCTACAAAGAAGCGGGTGGACAATCCTTGTAAAGCATGTGTACAAGACAAGAAAATAAGATCCAACCCTTGTTCCCCAGGTATGTACCCTTTCTCTCATATTTCAATCAATCCTTGGAATCATGATGACATTTTTCCTATGGAAGGTAGGTTCTTGAAATTGTATGACCACACACACTACCGTGAGAGTGATGATATAGTTTCAATGTATTCATGGTTAGTTTTGGCTATGCTTAAGTTTTGTGAGTTTCATATTTTGAATGCCAATTATACTTGTTGTTTGGGAAAAGAATCCATGGTGGATCCATGATGTCCAATTTATGTATTCTACTCCTTGTCACACTAATGTGGTTAGACAAGTTGAGCTATTAGGGTGGGTTCTTCAGAGCTGTTAAGATTAGTAAACATAGGAAGTGCATCCTACAGCTCATTCAATCTCTCAAGAGGCATGGCTCCACTTGTTCATCCACTCCTTGTGGGAGTTTATTTGAGAAAGGATAATGAATTCTACTCGAAATACGTTTGAGAAAGGATAATGAATTCTACTCAAAATACGTCATTTTGTTCTTTTGTATTCCAAATTATGAGTACCTTTTATTAATATTCAAGCCTTAAATTGTGTATTTGCAACTGGACATCCATGAGATGAGTTGAATGCCCTTTGTCGCTTCCTTTATTACTTGTACGCATATGATGACCCTTTGCTCAAAAGTAGTCTCATGCTTGTGAACCCCAAGGTAAATGTGTAATTGCCTATTTTTGGAGTTTCTTATATGCTTGAATCCTTGTTTGGCACACTTGTACTTAAGTTGTGTGGACCATAATTAGTGGATACCACATTGCTTATTTATTTTTGGGAGAATTCATGGATACTAAGGACTCCTAGTCACCTACAAAGGCTGGACAAGTTGAGTTTTCAAATGGGAATTTTGGGGCATGCTTGGTACTATGATTGGGGGGACAACATTTCATTAAGACTGTTATTTCATATGGAGTGATTTGATTTTTAATAGATCCCTCAACCATTCTAGTAGCATGGCTTCGTTAGTGCATTTCTGTTATTTGGGAAGATACTTGATAGAGAGGGCTGTTTTGTGCTTAAAATGTCTCTTCTTATCTATCAGTGTTATTTTTTTGCATGACCTGGATGAGAATAGTGAACTTAACACACCTTATTTTATTACCTCTTTGCTTATGATCATACCCATGATGGTATAGGATTTGTTTTGTATGGAGGTAGAGATATGTGGGTCTTTTACTTCTTTGACCCGAATGAATCCTTATGGGAGATTGCATCATTTTTTGTGAGGTCTTATTGTGAGGCGATGAAAAAATTATGTCTTGTGGCTCCTAAATCATACGTGATATCATTTCTTAGGGCTCTTGATGCTATAAGACCTTTATGGTTTCCTTGTCTCATGATGTATGTTGTTTATTACCAATTCCTTAGTACCTTACATGATGAATGGATCATCTTCAATACAAAAGATAGTTGGTCGTATTTCAAATATGTGCCCTCCTTGGCAAGTTGGTATGGCTAATAACCCTGTGTTAACCCTCATGCTACGAGGATATGTTTATTGTTTGTCCTTCTCATGTTTTTGCAAGGTTTGAATTCGAAGACGAATTCTTTTGAAGAATGAAAGAATGATACAAGCATGGCGTGGGGCACATTATCCTGAGCTTTTACATATTGATAATAGCTTGAAATCCAATGAAAGCCATAGAGCAATAAAGACACAAAGCTATAGGTGATTAAGATGCTAATTGGTCAATTAAGAAGGGTCGTTGTGGGTTATTTCCTAAAGTATCCATTTTTGGGCTATTTTTGTAATAAGTTATTTTTGCAAAAAACAATAACTATAAATAGCTGTTTTAGTATTTTCTTCCTAAGTTTATGATGTTTATGATGAATTGAGAGCTTTTAAGCTTGTAGTTTCTAGGTGAATCCTAGCATTAGATTAATCAAGTAGTTGTTAATTGTAGTTGAGTGATTAAAGTGCATTCCCGATATCGCTCGTGTTAATTTCCTTTGCTTAATCAATCGTCAAGTTTTTCTTTGTGTGGACTCAATTTGATTGTCTCGTCTTTAATTGAGTTGGGGTTATTGTTGTTTGATTGGATTCAATCGAGAGGTAAAGGTATCCAGTCCTTTATTGCTCGTTAATCCATTCGAATCTTGATAATTCCACATATCCTTTTTTCTTTGTCTTCTCTTTTTCTTATTCTTCCTCCTTTGATTCTTATCATGTTGTCACACGTAAGACTCATTTCTCTTGTCTATAAGAAATTATCATTAAAAAGTTAAAAAATTTCATGCCAAACACATCCTTAATTCAATTCATTTCGTACATTGAAGTTAGATGTATCTTACACTTTCACATAAATTTCATATATTAAAAGTGTTTGATTTTTCTTCTAAATTTGTGAAGTTTTCACTCTTTTATATTTCCAAATGTTTTTTTTCATTTCCTTTAAAAAAGATATTTTCCATAATACTGTCTGATACATTAAGATAATTTTTGGTTAGTTTCTAAAGATGAAATTTAAGGAACCATTTTTCACTTTGTTTTAAAATTAGTGAGTGCTTGATCAAGAATATTATTCACAATATTTCAGAATATGTTTTAACTTTATTCCGGAATACTTGTTTGAGCATAAATATTTCAAAATACGTTTTACAATATTTGAAATTTTGAAATTCATTATTTTTGGATTCACTTTTTGTATTTTTTAATTTATTTTTTTCAAAAAAAATCATTTTTTTATTTTTATAAAATAGCTTAATTTTCATAAACTCTAATTCTTTTAAAATATATTTTCATTTTTATTATTTTTAACATAAAAAATACCTCATTTTCAAAATACTATGGCCAAATACAACTTCAACTATATTTTGAACTTTAAAAATAGCAAATAAAATGAATATGTTTTTTATTTTTCATGATCAAACTGGTCCAAATAGTATTTGGTTATAAGGTTTCCAAATTTAATTTGGAGTTGGATACCAAATTTGGAATTATGCACCTAACCTATTTTTCAAATCCATTTTGTTGGAGTCCCACATCGATGGGTTAAAGGGTCCTTGGTTTCATTATATGGTCTTGGACAATTCTTCCCTCATGAGCTAGCTTTTGAGATTGAGTTAGGCCCAAGGTTCATTTCTTTATCATGGTATCAAAGCTAGGCCCACCCAGTTCATTATTTCCGATGTTGGGCCCCTCGTCTTATATTGTCCACGCTCCAGATGTCCAGTCCTGGGCGTGCGGGGGGTGTTGGAGTCCCACATCGGTGGGTTAAAGGGTCTTTGGTCTCCTTATATGGTCTTGGACAATCCTCCCCTCATGAGCTAGCTTTTGAGGTTGAGTTAGGCCCAAGGTCCATTTCTTTATCATGATATCAGAGCCAGGCCCATCCAGTTCATTGTTTCCGATGTTGGGCCCCCCGTCTTATATTATCTACGCTCCAGATGTTCAGCCCTGGGCGTGCGGGGGTGTTGGAGTCCCACATCGGTGGGTTAAAGGATCCTTGATCTCCTTATATGGTCTTGGGTCTCCCCTCATGAGCTAACTTTTGAGGTTGAGTTAGGCTCAAGATCTATTTCTTTATCATTCACAAATTTCAAATAAAATAATATATTCTCTCCTTTGTAAGAAGTACGACCAAACATAACATCCATCAATTCCAACTTCTAATGACCAAATCTATTGCCTTTGATAAGCTTTTCAAGTGAACTTTTTTTTTTCAACTCACAAAATTTCACTTTTTTTCTGAATTAAATACACATATATCCAAACACAACTTCTAGCTTCTATGAAATTGATACTCAATCATGTCACTTCGCCTACTAATTAATTTAAAGCATCATTACTAGGTAAAAAGTTGTTCATTATAATTTGATACGTAAGTACTTTAGGAACCAAATTAAAGATTAAAAAAAGGGCATTTACATACCTTTTACAAGACCAAGAATAGAGTGAAGGCATGCCTCGACCTCTCAATACAGTAAGCCTATCAATTACATCTGTGCAAAAATAAAAATAAAAAAGTGCACCCACACATTTCATTATATTTCACAGCACAAAAACCACAAATGAATAAAGAAAGAAAAAAAATATAAACTAATGATGATTACTACGGTATTTCTATTCCCTTGTCTCAAAAAGAATATTTCTTTTTTATTCTAAAAAATTCTTTAATTTTAACTTTATTTGCTTCATGTTTAAAATCATATGGTTAAAAGTTATTCTGATATGTTATAATATCTTCAATTTAAGACTACACAATAAAATTGAAGTGGAGGGAGATTATTTATACCTTTCAAGCGAAGGTGTTGATGAGCAAGATGAGGGACTTCCATGTAATGAGGATGTTCAAGTTGTCCATTTCTTGATAAATAATACACTACTTGAACCTTTTTAAAACTTGCAGCTCTCACCACTGCTGATCTTCTGCTGCTTTGTGACTTCTCTCTTTCATCTGCTCCATTCTCTCTGCATATTCTCTTTCCATCCCCAACATCCATATTCTCTTCTTCACTCACTTCCTATTTTACAAGTAATGTCTTTCAATGAGGCAATGACCCCTTTTAGTGATGTCACAGAAGAAGCGATATATTTATGGCAGAGAAGTTAATGGAGACAAAGGAAGCTACAGGGCTTCTCCCCTCGAACACTGCATGTAAGCAAAGAGAAAGCCACTCTATTTTCTTACTGTCAGCTACTACTACTACTGTTAGATCCTATAGCTTGGGGAGAGAGAATTTTGGTGTTAATAAGTCATCATCACCTTTTTAATTCTCCTCCTTTTTTGACTTTTTACCCTGCTTTGGTCTTCAATTTTGGGTAAAGCTCCGGTCAATACGAGAAGGAAACAAAAAACAAAATACTTCCTTCTTTTCATTTTAAGTGTCATAATTTGATCGGATACGAAATTTAAAAAATTAATATTATTTATCAAATTACTATCTTTTATTAAAAGAATACTTTTTCCATTTCAAAATAAATAAATTATTAAACTAATTTTTAATTTCTAAAATAAATAAATTATTTATTCTTCAAGAGACATGTTGAAAAAAAAATTCAATTTTACTCTTTTATTTAATGGGGTTCTTAAGTGTTTCATATTTTATGAGAGAGCAATTTAATAATAATTAAAAGGATAATAGTGGAAAGGGCTAAAACTTATATGCACCCGATGTATACACCAAGTCAATACATGCATAACATGTGTTTGAATTTAGAGTTCATATTACTTGACCATGGTTAATTAATATATATTTTATTTAATTTAATGACTTAACCATTGTAAAGGACATTAGTTTGGTGTATACACCGAGTGCGTATAAATTTTTACCAAGTGAAAAGTAACCTACAATATATGTCCTAAAAAAAAATTTCTTAAGATTGTGTCATATCCCAACAATTCAATTACTCCTTCCGTTTCAAAAAGACTGACCTAGTTTGACTTAGCATAAGGTTTAAAAAAATATAGAAGACTTTTGAATCTTGGGGTCCTAAATTAAAGTTATGTCAATTTTACCAAAATGTCCTTCAATCTTGTGGTTTTAAACATGTCACGTGAAAAGTTGAATTAAAAGTATTGTCAAAAAAAGAAAATGATCATTTTTTTTAAACATACTAAAAAAAAGTAGGTCATTTTTTTTTAAATAGGGGGTTTTGAAATGGAGGGAGTATATTATTTGTAATTAAGTGAGGCCTTATAAGTGGAACTAATAAAGATAAAAGTAAAATTGAGTGTTTAAATAGTTACCAAATAAGAAAAATTGATATTTTTTGGGACGAATAAAAAAAAATGATGACACATAAAATCGAACGGTTGGAGTATGATTTATTAGAAAAGAATTGTTCCATCAATTTCAATTCGGAGTAAGAAGGTCGAACTAATTAATGTTTAATGTGAATTTGAGTATATAATTTTTTGATTTTTTAAAATAAAATTTAGATGAATGGAGTATTATAAATTACTATCATTAACAATTTAAAATATTTATAAAGTATTTTTAAAATTATGATATATCAATTGATTTTCTAAATAGTAACTTATAAGACAAATAAATTAAAATAAAAGAAGTAAAAATTTTAATTTTGATAGGAGCTTTAATCTTATTTTATTTTAGTAAGATTTGAAGAACGCGAGGTTAATATTTATTGCAAAATTTTTAAACAATGACCCACATTATCCATTGGACATAAGTTCTAGTTATCATGTACGCATAAATTAATGAAAAAATTACCTAAATAAATAACATAAGTTTCTAAACTTCTAAAAATTCTCCACTTCTAAAAAATTACTTAAATCCCAATATTTCATACTTTTTGATAAAATTGTGATACAAGTTAAAACTTATAACTAAGAAACCGACTCTTTACCAAAAATAACTCATTTTCTCCTCTTTGTATGCCTTAATTCAAGCAACAGTTTCTATCCAACTCTTCTAACATTAATGGCTACATTAATGCCAAAATTTTGGTCACAATTTTATCCCACAATTTTTTCCTATTCTTCTTCTTCACATTTTTTTAATTAAGGTATTTTTTTCTCCTAAATTTATCTTCACTTTCTTCTTATTATGTTCAATGGTTTTTCTCAAAAATCAAATTAAACAACATCAAATCCCTTTAGCTCACCCAATTGATCGTTTGGAGTTTCGTGTTAAAGATGATGATGTTTTTGGTGCTCGAGTTATGGGTAAAGCTACTATTTCGACAAAGAAAATTATCCATGGTGAGGTTATTTCTGGTTGGTTTTCCGTTATCGAGACTTCAGGTAAACCTTCTAATCCAATAATATTTGTTGCGCGAAGCAAAAAATAAATTAAAACCTCCGACAAAGTCATATCTGGAAAATATCTGGAACCTCTGGCATGTTCAGATCTGAAAAATAATTGGCCGTGATACATATTTATATATGCGTGATATGTTTTTTTTAATTTCTTGTATATTTAAATTTTTTTTTATATGTATCTAATGTTTTGTAAGTATTATTTAAATTAACTCAACAATAGATACATGTTTACAACCTTATAGATATATTTTCTCTTATCTTGTATCACTGTTTCACTATGTATGAATAGTATGTATCTCGTATTGTTTAACATTTATTGATTTAAACATATCAATAGATACACGTATTTCAACCAAGATACATATTTGTATTATCTTGTACCTATAATATTATGTTCACACAGTTTTTCGATATATTGTTCTGTGTTATTATAGAGTTATTGCATCTAATGTTATTTTTTTAATTTGATGTTTCTTCGAGATGACTCTTGTGCATACATATCCCAGGAGGGATACCAATTATATCATCAATAGTCCAACCCATAGCTCTCTTGTACCTCTTCAGAGCAGAGATGAGAGCCTCTACGTGTTGTTCACCTAAATCAGCCGCAACACTCACTGGAAGTGTATTTCCACTTCCCAAGAACGCATACCTTAGGTGACTGGGGAGCTCTTTCGATTCTAGCACTGGTGGTTCTTCAATGGAAGTCTTCGCTGTTGGTGACGGTCGATTCTTAAGATCAAGGTCCAGCTTCTTAGGAGCATGAGAATATGACCTTATTCCTGTTAGAGCACAAACATTTTCTTCATATTCTTCAACCTCCTCACGCTCAAAATTCAACAGCACAGCAGACAATGGCTCAACAGTAAGTTACTTCTCTACAGATAATTCTTTCTCATCTTCATAATAAACATCAGCTACAGAGAACACATCCATATCTCTAGGCTGTTTCATTGATTTGCATACATCAAAATGGACCACTTCGTCATTCAGCCGAAATAAAAGCTCATTAGCTCTTAAATCAATAAGCACACTTCCAGTTGCGAGGAAAGGGCGTTCCAAGATTATGGGAGCTTCAGAATCTACCTCGCAATCCAAAATAACAAAGTCTTCAGGAAAGATGAAGGTGGAAACCTTCACCAACACATCATATAGGATACCAACAGGCCGTTTTATCGACCTATCTGCTATCACGAGCCGCATATTGGTTGGTGTAGGATCACCCAACCCCAACTTTCTGTAAATAGATAGCGGCATCAAATTGATGCTAGCTCCCAAGTCGCACAACGCCTTAGCAAAATCCAACGATCCAATCGTGTAAGGAATAGTGAAAGCACCAGGATCTGCCTTCTTCTGTACTAGCGATCTTGTAGCGATTGCACTGCAATGATGAACATTATCTGCCAGCTCATAACTTGCTGCCCGCTTCTTTGTCAACAGGTCCTTCATGAATTTAGCATACCCAGGCATCTGTTCCAGCGCCTCCACCAACAAAACATTAATAGTCAGCTGCTTCAACATAGTCATGAATTTACTGAACCTGGTGTCATCAGCTTTCTTCTTCAGTCTCTGCGGAAAAGGTGGTGGTGGAAGGGGAATCGTTTTCTCTACCACTTCCTCTTTATCTTGCTTCCGATTATCAACCTTTTCAGGAGTGTCATCATCCTTCTTCTTCAATCTCTGAGGAGAAGGTGGTGGTGGAAGAAGAATCGTTTTCTCCACCACTTCCTTTTTATCTTGCTTCTGATTATCACTCGTTTCAGGCTGGTGACGTCTAGGTGTAACATCATGAGCACTCACTTCAGCTTCTACGACATCTTCAAACTCTGCTTCATCAACATTCTCTGCTATATCATCAACCACCTGCTTGCCTTTGGATGGATTTTCCAACACTTTACCACTCCGGGTAGTAATAGCCATACACGATCCGTCATTCCTTGGGTTTTGCACAGTGTCACTGGGTAGTGTGCCAGCCTTTCTTTGGTTGAATGCCGCTGATAATTGACTCAATTATTGCTCCAGCTGTTTTATTGCAGTAGAATGCGAGTCAACCAATTGATTTATTGACGACAAATCATTCTTTACCTCAGTAACGCCCATATTGGTTGCCTCCACCCCTTTCAACAGCTTAGCCATCATATCATCCAAGGACATCTTTCCAGAGCCAGACGCCACAGCCTCACGGTTTCCAGGAGGAACGTACAAACCACTCCTGTCAGTCTTATTCTTCCAACCACCTTGATCGCGGTCCTTGTATCCAGATTTATCATAATAGATCCGACCTTGGTTTCCTTAGGCATTGCCTCGGAAACCCCCCTGATTATTTAAATAATTTGCTTCCTCCTCAGAATCTGATTCATCTCTTCCCTGTGATACCACAACCTTGACTTTTTTGGTCTTCCCTGATAATAAATACTTGGTAAGAAGATCCATCTGTGTTTTCATGTGAGCCATATCCTGGTCACGTTCCTCTTGTCTTCGTCTCTGCTCTGCAGTCATGCCAATAAATACAGTAGAGCTCGCTACCTCAGAATCCCTGGTATGCCAAGCTCTACTCTACTTTATCATACGATCCAGCATATCACTCGCCTCAATAAAAGTAAGGTCCATGAATGACCCTCCTACAGCATTATCAACCACTGGCTTTGTCACCGAGTTCAAAGTCCTGTATAATATTTCCATCAAGTGGATATTCGTCATCTGATGGTTTGGGCACCGCATAAGCTTCTTCTTGAACCTCTCCCATGTTTCGTGGAGAGCTTCAGTTGGAAGCTGTCGAAAATTGTTGATCTCATCCCGTAATTGGGCTCTCTTGGATGACAGAAAGAATCTTTCAAGGAAAGCGTCTTTCAGTTGCCTCCAATTAGTAATAGAATCAGGAGTTAGCCCGTTCAACCATAGAGTTGCCTCCCCAGACAGAGACAATGGAAATAAGCGCAGTCGAATTGCATTCTGCCCAACTCCTGGATTGTCAAACGACTTGCATGTTGAAATAAAGTTGATCAGATGCATATTCGGATCATCACCTGCGAGTCTACCAAATAACCCCTTGAGCTGCAATAACTGAATCATGGTGCTAGTGATATTGAACTTAGCTCCAGGTGCCAAGGGCGGAGGAATAATAGCCCCTGTGGAACCAGCTCCATCAAGATCGTCATCATCATCATCAAAAGGAGTCTGCACAGCTTGGCGTTCAAGTCTCATTCTAGCTTGACGATCTCTCATGTTCACAGGCGCTGCCACCTTATCTGTACGCCGTGGATTAAGTAACTCATCATCACCCAGGTCCTCATCATCAGGATTTGTTGCCCGACCTGGGTTATCAATATTCTGTTGATGCACTTGAGCAACTGCCAACGCAGCTAATCTAGCCTGCTCTTGTTGAGCAGCCCTTCTTTCAATGTCACGTTGTGCATCCATTCTGCTAATAAGTTATGGTTCAGGATTTATGGGTAATAATGGCTGACCAGAACTACGAGTATTTGGCATGCACTCAACAGAACCTGAATAAAACAAAAACAACAAACAAAAGTAAAATTCGAGAATCTTTGACCAAAGGGTCTAGTAACTATCACAAACTTAGTTGACAACCGTATTCCCCGGCAACGGCGCCAAAATTTGATAACGCCCAAACTACAGCTCTCGTAAGAGTGTAAGCGGTCGCTGTCAAATATAGAACCCAACTGGGTTGGGTGTCGAATCCCACAGGGAATACTTGATCACTAAGTGTTGCAATTATTAATAGACTGTTGATCGAAAATTCCATGGAAAAAGGGGGGATTGGGTTTGGCGTGAATTAATACTATGGAAGTGATGATAGGCGGATTTACACGCCTATATCAATATATTTTGCCCATATTTTAGCCTAGTTTTGAGAACAAATTATATATTTCATGCACTTTTAGTCCTTTTTCCTATAAGAGAGCTAATGAACATGATTAGTAAAGTTTCAGGTATAAATGATGCAAAATTCAGCATTTTATGGCTTACTTGATGCAAAAGAAAGCTCACAAAGGAAGGGAAGAAAGTTTACACGCCTAAGGACCAAAACTGCTGCATGGAAAATCTGTCCCGGGCTAAAACAATATTTCTGAAGACTTTGGGGACTTACAGACACAAAGCTGGATTTTGACAATGATACATTAACCTAGTACAATTAGGTTATGTATTTCATTATTTTATGTGGATTATGATAATGTTACCTTAACCTAGTACATTTGGGTTAAGGATTTCATTAGTCTAGTAGGATTTGGTTATTTATTTCATTAGCTTAGTAGGAGTAGGATATGGGTATTATAAATACCCTATCATGCTAGAGATTTAGGATAAGGAGGGAGGAAGGAGGGAGAACACAATACTTCCTTCCATCCCTCTCATCTTCTCACATCTTCTTACATCTTCTTACATCTTCCTACATCTTCTTACATCTTCTTAACTTCTCATCTTACAATTCAATTCTATTACTCTACAACTCTTCTAATCTTTCCATTAATTCTATTTTTCTTCTTCTACTCTTCTATTCTTAAACTCCACAACAAGAGAATCGTTACTTGCTAAGGAATCACGCCTCACGCCTATCACTTGATCTACACGCCATTACTCAATATCGTGATATAATAACAATGTCAATCGTGATTTCCTTCGCATTCATGGGTAACTAAACTTCTCTGTTGGGGTTATGGAAGCCGAATGAGTTACTATCTATTGCTGTGAGTTTGTGAGTTCGAGGCACGTATATTGCTTATATCATTTTCTCTTCATCTTAAATCTACATTCTTTGCGGTTGCAAACGCAAGAATACGCCAGTCTAACATTTAACTTGTTCGAGAGAAAAGTTATTTGTCTGGAAAAAAGATAATGTCAAGGTAGTAGAACACCCTTTCCTATTAAAAAGCTAGTGCCGTAACTGGACTAACCTCTTGGAGAATTCGTACCGTTAGATACGCTTTAAGCTCGAGAGAGTTAAAGTGAAATAGTCCTTGTTTAGGTCGAGAGACGCTTGGATTTACCATCGACTACAATCCTCTATAAGCAATTGCATGTCAGAATTCTACACACTCATAGCCAATAGAGACGTATACCTCAGAAGGTGGACATAACCCCAACGCTTCAATTCTCATTGTTTACAACCAACGTAACAATCTCTCTCTTTTTACTTTATTATTTTCAGCTTTTGTTTACATTACTTGCAAAACAAGAATCCCCCCCTTCTTACGAGACTTGCACCAAAAGTTTAGTAATTTTACTTACTTGTTGGCCAAGCTATTCCCTGTGGGATCGACACCCAACCCAGGTTGGGTTCTATATTTGCTAACGATCGCTTTACACTCCTACGAGAGCTGTAGATTGAGCGTTATCAAAAATTGGCGCCGTTGCCGGGGAATACAAGTGTCAATTAAGTTCGTAATAATTACTAGACCCTTTGGTCGAAGACTCTCGTACTTTTACTTTTAGTTTTTGTTTTTGTCTACTGCAGGTTTTTATTTTAGTGCATGCCCCATACTCGAAGTTCTGGTCAACCGTTATTACCAAGCAATCCTGAACCACAACGCATTGGTAGAATGGAAGCACAAGCTGAAATCGCAAGGATGGCTGCTCAACAGGAACAAGCAAGATTGGCTGCCCTTGCCGCAGCCCAGGTTCAACAGCAGAACATTGATAACCCTGCACGAGCACCAAATCCTGACGATGAGGATTTAGGTGATGACGAGTTACTAAACCCTAGGCGTGATGCTGAAATCATAACACCTGCCAACAGAAGAGGTCGACAAGCTCGGTATAGATATAATCACCAACCTATGCAGCCAGCTTTCGACGATGATGATGATGATCTTGATGGTGCCGGAGCCACTGGAGCTATAATTCCACCACCATTAGCGCCCGGAGCCAAGTTCAACATCACAAGCACCATGATTCAGTTATTGCAACTCAAGGGATTGTTTGGTGGATTAGCAGGCGATGATCCGAATATGCATCTCATCAACTTTATTTCTACATGCAAGTCTTTTGACAATCCTGGTGTTGGTCAGAATGCAATTCGATTACGTCTATTTCCATTGTCTCTGTCTGGGGAGGCAACACTATGGTTGAATGGGCTGACTCCTGATTCAATTACAAATTGGAGGCAATTGAGAGACGCTTTCCTAGAAAGATTCTTTCCGCCTTCCAAAAGGGCACAATTGAGAGATGAAATCAGCAACTTTCGTCAGCTTCCCACTGAAGCTCTTCATGAAACATGGGAGAGGTTCAAGACAAAGCTAGCGAGATGCCCAAACCATCACATGACTAATGTTCACCTCATGGAGATATTGTATAGAGCCTTGAATTCAATAACTAAGCCAGTGGTGGATAACGCAGCTGGAGGATCTTTTATGGACCTCACCTTTAGTCAAGCAAGCAATATGCTAGATCGCATGACGAAACAAAGTAGAGCTTGGCATACCAGGGATTCTGAGGTAGCAAGCCCCACTTTATCTATAGGCATGACTGCAGACCAAAGAAGAAGAGAAGAAGAACGTGATCAAGATATGGCGCACATGAAAACACAGATGGATCTTCTTACAAAGCATTTATTATCAGGGAAGACCGAAAAAGTGAAAGCTGTGGCGCTAAAAGAAAGAGACGAATCTGATTCAGAAGAAGAGGCCAACTACTTGAACAATCAGGGGGGTTTCCGAGGGAATACCCAAGGAAACCAAGGTCGGAACTATTATGGTAAATCTGGAAATATGGACCAAGGTAGTTGGAAGAACAAGAATGAAAAGAGTGGTTTGTACGTTCCCCCTGGTAGACGTGATACCACCACATCTAATTCTGGAAGTATGGAAGACATGATGGCTAAATTATTGAAAGGAGTGGAAGCAACAAGCGCGGGAGTTACTGAGGTAATTAATGATTTGTCCTCCATGAAACAACTAGTTGATTCTCATTCCACTTCAATCAAGCAAATAGAGCAGCAATTGAGCCAACTTTCAGGAGCACTCAATCAAAGAAAGGCTGGCACTTTACCTAGCAACACCGTGCAAAACCCAAGGAATGATGGGTCATGCATGGCTATTACTACCCGAAGTGGTAAGGTGCTGGAAACCTCATCTAAGGGCAAGCAAGTGGTTGACGAAGTAGTGGACATTGATGATACGGCGAAAGGGGAAGATGCCGCAGCTGCTGATCCTGACGTCCATAACGTCACCCCTTACGATTTGCAACCTGAAAAAGCTGAAAAACGGAAGCAAGAGGAGAATAAAGTCGTGGAAAGAACAATTCCATACCCACCACCACCTTTTCCCCAAAGATTGAAGAAGGTGGCGGATGACACTAAGTTCAGCAAATTTATGACTATGTTGAAGCAGCTGACCATTAATGTTCCATTGGTAGAGGCACTTGAACTAATGCCTGGGTATGCAAAATTTATGAAAGATCTTTTGACTAAGAAGAGGGCAGCAAGTTATGAGCTGAAGGATGATGTGCATCATTGTAGTGCAATTGCTACCCGATCGATAGTTCAGAAGAAGGCCGACCCCGGAGCTTTCACTATTCCTTGCACCATCGGATCTTTGAACTTTGCCAAAGCATTATGTGACCTAGGAGCCAGCATCAACTTGATGCCATTATCGATCTACAAGAAGTTGGGGTTAGGAGATCCTACACCAACTAACATGAGGCTTGTTATGGCGGATAGGTCGGTAAAACGACCGGTTGGTATTCTATGTGATGTCTTGGTAAAGGTTTCTTCATTTATCTTTCCAGCAGACTTTGTCATCTTGGATTGTGAAGCAGATTTAGAGGTTCCCATAATCTTGGGACGCCCTTTCCTTGCTACAGGAAGTGTGCTCATTGATTTGAGAGCTAATGAACTTTCATTCCGAATAAATGACGAAGTGGTTCGCTTTGATATATGCAAAGCAATGAAGCAGCCCAGCGATATGGATGTGTTCTCTGTAGCTGATGTTCATTATGAAGGTAAGAAAGCATTATCAGTAGAGAAACAGCCTACTGTTGAGCCATTGTCTACTGCGCTGCTGAATGTTGAGCATGAGGATGCTAAAGAATATGAAGAACTTATGGGTGCTCTAACAGAAATAGAGTCCTATTCCCATACTCCTAAGAAACCAGACCGTGATCTTAAGAATCAACCGTCACCAACAGTGAAGACTTCCCTTGAAGAGCCACCAATGCTAGAATCGAAAGAGCTCCCCAATTATCTAAGGTATGTGTTCTTGGAAAGTATAAATATACTTCCGGTGAGTGCGGATGATTTAAGTAAACAGCACGTAGAGGCTCTCATCTCTGCTCTGAAGAGATACAAGAGAGCTATGGGTTGGACTATTGATGATATAATTGGTGAAGAAGATCGCATGCCCACAGGTAAGCCTCATTGTCGTCTAAATCCTTTCAGAAAATGATCCACCATTTACCTCGACGAAGTCTGAGTACTCGAGGTAACTATGTCGTGCCGCGATAATAAATCAAGCGCTAGATGGGAGGCAACCCATCGTTTATCGTTTATCGTTTTTCATTTTTCATTTCGCTCTAGTACTTGTTTTGATTTTGATAAATAAAAAATCTAAAAATAAGAGTCGTGCCACGACCAAAACTATGGCGCTTGGTGGGAGGCAACCCATCGTACTAATCGTTTTCATTTGTTTGAGTGAATATAGGTGCAAGAAGTAGTCAACGAGGAGATTGATTTCAATTGACGATTTGGACGCATTGTATGGTAAAGTTGGTAAGTTAGGAAGGGTGATGCATAAGGCTATGGATTGAGCCTTTCTCACGCCAAAATAGGCTTCGAGGAAGGCTAGGCCTTGGTAAAACTAGGCCAAGAACGATGCACAACCTATCCTATAGCCTAAGGTCTCGGAATCTAGTGTGTTATACACTATGCGCCGCCTATTCCTAGGTATGCTTTTGACTATGCGCCGCCTATGCTATGGCATTTGGTCTCAGTATCTCATATGCCATAGACTATGCGGCGCATATGTCCCATTATGCCATAGACAATGCGCCGCATAGTGTATGGCATTCTTAAATAAATGCATGGCATATGCTATGGCATTCTTAAATAAATGCTTGGCATATGCTATGGCATTCTGCTCAACTAGGCAAAGCATTAGGCACCACCTATGGTCACTTTTGGTCTCTAAATCCGATTTTAATGGGCCAAAACTCGACCCAACCTTTTCTTATAAATATGAGACTTAGTCATGAACCAAAAACACATTGGAAACCTAGCTTATGCACCACCTATAGTCTCCAAAACCTATCAAAAAGTTTCTTTTTGCTCTTTTTCATCACAAGAACATCATCCAAAGGCTTCAACCAAGTAAGTACTACTTTGTTCTTCATTTATATTTTGTAAGTACTACTTTACTACACCTATTATGAATTGCTAAATCCTGAAAAAGTATTGGTGATGTGAACGTGTTTGAATTGTTGATACAAAACCAAGTGAGTGAACATGTACGTTAGGATGCTCTTAACTTATGTCCGACTTGAATTTGATTTTGATGCATTGTTATACTACTTGCAGAATTGCTATAGTAATGAACATTGCATAATCTTGTCACTTGAATACTTACATGTTAGAATATCCCGTTCATCGGAATAAGACTTATAACTGCCTACCGACATAGGAGGTTGAGTTTATTGATAGAAACGATACCATGATGTAATCCCTATGTAGTAGTCTTGTTATAACTAACATGAAAGTATTGCAAAGGTTGCAAGAAGTGATATATCTCTGATTTTCTCATCGGAATATAGCTCCTAAATCGTATGTCGATGAAGTCTAAGAAATCGACCACTTTCACTTCACTAATTTGTAGCAACAAACTAAGTGTGGGGTGGTACCCCTACTGCTTGTGTATAGATTGTATCCATTGGTATTGTGCTACCATTAACACTATTTTAAGTCTCAGGTACAATGGCACCCAAAGCAAGACAAGGCAAAGAAAAGGCTACCACTTCCCAAAAGAGCAAGAAAAGAGGCCGCAAGGAGCAAGGAGAACCCTCCTCACTGCAAATACCTCGACTCACGCTTGGAATTAAGTGGGATACTTATGAGGAACTTCTGAGGATGACGACTCTGATGATGATTCCAATGCAAGGGGTATGACCCCAGACATAGAGGATAAGTCCGACCAACCAGGTTCCTCGTATTTATTTTCCACTGAGGACAGTGTCCCGACTAAGTGTGGGGTGGTGGTATTGCATGCTATACTTCTCTATTCGCATCTATGTTTGTTTGCTTTTGTTTCATTTTTGTTTCGTTTTGTTTTTTTTAGTAGTAAATTTTTTCTAGCTTCGCATGAAATTATTTTGATAGGCAGCATGAGATTATAACAAGAGTATGTGCTACAATTGTGACTATTGAGACGTTTAGGCTCTAGTTGTGACTCAATATGTGATATTGTGTGATTCAATTACTTCACTTGTTGGGTCGAGAGTCTATATTACTTCCAATCAAGTCGACCATGTGCCTTGTGTGTGTGAGATAATAGTATATTCTATGTATGTGGCTGATGCTAGAACTTGCCTGGTATGTATGCAAAGCGAAAATAAGGAGTGTAAGTTTAGGATATGATTTAGGCATTTCTTTGGCAACCTATACATGTTTACCTTCAGTTTTACCTACCCATGGACATCATCCTAGTTAACCCTTTTGAGCCTTTAGCCTATTTCTTTGACAACCTTGTATGTAAACCCTAATCCATTTCTTTCAAGACCGTAATTTGATCCCAAAATCCCTAAGTGCTTTAAAGTGAAAAAGTCATGTGACAACATAAAAGGAAATTGGGTGAGTATAATGCTATAAATTGGAATGGTTCTTGAATGTGTTATGAAAAAGAAAAAAAAATGCTATCATAAGAGGTATGTTGTGAAAAGAAAAAAGAAAAGAAAGATGAAAAGTGAGTTGTGCTTAAAATTGAAAAAAGAGGAGAACAAGGGTGGTAGAAAAAAGAAAGAAGAAAGGTTGAAAGAAAAAAGTGTCAATGATACAAAGTGATGTATTAAAGCGCTTAGGAACCTAGTCACTATTCTTGGCCAAAATAGTCCTACCCGTCCCTTAGCCTACATTACAACCATCAAAAGACCTACTTGATCCTAATCTTAACATTCCAACATTTAGTAGAGTATTACATTAAGGGCAAGCCTATGGTCATCAGTCGCTACATATGAATTCTTTGTGAGAGTGAGAGCAAGGATATTTTGATACCCATGTTTGAAAAATACGTTATATTTGTGAGTGATTATGGGTACTATATGGTGAGACACACATGGTTGATGAGTTTTGGATAGTTGTATATGATTCTATGCACTTTAACGTTTGCATGCGAGTTGATCACCATCACGAGTCTATACTTGAGGTTAAACTGTTTCTACTTATAATTGGAAAGCTACTCTTTGTTGATAATTGTTGTGCTTGTCTTGAAGAATGTTTTGTGTTGTTGCTGTAAAAACCCTAAGTTGATGTTTAGAAGGACATGATATGTTGTTCGAGGACGAACAAAGCTCTAAGTGTGGGGTGTTGATGATAGGCGAATTTACACGCCTATATCAATATATTTTGCCCATATTTTAGCCTAGTTTTGAGAACAAATTATATATTTCATGCACTTTTAGTCCTTTTTCCTGTAAGAGAGCTAATGAACATGATTAGTAAAGTTTCAGGTATAAATGATGCAAAATTCAGCATTTTATGGCTTACTTGACGCAAAAGAAAGCTCACAAAGGAAGGGAAGAAAGTTTACACGCCTAAGGACCAAAACTGCTGCATGGAAAATCTGTCCCGGGCTAAAACAACATTTCTGAAGACTTTGGGGACTTACAGACACAAATCTGGATTTTGACAATGATACATTAACCTAGTACAATTAGGTTATGTATTTCATTATTTTATGTGGATTATGATAATGTTACCTTAACCTAGTACATTTGGGTTAAGGATTTCATTAGTCTAGTAGGATTTGGTTATTTATTTCATTAGCTTAGTAGGAGTAGGATATGGGTATTATAAATACCCTATCATGCTAGAGATTTAGGATAAGGAGGGAGGAAGGAGGGAGAACACAATACTTCCTTCCATCCCTCTCATCTTCTCACATCTTCTTACATCTTCTTACATCTTCCTACATCTTCTTACATCTTCTTAACTTCTCATCTTACAATTCAATTCTATTACTCTACAACTCTTCTAATCTTTCCATTAATTCTATTTTTCTTCTTCTACTCTTCTATTCTTAAACTCCACAACAAGAGAATCGTTACTTGCTAAGGAATCACGCCTCACGCCTATCACTTGATCTACACGCCATTACTCAATATCGTGATATAATAACAATGTCAATCGTGATTTCCTTCGCATTCATGGGTAACTAAACTTCTCTGTTGGGGTTATGGAAGCCGAATGAGTTACTATCTATTGCTGTGAGTTTGTGAGTTCGAGGCACGTATATTGCTTATATCATTATTCTCTTCATCTTAAATCTACATTCTTTGCGGTTGCAAACGCAAGAATACGCCAGTCTAACATTTAACTTGTTCGAGAGAAAAGTTATTTGTCTGGAAAAGAGATAATGTCAAGGTAGTAGAACACCCTTTCCTATTAAAAAGCTAGTGCCGTAACTGGACTAACCTCTTGGAGAATTTGTACCGTTAGATACGCTTTAAGCTCGAGAGAGTTAAAGTGAAATAGTCCTTATTTAGGTCGAGAGACGCTTGGATTTACCATCGACTACAATCCTCTATAAGCAATTGCATGTCAGAATTCTACACACTCATAGCCAATAGAGACGTATACCTCAGAAGGTGGACATAACCCCAACGCTTCAATTCTCATTGTTTACAACCAACGTAACAATCTCTCTCTTTTTACTTTATTATTTTCAGCTTTTGTTTACATTACTTGCAAAACAAGAATCCCCCCCTTCTTACGAGACTTGCACCAAAAGTTTAGTAATTTTACTTACTTGTTGGCCAAGCTATTCCCTGTGGGATCGACACCCAACCCAGGTTGGGTTCTATATTTGCTAACGACCGCTTTACACTCCTACGAGAGCTGTAGATTGAGCGTTATCAGGAAGTAACAACAGAATGCTTGATTTAGTAAGATTTAATCACTGAGAAAAATAAGTTAGGGTTATGTCCACCTTATGAGTTCTACGTATCTATTAACTATGAGTAATGCGGAATTCAAACATGCATACACTTATAGAGATTCATATTCTAATGGTAAATCCTAGTGTTTCTCAACCATCAAGGATTATTTCACTTTAACTCTCTCGAGCTTAAAGCGTATAACTAACGATACGAACTCTCCAAGAGTTTAACCCAGTTACGGCACTAACGTGTAAATAGGGGTTGGTAGCCCTATTTCCTTGTCACACTCTCTTTTCCAAACATGTAACTTTTCTCTCGAACAAGTTAATGCTATAATGGCGTATTCTATATGTTTGCAACCACAAGAATGTAATTAAGATGAAGAGATCAATAATATAAGTAGCATACGTATCAAGAATTCACAAACTCATAGTAATAGATAGTATATCATAAGGCTTCCATAACCCTAACAGAGAAGTTTAGCTACTCATGATTACAACGGAGATCACAACAAACATCATCATCGTACCAAAGCTCAAAGAATCTCACGTTGAAGATGGGTGTGGCGTCAAACTAGGTTGACGTTTTTGCCCTCTAGACGTTTCTCACAAGTTAGCGTTTTTTCTCTGTTAAAACTTACAGAATCTGTAAACTGAATAATACTAAGTGTCGAATAAATCAATCGTGAATAATGAAAAGCATGAATGAATCAATGAATGAATGCTAAAAAATTCAGCAAAATAGGGTTTTTATAACATCCTTGTCCTATTCCTACTAAGTTACTGCTGATCCCCAAGTCTTTAGAAATACTATTTTTGCCCGGGACAAGTTCTCTATGCATCACTTTCAGTCCATAAGCTTCCAAAAGCTGTCTTTCCTCTTATGTGAAGTTTCCCTTGCTACCAAAAGGTCTACAAAGTGCTGAAATCTTCATCATTAATACCTGAAAACATGCTAATCACGTTGGTTAGCTCACTTACAGGAAAATGGACTAAAAATGCAGGAATTATATATTTTGTCCTTAAAACTTAGCTAAAATATGGGTAAATTATGGTGCTTTAGGCGTGTAAATACGCCTATCATCAAGTACCTGAGCGAGGGATTAGGCATTCCCTCATCGGGTATTGATGCTCAATACCATCGCATGAGATATGCCACTCTTTTGTGCAAGTATGGCTTTGTAAAGGCGAAGAAAGGATACTTTAGTAAGAATGACGATCCACCAAGACCAAGGAGCAGCTTCACACAAAAAGAAAAAGTTTGTGTTTTGCATATTAAGTAGTTGTGTACTTGTTGTCTAGTTGACTGTTATATAGTTTGATGATGTTAGTACATGTTGTTATTATTTTTTTTAGATGTTTTCCAACATCATGAATTCTACCTTATCACCAATGATTGTCATATGGCTATTTCAGATTATTTTATATTATTATTTTATTGTACGCTTTTGTTACACTTTACAAAGTCATCATATTTAACATTTTTTGTTACATTGTATTAGATACATATTTATAACTATACGTATCAAGTTTATTGAAACATCTATAACTATAAGTCCAGTAATGAAAGTAACTAACACAACATTACATTATGCAACATAACGATACATCGTACAATTAAATCTCATATTCAATCATAACATAATTTTCTTTTTCTTAACTTTTTTTTCTTTACAAGACATTTTGTACCTAAATTGAATAACTACTTCGAGCTGAACGTAATTGTTCATACGCTTCATACTGTTTACAAAATATTTTTTCAATAGATACAATTTTTTTACGATTGTATCAATTGTTAATTACATAACGATAGTCTTGTGCAATATGTAAGCAATTTATCAATGAATGTTCAGATAATTTTTTTTATATCATTTAGTTACTTTGAATTAAATATTGAATTCACAAATACATAAGAAATTCATTAAGCTTCTTAATGTGAACATTTTTTTTATTTTTCATTAGATCCATTTTTTTATTTTTATATGTATCTAATGTTTTGTAATTATTATTCAAATTACACAACAATAGATACATGTTACAAGCTTATAGATATATTTTCTCTTATTTTGGATTACTGCTTCACTGTTTATGAATTATATGTATCTCGTATTGTTTAACATTTATTGATTTAAGCATATCAATAGATACATGTATTTCAACCAAGATACATATTTGTATTATCTTGTATCTATAATATTATGTTCATACAGTTTTTCTATATATTGTTCTGTGTTATATTTTTGGCTTAATATGAAAACAACTTTGTATTTTTGGCTAAATTCAATCAACAAGAGATACATATTTTTGTTTATCAAAACATTTGGCTTTAATATTGAAACAGTGATGAATTACACAATTTGATAAACTATAATTCAATAAACTAAAAATGAGTAATTTGACAACTTAAAACTAGTAATTTGACCCACAAACTTAGAATTTAAAATTCTAAGAAAAGAAACTTAAAATTCAGATTATAAACAAGTTGACAAACAAATCATGAGTACATCTCTTGATTATAATCTGACTTTTTAATCTGTATTCATGAAGGATGAATTGCATATATTGTGACATCCGACAGTGAAACAACTAGTGAGGAAAAATCTTCATCGGTTTTCTTGAGATAGCGATTGAGATCGACATTGGTACATCTTCAACTACAACCATCAATCTTGTATTCTTCGTGCTTGATATCAGAAAGTCAAACACCAAAATGTACTAATAAAACGGGATATTCATTATTACGAATCTTCGAAAAAAATAAAAAGAACAACAAATAACAGAGAAGAAGGGATAATGAATTGAGATCGACACTGGGACATCTCCGACTACAACCATCAATCTTGTATTCTTCATTCTTGACATCAGGCAGTCAAACACCAGAATATACTAATAAGACACGATATTCATTATTATGAATCGTCGAAAAAAAAGAACAACAAATAACAGAGAAAAAGGAATAACAAATTCTTTTTCAAGAATAATAATTTTCCCTTATTTTGAATGAACCTATTAAAACTATTTATTCATTTCAAATAACCAAACAAAATTAACAAGTCAGAAAAAAATGGACGTCTGAAACTTTTGAAGAAGCCGTAATTTTTTTTGGGTATTTTCAAACAGATTATGAATGTTGTTTTGAATTAGAATGGTGGAATAATAAGATAATTACCATAAATTATGGGATTTAATTTTGTTTTAACCATAATTAGTTAGATTAATTACACTTTTAATGCTAATTTATTTGTTACATCCCTTAAAAAGTGCAAGTTAGTATACTTCAAATATGTATCTAAGTTAATTAACATGTATCATCAATGGCCAAATATTGGGATTTTACGAGATTTTTTAAAAAGTTGGGACTTTTAGTAATTCCTAGTAAACATGTCATTATATATGTAATTTTTACTAAATTAATTTTATTATGTGGTAAGAGTTTTGGACATTTTAAGAAGTTACATATAATGAAGATTGTTCAAAGTGTAAGCTAATAGAATAAGAATTTCAGTTGTATAACGACTTGTGAATAATTAAATAACAGACTAGAGGCGAAGCTAGAATTTTAAATTTATAAGTTTCAGATCCTAAAAGAAGAAGTTATTGTGTTCCTAATAAATTATGTATACATATCAAGTGATTTTTAACAAAACATAAGATTTGCACTAAAGTTAGTCGTTTATGTTGAACCTCTAATCAAAGTGCTAGCCCGACCTCTAAGTAATAAAAACAACTTTTACTTATGAGGTAAAATTTGTGGCCAGTTGAAAATATTCACGATACAAAAATTCTTGAATTCCTACCTCATAAGCAAATTTATGCCCATAATTTATGCTCGATGAGCGCTATATATCAATAAGTTCATTTAGCCTCATCTTTACTTTCAACTTCCATTTTGTACAAAGTTTTCATGTCAAATTAATGTATAATAGTAGCAATTATCATGAAATATCATTATAATCCGACTTCAAATTCATAAAGGATAGTCAGCATCTCAGCCCATTCAGGCAGATTCTTTGGATGATCATATCTCCCATGCAGAGTTCAGAGCTACATTCACTACTCTATCCAACTCCGTAACAGCTCAGAATAAACGGTCAGCTGTTTTTCAGGCCAACCCAATGGCCAATACTACTGCAGCTAGGATTCGGGACTTCACCCAAATGAATCCTCCCTTATTCTCAGGATCTAAGTCAGAAGAGGATCCACATGAGTTCCTTGATCAAGTTTAGAAAGTCACAGATATAGAGTGATGAGTTAGCTACCTATCAGCTACAAGATATAGCTCATACATGGTTTAAGCAGTGAAAGGTAGACAGGGGCGCAGATGCAGAGCCCATAGAATAGAAAGAGTTTTCTACTGCTTTTCTAGGTAGATTCTTTTCCTTAGAGCTGAGAGACCCAAGGTGTTAGAGTTCATCAATCTCAGGCAAAGAAGTATAAGTGTGAAAGAGTATTCCCTCAAGTTTACTTAGTTAGCTAGGTATGCTCCCCATGTAGTAGCAGACAGTAGGCCAGAATGAGAAAGTTTATGTCTGGGGTATCAAATAGTGTGGTTAAGGAGTGCAGAACTGCGATGTTTATTACGGAGATGGACATCTCTAGGCTTATGGTCCATGCTTAACAGATTGAGGAGAAGAAGCTTAAGAAGAAGGAGATAGAGAATAAAAGAGATAGAACAGGTAGTTTTAATTTCAATCAGCCTAAGTCAGAGAGCGCTAACCGTTCCCAATTTTATCCAAAATCTTTAGTCCCAGCTCTGTCCTCAGTTAGTGCACCAGTACCAAAGTTCAGGAATGACAGTTATGATGGGGCGCCAGGCTCCAAAACCCAGAGTAATGTGAGCGGTGGTCGTACCCATCCACTTTGCGAAGAATGTGGTAGACTTCACCTAGGTGTATGTAGAGTTGGCAGTGATTTATGTTTTGGATGTGGTAGTCCAAGCCACATGATGTGGGAGCTTAGAGTAATGGCTCATAGGGGAAGGGATTTGCGCCAACAGGGTCAGTACAACCATCCTTCAGCTCAGTTCGGTCGCTCGAATCAGCAGGGTGCCACTTCCAGTGCCACCAGTGGGCAACGTCCAAATAGGCTTTATGCACTTCAGTCCAGATAAGATCAGGAAAATTCTCCTGATGCAGTCACTGGTATGTTACAGATCTTCTATTTACATATTCATGCCTTATTAGATCCAAGAGATTCTCTGTCTTTTGTAACTCCTTGCATAACAATCAACTTTAAGTCTGACTAGAAATCTTAACAGAACCTTTCTTAGTGCTTACCTTAGTGGAAAAAATTATTTCCAACCAGACGAGTATACAGAAATTGCTCGGTTGCAGTATTTCAAAAAATTCCTTCCGTTAATTTCAGTAATAGAGTCATTCCATGTCAGTTTCTTGATAAACCAGTCCTGTAATGAAGGGGTAGTACCTCAATTTCAGTTGATTTAAGTTTGAATCTCTAGATTGACCTAGTAGAAGGAGAAGTTGAGGATTCCAAGTTAGTCAGTGTTGAGGTTGCTATATGTTGATTGTTGGGGCAATAGAAAGCTAAGAATCATGTATCAAAAAAAAGTACTAGCAGTGGACCTTACATTATTAAGAGTAGTCCTTCAGAATGTGTTTAGTGCTTACGAGTATTGTCATATCTCAGGCTCTAGAGTTAATTGGTTTCAGTTTTATTTAGAGTTTATTAAGAAATTCATAGACTCAGAATAACGACCTTAATCTAAGGGGGAGTTGGTAAAACAAGTAAGCAAGTCAGACTTTTAGAATTTAGTAGTAATGTTAGTATGTGTATAGAAGCAGTGAGAGAGGTTGATGCCCAACTCGTCCTTATCTCAGTGCAAAGTTTTGCACTTCAGCTATCATGATATCTACTCACGCAGTCTATGTCAGTTCTATGATCATAACTCCTAATAGTTCCTAGTATGAACAGTTCTAGTTCACTCAGTGTTACGAATCATGTTCTATAAATACAGAAACTCCAAACTCAGGTCATGTAGCTCATGACTTATGTAGTTCCTATGACTTATGCTTTACTCCTAATGATTAGATAAATTCAGATTTCTTTATGTACATCCTCAGTTTAGATCTCTTGATAAAGTCCAAGATGTTGATGTTCTATTCTTTAGGCCTCAGTTGAGTGTCGAGTTCGGTATAGTGTTCATTCATGCTTCAGGTCCCCATGTTTTAACCTTCAGTGAACTCTCCTTATGAAATGATGTAGTGATGAGCAGTTGCTTAAAAAGGGGAGAGTAGATGTTTCATGTTAAGAAAAGATTATTGCATGCTAGTTTTACACGAGACTATAGTTATGAAATAGGCTTGAACGTCATGATGATGTGTAAGGGGCTAAATGCATTTTGGAGATTTGAGTAGGTTTGAACATAGTGAGAGAATTTAGTACAAATTAGACCCCAGTAAGTATGGTTATCAGTGCCCATATTACAAAACTTTTAGCCCTGTGGTGATTTTTTATTCAGATGTCTTATTCAGACCATGCCAGGATTTGTTTGCTCCCTAAAATCAGTAGAACTTTATAGGAGGAGTGTCAAGAAATGCTCCAGTTGAGTATAAGTTTTTAGCATGAGATAGTTTGTACAACCAACAATTCAGTTTAGCAGTCAGGCGGACAAGTTCGTATGTTTTCCCCATCTTTCTATCTGGTCATACTATCCAGAATCTCATGAATATGACTACCCCAAAATGGCACAACCAGGTAGTTACGAGTTTAGCCCAGTTCATGTGTCATGCCTCAGTTTCAGATCCCAAATATTCAGTTATGATTCAGTTTGTAGGTGTCTCATGCATCATCCCAGTTTTTTCTTAGTATCTCAGCCAAGTCAGCATTCTTCGAGGGACATAGTGTTCCAAGAGGGGAGATGCACTATAACCCCTGATCTTTCATGTCCTAAACCTTTCAATTTCTCTTCACGTAACAAATCCAGTTTGGAGTAATGGGTACTCATAAGTTGACCCTCTCATTCCAAATCTCAGCCATATGGCATGTATTCAAAAAATTAGTTCAGTTCATATATCATGTTTCATACTCAGTCATATTCTCATGTTCCCGTTCATACGTTCAGTAAATGATCTCGGGTTCATTAATATTCTCAATTTAAGGCAACAGTCTTCCTTACCTCTACTTCGTTCCATGTTCAGTTACAGTTTTAAACTTGGTTTCCCTTTCCATTGCATATCCAGTCATGCATTCATGAATCAGTTTAGTCATGTATTCTATGTATCAAATATGCATGTTCAGTGTTTAAACTTATTATATCAGTATTTCTCAGCTTAATTGATCTCATTCGAGAACGAATGTTCCCAAGGGAGAGATATTGTAATACCTCGTATTTTCCTTAGCCTAGATTGACTCTCAGTACATGGGTGATCCAATATAATTTTTTTCCTAAATACTTAGTATTTTTTAGTTTAGAGCCTGTCATTTCATAAGAAATTGAATTAGTTTTCCAACGATATAAAATTCACCTAAATCCGATGACCGGGTAAGAAGTTATGACTATTTTAAGTTTCAGTAGTTAAACACCGTTATTCAGGCCAGTAGCACGTCGCGGAGTATGTCAAAATGGAAATTGTCAGTTTTCAATGAGATACCGTGATACCAGCGTGTCACGCCACAACTTATTTTCATAATTGTCAATTTTCAGTAAAGCAACGTGATTGTACCACGTCGCGCCAAGCTTCCAGGTCTCATCCAGTATTGCGACGCGATTCCACCGCGTCACGCCACCAACCACATTCCCAGTTATCATTTTCCAGTGGCTTGGCACGATAGTGGCGCGTCGCACTAAGGGCCCAAATCAGAAAATTTTGACGAAAATTAAATATTTTATCCAGGGTTAAAACTATCTTTTCTCATAATTTTTATATGCCTAGATATGAGATTTTATCACTAAAAACATTTTAAGTCATTCATTATTCAACTTTTTCCCAAATCAAAAGGCATTATCTCTCAAAGAGGCAAAAACCCTAGCTTCAAGAATCAAGACTATTCCTAAAAAAATCCTTCATGAACTTCAAGAATCCATAAGATTCAAGTATGTTAGGTGTTCATTCATGGGTTCCTTTCACCCATGAAGTCCAAGAACCATTTTTCAAAATACAAAGATTGTGTATTTATGATTTTCATGATTTAGTTGAATTGAATTCATGTTCATGATAGTAATTGGGATCCAATTAATGTTTACTTATAAGTTCCCATGAAATTAGGATAGTTATGTGGTGAATTATATGAATTGCATGCTTAACCTTTGATATTGAAATTGAATGTTGTATTCATGCTTACATGTGTTGACCATTATCATGTAAATAATTCATGCTTCCCAAGTGTTTGTTAAATTGCCAATGTGAAGTAAATAGTGGAATCAAGACATGTTATTATGTGGTTCCAAACATGTACAAACTTATGCCCTACAAGTGTTTGATGAAATGTTTATGTGATTTGACTAGTGAAAGCATGATAAGTTATTATGTGATCTCATTCATGCACAAGTTCATGTATATCAAGTGTTGGATAAAATGTCTAAATGAGTGCATTGTTAGCAAGCAAGTATTGTTATGCCTTTATGATCATGTTATGTCTTTCTTTTATGCTATCGAATCCTGGGTGTATTTAATACCCGACAATTTAGCTATGTACCTAGAGCCAGTATTAGTTACAGAATAGTATCAGTCATGTCCCAATCAGTAGAATCCAGTCAGTTACAGAACTCAGGAAAACTCAGAAAACTTAGTATCAGTCTAGTCTAGTTCAGTATACTCTATTCATTGTTTTTCAGTTGGGAGTAGGATTTAACAGCGAGTGAGTGCAGGGATGACGGCTTGTCCGCCAAAGAGGCAACGTCATTAGTAGCAGTCCCTGTACTCCAGAAATACATAGCCAGCATAGGATGAGGAGTCACTTATCAGACTAGGCTTGACTACCTCCTAGGGGTCACCCATTAAATTAGGCTAAGCTCCGCCCAGGTGTCACCCATAAGTTAGGCTTGGCATCCTGGTTTTTCAGTGTTAGTACCCATGGCACGGTATTAGTACTTTTCTAGCTGGGGTTACAGGTTAAACCCGAATCAGTTCAGAGAGGGGCATGTCGGTTAGATGATTACCTCCTACAGTTTCAGTCTTCAGTCTAGAACTCTGTTCAGTTCTACAAAATCAGGACAGTCAGACACAATCACTCAGTATCAGTAATTCAATTATCAGTAACTTTAAATTATTAGTTACTCAGTATCAAAACTTAGTACTTAACTTCAGAAAAGCTCAGTCACAGTATACATATATGCACAGTATTGTATACTTAGTATTTATAGCAGTTTCAGTTATCCACATACTCATATTCAGTTATTCTATATCATTCAGTCAGTTACTGTTCATGCATTTGAACCCTTGCATTAAGATTTACCTCATCTAGCATACCAGTATATTCCCACGTACTGACGCATACTTTCTTACACTATGATGTTTTATATCATAGGTTCGGACGCTCATGTACCTGACTGCGCTTAGATAGATCCAGTTAGCAGTCGCAAATTTAGTAGTGAGTCCTCATCTATCGAGGATATACTTTTATTTCAGTATTTTAGTTTATCAGTAGTTTAGTAGTTGGAGTTAGTTGGGGGCTTGTCCCATCAACTCCATATTCAGATAGTTCAGTTAGAGGCTTTGAGACTAGACCAATTCAGACAGAATTTCAGTTTTCAGATTTTTTTAATAGATGTTATATTTTATCAGTATTTTAGATTTTGAACCTTATGTCATTTCAGCCTAATTCCTCATTTATTTCAGTATTATTATTCAGTGCTCACTGCAGATATCAGTCTTGGGTTTGCTTGTGGTCCTTCAAAATCGTAAGCACCGTGTGACGTCTAGGGGGTAGTCTCGGGTTGTTACATTAAGTCAACAACTGATATGTTATTCAAAATATGTTCCTTTGCAAACCACGACCTCATTCATCGTCTTCTTTAGCTGTTTTTGAATGCATTTTCCGGCGAGACTCACCGGAAAATTAACTTCAAAATTTTAAAATTGTTCGAAATTACATGTTTATAAACTTAAATATCTCAAATTCAATATAACAGGGAATCATTTTCTTGCAGAAAATGGAGAAATTGGTATCCTTGATGGAGAAGAGAATGGAAGGGTGGCTGTATGCTGGTCTTGTGAGTGTGTGGGAAAAAATTACAGACGATGACTGTATGTCTGTATGTGTGAAGACGAATGCGGGGAGGTGGGGGGGAGAAGTCGACGACTGGGGTGGGTGGGGGTGCTTTTTTTCTTTTTTTCTTTAATTAAAAAGTTATTATTAAATGATAATTAAATAGAAAATGAACAAAATCATATATAATTTTCTTGCCACGTGTTTTTATCTAATTGGTCAGTTTTGCTAAATCATCGCGTGTGTGTTGCACATATTTTGGCTTTAAGCTTATTGACAAAAAAGGCCTAAATGGATCAAAATTTGGGTGGGTTAGGAGCCTGATAGGTACAGGCCTTAGTTGAGGAGTCTAAGTGAATTTTTGGGACAACTTTGAGGGTCTGTCGATGACTTAAGCCATTTAAAAACAAGTAAAAATAATGAAATTATCCATATCATGGCACCGAATCCATATAAATGCTCTCCATATCATCTATAAATAATCTCAATTATCTATTACCTCTTAATTCAGTTAAACAATGTCAGGACCTAAAATTTTATGGGTTGTGGTGGCACCTATTCTACTCAACCGTGATAGATATTAACAAAAACAAATCAACGGATCACAAATTCAGATAAATAACTGATAATAATAACATATCTCGGTACAACCTCGAAAAATAACTGAACAAGATAATTTTGAAATTCAAAGTCTCGAAAGTCATAAGTATAAGAGCGACTCTCCAGAATGCCAAATCAAAATACAAGGCTACTTGAGATACAGAATAAGACAAAACATAAGGTAGATGAATTTGGAATAAGGTGCGAAGGGGAGAGCTAACCACAACTTCAAACACTATTGAGCATGCCACGATTTAAATTAACTGACCGTGCGGTCATCTACTCTATCCTAAGTAGCAAGGAGAACTCTTATTATCTAAATAAAAATATGCGGGGCACTTCTGTTTTAAGAAAATACTGAATTAAATATAATAAAGTAAATTAAATATCAATAAATAAATTTTTTCAAAAACTTTTTATAACTGTCCTTCACTATCCCAAGATTTTGTCAGATATGTACAAGAGCTACCATTATAAATAGACTAATGATAAAATAAATAACACAATGACTCTCACATCTGCCAGGAAGGAAGTGCAAAAGTTAGCGCTGAATATCACCATCTATCTAGTAATGGCAAACTAACCCGCATCTAGTCTACACCCCAAGAAGGAATGTAGAAAAGTAGGATCAATACAAACACACATACTGATAGGCATTATCGATCGATCAGTGTTTGTCCACGTAATAATAAAATAGAACCAAAGAAAAAAAATCATGACATCTCATATAGAATATAATTCAACTAAGGTTGTAATATCATTATAAAACTTTGTCTATATAATTTACAATTTTCAACTCTATTAACTAGATTATATTCACAACTAGTATAGTCTAGCTCCATTAATTCATGTCATCCATCAAAATCCAACACTAAACCATCACTATCACCCCGTTATTCACATTATTTTTCTATTACCCACATATATAGGATCAACCCAGTAATCATAGACAACTCACACTAAACTCTCGGGCTAACAACCAAACACTCTCTTATAATATTAAAGAATAATAACTAGTCAATTAGGCAAGTTACAATTACAATAAGCATAAATGAAGCAAGTCGACCAACATATAGCAAGTAAGTACATAATTTCTCTTTTTTCAAGTACATGTCACATTATCAATCTCAAGGATACAATCAAGTAGGGAATACAAGTCAACTTATATCTCAGTAAAACACATTAGAGAACTCAAGTCTCATTAGAAAACCTTATAGATACTCTTGAAGAAGGATTAATTCAATTATTGAAACTTACAAAATCGTTTCTTTTGAATTAAATCACCTAGATCAAGTTAAATCCTCTCCAAAACTCATAAACTAGTGATTATAAGGTTTAATAATTAACAAACTGGTTAATGAAATGATTGAATTACCTTTACGAAGGAATGCAATGTAATTTAAGTGGAAATCGTTTAAAATCACCTCTCCCAATCCTTAGATGTGGAATGAAAAGAACAGTTTGGGGGTATTATCTTCATTATCAGGGCATATCCCGCAATAACCGCTTAGCTATACCAATATCTGCCTTCTATGGCGAGATTGACCTAAGCTAGTTTTCGCTATAGCAAAAAATTCTCGTTATAATTGTGTAGTGGTAGCTTCCTGACATACGCTATAGCGGGGTAGGAAAGGTAGAAACTCAGAATTTCTCTAGTTTTGTCATTTTTGTAACACACCCTTAGGCTTTGATATCCCAAACCAGCCCCTTTATGTCAAATTCGATATAAGGAGTTCTACTCATTCGAATTTACTTTTGAAAATTCTTATGGATTCCTTATCTTCTCAACTCTCTAAAATCAACTCAAAACATCTAATATTTAGTTAATCCATTCCTAGATAACCCAGTGTCACGACCCAAAACAAGAGTCATGCACCTTGACAAGTGAGCCCATCACCCAAACTGATACAAAAAGAGGAAAAGACAAAAATATCCCAAGATAAGGCTTCTAGAATAAAGCCAAATCATATAAGTAATCCTAACAATGCGGAAAAATCTTATCCAAAATACCAATCATGCCCCAAACCAAGTGTCAATAGTGTAAGAACTACTAATACAATCTAAGAGTCAAATACATCGAAAAAATAACCAAAAAGAAATAATATCTGTCTTCGAATACTAATAAAGACATAACTATTATAGAAAGATAGAGGTGAACTTCGAACGCATGAATGTCCAACTGCTACTATGGAAGCTCCAACAATTGCCCCAGTCAATCAAGCTGAGGTGCACTCGAGCTAGGACCTATACCGAAAGGGCGCAGTAGGCATGAGTATGATCCACTTATACTCAGTAGGTATCATAGGCCGACCAAGAAAAGTAGTAAATAAAGCATACAAAATATACGCTAAGGTCACGTCACCTGCAATAAGAAAATGACCCACAACGGTAGCCCACACCGCTTGCACTAATTGTTTTAATATATCACATATATTAAAACATCACACCAAGATAAAATAAAATTACATATTATATCACATATAAGAAGAACAAGGGGGAATATGCATATACAAGATCATCAAATACAAGTAAAAGAAGATACAATAAATGCATAGATGACAAGTCAATATGACAATACAACACAACATAAAGCAATAAAGTAAGAACAATGACCCAAGCCAACAAAACTCTGAATCTCGGTGGGCGAAGTAGGTCTAGCCCAATCACGAACCGCTACAACCTTGGCTAGATCAACCATAATACCTTCCTTAGTCACTACATGACCCAAGAAAGAAACAGGCTCCAACCAAAACTCGCACTTAGATAACTTAGCATACAATTTCTCATCCTTCAATCTCTGAAGCACAATCTACAAATGCTCCAAATGCTCAACTCACTCTTGGAATAAACCAAGACATCAACTATAAATACAATAACAAAAGAGTCAAGATAAGGTCAAAACACCCAGTTCATCAACTCCATGAATGCGGCAGGGGCATTGGTCAACTTGAAGGACATAGCCAAGAACTCATAATGACCATATCGAGTCAGAAAAGCTACCTTCGGAATATCCAAAGCGCTAATCCTCAATTAATGATAACTAAACCTCAAATCAATCTTCGAAAACACTACAACACCCGAAGCTGATCAAACAAATCATCAATGCGAAGAAGAAGACACTTATTCTTAACCTTCACCTTATTCAACTACTGATGATCAATACATGACCCATCATTTTTCTTCACAAACAAGACAGGCGCACCCCAAGGTGAAACACTAGGTCAGATAAATCCCTTATCCAACAACTCCTACAACTGATCCTTCAGTTCCTTCAACTCTACTATGTCTATCCTATAATGAAGAATATAAATTGTCTTGGTGCCTTGCTCAATATCAATACTAAAATTAATATCTCGATCCAGAGGCATACCAGATAATTCCATAGGGAATACATCCATAAACTCACAGACAAAATCCAAGAAATGAGGTGAAACAACACTGGTGTCACGAATATGGGCCAAGTAGGATAAACATCCCCTCTCAACCAATTTACGAGCCTTAATAAGATATGACCCTCTTAGGACCCGAATAAAGTACACCTTTCGAAGCTATCCTTGGCACACCTGGCAAAGCTAAAGCCACAGTGTTAGCAAAATAATCTAAGATAGCATGATAAGGAGCCAACCAATCCATGCCTAAAATAGCATCACAATCGATGATATCTAATACAAACGAATCTACCAAAGTCCTACGCCAATGAAAGTCATAACACAAGATCGATGCATCCGATCCACCATTAAAGAATCAACTACCGGGGTAGATACATGAATAGAAATGGCAAGAGGCTCACTAATAGAATCAATACCCAAAGCAAAATACACGGACACATAGGATAAAGTCGATCTGGGATCAAATAATATAGATGCAAGTCTAAAACAAAGGGGGACGATACCTATAATCACAGCATCAGAAGCCTCTACCTCAGGTCTGGATGGTATAGCATAACATTGACCACAACCATCAACTACTAAAGTGACTCCACAGCCACCCCTCACGAGCTCTACTACCTATTGCCCTCGCACCTCTGGTAGCGCCCCTACCCCTCACAACTGAAATAAAAGTAGATCTAAATACACGGCGAGGACAGTTCTTGGCCACATGGCCAGTCTTATCAGGCACATAGCAACCTCTACGACCCGTCTCAATAGAAGAAAGCACAACTAGGCCTGAACGACCACCCTGAACTGCTGAACTAGAAGGTCCAACACCTGAACTCTGTAAGCCCACCTGCACTGGCCTACACTATCCATGAGAACCACTAAAATCTCTACCATGGGGAAACTAGCCTTTGAACTCACAAAAATACGCACCTTCTTGGAGCCATCCTAAGATACTTGAAGAATTCCCTCTGTCATCTTAGCATGATCCACAATACTCTAAAAGAAAGCCTTAAGCACAACCATCTAAGACATAGCCAACTAAAAGGAGACATCTAAACCTTTTACAAACTTTTGAGTCTTCTCGGACTCAATGGAAATACTATCATAGAAATATCTGGATAGGGCAGGGAAATATGCCTCATACTCGGCAACTGTCATAGAGCCTTTCTCTAAATGATCTGACCCGTCCCATATCCGATCCCTCAAACTGTAAGGCACGAATCTCTCCAGAAAGGCATCAACAAACTGATCCCATGATAACTCAAGAGCATCAATAGGCCTACAATTGACAAATAATCTCCATTAATCTCTCACAGCATCTCTCAACTGATAGTAGTATAAGCTATACCATTCATGCAGAAATAGTGAAACACAACTCAGAGCATAAGGTATGAAAGAACTTCACACGATAAAGAATAAAATGAGGAAATTTTCCTAAAGACGTCCTATAGCCTCTCGAAGATAGATACGACCGTCTATGTACCAATACGCAAGACTCTATTAGACATTTCATTCTTACACTGTCGAGGCTGATGAAACCTAGCTGCTCTGATATCAATTTGTCATGATCCAAAAATAAAGGTCATGATGGCACTTATCATGGCATATCTTGACAAGTAAGCCTATCACCCAAACTGATACGAAAAGAGAAAAAGACAGAAATATTCCAAGATAAGGCTTCTAGAATGAAGCCGAACTATATAAGTAATCATAACAATGCAGAAAGAACTTATCCAAAATACCAATTATGCCCAAAACCAGGTTTCAATAGTGTAAGAACTATTAATACAATCCAAGCGTCAAATATATCAAAAAAATAACCACAAAGAAATAATATTTGTCTCCGAATACTAATAAAGACATAACTATTGTAGAAAGATATAGGTGAACTTTGGAAGTATGAATGTCCAACCGCTACCTTGGAAACTCCAATAATCGGTCGAGTCAATCAAGTTGAGGCGCACTCGATCTAGGACCTGCATCGAAATAGCGCAATAGGCATGAGTAAGGTCCACTTGTACTCAGTAGGTATCATAGGCCAACCAAGCAAAGTAGTAAATAAAGCATACAAAATATACACTAAGGGCACGTCACCTGCAATCAGAAGATGTCCCACAACGGTAGCCCACACCGCTTGCACTAACAGTTCTAATATATCACATATATTATAACATCACATCAAGATAGAACAAAATAATGTATTATATCACATATAAGAAGAACAAGGGGGAGCATTCATATACAAAATCATCAAATACAAGTAAAAGAAGATACAATAAATACATAGATGACAAGTCAATATCGCAATACAACACAACATAACACAATAAAGTAAGTACAATGTATATGATGATGAAGATAATGATGCATGAGGTCGTCGCACAACCTCCAAGATCATTACACAATCCCCGTATACACCTACGGAGACAAGCCTCCTAATGCAGGACCCATGAGGGGTTCGTCAACCCGTATACAATTCACATATCTTATATCTTCTTTCCGAAACATCCCTCGAAAAGGGTTTTATAAGGTGTTACAATATCTCCTCACCGGCACATCCTCCGGGAGGGTTTTAAAAAAGGTATTGTCAGTGTTTCTCAGATGTTGCCACGGTGGTACCAATATTTCATGAATAAGTATGATATGCGGATGTAATGATCACAACCAATCACATTGAGTTTTTTCACAATCAACCACAATGATATATTTCCACAACCATGTGAGCCAATATTCACTCATTGTTTCAGTTTCATCCATGAATTTCCACATGTCTCATATGTTAAATAAAGTATGAATATAATCACAATGCATCAATGGTACCATATTAAGCATCTTAACAACACAATACAATTATTCACATGTATTCAAGGCTATTAATATCAAATAGGACCCCACACGGTCACTCATATCACATAATAACTCAATTTTGATAATTACATCACATATAGGCCCCCACACGGGCACAATATAAATAGCCATTTTTCATGATTAGTTTCCACCCTTAACATGCATTTTGTATCATCATTTCCTACACAGTCAGTCTAAAAGAGTTAAGCCATAACCTATCTCAAAAGTCGAAACAGGTCTGTTACACTTTGAACCCACAATCTTTTTTTTCACGAGCAATCCCGAACTCCACTAAAAATATAAAATCTACGTGCCAAAATAAAACCAACGACGCCCATATTGACTACTTTTGGTTCGGGGTCAAAACGGACCCCTGGAATGAGTTTCTGAGAAAGAAGGGCAAAATCCAAACTTTACTTCAAAAACAGTTTTCCCTATTTCTAGGAACCTACAACTGAAAACCCAAGTTAAATCGAGTAAAAAATGAGGTTCAAATCGAAGAAAAACTATTTTTGAGCTTTACTGGGTAAAATCTTTAAAATTCGGGTTAAAATCAAGAATCGAAATTGATTTGATGGTTAAATTGATGAAAAACTAGTAATTATAAGATAAAAACATTATTCAAGTGAAAAAGAGTGAAATTGAAGTTTAAAATCAAGCCCTAAGATTTTTGGGGTTTTAAGAAATTTATTAAGAAATTACTAAGAAAATGATGAATTCTTACCTTAAATTCATAATTAAATCAAGAAACAGGTGTTAATCTAGCTTCCCAAGCTCCCACAAGCTTCACTTTTGAGCTCTCGTACTATTTTAGGATTTAACTTTCAAGAGACAAGATGAAAAAAAAGCAAAATCGGCCCAAAATTGGTATAAATAGTGCAGATTTTTCTGCACAACTTTTGCAAAAAATTCCCTTTTTTTGTTCAATTCGGACTACGATGGGGTGCTCGGGATTCGTTCGGTGTCTGATACATGCTAACGAACTATGCAACCATACTATATTCGACGTTTCAGACACGATGACGATATTAATTTTTTTAAAAAAATATCATTTTCACAAAGTTGATCCTCGAAATTCGAAATCACAATTTTCCAAATCGAGAGTCGAAATGAGATTTAAAAGCCGTAAAATCACACCAAACATGCTAACACCCTAAAATCAAATTTTTGGATCTGTTGGCGAAGTCGAATTTCTCATCCGAGGTTGTTTCGATCAAATGTGGGTCCCACACCCATATTTTTAATTTTCCAACTTTCCGATAAATAGGTAGAAATGAGATCGGGTGCATCGGGACCCGAACCAAAGGTCTACTTAGCCTAAATCGATATTCCGAAGCTGATGGCACAATCTGTTCATCCATCTGTCGTACGGATCAAAAAATATTCCCATAAGTCTAAAATAAGACTCTCGAAGCCATCAAAAATCACAATATCACATAAATGGTATCAAAATGCATCAAAAATCATGTCAATCACTCCCACACCCCAGAAATATCATAATGCAACTACAGAGAGAGGTAAAACAGTCAAATCACACAAAATCATAAATTTCACATATTTCATCAAATTTTTAGATTGTTACACCCAGGATCATACCACGCTCAAATTTCGTCCGACACTACCTAGCCTGAAATTTCTAACTCCCAGTTCAGAAAAAAAACCTTTATCCGAATTTGACACGCTAGACTTACCCATAACGACGGAAAGGGTCATCACATCAATTATCAAGATTACTACATTGCTCCAATAAATGCTTTATTAATGCATTACGAAGTTCAAAATGAACATTTTTGTCCTTAAAGTTTTATGCCGCGCTAAAAATTGTTCAATCGACAATTTTCATCTATCACCATTTTTACTTTTGGAGTTGGACCTTTCGAAGTATCTTGAATTTACACATTAGGATCACACTCATCCTCGATCATAAATTATAATAAAATTAACTTATATTTTAAATAAAAATATTATATACGAAAAATAATTTATAAAAATTATACTTTAAATTCCCAAAATTAATATAATAAGTAAATTATATAAAAATAATTACTAATACTAAGGACTTAATTAATAGTTATACTATATTAAATTAAAAGTGTTATAAAATTAAATGATAATAAAATATTTAAAAATTTATACTCCAAATTTGAAGTAAAAATTGAGTATTTCTTCATTTTTTGCTTCAAATTTGACATTTGAAGCAAAAAAGGAAGTAGGGTTGGAGATGATCTAACATGAACTATCTCCGATGTCCCACGAATAAAATCACTAGTCTACACGTACTTAGACCAATTTAGGTATATGGTTGAGCGCCTTTATATATCTCGGCGTAGAATTAGAGTAGGGGAAGCCGGCTCTGGCGTGTGCGATCTAGGGCATTTATTAAAGGGTCGTTTGGTAGAGTGTATTGAAATATTAATGTATGCATTAGTTTAATGTGTATTAATAGTACCTTGTTTGATATACTTTTTTACCCTATATATAACTAATGTAAACATTAGTTATACACTCTATTGTGTATTGAGGTGTGTATTATTAATACCTCAAAATCCATGGTATTAGTAATGCAATGGATCTAATGCATGCATTAACATGCTTAAAGACCCTATTACCCCTAAAAAAAAAATTCGCATCCTTCCCAACATATATATTGAGGGTATTATATTAAAATTTTTTATGTAATTCATATATTTTTAATACATCAAACCAAATACTGCATAAGAAAAATATAAGCATAACTAATCCAAACATTACTAATACAAGTATTATTAATACATAATATTTTACATTATTCTTATAAACTCTAACAAACCACCTCAAAGGGAAGTCAATGTCCTTTCCTACTATTGTAGCTAGCAGTGTCATGTCGATCAACTTTATTGTCCAAGTGATTTTTTGTTCGTGAGTACACAGTTGGATACCTATTGTTGTAATTTTGAAAAAGAGGTCCAAGTGTTTTCCAACAAGAAACAGCTTTCTCCTCAGATAACTTTAGAACATTATTTCCTAGGCAGGGTAAGATGAAATATTTCAAAATTGAGTTTGAAATAAGTTTATATCATTAATTAAATGTAAAATAAATTTATTTCTAGTTTAATTATGTACTTTAATTTGGGATTAATTTATTATATCTTTCATGTGAAATAAATTAGCTTAGAAATTATAATCTCATGATAATTTAATTTCGTATCAAACGAAACCTGCACATGTATATCATATCATGATGCAAATTAGAATCAATATTTCAAACAATTACTCAACTTATAATTTTATCTCAAAAAGTCATTCAACTTTATTTTGTAACACAAAAATCACTCAATTAATGAATGGGTATCTCAAAAACTTACTCAATTTATTTTGTAATAGAAAGTTACTCATTCAGTTATTTTCATTTCACCTACAAAGTCAATCAATTATTTTTATTTCACCTATAAATCGTTTAACTAATTCAAACTATTTCTTGTAGATAAAATGGAGTTACAAAACAAAATTGGGTGACTTTAATCCTAAGATAGAAACTGTTAGTCGAGATAAATTAATTCTATAAAATCAATATTCTAGTACTGGTGAAAATGATAATTAAGATACTTTACATGATGAGCTATATCTATCGGGTATTTGGTTAACTTACATGTGTTTGGACACGAACTCGAAATTATAATTTGAAATTATTGATTTGAGGTAGAAATTTATTTGACATTGTGTTTGAACGTGTAATTTAAATTTCAGAATTATATTAAATTTTATAAATATGAGAAATTCATAATTTATTAAACTATTAAAACTTCTCCACATTACCTTTAAAAAGTTACTCTTTCATTTTAAAATAGTTGATCCTTATTGACTTGATATTTTTCCAAGGAAAATATTATTAGGAATTTATTTTATCAAAATTAGTCTTATTAATTATACTTTGAAAATATAAATTTAAGTATATACATTTTGTTTAGTTATTTAATGATAGAGATAGTATGAAAAAATATAATAATTTTTTTTTAATTTCATAAAGAAAATAATTAAATTGAAATAAATATTTTAAAAAAGAGAATTAATTATTTTAAAATGGAGCTAGTATATCCCATATAATGATGCTGCCAGATATAACTCTGGCCGGCGAATTTGGGACAATCATAACATAACTTGACCGGATTGGGCATTTCTGGCTGTTTGAAGTAGCTGAATTTTGGGTAACTAAACTTGGGTAATTACTTTTGCAATAAATATGTCTTTTTAAGAAAATCTTGAGACCAGCTTTGCGTTTACCTTCAAAAATATTACTACTCTACTTTTTTTCTTCTATTCGAATACTACTATTTAAATATTTTTCAATTTTTTATCTTAATCATATGATTTGACAGCACTTATTTAAGATAATTTTTATAATTTGAACATATTTAACTTCTCTTTAACTTACATACAAAAAGTCCTTTAAATTTTGTCTGCCAAATGCTTCCACATAAAATAAAACGGAGAAATAAATAATAGTGAAAAGTGAAAACATGGAGAAATACTGCTTGATATTGTTAAGTAACAGTAGGGTAGTTTGGTAGAGTGTATCGAAAATATTAATGTATGAGTCATTTTAATATTTTATTAGTATCTTATTGATATATTTTTCATTTTATGTATAATTAATGAAACTCTATTGTGTGTTGAAGTATGCATTAATAATACTACTATTTTCTATTTATTCATGATACAAAAAGTTTCAACACTAGCATTAACTTAGTTAATGAAAACCTTGCCCTTCTATGGACTCGGAATTTCTCTGTTTCTTGAGGTCAAAATGTAACACTACTGCAACCTCTTTGATGTCACCAACATCAAAATCATGACCGTCGTCCCAACTAATTTCAACATCACCTTCACCATCATTTTATGTGGTTCAATTATTATCCACCCCAGTCCCCAGTGGAGGAGACAGCAGTCAAGATGGACTATGAGGAACCAAGAGAATGTTTTGGCACACTGTATTACCGCAATCTTCTACAACGCAGAAAAATACTCCATGCTAATCAACAACGGACGGTAGGGGAGGCAATTGATTCGCAAAAGATTGTCGGAAAGATTACTGATAGCTCAACGTTTTGCTAGAAAGTGTATAAAACTAAATAGTATAGAGAGTACTTTTATATACAAATATTTTTTTTATAAAAAATCTATAAGATATTATTTTTAATACATCAAACCAAATAATGTATAAAAAATAATACCAACATAATTAATGCAAGCATAACTAACACTAGTATTACTGATGCAAGCATTACTAATATACTATATTAAACATTATTCTTATACAATCTACCCAACGGCCCTGTTTACTGAGGAAGTACTTCGAGTCAAAGTTAGCTATGAACCGTTGGAAATATGTCTTTGTACGTTATTTTTTCATAATATATTTAACCTCTGTACCTAAACATCTTATAAATTTAAGAGAAAAGGGTCAAATTTATCCCCCTACTTTGAAAAATTGGCTAAATATACACTTCGTCAAACTTTGGGGCCAAATTTACCTTGATGTCATACTTTGAGGCCAAATTGATCCTCTACTTTGAAAAATTATTTAAATATACCCTTCATCATACTTTGAGGCTAAGTTTACCCTCGATATCATATATTGGGGTCAAATTTACCTTCGTTGTTAAGAAACTTTTCACATGCACCCTTCATTTAACAGAAAAACTCAAATCAATGTCAAATGCTCTATTTTTAAAAATAAAATACACCCTAATGTAATTCGTCCGATCCGACTCAACCCACAAAAAAAACACACAAATAAATATAACCCCTTCAGTTCTATTGGTTAAGTTTTATCAACGACATTAAGTCATTGAATATTTATCAATGCACCGCTCATGAAAAATTAATTTGCTTCAGTGCAAATACAAAGAAATATACCGTCTTTCAGTTCATGCATTTGCACCAATGTAGAACTCATGAAAAAAGACACTTGATGGTCAAAACAATAGATTAAATCCACTAGATATTTCTCTGGATGATTGAGTTAAGAGGTCTTCATATGTGTCAATCGTGACATCTCTTCATTATATGCCTTTATATATAATTTAGATCTACACAAATTTTTTATCATGTTAGTTGCCCTGAAAACTTATCATTGATTCTAGAATTTAGATGCACAGAAAATTGCATACCAAAATTTGAAATTTGAACATAATTGAACAAGACCAGAGTTTATAATAGAAATTTTTTCTAGATCCATGCTTCTATGTTATCATATTCCGTTTTACTTTTTGTTCATTTGTAAACAACCTACCAATATTGCATGTTGAAACAGAAGTATTTTTGTTCATTAAAAATTCGATTAACAGAATAGAGGGAGGAGTATATTCCTTTATGTATTTTTTGTGGATCGAATCAGACGAATTAGATTAGGGTGTGATTTATTTTTTTAAAATGGGTAATTTAACATTGATTTGAGATTTTTTGTTAAAGGAGAGTACGAGTGACAAGTTTATTAAAAATGATGGTAGATATATCCCCAAAGTATGACATCAAGGGTAAAGTTGATCCCAAAGTATGACGAAGGATATATTTAGCGAATTTTCCAATGTAGAGAGGTAAATTTAGCCCCAAAATATGACAACGAGGGTAAATTTAATCTCAAAGTATGATAAAAGATATATTTAGCAAATTTTTCAAAGTAGAAGGGTAAATTTGACCCAACTCCCTAAATTTAAAAACAAAACTTTATGTATAATGCAATCACTCAAATATAAGGAGTAATTGGGTGGTGAAAAGTTAAAAACTAGAGTTGGGTTCATATAATACCCCGTATTCCTCAAGCTTAACTTAACTCTCAGTTCATGAGTTATCCAATATAAAGAATTTGAAACGCTCAGTATTTTTCAGTTTAAATCCTGCCATTGCGTAGGAAATTGAATTAGCTTTCCAACAATATAAAATTCGCCTAAATCCGATAATCGGGTAAGAAGTTATGGCTATTTTCAGTCGTTAAACACCGTAATTCAGGCCAGTAGCGCACCGCGGAGTAAGCCAAAATGACAATTGTCAATTTTCAGTGAGGTACCGTGATATCGGCGCATCGCGCCAAAGCTCATTTTCATATTTGTCAATTTTCAGTGAGCTAACGCGATTGTACCGTGTCGCGCCGAGCTTTTAGGCCCCATCAAATATTGCAACGCGATTCCATCGCGTCGCGCCACCATCCACATTCTCAGTTGTCATTTTCCAGTGGCTTGGCGCGATAGCGGCGCGTCGTGCCAGGTCCAAAAGTTGGGTTATCAATACGAATTTTTAAGTCATTATCAGAGGTAAATGGATATTTTTCCACGGCCCTAATCAGTCTAAACATAAAATTTACCCCTAAATAACCCATTATCTCATCATTTATTCACTTTATTCAAAGATTAAGTCATTCTCTCTCAAAAGGGGCTAAACCCTAGCTTCAAGAAACCAAGAGCAATCTCAAAGGATTCACCAGGAACTTCAAGAAACTCACAAATTAAGGTATGTTAGATGTTCATCTATGGGTTCTTTTTACCCATAGAGTCCACGAATCCATTTTCAAAATACAAGATTGTTGAATTATGAACTTCTATGTTTGAATTGAATTGAATTCATATTCATGTTATTGTTGGGTTTCAGTCCATGATTAAATTGCATGCTTTTATGAAATTAATCGTTGTATGTGTTGAATTATATGATCTTCATGATAAACCCTTCAATTTGTAAGTTGATTGATGCAACCATGATAACTATATGTTTTGATTATTGTATAACCTAAGCATGCTCCCCATGTGTTTGATAAAATGCCTATGTGACTGAAATAGTGTCATTATAACATGATAGCATGTATTCCCCATTCATGTATAAGTAGATGAATTACAAGTGTTTGATTGAATGCCTCTACGAGTGAACTATGGATAAGTATACATTGTTATGATTTTCAAGAGTATATTATGCTTTATTTTTCATGCTATGGAGTACTAGGGGTATTTATTATACGATAATTTAGCTGTGTGCCTAGATCCAGTGTCAGTTACAGAATCTCAGTCATGTCACGATCAGTAGTACTCTAAGTCAGTTACAGAACTCAATAGAACTCAGTAGAACTCAGTCAGTTACCAAACTCAGGAAAACTTAGTAAGCTCAGTATTGGTCCAGTCCAGATCAGTATACTCAGTTCAGTGTCTTTCAGTTGGGAGTAGGATTCAACACCGAGTGAACCCAAGGATGGGGGCTCACCTACTAGTAGAGTGTGTGATCCTTAGAAGCTATCATTACGTTCCATAACTACGTAGCCAACGTAGGTTGAGACGTCAAACCTGCTAGTTGAAGGTTGATGAGGTGTTTTAACCTGTCAGATAAGAGTTCCACCATTCTCATTAGAGTACCTACCAGATGAGGGTAACTCTTCAGTGTCTTTACTCATGGCACGGTACTAACACCCTTTCAACTGGGGTCACAGGTTGGACCCCAACTCAGCTATCTTATTTGGGGCATGTCGGTTAGATGATTACCTCCCACAGTCTCAGTTTCAGTCTTCAGAAAAGAACTCAGTCCAATTCTACAAAATCAGGACTATTAAATACAGTCAACCATTATCAGTAACTCAGTTATTAGTAACTTCAGATATCAGTTACTCAGTATCAGAATTCAGGACTTAGCTTCAGATAAGCTTAGTCACAGTATTTATTTATATGCACATTAGTGCATCAGTAGTATCAGTTATCCATGTATTCTCATGTTTAGTTACTCTATATCATGCAATCAGTTATTGTTCATGCATATGAACCCTTGCATTCAGCCTTACCCCATCTAGCATACCAGTACATTCTACATACTGACGCATACTATTTATTTTCTCTATAATGTCTCATATCATAGGTTCGGACGCTCAGGTTCCCGACCGTGCATAGATAGATTCAAATTTAGCCAACAACAGTAGATTAGCAGTAAGTCCTCATCATTCGAAGATATTCTTTTATTTTATTATTTCAGTAGACTCAGAATTTCAATAGATGGAGTTAGTTAAGGGATTGTTCTATCAACTTCACTTTCAAATAGTTTCAGTTAGAGGCTTTTCAGACTAGTTTTCAGATAGTGTTCAGTTTTACAGATTGTTATTTCAGTTGATACACTTTATCAGTATTTACATATTTTAAACCTTATGGCATTTCAGCCTATTTTCCGCATTTATTACAATATTATATTTCAGTGCTCACAATAGATATCAGTCATGGGTTAGCTTGTGGTCCTTTGGGGTCGTAAGCACCATATCAGGGTACAGACTCGAGGCGTTACAAACTTGGTATCAGAGCCTAAGGTTCAACAGTGTCCTAGAACGTCTGAAAACTGCATCTAGTAGAGTCTTGTGCATGGGTGTGTAGCGCTCCATACTTATGGACATGAGGCTATGAGATATTTTAGGAAACAATTTACCTCCTTTCAGTATTCATATCGTGCTAGTGAGCATGAGCTCAAGTTAAACTCTCAGTCTAATCCATTTCCTTTTTTTCCTTTACAGAACATGCCTTCCAAGAGGACCAACGAAAGAGGAATCGGAAATCAGTCAGCACCTCAGCTCGTTCAGGCAGATCCCCTGGACGAGCATTTCTCTTATGCAGAATTCAGAGCTGTATTCACTACTCTAGCCAACTCCATAGCAGCCCAAAATGAATGGCCAGCTGTTGTTCAGGCCAACCCAGTGGCCAATACTACTGCAGCCAGGATTCGGAACTTCACCCGGATGAATCCTCCCTTATTCTCAGGATCTAAGTCAGAAAAAGACCCACAGGAGTTCCTCGATCAGGTTTAAAAAGTCACTGACATCATGGGAGTGACTTCCAGTGAGATTGCTGAGCTAGCTTCCTATCAGCTACAAGATGTAGCTCATACGTGGTTTAAGCAGTAGAAGGTAGACAGGGGCACAAATATAGAGCCCATAGAGTGGGAAGAGTTTGCTACTGCTTTCCTAGAGAGATTCATTCCCTTAGAGATGAGAGAAGACAAGGTGTTAGAGTTCATTAATCTTAGGAAGGAAAGTATAAGCGTGAAAGAGTATTTCCTTAAGTTTACTCAGTTAGCCAGGTATGCTCCCCATATAGTTGCAAACAGTAGGTCAAGAATGAGCAAGTTCGTATCTGGGGTGTCAGATAGTGTTGTTAAAGAGTGCAGAACTACGATGTTGATTAAGGAGATGGACATATCTAGGTGCATAGTCTATACTCAGCATATAGAAGAGGCTAAGATCAGAGAGAGAGAGAGGCAGAACAAGAGAGCTAGAATAGGTAGCTTCAATTTCAATTAGCTTAAGTCAGAGGGCGGTAACTGTTCCCAATTTTATCCAAAATCTTCAGTTCCAAATTAGTTCTCAACCAGTGCTCCAGTACCCAAGTTCAAAAATGGTAACAACGATAGGGCGCCAAGATCTAAATCTCAGGGTAGTGTCAGCAGTGCTCAAACAAATCCTCTTTGTCAGACATGTGGCAGAAACCACAAGGGTGTCTGCAGAGCTGGCAGTGATGTTTGTTTTGGGTATGGTAAGCCAGGCCATAGAGTTAGAGATTATCCTCAGTCAGGTTCTTAGGGTCAACATACTCGTTCTCCAGCTCAGTTAGGTTGCCCGAATCAGCAGGGTGCCGCTTTCAATGCCACCAGTGGGTAACACCCAAATAGATTTTATGCACTTTATTCCAGACAAGATCAGAAAAATTCTCCTGATGTGGTCACTGGTACGTTACAGATATTTTATTTACATATTTATGCCTTACTAGATAGAAACTTCTTTATCTTTCGTAACTCCTTATATAGCCATTAACTTCGGAGTTAGTCCAGAAATCTTAGTAGAGCCTTTCTTAGTTTCTACCCCAGTGGGTAAATCTATCATAGCCCGACGGGTATACAGGAACTGTCCGGTTATGCTATCTCAGAAAAATACTTTAACAGACCTTGTAGAGTTAGGGATGACAAATTTTGATGTCATTCTCGATATAGATTGTCTCCATTCATGCTATGCCTCAGTTGATGTAGAAACAAAATTATTTATTTTCAGTTTTCAAATGAACCAATCCTTGAATGGAGGGGTAGTACTACAACGCTTAAGGGTTAGTTGATTTCATGCCTTAGAGCGAGAAAAATAATATCTAAGGGATTTATCTACCATCTTGTGCGAGTCAAAGACCCTAAATCAGAAACTGCCAGTCTTGAGTCAGTTCCAATAGTAAATGAATTCTCAGATGTGTTTCCTGAAGATCTTTCTGAAGTTCCTCCCGTAAGGGAAATAAACTTTGGAATAGACTTTCTTCTACATACTCAGCCCATATCTATTCCACCATATAGAATGGCTCCATCAGAACTCATAGAGTTAAAAGAATAGTTGAAAGATCTCCTAGATAAGGGATTTATCATACCCAACATCTCCTCGTGGTGCACACCAATTTTATTCGTGCGTAAGAAAGATAGTTATCTTAGAATGTGTATTGACTACCATCAGTTTAATAAAGTCACAGTCAAGAATAAATATCTAATTCCCAAAATCAATGACTTGTTTGACCAACTTCAGGGTGCCAGTTACTTTTCTAAGATAGACCTCAGATCAGGATATCATTAGCTCAGAGTCAGAGAATGTGACATTCTGAAAATAGCTTTCAGAACCCGGTATGGTCACTTCGAGTTTCTAATTATGTCCTTTGGTCTTACTAATGCCCCTACAGCTTTCATGGACTTAATGAATTGCGTGCTCAAGCAGTACTTGGATATGTTCGTTATAGTATTCATCGATGACATTCTGTTTTATTCCCGTAGCAAGATTGATCACACAAATCACCTCAAAATCATACTTCAGACTCTCAAAACTCATCAACTATTCGTTAAATTCAGTAAGTGGGAATTTTGGCTAAGGTCAGTAGCGTTCGTTGGTCATATTATTTACGATGATGGCATTAGAGTTGATCCTCAAAAGACCGAAACGGTGAGAAATTGGCCTAAACCTATCTCTCCATTAGATATCAAGAGTTTCTTGGGTTTAGCTAGCTATTACCATCGTTTTGTTGAAGTATTCTCATCTATTGCATCCCCTGTATCTAGATTGACTCAGAAGAAAGTCCAGTTTTAGTGGTTAGATTCCTGCGAGAAGAATTTTCAGGAGTTAAAGACTCGACTCACCTCAACTCCAGTTTTGACTCTACCAGATGGTTCAGATGGGTTTATTGTGTACTGTGATGCATCCAGAGTAGGTTTGCGTTGTGTCCTCATGCAGAGAGGTAAGGTCATAGCCTATGCCTCCAGACAACTTAATCCCCATGAGAAAAATTATCCGACTCATGATCTCGAGTTAGTAGCTGTAGTGTTTGACTTAAAAATTTGGTGGCATTACTTGTATAGGGTGCATATAGATGTGTTCACAGATCACAAGAGACTTCAGTATGTGTTCTCTCAGAAAGATTTGAATTTGAATCAGAGAAAGTGGTTAGAGTTATTAAAAAATTATGATATGAGTGTTCTATATCATCCGGGCAAAGCCAATATAGTGGTTGATGCTCTCAGTATACTGTCTATGGGTAGTGTTGCTCATGTTGAGGATAGTAAGAAAAAGTTAGTTTAGAAAGTTCATCAGCTTGCCCGACTAGGTGTTTGCTTAGCCGATTCAGTAGAAGGTAGTGTGTGGGTTCAGAACAGTTTTGAATCCTTTCTAGTTTCTGAGGTAAAAGGAAAAGCAAGATAGAGATCCCAGTCTTGTTAAGTTGAAAAAATCAGTCAGAGATCAGAAAGTAGAGGTTTTCTCCCAAGGGAGAGATAGTGTATTGCGTTTCCAGGGTCGTTTATGTGTGCCAGGTGTAGATGACTTGAGGTAACGAATTCTTGCAGAAGCACATAGTGCTGTTACTTGATTCATCTAGGGGCCACTAAGATGTACCGCAATTTACGGGAGATCTATTAGTGAAGTGGGATGAAGAGGGATATTGCAGAATTTATAGCTAAATGCTCTACATGTCAGCAAGTTAAGATTGAGAACCAGAAACCTAGTAGGTCCATGCAGGAGTTCAGTATTCCCACATGGAAATGGTAAGAAGTGAACATAGACTTTGTGACGGGTTTGGCTCATACTCATCGTCATCATGATTCTATTTGGGTTATCGTAGACAGGATGACGAAATCATCTTATTTCTTGCTAGTTCATACTTTCTATTCAGTCGAGAACTATGCCAAGATCTATATCAGAGAGTTGGTCAGGTTACACCGAGTCCCAATATCTATTTTCTTAGTTAGAGGTACCCAGTTCACCTCTTATTTCTGGAAAGTATTCCAAAAGGGTCTTGGTACCCTAGTTCACCTCAGTACAACCTTCCACCCTTAGAAGGATGGTCAAGTAGAAAGTACTATTCAAACTCTAGAAGATATGCTAAGAGTATGCGTTGTCGATTTTAAGGGTAGTTGGTATGACCACTTGCCTTTGATCGAGTTGAAATACAATAACAACTATCATTCCAGTATTTAGATGGCTCCGTTTAAGGCTCTCTATGGTAGGAGATATAGATCTCTAATTGGTTGGTTTGAGGTAGGTGAGGCTGCAGTAGTAGGGCCTGACCTAGTATTCGATACCTTAGAGAAGGTTCAGTTAATCAGAGAAAGACTTAGGGCTTCCCAGAGCCGACAAAAATCATATGTAGATGTGCGGAGAAAGGATCTCGAGTTTGAGATCGGTGATTTTGTGTTCTTGAAAATTTCTCCCATTAAGGGGGTAAAGAGGTTTGACAAGAAGGGAAATCTCAGTCCCCGATATGTCGGCCCTTACAGAATTATCAGCCGTTTTGGAAAGGTAGCTTATGGGTTTGAGTTGCCTTCATATCTAGCCTCAGTACATCCAGTATTCCATGTCTCCTTGCTAAAGAAATACACTGGTGACCTAGCAATCATAGTTTCTTTAAAGGATGTAAATATTTAGAATGATCTCTCTTTCAAAGAGGTTTCAGTCCAGATCCTCGATCATCAGATTCGTAGGCTGAGGAATCAAGAAGTTCCCTTAGTCAAAGTTCTTTTACAGAATCAGTCCGTAGAAGCAGAAGCAGATATGCGGACCAAGTATCCTCACCTTTTCTCCACAACCTCAGATCCAACTTAAGGTAACAATATTTCTTAGCTTTACTCAGTTCCATGTTCAACTATAATTATAACTTGGTATCCATTACCGTTGTATATTCAGTTATGCATTCATGAACCAGTTAAGTCATGTACTCATGCATTAGATATTCATGTTCAGTATGAAAACCCATCTTGTCAGTAGCTTCAGTCATAAATTCAATGCATTAGATATGCATGTTCAGTGTAAGAGATCAGTTTGTTAGTAGTTCAGTCATGTAGTCATGCATCAGATATACATGTTTAGTATGTAAAACTCAGTCTATCAATGTCTTAGCTTAATTATTCTCATTCAAGGATGAATGTTCCCAAGGGGGAGATATTGTAATACCCTGTATTCCTTAATCTTAACTTAACACTCAATTCATGAGTTATCTAATATAAATTTTTGAAACACTCAATATTTTTCAGTTTAGAGCCTGTTATTGCGTAGGAAGTTGAATTAACTTTTCAACGATATAAAATTCACCAAAATCCGATAATCGAGTAAGAAGTTATGGCTATTTTCAGTCATTAAACACCGTAATTCAGGCCAATAGCACGTCGCGGAGTAAACCAAAATGGCAATTGTAAGTTTTCAGTGAGGAACCGCGATACCGGTGCATCACGTCAAAGCTCATTTTCATATTTATCAATTTTCAGTGAGCCAACGCGATTGTACCACGTCGCGCCGAGCTTCCAGGTTCCATCAAGTATTGCAACGCGATTCCACCGTATCTTACCACCAGCCACATTCCTAATTGTCATTTTCCAGTGGCTTGGCGCGATAGCGTCGCGTCGCGCCAGGGCCCAAAATTGGGTTTTTTAGTAAAAATTTTTAAGTCATTCTCAGGGGTAAATGGGTATTTTTCCATGGCCCTAATTAGTCTAAACACAAAATTTACCCCTAAATAACTCATAATCTCATCATTTTTTCACTTTATTCAAAGATTAAGTCATTCTCTCGCAAAAGGGGCTAAACCCTAGCTTCAAAAAACCAAGAGCAATCTCAAAGGATTCACCAAGAACTTCAAGAAACTCATAAATTAAGGTATGTTAGATGTTCATCTATGGGTTCCTTTCACCCATAGATTCCACATATCCGTTTTTAAAATACAAGATTGTTGAATTATGAACTTCCATGCTTGAATTAAATTGAATTCATATTCATGTTATTGTTGGGTTTCAGTCCATGATTAAATTACATGATTTTATAAAATTAATTGTTATACGTGTTGAATTACATGATCTTCATGATAAACCCTTCAATTTGTAAGTTGATTGATGCAGTCATGATAACTATATGTTTTGATTATTGTATAACCTAAGCATGCTCCCCATGTGTTTGATAAAATGCCTATGTGACTGAAATAGTGCCATTATAACATGATAGCATGTATTCCCCATTCATGTATAAGTAGATGCATTACAAGTGTTTGATTAAATGCCTCTACGAGTGAACTATGGATAAGTATACATTGTTATGATTTTCAAGAGTATATTATGCTTTATTTTTCATGCTATGGAGTACTGGGGGTATTTATTATACGATAATTTAGCTGTGTGCCTAGATCCAGTGTCAGTTACAAAATCTCAGTCATGTCACGATCAGTAGCACTCTCAGTCAATTATAGAATTCAGTAGAACTCAGTCAGTTACTGAACTCAGGAAAACTCAATAAGCTCAGTATCGGTCTAGTACGGTTCAGTATACTCAGTTCAGTCTCTTTCAGTTGGGAGTAGGATTCATCACCGAGTGAACCTAAGGATGGGGGCTCACTTACCAGTAAAGGGTGTGATCCTTAGAAGCAATCCTTGCATTCCAGAACTACGTAGCCAGCGTAGGTTGAGACATCAAACTTGCTAGTTGAGGGTTGATGAGGTGTTTTAACTTATCAGATGAGGGTTCCACCATTCTCATTAGAGTACCTACTAGATGAGGGTAACTCTTCAGTATCTTTACCCATGGCACGGTACTAACACCCTTCCAACTGAGGTCACAGGCTGGACCCCAACTTAATTATGTTATTTGGGGCATATCGGTTAGATGTTTACCTCCACAGTCTTAGTTTCAGTCTTCAGAATAAAACTCAATCCAGTTCGACCGAATCAGAATTTTCAGATACAGTCAACCAGTATCAGTAAATCAGTTATCTATAACTTCAGATATCAGTTACTCAGTATTAGAATTCAGGACTTAGCTTCAGACAAGCTTAGTCATAGTATTTATTTATATGCACATTAGTGCATACTCAGTATTTACAGCAATATCAATTATCCTTGTATTCTCATATTCAGTTACTTTATATCATGCAGTCAGTTATTGTTCATGCATATGAACCCTTGCATCCATCCTTACCCCATCTAGCATACTAGTACATTCCACGTACTGTCGCACACTCTTTCTTTATGCTATGATGTCTCATATCATAGGTTCGGATGCTCAGGTTCCCGACCACGTATAGATAGATTCAGATTCAGCCGGCAGCAGTAGATTAACAATGAGTCCTTATCATTCGAGGATATTTCTTTTATTTAATTATTTCAATAGACTCAGTATTTCAGTAGATGGAGTTAGTTGGGCAATTATCCCATCAACTCCACTTTCAGATAGTATCAGTTGGAGGCTTTTCAAACTTGTTTTTAGATAGTGTTCAATTTTACAGATTATTATTTCAGTTGATACACTTTATCAGTATTTATAAATTTTGAACCTTATGGCGTTTTAGCCTATTTTTCTGCATTTATTACAGTATTATGTTTCTGTACTCACAACAGATATCAGTCATGGGTTAGCTTGTGGTCCTTTGCGGTTGTAAGAACTGTGTAGCCTCTGGGGTACAGACTCGGGGGGTTACAGTTCATCCCTTTATTTCTCTATTATTGTACGTGCTGCTATTAAAGCTTTAATATCATTTCCCCTTGGGAAATTATTGTAAGCTGAAAAGGAAATGGAAGAAGACAATGACCCTTTTACTAGAATCATAATTTAGATCACATGGATATAGGTGAATTGATGGAGTATAAAACCTTAAGGGGTCATTTGGTTGCAGTTTCGAAAAATATAACTTGAACTCACAATTTTAGAGTTGGATGTAGAGGGTGCTTACAATCCAAACAACCTTCTCTTATCAATCTAACATAAGTTATACATGTTTTATTCATTTTTTCTCTTTTCCATGTAAAACATATCATTAGTAAAACAATGTTTGATTCATGTTTTTCTCTTTTGCATAGGTAATACATGTATTATTTTATGCATGATAAAAGATTGAATAACTGATACATAAGTAACTAAATTCTGCATAACTAATCTTTTATATGACTAATTCATGTGTTACTAATACTTGCATAAATAAAAAAAGATTGAGTGATGTATTATTACAACTATCATAGTTAATAATCTTTTCGTTTTAATTTGTTTGTCTAATTACTTTTCTTTTTTATAATGATCTGGTTTGTGAATTTTATCTTTTTATGTGATATGACCATTTTTCCTTCTCCTTAGTTTATACATGTTGATTTTGGGGTGTGAGAATGATTGACATGATTTTCAATACCTTCGGAAGGGTTTTGGAAGAGTTTGAGGTTTCTAGTGGCTTTATAAGTCCTATAGTTGACTTTGGTCAATATTTGATATTCTGAGTCTCGGATGACAATTTGGATAGTTCCATTAGGTCTAAAATATCAAATTTGGATTATTAGTAGGTTTGGTTCGGGTTCAAAACCTTTAGTTTGCATTTCGACCCTCCATTTAAAAACTAGTAAAATATGCCTTTGAGGGGGTCCTGAGTGCTAATTTATTGAGTAAGACTTCTTTTCAAAAAATTTACTGTCGTCTTTGAGTTTGAAACATCGAAAATATCCTAGTAGCATATATGATTTATTTCAGTGGGGTTCCGAACGAATCTCGAGAACTCTTTCAGAGAATTTGAAAAATTGCATTTCAGTTTAGTAACTGATATCTGGTGCAGACCCCATCCTTCTTTGCGAACGTGGGGATCTGGCTGCGAATGCGGTGAAGTATATTTTTCCATCATCATGATCACGATGAGGGAATCTCAATTGCAAAGAATAGTCAGGATCGGGTCGGGTATTTTCCTTCTTCGCAAACGCGTTAGGGATGTCATGAGTGCGATGTTTTAGATCGTAGATCTTTGCAAATGCGAAGTCTTGGACACAAACGCAAAGTTCAATTAATTGAGTGGTCAAAGTTGACCCTCACGAACGCGAAGGATTGACCATCTTCGTGAGGTACTATTCACAAAATAGTATAAATACTTTAATTTCACAATTTTACTGTATTTTGGATCTTCAAGCTTTGGGAAAGCCAATTTTCTAGGGTTTCTTCACATGTGGGTAACCTCTAAACTCATAGTTCCGTTATTTTCTATTGATTATGTCTTTGAAAACACCTCTTAACCTAAGATTTGAAATGATTTTTTGAGGATTTTGTAGGTAAAGCATAAAAATAGTTTTTCTTTGATTTGGACCTTATTTTTAACTCTTCTTTGCATGGATTTTCAATGGTGGATTCCTATAACCTTGGAGAATATTTCTAAAAGAAGATTTTAATTTTATCCCTTTAGTTTTCGAACTCACTTTTTGAATCTATTTTGGACCCGCTTAAAAATAGGCAATATGAGTATCATTAGCTTTCTTTTAATGCACAGATGTTATATTTTTCCATTTCATTTGATTACAAAACCGTTCAAAAAGGAAATTCTCTGCATTGAAGTCTAAAGTCTTGGATTTCATCTTTTTAAGGTGGGCTATGACTTAACTTTCTTCAGAGTGGGATGAGTAGTAAATAAATAAGTAAAACATGCTATTCATTCGGCAAGATAACTATGAAAATTGTATTTTGGGATTATTAATATTGTTGTACGCTCGTGTGGGGGCTTATATTCCAGTTGGTGTTAATTTTAGATGATGTATATTGTGTGTTGCCCGTATAGGGGGCTTTATTTGACATCATTGGCCTTATTTGTGCACTTGAATCCCTTTATTCTTAATGTGATGCCCATGCAGGGGTTTGAACAGATATTATAGTCCTTTTTGAGCACTGCTTACCTTGATCATGATAGAAGTACCCGAGTTATGAATTGATATGATATTAATGATGTCTTACATGTACATTTATTTCAATGGTGTCAAACTAGAACTAATATTATGAAACGTTGTCTACGTTTTGAATGGATTTTCTATCTTCATACTAATTTGATTGTTAGCATGATATCTTTATTTCATTCATAAACATCCATGAGATATTGGTACCATTGAGAACTACTATTTGGTAAGGACCTTGATCCGTGAACACAAGCAGGAGAGGTGGATTGAGATTTTGCGATAGTTTATGGGTTGCAATCCCCCATGGGTACTATTTTGGAAACATCGAGGCTCGATAGGTGTATACCGAAAGTCATGCGATGACTTTCAAACTACTCCCTCCATTTAAAAAAAGAATGATCTACTCTCTTTTTTAGTCCGTTTAAAAAAGAATGACCCCTTTCCCCTTTTAGAAACTTTTAAATTTTAACTTTCCACATGGCATATTTAAGACCACAAGATTGAAGGGCATTTTGGCACATTTGACATATATTTAATTTAATACCACAAGATTCAAAAGTCTTCTTTGTTTTCTTAAACTCTATGTCAAGTCAACTAGGTCATTCTTTTTGAAACGGAGGTAGTATTCACTTCATCATTCATTGCATTTGCATATGTATATCATGTGTTTTTCTTTACGTGTTACTTGACATGTAATCAGTTTTTATGCACTTTCATCAATGTCTATTTCTATTTGATTTTGCTTATGTCACGAATCAATTTCTCAGGTCATAATAGCACCTACTTTAATCCAATAGTACGTAAGCCAAACCGTAGACTGAAATGATAAGTAATGGGTTAGTTGGTGGAAGTTATGACCAATACTAAAAATTAAGCATACAAATGGATTGTAGGCGATAATATATATATATATATATATATATATATATATATAAGATGTAAAAGTGTGGTATGAGTACCAAGGTACACATCAGATATCATCAACCGATTGAGCTAAATCGTAATAAAATCATAATAAGATGAGAGATGTAAACTAAAGTTAGGTATAAAATGAAAAAACTAAAATAACATTCTGATGGACAGATATTAAATAATAAAGTAGATAGTATCCAAGAGAATACAAGCTAACTACATCCTAACTGGGCACCCATAAGCCCAGAAGGCCCAAAAAAGAGAATAAACATTCTCTTTACAGCTAATTCTCTTTAACAAAAGGCATTCCTTGTTCTACGACTATCCTTTATCCTTTATTATCTTGACTTTCTAAGTTGAAGTCCTTTCATGAGTGAGGAATTGTCTAAAAGTGAAAAGGATCATTAGTAGGCAGCCAAGTGAATATTCCTGGGTGATTGAAGAAAGGTAGGTGCAGTGAATTAACAATTGAATAATCCAACCGAGCCTCCATAAGCCCAATGGATGCAATCAAGAGAAAAATACAAACAATAATAATTATAAAATAACCGACTTCTAAAACCATATATGTTACTCCTTTCATACCTTAAACAACGGACTTAAACCGAATCCCTAGTCATCATAGGTGAACCATAATTATCAAACTTAAACCAGACTCTAATAGCATAAGTGATTAGTAAATTCCAAACTTGAACCGGTCTTTACGCACCATAAATGAATAGTAAGACCGAACTCAAATAGGTCTTTAAAGTAAACACAGATAACCCAGTGTAGTCTAGAATCAGAAAGATGTCCAAATTATCCTTGGGTCCAAGAATATGTATATAGTGAAAAAAGGTCTCCTATATCTACAAGGAGCTAATTAAAATATTTGACCTTAAAGAAGGCCAGTGGGGCCTGCTACTAAACCTTAAATGGTCATACTAAAGCAATTTCTACCCAAAACTAGACTGAGGCTTTCAAGTTCTACTACAAGGAATCAATAAGTCTAACAAGTCCTAAGGCCACAGTTTAATCCAAGAAAAGGATGAACGGGTCAATTCTACCTAAACACGACTCACTAATTGTCTAAATATTTCAAATTTCACTAAACATACCACCAATTCGTAATTCCCAATCCAAATGTAGCATAATACCACACCAGTATTATAATATAGCTCAATCTATGAGGAAAGTAATTCTAGACTACCTGGACACGGACGAATACCTGAGAAAGTCCACCAAATTGGAGATTTTTCCTTTTGTAAAGCCTCCATAATGTAATGCTATCAAATAATTATCTACACATTAATACGAGAATAACAATACCTATACTGTATGTAGATAATTAAGACCTAAAGTCGAGCTAAAAACTTATGTGGGAACCTCTTGCAAAATTATAACTTTGAAATCATCAAAACGTTCCTCTAGGCTTAAGGATCACTTAACCGAAATAATGGGTGAAATTCGAGTACAATTAGTCCCTTAAATCAACCCAAAAAGTATTAGGAATTTCGAGATTAAAATAGAGAATTACATAGGAAATTAAAGGAAACTTACTATTATTCTCTATGAGAAAACATCCCCATGAACTCTCCAACCCACCTTGAACACCCATGTATTGATCCTCTCACTCTCTTAGATCTCTAGGGATTTTAGTAGAAGTTAAGACTTGTAAAATGGGAGAAAAATTAGGTTTTGCAGCTATATATACTGCTAGGGGTCTCTTTATCATGAATGCGACGACCCCATCGCAAACACGGGCCTCAAATTGTCTTACCCTTCATGAGCGTGACCTATCCACTACGATTGTGGAGAAAAAACTTGGTGGGTTAGATGATACTCTTCATGGATGCGATGGATAGTCAACTTGGCCTTCGTAAATCCGGACAAGGCCATCGCTATCACAATAGCCAAATTACCTTAGCCTTCACAAACATGACCAAGGCCTTGTTAACAAGAAGGCTATTCTTGGCCTACACCAGTTGATGCTGCACCAGTTGAACTTGGAATTTACCATGTTTTTGATCGGATCCTCATTTATCATAATTTTGTGAATACAAACAAGCTATGCTAACCTACCAAATTCAATATTCAAACGCAATGACGCCATTGAAATTTTCATACGGTGTGGTTTTGATGAAATATCAGTCTCACTCCTAATGGTTATTTTAACCAAAATCCATCCAATAGACTGAAACAAGTAAATAAGCCTTAGGACCCAAACTAAAGGACCCCCTAGACTAAAATTGATGTTGCATATCTAACATAACTACCAAAATTAGCAGATGAGGCCGTTAATCTAAAGTGTGAGCTCGATACCCAATTCTTAATTATAAAATTTCAAAATAAGAAATTGACTCTAAAAACCAAATGAATTGTCTGATAACTGAATTGTCAGCTCTATCAAGCAATAAATGACTTGGGGAAGCTATGGGAAAACTCTAAATAGCGAAATAGTGTGGAAATATAGAAAATGACTTGGATGGTCATTGCAACATCCACTACTAAAAGGACTTTCATCCGCAAAAGTAAAGGATCAAGGTGTACCTGAAGGCTTTAATATGTGGGGATACTAGGTCGACATCTCACTCTTAATCTCCCAGTGACCTCGTTGATTGGGCGTTGCCTCCAATGAACCTTTACCATTAGAATATCTCTAGAGTGCAACTGCCTGACATCTCTGGCCGATATAAGAACTGGCTCCTCCACGAAGGTCAACCTCTCATCCAACTGAGGTCAATCTATGTAACCAACTCATCCTAAAAAGTCTTTCAAAAACTAGAGGTGCACATCAAGCCTCTAAATCATATATATGGGTACTCTATGTAGGTGAACTATCTCTTAAACATAGAAAGACATCTGAATAGGGTAAAAATGAGCTAACTTGTTCAATTGATCTACAATGATCCAACTATCAGTGAAGCTATGAGATGTGTGAGGCAACCCACTAACAAAGTCTATACTAATCCGTGTTACCACTTTCACTCGGGAATAGGTAACCTTTGAATTACGCCACCAAGTCCCTGATGCTCAAACTTTACTTGTTGATAATTTAGGCAACGAGCTACAAAATGCACTACATCTCTCTTCATGTCACTCCACTAGTAATGTTGTCTCAAATCTCTATACATCTTAACTATACAAGGGTGAATAGAATATCTAGAGTTGTAAGTTTCTGGAAATATTAACTTAATCAAGTCTCCAATCCTTAGAACACAAATACGGGCATTATATCTTAAAATAATCTCTAAATCCAAGGTAGCCCTTCTGGATGCACTCCTTAGAACTTGGTCACGAATCCCACAAAGTCTATTATCCTCAAACTATCGACTTCAAATCTACTCAAACATGGTATACCTAGCCTCAACACTAGAAAATATCCTTCTAGGGACTAAGATATCAAGTCAAACCATCAAGTTGGATAAGGAGTAGATGTCCCAAACCAATGGCCGCTAAAAAAAAAATAGAAGCTAACCTACCCATGCTCATCGTCTTCCGACTCAAGGAATCCGCTACCATATTCACCTTGCTTGGATGATATATAATGGAAATATCATAATTCTTCAACAACTTTATCCATCTACTGTAAGACCCCACAAAATTTCTAATCTTTATTCAGTCCTTTAAGCATGTCAAGGGGTCCCAGACTTAGAAAACTCTAGATAAGTTCCCAAACTTAGTTTATTTTTGGCCTTTGAAAGTTGGGAATAACATATTTTGCCACCTTAATGTCCTTTAATGGTTAGTATGTTTGTTAATTCATGATCAGAGAGGTCAATAGGTATTTTCAAACGAGTTTTAGATTTTTTGAACCTCGATTAGACCACGTTTGGTGTCCCAAAATAGTAGACCAACGCGATCTTGGCGTGTCGCGTCGTCTATTGCGTTAGTTAACATTGTTGTAGGGACTGCCAGTGAAACTATTGAGGCTTGGCATGATCATGGTGCAATGCATTGGGTATCGCGTTGATGCCCAATTTCAATCATTAAATGTCCGCATTTTTAAGGGCAAAAAGGTCAATTTCCCATCCCTATATAACTCCAAAAACACGAGATTCAACCCTTATTTTACCAAAATATTGTTGTTTCTCTCAAATACTCTCAAGAACAAGTCTAGGGTTTTCATAGGAGCTTCAAATTCAAGACATTCTACCTTTAATTTTCAAGAATCTTCCATCCAAGGTATACATAGTGTTCATTCATGGATTCCTTTCACCCATGAAGTCCAAGAATCAAGTTTTAAAACTATGAATTTTGGTTTTTATGCTATGGGTTGATTATGTTCATGTGGTTATTGTTGTATGATTCCCAAGTTGGAACCTTTATGTGTTTTTATGAAAATATATTAGCATGTGAATTGAAAACCATAAATTTTAGTTGGTTATGATATGTTAATTTGATGATTATGCCATGCCCTAAGTCATGCAACCTAAGTGTTTATTAAAATGCCTAATAGATTAAAAATTATGTAATATAGCTCAATTGTGACTGAAGTGATGGATTCATGTTTTACCCTTATGTTTAAATTACTCCCAGATTTTTGATGTGCAATGTAGATGTTTGTTAAAATGCTCATAATTCTAGAATATGGAATTATGACATTGATTATATGCATTCCTACCATGTACAAGATTATGATAACCATGTACTTCATGACATCCCCAACTTATTGTATTATGGATTGTTGATGTTGGTCATGTATTCAAGAGTATCATGCCTTATCAGTTTCCTTCTATCGAGTCTTGGGGGTACTTGTACCCAAAAAATATAGTTGTGTGCCTAGTGCCAGTGTCATGTTTTCAAGATACTCTCAATCAAGCCATGAACCATAGAACTCAGTCTGTCATGTGACTCAGGAAAACATAGTAACTCCAGTAATCTCAGAAAGCTCAGTAATTTAGTAAATCTTAGTAGTATTCCGTCAGCCACAGAACCCAAGGAACTCAGTACAGTTCAGTTTAGGTAATCATGTTCAGTATCTATTCAGATAGGAGTAGGATTTAGCATTGAGTGAGCCGAAGGATAGGAACTCACCTGTTATTAGAGGATGTGATTCTTAGAAACAGTCCTTGTGTTCCAGAACTACGTAGCCAATGTAGGTTGAGCATCAAACCTGCTATTTTGAGGGTAGATGAGGTGTCTTAACCTGGTATATAAGGGTCCCACCATTATCCTTTGAGTACCTGCTATATGAAGGATCACTTACAGCTTGTCCTTACCAGTGGCACAATATTGACACCCTTCCAATTGGGGTTACGGATTGGACCCCAACTTAGCCATAATAGCTTATTAGGGACATGTCGATTAGATGAATTCTCCCATAGTTTTAGTTACAAAATTAGGACTTTCAGATACAGCCACTCAGTCTCAAAAATAGAACTCAGATAGTTATTTAGATATCAGTACTGTCAAATACAGTCACTCAGTACAGTACAAAACTCAGCTAGTTTTATCAGAATCTAGACTGTCAGATACAATCACTCAGTATCTATTATCTTAGTTATCAGTAGCTCATGTTATTAGTATTAAGACTCAGTAGTCAGTATTACGGCATATTTAGTTTTAGTTACTTATCCATGCATGAATTCTTACGTTCATGTAATACAGTCAGTTAGTATTGTTCATGCATATGAACCCTTTGCATTTATCCTACATCACTTGCATACAAGTACATTCAATCTTATTGACTTATTTGCGCTATGGTGTTTTTATACCATAGGTTCAGTAGCATGAGCTCCAAAGCATTAGTAGCATTCTAATTTCAGCAGTGAGTCCTCATTATTTGAGGATGTTATTATTTAATTATTTTATTCCTTCAGTACTTTGTTTATTTTAGTAGTTTGGAGTTAGTTGGAGATATGTCCCATCAACTCTACAATTTTCAGACAGTTTAGAGGATTTTAGACTACAGTATGTTCAGACAGTTTATTTCAGTTTTGGGTATTTCTATACCCCGTTCAAATATTTTTTTATCAGACAAGTTACAGTTTTGAACCTTACGGCCTTACAGCTTATATTCCATATTTATACAGTATATCATGAATTGCTCAGTGACAGATATCAGTCATGGGTTAGCTTGTGGTCCTTCGGGGTCATGGGCACTTTGTAGCATTTTAAGTACCAAACTCGGGGCATTACAAACTTGGTATCAGAGCCTAAGGTTCAACAGTGTCCTAGGAAGTCTCAAAAGTTGCATCTAGTAGAGTCTTGTGCATGGGTGTGTTGTGCACCACACTTATGGATAGGAGGCTATGAGTTGTTTTAGGAATAGTTTCCCTTCTTTCAGTATTCATGTCGTTCCAGTGAGCATGATCTCAAATATTACTCCCAGTCTAATCCATTCTCCCTTTTATTACAGAACATGTCTCTCAAAAGGACTAACGAAATGAGAATCGACAATCAGTCGACACCTTCGCCCGTTCAGGCAGATTTCGTGGACGAGCATGTATTTCATGGCGAATTCACAATCGACTCCATTACTTTATCTTATTCAGTAGTAGCTTAGAGAAATCAGCAGTAGGGTTGTGCAAAAACCGAACCGATCGATAAACCGAACCGATAAAAATGCTGTTGGGTTATTAGGTTAATGGTTTTTTATTGGTTTTATAAAAAAAATTATTGGGTAAACGGTTCGGTTTCAGTTTTAGCTTGTTGGGTTATTGGTTAAACCAATAACCCAATAAGGATACACTAAGTTATTGTTTTATCTCTATTTATGTTTTATTCATAAATATCTATATTACTTTATGTTATATACATAAATATCTATATTACTTTATGTTATATTCATTAATATCTATATTTCTTTGACATACATGCATATATATATGCACTATTTATTCACAATGCAGTGATTGACAAAGTATTAACCTATTCAAGGAAACAAAGGAACAATATAAAGCTCGGGTATTATAGTATTAGAAAGCTTGAAGCATTTAGTAGCTTCCAACAATTAGGATTTAGTTTTTTTTTCGAACTAACATTCAGTTCAAGTTTGAAGATTCTTGTAAACTAAAATGTATTACGTAAGATTTTGGCGGTAGCTAAGATTTCATTTTTTATATTAGTTGTTACTATTTCTATTTTATGAGTATTTTCTTATTGGTTAAACCAAAAACTGAACCGTTAAGGAACAAAAACTAATAAACCAAAACCGATAAGAAAATGTTTTATTGGTTGGTTATTGCTTTTACATATTTAAAAACCAAAAACCAATAACTCATAAAACCGAACCAAACCGACCTATGCAAACCCCTAATCAGCAGGCTATTGTCCTACCCAAGCATATAATTCATGCCCAGCAGAATAAGGTGGGAAGACGTAGAATAAAAGAAAGAAAAAGAGAAAATAAGAGAGCGAGAATAGGTAATCTCAATTTCGCTTAGCCTAAGTCAGAGGGTGGTAACCGTAATCAGTTATGCCCAATGTCTTTGATTCCAGTTCCTCCCCCAGCCAGTGCTCTGATCCCAAAATTCAGAGATAGGGCACCAAGTCCTAAACCTCAGGATGATCTTAGTAGTGCCCGAACCTATCCCTTTTGTCAGACTTGTGGCAAATATCATAAGGGTATATGAAGAGCTGGCAATGATGTGTGTTAAGGGTGTGTTGAGTCAGGTCATAGAGTCTGATACTATCCTAAGGCTGGTCCATGAAGCCAGCATAACCATTCCTCAGCTCAGTTTGGTCTCCCGAATCAGCAGGGTGCCACCTTTAATTCCACTAGTAGCAATGCCGAAATAGACTATATTATCTTCAGTCCTAACAGGATCAGGAAAATTCTCCTGATGTGGTCACTGGTACGTTACCGATATTTCACTTGCATGTTTATGCTTTGCTAGATCCAGGAGCCTCTTTGTCTTTTGATATTTCTTATATAGCAGTTGATTTCGGAGTCAGTCTCAAAATTCTAGTAGAACCCTTCACAGTCTCCACCCCAATGGGTAAAACTATCATAGCCCAATGTGTATACAAAAACTTTCTGATTATGGTATCTTGGAAAGTCACTTCAGCAGACTTAGTGGAATTAGAGATGACTGATTTTGATGTCATTCTCGGCATGGATTGGCTTCATTCCTACTATGCCACAGTCGACTGCAGAAACTGAATTGTCCAGTTTCAGTTTCTGAATAAACCCATCCTAGAGTGGAAGGGTAGTACTTCAGTATTTAGGGGTCAACTCGTTTCCTAGCCCATTTCCTAACCACAGGCTAGGAAAATGATATCTAAGGGATACGCTTATCATCTTGTTCGAGTTAGGGACTCTAGTTTCAAAACTCCCAGTCTTGAATAAGTCCCTGTAGAGAATGGATATTTAGATGTCTTTCCCAAAGATCTTCCAGAAATTCCTCTCGAAAGGAAAATAGACTTCGGCATTGATCTTCTTCTATATACTCAGCCTATATCTATTCCTCCATATAGAATGCCACCAGCAAAACTCAAAAAATTGAAAGAGCAGTTGAAAGATCTCTTAGATAAGGGATTCATCAGACCCAGTGTGTCCCCATAGGGCGCACCAATCTTATTCGTGCGCAAGAAAGATGGTTCTCTCAGAATGTGCATTGATTACCGTTAGCTTAATAAATTCATGGTCAAGAACAAGCATCCACTTCCTCGAATTGATGACTTGTTTGACCAACTTTAGGGTGCTAGATATTTCTCTAAGATAGACCTCAGAGCAGGCTATCATCAGCTCAGAGTCAGGGAATGTAATGTTCAGAAAATAGCTTTCTAAACTCGGTATGGTCACTTCAAATTTCTAGTCATGTCCTTTGGTCTTGCCAATGCCCCTGCAGCTTTCATAGACTTGAGGAACCGTGTGTTCAAGCAGTACTTAGACATGTTCATCATAGTCTTCATAGATAATATTTTTGTCTATTCCCGCAGTGAACGTGATCACCCAGACCATCTCAGAATTGTACTTCAGACTCTCAGAGATCATCAGCTATTCGCTAAATTTAGTAAGTGCAAATTTTGGCTAAGGTCAGTAGTATTCCTTGGTCATATCATTTCTAGTGATGGCATTAGAGTAAATCCTCAAAAGACTGAAGCAGTAAGAAATTGTCCCAGACTTATCTCTCCATTTGATATCAGGAGTTTCTTGGGTTTGGCTCGTAGTACAGATGGTTTGTTGAGGGATTTTCTTATATTACATCCCCTATGTCCAAATTGATACAGAAGAAAGTCAAGTTTCAGTGGTCAGATCTTTGCGAGAAGATTTTTCAGGAGTTAAAGACTCGACTCACCTAAGCTCTAGTTTTGGCTCTTCCAGATGGTTCAAATGGTTTCATAGTGTATTATGATGCAACTAGAGTAGGTTTGGGTTGTATCCTCATACAGCATGGTAAGGTTATAGTGTACGTCTCCAGGTAGCTTAAACTCTATGAGAAGAATTATCCTACTCATGATCTTGAGTTAGCAGCCGTAGTTGTTGCCTTAAAGATTTGGAGGCATTATCTATACGGAGTTTATGTAGATGTGTTCACAGATCATAAAAGCCTTCCGTATGTATTCTCTAATAAAGATGTTAATCTTCATTAGAGAAGGTGAGTATAGCTCTTAAAAGATTATGACATGAGTGACCTTTATCATCCGGGCAAGGCCAACGTAGTAGCCGACGCTCTCAATAGACTGTCCATGGGTAGCGTTGCTCATGTTGAAGACAGTAAGAAGAAGCTAGCTCAGGAATTTCATCAGCTTGTTGGACTAGGTTTGGTTGATTCTTCAGAGGGTAGTATATAGGTTCAGAACAGTTTAGAATTATCTCTAATTTCCGAGGTGAAAGAAAAATTAGAAAGAGATCCCAGCCTAGTAAAGTTGAAAGAGTCAGTCAAATATCAGAAAGTAGAGGTTTTCTCCTAAGGGGGAAATGGTGTATTGCGTTGCCAGGGTCATCTGTGTGTGCCAGGTGTAGACGACTTGAAGTAGCAAATTTTTACAGAAGAGCATGGTGTGCAATACTCTACTCATCTAGGAGCCACTAAGATATACCACGACTTACAGGAGATCTATTGGTGGAGTGGAATAAAGAGAGATGTGGCAGAGTTTGTGGCTAAGTCCTCTACATGTCAGTAGGTTAAGATAGAGCATCAGAAGCCTAGTGGGTCTATGCAAGAGTTCAATATTCCTACCTGGAATTGGGAAGAAGTGAACATAGACTTTGTGATGGGTTTGCCCCGTACTCGTCATCAGGATGATTTAGTTTGGGGCATTGTAGATAGGATGACCAAATCAACTTATTTCCTTCCAGTCCATAACTCTTATTCAGCCGAGGATTACGCCAAACTCTATATCAGAGAGTTGGTCAGATTGCATGGTGTTTAGTTTTCTATTGTCTCAGACAGAGGTACCCAGTTCACCTCTCATTTCTAGAAAGTATTCCAAAAGGGCCTTGGTACCCAAGTTCATCTCAGTACAGCCTTCCATCCTCAGACATATGGTTAAGCATAAAGGACCATTCAGACTTTAGAAGATATGTTGTGAGCTTGTGCAATTGATTTCAAGGGTAGTTGGGATGACCACTTACCTTTGATTGAGTTTCCATACAACAACTGCTATCATTCCAGTATTAAGATGGCTCCATTCGAAGCTCTCTATGGTAGGAGGTCCAGATCTTCGGTCGGTTAGTTTGAAGTTAGTAAGGTCTCAGTTATAGGGCCTGACTTAGTATTTGATGCCTTATAAAAAGTCAAGTTGATCAGAGAAAGACTCCGAGCTTCTCAAAGACGATAGAAGTCTTATACGGATGTGCGTAAAATAGATCTCGAGTTTGATATTGGTGACTTTATTTATCTAAAGATCTCTCCCATGAAGAGAGTGAAGAGATTCGATAAGAAGGGAAAGCTCAGTCCCCGATATGTCGGTCCCTTCAAAGTTCTCAGTCACTTTGAAAAGGTAGCTTATGAGATTGAATTACCTTCAGTTCTAGCCTCAGTTCATCCAGTATTCCATGTCTCTTTGATTAAGAAGTGCATAGGTGAACCAACAGTCGTAGTCCCTTTTGAGGGCGTAGATATTCAGAACAACCTCTCTTATGAAGAGATTCCTATCGAAATTCTTGACTACCAGACTGAGGAACAAAGATGTTCCTCTAGTAAGAGTTCTTTGGTAGAATTAGTCCGTTGAGGGAGCTACTTGGGAAGTAGAAGCATACATGCAAACCAAGTATCCTCACCTATTCTCCGCTAATTCAGACTCAGCCCAAGGTAATAGCTTTTCTTAAAGCTTATTCATGTTTCATGTCCAAATTTCAGTTACTACTTGGCATTCATTTTCATGCTCAGATTCTCATTATAAACTCGGTATTAAATAACCTTTGCACATACATTCATATGTTCATGCAATATATCAGTCACGTATTCATGCATCAGATATGCATTCTCATTATGAGAAACGCAGCTTATCCGAAATCTCAGTCATGTATTCATGAATTAGTTACAAATGTATCAGATATGCATTTTCAGTAAGATACATTTAGTTTATCAGTCATGTTAATCATGTAATCATATTACAGTTATTCATGTCCTATATGTACTTAAGTTATCGTTTCTCCCCTCTCAGTCTATTTTATTCGAGGATGAATGTTCCTAAGGGGGAGATATTGTAAGACCCTGCAAAATTTCTAAGATTCATTCAGTCCTTTAAGTTTGTCAAAGGGTCCCAGACTTAGAAAACTCTAGCTAAGTCCCAAACTTAGTTTATTTTTGGCCTTTGAAAGTTGGCAATCTCATTTCGCCACCTTAATGTCCTTTAATAGTTAGTATGTTTGTTTATTCATGATCAGAGAGGTCAATAGGTGTTCTCGGACAAGTTTCAAATTTTTTGGACCTAGATTAGACAACATTTGGTGTCCCAAAATAGTGGACCAATGCGATCTTGGCGCACTGCGTCGCCCATCGCAATGGTTAACATTGTTACAGGGACTGCCACTGAAACTACTGAGGCTTGGCACGATCATGGTGCGTCGCATCGGGTATCGCGTCGATGCCTAATTTTATTCATTAAATGTCTGCATTTTTAAGGGCAAAAAGGTCAATTTCCCACCCCTATATAAGTCCAAAAACACGAGATTCAACCCTTATTTCACCAAAATATTATTGTTTCTCTTAAATACTCTCAAGAACAAGTCTAGGGTTTTCATAGGAGCTTCAAATTCAAGAGATTCTACCTTTAATTTTCAAGAATCTTCCATCCAAGGTATGCATAGTTTCCATTCTTGGATTCCTTCCGTCCATGAAGTCCAAGAATCAAGTTTTAAAACTATGAATTTTGGTTTTTATTCTATGGGTTGATTATGTTCATATGGTTGTTGTTGTATGATTCCCAAGTTGGAACCTTTATGTGTTTTTAAGAAAATATATCAGCATGTGAGTTGAAAACCATGAAAATTAGTTGGTTATGATATGTTAATTGATAATTATGCCATTCCCTAAGTCATGCAACCTAAGTGTTTGATAAAATGCCTAAGAGATTAGAAATTATGTAATATAGCTTAATTGTGACTTAAGTCCTGGATTCATTTTTTACCCTTATATTCCAATTACTCTCATGCTATTGATGTGCAATGTAGATGTTTGTTGAAATGCTCATGATGCTAGACTATGGAATTATGACATTGATTATATGCATTCCTACCATGTACAAGATTATGATAACTATGTACTTCATGAAATCCCCAACTTATTGTATTTTGGATTGTTGATGTTGGTCATGTATTCATGAGTGTCATGCCTTGTCAGTTTCCTTCTATCGAGTTCTGAGGGTACTTGTACCCAAAAAATATTGCTTTGTGTGCCTAGAGCCAGTGTCATATTTTTAAGATACTCTCAATCAAGCCATGAACCATAGAACTCAGTCAGTCATGTGACTCAGGAAAACATAGTAACCCCAGTAATCTCAGAAAGCTCATTAATTCAGTAAATCTCAGTAGTATTTCGTTATCCACTGAACCCAAGGAACTCTGTCCAATTCAGTTCAGTTAATCCTGTTCAATGTCTATTCATATGGGAGTAGGATTCAGCACCGAGTATGCCCAAGGATGGGAACTCACCTGTTATTAGAGGGTGTGATTCTTAAAAGCAGTCTTTGCGCTCCAGAACTATGTAGCCACCATAGGTTGAGTCATCAAACCTGTTATTTTGAGGGTAGATGAGGTGGCTTAACCTGCTATATGAGGTTCCCACCATTCTCATTTGAGTACCTATTTTATGAGGGATTACTCATAGCTTGTCCTTACCAGTGGTGTGGTATTAACACCCTTCTAATTGGGGTTACAGATTGGACCCCAACTCAGCTATAATAGATTATTAGGGGTATATCGGTTAGATGAATTCTCCAACAATTTTAGTTACAGAATTAGGACTATCAGATACAATCACTCTGTCTCAGTAATAGAACTTAGGTAGTTGTACAGATATCAGGACTGTCAGATATAGTCACTCAGTACAGTATGGAACTTAGCTAGTTTTATCAGAATTTAGACTGTCAGGTATAGTCACTCAGTATCAGTTATCTCAGTTATTATTAGCTCATGTTATCAATATTCAGACTCAGTAGTCTGTATTATGACGTATTCAGTTTCAGTTACTTATCCATGCATGTATTCTCACATTCATGTTATACAGTCAGTTGGTATTGTTCATGCATATGAACCCTTTGCATTTAGCCTACCTCACTTGCATACCAGTATATTCAATCGTACTTACATATTTGGTCTATGGTGTTTTTATTCCATAGGTTCAGTAGTATTCCGGTTTCAATCGTCAGAGTCAATAGTAAGTCCTCATTATTCGAGGATATTATTATTTGATTATTTTATTCCTTCAGTACTTAGTTTATTTCTGCAGTTCGGAGTTAGTTGGGGACATGTCTTATCAACTCCACAGTTTACATATAGTTTAGGGGCTTTCAGACTATAGTATGTTCAGATAGTTTATTTCAGTTTTGGGTATTTCTATACCCCGTTCAGATATTGTTTTATCAGACATGTTACAGTTTTGAATCTTAGGCCTTACAACTTATATTCTGCATTTATACAATATATCATGCAATACTCAGTTACAGATATCAGTCATAGGTTAGCCTGTGGTCCTTCAGGGTCATGGGCATCGTATAGCATTTCGGGTACCAGACTCGTGTGTTACATATGTGCTGTTTAGAATTAAGGTTATTCCCATATTTCCTCTTCTTTTCAATGTTAGAGATTTTCCATAGCTTCCCTAAGTAATTTATGACTTACTATGACAAACAGTTCGTTCATCGGATAGTTTGTTTGATTTTTAGAGCCAATTTTCTGTTTTGAAGTCTTCATTGGTTCAAATAGGCTATTGGGCAAAAAATTTAGACAAACAACCTCATATGCTAATTTTGAATATTCCAACATCCACAGAATGTCAATTTTAGGCTAGGAGAATCTTGGTTTGAGTCTTGAGGCACTCGGGCTCATTTCAAACTACTGGTCGAAAAGTTAAGAAAATAGAAAATGGGTGTGGGACCTACTTTTAGTTGAAACAATATTTGAATAATTTATTGATTTTGGAACATCTAATTTGGTATGGTATCATAGTCCATTTGAGTATATGGGATTTTGGATGAATCCCGAAGGGTTGGCGGAGACTCAGTTGTATTTGGCGCACTCGCTAATAGCTAGTCAGGGGTCGCGATCGTGATTCCCTTGGAAGGTACCAAGTGACACAATAGCTGTGCCATTTCATGATAGCTACTCACACTGGCAGCCTTAATATATGGCGATCGCGAGGGTTGGGTCACGATAGCGACTCCCAAGTACCTGGAAAGGTATAAATACCCCATTTTCAGTTTGTTTTTGCCCATTCCTCATCCATTCTCTAGAGTCTTAAATCCTAAAGAGTGGATAGTACTAGGTTTAAGCTATTGGGTTATTTGGAAGCTTGGGTAATGATTATTACGCGATTTTTCTTCGGATTTGAGGTAAGATTCCTCCATTTTCATGATGATTTCCCTTTTCTTCCTTAAAATCCCTAGAACATGATGTCTTGGTTTTAGATACAATATAGCTTGGATTTTACCCATTTTAAGGGTAATTACCACTCGAGCACAAGAGAATATTGGGTTGACTTCAAAAATGTGATTTCCTTAAATGGGACCTACATGGGATTTTGGTGTAATTTTTGGACCCGAAGCACAGTGGTGCAATATGGGTATCATTATTATTGTGTTGATAAGTAGATTGTGATTATGATAGTGTGGCATCTTATGAAAGCTTCTCAGAAGAAAAAATTGGTGATTTAGTGGATCCTTTGAGCTTTTTTTGGCGTTCAGGTTGGCTAGGCTTTACCTTCCTTCTAGATTGAGCTATTTCATAGTATGTTTATGATATAATGTTAGATTTGGGATAAATTTTAGGTGTTTTATATGTGATTGGAAATACTTAGGTTAGTTGATCCATTTAGGTTATTTGGAAATCATAATTTAGGCATAAATGACGTAGTTGCTCATGCTTTAGGCAACATTACTAGCTTAGGGTTGAATTGTGGATTACTTAACATATATGAGTGCATATAGATACCTTATTAAAGTTTAGGGTATAATATTTCTTGTAATAAACATCCAGAATCAGAAGTGGTCCTTTGACCAACCTTAGGCCAAGATTTGTGTTAGCTATTGAAAACCTTTTAAATGTTTGTTCTACGCCTTGAAAATGCTTATTGAGGTAATATTGAGAAACTTGGGAATTTTTTAATTATGATGGGTTGGCATCGAGAGTTCATGCTTAGTGATCATGCAAATTTTTTATACTAGTGAGTACATCATAATTATACTAGTGGTTATGTTATGGATTATGCTAACAATTATGCTATTGATTATACTATCGATATATGATCATAGATTTGGGTCCATATATTGATGATGGCATTAATAATAGGATTACCTATTCGAGTTTGGCTATTACTTTGATATTGATCATGATATTGATGATATGACATTGAGGACTTTGGGGTGTAATAATTGAGAATAAGGGTACTGGCTAAGTTAAAGGTGTGAAAATGGCTATAATGAGGCATGACGTGAATGGATTCTATTTGTATCTTGGGAAATGGAACATGATGGTGGTTCGGTTTATGCTTTACTTGATTGTACCCTCCAGGCTTATGAGGGCCTACATTGGGATAATTACTTTTCCATACTTATTGGTTTATGGGGGCCAATTTTTTAGATATGATTGCATGTATTTGATCTTTTACGATCATGTTATTATTATGATTACTTACTCATTTATATAAAATAATATTGGAGTTGATTCAAGTTTTCCTCTATCTCGACTTAGTTACGTTATCTTACATTTTATCATATTTATATCTTGATTTAACTCAGTCAGCTATGATACCTACTAAGTACCCATATTTTGGTATTCTTACTACACTTTTGTACCTTTTTGGTATAGATATAAGGACCAGTTATTGCCACTAATTCGATGATTATGTTGTGGTTGATTCGTAGATAGTGTGAGCTCTTGGAGTCGGAGTCGCCCCATTTCCTTCTATCATACTTATGTCTAGTCTTTAGTTTCTTGACAGAATTGTACTGACTATTCTAGAACTTAGGTTGCATTTATAGTAGCTCTTGTACTAGCTCTACCAGGTCATGGGAAAGTGTTCTATGTTATGACTATCTGTTAGACTATTCTATTGTTTTTCTTATTCCTATCCTTATTGTCTATTTTTCCCTTTTGGGGGCTTTTCCACCAAGTTAGCCCATTGTGAATAGATTTGGGCTAGGGTTTGGCTTATCTACTAGAGTGATTTGGTAGGTGCCATCATGACTCATAAATTAGTCATGATAAATTGGTATCTGAGCTAGTTTTTTGGTGCATTGAGAGAGGATACATATGAGTTTTTGATTGTTTGTAAGGATAGGCTCTGTAATTTAGGCCTAGTTAAGACTCGTGGCATGGACTACACTACCTTTCAGTTGGACTTGGTAGCTCGATATTGGTGAAGATCTCATTTTGATTCCAAGCCATCTAGATCTTCTCCTTTGACATGATCTCAGTTCTCTGATATTTTCTTGGAGAAGTACATGTCTTGTAGCCTTAGAAATCACTTGAAAGATTAGTTCTCGATATTACAGTAGGGCTATGATGGTTTTGGAGTTTAAGTCTCATTTTCATGAATTATCTAGGCATGCTACTTTTATTTTGGATATCAAGAATGAGAGAGTTCATTGCTTTATTCGTGGATTAAGACTTCCTCTTTATATGTCCACTTAGAGTTTGGCTATTTTAGGTAGATCTTTTGCTGAGGTTTTTGATCATGCTTAGGAGATGAGATGCATCACGAGGTCCAATGGGGCATCTATAAGAGGCCTTAACATCAGGGTAGTTTCAGTGGGAGTCATAGTAACTCCTAATTCTGTGGCAATAGTTTTCAGGGTAGGTACCATCCTCGTCAATCATATCAACTTTAGATTCAGCCTAGTATACCCATTCAAACAGTGCTCTAAATTACTAACAGAGGTTAGTCTTGTGTTAGTGATTGCCCTGTTCAGGGTAGTAATTATTCTTCGAGGGGTTCGTCCTCTGGTTATTCTAGTTGAGGTGTCTATTTTGGGTCATCCAAATATTTTGGTACTTGTTTAGCTCATGCAAGATGTTATAGTTGTGGGGGTCATAGTCATTATTCGCGAGAGTGCCCTAGTTGTGGGGCAATTATTGTTTCAGCATAGAGTGTTTCCCCGATTATGGCAGTTTATCCCTTAGTTAGGGGTGGTTTAGAAAGTCATTGGGATGGTCCCTACAGTGCTCGAGGTAGTTCTCAAGTAGGTAGGAAAGGAGATTGGTCAGGAGCCCAGCCAGGTGGCGGGCGTGGTCTGTAGTATGCAGTACATGCTAGACACGAGTCTGAGTCTTTGGATGTTGTTACTATAGGTACAATTTTGGTGTATTATCATTCGTCCCATGCTTTATTTGATATGGGATCCACTTCTTTATATGGGTCTTCTTATTTTTCTCCATGGTTAGTGTTATCTTGGCATTTATTATCTGTGCCATTATGTGTATCTACTCTTGTGGGTAATTCTTTAGTAGTGGATCAGGTGTTCAGATCCAGTGTTCATACTCATGTTGTACTTATTATATTGGACGTATTTGATTTTGATGTGATTCTGGGCATGGACTGGTTATCCCACTATTATGCGGTCATGGACTATTTTTCCAAGACCATTACCTTAGCCATGCCTGACATACCCCTGATCATGTGGCAGGGAGATATTAGTCATGAGCCGACATGGATTGTTTTTTATATGTGTGCTAGGAGCATATTTCGAGCGGATTCAAGTCTTATCTTGCTTATATTCATGATGTTAGTGGGGAGAGTCCGTCGCTTGACTCTGTTCCTATTGTTAGTGAGTTTCTTGATGTATTCCCTACCGATCTACCTAGTGTACCTCATGCCCATGAGATTGAGTTTATTATTGATCTTGAGCCTGGCACCCGACCTATTTTTATGGCACCTTACCACATGGCTCCTGTCAAGCTTAAAAATCTAAATTCCCTGCTTTAGGATCTTTTTGGTAAGGTTTTTATTAGATAAAGTGTGTCCCCTTGGGGAGCTGATGTATTATTTGTAAAAAAGAAAGATGGCTCCATACGAATGTGTATTGATTATAGGCAGCTTGATAAGGTGACAGTGAAGAACCATTATCCTATGCCTCACATTGATGACTTATTTTACTAGCTTTAGGGTGCAATAGTATTGTCTAAGATTGATTCATGGTTGGTTACCATCAGTTGAGTTTTTGGGCTGAGGATATCCCAAACACAGCCTTTAGGACCTGTTATGGTCATAGCGTGTTCCTAGTAATGTCTTTTGGGTTGACTAATGTCCCATCCGCTTTCATGGATTTGATAAACCGAGTGCACAAACCTTATTTGGATTTCTTCGTGATTGTGTTCATTGACGACATCCTTTTATATTCGAGGAGTAGATTGGATCATGGACACATTTGAGGAATTTGCTACAGACTTTAATAGATCATGTGCTATTTGACAAGTTCTCCAAGTGTGAGTTTTGGCTTGAGTCGATGACATTTCTTGGGCATGTGGTATCTAAGGATAGGATTATGGTAGACCTAGTGAAGATTGAGGCTATTCGTGATTGGCTAGGCCTATATCTTCGACTGGCGTGGCTTTATTGGTTTGATCAGTAATTATACATGTTTTTTCGAGGGTTTTGCTACTGTTTCAGCACCTGTGACCAGATTGACTCAGAATGAGGTTCCTTTCTGATAGTTCGAGAAGTGTGAGTCAAGCTTTTAGAAGCTCAAGGAGTTTCTTACTTCAACTCCTATTTTGGCTCATCCTGTTGAGGGTGAGGGATTTACCGTGTATTGTGATGCTTCTGGTGTTGGTTTCGATTGTGTATTGATGAGAAGGGTCGTGTTATCGCTTTTTAAGAATGGCAATGGTGTGATGCGGTTCGGGTTTTTTCTAAATCCGCAAGTTTTAAAACCGCACCGCACTGCATCACCTTTAAACCCGCCCCACATTCACACCCGCACATAACCGCACCGCCCCATGTTTTTATTTTTTCTTTTTTTGAAAAATTCGTAACTTCATTAAAAATCATAATATTTTCAAATCTACAACTAGAAAATAATAACTAATTTCTATTATATCACTTTTCACTAAAAAATTGTCAAAAAGTATAACGTGTACAAGTAAGGATCAAATATCATATTTTTATTAAAATGAATAGAAATGTTAAAAAAAACTACTATAAAATTATTTATTTTTAGTATTATACATGTCGTTTTAAGTATTATAAAATTTTAAGTAAAAAATACATATAATTTTAGGAATATTCGTGAGAACAATACTAATTTTTAGCTTTTTTTTAATTTAAACCGCATATACCTGCAATCCGCACCGCACCACTTAAAAAATAAACTTACTTTAACCCGCCCCGCCCCGCCCCGCACCACATAACTTAAAATCCACACCGCCCTGCATATCTTAAAACCCGCACCGCACCCGCACCCATAACGATCCATTGCCATCCCTATCGCTTATGCTTTAAGGTAGCTTAAGGTGCACGAGCAGTACCACCCCACTCATTATTTTGAGTTGGTGGCGGTAGTTTTCTCACTTAACATTTGGAGGCAATATCTTTATATAGTGCATTGTGAGATTTTCACCAATCATTGCAGTCTTCAGCATCTTATGACCCAGAGGGATCTTAATACTAAGCAACACAGATTGATGGAGTTTCTTAAGGCTTATGCTATTTTCATCTGATATTATTTGAATAAGGCAAATATGGTAGCAAACGCCTTGAGTCGGAAGGTAGTGAGTATGGGTAGATTGGCTTGTATTTTAGTTTCTTAGAGGCCCTTGGCATGGGACATTTAGTCCTTAGCTAACTTGATGGTTCGCCTTGATCTTTCAGACCCTAGGAGGATTCTTGCTAGTGCAAAATCAATAGAATCAAGTCATTAACCTTTGCATCCGACATGATCAGGCGTTGAGTGGTGAGTCCAAGAGGACTACTATTGATTATGAGAGTGACTTGTGATTTGATAGCAGCGTTTGTGTTCTGAAGGTTGATGACTTGATTCTATTGATTTTGCACAAGGTTCACAGCTACAGATATTTTATTCACCCGAGTATAACTAAGATGTATAGAGATTTGAGATAAAATTATTGGTGGTGTGGCATCAAGAAAGAAGTGGTAGACTTTCTGGATCATTTTCTTTGTTGTCAGTAGGTGAAGACCGAGCATCAATGACCTAGTGAATTGATTCAGATATTGCCCATTCTCGAGTGGAAGTGGGAGCAGATCACCATGGACTTTGTTAGTGTTTGCCTTGTACTTCCTATGGTTCCAATGGTATTTTGGTCATTTTGGACCGGTTGACCAAGTCAATACTTTTCATTCCTATTCAGATGTCCTTCAATACCGAGAAGTTAGCCTATATTTATGTGCATGAGATAGTCTGTTAGCATGGTGTTCCTATATCCATCATTTTAAACCGAGGTTCAGTGTTCACTTCCAGTTTTTGGAGAGCTTTTTAGTAAGAGTTGTGCACTCAGGTGGATCTTATTACATCCTTTCATCCGTAGATTGACGACCAATCAAAGTAGACTATTCAAGTCTTTCAAGATATGCTTTGAGCCTGTGTTATGGATTTTGGAAGCCAGTTGTAAGAGAACTTAGGCTTGGCAGAGTTTGCATATAATAACAGTTATCATTCGTGTATTGAGATGGTGCGTTTTGAGGCTTTGCATGGTAAGAGATGTCGTTCCCCGATTGGATAGTTTAAGACTTTTGAGGTTAGACCTCGTGGTACTAATTTTCTTCAGGATTCATTAGATAGAGTTAGGGTAATTAAGGACAGGTTGAGAGCGACTTAGAGTAGGTAGAAGGCTTATGCCAACCGTAGGCTTCGTGCCTTAAGATTTGGAGTTTTTGATTGGGCATTCCTCCGTGTGTCGCCCATGAAAGCTATGATGAGGTTCGGGTGGAAGGCAAGCTCAGCGAGATATATTAGACCTTTCAAGATTTTTTGCATAGTTGGTGAGGTGGCTTATGCGTTGGCCTTACCTCTAGATTTTGTTGTTGTTCATTCAGTTTTCCATGTTTTTATGTTGCGATGATATATTCTTGAACCATCTCATGTGCTTAGGTGGGATTTAGTCTGGTTGGATGAGCGATTGACCTTCATAGAGGAGCCTATGCTCATTTTGGCTAGTGATGTCAGGCGATCGTGCACTAGTGAGATTCTTGTAGTTAAGGTTCAATGGTGGCACCTCCCAGTAAAGAGGGCTAATTGGGAGATTGATAGAGAGATGCATACCCAGTATCCTCACCTATTCGAGACTTCAGGTACATCCTAATCATTGACTTTTGCAGATGGAATTCCTTTTAGTAGTGGATATTGTAATGACCCTTCAAGTTATTTTTCATATTTCTGCTTATTTTTGTTGTTAGAGCTTTTCTGTAGCTGTCCTAAGTTATTTATGACTTGTTGGGACTAACAGTTCAGTCATGGGCAGTTTGTTTGTTTTTTAGAGCCAATTACCTATTTTGCAGTCTTTGCTAGTTTAAATTAGCTATTGAGTGAAAACTTCAGTCAAATGACCTTGTATGACAATTCGGAGTGTTCCAACAGCTCTGAAATATCAATTTTTGGCTCGGAGGACTCTTTGTTTGGGTGCCAAGGCTCTCTGGCTCATTTCGACATACTGGTCGAAAAGTTAAGAAAATAAAAATAGGTGTGAGACCTAATTTAAGTCGAAACAACCTCAGACAAAAATTTCGACTGTGCCATTAAGTTTGGTACATCGAATTTGGTATGATAGCATAGTTCATTTGTGTATACGGGATTTCTGATGAATCCCGAGGGGTTGGCGAAGACTGTATCTAGTGCACTAGGTAATAACGAGCCAGGGTTGATATCACGATACCCTTGGAAGGCACCAAGAGTTGTGATTGCAGTTACATGTCGTGATAGTGACTTGTACTGGTAGCCTCAAGATGTGGTAATCGCGAAGGCTGGGTCGCGATAGCGACTACCGAGCACCTGGAAAGGGTATAAATACACCATTTTCAGCTCATTTTGGCCCATTCCTCATCCATTCTCAAGTTGCTTAAACCCTAAAGAGTGGATAGGTTTAGGTTTAGATCTTGTGGGTGATTTGGAATCTTGGGTAACAATTATTATGTGATTTTCCTTCGGATTTGAGGTAAGATTCCTCCATTTTCATGATTGATTTTCCTTTTCTTCCTTAAAATCTCTAGAACTTGGTGTCTAGATTTTAGCACCAATATAGCTCGTATTTCACCCATTTTAGGGTAATTACACCTTGATCATGAGAGAATGCTGGGTTGACTTTGGAAACGTTATTTCCATAAATGGGACCTACATGGGATTTTGATATGTTTTTTGGACCCAAAGCACAATGGTGCAATATGGGTGTCATTATTCCCGTGTTAATGTGTAGATTGTGATTTTGATATAGTGACATCTTTCGGAAGCTTCTCAGAAGGGAAAGTCGGTGATTTGATGATCATGCTATGGTTGATTCGGAGATAGGGTGAGCTCTTCGAGTTGGAATCATCCCATTTCCTTCTATCGTACTTATGTCTAGTCTTTAGTTTTAAGAAAAGATTGTATGACTGTTCTAGAATTTGGGTTGTATTTATAGTAGCTCTTGTACAGGCTCTACCATGTCATGGGATGGTGTTCTATGTTATGACTATCTGTTAGACTATTCAATTGCTTATTCTTATCCTTATTGTCTATTTTTCCTTTTTTGGGATTTTCCACCAAGTTAGCCCATTCCAAATAGCTCTAGGCTAGGGTTCGTCTTGCCTATTGGTGGGATTTGGTAGGCGCCATCATGACTTATAAATTGGGCCATGATAGAATGCCATACAAGTTGTGCCTTCAAATCTTAAGCACAAAAATTACCGCCGCCAACTCAAAATCATGAGTGGGATAGTTGCGCTTGTGCACCTTCAGTTGCCTTGTTGCATAAGCAATAACTCAACCCTGCTACATTATAATATAACCCAAACCAACAGCTGAAGCTTCACAAAATATGGTAAACCCCTTGCCCTCAATAAGAGGTGTCAAGATAGGAGTTGAAGTAAGCAAGCCCTTGATCCTCAAAAACCTCGACTCATACTTCCTGGACTACTGAAAAAGAACCTCTTTTCTAGTCTACCTACACGTCAGTGCTGTCATAGAAACAAAACCTTCAATGAAATGCCTTTAGTAACTTTCCAAACCAATAAATCTATGAACCTCAGTTGGAGATGTAACTCGAGCCCAATCACGAATAGTATCAATCTTCCATGGATCCACTATAATCTTATCCTTATACACCATACGTCCTAGGAATGTAACGAACTCGAGCCAAAAGTCGCACTTTGTGAATATGGCATAAAGCATGCGATCTCTCAATATTTGAAGCATAATCCTTAAATGTTGCTTGTGCTGCTCCGTACTCCTCGAATACATAAGGATGTTATTAATGAAAACAATCACAAAGGAGTCCAAATAAGGCTTGAACACTCGGTTCATCAAATTCATGAACGCAGCTAGGGTATTGGTCAACTTAAAAGACATCACCAGGAACTCATAAAGGTCATATCCAGTCCCGAAAGATGTCCTCAACCCAAATCCTTAACTAGTGTTAACCGGATCTCAAGTCAATCCTAGAGAACATTGTCGCTCCCTGAAGTTGGTCAAGCAAGTCATCAATATAAGGTATATAATACTTTTTTTCTTTGTCACCTTATTCAATTGCCTGTAGTCAACTCACATATGCATAGAACCATCTTTCTTCTTTACAAACAAGATCGAAGCACCATAAGGTGATACACTCAGACTAATGCAACCCTTACCTAGGAGATCCAATAGCTGAGATTTTAGTTCCTTAAGCTCGATAGGAGCCATATGGTATGGTGCCATAAAAATAGGCTGGGTGCCCGACTCAAGATCAATAATTAACTCAATATAACTCTCAGGAGGAAATCTAGGTAGATCGATAGGAAAAATATCAAAAAAATCATGGACTATTAGAACATAATCAAGCGATGGATTCTCTGCAATATCATCATGAATATAAGAAAGATAAGACTCGCAACCCCTCAATACAAGTCTTCTAGCTTGAACATAAGAAATAATCTCTATCGGTGTATGGCTAATAGAGCCCTGCCACATGACCGAGGGTATGCCAGGCATATCTAAGGTAACGGTCTTGGTAAAAAATCCATGATTGCATGATAAGGGGATAACTAGTCCATGCCTAGAATCATATAAAAGTCCATCATATCTAACACAATAAGATTATCCTTAGTATCAAACTCTCAAACGATCACAACACATGATCTATTAACTCGATTTAATAATAAAAAATCACCGACAGAAGTAGATACATGTAATGGCTAAAATGAAAACTCCTATGACAACTCTAACTGCTATGTATAATTAGCAGACACATATGAATAAGTGGATCTTGGATCAAATAAAGTAATAGCTGTATAACAACACACTAAAATTGTACCTATAATAATAACTTTTGAAGACTTAACCTCTAGCTTACTAGGAAAAATATACAAATGACCTCGCTCGCCACCTGTCTAAGTGCCTACCGACTACCTTCCCTACCGGGATGAGGACCTCTTTAAGAACTTTGAAGACTACCCCTACGACCCTGCATACCACCTTTAACTATGAGAGACACTATCCTAATTCGTTAAACACTCTGTTTTTCAAAGATAACTGTCGCATGCTTGAGGCCACTCTTTAGAATATTGGTCGATGGCCTCATAATCATAGCACACCCCAGGCGTTGTACTCTATCTAAAATATTCGGCTAACCTAAAATATCCACTTCAACTAGAAAAACTAGAATATATACCTCTCAAAGTTTGGCTACTGCTTAAACCACTATAATTACTATAGTTGGGTTGACCCCTATCAGTAATCTAAAGTTCAATATGAATGGGTCATACTAAACTTACCCTGATGCTGATAAGAATAATGTGCAGGGTACCTATTTTGGGAACCCCTGCCTCTGAAATTTTGAGCTATACTAGCTCACGCTGAAAGTACCCTGGTGACATGGTCTCTTATCGCTGCCTCCTTGGTCCTCGTAATATGTCTCCTCCATAGTCTGGGTATAATCAGAAACCACAACAAAAGACATACCAGCTTCAACCAAACTTTGAATAGCCATATGAAGAGAAAGTATCAAGCCTTAAATAAAACACTGAATCTGCTCATACTTAATTGGTAAGATAGCATTAACATGTCTGGACAACTTGTGGAACTGTGCCTCACACTCTAAAATAGTCATAGAACCCTTCTCCTATTTTGAAAATTGATATCTCAAACACTCTCGAAGGTTGTGGGCATATAATTCTCCAAGAAAACCTTGGTGAGTTATGTCCATATCAAAAAAGGAGATACAACTAGTCGGTAATCAAGATAACCTCGCCACGAATATCTAGCAGCCAAGTCCAACTGAAAAATAGTATAGTCAATCCTATGAGGTTCAACTAGGCTAAAATTGTAGATCCTATCCTCATAAGCAATCAAGAACTTAAGTGCGTCCTCACCCTTTGTAAATCTAGGTAAAGTTAATCTCATAAATTTGTCCAACATCTTTTTATCCTCAATAGATATAACTAGATCGTCGGCTATCGACTGAGCAAATACTAGTGCTGGAAGGACCTCAACTCTAGGAACCACAGCTATAGGTTGTGCCCTCGCAACTACAGTGCACCACTGACTAAACTCAATAACTGAACTAAGGAATCTTTAAGCAATGAAGAAGAAATAAACTCTGGTGGATCCTGGGTTATCCCTGGCCCATCAATGGTTGGGGTGGAGGAACCTCTAGTACAGGGGTAATAATAAGATCTGGGAAGGCCATCTAATATTAACCCTTAGCTGGGGTTGTAGTTCTTTATTAACTTTAACCCTTAGTTTGGCTACGACCTCTAGTAGGAGCTCTAGTACAGGATTCAAAGTATGCATCTCCAATCATCATAGCTTGCATCCTAACCATCTACGAAAAATTAACACTATGTGAGTTTTATAAACTAATACCGACTCAACGCACGAAATGAATGAAGAATGTGAAGTTCTTCTAAGAATGCCCTATAACCTCCCAAAGATAAAAAAAAAAATAGAGCTCATTATTTCAATTCGTGGGACTCTACTAGACACTTGCTCTTGTATCAATAATACTAGTGAACCTAGGCTCTTATACCAATTTGTCATGACCCAATTTCTTAGGTCATGATGACATCTATTTTAATCCACCAGTATGTAAGCCAAACCTTATCCATGAATGATAAGTAATGGGTTAGTGGGTGGATGTTCTGATGAAAACAAAATTAACCATACAAATGGATTATAGGTAATATAATATAAAAAAACTAACATATATATAAGAGAAATAACAATATAGTATTCCACAACCTAGTAAGGTCGGTATAAGAGTCACTAATCAAGAGAATAAGAGTAATAATAATATTAATATACAAATAGTATAAAAAAGAAAACTGTCAAAAAGTAGCAAAAGAAGAGGGAATCAACTTCAGCTCCAAAATCTCCCTAGATATCATATGTGAATCATAATTTTCAGACTTGAACCAAACTCTAATATCATAAGTGATTAGTAATACCAGACTCAAACCGGTCTTTAAGTACCATAAGTAAATAGTATATGACTGACTGAAATCGGTCTTTAAAGTAAATGTAGGTTACCAAGTCTAGTCTAGAATTGAAAATATGTCCAAATCATCCTAGGGAATATTTATATAATGATGAAAGAAGACCTTCTACATCTACAAGGAGCTAATTAATATATTTGACCTTAAAGAGGACCGACAGGGCTCACTACTTAACCCCAAAAGTTCATACTAAGGTAATTTTTACCTAAAACTAGACGAAGGATTCCAAGTTCTACTATATGGATTCCAATAAATCTAACAAGTCCTAAGGTCATTGTTTAATCCAAAGAAAGGGTGAATGAGTCGATTCTACCTCAAATGGCTCACTAATTGGCTAAATATTCCAAATGTCACTAAATATACCACCAAGTTGTTATTTACAAACCAAATCTAGAATAATTCTACACTAGTACCATAATATAGCTCAGTATCTGAGGAAAGTAAGCCTAGCTGACCTAAACGCCGATGAATTCCCAAGAATGTCCACTAAATTAGAGATTTTTCCTTTCGAAAAAACCTTTGCACGATGCTATGATATCAATATGATAATCAACATATTAATACGAGAATATAAATACCCATATTATATAAATGCATCGGTTCCTAGTTGAGCTAAAAATTCCATGTTGGGCCCGTTTGTAGAATCACAACTATGAAATCGCCAAAATATCCCTCTAGGCTCAAGGATCATTTATCCTAAAAGTGGGTGAAATTTGAGCATAATTACTCCCTCAATTTAGTCCCCAAAGTATTAGGAATTTTAAGATTAAAATGAAAAATTAAAGAAAACTTATGATATTTTTTTATGAGAAAACATCCCCACAAACTCTTCAACTTAAACCGAACACCCAATACTTTCACTCTCTTATATCTTTAGGGATTTTAGTGGAAGTGGAGACTTATAAAATGGGAGAAAAATAGGGTTTGATAGCTAAATATACTGCCAGGGGTTCCTTCATCACGAACCGAGGCCTCAACCCGACTTACCCTTCTCAAACATGACCATTCCACTGCGATCATAAAAAGGTATCCAGGTATGACCCAAACGATATTCTTCATAAATGCGTTGGACAGCGAACCTAGCCTTTGCAAATGCATCCAAATCCATCGTGATCACGATAGATATAGCTTAATTACCTTGGCTTTCATAAACATAGTTGAGGTCTCTATAATGACCCTTTAGGTCATTTTTCATATTTACACTTACTTTCACTGTTATAGCTTTTCCATAGCTACCCCAAGTCATTTATGAGTTGCTGGAACTGACAACTTGGTTACCTGGTAGTTCATTTTATTTTAAGAGCCAATTCTCTATTTTGAAGTCTTCGTTGGTTCCACACGGCCACCAGGCAAAAACTTCAGCAAAATAATCTCGAATGTAAATTCTGACTGTGACAACAGCTCCTAAATATTGATTTTAGGTTAGGTAGATCTTTGGTTTGGGTAACGATGCACTTGAGTTTATTTTGCTCTATTGGTCAGAAAGTTAGAAAATTAGAAATATGGGTATGAGATCCACATATGGTCGAAACGACCTTGGATGGAAAATATGACTTTGCCATTGTATTTATAACATCAAATTTAGTATGGTTATATAGTTCATTTGCATAATCAGATTCCAAATAAATCCCAAGGCCTTAGCGAAATCTTGAAAAAATTCTAAGTTTCAACTGTCATCTGGTATAGCCTGCGATCGCACATGATGTGCAGAGGATAGTGCGATCACACTAAAAATTGTGGTGATCTTTATATATGCTTTTGCAACCAGGTTTTGCAGTTTTACACCTAGTTGTGTGATTACAAAACTCGAATACTTGAAGGGGGTATAAATAGATTCTTAGGTTGCAAATTTGCCCATTTCCACCCATTTTCTTGAGAGAAAAAACCCTAAAGAGTGTGATAACTTTGAATCAAGTCTTAGGAGTGACTTGGGAGCTTGATTAACACATATTTTCAAGAATATCTTCAGATTTAAGGTAAGAATCCTTGAAATTCATGCTTAAATTTCTAGATTATTTGACCAAAGCCCCAAATATTTTAAGGCTTGATTTTAGCCCCAAATTTTCTTGGTTTTTACCCATTTGTGAGGATGTTGATTCCATAATCTTGACATCATGTTGGGTTGGTCTCAAAAATATAATTTTCTATGAGTGAGACCCACATGAGATTTTTGGCATGATTTTTGGACCCAAAGCACAATGGTGTAATATGGTTATTGATATTCTCGTATTGACAAGTAGAATATATTTTTAATAGCTTGGAATCTTGATGAGGCTTCTCGGAAGGAAAAAGCGAAGGTTTAGCAATTTGTGAGCTTTCTTCGGTGTTGAGGTAGGCTAGGTTTATCCCTAGTTAGATTGAGGTTTTTCTTAGTATTCTTATAATATTATGTTATATTTGAGATGGGTTTTAGGTGTTTGATTGATGAAATGTAAGACTTGGGTCTAGTTGGGTTGTTTAGTCTAAATTGGAATCGTAGAGTTGAAACACCTAGCTTGTTGCCTTGAACCTTAGTGCATTAGACTTCATTACTCATGTTTAGCTTGAGAATGCCTTGGTTTGCTCTAAAATTAAGTAAAATACTCTAGTTATCATGCTTAGGGTGAAGTGGCCTTAGTTGCTTACACCAAAGGAAGGTTGTCTTAGTTGTGATATTGGCTTAGTGGTTGTGTTTGAGAAGAACCTTTACCTTAGAACTAATTATGGCTTTCTATACATTTAGTGGTGGATTTAGATACCTTATCCTAGTTTGAAGTAGAAATTGACTTAGTATGTATTTCAGAAATTTAGAAGTGGGCTCTTTGATCCTTCTTAAGTCAGGATTGGTGTTAGTTATACGTTTCTTATATGTTTAGAGAATACCCTTGTGAGGAAATATTGAGGAATATCGATACTTCTTTGTTATGATGAATGACGTTAGAAGTAATGTCTAATGATTATGCCATATCTATGATGTATTGGTTAAGCTTATGACAAGCCATTAATTATGCTATTGTTGTGGCTATTGATTGGGCTATCAAATATACTATTGAATGAGCCCTTGACTATAATATTTTCGAAGCCATAAATTATGTTTTGGAAAATGCTATGAATAAGCTATAGACTATTGATAACGCTCAATCTACAGCTCTCGTCGGAGTTTAAAGCGGTCATTTGTCAAATATAGAACCCAACTGGGTTGGGTATCGATCCCACAGGGAATAGCTTGGTCAACAAGTAAGCAAAGATTACTAGACTTTTAGTGCAAGTCTCGTAAAAAGGAGGGAGTTTTGTTGTGCAAGTAATGTAACCAAACTATTAAAGTAAAAACGGAAAATAGCAAAGCAAAAAGAAAGAATGTTTAGTAGGATGTAAAACAATGAGAATTGAAAAGTTGGGGTTATGTCCACCTTATGAGTTGTACGTCTCTATTGGCTATGAGTTGTGCGGAATTCAGACATGCGTGTGCTTATAGAGAATTGTATTCGATGGTAAATCCAAGCGTCTTTCGACCTAAACAAGGACTATTTCACTTTAACTCTTTCGAGCTTAAAACGTATCTAGCGGTACAAATTCTCCAAGAGGTTAATCCAGTTACGGCACTAACTTTTTAATAGGGGATGGGACCCTATTACCTTGACATTATCTCTTTTCCAGACATATAACCTTTCTTTCGAACAAGTTAATGCTATACTGGCGTATTCTATGCGTCTGCAGCCACAAGAATTTGCATTAAGATGAAGAGAATAATGATATAAGCAACACACGTGTCACGAATTCACAAACTCATAGCAATAGATAGTATCTCATAAGTCTTCCATAACCCCAACAGAGAAGTTTAGTTACCCATGAGTGCGAAGGAAATCACAATAAACATTATTATTATACCACAATAAAGATCTCGTGTAGTAAGGTGTGGTAGGCGTTAGGCGTGACTTATTTGCAAAGTAACGTTTCTCTTATTGCGGAAATTAAGAATTGAATAGATGAATAGAAGAAGAATAAAAAGTAGAATTATTAGAATGGTTGGAAGAGTAGAGGAATCAATAATAGAAGAATGAATTAAAAGTAGAATGAGAATTATAATTCGAAGTATTAAAATCTCTAGCAAAATAGGGTATTTATAATACCCATATCCTATTCCTACTAAGCTAATGAATTACTTAACCCATCCTACTAGGTTAAGGTATCATTATCCTAATCCTAATAAGTTACTGCTAGTCCTCAAAGTCTTCAGAATTGCTATTTTTGCCCGGGATAGATTTTCCATGCGCCACTTTTGGTCCTTGGCGTCCAAGATTTGGTTTCCTCCTTTCGTGAAACTTTCTTTGGCGTCAAGTTATCCATAAAATGCTGAATTCTGCATCATTTATACCTGAAAACTTGCTAATCATGTTCGTTAGCTCACTTACAGGAAAAAGGACTAAAAGTGCATGAATTATATAATTTGTCCTCAAAACATGGCTAAGATATGGGTAAAATATAGCACTATAGGCGTGTAAATTCGCCTATCATCAACACCCCACACTTGAAGCTTTGTTCATCCTCGAACAAAATATCATGTCCCTCTTAACATTTACTTAGGGTTTCACAGCAACAACACAAAATATTCGTCAAGACAAGCATAACAATTATCAACAAAGAGTAGTTTTCTGATCATTAGTAGAAACAATTCAGCCTCCAACATAGACTCGTGATGGTGGTCAACTCATATTCAAAATTCAAGGCACAAAGAATCATACACGACCACCCAAAACTCATCAACCATGTGTGTCTCACAATGTATTACCCATAATCACTCACAAGTATAGCATATTTTTCAAACATGGGTATAAAAATATCTTTGCTCTCACTCTCACAAAGAATTCATATGTTGTGACTAATGACCATAGGCTTGCCCTTAGTGTAATGCTTCACTAAATGTCAGAATGCTAAGCTTAGGATCAAATAGGTCTTTTGCTGGTTGTAATGTAGGCTAAGGGACGGGTAGGACTATTTTGGCCAGAAATAGTGACTATGTTCCTAAGCGCTTTAATACATCACATTATATCATTAACACTTTTCTTTCAAACAACCTCTCTACTTTCTTTTAATCTACCACCCTTTTTCTCCTCTTTTTTTTTTCAATTTTAAACATAACCAACTTTTTAGTTTTCCTTTCCTTTTTCTTTTCATAACATACCTCTTATGATAGCACTTCTTCTTCATAATGAATTCAAGCACCCATACATTCTAAAGCATCATATTCACCCAATCTCCTCTTATTTTGTCACATGACTTTACACTTTAAAGCACTTAGGAATTTGGATCAAATTATGGTCTTGAAAAAAATAGATTAGGCTTTCATATGAGGTTGTCAAAGAAAATAGGCTAATGGCTCAAAAGGGGTTGACTAGGATAATGTCCATGGGTAGGTAAAAAGAAGGTAAATAATCATAGGTTGCCAAAGAAAAGCCTAAATCATCTCTTAGACTTGTACTCTTTATTTTCGCTTTACATACATACCAGGCAAGTTCTAGCATCAGCCACAAGCACAGAATATACTATTATCTCACACACACAAGGCACATGGTCGACTTTATTGGGAGTAATATAGACTCTTGACCCAACAGATGAAGGAATTAAACCAAACAATATCACATAGTGAGTCACAATTAGATCCTAAACGTCTCAATAGTCATGATTTTAGCACAAACTCTTGTCATAATCTCATGTTGTCTATTAGAATAATTTCATGTGAAGCTAAGTTAAAAAAAAAATTAACTACTGAAAAAAACAATTAACTACTAACAAAACAAACAAACATAAATAAATGCAAATGTGGATAGAGAATTATAGCATGAAAATACCAGCACCCCACACTTAGACGGGACACACTGTCCTCAGTGGAAAATAAATAAGAAGAACCTGGTTAGTCGGACTCATCCTCTATGTCTGGGGTCATACCCCTTTCGTCGGAATCATCATCAGAGTTGTCATCCTCAGAAGTTCCTCATAAGTATCCCACTTAATTCCAAGAGTGAGTCGAGGTATTTGTAGCGAGGAGGGTTCTCGTTGCTCTTTTCGGCCTCTTTTCTTTCCTTTTTGTGAAGTGGTAGCCTTATCTTTGCCTTGTCTTGCTTTGGGTGCCATTGTACCTGAGACTTAAAACAATGTTCATGTTAGCATCATCTCGATGGATACAATCTATAAACAAGCAGTAGTGGCACCACCCCACACTTAGTTTGTTGGTACAGACTAGTGAAGTGAAAGTGGTCGATTACTCAGACTTCATCGACATACGTTTTAGGTTATCTATTCCAATAATAAAATCAGTGCAGTCATACTTCTTGTAATCTTGCAAATACTTGCATCTGTGAGATATCAAGACTACTACATAGAGATTGAATCAAGGTATAGCATCTAGAAATAATCACAACCTCCTATATCGGTAGGCATCTATAATTCTTATCCCGATGAACAAGTCATTCCAACATGTAAGTATTCAAGTGAAAAGATTATGCAATTTTTGTGACCATATCAATTCCGCAAAAGTAAGACAGTGCATCAAATTCAAGTTGGAAATAAGTTACGATCATCCTTACGTATTCATTCACTCACTTGGTTGTATCATAACAATTCAATCACTTTCAAATCCTCAATACTACTTCAAGATTTAGAAATTCATAATAGGCGTAGTAATGTAGTACTTTCGGAATATAAATGAAGAACAAAGAAGTACTTACTTGATTGATGCCTTTGGATGATGTTCTTGTGAAGAAAAAAAGCAAATGGAAATTTTTTGAGAGGATTTGGAGATGTAGGCGGTGCTTATGCTAGGTTTGCAATGTGTTTTTGGTCCAAGACTAAGTCTCTTATTTATATGACAATCTTGGGTTGGGTTTTGACCCATTTAAAATCGGATTTGGAGACAAGAAGTGACCATAGGCGGCGCCTTTTGCTTTGCCTATGCTTGGCATAGGCGGCGCCTTTTGCATAGCATTGTTGAGCATAGGCGGCGCCTATGCCATGGCATTCTTGGGCATAGGCGGCGCCTTTCACTTAGAATATGAGATTCAGAGACAAAAGGCATTAGCATAAGCGGCGTCTATGCTATGGCATACTTGGGCATGGGCGGCGCCTATGCTATGGCACACTAGATTCCGAGACCTTAGGCCATAGTATAGGCCTTGCCTTATTCGTGGCCTAGTTTTACCTAGGCCTATCCTTGTTCGATGCCTATATTTTCAGGAGCAATGCTCAATCCATAGCCTTTTTCTTCTTCATTCCTAACTTACCACCTTTAACATGCAATACGTCCAAATCAAAATTTGAAACCAATCTCCTCGTTTTACACCTCTTGCACCTACATTTGCTCAAAAACAATAAAAATGATTAGAACGATGGGTTGCCTCCCATCAAGCACCTTAGTTTTGGTCGTGGCACGACTCTTATTTTTGGATTTTTATTTATCAAAAACAAACACGTAATAGAATGAAAGAAAAATGAAAAACGATAAACGATGGGTTGCCTCCCATCTAGCGCTTGATTTATTGTCGCGGCACGACATAGTTACCTCGAGTACTTAGACTTCGTCGAGATAGATGGTGGATCATTTTCTGAATGGATTCAGACGATAATGAGGCTTACTTGTAGGCATGCAATCTTCTTCGAGATGACCCTTGTGCATGCCTATCCCAGGAGGGATACCAATTATATCATCAATAGTCCAACCCATAGCTCTCATGTATCTCTTCAGAGCAGAGATGATAGCCTCTATATGCTATTTACTTAAATCATCCGCACTCACCGGAAGTATATTTATACTTTCCAAGAACACATACCTTAGATAATCGGGGAGCTCTTTCGATTCTAGCATTGGTGGCTCTTCAAGGGAAGTCTTCGCTGTTGGTGACGGTTGATTCTTTAGATCACGGTCCGGTTGCTTAGGAGTATGGGAATAGGACTCTATTTCTGTTAGAGAACATATAGTTTCTTCATAATCTTCATCATCCTTATGCTCAACATTCAACAGCACATCAGATAGTGGCTCAACAGTAAGCTGTTTCTCTACAGACAATGCTTTCTTATCCTCATAATGAACATCAGCTACAGAGAACACATTCATATCGCTGGGCTGCTTCATTGCTTTGCATATATCAAAGCGGACCACTTCGTTATTCAACCGAAATAAAAGCTCATTAGCTCTCATGTCAATAAGCACACTTCCTGTTGCAAGGAAAAGACGTCCCAAAATTATGGGAACTTCAGAATCCACCTCGCAATCCAAAATCACAAAGTCTGCAGGAAAAATGAAGGTAGACACCTTCACCAACACATCATTCAAGATACCCACAGGTCATTTTACCGACCTATCTGCCATCACGAGCCGCATATTGGTTGGTGTAGGGTCGCCCAACCCCAACTTTTTATAGATGGATAGTGGCATCAAATTGATGCTATCTCCCAAATCACACAATGCTTTGGAAAAATTCATAGATCCAACAGTGCAAGGAATAGTGAAAGCACCGGGGTCGGCCTTTTTCTGAACTAGTGATCGGGTGGCAATAGCACCGCAATGATGAACAGTATCTTTCAACTCATAGCTTGCTGCCCGCTTCTTTGTCAAAAGATCCTTCATTAATTTTGCATACCCAGGCATTTGTTCTAGTGCCTCCACCAACGGAACATTAATGGTCAGCTACTTTAACATAGTCATGAATTTGCTGAATTTTGTATCATCTGATGCTTCTTCAATCTTTGAGGAAAAGGTGGTGGTGGATATGGAATTGTTTTCTCCACAGCTTTCTTCTCCTCTTTCTTCTGAATTTTGGTAGTTTCATGCTGCAACCTACTAGGGGTGACGTCATGTACGTCTTGGTCAGCTTCCATGGCGTTTTCTTCATTAGCCTTATCAACGTTGTCTGCTACATCGTCGACCACTTGTTTGCCCTTAGATGAAGTTTCCAGCTCCTTACCACTTCGAGTAGTAATAGCCATGCATGATCCCTCATTCCTTGAATTTTGCACAGTGTCGCTAGGTAAAGTGCCAGCCTTTCTTTGATTGAGTGCTGCTGAAAGTTGGCTCAATTGCTGCTCTATTTACTTGATTGAAGTGGAATGTGAATCAACTAATTGATATATATAGGACAAATCATTTATTACCTCCGTTACTCCCGCGCTAGTTGCTTCTACTCCTTTCAGTAGTTTAGCCATCATGTCTTCCATACTTCCAGAACTAGATGTGGTGGCGTCACGTCTTCCAGGGGGAACATACAAACCACTTTTGTCATTCTTGTTCTTCCAACTACCTTGGTCCTTGTTTCCATATTTATCATAATAGTTCCGACCTTGGTTTCCTTGGGTATTACCTCGGAAACCCCCCTGATTGTTTAAGTAGTTGGCTTCTTCTTCCGAATCAGATTCGTCTCTTCCTTTAGACGCAATGGCTTTGACTTTTTTGGTCTTCCCTGATAATAGATGCTTTGTAAGAAGATCCACTTGTGTCTTCATGTGCGTCATATCTTGATCACGTTCTTCTTCTCTTCTCCTTTGGTCTGCAGTCATGCCTTTAGATAAAGTGGGGTTTGCTACCTCAGAATCCCTGGTATGCCAAGCTCTACTTTGATTCATCATATGATCTAGCATATAGCTTGCCTGACCAAAGGTGAGATCCATAAATGATCCTCCAGCCGCATTATCCACAACTGGTTTAGTTATTGAATTCAAGGCTCTGTAAAGTATCTCCATTAGGTGAACATTAGTCATGTGATGGTTTGGGCACCTCATTAGCTTTGTCTTGAACCTCTCTCATGTTTCATGAAGGGCTTCAGTTGGAAGCTGACGAAAGTTGCTGATTTCATCTCTCATTTGTGCTCTTTTGGATGGTGGAAAGAATCTTTCTAGGAAAGCGTCTCTCAATTGCCTCCAATTTGTAATAGAATCAGGAGTCAGCCCATTCAACCATAGAGTTTCCTCCCCAGACAGAGACAATGGAAATAAGCGTAACCGAATTGCATTCTGACCAACTCCAGGATTGTCAAATAACTTGCATGTAGAAATAAAGTTGATGAGATGCATATTCGAATCATCACCTGCTAGTCCACCAAATAATTCCTTGAGTTGCAATAACTGAATCATGGTGCTCGTGATGTTGAACTTGGCTCCGGGTGCTAATGGTGGAGGAATAATGACTCCTGTGGCTTCGGCTCCATCAAGATCATCATCATCATCGTCGAAAGCTGGGTGCATAGCTTGGCGTTCAGGCCTAAACCTAGCTTGACGATCTCTTCTGTTGGCAGGTGTTACGATCTCAGCGACATGCCTAGGGTTTAGTAGCTCGGCATCACCTAGATCTACATCGTCAGGATTTGTTGCTCGCCCAGGGTTATCAATATTCTGTTGATGCACTTGAGCGGCGGCTAGCGCAGCTAGTCTCGCCTGTTCCTATTGAGAAGCCATCCTTTCAATTGAGTGTTGTGCCTCCATTCTGCGAATACGTTGTGGTTCAGGATTGATAGGTAATAACGGTTGACCAGAACTTTGGGTATGGGGCATGCACTGAATAAAAACCTGCAGTAAACAAAAAAAAAACTAAAAGTAAAAGTACGAGAATCTTTGACCAAAGGGTCTAGTAATTATTACGAACTTAATTGACACTTGTATTCCCCGGCAACGGCGCCAATTTTTGATAACGCTCACTCTACAGCTCTCGTCGGAGTGTAAAGCGGTCGTTTGTCAAATATAGAACCCAACTGGGTTGGGTATCGATCCCACAGGGAATAGCTTGGTCAACAAGTAAGCAAAGATTACTAGACTTTTAGTGCAAGTCTCGTAAAAAGGGGGGAGTTTTGTTGTGCAAGTAATGTAACCAAACTATTAAAGTAAAAACGGAAAATAGCAAAGCAAAAAGAAAGAATGTTTAGTAGGATGTAAAACAATGAGAATTGAGAAGTTGGGGTTATGTCCACCTTATGAGTTGTACGTCTCTATTGGCTATGAGTTGTGCGAAATTCAGACATGCGTGTGCTAATAGAGAATTGTATTCGATGGTAAATCCAAGCGTCTTTCGACCTAAACAAGGACTATTTCACTTTAACTCTTTCGAGCTTAAAGCGTATCTAGCGGTACAAATTCTCCAAGAGGTTAATCCAGTTACGGCACTAACTTTTTAATAGGGGATGAGACCCTATTACCTTGACATTATCTCTTTTCCATATATATAACCTTTCTTTCGAACAAGTTAATGCTATACTGGTGTATTCTATGCGTCTGCAGCCACAAGAATTTGCATTAAGATGAAGAGAATAATGATATAAGCAACACACGTGTCACGAATTCACAAACTCATAGCAATAGATAGTATCTCATAAGGCTTCCATAACCCCAACAGAGAAGTTTAGTTACCCATGAGTGCGAAGGAAATCACAATAAACATTATTATTATACCACAATAAAGATCTCGTGTAGTAAGGTGTGGTAGGTGTTAGGCGTGACTTCTTTGCAAAGTAACGTTTCTCTTGTTGCGGAAATTAAGAATTGAATAGATGAATAGAAGAAGAATAAAAAGTAGAATTATTAGAATGGTTGGAAGAGTAGAGGAATCAATAATAGAAGAATGAATTAAAAGTAGAATGAGAATTATAATTCGAACTATTAAAATCTCTAGCAAAATAGAGTATTTATAATACCCATATCCTATTCCTACTAAGCTAATGAATTACTTAACCCATCCTACTAGGTTAAGGTATCATTATCCTAATCCTAATAAGTTACTGCTAGTCCCCAAAGTCTTCAGAATTGTTATTTTTGCCCGGGACAGATTTTCCATGCGCCACTTTTGGTCCTTGGCATCCAAGATTTGGTTTCCTCCTTTCGTGAAGCTTTCTTTGGCGTCAAGTTATTCATAAAATGCTGAATTCTGCATCATTTATACCTGAAAACTTGCTAATCATGTTCGTTAGCTCACTTACAGGAAAAAGGACTAAAAGTGCATGAATTATATAATTTGTCCTCAAAACATGGCTAAGATATGGGTAAAATATAGCACTATAGGCGTGTAAATTCGCCTATCATCAACTATGCTATGGATTAGCTATTTCTCAAGCTATTGATAAGCTATCTTTATGCTAATGATATGCCATTGAATAGGCCATTAATTAGTGATTGCTCATGATATTGCTTATGATTATGATCATGCTAATAAATTATGCTAGAAAACATATTAGAACACATTCCTAATGATGATGTTGGCAATTATGCCATGAATTATGTGAGAAATCATGATTATTGCTTATTTTGGAAAATTGCCATTCATTATGTGTAATATCACGATACTTCATTATATGATTGCTATGCTATTGATCTTGCTTTTGATTATGATTGTGGGTGATATAATAATGCCCGACAAAGTCAACAAAGTCGGAGGATTTTATGATGATATGATGATACTCGAGTAGGCCAGAGGATATTTTAATGATATGACGATACCTAGCAAGGCCTTAGGATATTATGATGATATGATAATACCGATAAGGTCAGAGGATATTATGATGATATGATGATATTTCGTATGGCCGAAGAATATTATAATAATATAATGATGCCTGACAAGGATGGAGAATATTATGATAATACCCAATAAGATCGTAGGATATTATGATGATATGATGATATGTGGCAAGACCGGAGAATACTATGATGATATGATGATGTCGGCAAGTCAGGAGGACATTGTGATGATATTGATACTCGCCAAAGTTGGAGTATGATTATAATAATGTGTCTATGTGTATATCTACCTATTCGAGTCCTGCTAGTCGTATGTATGTCAATCATATGTTTATATTCATTTATATGATATTCGGGTATGTTGTTGATATTAGTGATGTTGGTTATAGGTATTAAGTGTTAAATATTTATTAAGAGGTATAATTGGTGATTAGGTATGATTTATGATTAGTGATAATTTATAATTTGTGATAATGGAGGATTAGTGATAAATGATGATTCATGGTGGATATTGTTTAAGTGGCTAATAATGACTAATTAACAATCGAGGATTATCTGGTTTATATGGACTAGATAATAAATGATGTTATCTTAGTAATGATCATTTTCTAATGAATAATTCTTAGTGGCTATGTGGAAATTAACGGCTAAATGATACATAGCGGTTATGATGACTAGTGGTAGAATGAATTAGTTAATAAGAGATGGTTAACTAGTAAAATAATAACTAGTGTATATTGATGCTATTATTGTTAAATGATGATAGTAATATGGAATGTGAATACTTTGTCTAATGGTCGAAGAGTTGTGATAATGTTGGTAAATAGCATATTGATGATAATTATTAAATACTGATCAAATGACGATGAACGTTGACTATTGAGTTGATTAATTGTGTTATTCTTCTCTTGAGTGTACTCTCTGGACGTATAGGAGACTCTGATAAGTTCTCTACTTTTCTGCACCAATTGGCGTATGGGAGCCAATTTTGTAGTTATGGTTGCTTATGATGATGCTTATGGTTGCTTTATTTTTCTTAATCGCTTATGTATGTTTGCACAGAGATATTGGCATGTGTTTATGCCTTATGTTTTATTATTATTTGATTTTAATTACTTATTATGTACAACGATGTTGGAGATGATTCAGGTTCATTTCTGTACCTTGACTTAGTTTATGCTATCTTGCATCGTATCATTATTATATCATGATTTAGCTCAGTTTCCCGATGATGTCTACTGAGTACCCACTATTTTGGTACTCATTTTACACTTTTGTACCTTTTTGGTGCAAATTTGAGTACTAGTTATCGGCATTGACCCTTCTTCGTGTAGAGATGATCTTTCAGAGATAGGATAAGTTCTTGGAGTTTAGAGTCATCCAGTTTTTCTATCTTATTGTTATTCAGTTTATTGTATCGAGATAAATATATTAACGATATTCTGAGTCTGTTTAGATTATATTCTAAGTCTTTTGGGTTGTATTATTGACATTTGATGCTCTTGTACGAACTCTACCAGGTCGTGGGATTGGTATCGTGTATTGTTTTTGTTATTTATTTAGAACACTTGTCTATTTGCATGTTGTGTTCTTGAAATTTGGCCTATGTTAGGCATTCCCTACTGAATTAACCCATTGAGTTAGCTCTGAGTTATGGCATCGGCTTACCTACTGGTAGGATTTAGTAGGTGCCATCTTTACTAGTAAATCAAGTTGTGACAAATTGGTATCATAGCCTAGATTTCACTGGTATTATTGGTACAAGAGAAAGTGCTTAGTATAGTGCTACAGATGATAACGTTGATGTATGTTTCCTATCTTTAGTAGGCTATGGGATATTCTTAGGAGTTCATAACTTCTTTCACTTATATCGTGCTAAAAGTCTGAGATTATTTGTAGAGTATTCCATTAACTTTATTCTTTCGTATATGGTTAGGACACGTGCTATTGCTACATGAGATGAGGGCCCTGAGACTGAGAGTAGGGATCCTCTCTTATTCGTGGATGACCTAAAGGTCATGGATAACTTTGTGATATGTCTCTAGTTAGGGTCCATGATAAATCGCCTTCCCCAGGTCCTATTTCCACTCTTGAGCCAAAGGATATTTTTCCCCAGCCAGCGGCAGACCAAAGACCATCCCAGGCTCCACCAGGGTTTATTCCTTCCTCATTGCTCAAAGATACATTTATTCATCTTTTGAGGATAATTGGTGGTGTACCATCTGATGGTGCTCAGTCTGCTAATCAGAGTGGTACTGGGGTGGGCCGCAACCTGTAGCTGTGGCTCCCAATATTGAGGTTCCTCCGATATCGATATTTGCTCAACCAGTAGTTTCTCAGCTAGTGGTTGCTCAACCTATTATATCTATTGAGGAGCAGGAGATATTGGGTAGATTCTTGAGATTAGCTTCGCCTAGGTTTTCTAGTACACCTGGCGAGGATGTATATGAGTTTCTAATTTCTTATGAGGATGGGCTTCGTGGTTTGGACCTTTTTGAGACTCGAGCATGGATCTATATTTTAGTTGGACTTATCTGCTCGTCATTGGTGGAGAGGTTATATAGATTCTAGGCTAGATGGATCTTTTTTTTTCATGAACTCAGTTCTCTAAGATATTTTTAGAGAAGTGTATGCCTCGCAGCCTTAGAGATTGTTTGAGGGATTAGTTCTCTAGATTGGTGCATTGCTGCATGACAGTTACAGAGTATGAAGCTCATTTTCACGAGTTGGATAGACATGCTACTTCTATTCTGTACACTGAGTATGAGAGGGTTCATTGCTTTGTTAGAGAGTTGTGACTCCCTATTTGTATATCTACTTAGATTTTAGTAGTTATGGGTAGGTCTTTTCTTGCGGTTGAGGATCATGCTAGGATGATGGAGGAGATACACCATGAGAATCGTGGTGGCCGTGATAAGGGGCCTATACTCAAGGAATATTCAGTGGGAGTCATCATAGTTCCTGACCCAGAGATGGTCATTCTTAGATTAGGTATCCTCCGCATCTATTTTATCAAACTCAGAGTCAGCCTAGTCGGTCGGTTCAGGCAGCTCTTCAAAGTAATAATAGAGGTCTGTCTAGTACTAGTGATCACTTGGTAATGGCACTGTTTAGTCTTTGATGGGTTCATATTTGATTTATTCTAGTCGTGGGGGTTACTCTGGGTTAGCTAAATCTATTGGTTTTTGTTTAGCTCATGTTTCCTATTTTACTCGTGGACTTCCTGGTCACTATTTGCATGATTATCCTAGTTGTGCGATGATTGTTGCTTTAGCTCAAGAGTGTTCCTCGTATTAATGTAGTTTATCCCACAGTTAGAGGTAGTTCTCATGGTCGCAGAGGTGTTTCCAGGGTACTCAAGGAGGTTTTCAAGCAGGCTGACCAAGAGGTCGATCTAGTGCCCAGTTAGGTGATGGGCTTGGTTAGTTGTATGCGGTACCTGCCAGAACCGAGATTGAGACTTCAATTATTGTATTTATAGGTATAATTTTAGAGTGCCACCAGTCGGACCTTACTTTATTTGATCTGAGATCCACTTATTTTTATATTTCTACTTATTATGCACCATAGTTGGAATTGACTAATGATTTATTGTCTGTGCCATTGCACATATCTACTCCCCTTGATGATTCTTTAGTAGTGGATTAGGTTTTAAGATCATGTATTGTGATTGTTAGTGGTGTTGATACTTATGCTGATCTTATTATTCTGGATATGGTGGATTTTGATGTTATTATGGGCATGGACTGGTTATCCTACTATCATGCAATCATGGAGTATTTTGACAAGACTGTTACCTTAGCTATGCCCGATATACCCTTGGTCGTATGGTAGAGAGCTGTAGGCGCGAGCTAATGGGGATTATCTCTTATATGTATGCTTATAGACTTATTTTGAGTGGTTACGAATCTTATCTCGCTTATATCATTGATAGTAGTATGGAGAGTCTGTTATACGACTCTATTCCTATTATTTGCGACTTTCCTGATGTGTTTTTAACTGACCTGCTTAGTATTCCCCCTGTCCATGGGATTTAGTTTGCTATTGATCTCAAGCCTGGTACCCGACCTATTTCTATGACACCTTACTGTATGGCTCCTGCCGAGCTTAAAGAGCTAAATTCTCAGTTTCAGGATTTTTTTGGTAAGGGTTTTATTAGATTGAGTGTATCAGCTCCTGTATTTTTGTGAAGAATAAAGAAGGTTCGATATGTATGTGCATTGATTATAGGCATCTTAATAAGGTGACGGTGAAGAATTGTTATCCTATGCCTCGCGTTGATGATTTGTTTGAATAGCTTCAGGGTTCAACAATTTTATCCAAGATTGATTTAAGGTCTAATTACCATCAATTGAGGATTCGGGATGAGGATGTCCCAAATATATATTTTAGGACCCGTTATGGTCATTATGAGTTCTTGGTAATGTCTTTTAGGTTGACTAATATCCCAGCTGCGTTCATGGATTGGATGACCCGTGTATTCCAGCCTTATTTGGACTCCTTCACGATCGTGTTCATTGGTGACTTCCTTGTGTATTCGAGGAGTAGTGAGGATCATGGAAAATATTTGAGGATCATGCTCTAGACTTTGAGAGATCATACGTTTTTTGCCAAGTTCTCCAAGTGTGAGTTTTGGCTTGAGTCACTGATAATCCTTGGACATGTGGTGTCTAAGGATGGTATCATGGTAGACCCGTCTAAGATTGAAGTGATTAGTGATTGGGCTAGACCAACATCTCCAACTAAGGTCCATAACTTCATTGGTTTGGCCGGTTAGTATAGATGTTTTGTCGAGAGTTTTGTTGTTATTTAAGCCCTTACGACAAGATTAACTTATAAGGACGTTCATTTTTTATGGTCTGAGGTGTGTGAGTCGAGTTTTGGGAAATCAAGGACTTTCTTACTTCAGCCCCTATTTTAGCTATTGAGGGTGAGGGATTCACCATATTTTGTAATGCTTTTGGTATTGGTCTCAGTTGTGTATTGATGCAGCATGGTTGTGTTATTGCTTATATTACTAGACAACTTAAGGTGCATCAGTGCAACTACCCCACTCATGATTTAGAGTTAACGGCATTTGTTTTCATGCTTATGATTTAGAGGTATTATATTTATGGTGTGCATTGTGAAATTTTCACCAATCATCATAGTTTTCAGCATCTTATAACCCAGCAGGATCTTAATGCTTTAAAACATAGATGGATGGAGTTTCTTAAGGACTATGATATTTCCATCTTATGTCATTCGAAAAAGGCAAATGTGGTTGCAGATGCCTTGAGTCACAAGACAGTTAGTATGGGCAGCTTGGCTTGTATTTCAGTTTTTCAGAGGCTAGACATCTGATCCTTAGCTAACTTGATGATTCACCTTGATATTTTGGATCCTAGGAGGATTTTGGCTAGTGTGGAGACAAGGTACTCACTATTTGAACAGATTTGTGATCGTCAGTATGAGGATAAAAAACTTTATTTCCTTCATGATCAGGTGTTGTGTGGTGAGTTCGAGAGGCACACTATTGATTATAATGGTATTTTGAGGTTTGATGGACATATTTTTTTCCTCAGATTAATGACTTGATTTAGTTGATTTAGCATGAGTCTCACATTTCTAGATACTCCACTAGCCTAAGCCCAACCAATATGTATAGAAATTTGACACAACTCTATTGATAGAGTGGTATAAAGAGAGATATGGCAAACTTTACAGCTCATTTCCTACGTTATCCGTAGGTTAAGGACGAGCATTAGTGTCCTTGTGGACTAACTGAAAGGTTGCCCATTCCCGAGTGGATATGGGAATGAATTACTATGGATTTTGTTAGCATCTTTCCTCATACTTCTCATTGTTCCGATGGTATTTGGGTGATTGTGGATCGTATGACCAAGTCAACATATTTCATTCCTATCCAGATAACTTTCAGTGCTGAGAGGTTGGCCCATATCTATGTTTGGGAGATAGTCTGTTTGCATGGGGTGCCTATTTCTATCATTTCAGATTGTGGCTCTGTGTCCACTTCGAGGCTTTAGAGAGCATTTTAGGAGGAGTTGGTCACTCAGGTGGATCTGTGTACAGTCTTTCATCCGCAGATCTATGGCCAGTCTGAGCAGACTATTGAAGTTCTCGAGGAAATGGTCCGAGCTTGTATTATGGATTTTAAAGGCCAATAGGAGAAGAACTTATCCTTGGAAGAGTTTTCATATCATAACAACTATCATTCGAGTATTGAGATGGCACCTATTGAGGCTCTGTATGGTAGGAGATGTCATTTTTTGATTGGATGGTTTGAGAATTCACGGTATAGATATGCTTCAGGAGTTGTTGGATAGATTCAAGGTGATTCAGGATAAGTTGAGAGTGGCTAAGAGTAGGTAGAAGGCCTATGCAGACCATAGGCTTTATGCCTTGAAATTTGGAGTTGGCGGCCGTGTATTCCTCTATGTATCGCCCATAAAGGTTATGATGAGGTTTGGGAGAAAGGGTAAGCTCACCCAGAGATATATTGGACCTTTTGAGATTATCCGTGTAGTTGGTGAGGTAGCTTATAAGTTAGCTTTACCTATAGATTTTGCCTCTGTTCATCTAGTTCTCTATGTCTCTATGTTGCGGTGATGTATTCCCAATCCATCTCATGTGCTTAGATGGGACTCAGTCTAGTTGGATGAGTGTTTGACTTTTGCAGAGGAGTTAGTGCTCATTTTGGCTAGTAATGTGAGATGGTTGCGCACTATAGAGATTCCTGTAGTTAAGGTTTAGTGGAGACACCGCCCACTGGAGGAGGCTACTTGGGATATCAGAGCGAGATGCGAGCCCAGTATCCTCACTTGTTTAAGACTTCAGGTATTTCCTCATCTTTAACTTTTAGGGAAAAAAGTTCATTTAGTAGTGAATATTGTAATGACCCTTCAGGTTCTTTTCCATATTTCCACATATTTTTTCCGTTAGAGAATTTCCATAGTTGCCCTAAGTAATTTATGGCTTGTTGGACTGACAGTTTGTTACTGAGAAGTTTGTTTAATTTTTAGAGCCAATTCCTAATTTTGAAGTCTTCAATGGTTTCAAATGAACACCGGGGAAAAACTTCAGTAAAACAATCTTGGATTCAAATTGCAACTATGCCATCAACTCCAAAATGTCAATTTTAGGCTAAGTAGACCTTTGGTTTAGGACTCGAAGCACCCAAGCTCATTTCAACTTGTTGGTCAAAAAGTTGTAAAGTTGGAAATATGGGCGTGGGATCTAATTTTGTTGAAATGACCTTAGATGAAAAATTTGACTTTGCTATTGCATCTGTAACGTCAAATTTAGTGTGGTTACATAGTTCATTTGCATATATCGGATTTTAAATGAATCCCAAGGCCTTAGCAAAAACTGGGAAAAATTCCAAGTTTTAGTTGTCATCTAGTGTGGCCTGCGATCGGCGTATCATAAGGGATTTGTCATTTCTATTGATTCCTGCAGATTGGATCAAAAATAATTCTTGAATTAGGCAAATGATGTGCAGAGGATAGTATGATCGCACTAAGAAGTATGGCAATCGCCATATCTGCTTGTTCAGCCAGGTTGTGCGATTGAACACCTCATTGTGTGGTTGCAACACTCGATACCTGAAAGGGTACAAATAGACCCCTTAGGTCGTGAATTTGCATATTTCCACCCATTCTCTTGAGAGCAGAAACCCTAAAGAGTGTTAACTTTATATTGAGTCATGGGGGTGACTTGTGAGCTTGATTAACCTATATTTTCATGAACATCTTCAGATTTAAGGTGAGAATCCTTCAAATTCATGCTTGAATTTCTTTATTATTTGACTAAAGCCCCAAATCCTTTAGGGCTTGATTTTAGCCCAAAATTTACTTGGTTTTCACCCATTTCTTAGGGTTGGATTCTGTGATCTTGATATCATGTTGGGTTGGTCTCAAAATGTGATTTTTCATGAGTGGGACCCACATGGGGTTTTGGCATAATTTTTAAACCCGAAGCACAATAGTGGAATATGGGAATCGATATTCTCATATTGATGAGTATAATGTGTTTTTGATAGCTTGGTATCAGGAAAAGACTTCCTGGAAGGGAAAAGCAAAGGTTTAGCAGTTCGTGTGATTTTTTTGTGTCGAGGTAGGCTAGGTTTATCCCTGGTTAGATTGAGCTTTGTCATAGTATTCTTATGATATTGTATTGGATTTGGGATGTGTTTTAGGTGTTGGATTAATGAAATTCAAGATTTGGGTCTAGTTGGATTGTTTAGGCTAAATTGGAATCATAGAGTTGAAACACCTAGCTAGTTGACTTGAACCTTAGTGCATTAGACTCATTACTCGTTTTTAGCATGAGAATTCCTTGGTTTTCTCTAAAATTAAGTTAAATTCATGCTTCGGGTGAAGTGTCCTTAGTTGCTTACACCAAAGGAAGGTTGCCTTAGTTGTGATATTGGTTTAATGTTTGTGTTTGAGAAGAACTTTTACCTTATGACTAATCGTGACTTTCTATTCATCTAAGAGTGGATTTAGATACCTTAGCCTAGTACCGGGGAGAAATTGACTTTGTATATATGTTGGGGATTTAGAAGTGGGCTCTTTGACCCCCTTTAAGTCAAGATTAGTGTTAGTTATCTTGAACCCTTTGTACGCTTGTTATATGCTTAGAAAATGCCATTGTGAGGTAATATTGAGGAATCATGGTGTTTGTTGGTTATGATGAATGATGGTAGAAGTAATGCCTAGAAATTATGCCATATGTATGATGTATTGGTTAAGATTACGACAAGCCATTGATTATGCTAATGTTGGGGCTATTGATTAGGCTACCGAATATATTATTGAATGAGCCCTTGACTATGATATTGTTGAAGCCATAACTTATGTTATGGACCATGCTATGAATAAATTATAGACAATGCCATGGATTAGCTATTGATCAACTATCTTCATGCTAATGATAGGCCATTGAATATACTATTAATGAGTTATTGCTCATGATTATGATCATGCTAAGGAATTATGCTACAAAACAAGCTATAACACTTTCCTAATGTTGATGTTAGCAATTGTGCCATGAGTTATGTGAGAAATCATTCTTATTGCTTATTTTGGGAAGTCATGTTATTCATTATGTTAAAAATCATGATACTTCATCATATGATTGCTATGCTATTGATTTTGCTTTCGATTATGATTGTGGTGATATGATGATGCCCAACAAGTTCGGAGGATATTATGATACCCCGTAAGGCTGGAGGATATTATGATGATATGTTGATGCTCGACACCAGATGACATCCAAGCAACACCTCTTTTTAGATGATGATACAGTCTCGGTCAAGATATAGCAACCCAACTAAGGTTGGGGTCGAATCCCAAGGGAATATTTGGTTTGTAGATCTCAACAATTGTAGTCAATGGGTAAAACAAGAAAAGTAAATGGGTGGATTTGTTTGTAGCAATCTAGAGTAAATAATTATATTAACTTGGTTGAACTCAATCGTAAGTGAACACTAGGATTGTGTTCCCCCTGGCTTCTCAACTCCGTAGTCTTATCATACGTTGTTTAACCTATCCAATACCTTGCATGCAGAATCGATAAGTTATGTACCTTCTACAGGCTTTTGGACGAGTAAAAGTATTTCACCCATTACCTTTTAAGTCTAAGGGTGTCGTGTTACTGACCCTTATCTTGATTCGAGTTAACTATTACCTCTTGAGTCTCTAGCTATTAGATGAAACCTAACCTTCTTATATAGATAGCACCTAGAAGCATGGATCGACAGTTAAACTCCAAATTACTATTGTCTTTATCTTTTTCTAGCCACTACTCCTCTTTTGGAGTAAGTAGCAATATCTAGGCGGGATCCTAATGTGTGCACCCTTTAAAAAATCAATCATAATAAAGATAAAGCAATGCATTCCATTGGTATGGGTTTAGATCAACAATCGCACTTCCCTACTTCGTCAATTTCCCAAGGTTTCCACAACCCTAGCTATGGGTTTTAGCCGCTCATGATTTTGAAGAAATAAATAACATTCATATTAAAAAGCATAGATGAAGTCACAATGATAAAATGAATAAAAACCCACAGTTGTAACTGAATACATCAATCAAAGTCAATACAAGAGAATACCCAGATAAAAAACGGATCTTCAAATCAAAATATATTTCTGAGTGTCAAAAGTGCGTAACTCCTACTAAAAAGTACATAAAGGGTATTTAGAGTACATAAGAAAACCCCAAAATAAAGCCCGAAAAAAATAGGATAAAATCGGGTTGGTGGCCACCTACTGTCTGTACCTGCGGTCTGGCAGAGGCGCAGGTAGTAACTGTGGTCTGGCACAGGGCGCAGGTGTAGATCGCAGGTTGTAGATGGACAAAATCTTGCAAGTCAGCTCTCGAGATTTTGGATTTCTAACACCTGCTTTGTATATATGCGGTCCGTAGGCCTACATGTTGTCCATAGGTTGACTCAGTAGGTGTCGAGAGTTAGTTTTCAGCTCTTCTTGGACTTTTGAACATGCATTGATCACGATCAATCCATAAAACATTCCAATCATCCATAATCGCTCCAAATTTAGCTAAAAACACCTTTTTCACATTTTTCATGAACTTAGCATCCAAAACATGGTTTCCTATAAAACATTCCTAAAACGGATCATATCTAACAAAAATGTCTCAGAGACTTGCATATTTCCCTTGTTTTATGCGTCAAAAGTGCTATATTTTTATTGCACATCAACACCCTAAACTTAGAACGTTTGCATGTCCTCAAGCAACAAAACAAAACAAAACAAAACAAAAATGATGCTTAACTAAGAGAATCTAAGTTATTCAAGGTAATCAGTTGACACTTAAAGCTCAAAACACAACCTCCCCCTCCAATCTCAATTTTCAAAACCAATTGTGTATGAACATGAAGAACAACAGTGTGAAAAAATGGGATCAAGGTATGTCAATTACATTTGCAATAGGCAACCACTCATATATATAAATTACACTACCCGAACAAGAAAATAGCTGGCAATATGACTCAAGTGCTCTGACAATAAAGATGTCCTACTCACTCATATGATGTAATGCACGTCAATGTAGGGACGGTCAAGTGACACTCACACTCAACAATGAAGTTCCAATCAATGCATGTCAAATACCATAGGCTTGCCCTTATTTTCTTTACCTTAGCGTTCAGATAGTCAACTTAGGATCACTATAGGACTTCTCTCAGTTTGTAATGTAGGCTTGGGGACTAGTATAATACGTCTGGACATTTAGAGAGACTAAGCCTCCTTAGCAGTACACTAACCTTGGGGTCTCACTTACTAACCAATTTATTTTATTCCAGCTTATTTCTCCCTTTTATTATTTTATTGCACATTCAGGTTGGGTGTGGTCTTTTATTCCTTTTTTTTTTGCTTTTTCACGGTTTTTTTCTTTTTCTACCACACCCAACACTACTAAATTTTTCTTATTTTACCCTTCTTCATACCTATTTTACACTACACATCCCTATGATAGCCACCCTCAACTTAGGCATTTTGCCTGTGTTGAGGTACACAATATCCAAGAAGGACCTAGGCCAAAATAGGTAAATTGGAATACAAATGGGAAGGTGAATGATGAAAACAAGAAAAATAGCCTATAGGGCTCAAAATAGGGATCAAGGGATATCATTTACACATGGAAGTCCATTTAGGCTAAAAGTGGACTACAATAAAAAATGGTCTATGAACCTTTCCTAACTAACTATCCTTCAACACAGGTAAGACTAACCAGACAAGTTCTCAATTTAACACACAAAGGGAACAAAGTAGTATCTCACACACACATTGTATAGAGTCAATATTATTGACTACTAACTATCAGGTTCATGAAATTATTAGCAAATGATTATAATTTCCCTAATACTAATTCCATAATGACATCCACAGAGCTCACACATATATACATCAACACAGTTCTAAAACACAAAATTTTTAGAGGTGTATCAAAAATCAGTCAAAATATGACTACTACCCTAAATACTTAAAATATCCTAATTAAACAAAAACACAACATTATATGAAGAAAAACACAATACGACATAAATTATTCTAGATATGTCAGTTTCATAACCATACCGCGGCCGACAGGAAAAGAAACACGATAATAAAAACTCGCGGAGGCAAGGTCTGCCCACCCCCAACTAAAAACCATGCACTATGCTCAATATGCTTAAACAAAGAAAAACAAAGAGATGTAAAAACATACCTAGGACGCACGAGGTTCCTGAATTAGGAGCATCCCAGATGGAGGTCTATCAGCTGGCGGTGGTGGGGGCGGTGCACTACTAATGGATGCACCCTCTGCTCTAGATACATGCCTCTACCTGTCGATGAATGCAGTCTTTAAAAAATTATGCCTAGTCTTTTTAACAGCCTCCTTCTCTGTCATATCAGGATCCTGCAAGTCATCTAAGTGACTTCTCCTGGTCCCAACTATTGGTACCTTCTCACCATACTCTGTAAAGAAATCAAAGTATCTCAATGCACGCAGAGGTGATATCTAGACCAAATGGGGTATAATCAAGGAAGTAGTTGCTACAAGGCTCTCTACAAGAGAGAGTACCTCTGCTCGTAGGATATTAAAATCCTTCCTCATCTAAACTACGTCTGGTGCATCTATCTTTGTATATCGAGATGTAACCCATCTCTCCATCTCATCGATCTTTGTTTGAAAATTAGCATGTAGCCCTGACAGTGTAGCTCTCTAAGAAGCCTTTCATCTAGCCTTAGCCTACTCAAATTTATTCCTAACCCCTGATCTCATCTGCCCAAAGAGGGTAGTCATCTTGGTCTTGACAACCTTCAGTCGAGCAACTGCAGCCCTTTGGTTGTCCACTAAGCTCTACAAAAACTAACTGGATAGAGTAATCATACCTATCATAATAGGTATAGTGGATGGGAGAGCAGGCTCTTTAGATGCACCAATTAGCTCTGAGGTCAAAGACGGGGTTGAAGAAGAAGTAGCATATGTCCCCTCACCCTATGTACTTAAATTTGGAGCCTCTCTCTGATTTCCCATATCTATGTCAATAACAATACCTATATCCTTACAGTGTACTTCTGTAGGCTCTGTGAAAACTCTCAGGACCTCAGATTGATCCCATGGTATTGTTGTCTGCTGTATTGATCTCCTAGAAGTGCTCGGAGGTGCCAGATACTTCATGGTCCTCGTATGTGTAGTCACCGATGCTTCTACCCTCTCATCTACATCTGGTATCTCAGGCAGACCATCCATATTATGTAGCCTCTGAATCATGCAAGGAAATAACAGATTAGACAATTCCCTAAAGACTCTGTCATGTAACTCATGCCTTAGAAAAGCAGCGAAATCAACATCATAAAAAGCCATCAGACATGCAACCAGTGAAGCTCCCTCCCACGTATGTATTATCCAAAGAAGTAGGTATCAGTCGGTATCTAATTAGCAACCATCAAAACTAGGCCTCTACTATCAATAGGCTCTTCTTGATCATAGCTTTCCCCTCGATCCATTAGGTCGTATCACCCAGTGGTGAAATATAACGGGCTATCCACCTAGCCATCTCAAGCCTCTCATATCGTTGCTCAGCCTCCCACATAATATGTCAATAATGGGTAATCCTCATTCTATGGTCGCACTCAGTTTTAGATACAGGAGTGATGTAATCTCGGTCGAAGATAACTCTGTGAATTGTCTCCTCTATAATATCAAATCTGACCTCTCTAGCTAGTGTATGATCAAGATGTGTCTGCCTAGTAAATCTGATCAGGCCTGGATGTATGTGCATAGAAAGGACTATGGTAGCTCTTTAGGAATCATAAAACTACCGTATCATGGACGGGCTATGGAAATTAAGTGATCTGGTCATCCACTCTTTATGATATCTGTCAAATATTGCCTGCAATTGTGATACTCGATTAGGTACCAATAGGTTAATCCGGCGCTACTCATAAATATACCTCGTAGGACTTCCTAGCTCCCAAACACTACTTTTGATATCATAAATCTTTCACATCCTTTCCATACACCATCTCTGATATCCCTTCTTGAGAGGTGCATCAGGGGCAGGTGAAGGGGTGGGACTCTACTGTATTAAAGAATCGTGGGAAGTTTTCTCGGTACCCTCATCAGACTTGGATAACTCTATCTATTGTACATGATTAGTGGTACCCTCCTTAGACTGGGGCATCATAGATGACTGTTTCTGCTCAACCTTATCAGATGAATCTTAGGAACCCTCCTTAGACTGGGGAACCTGAGAAACAACCTGCGGAGTAATCTCGGACTCTGTCTTCTCCTCATCATCATCATCATGTGGAGAAGTATGTGAGGGTGATTTTCGTGCGGGCTTCATCCTGGGTCGGGCTGCAACATTTTAAGCAGTCTGGCGAGTCTGTCCTCTCGTGACTCTACATGTTACCCCAGCAGTAGTACTTTTACGTCACTACCTCAATTACTCTTCCACTTATCTACTAGGCTCGAGAGACTTTTCCTTTCTCCTCAAAGTACCGACCGTCATCTTCTTTACTTCTTTAGGTGACATGTGTACCTGAAAACCAAGTTGTTAGTTTCCAACAAAATTTAGGGATAGCAAAAGTTGAAGAAAAACTTAAAATTCAAAAAGTTCAAATTTTTCCTTAATTTTCACATCCTTAAAATCTATTTGAAATACCAACAAGTCCAATGTGCACACACCAATCAAGAATTATGAATGTCAAAGCAAACAAACATGCTCAACTAATGGTATTACTTTCATTCATTCAAGTTCAACTTTCGGTTAGGGCCTAACATTAGTTTAAATTCAAAACAAAGCCATACATTATGATTTTAGGCTACTTCAAGGCTCCCACATACAAGCATGATAGCTTCTATATATTTTGTGATGGAATACACATATCAACTTGTTTAAATAATATATAAACCAATATATTACCGTTAGGAGCCAAGAAAGTTACCTATTATACGAAGATACGGAAGAGAATAATGAAGAACTCAAGATAAACCAAGGTTGAAACTTGTTTTTAGCATGTTGAGACAAGTTGGTATCTCAAATAAATGTAAATCTAGCCAACACAAGTTTGGGGTTAGTTATGTTTTAACAGGGAAGTTTGAATTTAAATAGAAAAGTGAGGTTTTAAGGATTAGAATAAGGGTAAGAATGTTTTTATATAGGTGGGGGCGGTTTTAGGTCATATTTACATGCTAGTGGGCCCAAAATTTAAATTCAAAATTGAGCCCACAAAGCGACCTAGCTGTGGCATCAATACGCGCCCCGTACCCACAGTTTGGTTGCGAACGTAGGTACCACCTGCATCCTGTAGGTGTTGGGCGCAAGTGCCGGGCCAAAATCTTTGGCCTGCTTTTTCGCAACCCGAACTTGCATTTTGATATTTAATCAGATTCTTATGGTCCCTTAACCTAAGTTTTAGGTCCAACAAGTAAAATTTAGTGCCAGAGTCCATAACTTACCATTTTTAATCCTCAAAATTTCAGCTTTTCAACTTATTAATCAACATACCATTTGGGACTTGTGAGCATGATGAGTTGATCACACAGTCCCTTTACCCAAAAATCGATGAATGTAGCAATTTTTACTGTATTTTGGGTAAGGTACAAAATCTACAAACGTGCAAAAAGATAAAAACAACAAAAACATAAACACTAAAATAGTGGGTTGTCTCCCATTCAGCACATAATTTAATACCGTGGAACGACGTGGCTATGTATGTTACTCAGAATTCAATAACAAGCCCATGGGTTTCCTTCCATGCAACAGTTAATTTAACGTTGTGGCACAAAGAAGGTACCTTGACTAATCAGAATTCATCAAGATACCTATAGGAGTATTCTCTAGGGTCATCAATACAATCAATCACCAACACTAACCTCATGTCGGTTTGATGCTTCATTGACTTTTGGATGTTGAATGCCGCCTCCTCACCGTTGACTCAAAATTTTAACTCACCTTTTTTTGTATCAACCATAGCTCTGCCTGTGGCCATAAATGGTCTTTCCAAGATAATGGACATCTCAGTGTCAACCTCACAGTCCAAGATTACAAGGTTAGTCGAAAAGATAAAGTTATCCACCCCCATGATCATATCAAATGAGATTCCCCCAGGCTTCTTAACTGTGCGATCAACCATTAATAGTCACATCAAAGTCAGTTCCAGAGGGTTCAAGCCCAATTGATTGAATACAGACAATGACATCAAATTAATTTTGGCCCCTAAATTACTCAAGGCTCGGGCAAATCGGGATGATCCAATAATGCATGGTATAGTTAATAGTCGGGGATCACCCTTTTTCTGTGCCAAAGACCTAGTCACGTGTGCACTACAGTGGTGCACACTATCAACATCCTCAATAGTCGCTCCATTCTTCCCAGTGACTAACTGTTTTATGAACCTGCCGTATTCAAGCATCTGCTTCTATGCCTCTAATAGAGGTATGTCCAAGTTCAATTATTTTAGAATTTCAATGAATTGCTTGAACTTACCTTTCCCTTTCTTCAGTCTTAATCTCTGAGAATAAGGTGGGGGGGTCTCAGGATCTGTCTTACTTTTGGTTCAATGGCCGAACTCTTACCTATATCTTCAGCAACTGTACCTTTATTACTTGTTAACTTTTCAGACTCAGCTGCAGGTGTCTCATTATCAACAAATTCAGTAGAAGGTAGTGGGGGATCTATAGTAGTGATACCACTCCTCGTGGTAATAAAAAGTACATAATCGATATTTTTTGGATTTTGTATTATGTTTCTCAAAAGGGTACCTGCTCCAACTGCTTAATAGCAATGGCATGTGATCGGCCTTCTGGGTCAACCCAAAAATATCAGCCTTAATCTCTTGATGGCTAACTTTTTAAATCCTGACCCTTTACCAGCTTAGCCAACATCTTCTTTTTTTGTATTCTGCAACGCATCTACCAAGTGGAATATACCTATATCCCTACTCTCTATAGTCATCCTTCTTTCTCCAGTCATTATCTCTCTCTCTACTACGGTCTCTGTATCTATCATATTAGTTCCTACCTTGGTCCCCTTGCCCTTGGGCTTGGAAACTAGCCATCTGATGATCCACATAATTAGATTCTTCTTTTAATTTTGACTCGCACATTTTGGAAGCCGACCCCTGTATTGCTAATATATTTACTTTCTCAGAAGTCGTTGCTGCAAACTGCTTTGCTAGCACTCCTAAATCAGTTCTTAATAATGCAATTTCTTGCGCTACTGTATAATCAGCTACTCTCTGGTTGCAGGAGGCACTAATAGCATAAGAGCAGATCCTCTCTTAGCCTTCTAAGTTTACCACCCTCAATTAGTGAGTGAAATCTGATCTAATATCTCTGAAGCTATCATTCAACATAGTCTCATAAAATCTCCTTCAGAGATAGTGTCTGCCATGGCTATGGAACTGATGGTTAGGGCTCTGTAGAATATCTTTGATAAGCTCATACCTGACAACTGATAACTTGGCACCATGCTCATCTTCTTCTTAAACCCAAACCAAGCCTCTTACATGGACTTGGAATATAGTTGCCTAAAGTTATAGATCTCATCCTTAAGCTGTAATATCTTTGATGAAACAAAGAATTTGTTTAAGAATTTCTTGCGCAACTTGTTCCAAGCCATGATAGAGCCTCTTGTCAATTCCCTTAACTATAAAGATGCTTCTCTTGTAAGTGAGAAGGGTAAAAGCCTCAGTCTAAGTGCTTCCTAATCTACCCCTGCAATAGTATATGAGGAGCAGATCCCAAGGAAATTTTCCAGGTGAAAATTTGCATCATCAGTAGGCAATCCTGCAAATATACTCTTCAAATTTAGAAGTTAGATCATGGCACTTGTGATGTCAAATTTGATGCCTAAGGGCAAACCAGTAGGCATTATAGCTCCAGTATCGATTAGCTCAACATATCACAGATTTTCGTCATCATCTAAATATGGATACATGTACTGATATACTGGGATTACTTATACATAAGCACCTCTATCTCTGTTCTGATTTCCGCCCGAGTGTTGCTCGGCGGTCTACTACTTGTCTCTACTCAGCAAGCTCTACCTCTCTAGATACCCTTTGATCTTTTTCTATTTCCTTCTTCTCTGCTTCAACTTGAGCAATAATCTCACTAGTCTGATGATAAAAAATATCCTTCACTCTTTCTGGAGGTAGGGGAGGTATAACTTTACGAACCCCTTCAGGATTATCAGCTCTTTTCTACTCAGATATCCTACCAAGTATTTGTAGGATCCTCTCTAGATTTGGATTAACTGGGAGTAATGGATTGTCTCTACTCCGTGTGCTAGGCATACACCGGTGTATTCCCAACTAAGAACAAAAACATAAAAGAAAAACTCAAAAATTGCAACAACTTTAAATTGCTACTAACATTGTGCTCCCCGGTAACAGCGCCAATTTTTTTATGACGTCCAAGAAAAACCTCCTTTTAGATGATGATACGATCGATGTCAATATATAGTAATCCAACTAAGGTTGGGGTTGAATCCTAATGGAATACTTGGTTTGCAGATTTCAGTAATTGTAGTCAATGGGCAAAATAGAAAAAGTAAATAGGGGATTTGTTTGTAGTAATCGAGAGCAAAGAACTATATTAACTTAGTTGAAATTAGTCAGAAGTGAATACTAGTATTTTGTTTCCCCTGGCTTCTCATTTTGGTAGGCTTATAGTGCGTTGTTAAACCAATCCAAAACCTTGCATGCAGAATCAATAAGTTATGTACCTTCTACAGATTTTTGGACGAGTAGAAGGATTTTACCCTTTGCCTTTTAAGTCTCAGGGTGTTGCGTTACTTACCTTTATCTTGATCCCAATTAACTATTACCTTTTGAATCTATATATATTAGATGAAACCTAGCCATCTTATGTAGATAGAACCTAGAAGTGTGGATCGATAGTTAAACTCCAAATTACTATTATCTTTATCTTTTCCTAGTTACTACTCCTATTTTGGAGTAAGTAGAAATATCTAGGTGGGATCCTAATGTGTTCACCCATTAAGAAATCAATCAAAACAAAGATGAAGAAATGCATTCCATTGGTAATGGTTTAGATCAACAATAACACTTTTCCTACTTTGTTAATTCGCCAGGGTTTCCACAACCCTAGCTATGGATTTTAGCTGCTCGTGATTGTGAAGAAATAAATAACATTCATATTAGAAATCATATATGAAATCACAATGATAAGATGAATAAAAACCTACAACTGTAACTGAATAAGTCAATCAAAGTCAATACAAGAGAATTCCTAGATCAAGGACGGATCTTAGAATCAAAATATGTTTCTGAGTGTTGAAAGTGCATAACTCCTACTAAAAATTACATAGGGGGTCTTTAGAGTACATGGAAAACCCTAAAAATAAAGCTCGAATGAAATAAGATAAAACCAGGTCGGTGGATACCAACTCTCTGTACCTGCAGTCTGGCACAGGCGCAAGTAGTACCAGTGGTCTGGCACAGGGCGTAGCAGACCGCAAGTTGTGGATGGACAAATCCCTATTAGTCATCCCTCAGGATTTTAGATTTCTGGCACTTACTTTGTCTACATGCGGTCCGTAGGTCTACATGTGGCCCATAGGTTGACTTAGTAGGTGTCAGGAGTTAGTTTTTCAACTCTTCTTTGACTTTTGAGCATGCATTGGTCATGATTCAGCCAGAAAATATTTGATCATCCATAATTGCTCCAAAAGTAGCCAAAAATACCTTTTTCACCTTTTCATGAACTGAACATCCAAACAATGGTTTCTTGCAAAACATACCTAAAACAGATCATATCTAACAAAAAGGCTTCATAAACTTGCATATGTTCCTTGTTTTAAGCATCAAAAGTTCTATATTTCTAAAGCACATCAGCAACGTTGGAAGATATTATGATGATATGATGATGCCCAATAAGGTCGGAGTATATTATGATGATATGATGATACCCGATAAGGCCGGAGGATATTATAATGATATAATAATGCTCGACAAGGTCGAAGGATCTTATGATGATATGATGATACTCAAAAAGGCCGGAGGATATTATGATGATGCCCGGTAAGGCCGGAGGATACTATGATGATACGATGATGCTTGAAAAGGCCGGAGGACATTGTGATGACATTGATATCCGATAAGGTTAGAGGATGATTATATTGATGTGCCTATGTGTACATCTACCGGTTCGAGTCTGGCTAGCCCTATGTATGACAATTATATGTGTATATTTACTTATATGAAATTCGGGTATGTTGTCGATATTAGTGATGCTGGTTATAGCTCATAAGTGTTAAACATTTATAAAGAGGTATATTTAGTAATTAGGTTTAGTGATAATTTATGGTCTATAATAATGGAGGATTAGTAATAAATAATGATTCTTGGTGGATATTATTTAAGTAGCTAATAATGACTAGTTGACAATTGAGGATTAGTTGGTAAATACGGACTAGATAATAAATGATGTTATCTTAGAAATGATGATTTCCTAATGAATAATATTTAGTGGCTATGTGAAAATTAGCGGTTAAATAATGAATAGAGGTTATGATGACTAGTGGTCAAATGGATTAGTTAATATGACATGGTCAACTAGTAAATGGTGACTAGTGTATATTTATGCTAAGATTGTTAAATGATGATGGTATTATGGAATGTGAATAACTTGTCTATTAGTTGAAGAGTTGTGATAATGTTGGTAAATGGCATATTAATGATAATTGTGGAGTGATGATCAAATGACCATAAAATTTGACTACTGAGTTGATTGTGTTTGTTATTCTTCTCTTGAGTGTACTCTTCGGTCGTATGGGAGGTTGTGATGAGTTCTTTACTTTTCTGCACCAATTGGCATATGGGATCTAATTTTGTAGTTATGGTTGCCTATGATGATGCTTATGGTTGCTTTATTTTTCTGAATCGCTTATGTATGTTTGCACGATGATATTAGTATGCGTTGATGTGTTATATTATATTGTTGTTACAGTTTAACTACTTAGTATGTACAATGATGTTGGAGATAATTCAGGTTTATTTCTGTACCTTGACTTAGTTTATGCTATCTTGCATCTTATTATTTTTATATCATGATTTGGCTCAGTCAACCAATGATGCCTACTGAGTACCCATTATTTTAGTACTCATAGTACATTTCTGTACTTATTTGGTGAAAATCCAAGTACTAGTTGTCATCGTTGACCCTTGTTCGTGTAGAGTTGATCTTTCAGAGATAGGGTGAGCTTTTGGTTTCGAGTTGCTTATTTCCTTCTATCTTATTGTTATTCTGTCTTTTGTATCGAAACAAATGTATTAAATATATTCTAAGTCTGTATGGACTATATTCTAAGTCTTTTGGGTTGTATTATTGACATTAGATGCTCTTGTATGAACTCTACCAGGTCATAGGATTGGTTGTATTGTCTATGTTATTTATTTAGAATACTTGTCTATTTGCCTGTTGGTGTTATTAAAATTTAGCCTTTTGGGTATTTCCTACTGAATTAATCCATTATGTTAGCTATGGGTTGTGGTATCATCTTACCTACTGGCGCAATTTAGTAGGTACTATCGTGACTCATAAATCAAGTCACGACAGTCTCGCAAACGTGAAGACCATTCTTGGCCTGCACCAGCTGAACTTGGTATTTTCCAAGTTTCCAATTGGACCCTTGAAATTCATTCTAAATTCTATGAACACAAATGAACTATGCTTCCCTATCAAATTCGATATTTTTGAATCAACGGCGCTACCGTAATTTCTCTGAGGTTATTTCGATAAAATATGAGTCCCACACCCAATGACCATTTTATTCAAAATCCATCCAATAGCCCAAAATGAGTCTAGAAGCCTTGAGACTCGAACCAAAGGTTCTAGATCTAAAGAAAATGTCAGAATTGGCATACAAGGTTGTTAACCTGAAGTTCAAGGTTGATACCTAATTCTCAACAGTGAAATTTCAAAATATGAAATTGACATTAAAAATCAAATGAACTGCCCGGTAACTGAACTGTCAACTTCATCAAGTCATAAATGACTTGGAAAAACTATAGAATAACTCAAATTAGTGAAATGGTGTGGAAATATAGAAAATAACCTGGAGGGTCATTATAGCTTATATATTTTAGAACTGCTTGTAGGGACGATGTAAGCTACTATTTGCAAACTTATATGCTTGTAAGTGACGCGATTATAGTATTGCCATTACTTGTATTATTTTCTACTTTATTTAGCCGACCTATGATACCTACTAAGTACAAGTGGACCATACGCATTCTTATTGTGCCTTTTCAATGCAGATCCTTGTATAAGTACAAGACACGATAGTTGCTCATGCTTTTTTATTATTGATTTTGAGGTACTGGCACACTCTAGAGTTTAGAACTAATTTTTCGAACCTCCTCCTATCCTTTTCTTGTCTTTATTTCATATTCATAGAACGACTATGTATTTTTTAGATTCAGTTATGTTTTAAGATACTCTAATACTTGTGACACTTCTTCTTGGGTTGTATGATATTGATTTCACACTTTCACTATATATGGTACATGTGTTGACCTGTTTCCATTTTAGAAGTCTCATTTATTTCTATTTTATCTACTTTTTGATTTTCTTTTCTTTTTGGGCGACTGACTTATCTACTAAATGATGGGTCAGGTACATGCCATCTTGACCTTAAATTTTGGGTCATGACATTTTTTCTCCATTTTAAAATGATTGTCTTATTTCTTTGTCAACAATCCATTAATCCTAACTTTTCATATGTCATGATTAAGATCACAAGATTAAAGGATATTTTGGTGCATTCTACATATCGTTAGCGATAATCAAGAAGCGAGGGGAGGGGGTGATGTAAAACGATACACCAAAGATGAACACAATAAACAAAATAGAGATAAAATCAAAAAATTCTCAAGTAAAGAAATAAATTATTTTGGGGAGAATAGAAATTACAATAAAAAAGAAATAATCTAGCAACTAAAAGATTTAATTACTAGAATAAATCCATGGGAGAATAGAATGAACTCATATATGAAAACCTTACCAAAAATATCCAGGAGAGGTTCATTGAAGAGATAAATGGATAAATCCACAAACTCTCCAAAGAGTGTTCAACTATAAATGTTATCTACCTAAAATAATGTTTATCTTATTCTATTTATAGTGATATGGTTAGCTAAGATAGAAAATGATATAAATGACCTTAGTTACATGTGCACCATATTATGACTAAAAAGAAAGCTAAAATATAATGTTTATATGTTATTGTATTGATTCTTTGATTTTCACTCTCTCTTGAAATACTCTAAGCTTTTGATGTCAAGTTGAAATTCGTTCATGCAATTAGCACTTTTCGAACTTGCACCATTCTCTCCTTATTGAAAAGAATTCGACTTCGAATTCAAACCTTGCAAATCATAGATGGGAATTAGTACCCAATCCAAAAAATAATCTTTCAAATTAGTTACATACCACTCTCAGAAATACATATTTTTGTGATAGACCCAAGAGTCATGAAATCCCATAAAAATCAACTTTTCAAGTATAGTATCAATAACTTGACTCAAAAGTATACCATAATCATAAAAATTGTTAAGAAAATTAATAATTCAATACATTAGGACTTTCAAGTCAAAACTAATTTCTTCAACAACTTGGATCAAATAGTTCTTTAATTCACAATGGAATTGTACTCTTTTAACTACATGTTTAACAGAACTGACAATATCATTCACAAATCTAAAATAGAAGTATACATTTACGAGATCAAAAACAAAAATCAATCTCAAAACTTCCTTGTATTTTTTGCTTCATAACTCACAACATGAATCAAATAGCAACATTAAAGAATTCTCACTAATCATAGCAATGTTGCTACTATAAAGGCCAAAAGTATAGAAATTTATCTTCATGAATTTAGAAAGACTAAAAATAAGCTCTAACCATTCAAACAAATCATTCTTAAATTTAGAAGACAAAGATACGTCAAATCTTTTTGTATCCAAAAAAGATTCTCTCAAGTATCTTATCCCATTGTAGATCCTCTCTTACAGGCATTTCAACAAATAGATCATCAAGGTTAGTATACTCATCAAAAGAAGATTGCCACATTTATGCTCATAGATATTTGGCAATACTTCAAACGGATCATATTTACATTTATTTCTAGAAACATTCAAAAATTCTATTCAAATTACATCCTCACAAGTACGATTAGAGTAAGGAGTTGTTTGGTAGTGTGTATTAAAAAGAATAATGCATGTGTTAGTTTTGTCTATTACTAGTATCTTGTTTGGTATATTTTTTAGCCCTTGCATTAGTTATACACTCTATTGTGTATTGAGGTGTGTATTACTAATACCTCAAAATTCATGGCATTACTAATGCAATGAATCTAATGCATGCATTAGCATGATTAAAGACATAATTATCCCTCCAAATTTTTTGCATATCCTTTTCAATATATATATGGAGGATATTTTCGTAAAAAAAATTATTTATGGAAATTATGTAATTCATATTATTTTTAATACATCAAACCAAACACTGTATAAGAAACATACAAGCATTACTAATACAAACATTATTAATACACAATATTATGGATTATTCTTACACACTCTTCTAAACAATCCGTAAGTAAAAAAATTGACACACAAACTAGTATCTATCAAATTACTACTACTTTCTCTAGCATCTCCCTCATTTTTTAAAGGACGTGATTCATTTTTAGAGAATTTGTCAACACAAGATGTGTTTTCAACAAATATTTGGGATGTTAGCTTGCCAACATTCACACAATTAGCACCCTCAAATAAGTCATAAGAATTATTTTCATAAGTCATGCACTCTTTAAATTTTGAATCATCACTTTCATCAAGTGCATATGAGTCAAAAAGGAATAAATCATTCAATTGGAATTCACCAAATTGAGAATTGTCAAAAAAAAAAATTGACATTCTTAAAGCTTAAAAAGGTCATATCACACTTCTGATTACTTGCAAAGAAACATTCATCATCAACCACATTTTAAGTGTTCCTAGTACGTAAGGAAGAAACATATTAATCTTTATCACAAGAATTGAAGGAAACACCAAGTTCATTCATACTGGACATAACACTTGTCATACCATATTTTTACCTAGGTTTAAAAAAGACGACATTATGAACTAAAAAAGAATTAATTTTTATATAGAGACGCCACCTAATTTTTTTAAAAAATAAGGAAACCTGTTTATTATTAACATGTATGACTTGTGTTTTAATCTACGAAACCAGTTTGAATTCTAGATAAGAGTTCAAATTACTCCGAAGGAAAGAGATTAGGTATCCTTCGAAATCCACAAATGTGGTTTCCGACCAGACTTAGTTTTGTTAAAAGAGGAAAAGAAAACAGTCAATGCTTGTAAATACAAATATACAATATGTATTAAATATAATATGTATATTATCGTAAAAATATATAAAAGTACGTGGAGATATGTAAACAAAGTTATATAAGAATATGTATGAAAAGAAAAGATTGAATAAGGAAAAAATTATTTTAAAGAAAAAGATTATGCAATATCTTTTAATGTATAAGTATGAAATATTAATTTAATTCTTTTATATAAATATTAATGACCTAAGTTTGGCTAAACGCGTGATGAAAATTATATATAAAAAAAAAACTCAATGCTTCAAAAATAAAGTTTTCACAATGATTAATATTTGTATAATTTTAAGAATGTAAAAATACAAATACAAAAATTCAAGTTCTTCTTTGAATGTCATTCCTAATAAATATTCCAAAGAACGTGTATAAACACTTGAGATAGAAATATTAGTAATAAATAAATAATCCTCAAAATAAATTAAGAACTACGTATGCATATATGTATATAAAAAAATAGATTTTTGTTAAAAAATAAGCTCAGATTAGATTTTAGATACGTCATGGCTTATGATCGTATGCATAAATGGATATAAGAAAATACATTTTCGTTAAAAAATAAGCTCAGATTAGATTTTAGATACGTCATGGCTACGAAATAATTGCTCAATTTATTGGCCGTCCTAAATTGCCCCGTCAAGATACGAATAGTAAAATCTTGTGTTGTTATAAAAATTTTGTCATTGCCCGAATCTATTTATTTTGTTACGTATTTGTATATGTAATGCCCGTCTTTTTATTTGTGGAGGTTTCAAAAATCAACGAAAAAAATTCATTGGCCGATATTATTAATACTTGAAATAACCAAATTACAACTAAGAAAATAAAATCCACTAGATCAATTAATTCAAAAAGATAAGAAAAATAAAATTAATAATTAAGTGTTATATCCAAAATCAGTCATGTACCCGAAATGTGCAACAGTAACAATTGTTACTTACTTTTGTTTTAGTTAAAAAAGCAATAATTAAAACAACAATATGGTCAACTAAAGATAAATAAGCACCAATAGCCATATAATCTAATGTTGTCAAGAACAACTATTCAACAATGGCAAAATAAAAAATGTAATAACGATTGACAAATATTCAAATAATCATTAGAAAAAGAATTAAATTTGAAACAATTAATAAGTTTAACCAAATAGTTTGAACAAAACAACAAATAAATCAAATAATTTGTATCTAAGATTTAACAAAGAAGTGGCTAGATCTGAAATTTCTCCTGCCAGTGATCAACTCCAGCGAGGCGCGACGAAAAAGAGGGAAAAAGAAAAGAGAAAAGAGGGGCGACGGGGATGACAGCGTCAGCCAAAGCTCGCTGGTCACCACCTCCGGTGCGAGGCAATTGTAAGGGGGTAAAAAGAGGAAGAGGGCGGCACTAATAAGGGAGGTGGCTGTCGGAACTCGAATTTAAAGGGGGCGGCGCTGGTGGGTTTAGTGTGGTGTCTGGTTGTCGCTGGTTCGCGGAGAAGAGAAAAAATGGAGGAAGCAAATAAAAGGGGGAGATTCGGTCGGTGATGATGATAGTTAGTTCACCGACGGCAGTGGAGCAACGGTGGTGTGGCTAGGAAAAGAAGAGTGAAAATGAGATTAGAGAGAGAAAGATGGAAGGGAGATTTTATGTGTACAGGTGTGTATTGTATTTGTATATTTTGTAATAAAAATTCACCCCCTTCCCTCTTTTATAATAAAAATTCGTCCCTTTTATTATCCAAAAATTAAAAAGATGCCTTTTCTTGTCTTGTCTCTTTGAAACACTTTTTGATCCAAAAGTTATTAACTGAAGAATTTTGCATCTTTTTAATCAATGAATAAAGATTTTTTATCCAAAGGATGAAAATCTCAACCAGTCAACTCAAGTGTCATCTTTTAAAATTGACGAGACCTTGACTTGATTGATTTGTTGTTTTATGTATTAAAATAAATAATTCAACTTATTATTTTTGAACTGTATTAAATAATGTATTAAAACATGAATGTCGATATATAATTACAGAAAAATATAAATAATAAATAAAATATATTAAAAAATGTATTACACTATAGATAATTAAAATTCTAATATGTAAAATAGAATTGTGGTATTATGTTATGTACGTATGCAGATAACTATGCAAAAATATTAAATGATGATAAACTGATAAAAAATTTAAAATTTACAAAAATAAGATAATTATCAATAAATCATGCAGAGTTAAAAGATATAAATTGGTAGAAATCCTAAAATAATGATGATTATCAATAATTTATTAAAAATTATAAAAATGTGTAAAAATATATATTTTGTTCCCTTTAACGGTCTGAAAGCCTGAAAGCATTAATTTTAAGCATGGAGAGCCAAAATTGAATGTCAAAGTTTCATCCTTTTCGTTTGAAGACGATATAGAAGTACTCAAATAGAAACGTTGACGTTTAACCAATTTTTCCCAACAAAAAATTATTTTTGATAAAAAATTCGAGCGAACTCCTATTTAGAGTTGCCTACATATTTCGAGTTGCATAAGGATCGGGTAGGGTATAGTTTAAAAGTTATCCCAACATGTCCTATTATGTGGTGGACAAACTCAATGTGTCCTCAAATTTTATGCCGACAAAATTTATAAAATTGAAAAGTAGTACTCAATAAAGACAAACGAGTAACTAAGTTTGATTTTTTTTCAAGAAATTTTAAAAAATGACATATAGTGCTTAACTAATTTAAAGATAAATAAATAAAGGCATTTCAGATTATAACTAAAGGCAAGTAAAATATTCAATTGAGGATAAACATATATAAAAGGTCTTATTAGAGGGCATACTAACCCAACATGTCCTATTTTAGGGTGGACGAACCAAGTTTATGCTTGCAAAAAATTGAAAAATTAAGTTGATTATTTTTTTCAAAAAATTGAAAAGGCAGCATGCAATGCTTAACTAATTAAGAGATAGTAAATGATAAAAATAAATGTATTGTGATATGTGCAAGTAAAGACAAAGATAACATGTCGTGTTTAAATGATAAAATAAATGCATTCCGATATGTACAGATAAAGGCAGAGATAATATGCAGTGCTTAAATGATAAAATAAATGCATTGTGATATGTGTGGGCAAAGAAAAAGATAGCATGCAGTGCTTAGATGATAAGATAAATGTATTGCGATATATGCAGGCAAAGATAAAAATAGCATGTGATGCTTAAATGATAAAATAAATGCATTGTGATATGTGCAGGCAAAGACAAAAATGATATGCAGTGCTTAAATAATAAAATAAATGCATTGTGATATGCGTAAGCAACGGCAAAGATGACACATGGTTCTTGAATTATAAAATAAATGCATTGCGATGCGTGAATATAGTGCTTAAATAATAAAATAAATACATTGTGTCATGTGCAAGTAAAGACAAAGATAGCATGCAGTGCTTAAATAAAAAATGATAAAATAAATGTATTGTGATACGTGAAAATAAGACAAAGATAGCATGTAGTGCTTAAATAATAAAATAAATGCATCGCGGTATGTGCAAGTAAAGACAAAAATAACATGTAGTGCTTAAATAACAAATGATAAAATAAATGCATTGAGATGTTTGCAAATAAAAGAAAACAAACATAAATATCTAATTGAAGAAAAATATGCATAATTGCCTTATTGGAGGGCGGATTAACCCAATTTGTCCTATTTGGGTGGGGGGGGCAGATCCTATGAAATGATCATTGAAAAAGGATTGCTTGGGAATAGAGGTGTTCACATATTTACAATACTCCTTTCAAAATTGCTCCAGTATCGAATTGTGGGATGTAAGATTATGTATTTGCTGGGAAGAAAGAATGATTGTGGGATTGTGATGATCAAACTCTGCATTGAGCTTCCTACATATCTCGAGTGTCATGAGAATCAGTTCAATGTAGTTCGAAATAGAAAATAGGGTAAATTGTGAGGCAGTTCTCAAAATTTGCCAGTGTATGATTTGTGCTAACATTGTCTTCTTTGAAAGGGACTTTTAAGAAAATATCTTTTTATTAAAAAATTACATGATGTCTCCGATTGTTTACGAAGACTTGAGAATGAATAACGTCTTCGATTATCTACGAAGAATGATATTGATTATCCTCTTTGATTATCTATGAAGACTGGTATTGATTGGCATCTCTAATTGTTTATGGAGAATATATATGATATTTTCAATTGTCAATGGATACTGATGTATGAAATCTTCAATTGTTTATGGAGACTGATTTTGATGGTTGTCCTCGATTGTTTTTGGGGACTTAATGCATGACATCTCCAATTATCTACGGAGACATGATGAAAAATAACGTCTCTGATTTTCTACAAAGACTATGTGATGAATATTTTTTTGATTATCCACGAAGATTATGTTGATTGTTGTAAAGTCCAGCGATTGTCTCCGTGGACTTAATACCTTATATCTTCGATTATCTACGAAGACTTGATGATAAATAACGCCTCTGATTGTCTACAAAGACTATGCGATGAATGGTGTCTTAAATTGTCTATAAAGACTATATTGATTGTTGTAAAGTTCACCGATTGTCTTGGGGGACTTAATTCATGATATCTCCGATTGTCTACGAAGAAAGATGATAAATGTGGTAAAGTCCTCTAGTTGTCTTCGGGGACTTAATGCATGACACTCCGATTATCTATGGAGACTAATGTAGATTTCCATCTTCGATTGTCTACGAAGACTGAGGCCCTCAATCAGTGAGGTGACTAGAATAAAATAGCCCTCTCGACTGGCGGGGCAATTGAAATTTAAAAACTTTTTAACTAGAGAGCAAAATGTAATAGCCTCTCGACTGGCAGGACTGTAAAAAATGTAAAAATACTCAAAGATGGACGCCTGGCTGAAAAATAAAATATTGTTATTTGAAGGTATGTGCTTGAAAAAATTTTAATGCCCGTATTTGAAAACTGGACGCTTTGAATGAATAGTAAAAAAAAATGTTTGTGGGCATCTTGAAAAAAGAAAGAAAAAGTTTGTATTTTCTTGATAAAAAGTGCTGAAAAATGAAGAAGACACGATCATGTCTTGACTTCATCTGGTACCAATAATTAGTTATGTGCATAAAATATTCTCCATTCCTTTCCAGCTAACTGAAATCGACTTTAGGGAAACTCATATAGTTTCAAGTTGTACCTCAAACATATTTAAATGTCGACAAGATTTATTCGTCTTTCTTCAAACAAAGGTTTCAAACTACACCTATCCTCATGTTTCAAGAGACTTTTACTAGAATAAAGTCTCATTTCTCATATATTTGAGTAATTTTCTTTTTGAATTTGGGGACAACTAGAGAAATGCACTCACACTCGGAAAGAAATTTAATTCATGTAATTGTGATATCATAGGCTTGACCTTTATGTAAGTATCAACTAATGTGAGAATATTTGAAATAAGATTGATGAGTGATGATTTTACCACTCATTCTCACTAAATATTTGTGCATATTACCTTATTTTGAATGAATGAATGAGACATATTAGTGATAAAATGCACTAATATCTACTCTTTGCAGGCATAGAGTTGAGGATATCAAAAGATGTGGATTAAAGCTGAAAATTATCAAAAGGGAGCAAGAAAAGTGCAGATGAAGACTTGGAGCAGAAAGGTCTCAGGTACGCGGTCTGTTGACTGCGATCGCGGCATTCAAGAAAAAGTCATTCAACCGCGATCGCGGAAGTTATCCGCAGTCACGTAATCGCGATCGCAGCCAGACCCGCGCAATCGTGGCTTAGCAAAAGAAATCATCCTAAGGGCAAAACTGGAAATGCACATGGTTGATCCCAATTTTGACAAAAAGACTCAAACCCAAGCATCTTGTATCATATTCCATATTCTCCAATTTTTAGGTTTAGCTCTTGAATTCATAGCCTCCATTTTTGGAGAAGAAAATATTGTATAATTTTCGGGTGAAGAATACAGTGGAGACTTTCTAAGTGGAAGATTAGCTCACTTCCATTGTTGATTTATGGGAGTGTCAAGTTTGAAGTAACATTCATTTAAGCTTCAATAAATCACTTCAATAGAGATTATGAGTATATCTATGCTTATTTATCTTATGTGTAGCTAAATCTTCCTCTTGGAGTTATGTGTGAATAGGGGTTAAAGTGTGTGTGGGTTGTTATTGATTAGCTTTTATTTAGTAGTTCATGTTTATGGGTTTTATCATTGCTATGCTAACTTAGTTGGGTTTTGATGGGTGAAATCCCCAAATACCTATATGGGTATGATGAGTGAAAGCTCCATGCTCTAGAAAACCCGAAGCTATCTTCGAAATACGAATTTTGGGTGAAGTTTAGGAATCCATATCATCCTTGAAAGAGGGATGTGGATACCAAAACAATGATAGACAATTGTGTGTGTAGTTTTCTAAATTTTCATTATCTTATACATAAGAGTGAATGTGAGGTTGACTATACCATAGGTATCATCCTAGAAATAGGGATGCCTAGATTGAGGTTGTGGTTACCAATTGTTGAACACACCTATTAGGTATTCGAAAGAATCAATGGGTGAAAGTTTGGTGTTTTGTTTAAACACTAGCATCAAAATCTATAACCAAATCTACCCATATTTAACTTACTAAATTAATGTTAATTACTAACACCCACATATCACTCCCTTAGTAGTGCATAGTCCCAAGATCTGTGCATACCTATTAAAACTCTAATTATTCGTAGCCCTAAATTTATACTTAAGAAAACAAAAAAGAAACATTAGTGTAGATACCTATTTCCCCCATTTTTACCCTCTTGTAACATTGGTTTGGATTTAACTTGTATCAATTATTTCGAAGTAACTTGATTGCTACTCGCATTGTTCCTCGTGGATTCGATCCCGACTCCAAAGTTAGGTAAATATATTGACGACGATCGTCTTGCACTTAAGTTGAGCGTTATCAAGAATCTTGTGAAAATAAAGTTTTCACTATGATTAATATTTGTACAATCATAAGAATGTGAAAATACAAATACAAAAATTCAAGCTCTTCTTTGAATGTCATTTCCGATAAGTATTTTTGAGAACTTGTATTAACACTTGCGATAGAAATATTAGTAACAAATAAATAATTATCAAAATAATTTAAGAACTATGTATGCATATATGTATATAAAAAATAAAATTTTGTTAAAAAGTGGGCTCAAATTAGATTTTAGATACGTCATGGCTACGGAATGATTGCTCGATTTATTAGCCGTCCTAAATCGCCCCGCCAAGATACAAATCGTAAAATCTTTTGTGTAGTTATAAAAAATTTGTCATTGTCCGAATTTATTTATTTTGTTACGTATTTGTGTACGTAATGTCTGTCTTTTTATTTGTGAAAGCCTAAAAAATCGACAATTTTTTTTTCATTGGCTAGTATTATTAATACCTGAAATAACCAAATTACAATTACAAAAATAAAATTTGCTAGACCAATCAATCCAAAAAGATAAGAAAAACAAAATTAATAATTAAGTGTTATATCCAAAATCATTCTTGTACCCGAAATGTGCAACAGTAACAATTGTTACTTACTTTTGTTTTAGTTAAAAGCAATAATTTAAACAACAAAATGGTCAACTAAAGATAAATAATCACCAAAATTTATATAATCTGACTATGTCAATAACAACGATTCAACAATGGCCAAACAAAAAAATGTAATTAAGCTTAAGAAGTATCCAAATAATTATTAGAAAAAGAAGTAAATTTGAAACAATTAATAAGTTTAACCAAATAGTTTGAACAAAAACAACAAACGGAGCAAACAATCTATATCTATGATTTAACAAAGAAGTGGCTAAATCTGGAATTTCGCCAGTCGGTGATCAACTCTGGCGAGGCATGATGAAAAAAGGGGAAAAGAGAAAGAGGAAGGAGGGGTCGCTAGTAAGAGAGGCGGCTGTCGAAACTCGAAGGAAAAAAGGGGAGGTGTCGGTGGATTTAGTGCGGTGACTAGTTGTCGCTGGTTCGCAAAAAAAAGAAAGAAAAGAGGAAGCAAAGGAGAGGGAGAGATTCGGCCGGTGATACTGGTGGTTGGTTCACCTGTGGTAGTGGAGCGGCAGTGGTGTGGTTGGAAAGAGATGAGAGAAAATGAGATTAGAGAGAGAGAAGAAAGACAGATTTTTTGTGTGTATTGTATTTTGTTGTATTTTTTGTAATAAAAAATTCACCCCCTCCCTTCTTTTATGACAAAAATTGTTCGCTTTTATTATCCAAAATTTAAAAGATATCTTTTCTTGTCTCTTTGAAATACTTTTTGGTCCAAAAGTTATTAATCGAAGGATTTTTCATCCTTTTAATCAACGAATAAAGATTTTTTTATCTAAAAGATGAAAATCTCAACCCATGACCTCAAGTGTCATCTTTTAAAAGTGATGAGACCTTGACTTGATTGATTTATTGCTCTGTGTATTAAAATAAATAATCTAACTTATTATTTTTGGACTATATTAAATAATGTATAAAAACATGAATGTTGATATATAGTTACAGAAAAATGTAAACAACAAATAAAATATATTTAAAAAAATATATTATGCTATAAATAATTAAAATTATAATATATAAAAAAAATTGTAGTGTTATGTTATGTACACCGATGATTGTGCAGAAATACTAAAATGATAATAACCTGATAAAAAACTAAAATTTATGAAATTAAAGATAATTATCAATAAAAAATACAAAATTAAACTATGACAATAAATTGATAAAAATTTTAAAATAATGATGATTATCAATAATTTATTAAAAATTATAAAAAAAAAAGTGTGAAAAATTGTATTTTATGCCCTCTAACGGCTAGGAAGCCTGAAAGCGTTAATTTTAAGTATGGAGAGCCAAAATTGATTGTCAACAACACTAGCTTGAAACATTTAATCTCACAATCAATAATAATTTTAGCTCCACAATCATATTCAACTAGTGTATGACCATCATTCATTTGACACAAAGCAAATAATTATCAATCTCAACAAAACATGATCTAACATTCACACTCAAACTGCTATCAAGTTCATTTGATGTAACTAGAGAGTTAGAAATAATCTTTTATCTTGATGAGCACTTAAAAATCTTCTTTACCTTTATTTTCTGAAATTTAACTCACTTGCTCACTTGAAGAAGTTGTCCCAACTTTACTTGCTTCTTTTAATTCTTGAAGTTCTTTTCATGTCGAATCTTCATTTTTATATTCTTTTTCAAGAGTACCTACAAAAGAAGTAAAAACACTAGAAGAACAAGAACTTAAAAGGTCAGAGTTAGAATAAGAAAACTTCTCACTCACACTATCTTGTCTTTCTGTTATCTCATTTTCTTTCCTCACACTTAGCTCACATTTTTTTCTTTTCTTCTCTTGACAATTCACTTTCATTTTCAACTCTCTTTTCTTTTGTGCTTGAAGCCATTTACACACTTTATTTCAAATATTCTTTTCTTTTTCCTCGTTTGATTTGTCACTATTCATTCCCTTACTCTTCTTTTACTTTTCTCTAACATTTATTTAACTATGAATGCAATAGGCTCCAAGAATTCCTTTTGAGTAAACGGAAAGAATCTTCACTTTAACTTTCAACCTAGCATCATTAGAAGTTTCAAAGACTTCTTGAAATATTGAAATGACTTTGTACATCAAATTTTATGTTAGTAGTCACTTTCACTTTCTTGACTTCCTCATTTGTTATTGAATATTCCTCCTAAGACATGCTTTCGTTCTATATAATATACAATAACAAACTTTCTCAAAATTCTATCAAATCAAAACTTATTATGTTTGAATCAAGAAGATCCTAAACATACCAAACAAGTAAACAAATGGTAGACATCACACCAAATTTCCCTAATAGCTTCCATGATAAATAATGATCTTCACCTCTTTGCCAGTCAATCTTCCACTAAATTTTTACGGTGAACTTTTTGCATTATAAGGTATATTCAACTACTCAATCAATAAAAATCAATGAATTTGGTATAACACAATTTTCTATACCTAAAGTGCAATCAAATGTTCAACGACTTTCACATTTCTCCACAATGACTTCAAATTTCGTCAAACTTTCATTTGGGCCATGCTCTCCTTTTCTTTTAGAAGCCTCACTATAATCATGAAAAACTTCACAATAAATTCTACTAAAAGTAGAATTATAAGATGAAATTCTCCTTTCTTCATTATTATTCAAACATCTATTATAACTTCTTGAACCTATGTAAGATATAATTAAGACAAGAAAAGTAATTAGTAAAAGGATGGATCTCACAAATTACTTCCTCACGTATATCACTCAAATATTTGCACTCAATTTTTTTTCCGCTCATATATACACTCAAAGGTCGTTGGCTTTTAAGACTATACTCAAATAATCTCAACACTCAAGTCTTTTACCACAAAAGGATATCCCTTAGTCTCTTTACGGTTCTACAAACTCAAATAAGCTTAAAGTAAGCTTTTAAGTATCGATTCAGAGTAGAGTTTATGCTACAAACAAAGAATGACAAAACACACTAACGGACTATGAAGTAAATAAACATAGAAGAAACCTAAAATAAAAATAGCATGAAATTAAGTGACACAAAGTGAAATAAAAGCACACGAAGTTTATCTCTAAGTGCAAACTAATACTTAAGTAAACTAGCTAGAACAAAGAAAGACCGAAAGAAAATTGATAAAATCTATCAAGACACAACTCAAATCAAGGTTACCTAATCAATATAGAGCATTTCTAAGCAACACAATAATTTTTGAAGTAAACAATCAACTCAAACTCCAACATTTCAAGAGATTTGCACAAATAAAATAACCCATTTTTGAAATTCAAAATCGACCCCAAATTCATTCCTAGGTCTCAAAATTAGAATCTAATATAGTTTACACATGATAAAATAACTTAGATTCAAAAAATGGTATCAAAATTTATACAAAAGAGTTTTAAAACTCAATTTTTTTCACTTTAAAAAGTGCAAAAATTTTACGTGTGAAAATGAACAAAATCAACTCCAAAACACCTTTAAATGTTCTTAAATTCGATATTCAATCACTTTAGACTATTCCCAACAAAATTTAATAATACCCATTCAAAAATTGCTTTAATTTTTTAGTGCAACTTTTTATTTTTATATTTCTGATTTTGTAATTATTTTTTTATCAAATTCAAGATTAGATTCGTGAGAATAAATCTATACTCAGCTCTAATATCAAGTGACGCAAAATGACACAACAAAGATGAATACAATAAATAAAATAGAGATGAAACCAAAAGATTCTCAAATAAAGAAAGAAATTAGATTGGGGAGAAGAGAAATTAGAAGAAAGAAGGAATAATCTAACAACTAAAAGATTTAATTACTAGAATAAATCTATGGGAGAAGAGAATGAATTCATACATGAAAACCTTACCTAAAGTATTCAAGGGAGGTTCATTGAAGAGATAAATGGATAAACCCACAAACTCACCAAAGAGTGTTCAACTAAAAATATTGTCTACCTAAACTAATGTTCATCCTATTCTATTTATAGTGTTAGGGTTATCTAAGATAAAAAATCATATAAATGGCCTTAGTTACATGTGCATCATACTACGATTAAAAAGATTCTAAAATGTAATGTTAATATTTTCTTGTATTGATTTTTTGATTTGCATACTCTCTTGAAACACTCCAAACTTTTGATGTCAAGTTGAAATTCTTTCATGTAATTTGCATTTCTCGAACTTGGGGTGGAGGGAGGGGGAGGGAGGGGAGGGAGAGGGGATTGCTATTCTTTTGGTTCAATTCAACTAAGATCAATTGATTGTCGACTTTCCTTCACAACATTAGTACTAAACAGAGTAATAGCAGAATGTAAAGGTAATGGAAATAAGTAAAAGGCACAAAAAACTTTATTCTGATTCAAAAAATTCTTGTGGTCCCTACTTTCAGTCTTCTTGAATTACAATAGGTCTTTTTAGAGCAACTTAAATTATTACAATGGATTTTCCTAATAGCTTTATGAGATACGATTTTGGAGAAAGGTAGCAGCCTCTACTTGTATAGCTTCTAGTTTCTTCTCTTTTTTATTTTTATTATAATATATTATAATGATTTGTATAAGACTAAAGAATACTAGGATTTTGCTCTAGTGAAGATGTACAGAATAAATCTAGGATTTTATGTTCTATTTATACAAAGGTTAAAATGTTGCGACCGTTATAGCTGGTAATCTTCAAAATCGTGATCGATCTTCTCTTGTTATAGTAAATAGATTTGCCTTGCTATGAGACAATTAGAACTTTCTTTCTTATAATTTCATGCTCTATTATATCGAAAAACTAAAGAAATTTGCGGCGTCATCTAAATTAAATTTTGAATACCTAGATGACGTTATATGTCCATATCAAATACGTTTATATTTCCTTCCGTATTCTCCAGTGTTGAAAGTACTCTTTACACATAATGTGATCATTAAAATTATTATTGGGTGTAACAATTAGTAATTAAGACCATAAAATTCAAAAAATTTACTTTCTTAAATTTCACTCAAGTTCAAAATCAGACAAATAAATTAGAGCAAAGGGTACTATGTTTGATAAATTTTTAGTTAGTTCATATAAATTTCAGCATACAAAATATTGTATTTACTCCCTCCATCTCATTTTAGTTGGTCACCTTACTAAAAATAAATGTCTCATATTAGTTGATCACTTACTAAATCAGGATATTATTAATTATTTTTTTTCATTGTACTCCTACAATTAATAATATACATTAAATATGAACGATTGTAATTTCATTATTTATTTCTATGCCCAATGAATATCATTAATATGAGATAAGCGTTAAATAGTAAAATTCATAATTCAATTTATGATTTTTTTAATCAACATGTCAAATGAAATATGTTCAATTAAAATGAGACAGAGGGGTAATTGTTTTCTTAACAATTCCCATATAACTAAAAGATTTATCAATTAAAAAATAAAAGAACAAACACATAAATAACTAAATGCTACACAAATAAATTCAACATAATTATATATTTTACAATATTATTATCTATCTAATTGTATTATCTATTCACTAGTTGTTATATTATCTATCTAATTAACTCTGCTAATCAACCAAACGACTCTGGCTAGAATTGTATGAAAACTTGAAGAAGTGGCAAAAGGTGAGGCGTTTTTGGACGGTTTTCTGAAAAGTGAAGTCCTGACATGACTTGCCAATCCAATCTAATGTGACTAAGCGAATTAACAGTTCCCGTTCTTGTCCTTTATTTAAATTAGAAATAGTTGGGACTTGTGCAACTACGCACGCAGGTCATCAATTTGTCCATGGATGATCATCCCGTGAATATGCATGCAATTTTTCAGACCTAGCCTATTACCTACATACATGTCATTTCCTACTAGTATGACTTTTAGGGGTCACATTTGGTAGAGTGTAATAAGATAGTATTAAAGAAAAAATCTTTTTGATCATAATTTGGCTATAAAAGTAATAAATCATATTCACATTATAAATTATTATTTTTTAAATATTTTTGTTCCTTTTATTTTAAATTTAAAATTATTTCATTAATTATTTTAGAGAAAATGATCAAATGCTCTCCCCCTCCCCCCATTTTTATCCCAAATTCCAATCATACACTTATACTTTGTGGGGGTCCTATGACCCTCCTGAATTATTTAAAAGTGAAATTATTACACCCCTGAAAGCTGACATAGCAAGAGAGTGTGTTTCACTCTCTTTTAAGAGAGTGAGAACGAAAATATATATAATTTTAATTATTATTTTACTTTATTCATTCTCCTTCTCCTTCTTCTTCTTCTTCCTCCTCCTCCTCCTCCCCCTCCTCCCCTCCTCCTCCTCCTCCTCTTCATCTTCTTCCTCTTCTTCCCCCTCTTCTTCCTCCCCTTCCTCCTCTTCCTCCTCTTCCTCCTCCTCTTCTTCCCCTTCCTCTTCTTCCTCCTCTTCTTTCTCCTCCTCACCCTCCCCCTCCTCTTCCTCTTCTTCTTTCTCTTCTTCTTCCTCCTCTTCTTCCTCTTCCTCCTCCTCTTCTTCTTCTTCTTCTTCTTCTTCTTGTTCTTCTTCTTCTTCTTCTTCTTCTTTTCTTCTTCTTCTTCTTCCTCCTCCTCCTCCTCTTCCTCCTCTTCATCTTCCTCCTCTTCTTCCTCTTCCTCTTTCTCCTATTCTTCTTTCTCTTTCTCTTCCCCTCCTCTTCTTCTTCCTCTCATTCCTCCTCTTCTTCTCCCCCCCCTCCTTCTTCTTCTTCTCCTCTTTCTTCTCCTTCTCCTTCTTCTTCTCCTCCTCCTCCTCCCCCCTCCTCCCCCTCCTCCTCCTCCTCCTCCTCCCCCTCTTCCTCCTTCTTCCTCCTCCTCCTCTTCCTCCTCTTCCTCCTCCTCCTCCTCCTCCTCCTTCTTCTTATTCTTCTTCTTCTTCTTCTTCTTCTCCTTCTTCTTCTTCAAAAACTCAACAATGACATCCAATTCAAGACTAATTTATCATCTTCCTTATCTCCTCCGATATAAATCACAGTAAACGGCCAAACTACATCAATTACTATTTCATCCAAACTAACAATCACCTCCCTAAAAATTTCATTCCTCAAAACACTAAGATTATTCAAACTTACATACTTATTAATCGAATTACCATACCAAGTCTCATCATTCTCATAAAATAAAACATAAACTTCCAACAATGCTCTATACACATTTTGTGGAATCTTAAAATCTTTTGACTTTATATCGGTTGAATTTTCAATCTCAAACCATAAACCATCTTTCAAATCCACATTTCTTGAAATTGAAACAATCAAATTAGCACCATAATCAAAATCAACACCAAATTTTTTTACAATCATAAATTCAACATCAATTTTCATAGTTGATAAGTTAAAAAAAAAAACAAGATTGAAAAATGACATTTCTGCTCGGCATTGTATCAAACATTTGTCGAGTATAATCTAACATCCTGTTTCTTACATACCCCAAAATCATACAATTCCTACATTCTTTTGAGGCATTTCATCGAACAATTTGTGTGCATCCTCAACATTACTTTTCTTGAAAAAACTAGCAATTCTTGAGTTCCAATTGAACAATGAATTTGCAATTGAACTCACATAACAAATACGGCAATGAGAATTTTCATTCTTGGAGCAAATGTGTGAAGCCCACTTGAGTTGTTTATACATTATACTTAACAAAAAAAAAAATTCTTCTAAACTTTGGGTTAAATAGTCAACTTTGAATTTAATATTTAACAAGGGATCTCACAAGGGTTTGAGATTAAAGAAATTAAGATGAAGAGAAAGGAATAAAAAAAAAAGAACAAAAGAATGAAGAAAAAAATTATTGTGGAAGAACATGAATAAAGTAAATGGAAAAAAGTAATGAAATGGAAAAGAAAATGAAAAAAAGTGATAAAAATACGTGTAAAAATGTTGTTGGCGCGTGCATCACACCACGTTCCAAATGACTGATTGTCAATTTTCGGGGGATGGGGGGGTTAATAATTCCACTTTAAAATAGTTCATGGGGGTAATAATTCCACTTTAAAATTGTTCAGGAGGGACCCCCGCAAAGTATAAGTGTGTAGTTGGGATTTAGAGTAAAGATCGTGGGGGTGGCCATTTTCTCTATTCAAAAATAATATTGAAGAATCTTACATGCATAATGGAATTTCTTTTATTTTTTAGGACAAGTTATAATCTTTTTGAATCTTGAGTAATAGAATAAAATTTTAAAATAGAATGTGAGAAAAAAATTTATATCTCTTGATGTAAAAATGTTTAACTTTAATTTTAAATTATAATCACTTTTAATATATTAGATTATTTTAGAGTATTCTTTTAATCTATCTTTCATTTATTTTGGTATAACAAGACTTATCTATTTTAAATTTATATTTTTAGATAAGAAAGAGGAAAACTCAATTACTTATGCGTGTAACATAGAAAATTATTTTCATTAAATACAATAGGTGAATTTGAACTAATTTGAGAATATAATAAAGTAATTAGATAATACGCATATTGCTATTTATAAGTTTCAAACAAAAGAGAAAGGGAGATGACAGAATAAAAATTTAAGTTGTTTTTGACAATCTGAAATCTTTAAATTATAAATAATATAATAAATAAAAATATGAAACATAAAAACTTATTTTACAATCACATTGCTATTTTTCTTGTATATACTTGATTAGAGGTAGGGTGGTGGGGGAGGGGGTAGAGGGGGATACTAAAAATCCAATATCTTTAAATTGTGAATAATATAAGAGTAAATACATAATTACCCTCTTGATCTTGTCCGAGATTTGCAAAAAGACACCTAAACTTTAACTTCGACCTATTACCCCACGATTCTTCTTTATTCCGTTGCAAACACACCATTTTCGTTGAATCTCAGTCACAACAAAGAGAGTAAACACACGCACCAATCAGGTGCTGCCACGTGTTAAATATATTTAATTTTATATTTTTTTAATAAAATTTTTCTTTTTATTTAATTTAACACCCCACCCCATCCAGTAACTGCCCTCCCTCCCTCCCCCCCTCCCCCCGCGTCCAGCAGCTCCCCACCACCCCTACCCCCATTTAACACTCTACCCCCTGTCCAACACCCTTACCCCATCAGCATCTCTCCCTAACCCCCCAACCCCCCACCCTGTCAGCATTCTCGTTCAGTTTTTTTTGTTCAAACCACTTTAAAAATTAGTTTTATGATTGAATTGAGTTTTAAAGATAGTTAAATAATATGATTTAACTGAAAATGGAGCTTTAATGATATGATTTACAAAAAAAAGCTTCAATGGGGGAGCTTTAATGGTGACATTGTGTTGAAGAGCTTTAATGGTGTTTAAGAAGACATTGTGTTGAAGAAGAAATGGTGGGCAGTTAAATGATATGATTTAATTGTAAAATGGAGCTTTAATGAATCATTTAAAAAAAAAGCTTCAATGGAGAAGCTTTAATGGTGATTTTGTGTTGAAGAAGAAAGAGTGAGTGGGTTGGGGGGGGGGAGGGGGTAGGGATAATTTTAAAAAATAAATAATATTTTTTTTAAAAGAATATAAATTATATATCAATTATTTTACACGTGACAGCTTTTAATTGATTAAAAAGTTAAATTCGAGCCCTTTCACGCACCTGTGGCGCGTGTATACACGTAGAGGGTCAAAATGATGTGTTTGCAACGGAATAAAGAAGAATCATAGGGTAATAGATCGAAGTTAAAGTTTAGGTGTCTTTTTACAAATCTCGGACAAGATCAGGGGGTAATTATGTATTTACTCATAATATAATAAAGAAAAACATGAAATAATTTTTTTTCATAAAGATTAGTTATAGGTAAGGTGGGGGAGGGATAAAATTTCTTTTTATTTTTTATTAAAATTGAGAGAGAAGGGAGGGGGTATGGAGGTGGAGATGGGTAGGGGTGAGGAGTAGAATTATTTTTGTTCGCATTTCATTGAGAAATAATATGGTAGTTGAGCTTTTTTGGGGTAATATGATTTACGAAAAATGGTTCGATGGACCCTTGTACAATGTCCGTTTTATAATGTGGATACTCCTACTTAAATGTTTGTCATCTGGACTCTTGAACCTACTAAAAAGCAACATTTTAAATATTTTTTCGATGAGTGTAACACACTCGCCCCACGTCAGCTGTCATGTCATCTTCCACGTCATTTTTATATATAAAAAATATTAAATATTAAAATAAAGAAAGAAAGAAAGAAAGAAAGAAAGAAAGAAAACAAAACCCCCCCTCCCCCTCTTGTTCCCTCTCTCTTCTCTTTTTTTTTCTACTCTTTCTTCTCCATTCTTGTTTTCTTTATAAACCTCATTTTACAACCTCTAACAACCTTCATTTTTACACTTACTTACAAATTGGACATAAAATTCATTCCAAATAGCTTAAATATTTTTCTATTTGACTTAAATTTTCAATTACAGGTTAACAAATACAAATCCAATGAACCCCAATCAAGAATTTGAATTAATTTCACAAATTTCCATGATCTTCCTTTGACTAACTGTAAATTAATAATTATTTGTTTCCCTGATAATATTCAGTTAACTGGAGTTGACGAGCATGGATAATTCACCCAACGTTAGTTCCCTAAATCACGGGACGTCTTCCTTGGATGAACTTGATCCATCTATCTCATTTCTACTTTTTCGTTTATTTTTCCTATCAATTTATTCTTCTTTAATTTCACTATGTTTGTACCATTTAGGGCACTTTTTTTAATTTGGGTAATTGGGGCAGAGATTGATCTATTTGAACTTTGATGGGTTCAACCTTCTAAGTTTATTTATTATGCACTAAACACAATTTACTCTTGCAATTATGGGTTTGGTTCATAACTTGATGAAATATGCTCCATGTATAAAATATTGGATTCTATTGAACATTTGAATATTAGTTATATGCACCTTTGATTAGGTGCGGCGGGATTGGGGAAGGGAGCTGCAACTTTTGGTTTGCCAAGTAGTCACATAGTTAGTAACTTGATGTTGTACAGTTTCTGTAGCAACTAGGGGAGGGGTAAGGGTGGCTGAATGGGGTTGGAGGTTGGGGGAGGAGGGTTAGGAGAGAGGGGCTGGACAGGGGTGAGAGGTGGGGTGGGGGGGCTGGGCGGGAGGAGGGGGTTGGGGAGGGGCTTTTTATTATTTTTTAAATTTTAAAAATATATTTAAATTTAAAAAGTTGTTGTTAGGGGATTTTTTTTTTTTTTTAATTATTTTAATTTAAAATTGATCAAAAATTGACCCTCACTCGCACCCAGGCGCATGCCTGCACACACTTTGTCCTAGTCAGCAATTTTAATGCCACATAGGTCTGGTCAACGGTCAAAGAGTTTAAAATATTGCTTTTTAGCGGGTTTAAGAGTCCAGATGACAAATATGTAAGTAAGAGTATCCACATTACAAAACGGACATAGTACAAGAGTCTATTGAATTATTTTGCCTATGATTTAACGTCCTCGAATGAACATTTCAAAATGAAATGATTAAAAATAATATTATCCACACATCGCGCAAGTATGTATACTAGTTTTTAATCACTTTACAAAATTTATTGTAGTCACTACCATTAAATGATTGCAAGTTTTTACTTGAAATAATGAAAATGATAAGTACACCACTTTTATAGGTAGACAAATAAACCCACTAGATCTTTGGGAGCTATGGGAAAGCCTAAAATTAAAATAGACAATATGATTTTGAATTCTCCACCTTCTTATGCTTTTTCTCAATTTTGAAACTCAACCATCAAAATTAGTTCTCTTTTTTTTTAAAAAAAGAAAAACTAATATTGAAAAAAATGTTTTATTTATTCAGAAATAGGTAACTGAAAGTACGATTATAAGTAGGAATTATTTCTGTCAAAATTGATGATGTAAGTCAGGGGATGGATAATGTAGCGAGATCTAAGTATGGTATTCATCCGAAGAGTTGAGTCTTTTCAATTTTTTTTATCATAATCAGCTAAATGAGTTGTCTCCAACAGACATGCTTAATTCTTAGGTTGTGCGGAGTTTATTTGAGTAGAGTGATACAAGCCAAACTAGCTGCAACACTTTGATCCATATAATTCGAGGCCAACATATGAAAATTCAATTCATGATCACGTTAAGGATTTAAGGATGTACTTGAAGTACCTTCTTGGAGCTCTTAAACAAATAATATAATATTTGGGAAATAGCTTGAAGCTTGGGATGCTAGGAAAGACAAAAAACCCTACTGCCTAGAGGTGATGACTCACGTAAAGATCAATTAAGTGCTCGACCAACCATCCCATGAGCCTCCAAAGGAAGCACAGTGAAAGGAGTTTACTACTTCAAGGTGACGGCCAGTCAAGGTAGTGACAGGCAGTCAGTAAACCGTCACCCATGACTAGAATCACCACTTGTGGCTATCTTCTTAATTAGTTAATTGGGTCATTTTTGCACCTTTTTAAAATAATTTAACCCCAGACTATAAATAGAAACTACTAGGTCCTTATTTCCTAAGTTTTTAGATAATGATTAAACATGAAAACTCTTGAGAGAGTGTTTGAGAGTTTGAGAAAGCTTTTGTTGCATTTTTTTTAGAAATGGTGGTTGTACGGGTGTTTAGATTCCTTTGCGACTAATGTAAGAGATTAGGTACTTGTGGATAATTGATTTGGGGGATTTTTGAGTTTAATATACTCATTAGTTCCTACTTCTTTCTACCTGCTTGTGCCAATCAATCTATCTTCTATCTTTTGTTCGCTTGTTCTTTCATTTCGTACTTAGATTCTAGTTCTTTCAGTTTTTATCGTGTTATTTTGTATCAAAGTCGAGCTTAGAATCATTTTTATGATTCTAGGGTCTGGTTTTTCATTTTAAAAAACACAAAAAGTGTTATTCACGTTTTTGGTCTCTAGGAAATTTTGAGTTTTTGATTGTTGAGTCTTTTTTTATTTGAAGTGCTAGATTAGTGTTTTCTAGTATTATTTGAGTCGTTTGAATTTATTCCAATAAAAATTAAGTGACCCACTATTATTGAAGCTTGAGTTTGAAGAAAGTTAAAGTGGGTTCTAAAATCTGAAAATATTAGTTGAGTTTTGAGGATTAAAAATGTTTGGAGTATGTTTGGGAGCGTGAAAGGAGCTTGGATTTTGACTTTTGTCGAATTTCGAGTTTGTTTGCTTAAGGGTTAATTTTTGAATGTTCTTGCGTTCTTTATATTCACCATATCTTGTTGAAGAAGAACATTCTAAAAGGGTGTGTTTGATCCAAAAGAAGTGATTGAAAAAGGGTTTATGCTTGTTTAAGGAAAGGAATATTTCAAAATTCCAAAAGAAAAAAGGATAAGGTTAGTATAAAAAAAGAATATTCCAAAAGAGGAGGGGACAAAAATATACTACAAAAGGGGAACCATAAGGATTTCCAAGGCTTCTAGAGCTTGAAGGTTCACTTGAAAAACCCCCAAGCCCTTGACTAATCATCCAACAAGCCGTCCACAACACAATAATTTGGGTGATACACGATGACTTTTTTGGACTCCCTAAGACCTTGACAACCCTTCACAAATTCCTTCACAGAAGTAAGTCTTGGATCACACACTTGCTTGTTATGACGGGTACCTTGGTGATTCACCACACACTTGACCGACCACCAAACCCAAACTGTTACACTACTTGAGAGTACAAACCATTCTAGTTTCCCTTGATGGTTCCTAGTGATGATCCAACGCAAGGATGATGGTCAGTCACCTAAAAAATCACAAAGAGGCAGTCAATACCCTTTTTTGGGAAGGAGCGACAACCCTAGCGACGGACTACCATAAAGGTGATGGTCATTCACCTAAACCGTCACCATGAGACAGAGTTACACCTCTTTTTGGCAAATTTGTGATGGCTTCCTTGACTAATACCCATAAGGTTGACGGACCACCAACTAATTAGTCAAGTTGGAAAAGTCCTCACAAGCTCATTTTTAGATTCCCAGTTTCTTTTCTTGATTCTTAATCACCTTTCCTTTGATTCTAAAGACTAATTAACAACTAGTAATCAAACTACTTAGTTGTGATTAGTTCTTGAATATGTTTTCTTTTTTCATCCTATTTCTTTTGTGCTTTTCTAGTTTTTATTTAATTTTGTCATAACTTTTTGATTCAAGTCCGTATGCAATTTCTTTGAGCCGTTCAAACAAGAACCCACTTCATCCACATGTAGAAATTGACACCTTGTGTACCACCGAAGTGTAAATGACTTTCAACATTAGCCAATTTAATTGTGAGGTCTACAAAGGTGAGGATCTTATGAGAGTTGGTGAGGAGCTCTTAGTACTAACCTTGTTTGTTTATTTTATAGGTACAAGGAGCTATAAGCAAGTATGACTTCGGTAACCTCTGATACTTATGACTACGACTTAGGAGACTATAATTATGGTGATGAAAGCTATGTCTATGACAAAGATGGAGATTATGGAGGCTACGAATATAGCCAAGATCAAGAGACGTATGAGGATGAAGGCTACTATTCTAGAGGAGAATATGAGGTAAACGGAGGCTCTAGCTCTTATGGTGAGTATGGAGAGGATAAAGAGCTTTGTGATTGTTCTTATAAGGAAAATAAGGCATGTGAGAAGTATTACACTTCTCACTTTGAACATGAAGGTGACGTAACTTATAACCTTTTCTCTTATGCACTTTGTAAGAGTCATGGTGAGAATGAGCATAAGGATTGCAATGATTCATATTGCTTATTTTATGGAACTTCTTATCAAGGTCGAATTGTGTGTGGTTATACTACTTATACTAGAAGTTTTCCAATGGAAAAATATGTCATGAACAAAAAATTGATATGTCATGATGGCACTTGTCGCAGCGAACCTTGACAAGTAAGTCACTCACCCAAATTGATACACACGGGGAAAAAAAATTTCCCCCAAGGTAAGATTTCTAGAACAAAGCCGAACCACATAGATATAATAAAAGCCGAAAGAATAAAATCAACATATGCAACCATAACTCCCAAAATCATGTGTCAACAGTATAAGAACTAATACAATTTCGGAGTCAAATACATCAGAAAAATAACCACAAAGAAAAATAGACAGTTAAAAGGCATTTCCTTGTTCTGGGATCCTTTATCTTTGTTTTATTTTAAATCAATGGGTTTAGACATTACTTCGGTTCTTTTTAATCCTTTCAAAATGGTAGCAACATACCCTTTTTGTGATTTCTAGGAAAGAATTCTACAAGACGATGGCTATTGAAGTGACTAATTTTTGTTAATTAGGAGGCATTATAAACAAAGAAATTATTGGAGTTATCTTATCATTTCTATCTAGTCCCAATAGGCTTGATGTTAAGAAAGAATCTCTTGCAGGAAGGACTATCTCCGAACACTAATAAAGACATACTAATACAAAAATATAGAGGTGAACTCCGAATGTATGAATGTCCAACCACTACCTTGAGAAATCTGAAGGCGCCCGAAATTAATCAGTCTGAGTACATCCAAACCTAAAGTTGCACCAAAAGGGTAAAGTAGGAGTGAGTATGGTCCACTTGTACTCAATAGGTATCATAAGCCGTCTGAGCAAAGTAGAAAATAAAGCATACAAAATGCATACTAAGGGCATATTACCTGCAATAAGAAAATATCCCACAATGGTAGCCCACAACGCTTGCACTAACAGTTTTAATATATCGCATATATTATAATAGCACACCAAGATAGAACACAAATATGCAATATGTCACATATAAGTAGAAAAGGGGAGAACATGTAGATATAAGATCATCAAATAAAAATAAAGAAAGGTAAGACAAATACATAAATGACAGGTCAATATGGAAATACAACACAACATAAACACAATAAAGTAAGTGCAATGTATATGATGATGATGATACACGAGGTCGTCGCACAACCTCCGAGATCGTCGCACAATCCCCGTATAGACCTATGGAGTTAAGCCTCTCAATGCAAGACCCATGGGGGGTTCGTCAACTCATATATAATCCACATATCTCATATCTCCTCCCGACACTAAAATACCCTGGATTTTGGCCCTTGGAAATTTCTTGAGCCTTGAGTTCACTGCCTTGGTTATGACTGGACCCCAAAGTCGTAAGGTATCTTGAAGACTCATTAGGACGAGTCGTAACCAAATTAGTAAGTTAGTTCCTTGACACTACTCTGAGAACGAGTGGCTCACTAAGAGCCGTAAGGTTATGTTACAAGTCGTTATGTTAAATCGTAGGGTGTCTAGTGTATACCCTAATTTGGGTTCTGTGCGACTGGATCCTATGAGTCGTAGGGTCTCATTACGAATGGGTTGGTCAATTCGTAAGCTCGATAGTATATGGGGCCCTAGTCACTGTCTTGGTTACGACTTATGGTGACGAGTCGATGTTGACTCGTAGTCAAAGACGACACTTTTTAAAATTTTTAAGTTGAGGGCACTCTGGACATTTTCCACTTTAACCCCTTAGACCCCACGACGTAAAGCCTTTCTTGAGACTTCATCATCACATCATTCCCAATAAAACACTCACAAAATTCTCTCTCAAACTCTCTGTTCAAGTTAAGACTAGGGTTTCAAAGAAAGTGGGCATCTAGGGTTCTAAGGGTTCTATTTCTTCCAAATTTCTTGGTATTTTAGGCATGTTACTCTTCCCTCATTGTCAATTTTGTAAAAGCATATGATCAAAGTATTGTTCATGAGATATTGATGTTGGGTTTTGAACTATGGGTTGAGGGTTTTTAACATAAATTGCTTAAATGCTTTTTCATGATATTTATGAAACTATTGTGCTTAAATTGATAGTTGGTATATGCATTGGGGGGCATGGGTGTTGACACCTAATTTTGACCTCCATGACTGAGCTCAATTTTGAGTTTCTTTAATTTTAAATAAAATTACAACATTTATTTTATCCAAATAAGATCTTTTCAAAGTATTTATCTAGATAATTTTAGTCATTTTAAGTAACAATTATATAATTTTTGTATTTGCATATACGAAATCATATAATTTTATGAAAAATAGAATTCTAATCAAGGTTATCTGAAATATGGATTCAAATAGATAAAATCTTGATTTAAAAATAATTTATTCTCAAAATAATTTATATGGAGAATATTGTTTGATCTTATTAAATTAAGAAGCTCGGAATTGAATTAGTTGTTAAATTTATTTCAGATATTGTTTCAATTTAGTCAATTTATTAAAATTATAACTTAATTGAAAATCAAATTGACCATAATTGCAATGTAATTGATCAATTGAATTTCAATTAGGCTAAATTTAAAATATAATTATCTAAATTCTCATTTACTGGCTATTTAATAAATAGCCAAAATAACCTAAATCCCAAAATCCTAATTCTATCCAAGAATATTTAAATCCCTCTAACTCATTACCTATTTTTAATTAAACCAACCCAATAACACACCCAACAGGCGGCCCACCTAAACCCCCAGCTGTCCCAGCCTAGAACCGACTCGGCCCACAACCCTTTTTACCTTTTCTTCTTCCTAATCAACGTACAAACAACAACCACCGTAATAATCACAACAAACAACATTCAACTTAAAAAACATTGACATCAACGATGTAACAACACGCCAACAACTGTATCAACAACATATAAAAACGACAGCAGCATACAAACTGTGAAACATCAACAACGTATAAACAACTACAACATCAACAACCAAAGAAGGCCATTAACCCGTAAAACCCTAGCCACCTCCCTCTTTTGCCTTTTGCCCTCTCGTTCAGCCATATTTGGCTAAAAATCAGATGACCTTCATCATATTTAGTCTGTGCTCACCATTTTGAGCAATCTATTAATTCTCAACGTTTCTGCTCTTTGTCTCACTATGGAATTCAAAAGTTCTCAAGAAAATCAACTCAATTTCATATTTCAAATCCAGTAAACCCTAATTCTTTCTCCTATAACTAGATAGTGAGGGATAGAGGTTAGAAGGGGAAATTCTTGGAAAAAGTTTAATGATTTTGGGGGTGCACGCTCCTAATCTTACATAAGCAAAATTCTCGAAGAACAATCAAAAAAGCAAAATTTGAAGACCTCTTTTAAACTCCATCCTATCAGAATCAAGTTTGAGTGGTGGAAGCTTCGTGTTACAAGCTCGTAGTCCCATTTTGCTTCCCACAAAAAGGTAATATTCCTCTTATCTTTTAAATGGGATTACAAGATGGAACAGAGCCTCGTGATGGACTATTTTTATTCTCCCAAAGTCCTCGTATCAACTTTATAATGAGGATTAGATTTTGTTCATTTGATTTTATTTTGTTCATTGCTTTGTGAATGGGTCGTCGTTGATGTTTTGGTTCATTAAACATATTTTTAATTCATAATATCAAGAAAGGTTCAATTGGAATCAAGTGGATTTAGGAGATAAGTCTTTAGTTTTTTCATTCCCAAAAGACCAGTGTTAGGATAAGAAGTAGAGATCAATGATAATTCTCATTTCAACTTTGAAATACGATCCTTATAGCTCTTCATGGCCATAGCTGCTTGGCTGATTTTTGTATTTTCTCTCTTCCTACTTTGTCTGGTTGGTTGCGAAATTGATTGAAAATTGAAATTTAGTTTCAAGTGTCCTCCCTTTGATTCATAATACTAAGAAATGCAACTTCCTCATTATTGATGGACTGTTTTCTTTCAACAAAAGTTTTTCTTTTGTTTAATTTTTGCAAGTTGAAATTTCCTCGTCATTGATTGATTGTTCCCTTTCCAAAAAAGTTCTTTTTGTTAATTTTTGCAAGCTGAAATTTTCTTGTCATAGATGAACAATTTTCTTTCAAGAAAAAGTGTTTTGGTTTAATTTTTGCAAGCTGAAATTTTCTTTTTAATCTCACTAGCTTGAGCTAAAGAACTAATATTGGTCATAAAGTTTATGTGTTTAATTACTAGTCGTTGTGTCGAGCCTATGAATATACCACTAGGACGTTGTGTTAATGTGTTAGATTAGTGACTGCCTTTGAATGTTGATTGCCCTTCACTTTACATGTAAAATTGATGGCCATTTCATTTTTGTTTAAAATTTTGGTCACTATCTATTTCAAAGTTGTTTCAAATAACCAACCTTTACTAAAATGTATCTCCATATGATTAATGCATAGGGAATTTTATGAGAATGGTCTAATTTTTTTGGTCACATTCAGGTGCAAACATGTTTGTCCACTACATCCCGAACATGCTTGCATCAGCTTTCTTTGCTAAGAATCTCCTTGGTTCCTCTTTGACATGTCTTCTTTAACATGATTTTGTCCTCTAAAAACTAGTCCCAATCAACTGCCTTGTCATGTGTGTTATTTTCTTCTCTCATTTGACCATGTTTCATCTTGTTTTAGCATATGTAATTAGTTTGTCTTGCTCTTTGATTTGAGTAGTTAAAAGTTATACTTTTCTTGAATGGGAAAAGGCTTTGTATTTGTTTTGAATAGACTCATCTCAATGTGATTCTAATTTTTTCTTTTAATCTTTCTTTTGCTCCATGTGAACTTTTGAGAGTCAAATTGGACTTCTCCTCCACATTTTGCGTTTTTTTATATGGGCCAAGGAGGCCTATTTACCTTAAGAGTACAACCTCTAAGTCCCAAGATAGCTCTTGTGGATATCCGGTGGTATACAAGGTTGTATACATGATATACAAACGTTCATTTGATGAAATAATGTGACAAAAAATGAAAGAAGGCTAATACACAGTGGGAAACGAGGAGGTGAATTTGGCATACAGGTGGAAGACTAAAACATATGCATATATGACTAATATATGGTCATGTATACACCAGATATACAAAAAACGTGAAGAAATGAGCTGTGATATATAGCTGATATACACAGCTGAAAGAGGGTTGAAAGAGGGCCACTTAAATAGGCCCAAAACCAATGTTGTCCAGATTTGAAAATGGGCTAAAAGGGGGCCAAAATCCCAACTTTAATTCTTGTATTATTTTTTTAACTTAATTTATCTTTGTTTATTTGTGTTAACTAACATTTTAACCAATTAATCTAGGTAAATTCCCTAAGGTGTTGTCATTTTATTTTGTCTTATTTTTCTTTTGCTTAATTCATAATTTTTTTCACCTAATTTATATTGTCTAAAACGGATTAAATTTGTTCCTTCGTTTTTCTCCTTAAAACGAGCTTTTTAAAGGTTAAGAATTTTATTCCAAAATGGCATTTGTTATGTTCATATAACTAATAGTCAATTTGGATTAAAGTAACTTTCTTCAAACTCAAGAAATTAGTTTTTCTTGTAAATTCTAACTTTTCATGATTAATATGTACTTTTAATTTGATATGCTCTTAACATTTTTTCAAAGATATTATTTATAACAAAAATGAATTTTTCTATGGTATTAATAATAAGAAAATAACTATACAATCTCCTTTCTTTTCCGTAAAAATAAAAAATATTTTCCTCTTGAAATCCAAAGAAAATTGCAACCCAGTTTAATTCCGATAGAATGTTTCTCCCTTATATAAATAAATGCCATGTTTAAATAAATAATTTTAATATTTTCTATAAAATCAAGTCTTTGCAAAATTTAGCCACTTTTAGTTAGTCAAATTAGTTCTTTTTGGTAAACCGTTTTAAACTGAAGCGCCTAAGTGCCTTAAAAACCTTCTTAGGGCGTTAATTGAACCCTTACCCAGTTTCTCTTATTTCAATGATTTATTTCTGCTTTTAAATCTTTGAAGTTTCTTTAAGTTTTCTTGATATTTTCTATAAAAATCAAGTGACGACTCTGTGAATTTCTTAAAATTATTTCATTTTTTTTTTTGAATCTTTTGAAATAATTTTAAGAGATCAAAATTATTTTATTTTTTAGATGAAATCTGAAAAAGATAAAACAATGGGAATGGTGGATGAAAATAGGGGTACAAAGGAATCTCCAAATTGACTGTTTGGTATGGATATTGGTAATAATCTCAACCCGCTTGCATAATTAATTTTGGTTTAAGCATTATCACTTGGTTTGGTTTGTTTCTTTAAACTAATGCATGCCATAAATGGTTAATTGATTAAGATTGGTTTTGAAAAATCTTGCGGGGTACACGGGAATCCCCCAAGATATTTTAATAGTGGAGTCTGTGGGGTACTTGGAAATCCCTTAAGTGTGGCCTAATGAAGTCGCTCGCAAGCTATGGTTAGTACCACTTAATAATGCCTTAATAATTGACTCCTGAAACTGGAGGTTTGGTTATGCGCTAAATATTTTATTTGGGCAATAATGGAGGTTGTGATAGCTAGCCGTGGAGGTGTAAGTCTGAAGGACGAAAACTGAAAACTTATGTTTGTCGACATGAGGGTTGGTCTTGATGACCATGTACTTGTGGGGCACAAGGTAATCCCCCAAGTGTATATTCGTATGTATGTATCATGGAGGGAAAATAGTACAAGAGAATCCCCAGTCATCTATGAATCTCTGGTTCGTGCAGCTAACACGCACTGGGGCCCGTTTAGGGGTAACACTGGACCCATATAGCCCATGGGTAGACTTATGATGGTAAAGCTACATAGCCTAGGTTATGTAACGACCCGAGAACCTATCCCGAGATGTCACATGGTACTTAAGACCACACATGGCCTCAAGCTAACCCTCTAAGCCTGTCATCACTTTCAGAACTCACTACGACGAAAATCAAGCTAGAGTAAGAAAGAATAATCATGCCATGAACACACTGGAATATGAAGAGATACTGTCCTGTACAATCAAAATACTGAAGTTCTACACATACTGGTACTCTAGTCTGACAAAGCCTCTACTACATAAGACTGAGGAGCCATTGGGACAGATCCCCCAACTGACTCGTACTGATCTGAAAGGAAACAACCATCTATTAATAAGACAAAATTAGGGACATAGGTCATCGAACCATGAGGACTCACCAACTGCAGAAATGTAGATGAAGGTACTCGAAGATCACTGTCGCTGTTGAGACTGAGCACCTGAACCTACATCACAAGGAAATATAGAACACAGAAGAGTATGAGAGTCAGTACTTGGGAATGTACTGAGTATGTGGAGGTGGATGCAACATTTTAAATAATATAATAAATGTGTAAGAAAATCATGCATGCTGACAATAATGACTCTCTTCGCTTGAATTACCTGAAACATTATTTCCATAAATCGTCAATAATAACACATTCTTCATAAATCTCATAAATCATTAGACTCAACTCTAACTCTTTTGACTCATGACTTAGAGTGACTTGGTAACTCATGAAACTTAGACTATTATGAACTTGGGAGTTTCTTATAATTGACATAAACTATATGAGCCGCATGGAGTCCAACGTTTTGCCCTCCTAAGGAGAGAACCCCACATTGGCGGGAGCGTCGTACTCTTTCCAGGGAGTACAACCTCAACTTCGTGATCACAACCTCATACTCGGCCTCTAGCCCACAATTATCAATACCAATCCTACGGTGACACGTAGTTCTGGGAAAATACCATATTTCTCGCTCGGTGCTAAATACTCCTCTCAGACTCAGCTCAGAACGCGTTAGGAAATCCACCTTAATCAATATCAACTCATGGGTCTATCATATAGACCAAAACATAAATATATATCTCATTTATGAATCATAATCAACTTGTGGATTCCTAACTCGACTCAATCTCAAAATAATCTTTCTCATCTTCAAGTCCACTTGCTTATCAAATCATATCAAGTATCAAAACTTCAAGAAAACATCATAGAACTCGTTCTTGACCCTCAAGCTAAATATCAATAAATATTCAGTAGTCAAACTTCTCATGGAAAAGCATAAATTCTCAATTTAAGAAATAGGACAATGAAGTAGTCATATATGTCAATCTTGTTTAGCTCAAATCTCATAAATCCTTGATCAAGTAATTTGGGTATAAACCCACTTTACAAAAATCATAAAATTCAATAGAAATTAAATCTTTGGGCACAAGAACGAAAGAAGTGTTCTTGTTCAAACCCCACATACCTTGGATTATGATTTTTAAGATGAACAAGCTTGATTGGAAACTCTTCTTGATACTTTTGAGCTAAGTCTTTTGATGCCTTTGACTTGGAGAACTTAATTCTTGAACAACTTGGTGAAATCTTTGGAAAATTCTTGAATTTTTTGGAGAAGATTTGATTTAGGATTTTGGAATAAACCCTAGTTTCTAGAGGGTTATGGAAGAGAAAGGAGAAAAAAATGAACTTCTCTTCTCTACTTGGATATATATATACAAGACCAAAATGGGTAAAAATGACCAAAATGCCCCTAAAAAATGAGTTAAAAAAATTGTCGATCGGGTCTGTGACGGTCGAACTGACGGTCTGTCAGAGGAACTAACGGTCCACCAGATCGTCCGTCACTCGAGTGCCAAAACTAGGACATTCTACCTAAACGTGACGTTCGAAGTGACGATCCGTCAGGAAACTGACGGTCCACCATATCGTCCATCACTCGGGGGCCAGAAACGGGACATTCTGCCTCAATTTGACGGTCCCCTTGACGGTCCATCAAATTTTTGGCAGACCACCATTTTGGCCGTCGTACGATGGCAAAAAAAAGGGGTTACTGCCTTGTCTTGACGGTAAAATTGACGGTCCACCAAGGACTTGGTGGTCCTTCAGGTCTACCGTTAGGCCTGGGCGATTCCGACATCGCTTAGTGAAACGACCATAACTTCCTCGTCCGATGTCGGATTTCGATGAAATTGATATCGATGGAAAGCTTGTTCAATGATCTACATAACAAAAAGTAGAAATTAGAGAAATACAACACAATATAAACATCAATTACTTTGGAAGCCAACCCTATCCACTCAAAAGACAGATTTAGGCTTAAGGAACGATCAGGGTATTTCAATATCTCTCCCTTGGAAACATTCGCCCTCGAATGTTGCTAGTTAGGCTTAAGACCAAAGTGAAAATTGGAATTACTTTATGGGAACAATTTGCTCAATCGACTTACTTCACTCTAGATTTTCGAATACTTCATAGAATGCACGAATCATAGAATAAACATTTATATAATTGAATACGCTGGATTAGTAGGGAACTGAATTTAAGAAGAATGGCACCTTCGGCTTGATTCAAACTCGCAGAGAAGAGATGGGGGTACTTAACTTACATATCTACTTCTGCTTCCCAAGTAGCACCCCCAACTGATTGATTTCGCCACAGAACTTTAACTAAGGGAAATTCTTTGCTCCTTAGTCTACGGACTTGATAATCTAAGATCTCGACCAGAACTTCATCATAAAAAAGGCTATCCTGAACATCAGAGCTTTCTGACGGATCAACAACAACAGAATCACCAATATGTTTCTTGAGCATATAAACGTTAAAGACAGGATGGACAACTGATAACTCTGCAGGCAACTCAATTGCATAAGCTTCTTTCCCAACACGATTCAAAACTCTATAAGGGACTACATATCTGCGACTAAGCTTCCCTTTCTTGCCAAACCTTATCACCCCTTTCATGGGCAAAATTTTCAAGTACACCAAATCATCAACTTCAAACTCAAGAGCTCTTCTCCTCATATCTGCATACGACTTCTGGTGACTCTGGGTTGTCTTCAACCTCTCCCTAATCAGCTTAACTTTTTCCATAACCTCGAACATAGCATCAGGTCCAATCTCAGCAGTCTCACCCACTTTGAACTAACCTATGGGTGATCTACATCTCCTCTCATACAAAGCTTCAAACGGAGCCATTCTAATGCTAGCATGAAAACTATTGTTATACGCAAATTGAATTAATGGAAAATGTTCATCCCAACTTCCTTTGAAATCAAGAACACATTCTCTCAACATATCCTCCAAATTCTGGATAGTCCTCTCAGACGACCCGAGAACCTATCCTGAGACGTCACATGGTGCTTAAGACAACACGTGGCCTCAAGCTAATCCTCTAAGCCTGTCATCACTTTCAGAACTCACTACGAAGAAAATCAAGATAGAGTAAGAAAGAATAATCATGCCATGAACACACTAGAATATGAAGAGATACTGTATTGTACAATTAAAATACTGAAGTTCTGCACATACTGGTACTCTAGTTTGACAAAGCCTCTACTACATAAGACTGAGGAGCCATTGGGACAGATCCCCCAACTGACTCGTACTGATCTTAAAGAAAATAACCATCTATTAACAAGACAAAATCAGGGATATAGGTCCTCGAACCATGAGGACTCACCAACTGCAGAAATATAGATGAAGGTACTCGAAGATCACTGTCGCTGCTGAGACTGAGCACCTGAACCTACATCACGAGGAAATATAGAACACAGAAGAGTATGAGAGTCAGTACTTGAGAATGTACTGAGTATGTGGGGGTGGATACAACATTTTAAATAATATCATAAATGTGTAAGAAAATCATGCATGCTGATAATAATGACTCTCTTCGCTTGAATTACCTGAAACATTATTTCCATAAATCATCAATAATAACACATGCTTCATAAATCTCATAAATCATTGGACTCAACTCAAACTCTTTGACTCATGACTTAGAGTGACTCGGTAACTCATGAAACTTAGACTATTATGGACTTGGGAGTTTCTTATAACCGACATAAACCATGTGAGCCGCATGGAGTCCAATGTTTTGCCCTCCTAAGGAGAGAACCCCACATTGGCGGGAGCGTCGTACTCTTTCCAGGGAGTACAACCTCAACTTCGTGATCACAACCTCATACTCGGCCTCTGTCCCATAATTATCAATATCAATCCTATAGTGGTACGTAGTTCTAGGAAAATACCACATTTCCTGCTCGGTGCTAATTACTTCTCCCAGACTCAGCTCAGAACGCGTTAGGAAATCCACCTTAATCAATATCAACTCATGGGTCTATCATAAAGACCAAAACATAAATATATATCTCATTTATGAATCATAATCAACTTGTGGATTTCTAAATCAAATCAATCTCAAAATAATCTTTCTCATCTTCAAGTACACTTACTTATTAAATCATATCAAGTATCAAAACTTCAAGAAAACATCATAGAACTCGTTCTTGACCCTCAAGATAAATATCAATATATATTCAATAGTCAAACTTCTCATGGAAAAGCATAAATTCTCAATTTAAGAAATAGGACAATGAAGTAGTCATATATGTCAATCTTGTTTAGCTCAAATCTCATAAATCCTTGATAAAGTAATTTGGGTTTAAACCCACTTTGCAAAAATCATGAAATTCAATAGAAATTAAATCTTTGGGCACAAGAACGAAAGAAGTGTTCTTGTTTAAACCCCACATACCTTGGATTATGATTTTCAAGATGAACAAGCTTGATTGGAAACTCTTCTTTACACTTTTGATCTAAGTTTCTTGATGCCTCTAACTTGGAGAACTTAATTCTTGAACAACTTGGTGAAATCTTTACAAAATTCTTGAATTTCTTGGAGAAGATTTGATTTAGGATTTTGGAAGAAACCCTAGTTTCTAGAGGATTATGGAAGAGAAAGGAGAAAAAAATAAAATAAAATTCTCTACTTGGATATATATATATATACAATACCAAAATGGGAAGAAATGACCAAAATGCCCCTACTAAATGAGTTAAAAAATTTATCGATTGGGTCTGTGACGGTCGAACTGACGGTCCACCAGATCGTTCGTTACTCGAGTGCCAAAACTAGGATATTCTGACTCGACGTGATGGTCGAAGTGATGATCCATCAGGAAACTGATGGTCCACCAGATCGTCCATCACTCGGGGGCCAAAAACGGGACATTCTACCTCGACTTGACGGTCCTCTTGACGGTCAGTTAAATTTTTGGTGGCCCACTATTTTAGCCGTCGCACGGCGTCCAGAAAAAGGGGTTACTGCCTTGGCTTGATGGGAAAATTGATGGTCCACCAAGGACTTGGTGGTCCTTCAGGTTTACCGTCAGTCTTGGGCGATTTCGACATCGCTTAGTAAAACGACCATAACTTCCTCGTACGATGTCGAATTTCGATGAAATTGATATTGATGGAAATCTTATTCAATGCTCCACATAACAAAAAGTATAAATTATATAAATACAACATAATATAAGCATCTATCACTTTGGAATCCACCCTTATCCACTCAAAAGACAGAGTTAGGCTTAAGAAACAATTGGGGTATTACAGGTTAAGGTTTTAAATGCATGCTAAATCTTGTTCCCTATCTCGGAATGGTATATATGTATATATGTATTTGCATATGGTTATGAGCATTGGTTTGATTTGGTTTTTGATTAATGACATTACTTTATCCTTATCCCTATGCTAGTGTTCACCCCGCTAATTGTCTTCAGATGTTGTATCCCCACGTGATGCAGGAACTTACCATACTTCCACTTTTCCTGAACATTGACTAAGATTTGGTATTAGCTCGTGAGTCAGACTAAAGTGGTGAGCTTTCATACCCCGAAAGACTCTATTTCGTGCTATAGATTTCTTTATATCTTTACTTTCCTTTTGGTTTTGGTTTTGGATATGGCCGAGAGCATGTCCTTACTGGATATTCTTTGGTTTCAATTAGAGGATTTGTCGGACTACTGTGGACATGGGTGGTAACGATGTTGGTATCGGCATCAGTATTGGTATTGGTTTATTGTTTGGTTGTTAGTGGTTGGTTTTTGTTTTAAACATATCATAATGTCTTTAAATTGATATTCTCTAATCTTGTTATATATTCAGAATTCATTTAACATGGGATGTAATAAGGTTAATGGTCGGGTATTGGGGGTAGTCTCTGGTCCTGGTTGGACTTGAGATACTCGACACAGCCAGGACCTAGTTTGAGTCGAGTCAGATTAGTATCAGATCCAGGTTCATGGTCAATTAGGTTTCCACAAAGTCTTGTTAAGTAGAGTCTATTTTATGGGTGTATAGCGCGCCACACTTATAAGAGAGAGGCTACGAGGCATTTAGAAATATTTCTCCTTTTTATTATTCTATTTCAAGTTATAGAGTCTGAGGTCTGGAATCTCTCTAATTCCCATTTGTTTGCCTTTCAGATCATGCCTCCAAGAAGATCTGATGTTCGTGGGAACTCTTTTGTCCAGTCTGAGACAATCTGGACAACGCTCGTGCTACTTTAGGAGTTCAGACCCGGTCTAGGGTCGCTGCTTCTTACTGCCCTGAAGGAGCTCCACCGGTTCCTTCTGTTCCTCCTCAGGCACCTTGAGTTGATGTGTATAATACTGAGTTTTGCCAATTGATTCACTTGCTTACCCAATTAGTATCCTCTCAGGCTGAGAGTATTTCTTCGGTTACTCCATCTTCTGAGGCCACTAGAGTTGGACAATTTATGAGATTAAGTCCTTCAAGTTTTATTTGTTCTAGGGTTGAGGAAGATCCTCAATATTTTATTGATGAGATAAAAAAGATCTTTCATGTGATGCATGCCACTGAAATGAAGGAAGTGGAGTTCGCCGCTTACCAATTGAAATATGTGGCGTACCAATGGTACGAGGAATGAGACCAGTCTAGGGGCGATGATGTTAAGTCTGCTTTATGGGATGATTTCTCTAGTGTTTTTCTAGACTGCTTCATTCTGCAAGGGTCGAGGGAGGTAAAAGAGGAAGAGTTTGTTAATTTAAAAAAATTAAAGATGTCAGGAAAGGAATATGCCTTGAGGTTTCACCAGTTATCTCAGTATTCTCTGGAGTTGGTGTCTATCATGAGGGCTAGAATGAGGATATTCGCATTTGGGTTATCCCGAGACTTGATTCTGGAGAGTAAGGCTACTTTATTGAATAAGGATATGGATATTTCTCAGATGGTGGTTTATAATAATAATTCGAAGAAGAGATGAAGAAGCAGGCTGAATTCAAGGAGAGACAGAGTAAGAAATTCTACTATTCGGACCAGGGTGGAGGTCAACAACAAATTGGTAGAGAAGGTAGAAAGTGGTTTAAGAAGAAATAGGGAAATTCTGGGTCCTACTTGACGGATAGTGCTCCTTACCCAAAGTCGATGGTGACCGACATTTTTAGTGTGGCGATGGTTCTAGGGCACAGGGTGCCCAATCTCTGGCTAGTAGGGCTCAATCAACTCTATCATATCCTTCCTACAGATTTTGTGGTCGACTGCATTGTGGTTTCTATGATGAGGGGAGGGATAGGTGTTTCTAATATAGTCAGCTAGGGCATATTCTTAGAAAATGTCCCATGGGTAAGGTTTCTTCTAGGGAAAATAAGGTTCTTGTTGCCTCTTCATCAGCTCCTGCACCAAAGGGTGACCCTTTTGGCTCCGACACTAGTCGAAACTATCTCTATGCTCTCACTACCTGTCAGGAGTTTGAGGCATCTCCAGATGTCTTTACTGGTATGTTGAAACTCTTTTCTCGTGATATGTAATGTTTAATTGATCCGGGGTTAACTCTTTCTTATGTGACCCCATTTGTGATTGTGAATTTTGGTTTTGGTCCTGAGTGTATTCTGGACCCCTTCTCTGTTTCTTCCCCAGTGGGTGACTCTGTGGTTTGTAGAAGAGTCTATAGGGGTTGTGTGGTGTTTATTGGTGGCAAATAAATTCTAGTAGATCTGATAGAGTTAGACATGGTTGATTTTGATGTCATATTTGGGATGGATTGGTTGCACTCGTGCTATGCTTTTTTAGATTGTCGGACCCATAAGGTAATTTTTAAATTCCCTAATGAATCGGTTATCCAATGGAAGAGGAGTTCTGTGGTACCTAAGGAAAGTCTTATATCGTATCTTAGAGCTCGAAGATTGATTTTCAAGGGGTGTCTTTACCATTTTGTCCGGTTAAAGATTACACTACAACAAAATACATATATTGCTTCAGAATACATCGTAGCTAAATGTGAAAAGTTTCATGGCTAAACACTTGAGCCACCAATTTTTTTTCGTAGCATTCGTAGCAAGAAGTGATGTAACTAAAAGTTAGTTACGGACTTTACATGATCCATGGCTAACTGCTAATACTTACAACTACAAAAAAATTATGTTGTAGCTGTGATGATGAAAAAAATTCTTCTATGAAATATATACTTGTGCAAATAATTTTTTTTTTTTGCTACAATAAATAAAATCTATAGTAATTTTTATATTATAGCCTCAATGTCTTTTATTGTGACAAAAGATTGATTTATTTGCTATGATAATTTAAAATTTATGGCTATTTTATATTTCAGACTCGTGTTAACAGTACTTATATTTAGCTACCAAATAAAAAATATATAGCTATACACTGAAGTATTTATCACAAATATTTTTGTGACGGAGCTAAGAATATATTCTTTTAGCTACAAAATACATACCTTATAGCTCATTTGAATTGGCAATGGAAAGTAAAAATTAGCCAATTTTTGATAATTATACTAAGATTTAGCCATAACTACAAATATTCATTACTACAAATAGAAAATTTTCATAAGCATTATTAACCACAAGAAATTCTGTAGTATAATTAAGACTAAAGAAATTTCAAAATAGATTTCAACAATTATATTACTATAATTTAAATAATCTTTCACAAGCTTTGTTAATAACAAAAGTTACATATAATTACATTTTACAACTCTTTTAAAACACCATCTTGCTCGAGCCCATGCTTCATCGTCTCTCCTTCCACAGTCTTCAATCGCATCTCAGTTTGATCGACATCTGTCTTAGTTTGTCATTTATTTGCTCTATTCCACTACTACACCTGTTGATAATGATAAAGTATTTTAACACCAAGAAAATAAGGATCATTACATGCAAGTGTGTGCATACATAGAATTCAAGGAGAAAAAATATATCTTAGATAAACTTTTACTAAAATTTAACATATAAAAAATTAAAAAAATTCAAAGCAACCAAATAAGTAAACAAATCTATAATCTTCTTAAAATCTGTAAATATAAATCTCAATTTCAGGATCAATTCTAATACTCAAACAAGCAGAAAACTACCTTTACATTAATTAAAGAAAAATACTACACAATTCAATGCAATATTCATATAATAAAATCTTATCCCATTTACTTGGAGAATTTCATATTTAAAACCTACAAAAAAAAAAAATTAATTAGGCAAACATCACACAAAAAAATTGAATTAAACTTAAAAAATGAGAATATGAAAGAGTGAGGGGCGGAAGGGGTGGGGGAGCAGGGAAAGAATGGAAAAGGAGAAACAAATTAGGTTTGTTAAATGAAAAGAGAGATTAGGTTAATTTATTGAGTTTTAACATTTTGGGAGGGAGTCTTTTAATTTTTGATATTTTTTTATTTTGGGGGGAAATTTGATATAGGGTGTGGCGGTAGTGGGGGGCTTAGGTTTCAAAAAGGTTTTATGTGATCACTAGAAAAATCAAAGCAAGAGAGAAAGAGAAGGGAAATATAAATATGTATCCTTCCTACTATGGTAGAAAATAATTAGAGTCCAGATTGTACTCTTATATTACTATTTTCTTATTTATATTTAAATATTAAAAGATTAATAGTTAAGAATCTTACCTATTAAAAAAAAGTGCAATTAAATGAAAGCAACTACTTAAAAGGAAGTTTTTTTTTTAAATTATTATACATATATTTTCCAACTCTAAGTAAAATAACAATTTTAGTTTCTGCATGATCAGAAACATAAGGGTCAAATTCATAATTAAGTAGAAAATACAACTAATCTAGACGTTGTATATTTCAGATTTTTATTTTATTTTATTGATATCTAACAATTTAGTCTAAAAATGATTTAATTTATTGTAATTAAATTTTATATAAGAAAAATATCAAAAGTAAGAATTATGTTAAGTGTTTCTAATAAGTAAATTGGCCTTTGTGTATTTTTTTATTTTTTTATTATTGTTATATTACTTTTTTTTCTATGTACAAATGTTAATAGTACTATTTAATTAACAAATATAAAGAAAAAAGCTATCTAATGAAAATAGTAATAAAATACATGATAAAATTATGTATACTTTCTTTAAGTTAATGGGAAAAAGTCAAGTATTTATATAAAATAAATATTATTTTAAAAAATATATTCCTTTTTAACCTTTTTAGTCCTCTATAATATTGTTATTAGTTTTGTTATATACTTCATATTTTTAAAAAATCTGAATTTATAGTATATAATTAAATTGAAGATAATTCTTAAGTTTGAATTGTTTTATTTTTTTAATTTGAATTGCAAATTTTGAAAACCATCTTGATTTAAAATGATTTATCTAAATTGAAATTTCAAATAAAAATTGTCAATATTATAAAATCTATATAATCTATATATACATTATAGAAGAAACAAAATAATATTGCAATGACAAATGTCAATTACCATATAATTTAAGTTTGAAAATTATATTAAGGTAGAAATTTCAAAAAATTACATGTCAATTCATTTTTTTTTAATATCTATAATGTGAATTTAAATTCATATTAAAGTGCCCGAATTTTTATTGGTGAAATTATACTTTTGCAAGATTCGGTTACTTCAATTTAGATCTAAAATGGATATGAATTTAAACTTAAAATTTTTAAGTAAAAATATTAAACCTATATAAATTCTAAATGAGTTATATGACTTAAATATCAAGTTTAAATAGAAACTTTTAAAAATAAAATAAAGCTATTAACCTATTTATATAGAGTAGGAGAAACAAAACAATATCGTGATGAAAATATCATCACCATGAGATTTTAAGTTTAAAAATAATTTTACGATTAAAATAACAAAAAAATGTTATTTCATATTTTTTTGATATCAACAACATAAATTTAAATTCAAATTAAAATGTTTTATCATAAGGGAATCATACTTCTACAACATTCGATTATTTCAATTTGAATTTATACATAGATATGAATTTTAAATTTTAATTTTTTATTTTAAATTAAAATTATAAAAATTATATAAACTATATGACTTAATATATCAAGTTTAAAATAAAAAATTAAAAAAAAATAAAACTTTCAATAATAGAAAATTCAAAAAATGTTAAAATTGTTAATATCTCTATTTTTATTAGTGTATGTATATTAATTATTTTCACCAAAATATCATCTTTTTTTTTAAAAAAAAAGAAATCTAGACTAATTTATATTTCATGTTTAGATAAGTGTGACATTAATTAATTAAAGATTAAAAACTAAATTAAAAAACTCATTTAAATATTATGTGTAGAAATTACTGAAAGAGGGATAGATAATGTAAAGATTATAATTTGAATTAACTTTTATTGAATAAAATAAAATAAATAAATATAACTCAATATGTTGAATAAGTTATAAAAGATTTAATTTTTATTTCTTTCAATAATGTTTGTATATCCTGCGAATATAAATATTAGTATACATACTACCTTAACAATTAGTAAAGTTTTCTATGAATACTTTTGGAGAATATATATATATATATATATATAACGCTAATCTTAAAGTAATAAAGTATCAACCATACAAAAATATCTTTATAATTTTCAATGAAAAAAATAGTTATACATGTTTTAAAAAGTACAATTAACATTCAAAAATAACATGTTGCAATAAGATAAAATATAACGTTGAATAAGTATATGAAGTTAGTTGATAAGTTTTAAATTATAAGTTGTTATATAAATTGTCTATGGTTAAAGATTGCCTTCTTTTTTGATATGTAATTTTGTTATTTTAAATTTAATTGACACACACACACACACACACTAGATTTTGAGGGCCCGTGCCAGCACGGGCTAATATATGCTATTTTTTATCTCAATTTATGTGACAAAAATAGAATTTAGAAGTTATTAACTGTCGTAAGTTATAATAATTTTTATATAATTTTCAAATAATACATGTTACTCTCCTTGTTCAACTTTTGCGACATTGATAGTCAATTATATTTTCAAAATAATTTAAGTTTTTAATTATTTTGATTTATAATATCTTTTCTATTTCAATTTAAGTGACACTGATATGGTTTCGAGAGTCAACCAAATATTTTATATCTTTAAAAAATTTTAGGTTGTTAATTATTATGATTTATAGAATTTTTCTATGTATTTTTTTTTAAATATATAACAGATTAAAATTTTTTATTTTTAGATATTTTAAGTTTTTAACTATTATAATTTATAATACTTTTAATGTAATTTTTAAATAATACATATTACTCTTTTTGTCTAAACTTTTGTACAATTGACAGTCAATTATATTTTTAACTATTTCAATTTAAGCGTCGTTGATAATTTTGAGAGTCAACCAAATATTTTATATTTTAAAATTTTTAAAGTTGTTAATTATCGTGATCTATAGTATTATTTACATATTTTTCTGGAATATATAACAGATTATTTTTGAAAAAATATTTTAAGCTATTAAATATTGTAATTCAATTTAAGTGCATTGATAGAATTTCGTCAGTCAGACAAATATTTTATATATTTATAAAAATTTAGGTTATTAATTATTATGATTTAATATTTTCACTTACTTTTTAAAAAATATATAACAAATTAAATTATTCTTTAGATATTTTAAACTGTTAACTATTGTAATTTATAATTCTTTTTATAATTTTCAAATAATACTATATGTTACTCTCCTTGTTTAAAATTTTGTGGCATTGATAATCAATTATATTTTTTAAATAATTTATTTTTTTAATTTTATGATTTATAATACCTTTTATTCTATTCCAATTTAACTGGCACAATTGTTAGATGACATAATAATAAACTATTTGTGATATAATAAAATCACGATTGAAACAGCAAAATAGACCAGTCTTAAATGATTCATAATAACTAATTAGAAGTGATATAACAAATTTATTGTAAAAAAATATTTGTCAAAAAAATTAATTGGGCCTCATATAAGACGTCAAGTTAATTTAACAATAAATATTATTTATTTTTTAATACTTAGATGACTTCATAATAATTATTATAAAAAAATATTTTTGGAAAAAAATTAAGTGGGCCTCATATAAGACATCAAGTTAATTTAACAATAAATATTATTAACTTTTTCAATACTTAGATGACTTTATAATAATTTTTAATATTAATTTTTTAATACTTATATGACTTGTAACAACTAATTAGTGGTGATATAGTAAAATTACGGTTGAAGCAGCCGAAGCAGACATATCATAAATATTTATTTTACTTTTTTTTATTAAATATTGTTAATTTTTTAATATTTAAATGACATATAATAATTATTTAAGAATAATATAGTAAAATTATGGTGCAAGTAGCTGAATGGTCGACAAGCAATATATATATATATATATATATATATATGAATATATATATATATATATATATATATATATATATATATATATATATATCACCTGTTTATTTTAATTTTTTTAAACTTACAAGTAGGATCTTATAAAATTGAATTTGAATCGATTGGTAGAATGATAGACACCTCTAATTATACTGAATTGACAAATAGATAAATAATTAGTCAGGATGAAGTTTGAGTAAAATTTATTGAAGTTTAGCTAAAATTTGACATGATTAGTTAATCAAGATAAATATAATTAAGTATTTATTTAAATTATATTTAGGATTTACAAAATGTAGAATTGAATTAAATCGAACGACTAACACCTCTAATCATATTAGATTGAGACTTAGCAAAGTTATATTTAAGTTTAATATAATTAGGTAATCAAATTTAGTTAGATACAATCACATATTTATTGTAATTATATTTGAAATTCTCAAATAGACATGTAGCATTGAATTGAATCAAATGATTAGCATTCAATTACTCTACATTAGTATTACTACAACAAATTTCAACTCGCGATATAAAATAATTATCAGTTGCAAAATTTATTCACAACAATAAATTTATGTCTTAATTATTTCGTCATGAAAATAATTAGTTATTATTAAGTCATCTATTGCCATGAATTTTTAGTGCTCAAAGTAAAAATATTTATAACTTCAATACGTTATTTTAAATAGCTTTTTTATGGCTAAAAGGTCGCTATTGCTACAACAAGTTTCAGCACGTGGTAAACATTAACTAAGAAATTTTACCATAGCAAAAAATCTAGGCTATATAATTTAACTATTGCAACAATCATCACTAACATGAAGCAAAAGAAAAAACATTAGCCATAAAATTATATTTTGAATAATTTATTGTGGCTAAAAGGTTATTATTACTATATAAGTTTTAGCTCGGGGTAAAAATTAATAATTAGCTATAATTTTTTTTTTAAAAAAACATGGCTATATCATTTAACTATTGCCACAATTTTTATTAACTTGCAGCCAAAAAAAATTATTTAGCTACAATATCTTGTTTCAAATAGTTATTATGGCTAAAAGACCACTATCGCTACAATAATTTTTATCGCGTGACAAAAACTTATGATCAGCTATCAAATTTCATTGTAGCAATAAAGTTGTAGCTATTTAAGCAACTATTAACACGATTGTTTGTAATTATAGCAAAAACAAGGAATTAGCTTTGCCAGTTTAATTTTTATGGCTAAGAAATTTTACGAATTTGTAATAGCTACGAAATTTAAAATTTTGTGGCTATTACTAAGTAATAACTACAATTTTTAAATTCATAACTTATATTTCATAGCAATAGATACATTGTGTTGTAGTGATTCTAACTCGGAGGGCCCTTCCTTACAATCCATTCTCGTGGTAAATGAATTCCCTGAGGTTTTTCCTGATGATCTTCCTGGTATTCCTCCTGATAAGGAGATTTATTTTGGGATTGATCTTGTTCTGGACACTCGTCCAATCTCTATTCCCCCATATAAGATGGCTCTAGAAGAGTTAAAGAAGCTTAAGGAGCAGTTAAAGGATGACACGACCCGAATCGGGGCCTTGTCGTAATGGACATCTCAAGTTCAACAAGGACCGGAGACCGCCCTTAATAAAAACACCAACCAACCAACATATACCCTGAGTCATATGAGTTCCAAACATCTAACAAGATAGAGTAATTCAAAATGTAATGACTTTGGGATAAGTGTATAACCGAGACCAACCCAACCAAGTCAGATTAACCAATAGCAACCCAAACCCATCAATAACCAAAACCGTATCCCTTCCATACCCAAGTCCACAGTTGTCTATACAAAGCCTCTAAATAATGATCAAGAATATCTAGTCGGGACATGCCCTCGACCATAGCTAAAAACAAATGTAAAGAGAATAGTAAAAGCATAAGGTAAACCACATGAAATTGACCTTCTGAAGAATTAAAGCTCACCACTTCTGTCTAACTCAAGCTGTCCTCGAATCACTAAGTCACTGAGTAGGAGGTATGATACTATGGCCAATTCTTGCATCACGTGGGGATATAGTGCCCAAAGATAGATTAGCGGGCGAACGCTAGCATGTACTTAGGAGTAAAGATAAAATAATGCCATCATTCAAAATCAAAGTAAATAACCATATGAAATTATGTATGTATATGATGCTGGAAAAGGGAACCGAGTTTTGTATACATTTGAAATCTTAACCTGGGTCGTGTAGCTTTACCATTATAATTCACCCACGGGCTATATGGGTCCAGTGTTACCCCCTGGATGGCCCCCCGTGGGTGTAGCTGTATGAACTAGATATATCATAGGGGATAGAGAATTCTCTTGTACCCTTCGCTCTCTATGATTATATGTACGTGTATATTCTTGAGGGATTCCCTTGTACCCCACAAGTACGTGGTCATCAAGACCAATCCTTATGTCGGCAAACATGAGTTTCCAGTGTCAACCTTTTGGACTCACACCTTCACGGCTAGCTATCACAACCCGATATTATTGCCCAATTATAACATTTTACACATAACCAAACCACAAATTCCAGGAGTTAATTATTAAGGAATTATAAAGTGGTATCGACATATCGACTATAACTTGCAAGGAATGTCATTATCAAACACTTAAGGGGATCCCATGTACCCCACAGACTCCATTAAAAAAATCACTTGGGGGATTCCCGTGTACCCTACAAGGTTTTCAAAACCATCCTTAACCTATTAACCATTTTTTCCATGCATTAGCCTCAAGAAACAAACCAAACCAAGTAGTAATGTATAAACTAAAAACAATGATGCATATGGGTTAAATTTATTACCAATTTCCATTCCAAAATAATCAATTTGGGTTCTTTGGACACTAAGGCCATTCCCATCTATTTAAAACCAACTAAACCAATTTGGGTTCCATTACCATATTATGCAATGCAAGGTTTTTAATAAAAGTCAAACTATGTGACAAAACCATTCTCATGGGCATTTTAACAAACATGTTGAAGGCATATAGTATTCAAAACCAAAACCAAGGAACAATTAACCATTCCCATGCAACAACATATTCAAACCAACATTATATCATGAAAAACCATAAATAGAATATAGGGAAACATCATCCAACTATTAGTAACCAAAACTCCCAACATATTTTTCAAAACAAATACAAACCCAAAGTAATTCCATGAAAACCATTAATTAAAACTTGATTTTAGTTTGAACTAATAATGAGGAAGGAATAACATGCCTTATTTATGAAGATTCACCGAGAGAATTTGGTCTTTAAGCCTCTAGATAAACACTTGAAGAAAACCCTAGCCCAATATTCTTGAGAGACTTTAGAGAGAGTTTTAGGAGTGTTTTAATATTTCAAAGTGTGTTATGAGAGGCTATAATGTGATATAAGATGGGGGACTTACGAGTTTTAGGGTGGGAAATGTTCAGAATACCCTCAGCTTAAAATTTAAAAAAGAGGCGCAGAAGGGTACGACTAGACCTACCAAACCGTACCCATAACATACGAGTAATACCCTTCACTCGTACCCTAAGTAGCAATTTGGACTCCAAAATTGTCCAACATATGACCACAAGGTCCAACTCATACCCATAACATATGATTGGTACCTTTAAACCGTACCATAGACAGTCTACTAAGGGATTGACATACTGAGAATCATATGAGTCCATAACTTATATTGTACCATGATCATATAATTAGTATAATGTCTACTCATACCTTGGATAGAAAAAAAACCAAAACCACACTGAGTAACTGATAACGCTCAAACTACAACTCTCGTAAGAGTGTAAGCGGTCGTCGTCAAATATAGAACCCAACTGGGTTGGGTGTCGAATCCCACAGGGAATACTTGGTCACTAAGTATGCAACGATTAGTAGACTTTTGATGAAAGTTCAGAGGATAAAGGGGGGATTTTATGCGTGAAGTAAAATTATCAAAATAGCAAAGTAAAAACGGAATGTTTAGTAAGATTTTAATCAATGAGAATTGTAAGTTAGGGTTATGTCCACCTTATGAGTTTTACGTATCTATTGGCTATGAGTTATGCGGAATTCAGACATGTATGCGCTTATAGAGATTCGTATTCTATGGTAAATCCTAGTGTCTTTCGACCATCAAGGATTATATCACTTTAACTCTTTCGAGTTTAAAGCGTATACTACTGGTACGAATTCTCCAAGAGGTTAATCCAGTTACGACACTAACTTTTAAACAGAGGTTGGTAGCCCTATTTCCTTGTCATTCTCTCTTTTCCAGACATGTAACTTTTCTTTCGAAAAAATTAATGCTATACTGGCGTATTCTATATGTTTGCAACCAGAAGAATTCAATTAAGATGAAGAGAGTAATGATATAAGCAACATACGTATCAAGAATTCACAAACTCATAGCAATAGATAGTGTCTCATAAGGCTTCCATAACCCTAACAGAGAAGTTTAGCTACTCATGAGTGCAACGGAAATCACAATAGATATAATCAGCATACCAGAACCTAGAATAATCTTGGCGATGGAAGTGATATGGCGTCAAAAGCTCTCACACATTTTGCCCTAGCCGTTCTTCTCAAGAGAGCCGAGTTCTCTGTGTTAGACTTACAGAATATTGTAACGTGAATTAGGAGCAAAAGTCGAATGAAAAAGTCTTGAATTAATAAATGAGTGAATAATAAAAAGCTTGCTGAAAAATTCAGCAAATAGGGTTTTTATAACATCCTTGTCCTAGTCCTACTGAAATAGGGTTTTTATCCTTGTCCTAGTCCTACTGGGTTACTGCATACTTGTCTTAATCCTACTAAGTTACTGCTGATCCCCCAAGTCTTTAGAAATGCTGTTTTTGCCCGGGACAAGTTCTCCATGCATCACTTTCAGTCCACAAGCTTCCAGAAGCTGCCTTCCTTATTACGTGAAGTTTTCTTTGGCGTCCAACAGTCCATAAAATGCTGAAATCTTCATCATTTATTCCTGAAAACATGCTAATCACGTTGGTTAGCTCACTTACAGTAAAAAGGACTAAAAGTGTAGGAATTATATATTTTGTCCTCAAAACTTAGCTAAAATATGGGTACATTAAGGTGCTTTAGGCGTGTAAATACGCCTAACATCAACACCCCATACTTAAAGCTTTGTTCTTGCTCGAACAAAATATTACGTCCATGCAATCATCTAACTAGAAATCACAGCAGTAACACAAAATATTCATCAAGACAGGCCCAACAATTATTAACAAAGAGTAGTTTTCTAATCACTTCTAGAAACAATTCAACCTCCAACATAGACTCGTGATGATGGTTAATTCGTATTCAAAAGTTAAGGCACAAAGAATCATAAAAGACTACCCAAAGCTCATCAACCATGTGTGTCTCACAATATATCACCCATAATTACTCACAAGTATTTCATTTTTCAAAACATGGGTATAGGATTATCCTTTCTCTCACTCTCACAAAGAATTCATATGTTGCAACTGAAGACCATAGGCTTGCCCTTAGTGTAATGCTCCACTAATATCAGAATGCTAAGCTTAGGATCAAATAGGTTTTTTTACAGGTTGTAATGTAGGCTAAGGGACGGGTAGGACTATTTTGGCCAGAAATAGTGACTATGTTCCTAAGCGCTTTAATACATCACATTATGCCATTAACACTCTCTTTTAATCAACCCTGCTACCTTTCTTTCATCTATCACCCCTTTTCACCTATTTTGCCATTCAAGCATAACTATCTTTTTATTTAATCATAAACACAATTTATCTTTTTGTTTTTCTATTTTTTTTTTTTTTATAACACACCTCTATGATAGCCACTCTTTTTCATAACAAATTCAAGTACCAATACACTCTAAGGCATCACTCTTACCCAATTTCCTCTTATTTTGTCACATGACTTCACAATTTAAAGCACTTAGGAATTTGGATCAAATTATGGTCTTGAAAAAAATGGATTAGGCTTACATATGAGGTTGTCAAAGAAAATGGCTTAAAGGCTTAAAAGGGTTGACTAGGATAATGTCCACGGGTAGGTAAAAAGAAGGTAAACAATCACAGGCTGCCAAAGAAATGCCTAAATCATCTCCTAAACTCACACTCTTTATTTCGCTTTACACACACACCAGGCAAGTTCTAGCATCAGTCACAACACAGAATATACTATATCCTCACACACACAAGGCACATGGTCAACTTTATTGGGAGCAGTATAGACTCTTGACCCAACAGATGAATGAATTAAACCACACAATTATCACACAGTAAGTCACATGTAGAGCCTAAATGTCTCAATAGTAATGATTTAGCACAAACTCTTGTTATACTACCATGCCGTCTATCAGAACAATTTCATGCAAAATCTAAAAAAAATTTAACTAACTAATTACGACTAATTAAAACGAACAAGAACTAGAATAAATGCAAATGCAGACAAAGAAGTATAGCATACAAATACCAGCACCCCACACTTAGACGGGACACACTGCCCTCAGTGGAAAATAAATAAGAAGAACCTGATTAGTCGGACTCATCCTCTATGTCTGGGGTCATACCCCCTGCATCGGAATCATCATCAGAGTCGTCATCATCAGAGTTCTCCTCCACATCGGAATCTGGCATTCATCGATCATCATCGGTTGGCATATCGTCATCAAGAGGTTCCTCAAAATATATACCTACTCCACACATAGCCCTCGCATGCTCATTCATTGGGTAGTCATAATCCAACTGTTGGAGCTCTGCAGCAGTTGGAACACGACCCCCGCTCATCATGGTAAACCTCGTCATGCCATATAAATGGCGGAAGAAGCTTTCGTTGCGAGCATGTCTTTCTGCAGTGGTTAGGTTGACGCCATGCATTGATTCAACATCTTTAACCTTTGTGAGGTCAACCTTCTTCGGGTTGTGTGGAAGCTTATGATCTGCAGGTTCCTCTTCGATGTCCTCCTTCCTCAATATCGCAGTTAACAGATTGCCAAAGCTGAAGTGGGACCTCTTGTGCAGCCTGGCCTTACGCATTGAAGATCGAATAATCGCCCCAATGTTGATGGGGATGTTCGTCATCAAAGAGTACACCAACACACTCTATCACGTGTGATCTTTATGTACTGTGACCCTGGAATCAGGTAAAAATTGACTATCCGCAACCATATCCGAGCTTTTCTGTTCAAGGAGGCATACGAGAAGGTATTGTGCCGACTGGTATCTTTGTGACGACTCCACCGTGCCATTGATCTTGTTCCGCATAGTGTGTGTCTGATTTCCCTGTATGGAGGTCTGCGATAAAGCTCCTTGAGCGGTGATGGATCCACAGATGGAAGACCCAGAAAAGAGTTGAAGAACTCCGCATTCAGTTGCAAGATTTGGCCCCGAATCTTTACTTCACTTTCGGTAGTCTTTGGGGACCAATTGGCATAGAATTCTCGCGTTAGATCAAGATTGCATTCTCCCATATCTTGGAAAATGGAATCAAGATGTAGCGCTACGATTTTAGCCAAAATGCGGGGTTTTTTCTTTGCTAGGCTCTCCTTTTGTATCAACTCCACATGAACATATTTTTTTACTTTATTGTTCTTGTACCACTCCTTTCCTTCCTCCTCTAGGACCCATTTTATCCCGTACATGCGTCGAGGTATTTGCAGTGAGGAGGATTCAGCTTGCTCTTTTCTTCCCCTTTTCTGGCCTTTCTGTGAGGTAGATGCTTTTTCTTTTCTGGGTCGACTTTTTGGTACCATTGTACCTGCGATTAAAATAATAGTCATGTTAGCTTCATCTCGGTAGATACAATCAACAAACAAACAGTAGTGGCACCTCCCCACACTTAATTTTTTGTGACAAACTAATTAAGTGAAAGATGTCGATTACTCAGACTTCATCGATATACGTTTAGGTGTTATATTCCAACAATATAATCAGTGTAGTCATACTTTTCTTGTCATCTTAACTATCCTTTTTTTTTATTCTATTTCATGAAATCTTGGCAATACTTTCATGTTTAGATTGATGTACCTTTTGAGCAAGACTACTACATAGAGATTGAATCAAGTTATGGCATTAGAAATAATCACAACATCGTATGTTTATAGTCAACCATGATTTTCATCTCGATGAACAAGTCATTCGAACATGTAAGCTTTCTAGTTACAAGATTATGCAATTTTCTTGACTATGTCAATTCCGCAAAAGTATGACAGTGTATCAAAATCAAGTTCAGGTTGGAACCAAGTCTAGAACATCCTTACGTATTCTTTCACTCACTTAGTTGTATCACAACAAATCAACCATATTCAAATCACCAACACTACTTCAAGATTTAACAATTTATTATAGGCGTAGTGGTGTAGTACTTTACGGAATATAAAAGAAGAGCAAAGAAGTACTTACTTGGTTGATGGCCTCGGAAGATGTTCTTGCAAAGTTACAAGAGCAAAAAGAATATTTTTTAGAGATTTTGGAGAGGTAGGCGGCGCTTAGGTTCAGTTTGCAATGAAATTTTGTTCTAAGACTAAGGTTTTATTTATAGGACAAGCTTGGGCCGGGTTTTGACCCATTTGGAATCGGATTAGGAGACCAAGAAGTAAGCATAGGCGACGCCTAATGCTTTGCCTATGCTTGGCATAGGCGGCGCTTTTTGCAAAGCCTAGTTGAGCATAGGCGGCGCCTATGCTATGGCATTGTTAGGCATAGGTGGCGCCTATGCCATGGCATTCTAGATTCAGAGACAAAAGGCTTTTGCATAGGCGGCGCCTATGCTATGGAATTGTTAGGCATAGGCGGCGCCTATGCCATGGCACTCTAGATTCAGAGAGCTTAGGCCATAGCATAGGCCTTGCCTTATTCGTTGCCTAGATTTTCATAGGCAATGCCTAACTCATAGCCTTTTGCTTCTTCATTCCCAACTTACCACCTTCAACATGCAATACTTCCAAATCAAAATTTGAAACCAATCTCCCCCTTTACACCTCTTGCACCTACACTTATTCCAAAACAACAAAAACGATTAGAACGATGGGTTGCCTCCCACCAAGCGCCTTAGTTTTGGTCGTGGCTCGACTCTTCTTTTTGGATTTTTTTTATTTAACAAAAACAAACTCTTAGTAAAACAATAAAAAATGAAAAACGATGGGTTGCCTCCCATCTAGCGCTTGATTTATTATCGCGGCACGACATAGTTACCTCGAGTACTTAGATTTCGTCGAGATAGATGGTGGCCATGCATTTTATCGAGTCAAGAGGACCGATATATGGTTTTACTCATTGGCCATTCACCTTAAAGACAACACCATTATTGTCTTCTAGCTCAACTACTCCAGACGAGTAGACTTGGCTAATTTTGTACGGACCAGACCATTTGGACCTTAACTTACCTGGGAATATCTTCAGTCTGGAATTGAATAGAAGTACCATATCACCCTTTTGAAAGTTTCGTTGAATAATCCGTTGGTCATGATACTTTTTCATCCGCTCCTTGTAGAAGTCTGATCTTTCATACGCATGTAGACGGAATTCATCCATCTCATTCAGCTGCTCCAATCTCATATTCATGGCATCATCCCAATTCAAATTCAGTCGCTTCAACGCCCATAATGCTTTATGCTCGAGCTTAATAGGCAAGTGACAGGCCTTCCCATAAACTAGTTGGTACGGGGACATGCCAATTGGCGTTTTGAATGCAGTCCTATAAGCCCATAGTGCATTGTCCAACTTCCGAGACCAATCCTTCCTATTAGCGTTTACAGTCTTAGCAAGGATCTGCTTGATCTCTCGATTAGAAACCTCTACCTATCCACTAGTTTGTGGGTGATAAGGCGTGGCTACCTTATGTTGCTTGACCCCATATTTCACCAACACGGATTTGAACAGCTTGTTGCAAAAGTGTGATCCTCCATCGCTTATGATGGTACGTGGTACCCCAAAACGAGAGAAGATATTTCTCTTCAAGAATGCTACAACACGCTTTCCTTCATTATCGGCCAGCGCTACTGCTTCGACCCATTTGGATACATAGTCGACAGCAACAAGGATATATTTCATCCCAAACAAATTTACGAATGGGCCCATGAAATCAATACCCCACACATCAAACAGCTCTACTTCAAGAATTTTTGACATGGGCATCTCATGGTGCTTCGAAATCGTGCCTTGTCTCTGACATTGGTCACATCTTCTCACAAATTCGTAGGCATCTCTAAATATCGAAGGCCAATAATAGCCTCTTTGCAATACCTTCCTTGCTGTTCGACCAACTGCATGGTGTCCCCCAACTTGGGAAGCATGACTTGCTTCCAAGATACTCGGCACTTCCACATGAGATGTGCATCACCTGATAACACCATCCGTTCATCGTCGAAACAAATATGGCTCATCCCAGAAGTAGTGTTTTACATCATGCATGAACTTCCTCTTTTGATGAAAAGACAGATGTGCAGGTATCACATTACTTACCACATAGTTTGCAAAGTCTGCGTACCATAGTAATTCTTCCACCATCGTGGCTAGGATCTCTTCATCGGGGAATGCATCATTAATCTCAAGATCGGGCTGCGCTGTGTGCTCATTCTCAAGTCTAGATAGGTGATCAGCCACTTGGTTTTCGCAACCTCTTCTATCTTTTACCTCAAAATCAAATTCTTGCAGCAATAACACCCATCGAATTAGCCTCGGCTTTGCATCCTTCTTCGTCATTAGGTATCTCAGGGCTGCATGATCGGTATGAACCACCACTTTAGTCCCCAACAGGTAAGTACGAAACTTTTCAAAAGCATAAACAACAGCTAGAAGCTCTTGTTCCGTGACAGTATAGTTCTTCATGGCTCCATTCAAGACCTTGCTCGCGTAGTAGATTGGATGAAATAACTTTTCTCTTCTCTGGCCAAGTACAACACCCAAAGCTACTCCGCTTGCATCACACATAACTTCAAATGGTAGGGACCAATCAGGTGCTACAATGATAGGAGCTTCAATTAGCTTCCCTTTGAGGAATTCGAATGCCTTCAAGCAATCTTCACCGAAGTTGAACTTTTCATCCTTCTCCAAAAGTTTGCATAACGGACTAGCAATCTTGGAGAAATCTTTAATGAACCTTCGATAAAAACCTGCATGCCCGAGGAAACTACGAACTCCCTTTACAGATATTGGAGGTGGTAGTTTCTCGATGACTTCAATTTTAGCTCAATCCACCTCAATTCCTCTTTCGGAAATTTTATGCCCAAGAACAATACCTTCTTTAACCATAAAGTGGCACTTCTCCCAGTTTAGCACCAAGTTGAATTCAACACATCTCTGTAACGCCATACTTAGATTCACCAAGCACGATTCGAACGACTCACCCACAACTGAAAAATCGTCCATGAATACCTCCAAGGTGTCTTCAACCATATCAGAAAAAATGGACATCATACAACGCTGAAAAGTGGCGGGTGCGTTACATAGCCCAAATGGCATACGTTTGAAGGCAAACGTACCATATGGGCATGTAAACGTTGTCTTCTCTTGGTCTTCGGGGGCAATACAGATCTGATTATAGCCGGAATAACCATCTAAGAAGCAAAACCATCCTTTCCCTGCCAATCGATCAAGCATTTGGTCCATGAATGGCATTGGGAAGTGATCCTTAAGCGTCCATGAATTCAGCTTCCAATAGTCCATGCATACTCTCCACCCTGTGACAGGTCTGAGTGGAATTAGCTCATTCCTTTCATTTGCAACTACCGTCATGCCCCCTTTCTTGGGCACACACTGTACCGGACTCACCCATTTACTGTAGAGATTGGATACACTACCCCTGCATCTAGCCACTTAATAATTTCTTTCTTCACCACCTCTTGCATAGGTGGATTCAAACGTCTTTGATGCTCAATAGTGGGTATGCAATTTTCTTCAAGCTGAATCGTGTGCATACATATCCCAGGCAGAATACCAATAATATTAGCGATGGTCCAACCGATGGCTCTCATGTATTTCCTTAGAACAGCGATGAGAGCTGCAACTTACTGCTCACCTAAGTCAGCCGCCACAATAACCGGGAGGGTGTTTCCACTTCCCAAGAATGCGTACTTTAGATGACTGGGTAGCTCCTTTAATTCTATCATTGGTGGCTCTTCCATGGATGGTTTAGCTGGTGGTGTAGGCCGATTTTTGAGATCGAGGTCCAGCTTCTTGGGAGCATAAGGATACGACCCTATTCCTGTTAGAGCACAAATATTTTCTTCATAATTTTCAGCATCCTCACACTCAATATTCATAAGCACAGCCGCCAATGGGTCAACAATAAACTACTCCTCTACGGATAATTCTTTCTCATCATCAAAATAAACATCGGCTACCAAGAAAACATTCAGATCTTTGGGTTGCTTCATTGATTTGCATACATCAAAGCGGACTACTTCGTCATTCATCCGGAATAAAAACTCATTCGCTCTTAAATCAATAAGCACACTCCCTGTTGCAAGGAAAGGGTGCCCCAAGATTATGGGAACTTCAGAGTCCACCTCACATTCCAGAATAACGAAGTCTGCCGGAAAGATGAATGAAGAAACCTTCACCAATACATCATATAAAATACCAACAGGTCATTTTACCGACCTATCTGCCATCACGAGCCTCATATTGGTTGGAGTAGGATCACCCAACCCCAAATTTCTGTAAATAGATAGCGGCATCAAATTGATGCTGGCTCCTAAATCGCATAATGCCTTGGCAAAATTCAAAGATCCAACAGTGCAAGGAATAGTGAAGGCACCGGGGTCAGCCTTCTTCTGAACTAGTGATCTGGTAGCGATTGCACTGCAATGATGAACAGTATCCGTCAACTCATAACTTGCTGCCCGCTTCTTTGTCAAAAGATCCTTCATAAATTTTGCGTACCCAGGCATTTGTTCTAGTGCCTCGACCAAAGGAACATTAATAGTTAGCTGCTTCAACATAGTCATAAACTTATTGAACCTGGTATCGTCATCTTTCTTCTTCAATCTCTGAGGAAAAAGTGGTGGTGGAAGGGGAATAGTTTTCTCCACCGCTTTCTTTTCATCTTGCTTCAGTTCGGTGATCTTTTCAGGCTGTGGACGTTGAGAGGTGACGTCACGAACAACCTCATCAGCTTCTTCGGCATCTTTTGGTTCTGCAATGATCTCATTATCTTCTATATCATCAACCACCTGCTTGCCTTTGGATGGAATTTCCAACACTTTACCACTTCGGGTGGTGATAGCCATACACGATCCATCATTCCTTGGATTTTGCACTGTGTCGCTAGGTAGTGTTCCAGCTTTTCTTTGATTTAATGCCGCTAAAAGTTGACTCAATTGCTGCTCTAGTTGCTTTATTGCAGTAGAATGCAAGTCAACCAATTGATTTATTTAAGACAAATCGTTCTTCACCTCATTCACTCCCGTATTAGTTGCCTCTACTCCCTTCAACAGCTTCGCCATCATATCTTCCATCGACATCTTCCCAGATCCAGACGCCACAGCCTCACGGTTTCCAGGAGGAACATACAAACCACTCCTGTCAGTCTTATTCTTCCAACCACCTTGATCGCGGTCCTTATATCCAGATTTATCATAATAGTTCCGACCTTGGTTTCCTTGGGCATTGCCTCGGAAACCCCCCTGATTATTCAAGTAGTTAGCTTCTTCCTCAGAATCGGATTCGTCTCTTCCTTTTGACGCAACCGCTTTTACTTTTTTGGTCTTCCCTGATAATAAATGCTTGGTAAGAAGATCCATCTGTGTTTTCATGTGCGCCATATCTTGATCACGTTCCTCTTGTCTACGCCTCTGCTCTGCCGTCATGCCAAAAGATACGGTAGAGCTTGCTACCTCAGAATCCATGGTATGCCAAGATCTACTCTGCTTTGTCATACGATCTAGAATATCACTTGCCTCGAGAAAAGTAAGGTCCATGAATGACCCACCTGCAGCATTATCAACCACTGGATTTTTCACCGAGTACAAAGCCCTATATAATATTTCCATCAAGTGGATATTCATCATCTGATGGTTTGGGCACCGCATAAGCTTCTTCTTGAACCTCTCCCATGTTTCGTGGAGAGCTTCAGTTGGAAGCTGTTGAAAATTACTGATCTCATCCCGTAATTGGGCTCTCTTGGATGGCAGAAAGAATCTTTCTAGGAAAGCGTCTTTCAGTTGCCTCCAATTAGTAATAGAATCAGGAGTTAGCCCGTTCAACCATAGAGTTGCATCCCCAGACAGAGACAATGGAAATAAGCGCAGCCGAATTACATTCTGCCCAACTCCTGGATTGTCAAACGACTTGCATGTTGAAATAAAGTTGATCAGATGCATATTCGGATCATCTCCTGCGAGTCCACCAAATAACCCCTTGAGCTGCAGTAACTGAATCATGGTGCTAGTGATATTGAACTTAGCTCCGGGTGCCAAGGGTGAAGGAATAATAGCCCCTGTGGCACCAACTCCATCCAGATTATCATCATCATCATCAAAAGGAGCCTGTATAGCTCGGCGGTTAGGTCTCATTCTAGCTTGACGATCTCTCCTGTGCATAGGTGCTGCCACTTCATCTGTACGCCTAGGATTCAGTAACTCATTATCACCCAGGTCCTCATCATCAGGATTTATTGCCCGACCTGGGTTATCAATATTCTGTTGATGCACTTGAGCAGCTGCCAACGCAGCTAATCTAGCCTGCTCCTATTGAGCAACCCTTCTTTCAATGTCACGTTGTGCATCCATTCTGCCAATAAGTTGTGGTTCAGGATTTATGGGTAATAATGGCTGACTAGAACTACGAGTATTTGGCATGCACTCAACAGAACCTGAATAAAATAAAAACAACAACTAAAAGTAAAATTCAAGAATCTTTGACCAAAGGGTCTAGTAACTATCACAAACTTAGTTGACAACCGTATTCCTCGGCAGCGGCGCCAAAATTTGATAACGCTCAAGCTACAGCTCTCGTAAGAGTGTAAGTGGTTGTCGTCAAATATAGAACCCAACTGGGTTGGGTGTCAAATCCCACAGGGAATACTTGGTCACTATGTATGCAACGATTAGTAGACTTTTGGTGAAAGTTCAGCGGATAAAGGGGGGATTTTATGCGTGAAGTAAAATTATCAAAATAGCAAAGTAAAAACGGAATGTTTAGTAAGATTTTAATCAATGAGAATTGTAAGTTAGGGTTATGTCCACCTTATGAGTTTTACGTATCTATTGGCTATGAGTTAGGTCAAATTCAGACATGCATGCGCTTATAGAGATTCGTATTCTATGGTAAATCCTAGTGTCTTTCGACCATCAAGGATTATATCACTTTAACTCTTTCGAGCTTAAAGCGTATACTACTGGTACGAATTCTCCAAGAGGTTAATCCAGTTACGGCACTAACTTTTAAACAGAGGTTGGTAGCCCTATTTCCTTGTCATTCTCTCTTTTCCAGACATGTAACTTTTCTTTCGAACAAATTAATGCTATACTGGCGTATTCTATATGTTTGCAACCAGAAGAATTCAATTAAGATGAAGAGAGTAATGATATAAGCAACATACGTATCAAAAATTCACAAACTCATAGCAATAGATAGTGTCTCATAAGGCTTCCATAACCCTAACAGAGAAGTTTAGCTACTCATGAGTGCAACGGAAATCACAATAGATATAATCATCATACCACAACCTAGAATAATCTTGGCGATGGAAGTGATATGACATCAAAAGCTCTCACACGTTTTGCCCTAGCCGTTCTTCTCAAGAGAGCTGAGTTCTCTGTGTTAGACTTACAGAATATTATAACGTGAATTAGGAGCAAAAGTCGAATGAAAAAGTCTTGAATTAATAAATGAGTGAATAATAAAAAGCTTGCTGAAAAATTCAGCAAATAGGGTTTTTATAACATCCTTGTCCTAGTCCTACTGAAATAGGGTTTTTATCCTTGTCCTAGTCCTACTGGGTTACTGCATACTTGTCCTAATCCTACAAAGTTACTGCTGATCCCCCAAGTCTTTAGAAATGCTGTTTTTGCCCGGGACAAGTTCTCCATGCATCACTTTCAGTCCACAAGCTTCCAGAAGTTGCCTTCCTTCTTACGTGAAGTTTCCTTTGGCGTCCAACAGTCCATAAAATGCTGAAATCTTCATCATTTATTCCTGAAAACTTGCTAATCACGTTGGTTAGCTCACTTACAGGAAAAAGGACTAAAAGTGTAGGAATTATATATTTTGTCCTCAAAACTTAGCTAAAATATGGGTACATTAAGGTGCTTTAGGCGTGTAAATACGACTAACATCAGTAACATATGAACTAGATGACTAAATCGTACCCACATCATACGACTAGTAAATATGAGTCGTATGATGTCTAAAGAGTTCAAACTCAAAAAATTTCTAAGGTTCAAAACCCAGGATATTTCAAAGGATATTCTAGACAGGGGTTTTATACGTCCTTGTATGTCCTCGTGGGGTGCACCTATTTTGTTCGTGCATAAGAATGGTGGTTCCCTTTGAATATGCATTAATTATCAGCGCATTAAATATGGTGACCGTAAAGAATAAGTATTCGTTTTTGAGGATTGATGATCTCTTAGATTAGTTACGTTGTGCTAAGTTCTTTTCGATGATAGATCTTTGGTCTAGGTACCATCAATTGAAGCTTAGGGAGGCGGATATCCTTAAGACTGCCTTCTAAACCTGGTATGGTCACTTTGAGTTTTTAGTGATATCCTTTAGTTTGACTAATTCCCTGGCGACATTAATGGATCTCATGAATAGAGTCTTTCATCAGTTTCTGGATTTGTTCGTCATTGTTTTCATTGATGATATTTTGGTCTACTCTAAGAGTGAGGTGGATCATGCCGATTGTCTTCGCCTGGTGTTATAGACCTTGAAAGATCACCAGTTTTATGCTAAGTTGTCTAAGTGGGAGTTCTGGTTGAATATTGTGACTTATCTGGGTTATGTTGTATCTAGTGAAGGGATCATGGTGGATTGATAAAAGGTTGTGGTGGTTAAGAAGTGGACTAGACCCATGACTCCAATCGATGTATGTTCTTGGGTTTAGCCGGTTATTATAGAAGGTTTGTGGAAATATTATCTTCTATCGCTGCTCCATTGACTAAGTTGACTCAGAAGAAGGTGAAGTTCTTATGGTCTAATGCTTGTGAAGGTAGTTTTGAGAAGCAAAAGGATAAGTTGACTTCGACTTTGATCTTGAATTTTATTAAAGTCACTAATGGTTTTATGATGTATTGTGATGCATCCCAGGTAGGATTGGGTTGCACTTTGACGCAACATAGTATGGTGGTTTCATATGCGTCTAGGCAATTGAAGGTTCATGAGGAGAATTATCCAACTCACAATTTGAAATTTCTAGTTGTGGTGTTAGCATTAAAGATAAGGCATCATAATTTATATGGGGTTCATGTGGATATCTTTTCTGATCACAAAAGCTAGCAATACGTGTTAACTCAGAAAGAGCTTAATCTCAGGCAAAAGGGGTGTCTTGAGTTGCTGAAGAACTATGACATGAGTTTTCACTACCACCCAGGTAAAGCTAATGTGTTTGTTGATGCCCTTAGCAGGTTGTCTATGGGTAGCTTATCGCATGTAGAAGAGAGAAAGAAAAACTTGGTGAAGGACATTCATCATCTAGCAAACCTTGGAGTTCATTTCATGAACTCTGAGAATGGTGGTGTTTGTACAACAGGTGGTGCAGTCATTTCTTGGTATGGAAGTAAAGGAGCAACATGTGTTGGATCCTATCTTGATGCAAATCAAGAATGATGTGGAAAGGCAGAAAATGATGGCTTTCGAGATTGGTGATGACGATATCTTGAGGTACCAAGAGAGATTGTGTGTTCTCGATGCTGATGGTTTACAAAGTAGGATCTTATCCGAGGACCATGAGTTATGGTATATAGTTTATCTCGATTCCATAAAGATGTATCATGATCTTAAGGAAATATATTGGTTGAATAACATGAAGCGGGACATAGCCAACTTTGTGTCTAAATATGTAATGTGTTAGTAAGTAAAGGTGGAGCAAATGAGGCCTGGTAGGTTGTTTTAAGAAATTGAGTTACTGGTGTGGAAATGGGAATTAATAAATATAGATTTTGTTACCTCTCTTCCACGATTTCGGAACCAGTTTAATTCCATATGGGTCATTGTGGATAGGATGACCAAGTCAGCTCACTTCTTGTAGGTGAAAACTAATTATTCTATCGAGGATTATGCGAGGTTGTTCCTCCAAGAGATTATGAAATTGCATGGTGCGCCTGTTTCTATTATTTTGGATCGTGGTACTCAGTTCTCATCGCACTTTTGGTATTTGTTTTAGAAAGGTTTAGAAACTAATGCAACCCTTAGTACTGCTTTCCACCCTTATGTGGATGGGCAAGTGGAAAGAACCAGTCAAACATAGGAAGACATGCTCTGATCTTGTGTGATCGATTTTGGTGGTAGCTGGTTCGATCACTTATCTCTCATTGAATTTTCTTATAACAATAATTACCATTCTTGCATTGATATGGCCCCTTTTGAGGCGTTATATGTTAGGAGGTGTAGATCTCCTATTGTGTGGTTCAAAGTTGGTGAGGCTGAGATATTTTACCCAAATTTGGTTCACCAAGATATGGAAAAGGTGAAGGTAATTCGGGATAGGATTAAGGCCGCTCAAAGTTGCCAAAAGTCTTATACATACGTGAGGCGAAGGGACTCAGAATTTGATGTTGGAGATTGGGTATTCTTGAAGGTGTCTCCTATAAAAGGAGTGATTCGGTTGGAAAAAAGGGTACACTCAGTCCCTGGTACGTTGGCCCGTATTTGATTCTGAGAAGGATTGGTAATGTTGCATATGAGTTGGATTTTTCCTCTAGTATGGATTCCATTCACCCGGTGTTTCATGTGTTCATGTTACAAAAATGAATGAGTGATCCTTCCATTGGTTGTTCCATTGGATAGAATTGGTGTATCGTATTCGCTGTCCTGTGAGGAGGTCTCGATGAAGATCTTGGATTGGCAAGTCCGCTGGTTGCAGATAAAGGACGTTGCTTTGGTAAAGGTTCTATGGTGGAACCAAAAGTTTGAGGAAGCTACTTGGGAAGCCAAAGAGGACATGAAGTCCAAGTATCCATTTATATTCCCTATTTTGGAAAATCGTGATTAAGGTATGTATTGTTCTTAACATCTTTGTTTTATGACTTTGTTAAGGGAAAGTGTGATTTCCTTGGAATCTTTATTTTTTGAGTTTCTTAAAGGTTAGAGTAGAGGGATATGGAGTCAAATCGTGCTATCAATTGCCTTGTCCCATTATTCGAGGAAGAATGATCCAAGTGGAAGAGAATTTAAATACCCATAAGTTTGGCCCTTGGAAATTTTTTCAGCCTTGAGCTCACTACTATAGTTACGACTGGACCCCCAAAGTCGTAAGGTGTCTTGATGACTCATTGGGATGACTTGTAACCAAATTAGTACGTTGGTGTCTTGAATTTGCTTTGAGTAGGAATGGCTCACTAAGAGCCGTAAGATTATGTTATAGGTCGTTTGGTGCAATCGTAGGGTGTTCAGTGTATACCCCAATTTGAGTTCTGTGTTGTCTATGAATGGACCTTATGAGTTGTAAGGTCTTAATACAAATAGGTTAGTCCTAGTCATTATCTTGGTTACAGCACGTGGTGACGAGTCGTAGGTGTGGTAACGAGTCGATGTTGACTCGTAGTAAAAGGTGATACTTTTTTTAGTTTTTAAGTTGAGGGCACTCTGGACATTTCCCACTTTAAACCCTTAGACCCCATGACTTAAAGCCTTTCTTGAGACTTTATTATCACATCATTCCAAATAAAACACTCCCAAAATTCTCTCTCAAACTCTCTGTTCAAGCTAAGGTTAGGGTTTCAAAGAAAGTGGGCATCTAGGGTTCTAAGGGTGCTATCTCTTCCAAATTTCTTGGTATTTCAAGCATGTTACTCTTCCCTCATTGTCAATTTTGTAAAAGCATGTGATTAAAGTATTGTTCTGAGATATTGATGTTGGGTTTTGAATTATGGGTTGAGGAATTTTAATATAAATTGCTTAAATGCTCTTTTCATGATTTTTGTGAAACTATTATGCTTAAATTGATGGTTGGTAAATGAATTGGAGTGCATGGGAATGGTGGATGTAAATAGGGGTACAGAAGAATCCCCAAATTGATTGTTTGGTATGGAAATTGTTTATAATCTCAACCCATTTAAATAATTGATTTTGGTTTAAGCATTATCACTCGGTTTGGTTTGTTTTTTGAAACTAATGCATAGCATAAATGGTTAATTGTTTATGGATGGTTTTGGAAAACCTTGCGGGGTACACGGTAATCCCCCAAGAGATTTTAACAATGGAATTTGCGGGGTACTTGGGAATCCCCTAAGTGTGGGCTAATGAAATCACTTACAAGATATGGTCGGTATGGCGATACCACTTAATAATGCCTTAATAATTGACTCCTGGAACTAGTGGTTTGGTTATGTGCTAAATGTTTTAATTGGGAAATAATGGTGCTTTTGATAACTAGCCGTGAAGGTGTGAGTCTGAAGAACGGACATTGGAAACTCATGTTTGCCGACATGAGGGTTGGTTTTGATGACCATGTACTTGTAGGGTACAAGGGAATCCCCTAAGTGTATTTTCGTATATATGTATCATGGAGGGAGAAGGGTATAAGGGAATCCCCAGTCATTTATGATATCTTCAATTCATATGGCTAACATGCAGTAAGACCTGTTCAGGGCGTTAACACTGGACCCACATAGCCCGTGGGTGTACCTATGATGGTAAAGCTACACAACCCAGTTTAAGGTTTTAAAGTGCATGCTAAATCTCGTTCCCTATCCCGGTATGGTATATATGTATTTGCATATGGTTATGAGCATTAGTTTGATTTGGTTTTGGACTAATGGCATTACTTTAACATTATCCTTGAGTTACATACTAGAGTTCACCCCGTTAACCGTCTTCTGACTATGTATCCCTACGTGATGCAGGAATCGACCATATTTCCACTTTTCCTACACATTGACTAGGATTCGGGATCAACTCGTGAGTCAGACTAAAGTGGTAAGCTTCCACACTTCAAAAATACTCCATTTCATGCTATGGATTTCTTTATCTCCTTACTATTCCTTTTGGTTTTGTTTTTGGCTATGGTCGGGGGCATGTCCCGACTGGATATTCTTTGGTTTCAATTAGAGGATTTGTAGGACTACTGTGGACATGGGCGGTATTGGTGTCGGTAATTGTATTGGTTGGTGGTGGTTTGTTTTGGTAATAAACGTATCATAATGTCTTTAAATTGATATTCTCTTATCTTGTTATATGTTTGAAATACATCCGACATGGGATGCAAGAAGGTCAATGGTCGGGTATCGTGGGTGGTCTTCGGTTATTGTTGGACTCGAGATACTCGACACAACCAGGCCCTGGTTTGGGTTGTGTCAGACACATCCCTCGGGGGGGGGGGGGTTTATAAGGTGTTACAATATCTCCTCCCCGATACTTCCTTTGGGGAGGGTTTTATAAAAGGTGTTGCCAGTGTTTCTCAGATGTTACCACAGTGGTACTAATGTTTCTTGTATGAGTATGATATGAGGATGTAATGCTCACAACCAATCACAATGATATATTTCCACAACCAACCATAATTATACATTTCCACAACCACATGAGCCAATATTCACTCATTATTTACATTTCATCCTTGAGTTTTCACATGTCTCATATAACAACAAGTATGAATGTATCACAATACACCAATGGTACCACATTAGGCATTTCAACACCACAATACAATTATTCACATATATTAAAGGCTATCAAAATCAGATAGGACCCCACACTGTCACACATATCACATAATATCTCAATTTCACAAATTACATTACATATAGGCCTCCACACTGGCACATTACATAGATACCCATTTTTCATGATTAGTTCCTACCCTTAACCTGCATTTTGTAGCATTATTTACTACCCAACCCAGATTGAAAGAGTTAAGTCATAACCTACCTCAAAATTTGAAATACCGCAACCAAGACTTTACTCCCAAAGCCTTACTGTTCACGAACAGTATCAAATTCCACTAAAAACATCAAATATAAAATCTAACGTCAAAACAAAACCAACGAAACCCAGATTGACTACTTTTAGTTCGGTCAAAACGGACTACCAAAATGGATTTTTGAAAAAGAAGGACAAAATGGTAACTTTACTTCAAAAATGTGTTCCCCATATTTTTAGGAACCTACAGCTTAAAACCCAAGTCAAATCCAGTAAAAAACAAGGTTCAAATTGAAGAAAAACCATTTTTAAATTTTACCGGGTAAAATCTTTGAAATTCAAGTTAAAATCAAGAATCAGAGTTATTTTTAAGGTTAAATTAATGAAAAACTAGTCATTACAAGATTAAAATGTTATTCAAGTGAAAAAGAGTGAAATTGGGGTTTAAAATCAAGCCCTAAGATTTTGGGTTTTAGAGAATTTAATCAAGAATTACTAAGAAAAGAGGTGATTTCATACCTTAAATCGATAAGATAATGAAGAAATAGATGTTAATCTAGCTTCCCAAGCACCAACAAGCTTCACTTCAAGCCCTTACACTAATTTTAGAGTTTAACTCTCAAGAGGAAGGTGAAAGAATGAGAAAAAATTGGATAAAAAGAGCTATTTATACTGTAGCCGAGTACCAGGTAAAATAAGGCATAAATCGCACTTAGGGAATACGATTTAACCTTTAAATTTCCTGGTTGCATCAGAAACCTGGTGCATTGAATTTTTAAGTTCAAGCGGACTTCGACGGGGGTGTTCGAAATTCGTTTCGAGTCCGATATATGCAAACAAACTATGTAACCATACTAAATTCAATGCTACAGACTCAATGGCGATATCAGATTTTTTAAAAATGTCGTTTTTTTGAAGTTGACCCCCAAAACCCAAAATTATAATTTTTCAAACCAAGGGTCGAATTGAGATTTAAAAGCCGTAAAATCACACCAAACATGTTACCACCCTAAAATTAACATTTTGGACATGTTGACGAAGTCAGATTTTTCATCTGAGGTCATTTTAACCAAATGTGGGTCTCACACACATATTTCTAGTTTTCCAACTTTCTGACCAATAGGTCGAAATGAGCTCAGGTGCATCGGGACTTGAACCAAAGGCCTACCAACCTAAATTTATATTCCGGAGTTGCTGGCATATTTCGTTCAGCCATCTGTCACATGAATCAAAAGAAATCCACATAAGTCTATAATAGGACTCTCGAAGCCATCAAAAACCACAATATCACAAAAATAGTACCAAAATGCATCGGGAACCATGCATATCTCCTCCACATCCCAGAAATATCATATTGCAACTACGGGGAGGGGTAAAACAGTTAAATCACACAAAAATATACAATTCACATATTTCATCAAAAAATTGGTTATTACATCATCCACCACTAAAAATCTAGTTTATCCTCGATCTAAGATAAATAAATACCCAAATCAACAAAAAGATGGGGATAAGAACTATGCATGTCGGACTCAACCTCCAAAGTAGTCTCATCTATAGGTCGATGTTGCCACTGAACTTTATCCACAGGGATCACTCTAGAGAATATCTGCTTAACATCCTAAGCCGATATGGAGACTGGCTCCTCAAGAAAAGACAACCGCTCATCTAACTGAACTGACTCCTAATGAATAACATGAGACTCATCCAAAATGTAATGATGACGTATAGAAACATGAAAAATTGGATGACCAACTGATAGATCTGGGGGAAACGCCAACTCATAAGCCACATCATCAACAGTTCAAAGAATCTCAAATGAACCAATATACCTGGGTCTAAGCTTGCCCCCTCTTCCCAAACCTCATCACACCATTCATGGGTGAAATTCAAAGAAAAACACAATCACCAACACCAAATCTCAGGGTACGAAGTCTACGATCAACATAACACTTCTGCCTACTCTAAGCAACTCTAAGTCTATCCTGAATGACCTGGACCCTATCCAAAGAATCACGAAGAAGGTTTATACCTCGAGGTCTCACCTCTGAAACATCAAATCAACCTACTGGGGAGAGACAACGCCTATCATACAATACCTTGAAAAGAGCCATATCGATACTGGAATGGTAGTTTTTGTTATATGCAAATTTAACTAAAGCCATCAGTCTGGGGGTGAAACGCTGTGCTAAGATCAACCCGAGTACCAAACTCATCCTGAAAAGTCTTCCAAAAGTGAGATGTGAACACATAACCTCAATCTGAAATAATGGACACATGGATGTAGATATGGGCCAACCTCTTAGCATTGAATGAGACCTGAACTGAAATAAAATGAGCTGACTTGGTAATTGATTCATGATGACCCAAACACTATCACAACCACGAGATGTACGAGGCAAACTAGTCACAATGTCCATGGTGATCTGCTCCTACTTCCACTTGAGAATGGGAAACCTCTAATACAATCTACAAGGTCTAATATACTCGACCTTCACCTGCTGACGACATAGGCAATAAGCCACAAAATCCGCTATTTCTCGCCTCATACCACCCCACCTTAGTGTTGTCTCAAATCACGATACATCTTAGTCACACCTGGATGGATGGAATATCTAGAACAATGGGCCTCATCCAAGATCAACCTAATCCAATCTCCCACTCACGGCACATAAACTCGGCCCCCAATCCTCAAAACTATATCTGAATTAAGTGAGGCTTCCTTAGCCTCCCCACTAAACACCTTATCTCAAATCAACCTCAATCCAACAACATCAAACTGATAAGCTTGAATCTTCTCCATCAAAGAAGATATAGCCTCCACAAATGCCAAAACACGCCCAAGTGTCGAAATATCAAGCCTAACCATCTGATTAGCTAAATACTGAACCTCTAAGGCTAAAGGCCTCTCCCGGGTCAAAATATACATCAAGCTACCCATACTGGTTGACTTCCAGCTCAAGGCATCCGCAACCACATTGGCTTTGCCCGGATGGTAGAGAATAGTCAAGTCACAATGCTTAAGCAACTCAAGCAAACGACACTTCCTCACATTAAGATCTCATTGGCTAAAGACGTAATGAAAGCTATGATAATCTGAGAAGATCTCACAACAGACTCTATACAAGCAGTGCCTCTACAGCTTCAAGGCAAACAGAACTGTGCACAACTCTAAATCATGGGTAGGATAATTCCTCCCATGAGGCTTCAACTAACGAGATGCATAACCAATCATCTTACCCTCCTGCATCAAAACCACCCCCAATCCAACACTTAAAGCATCACAAAACACGAAAAAAGCCCACACCCTCCTTGGGCAAAGCTAATATAGAAGATGAAGTCAAAAAATTCTAGAACTTTTGAAAGCTCGCCTCACAAGCATCAGACCACTGAAAAAATCTTCTTTTGAGTCAACTTAGTCCAAGGAGATACAATAAAAGAGAAACCCTCAACAAAACACCGATAATAACTAGCCAAGCCAATAAAACTTTAAATCTCAGTGAGCAAAATAGGTCTAGACCAATCACAAACCGCTATAACCTTGGTTGGATCAACCATATTACCTTCTTTAGTCGTCACATGACCCAAGAAAGAAACAAACTCCAACCAAAACTCGCACTTAGATAACTTCGCATACAACTTCTTATCCCTCAATTTCTAAAGCACAATGCTGCAAATACTCCTCATGCTCAACCTCACTATTGGAATACACCAAGATATACCTATAAAAACAATAACAAAGGAGTCAAGATATGATAGAACACCCAATTCATCAACTCCATGAATGTGACAGGGGCATTGGCCAACCCAAAAGACATGACCAAGAACTCATAATGACCATATCGAGTCCGAAAAGCTATCTTCAAAAAATTCAAAGATTTAATCCTCAACTAGTGATAACTGGACCTAAAATCAATCATCGAAAATACCACAACACCCTGAAACTGATCAAACAAATCATCAATGCAAGAAAGAGGATACTTATTCTTAACCGTCACCTTATTCAACTACTAATACTCAATACACATCCGCGTAGACCCATCTTTTTTTCTTTACAATCAAGATAGCACACCCAAGGTGAAATACTAGGTCAGATAAATCTCTTATCCAACAACTCCTGCAACTAATCCTTCAGTTCCTTCAACTCTTCTGGGGTCATCCTATTAGGAGGAATCAAAATAGGCTTGGAGCCGGGCTCAACATCAATAGAAAAATTAATATCTTGATCTGGAGGCATACTAGACAAGTTCATAGGGAACATATCTATAAACTCATGGACAACATGAACAAAATGTAAGAAAGGAGGCAAAATAACACTTGTGTCATGAATATGAGCCAAGTAAGATAAACATCCCCTCTCAATAAATTTACGAGTCTAAACATAAGATATAATCTTCTTAGGACCCGAATGAAGTGCACCCATTCAAGCTATCCTTGGCAAAATTAATAAGGTTGAATAAAAATTCGATTGACCATTTGATATAATTGCTATGCTTAGTGTGTGACTTATTAAAAAAATCTAAGACAGAATGATAAGGAGCCAACCAATCCATACCTAAAATAACATCTAAATCGACCATATCTAACACAAAAAAGTCTACAAAAGTCTCATGCCTAGAAAATATCACATCACAAGATTAGTGCATATAATCTACCACTAAAGAATCACTTACCGGGGCAAATACATGAATAGGAATGGAAAGAGGCTCACTAACAGAATCAAAGTCCAAAGAAAAATACACAGACTCATAGGAGAAATTCGACCTGGGATCAAATAATATAGATGCAGGTTTGAAACAACCGGGGACGATACCTGCAATCATAATAATAGAAGCCTCTACCTCATGTCTGGATGGTATAGAATAATACTGACCACGACCCCCAATAGGCTGATAACCCCACGACCACCATCGCAGGCTCCATTACTTTTACCTCTCTCTTTTTTTAGTACCCCTACCTCTCAATATTGAAATAAGAGCAGTCTGAGTTACCCAGTGGGGACAGTTCCTGGCCAATAGCCAATCTCATCACACACATAACAACCTCTATGGGAAGTTTCAATAGAAGAAGGTACAACTAGGATCAAACGGCCACCCTAAACTGTGAACGAGAAAATCCACCACCTGAACTCTGTAAAGCTTCCTGCATTTTCCTACCACGGTATCCATGAGAACCTCTAAAATCTTTGCCTCAAGAGTTCTGACTTCAGAACTCACTAAAATGTCGTGCCTTCTTGGTGCCTCCCTGAGATGCACTAAGAATTTCTATCATCTTAGCATGATCCATAATACTCTGAAAAGAATCCCGAAACACAACTATATGAGATGTAGACAACTAAAGATAAAACATCCATATCCTTCACGAGCTTCTGATCTTCCTCAAACTCAGTGGAAATACTATCATAGAAATATCTAGATAAGGCATGGAAACATGCCTCATACTGAGAAACTATCATGGAGCCCTACTTTAAATGGTCAAACTCATCCGACATAGTATCTCTCAAACTGAAAGGCACAAATCTCTCCAAGAAGATAGCAACGAACTAATCTTAAGTCCTCTCAGGAAAATCATGGGGTCTGCAGTTCATAAGAAAACTTTACCAATCTCCAGCACCATCTCTCAACTGATAGGTCATATAAGTAACACCATTTGTGCAAAAAGAGTAAAACACAACTCAAAACACAAGGTCTGAAAGAACTTCACTCGATAAAGAATAAAATGAGGAAAGTTTCCTAAAGAAGTCCTATAGCCTCTCAGATATAGATACATATGTCTATGTACCAATCCGTGAGGCTCTATTAGATATCTCGTTCTTACACTGTTGAGACCAATGAAACCTGGATCTGTTACCAATTTGTCACAACCCGAAAATTGATAGGTCATGATGGCACTTGTCCAACAAACCTTGACAAATAAGCCTCTCACCCAAATAGAAACACATGAGGACAAAACAGAAATACCACCACGGTAAGGCTTCTAGAACAAAGCCAAACCACATAGATATAATAAAAGCAAAATAAAATAAAATGAACACATGCAGTCATAACTATGAAAACTTGGTGTCAACAGTATAAGGATTACTAATACAGTCCCAAAGTCAAATACATCATAAAATTAATCACAAAGAAAAATATCTATCTACAAACACTAATAAAGACATATTAATATAGAAAGATATAGGTGAACTCCAGATGTATGAATGTCCAATCGCTACCTTGAAAAATATGAAGGCACCCAAAATCAATTAGTCTTAGGCGCACCTAAACCTAAAGCTACTCTAAAAGGGTAAAGTTGGAGTGAGTACAACCAACTTATACTCAGTAGGTATCATAGGCCGATCGACCAAACTAGAAAATAAAGCATACAAAATACACACGAAGGGCACGTCACCCACAATAAAAATAGTCCCACAGCAGTAGCCCACACAACTTGTACAATCATTCTAATATATCACATATATTACAATAACACACCAAGATAAAATACAAGTATGCATTATGTCACATATAAGTAAAACAAGGGAGAACACGTAGATACAAGATCATCAAAGACAAGTAAAGAAAGGTAAGACAAATACCTATATGACAAGTCAATATGGTAATACAACACAACATAAACACAGTAAAGTAAGTACAATGTATGAGATGATAATGATGATGCATGAGGTAATCGCATAATCTCCACGATCATCGCACAATCCTCGTATACACCTACAGAAGAAAGCCTCCCAATGCAGAACCCTTGGGGGTTCATTCACCCATATAGAATCCACATATCTCATATCTCCTCTTTGGTATATCCCTCAGGAAGAGTTTTATAAGGTGTTACAATATCTCTTTCCTAATACTTCTCTCAGGTAGGGTTTTATAAAAGGTGTTACCAGTGTTTCTCAAATATTGTCATGGTAGTTGTTGTACCCAAGCAAAAACGCAAGTGTATGTGGCCTCATCAAGTAGTAAATTGGTCGTTTAGAAGCCAATTATCGATCCTACAAGGACTTATTTTAACAACCATCTAATTTTAGTTCACTATTTCAATTTAAAGTGGTGGAATAGTAACTAGAAGATTTCTAGAGTTGTTGACTAAAAAAAGTAGTCAATGCATAAAAGTAAATTTCTTGGACAATCAATAAGGAGAAGCCCAGGGTTAAGGCCTACGAACAATCATACTAAGCTATTGAACTTTATTGGTAAGATTACTTATCTTGGTTGTTGATTCGCGGGGTTGATACTATGATCATGGCCTCTCGAGCCTCTAATCACCTATCCAACATAGACCTATAACTACATCATTGATGGAGGGTGGGATAACTCAGTTAAACGTATTTATATTTTATCTCGTAGTGACCAAAATAGGTCATGTTGAAATTAAAACTTTATTCTGTAGAAGCTTATAATCCTACTCTATTTAACCCCACATTCTATCCGCTTATTCCCCTTCTCGAGCTCACAAGACGATAATGAATGTATTCTAAGGGTAGATAATTGACAACGCCCAAGCGCACATGTAAGTGTACGTGGTCTTATCAAGTAGTGAAGTGGCTTTAAAAAAGCCCAAGTATCTATCTCTCAGGGACTTGCGTTCGCCAACTATCAAATTCCAGTTTAACCAATTGAGGAAAGTAGCAAACAGAGTTTTAGATGTAAACTAAAAAATAAACTAAACTAATGCAGAAAAGTAATGACTTAAGACAATTTATGGATAAAAAGCCTAGGGTTAAGGCTTACGAATAATCATACTATGTTAATGAACTTTATTTGTTAAATTACTTATCTTGATCGTTGATTCGTAGGGTTAATTGCATGATTATGATTTCTCAACCTCTAATCATTTACCTAACTTGGACATTACAACTATATCGTTGAGCGGTGATGTAATAGTTCACTTAAGTTCTTTACAAATATCATCCTACATATGAATCAAGTAAGGTATCTAAGTACATCCCTGTCTTAGATACTAATTCAAGTTTCTTATTTTATAAAGAATCAAGAACCATACTTTGCTTATTCCCGTATTCTATCTGCCTATTCCCTCTCCCTAGTTCACAAGGTTGACAATTGATGTATTATAAGGGTAGCTAATCCTTAAAATAGTTAAGAAAAAAATAAAAAAGCAACCAATAATGATAAGCAAATCAACAAACTTAATTCAAAACGAAAGTAATCATAATCGTGGCCTTAACCCCGGATAGGAGTTTTAGCCTTTAATGGAAATATTCATCATCCAATCCCTTGGATTGATGATACAAACCATGAAATAAATTAAATTTAAGATGATAAAAACCTAAAGAGAAATTGTGGTAGCCTCCAATGCTCCAAGATGTCCAAAAGTATGTAAAAACGTGATATAATATGTATTTATAGTATAGGAGCAAGCCCCTTCCATATTGGATAAGAAAACCTTCAGTTATTGAGACCAGAACTAGGTGGGGCACAACCCTAGTTTGATCCCCGCTCCAGGCGAGACGTCGCCTCCAAATCGCCCTAAGCCTCTGGAATTTGTTGTTCAGAATTTTTCTAAGGCAAGGGAGCATCGAAATGAGCCCGCGTCGCGGTCTAATCGCGGTTAGTACAACCACGCGCCAATTGGTTACTATTTTGAGCCTATTCTAAATACAATGGTATTTTTAACACGTCCATTGGCCACTTCTAAAGATTACACACGCCCAATACATTCCAGGGGTTCAAAAGTGCGTCAATTTGCGTATTGTGCCTTCGTTGAGCCATTCCGAGCCTTTTTGAGTTGTTCCCACTTGATTTGAAGCTTGTATATCCTTTATATATCATCATAATACATTCAAAAATCATCCTATAGAATTAAACACAATAATTTAGAGCTCAAAAAAACACAACATCCAACACGACGAACTAGAAACACGATCTAAGCATAGGCTAATTTCACTTTGATTTTAACTCATTGTTTTGACCCTTGGCTTGATACAATTGACCCTTGAGTATTATCAACAAGTTTTTTCACATATAATTACACATAAAAACCATTTGTAACACTTTAAACACAATAGAATCCATCGAAATCGACTAGACAAGCACCTAGCTCAAGTTAGTAACACTAGTTTTCCGGGTTGAACTCTAAATGAATCTTTTAGGTACAAACTTGTTTGAAACTCACTTTAAACATCATAAGAATATGATTTAACACTTTGATACACATTTATATCATTATCAACCCATATAGAGCATGAATAATCCTCAAAACAAGGCTAAAAAGGCTAGAATAGTGACACTAGAATGCATAAATACACCCAACATCACCACCCTAAACTTAAAGCCTTGTTCGTCCTCGAACAACTCTTTACCATAAACCTTATGAGCTGCAGATCCTACACTTCTACTACATGCAAGACACTCAAACTAGTACTACAATGACTACACGGAATGCAAGTTTCTTCACTACGCATGTTACAATCACAATTGAAAGCTTATGGATACTACTCCAATACATCCTAGACTCTAGAGTTGACTCACCTAGTTGGAAAACTCATGCTTATCATTCAATCAAGGACATCATACAAATCGTCCACATTCATCAAACATGTGCCCTCATAACAAGAGAGTTACCCACAACCACTCACAATTAAGCAATTCATAACATAATGGGTACAAGAATCAAATTACGCTCACTCTCACAAATAATTCACAAGTTACACACAATGAATCATAGGATTTACCTTAGTGTAATGCTCCACTAATGTTAAAATGTAAAGCTTAAGATCAATTAGGACTTTTTTGGGTTGTAATGTAAGCTAAGGGACGGGTAGGAACTATTTGGGAATAGTGACTAACCTCTCTAAGAGCTTTAATACACTACATTATATATTTAGAACCAATCTACAACAACCAATTTGTACCATTTTTTTGTCTGCCCCATTCTTTTGTTTTTGCCCCATCTCTTTTAAGCATTTTCACAAACACTTGGTGGACGCATAGTTTACTACCACAAGAATATTTTTTTTTCACAATCATGGAAATATTTTTAACTTAAATTATATCACACCCATCCACCACACATCAATTATTAACACCAATAATTATTACATTGGGGCATCAATTTCACCGTTTTCTTCTTCAATTTCTCAAACTCTTTTTTTTCAAATTATTTCTTTTTTTCATTAAAGCACTTAGGAGCTTTTTGGATCAAATTATGGTCAATCAAAGAAGGGGATTAGGCTACATATGAGGCTACCAAAGAAAATGCTAAAGGCTCAATGAGGGTTAACTAGGATAATGCACAAAGGGTTGGACAAATAGAAGGTATAGAACAAGGCTATCAAAGAAATTCCTAAATCATCTCCTAAACCCACACTCTTTATTTTTCTTTACACACACACTGGGCAAGTGCTAGACATCATATGAAATAAGGAATATACAAAAATCTCTCTTGGCACATGCTCAACTCCTATAGGATCATCATAGACTCCCAATCAAGAAATAACATAAATTCAAAATTAAGCCAACAAGTACAAGAGCCACAAACATGAGCCTAGGAGTCTAAAAAATAGCATTTCTTACATTCAACATGGTTTTACAAAATAAAACACTTACCCCATTCAATAAAAAATAGCACCAATAAGAATATCTTACATAATTTTTTTAAAATTGATCCAAAATTTAGGAATTTCCCTACCCCACACTTAAAAATCTACTTTATCCCCAAAGTGAACTTTTTAAAGTAAGAGATAGAAATACTCCCTAAGGCCTTTTGTAACACCCCGAATCTAGTACTCGAAATGCTATATGGTGCTCATGATCCCGAAGGACCACAAGCTAACCCATGATTGATATCTATACCTGAGCACTGTATAATATACTGTATAAATGCAGAATAAAAGGCTGAAAGGCCATAAGGTTCAAATATCTGATAAAACATAACATCTGAAAAATACAGTATATCAATACCAAAATGACTGAAATAACTATCTGAACATGCTATAGTCTGAAAGCCTCTAAACTGTCTAAAAACTGTGGAGTTGATGGGACATGTCCCCAACTAACTCCGGACTGCTGAAATAAACAAAGTACTAAAAAAAATGAAATAATTAAATAATAAAATCCTCGAATGATGAAGACGCATTACTAGTTTGTCTACTGAACGTCTGATCTACTAAGGGTGCTCTAGATCTCATGCTTCTGAACCTATGATATAAAATACTATAGCGCAAATGCATTAGTACGATTGAATGTACTGGTATGCAAGTGAGGTAGGCTGAATGAAAGAGGTTTATGTGCATGAACAATACTAACTGGCTGGATAACATGAGCGTGAGAATACATGCATGAATACGTAAATTGTGACTGAGATCATGACATCACTGAATCTGAATACTAATAACATAAGTTTTATATAACTGATATACTATTATCTGAATGAATGTGTCTGACAGTTCTATTTTTGATAGAACTAGCTGAGTTTCGTACTGAACTGGGTGACTGTATCTGACAGTCCTGAATTGTATAGAACTATCTAAGTTCGATTACTGAGACTAAGACTGATACTGTAACTGTAGGAAGTAGTCATCTAACTGACATGCCCCTAATAAGATATTATAGCTGAGTTGGGGTCAAATATATAACCCCAATTGGAAGGGTGTCAATACCGCGCCACTAGTAAGGACAAACTGTGAGTAATCCCTCATCTAATAGGTACTTTAAGGAGAACGGTGGGACCCTCATATAATAAGTTAATCCACCTCATCTACCCTTGAATAGTAGGTTTGATGTCTCAACCTACGCTGGCTACGTAGTTCTGGAGCGCAAGGATTGCTTCTAAGAATCACGCTCTCTAAAAACAGGTAAGTTCCCATCCTTGTGCTCACTCGGTGCTGAATCTTACTCCCATCTGAATAGACATTGAACATGATTAACTGAACTGAATTGGACTATGTTCATTAAGTTCTGTTGACTGACGGAACACTACTGAGATTACTGAATTTCTGAGATTTCTAAGATTACTGAGTTTACTGAGTTTTCCTGAGTCACATGACTGATTGAGTTCTATGAATCATGGCTTGACTAAGAGTATCTAGAAAACATGACACTGGCTTTAGGCACATAGCTAAATTATTGGGTAGAAGTACCCCTAGGACTCTATAGCATGAAACTGAAAAGACATGACACTTCTTGATACATGACCATAGTCAACAATTCATAGTACAATCATTGGGGATTTTCATGAAGTATTCACATGCTATAAGCTTACACATGAATAGGAATGCATATAAACATATCATAATTTCATGAGCCTGATCTCATGAGCATTACCTCAATCCATTATAAAGCATAACAATAACGTGGAAGTCCTATCAAACACAAGGGAGAAACATGGATTCATCAATTTTGGTCACAAATGAGTCATAAGGCATAATTCCTATTCTCTTAGGCATTTTATCAAACACCTTCCATGCATATCTTTAGGCTTAGGCATGAATATTGAAATAATACTTCATGGCAATATTTTACACTTCCAATGTAAGAATTTCAACCACATACTAATATATTTTCATGATAGTCATTAAAGACTTCAACTTGGAAATCAAACAACAACATAAACATGGATATAATTCAATTCATACCATGAAATCCAAAGTTTATATATCAAATTGGGTTTCTTGAACATCATGGGTGAAAAGAACCCATGAATCAATACTTGACATACCTGGGTTGATGATTTCTTGAAGATTGGTAGTGGAAAGCTTGAATTCTCGACTTGGAATTAAACACCTAGGGTTTCTTGTTCTTAGGGATTGATCTTTGAGAGAAACCTTAATTTGGTGTTATAGCTGAATAAAGAAGTTATGATCTCTGATCTGGTATAATTAGGGGTCAAAATAGGTGGAAAAAGACCCAAATACCCTTTTAAAAATGGCTTAAAATTGCTGATCAGAAGTGGCGATAGTTTGGTCGATGGGCCATCGCTGTCTCAATGGTCCGTCGGTCCTGATCATCGTATTTGACCAGAACCTGAACTTTCTAACTCATCTGCGATGGTTTGGGTGACAGTCCATCGCTAGCTTGACGGTCCATCGGTCCTGGCCATCGCATTTGACCAGAATTCGGGTTTAGTTCCTTAGTCACAACGGCTTAGGTGACAGTTCGTCGCTATCTCGATGGTCCGTCGGCCTGACCGTCGCTTTTGGGCAGTTTCGACAGTTCTTTGTAAAACGACCATAAGTTTTTACTCCGATACCGGATTTGGACAAAATTGGTATCATTGGAAAGATAATTCAATTTCCCATAAGATAAAAAGTCAAAATTGGGGAAATTCTGTCTGATTTAAACATTAATCATTTAGGAAGTCATCACTAACTCTTCTGGAGACTACGTTTGACTTAGAGAAAGTTCGGGGTATTACATCTCTAGGTATAGCTAGTAGCATCTTTACTCATAAATGAGAGGACCCCACACTCATTTTTTCCATGCTCCTTAGCTCAAGTTTCTGGTACTCAAACTTTTCATCAACCTGTGACTCAGTCAAAAACAAAAAACTACGTGAAATAAAAAACTAAAAACTAAAAAGAAAACATACCTTTGGTTGGGTTGCCTCCCAAAAAATGCCTAATTTAGTGTCGCGGCACGACCCAATCAACTTTTTCCTCCACCTTGAGGATATAAATTTCACCCCCAACATCATATCTATCATTTTGCCTCGATCATAGGGAGGTGGAACAAAGATTAAGGAACCGAGTAATGGAATGTGCATGGTAAACCACTCAGCCTTAAAGTGAGGTGTGTTTTTATATTGCTTATTTGGTGCAAAATTAAGAATATAGGATTCTTGTTTCTCATCTTCACACTCTTCCATTATTTTAGATAATTCCAAAGACAAGACATCATCTAAACATAATGTAGAAAAGTTCTTTGAATGAGGCCCAACCAATCCCACTTCTAGATTTACACTATCAATAACACACCCACTCTCATTCGCCTTCTCAATTTTAGTCTCAAAAGAAAGATGAAAATTGAATGGTTGTGATTCATATGGTGATAGTAGTATCTCCTTAACCTGTTCAACAATTTCTATTTTCGAGTACTCAGACTTTCTTGAATTATCAGCTACTTCGTCTACAACCGGTTGGAAAGTCAACTCTGCATCTATCTCTAAATTATTTATTCAATTTCTCTATATCCCCCCGATAGTTCTTCATGTCTGCCATAAACTCAACCTGAGATGCTAAAATTTGTATCATCATCTCTTCCAAATTGCTCATTTGAATCGTGGCCTGCATGTTTGGTTGTTGCTGCTGAAACTGCTGCTGGTTGTTCCATGATTGGATTTGTGGATGATTCTGCCTCCTTTGATTGTAGTTGTTTATATAATTTTTCCTTTGATCATAGCCCACAAACATTATTGAATCGGGATTGACAACACACATATCTTCAGAATGACCACTATTGCCATAAACCATACACCATATAGAATTGTCATCACTCACAAACCATCTATCCCAGGCTGCCATGTCAAGAAGTGTGATAAAAAGTGAATATAAAAGAAACTAAAAAAATATAACAAAAAACTAAACTATTTACAACTCAATAGTGAAAAACTAAAAATAAGATAGTTGTCTAGTTACAAGTCCCCGACAACGGCGCCAAAAATAAGATAGTTGCCTAGTTACGTGGTCTTATCAAGTAGTAAAGTGGTTTCAATAAATCCCAAGTATCGATCTCTCAGGGACTTGCGTTCGCCGACTATCCAATTCTAGTTTAACCAATTGAGGAAAGAAGCAAACAGAGTTTAAGAATGTAAACTAAAAAATAAACTAAACTAATGTAGAAAAGTAATGACTTAGGACAATCTATGGATAGAAGCCTAGGGTTAAGTCTTACGAACAATCATACTACGTTATTGAACTTCATTCGTTAAATTACTTGTCTTGGTTGCTGATTCGTAGGGTTAATCGCACGATTATAGTCTCTTGACCTCTAACCGTTTACCTAACTTGGACATTACAACTACATCATTGAGCGGAGATGTAATAACCCAATTAAATGTACTAAGCTACCATCCTACGTGTGAATCAAGTAAGACATCCAAGTACATCCCTGTCCTAGATGCTAATTTGAATTCCTTATTTCATAAAAGAAGACAAATTATACTTTGTTTATTTCCATGTTCTATCGCCCTATTCCCTCTCCTGAGTTCAAAAGGTTGATAATTGATGTATTCTAAGGGTAGCTAATCCTTAAAATAGTTAAAACAAGAATAAACAAACAACCAATAATGATAAGCAACTTAAACGAAATCAATTAAAAATAAAAGTAGTCATGATCTTAGCCTTAACCCCGGAGAGGGATTTTAGACTTTAATGGAAATATTCATCCTTCAATCCCTTGGATTGATGACACAAAACCATAAAGAAACTAAATTAAAGAATGATAAAACCTAAAAAGAAGTTGTGGTAGCCTCCTATGCTCCAAGATGTCCAAATGTTGTCCAAAAGTATGTAAAAACGTGATATAACATATATTTATAGTATAGGATCAAGCCCATTCTATGTTGGACAAGAAAACCTTCAACTATTGAGCCCGGGACTGGAGAGGGCACCGCCCTGGCTATAGCCCCGCTTCAGGCAAGGCTGCGCCCTGGTTTGAGCGCCGCTCCAGGCAAGGCGTCGCCTCAATATCACCTTGGTTCACTTTTTTGGTGCCTTCTGAACATTTTGGAGTGTCGCACGCACCCAAAGAATTTCCCATATGCCCTAAATTTCCCTGGACATTCCAGGTGTCCAAATTGGCGTCAAGTAGCGTATTGTGCTTCCGTGATCCATTCCAAGCCTTTTTGAGTTGTTTCCACTCAATTTGAAGCTTGTATATCCTTTATATATCATTATAATCCATTCACCAAGAATACTATAACATTAACCAAAACAATTTAGAGCTCAAAACAACACAACATCCAACACGACGAAATAGAAACATGAGCTAAGACTAGGGTTCATTCACGTTGATCTTTATCTCATTGTTTTGACTCTTGTTTTTATCCAATTGACCCTTGAACATTATAATTAAGTTTTTTCACATATAAATACATAATAAAAACCATATAAAAATATTAAAGACATTAGAACCCAACACGATAGACTAGATAAACACCTATCTCAAACTAGTCACACTAGTTTTCTCGGTTGAATTCTAAATGGTCAATTTGAATAAAAACACATGTGAAAACAACATTAAACCTTGTAAACACATACATGGACACTTAAATGCATATTTATATCATTATAAACACATTAAGTATACGAATCATCCTTAAAACAAGGCTAAAAAGGCTAAAATAGCAAGGCTAGAATGCATAAATAACCCAACATCAATAATCCTTAAAATAGTTATAAAAAGGATAAATAAAAAACCAAATATGATAATAAATCAAAACAAAATTAATTCAAAGCAATAGTAATCATGTTCTTGGCCTTAACCCCGAAAAAAGGGCTTTTAGCCACTCATGGACATAGTCATAATCACCATAGATGAATACATGATAAAATCCATAAATAATCTAAAGTAAATAAAGAAAACCCCTATTTGAAGTGTTTTACATCCCCTCTCTAAGTTTCAAAACCGTTCAAGGTCCTTAGCCTCATGTTTAAGTGTCATATTTATAGGAGGTTAAATTTGCCAAAATTAGACTAGAGTCCACGTCGCTCCCTCTATCACAGTATCTAGGGTCCGTGACATGCACTTAACACAGAGACACCCTATTTTGGGTCCTTATTAATCTCTATATATTTATCACACTCACCATAGAAGTTTATTGGGTCCGAGACGCGCCATGGACATCCAAAGTGTCCATTTTACGTCAAGTCTTGTCTTGTGCTTTTGTTGATCCATTCTAAGCTTTTTTGTGTTGTTTCCACTTGATTTCCATATTTTATATCATTAATATATAATCATCATCAACTCAAAAATACTCTTATATAATTAAACACCACAAATTAAAGAACAAAATAATGCACAATCCACAATAGTGAACTAGAAACTTAAGCTAAGAATACTAGTTTTGCCTCTTTTGATCTTTAACTTGGTTTTGACTCTTGGCTTGATTCAATTTAACATTGAACACTATAAAGAAGTTATTCTGTATATAATTACACAATCATACCCTTAGGAACCCATTAAAAATATTAGAATTTATCGAGATTAACTAGAACAACACCTAGCTCACGCTAGTAACTCTAGTTTTCTCATTTTCACTCTAAGTGGCCAATTTAAGTACAAACTTGTTTGTAAAACACCTTAAACATTGTAATAACATACTTAAGAACTTATATGCTCAATTATATCATTATTAAAACATTAATAACACAAGAAGTCTCCAAAACAAAGCTTAATAAGCCCAGATAACAACTCTGAGACTCATTAATCCACCTCAGATCATCACCCCCCACATAAAGCCTTGTTCGTCCTCAAACAACTCCTTACTCTAATCATTATATCTATAGAAGACCAACACTTCTTCTACAAGAAATACACTCAAGATTGTACTACAATGAATACACAAAATGCAAGTCCTTACACCAAGCATGTTATATAAACTATTGACAATTCAAGAATACTACTCCAAAACAACCTAGCCTCAAGAATTGACTCATTTAATTATCAAAATCATAAATATTGTTCAATTAAAGACATCATACAAATCTCCCAACTATCATCAAACATGTGCCCTCACAACAAGAGAATTACCTATAATCACTCACATAAATGCAGTTTATTACAAATTGTGTATAAGAATCACATTACGCTCACCCTCACAAAGAATTCACAAGTTACACAAGATGAACCATAGGATCGCCCTTAGCATAGTAATCTACTTATGTTAGAGTGTCAAATCTCAGGATCAAGTAGGTCTTTAAGGGTTGTAATGTAGGCTAAGGGACGGGTAGAAACTATTTTGATCAAGAATAGTGACTATCTTCCCTAAGTGTTTTAATACATCACACATTTTATTCAATTCACCTCTAACAAACTATTTCCACTAATTTTGTCTACCCCTATCTTTTGTTTTGCCCTATCTCATTAAGCTGATTCACATACATTATGGCGGGAGTATTCTATGTACATATTATTCAATTTGAACAATATTTGTTCTTCTTATTACACAATTCCCAACCACAACATAGATCAATTTTTGAACACCAAAAGCTATTTCTTTTGGGATCCACTTTCACCTTTTTTCTTTTTGAATTTCACACTTCTTAACTCAATTAATTTTTAGCTAAAGCGCTTAGGAGCTTTGGATAAAATTACGGTCAATCAAATAAAGTGATTAGGCTATATATTCGGTTGCCAAAGAATAAGTTAAAGGCTCAATGGGGTTAACTAGGATTATGCACAAGGGTAGGTCTGAAAAAGGGTATAAATATGGCTATCAAAGAAATGCCTATATCATCTCCTAATACAACACTCTTTATTTTGCTTTGCATCACACCAGTCAAGTTCTAGACATCACATGCAATAAGGAATATACAACAACCTCACACACACATAGAATATGCTAAACTCAATTGGGATCATTATAGAATCTCAACCAAGTAATTGCATGAATTAAACATTAAGCCAACAAGTACACGAGTTATAAACTTGAGCCAAGGAGTCTCAAAAGTAATAACTCACAAAATCAACATGCTCTTTACATTTAAAACCCACTTGCATCATGTAATCACATATAACACCAACAAGAACATCTTACTCATTCCTGACACAAATTTTAAAATTACTCCTAAAATTGGGAATTTCCCCACCCCATACTTAAAAATCTACTTTGTCCCTAAAGTAAAGTTAAAAGTAGAGATAGAAATACTCCCTGAGTCCTCTAGGCTTAGCTAGTAGCATTCTTATATATCAAGAGAGTCCAGGGATCACACACTCAATCTTCGCCATGCTCCTTAGCTCAGGTTTTCCGGTACTCAGACTTCCCATCAACTTGTGACTCAACAAAACAAAAACTAGTAAAGTAAAAACTAAAAATACTAAAAAATAAAACCTACCTTAACTTGGTTTCCTCTCAAGAAGTATCTAATTTAGTGTCATAACATGACCCACATCAACTTTTTCCTCCACCTTGAGGATATAAATTTTACCCCCAACCGCACATCCATCTTTTTGCTTCGCTAATAGGGTGGTGGTATAAAAATTAAGGAACCGAGTAATGTATGGTGCATGGTAAACCACTCGGCCTTGAAGTGAGTTATATTTTGGTGTTGCTTTTCAGCTACAAAATTAGGAATATAGGATTCTTATTTCTTATCATCACACTCTTTTACTATTTTAGATGACTCTATATGCATGTCATCATCTAAACATAATGTATAAAAGTACTTTGAATGAGTCCCAACTAATCCCGCTTCCAAATTTACATCATCCACAACACACTCACTTTTATTCTCCTTCTCAATGTCAGTCTCAAGAAAAAGATTACAGTTGAATGGCTGAAATTGTTGTGTTTTCTCCAGAAATTAGCTAGTATCCTTCTTGATTTTCTCAGCTTCTATGGAGATGGTGGTGGTGGTATCCCCTTAACCTATTCAACAACTTTATTTTTTGAGTACTCAGACTTCCTCAAATTATCAAAAACTTTATCTGCATTTAGTTGGGGAGCCAACTTTGCATCTACCACTTTAGTTGTCTTTGGAGGCCTTTCATTCAGATCTTTACCATTCCTCATAGTGATTGCATTCACTTGTTTAGGAGGTTCACTGTCACTTGACAAATCACCCTGTGGCCTGGTGTTTTGGGTTTGCTACAATGGCCCTAACTAACCCTCTAAATTTTTTTGAAGTACTTGCTAATTTTTGAGTTCAGCAACCATCTGTTATTGGATGTCCAAGATCTTCTTTAACATCTCCTCTATGTTACTGGCATGTGTGGTTTGCTGATGCTACTGAAACTGCTGTTGGTGGTTGTTATTCTATGAATTGTTTGGTGCCAAAGTTTTCCACTTTTACTTTTAGGTATTACCATAATTTGGCATTTGAGCATTGCCCACAAACATTACTGACTCAGGATTTGCACCACACATATCTATAGAGTGATCACTATTTCTATAAACCAAATACCAACTTGTGGTGTGCTTCACAGATAGGATAATATCTACCTCATCTTGTGAAGGTCTCATCCATGCACTTCCATCAAAACCTGGAATAAAAACCTCTCGATGAAGTCCTGCATAAAAAAACAAGAATCATCACCACTCGAAAACCATCTATCCCAGGCTGCCATATCAAGAAGTATGACAAAACAAGTAAATGAAACTAAAAGGAAAAAAACTAAACTATGTACAACTCAATATAGTACTAAAAATAAGATAGTTGCCTATTTACAAATCCCCGGCAACAACGCCAAAAACTTGTTGCGCCTAAGCGCATACACAAGTGTACGTGGCCTCACCAAGTAGTAAATTGGACCTTTAGAATCCAAGTAGCGATCCTATAGGGACTTGTTTTAACAACTATCTAATTTTAGTTCACTAATTCAATTTACTAGAAGAGTTTTAGAGTTATAGACCAAAAGAAAAGTAGACAATATGTAAAAGTAAATTTCTTGGACAATCAATAAGGAGAAGCCCAGGGTTAAGGTGTGCGAATAATCATACTAATCTATTGAAATTCATTGGTAAGATTACTTATCTTGGTTGTTGATTCATGAGGTTGATATTATGATCATGGTCTCTCGAGCCTCTAATCACCTATCCAACTTAGACCCATAACTACATCATTGAGAGGAGATGTGAGAATTAAGCTAAACACATTTATATTTTATCTCTTAGTGAACCATATAGGTCATGTAGGTATATGTATATCCTACATGAAAATTACAACAACATTATGTAGAAGCTTATAATCCTACTCTATTCACCCCCACGTTTTATCCTCTTATTCCTCCTCTCGAGCTCACAAGACGACAATGGATGTATTCTAAGGGTAGATAATCCTTAAAATAGTTATAACTAGGATAAATAAACAACCAGCTATAATAATAATTCAAAACCAAATCAATTCAAAGAAATAGTAATCATGTTCTTGGCATTAACCCCGGAAAGGAGGCTTTTAGCCACTCATGGACATAGTCATAATCACCTTAGATGAATACATGATAAAATTGATAAATAATCTAAGGTAAAGAAATAAAAACCCTATTTGAATTGTTTTCCATCCCCTATCCAAGTTTCAATTTCGTCCAAGGTACTCAGCCTCATGTTTAAGTGTCTTTTTTATAGGAGGTAAAATCTGTCGAAATTGGACTAGGGTCTACGTCGCGCCCTTGATCGTGGTAGATAGGGTCTGTGACGCACCCTAATCATGGATAAACACTTTTTTGGGTACCTTATTAATCTCCCTATGTTTATCACGTGCCACATAGTAGTTTCTTGGGTCCGAGATGCGCCATAGACATCCAAAGTGTACATTTTATGTCAAGTCTTTTCTCGTGCTTTCGTTGATCCATTCCAAGCCTTTTTTTGTTCTTTACTTCTGATTTACATCTTATATATTATTAATATATCATCATCATCAACTCACAAAGAATCCTATAGCATTAAACACCTTAAATTAGATCTCAAAACAACACACAATCCACAACGGTGAACTAGAAACTGAAGCTAAGAATACTTGTTTTGCCTCTTTTGATCTTTAACTAGGTTTTGACTCTTAGCTTGATTAAATTTAACCTTGAACACTATAAAAAAGTTGATCCTCCCATAATGCAATATCATACCCTTAGGAACCCATTACACTTATTAGAATTCATCGAGATCAACTAGAACAACACCTAGCTCAAGCTAGTAACGCTAGTTTTCTCATTTTCACTCTAAGTGATCAATTTAAGTACAAACTTCTTTGGAAAACACCTTAAACATTGTAATAAAGTACATAAACACTTAGATGCTGAATTATATCATTATTAACACATTAAGTACACAACAAGTCCTCAAAAAAAGCTAAATAAGCCCAGATAACAACTCTAAGATGTATAAATCCACCTCAGATCAATGGTACTAATGTTTCATGAATGAGTATGATAGAAGGATGTAATGCTCACAGCCAATCACAATGATATATTTCCACAAACAACCACAATTATACATTTCCACAACTATGGAAGCTCATATTCACTCATTATTTTTGTTTCATCCATTAATTTTCACATGTCTCGTACAACAAAAAATATGAATATATCATAATACACCAATGGTACCACATTAGGTATTTCAACAACATAATACAATTATTCATATATATTCAAGGCTATCAACATCACACAGGACCCTACACTGTCACACATAGTACATAATATCTCAATTTTAACAATTACATTACATTATTACCCCACACGGGCATACCACATAGTTCTCACCCTTAATATGTATTTTGTACCATCATTTACTACCCAGCCCAGACTAAAAGAGTTAAGCCATAACCTACCTCAAAAGATGAAATACCAAAACCAAGACTTTACTCCTAAAGACTTACTCCTCATGGTCCTGAACTCCGCTAAAAACATTAAATATGGAATCTACGCGTCAAAACAAAATCAACGATACCCATATTGACTATTTTTGGTCGGGGTCAAATAGACCCCCAAAATGGGATTTCAAAAAACAAGGGCAAAATTATAAATTTACTTCAAAAATGTGTTCCCTATATTTTTAGGAACCTACATTTGAAAACCCAAGTCAAATCGTGTAAAAAACGAGGTTCAAATTGAAGAAAAACCATTTTTTAGCTTTACTGGGTAAAATCTTTGAAATCCGAATTAAAATAAAGAATCAGAGTTATTTTGAAGGTTAAATTGATGAAAAACTAGTAATTATAAGATTAAATATTATTCAAGTGAAAAGCAGTGAAATGAGGATTTAAAATCAAGCCCTAAGATTTTGGGTGTTTGAGAATTTAATCAAGAATTACTAAGAAAGGGGGTGATTTCTTATCTTAAATCCATAAGACAATCAAGAAATAGATGTTAATCTAGCTTTCCAAGCATCAACAAGCTTCACTTAAAGATGTCACACTAATTTTAGGGTTTAACTCTCAAGAGGAAGGTGAAAAAATGAGCAAAAACTGGATAAAAAGGGTTATTAATACTGTGAGCAAAAATGGATAAAAAGGGTTATTTATACTGTACCTAGGTAACAGTAAAATAAGGCATAAATCGCAATAGGGGAATGCGATTTACTCTTTAAATTTCCTGGTTGCACCAACAACCTGGTGCACCAGATTTTTTAAGTCCAAACGAATTTCGGTGGGGTGTTCGAGATTCATTCAGAGTCTAGTATATGCAAAGAAACTATGTAACCATAGTAAATTTGAATATTTGGACTCAATGGTGATATCAAATTTTTGAAAAAAACATTATTTTCATAAAGTTGACCCCCAAAACCCGAAATTGCAATTTTCCAAACCAAAGGTCGAAATGAGATTTAAAAGCCATAAAATCACACCAAAGATGTTACTACCCTAAAATTGACATTTCGGATCGTCTGGAAAAGTTAGATTTTCCATTTGAGGTCGTGTTGACTAAATGTGGATCCCACATCCATATTTCTAATTTTCCAACTTTTCATCAATAGGTCAAAATGAGCCGCTGGCGCAGTTCGTTCAACCATTTGTTGCAAGGATCAAAATATATCCACATAAGTCCAAAATAAGGCTCTCGAAGTCATCAAAAACTACAATATCATATAAATGGTACCAAAATACATCGGGATCCATGCCAATCACCCCAACACCCCAGAAATACCATAATGCAACTATGGTAAGGGTAAAATAGTCAAATCACACAGAAACACACAATTCACATATTTCATCAAAAAATTATTCGTTACAAAAAAAGAGTATGCATCCCAACGCCTAGGGATACTACACCTTATCCTACTTATTTTAGTGCTCAAACGTTCGAAAATAGGAACCAAGGTGGATATAAAGGGTATAATAAGAGTCATGATCTCCTTGTAGCACCTCTTCCTATTTTCAAAAGAAAAGGTGATCCCGCGGTGTATCATGATTTGGAATGGCAATGTGAAAGGGTTTTCAAGGACTATGTTATGAGCAAATTTGATCCATCCATATGTGCCATTAAGCACCTTCAAGGTATGGCATTAAGATGGGAGATACTTGTAAGAGGAGTCATTAAAACATGGAGTGTCATGAAGAGTCTCTTGAGATCCATCTATGTACTAAAGGGGTATACGAAGAATTATAATGTTGATCCAAGAAGACAAGTATGCATAAGATCGGTAAATATTTATGGAGTTCCAAGATTCATTCTTGTTCTCGATGATTGATGCTATGGTAAGTACATCACTCCTTCTATGATCGACTATTTAGGGATGCCTCAAGTGTCTAAGTACTCTCTGTATTTCTTGGAAGGCTATAGAGTTAACGAGAGAGTGAAGGTTTCCTTCACCCGAGATGGGTACTATGAGGAGGTTTGGTGTGATATATCCCCCTTGGAATTTGAGCACGTGTTCTTGGGTGCCAATTGGTTTGCACAAAATAGAGTTCCAAAATAGAAAAATTGGCCTAAGATTGTGATGAACCAACGGGAAAATCATATCTTTCCACCTACCTTTCCCAAACCGTAAAGAAATGAAGCCACCTACTCTAATTTTTTTGATGATCAAAGACAAAAGATTGAGAGGAGTAAGGGAGTGCAATTTCACGACCCAATTTTCAAATCATGATGGCACCTACTTTATCCCTTCTAGTACGTAAGCTAAACCGTAGCCCAGAGCTATGAGCAATGGGCTAATTTGTTGGAAAAAAACATAAAAACCATGAAATTGCATGTAAAGACTTACAACCATAAGATAGATAGCATTACAATCACATCCTACGACCTAATAGTGCTGGTACAGGAGCTACTAACAAAAAGAATAAGAGTATTGTAATAGTCAAATACAAATCAGTCTCGAATAATGAAAAGTAGATTTAGATAGTAGAAGGAAAAAAAGGGCAACTCTGACTCTGGAAGCTCACCCTATCTCCGAACTCAAATCAATACAATCTTGACATCAACAACGACTACTATTACTTGGATCTGCACCCATAAGGTACAGAAGTTTAGTATGAGTACCAAGGTCACGGGTACTTAGTAGGCATCATCTGCCGACTTAGTTAAATCATAATATAAGTACACTAAATAAGTAAGAAAGTCAAGCTATGTTAAGGTAGAAGGCAAATTTGGAAAAACGCTCCAAATACTATAAATAAATAAATGAATAATCCTGAGAAATAAAAGAAAGAATATATAATTATCACTACAAAACTAGCCCACATAAGCCAATAAGTGCTAAAAGGTAAATAACCCAATGCGGACAACATAAGCTCGGAGGGCACAATCGAAATAACAAGTAACCAACAAATATACTAAATAATCGTATCTCAAGCCGTAACCAAGAATTCTTCCATATCATAAACCTAGATGAGAACCAATCCATAACCATCATAAACAACCCATCAATTTCGAATTTGAATTAAAACTTGTATAATTAAATATCGGACTTGAACCAAAACTCATATCATGAATAATGCCAGAATCAAATTGATCTTAAGATCATAAATCGTCGGACTTGAACTAAAACTAGTATAAACTTCCAAGTACCAAACTAGCACATGTACCATGTATCCAACCTATTCAAGCTACCAAATGTATAATTTAAAGGATTCATTACACCTATAAAGTTACAAGGAGATAGTATTAGTTTTGGCCTAAGGTCGGTCGAAGGGGTGGGCCAATTTCTGATCCCAGAAATCCGTTCTAAGGAAAAGTCTACTCCGGACTAGGCTAAGGTATCTAATATCACTACTAGATGTTAAACAAGGCATATTTAGTCCTAAGATAGCAATTCAACTCTAATCATGATCAACTAAGTCAATAACACCTAATTATGGTTAACTAATAGGCTAAAAGTCCCTAAATTATACTAATTACACCTTCAAGACCTAGTTTCCAATATATATCTAACACATTATCATAAATATACTATGATTAAGCCCAATCTACAAGAAAGGTAAACCTAGCCTACCTCGACACTGAAGAATGCCTAATGAAATTCGCTAAATGGATGAATTTCCCTTTTAAAGAGTTTTTACAAAATGTCATGATATCAAAATCATAATCTACTCATCAATATGAGAACAACGATACTCATATTGTATTTTTATGCTTTGATTCTAAAATTACATAAAAATCCCATATTGGGCCCACTTGCAGAATCACACTTTCAAAATCATCAATACGTACCTCTATGCTCAAAGAACATTTATCCTAGAAAATGGATAAATTTCGAGCTCAAATGGTGATACAATTAACTTGCTAATACTCTAGAGATGTTGAGAAATAATAGCAAAACTAACAATGAATTTAGGGAAAACTTATCAAGAATTCGGAGAAGAAATGAGTAATTTAAGCTTACAAACACCCCAAAATCTCTCATCAATGTTTCTCTCAAGTTTCCACGCATTATAGGGGTTTTCAGTCTTGAACATCTATGAAAATGAGAGAGATTCAAGCAAATGGAGCATTTGTAAGGCTCCTAGGTGCTGCTAAAGTTCCCAGGGTCCGCTATAGTGGCATTTGCCAACATTTTCATGCCGCTAAATAGCTTGTTGCTAAAGTGGATCACTGGGGATGTACTTTGTCCTATAAAGCATCCAAAGGGCTGCTTTAGTGATCACACTAGCTGAATGCAGTAGCTGGAGACTTGACATATATTCGAGTCTCTGTGAACCCCTCGAGATTCGTACGGAATCTTGTATATGGAGAAAAACTAGTCTACTATCACGAATCGAACCAGCGCCTTGTCGTAATGAGCATACCAACTCCAACAAGGATTGGAGACTACCCCCGATACCCAATCTAACCTCCAAACACATACCCTAAGTCGGATGAATTCCAAACATATAACAAAATAGAGTTATGTATCATTCAAGACTATGGGATATGTCCGTGACCATGACCATCCCAAGTGAGTCAAATCATCCAATACCAAACCAACAACCATAACATAAACCAATCCATAACCATTCCATAGCATGGTAATATGGAACAATCACAAATCAAATATAGTCAAATGGTATCAGCAATCATACCAATACCAATGCCAAGGCTGACACCGATGTCGACACCGCCCATACCAACCTATAGTAGTCGCAAAAAGCCTCTAACCAAAGTTAAAATAATATCTGATCGGGACATGCCCCCGACCATAGCAAAAACCAAACTCTAATAAATAACAAAAGTATGAAGATAAAACCATAACATGAAATGGATCCTTCAAAATATGAAAGCTCACCACTTCAATCAAACTCTAACCTATCCCTGACACCGATCACTGAGTACGAAGAGTAGTATAGCCAGTTTCTGCAATGTGTGGGGATACATCTCTTGAAGATGGGTTAGCGGGTGAATGCTAGCATGCACTTCGGATAAGGATTAAATAATGCCAATATTTAAAACTAAGTAAATAACTATATGCATTCACATCCATATGTATATATATATATATATATATATATATTTCATTCTAGGAAGGGAACCGAGTTTAGCATGCATTTAAATCTATTAACCTGGGTTTGTGTATCTTAACCGTCCTAGAACCACCCACGGGCTATATGGGTCCAGTGTTACCCCTTGAACGGGCCCCAATGTATGTAGCCACACGAACCGGAGATATCACTGGGGCAAGAGATTCCCGTGTAATCTTCACCCTCCATGATACATATATACAAGTTTAACTTAAGGGATTCTCGTGTACCCCACAAGTACATGATCGCCATGACCAATTCTTATTTCGAAAAACATGAGCTTCTAATGTCCGTCCATTGGACTCACACCTTCATGGTTAGCTATCACAACTCATCATCATTGCCCAATTAAAACCATTAGAACACAACCAAACTAATAATTCCATATATTATTAACCAAGGCTATAAGAAGTGGTATCGTCATATCGACTATAGATTGAAAGCAATGTCCTTAGCCAATCACTTAGGGGATTCCTATGTACACCGTAGGTTCCATTATTAGATTCACTTGAGGGATTCCCATGTACCCCACAAGGCTATAAATCAAAGCAATGGCCACTAAGACCTTACCATTTAGCCATTAAAACCATTTAACCAATTTAGTTTTCATTACCATATTATACCATGCAAAGTTTTCAATGAAAGTCTGACTATGTAGTAAACGCATTCTCGTAGGCATTTTAACAAACGTGTTGAGGGCATATAGTTCCCAAAACCAAAACCAAGTACCAATTGACCATTCCCATACAACAATATCTTCAAACCACCATTATAATATAAAAACAATTAGTAAAAACATGGGAAAACATAAATCAACCATTAATAACCAAAAACCCCAACATATAGTACAAAACCCAAAACTATATCATAAATATGCCATGAAAACCATTCAAATATCTTGCCTTTAATTGAACTAACAATGAGGGAGGAGTAATATGCCTTGGATTATGAGAAAGACGGAGAGAAATCACCCTTTGGAAGCCTTAATTGATCCTCTTGTTGAAACCCTAGCCTTTGCTTAACCCAAGAGCTTGAGAGAGTTTATAGAGAGTTTCTAAGTGTTTAAGATTAGAATAATAGGGTAAATAAAATCCCAATAGTTAGGTTGTGGGGTCATAAGAGGTTAAGAGGGGAATATCCAGATTACCCCCCAACTTAAACTATAAAAGAATTCCAAGAGGTGGGTGTGACTTCACCTCCTATACCGTACACAATCATACGAGTGGTAACCACCACTCGTATCCTGGACCTTAAGTTTGACCCCTGCACTATCCAATATACGACCACCAAGGTCTACTCGTATCCAAGCATATGACAAGTACCTATAAACTGTACCATAGACTACTTACAAAGAGCATGACACACTGATTATCATACGAAATGACTTTACTCACTCATATCATCTCCATACAATTCGTATGGTGTCCACCCATATCATGGCTAGTAACCACCCATGACCACACTGAGTAACATATGGCCAAGACTGATACGAGTCAAATGGCTACCTTAGCTTTTGATGATGTCATTCGAAGTCAGTACGTGGGGAATCAAGCTTTGGTCGCATTGAGGACACGGGATCCTGCATGGAGCGGGTGATTTGAGTACACCAAAGAGAAATCCCACGTGTGGAAGATTACTTGGAGCATTGAAAATTGAGGATTCATGTTTTTGGGCCTTCATTAAGGGCATTTTGGTCACTTAGCCTTTTCCAAGTAACACTCCATGACCACCCCTTTTCATTAAGGGTGTTATGGTCATTTTGTTATGTAATAAGTTAGACTATAAATAGGTTCTATTAGTTCATTTGCTAGTTAGTTTATGAAAGATGAAAGATTGAAACACTTGAAATCCTCTCTCTTGAGAGTAGACGACCTTAGTATAGTCTTAGTTAGGACTTGGAAAAGTCATCCTTAGTATAGGGCTTGGAAAAGCCAATATTGTTCTTTGCTTGGAAACAGTGGATCTTAAGGTGAGTCGATTACCTTGGCAGTCACCGTAAGAGTGTTGTTTTGATTATTACATTCATTAGGGGTTAATGTTGAAATATTCTTTATTCTTAATCTTGTAATAATCTTGGTCTCACTATCTTTCCTTTCATTATTTTGCAAATCCGTGTGTTTTTATTCTTTTCATCTTGTATCCCTTTGTGTTGCTTGTTCTTCTCATGTTTTGTGGACTATTTTGGCATCTTGGTGGACTGATTTATATCAAAGATCCCCTAAAATATATCCATATCATACGACTAGTACACATAACTCGTATGATGTCCAAAAGCTCAAAACTTAGGAAATTTCTAAGGATCAAAATCCAGGGTATTTCAATTCTCCCCCAATTGGATCATTCATCCTTGAATGATGGAGCAAGGCAGTACAAGCGAGATTTAAAACCCCCACACCCTTATTACGACCTTTAACTAAGTTATAAACCAAAGATGCAATGAAATCATTCTTTCCTTTAACAAAGTTTGAAAACAAAAGTATGATGTAGAACACATACCTTCCGCATGAATTTCAAGAGCAGAAAATAGGAACGAATACTTGGACTTCATGTCCTCTTCCACTTCCCAAATAGCCTTTTCAATCCTATGGTTACTCCATAGAACCTTAACTGAAGCTACATCCTTTGTCTGTAACCGATGAACCTGCCGATCTAAGATCTCAACTGGGACTTCCTCGTAAGAAAAAGAATCTGAGATACCAATATCTCTAATAGGCACGATTTAAGACATATCACTATTACATTTTCTTAACATAGAAACATGGAACACCACATAAATGGAGCTAAAAATAGAAGGCAACTCCATCTCATATGCAACTATACCAACCCTTCTCAGGACCAAGTAAGGTCCTACATACTGGGGACTGAGCTTCCCCTTCTTCCCAAATCTTATCACTCCCTTCATGGGAGATACCTTCAATAACACCTTATCCACAACCTCAAACTCTAACTCTCATCACCTCACATCCACATAGGAATTTTGCCGACTTTGGGAAGCCTTAAACTGATCCCAAATCACCTTCACCTTTTCTATGTCTTGGTTAACCAAATTCGGGCCAAAATTTTTTGCCTCAACGATCTCTAACCACCCAATAGGAGATCTATATCTCCTACTATACAAGGCTTTAAATGGACGCATCCCAATGCTAGAGTGATAACTATTATTATAAGCTAACTATATAAGAGGTATATTATCAACCGAACTACCACCATAGTCAATCACGCACGCCCAAAGCATATCCTCCAGTGTCTGAATAATTCTTTTTATTTTCCTATCCGACTGCGGGTGAAAAGCTGTACTCAAAATCAACTTAGTCCCAAACCCTTTCTGAAATGACCGCCAAAAGTGAGATATAAACTGCGTATCACGATCAGAGATTATATAAACAAGTACCCTATGCAGCTTTACAATCTCTTAAAGATACAACCTTACATAATCCTCAACAGAGAAGTTAGTCCTCATGAGAAAGAAGTGAGCAGACTTTTTTATCCTATCCATGATGACCCAAATAAATCAAACTAATTATGAGACCGAGGATGGCCGGTAACAAAATCCATGTTGATCACTTCCCATTTCCATTCAGGCAATTCCAGTTCTTGACACAATCTTTCGGGCCTCATGTGCTCAACTTTCACTTATTGACATACTAAACACTTGGCCACAAAATTAGCCACATCTCTTTTCATATCATTCCACAATACATCTCCCTGATATCATGATACATTTTCATCGAACCATGATGAACAACATAGCGTGATTTATGCACCTCAGCCAAGATCTTTTCTCGTAAACCATCGACGTCGAGAACAGATAACCTCCCTTGGTATTGCAGGGTACCATCACCATTACCTCAAAGGCCATCACCTTCTGCCTACCAACATCGCCCTTGAACCTTAACAAGACAAGATCTAATATTTTTTTCTTCTTGATTTCAGGACCAAGAGACGACTGTGCCACCTTCTAAATGAACACACCACCTTCTTCAGTGTCCAACAGGCAAACTCCAAGGTTAGACAAATGGTGAATATCCTACACCAACTCCTGCTTCTCCTTATCCATATGAGCAAGACTCCCTATGGATAACCTGCTAAGAGCATTAACAACTACATTAGCTTTACCTAGGTGGTAGTGAAGACTTATGTCATAGTCCTTGAGAAGCTCAAGACATCTCCTTTGCCTAAGGTTAAGCGTTTTTTGGGTAAACACATACTGTAGGCTTTTATGATCAGAAAACATATCCACATGCACTCCATACAAATAGTTCTATCAGATTTTCAATGCAAACACCCCAGCTAACAGCTCTAAATCATGAGTAGGATAATTCCTTTCATGCACCTTCAACTGCCTAGAGGCATAGGCTATCACCTTGCCTTACTGCATAAGCACACAACTGAGTCCCACACGGGATACATTACAATTAAAAACAAACCCCTCAGTACCTTCAGGCAAAGTCAAATCTGGAGCCGAAGTTAGCTTATCCTTCAGCTTCTCGAAACTACCCTCACACGCATCCACCACAGGAACTTAACCTTCTTCTGAGTCAATTTAGCCAATGGGGTGGCTATAGATAAAATGATCTCTATAAACCTCATGAACTAGCCATCTAAACCCAAGAAGCTTCGAATATCGATTGGGGTCGTGGGTTTAGGCCACTTCTTATCCACAACAACCTTTTGCGTATCTACTATGATCCCCTCACTAGAAATAATATGACCCAAAAAAGTGATGGCGTTCAACCAGAACTCACATTTAGAGAACTTGTCATACAAATATTGTTCTTTCAAAGTCTGCAACACAGCACAGAGGTGATTGGCATGATCCACCTTACTCTTCGAGAACACCAAAATATCTTCTATGAACACAATGACAATCAGACCCAGAAATTAATAGAGGGTCCTATTCATTAAATTCATGAATACCGCCAGGGCACTGTTAACTCAAAAGACATCACCAAGTACTCAAAGTGCCCATATCGGGTACAAAAAGCTCTCTTAGGGATATCAACCTCCCTAATCTTAAGCTAATGATACCCAAACCGAAGATCAATCATAGAAAATAATTTGGCACCCTGAAACTGATCAAATAAGTCATCTATCCTTGGAAGAGGATACTTGTTCTTTACGGTCACCTTATTCAGCTGCCGGTAGTCAATACACATTCAAAGGGAACTATTCTTCTTATACACGAACAACACTGGTGCACCCCATAGGGACACACTAGGATGGATGAAACCTTTATCTAAGAGATCCTTTAACTATTCCTTAAGCTCCTTCAAATCTACCGGAGCCATTCTATACGGGGTAATAAAAATTAGATGGGTGTCCAGAACAAGATGATTCCAAAACTCAATCTCCCTATTTGGAAACACCAGGAAGGCCATCAGGGAAGACCTCAGGAAATTCATTCACCATCGGAACCGAATGCAAAGAAGGATCCTTCGAGTTAAATTCTTTAACTAGAACCAAGTGATAGAGAAACCCTTTGGAGATTAATCTCTAAGAGATAAGAGATGATATAATTTCCCTTTAGGAGTTAGGGAACCACCCTACCATTTAATAACAGGCTCATTAGGAAATTTAAAGACAACACTACCAGTCCGAAAAACTAGGGATGCATAGCACGAGTGCAACCAATCTATCCCCAAAATAACATCAAAATCAACCATATCTAATTCATTCAAATCCACCAAAGTCTCCTTACTCCCAACAGATACCATACACCCTCTATAGACTCTTTTGGCAATCACAAAGTCACCTACCGGGGTAGAAATACAAAAAGAGTTTGAAACACACTCTGGACCAAAACCAAAAGATAGCCAAATATAGGGTCACATAAGAGAGAGTGGACCCTAGATCATGTAAATAATACATATCACGAGAAAATAGTTGCAACATACCAGTCACGACATCAGGCAATGCCTCATACTCCTGTCGAGTAGTGAGTGCATAAAGATGGTTTTGACCAATGCTGAAACTAGAGGGTGCACCTTTTCGTACTAGAGTTAAAGATAAAGCAATCGGAACCTTATTTGACCCATAGGCAACCTTACCAACAGGATAGTTTCTAAGCATATGCCCTGGCTAATCATAGCCGAAGCACCAATCCCTTCCCTTATCACAGAAACCCTAATGCAAATGACCATATAACCTATATAGAGGATATTATAGAGTCGACTAAGCCCCACTAGCCTGAGATTGGGCACCCTATGCCCTAAAGTTATTGCCATCATGGAAATGCCTATCAACAGATGGCTTTGGGTAGGGAGCACTAGCCATCGAATAAGACTCAGAGTTGCCCCACTTCTTCTTGGGCCACTTACCACCATCCCTACCACTCTGCAGTTGGCCACTACTCTGCTCAGAGAACCTAAACTTCTTGCCCTGCCTCTCCCCTATTTTGGCTTGCTTTTTTTTATCTTCCTATACCTATTGCATGTAAACAATCAACCTAGAGATATCCATGCCCTTAATCAGCAAGGCAGCCTTACTTTCAAGGATCAACTCACGAGATAGTCCCAAAGCAAACTTTCTCATTCGAGCCGTTAATCAGACACCATCTCAGGAGTATACCAAGACAATTGTTGAAACTTCAAGGCATACTCCTTAACTGACATCTTCCTTTGATTTAGGTTAACAAAGTACTCTGCATTTACTTCCCTTAACTTTTAAGGAAAAAAGCAATCCAATTATTTATTAGTGAAATCCTCCTACTAAGATGACTCATCAGTGTCACCACTTGCCTGATCCCATTCCTCATACCATTGGTACGCTATATCTTTTAGTTGGAAGGCCACAAACTTTACCCCTTCCATATTTGTGGCACGCTTAACACGGAAAATATTTTCCATCTCATCCAAACAACCTTAAGGATCCTCCTCCACCTTAGCACCCATAAAGGTCGGACGGTTTAACCTCACGAACTGGCCAGCCCTTGTGGCAAAAAAAGATGAAGTAACTAGAGCAACACGCTCATGCTGAGTAGCTACCAACTATGCCAACATGGAATAAACTGACGAAACTTAGCGTTTGTTACATTAGCTTGAGGAGTGTGAGAAGGACTAAAGGGAACTGGTGGAACTCCAGAACCATTTGGAACTGGTCCCCTAGACCGAGTATGGATCCCATGAGTAGAGCGTGTCCCATCAACATTGTCCCCAGTTGGGACAGAGGAGTTTCTATGAGCATCAAATTGTCGAGGCATGATCTAAAAAGTGAACAAACAAAAATTAGAGAAGATTCCAGGACTTAGACTCCAAAGCTTGAAGACAGAACACAAAGAAGAGAATCGTTCCTACATTCTTTGTAGTTTTTCCCTTATAAGTGTGGAGCGCTACACACCCTTAAAATGGACTCTGCTGGACACGACTTTGTGGAATCCTAATTAGCCATGAACCTAAAGATCTGATACCAACTTTACATGACCCAAACCAGGGCATTGTCGTAATGAGTATCCCATGTCAAATAATGACTGGAGACCACCCACGATACCCAATCTAACCTCCAAAAACATACCCTAAGTCGGATGAATTTCAAAAGTATAACAAGATAGAGTTATTATCATTCAATACTTTGGGATAGGTCCATAACAATGACCAACTCAAACGAGTCAAATCATCCAATACCGAACCAAAAACTACAACATAAAAAAATCCATAACCATTCTATATCATAATAAGATGGAACAATCACAAATCAAATATAGTTAGACGGTATCACCCATAATACCAATACCAATGCCAAGGCTAACACCAATGCTAACACTGCCCATACCAACCTATAGTAGTCTTACAAAGCCTCTAACCGAAGTCAAAATAATATTCGGTTGGGACATGCCGCTGACCATTGCTAAAACCAAAGTCTAATAAATAACCAAAGTATGAAGACAAGACCATAACATGAAAATGGAGCCTTCCGAAATATGGAACTTTACCACTTCAATCTAACTCTAAGCAATCCCCGAATCTAATAACTAAGCAGGAGGAGTAGTATGGCCAATTCTTGTATCGCGTGGGGATACAATGCTCGAAGATAGGTTAGCGGGAGAACGCTAGCATTCACTCAAGATAACGATAGAATAATGCCAATATTTAAAATCAAGTAAATAACTATATCCATTCACATCCATCCATATATATCTATATAATCTATGCTAGGAAAGGAACCAGGTTTAGCATGCATTTAAAACCATTAACCTGGGTTTGTGTAGCTTAACCGTCCTAGAACCACCCACTGGCAATATGGGTCCAGTGTTACCCCCTAAACGGGACCCAGTACGTGTAGCCACACGAATTGGAGATATCATAGGGGCAAGGAATTCTTGTGTACCCTTCACCCTCCATGATACATACATACAAGTATAACTTAAGGGATTCTCGTGTACCCCTCAAGTTTTTGCAGTGTCCGTCCATTGGACTCACACCTTCACAGTTAGCTATTACAACTCAGCATTATTGCCCAATTAAAACCATTAGCACACAACCCAACTATCAATTCCATATATTATTAACCAAGGCTATTAGAAGTGGTATCGTTATGCCGACTATATATTGCAAGCAATGTCCTTAGCCAATCACCTAGGTGATTTTAATGTACTCTATAGGTTCTATTATTTATTTACTCAGGGCATTCCCGTGTACCCCACAAGGTTTTAAAGAAAAGCCATGTCCACAAAGGCATTACCATTTATCCATTAAAATCATTAAACCAATTTAGGTTTCCGTTACCATACCATTCCTTACAAATTTTTCAATGAAAGTCCAACTATGTTTTAAAAGCATTCTCATAGGCATTTTAACAAACATATTGAGGGTATATAGTTCCCAAAACCAAAACCAAGTACCAATTGACCATTCCCATACAACCACATATTCAAATCACCATTATAATATAAAAACCATATGTAAAACATGGGAAAATATAAATCAACCATTAATAACCAAAACCCCCGAGATATAGTTCAAAACCCAAATCATATCACAATTATGCCATGAAAACCATTTATAAAACATGTCTTTAATTGAACTAACAATGAGGAAGGACTAACATACCTTAGATTACGAGAAAGACAGAGAGAAATCACCCTTTGGAAGCCTTAATTGATCCTCTTGATGAAACCCTAGCCTTTGTTTAACCCAAGAGATTGAGAGAGTTTAGGGAGAGTTTCTAAGTGCTTAAGATTAGAATAATAGGGTAAATGAAGTCCTAATAGTGTTTTAGGTTGTGGGGTCATAAGGGGTTAAGATGGGAAATGTACAGAATACCCCAACATAAATTGTTTTTTTCCGCAGGTGGATACGACTTCACCTCCCAAATCATACAAAATCATACGAGTGGTACCCACAACACGTATCCTGGAAATTAAGTTGGACACCTACAATGTCAAACATATGACCACTATGGTTTACTCGTATCCACGCATAGGACAAGTACCCACAAACCATACCCTAGACCACCCACTAAGAGCATGAGACACTGATTATCATACGAAATGACTTCACTCACTCGTATCATCTCCATATGATTAATATGGTATCTACTCATACCTTGGATAGTAACCACCTAAGACCACACTGAGTAATATACAACCAAGACCCCTTAAACCGTATCCATATCATACGGCTAGTACACACAATTCATATGATGTCCAGAAGCTCAAAACTCAGGAAATTACTTAGGATCAAAACCCAGGTAGCTTCATCTACCCTATCAAATTCGATGCTCCAAACTCAATGGAACGGTCAAAATTTCTATTTGAGGTTATTTCGACAAAAAGTAGGTCCCACACCCAAGTGCTATTTTTCTTAACTTTCGGCTAATAGTCTTGAAAACTTGGAACCCGAACCAAGGGTCCTTCTAGACAAAAATCAAAGTTCTGGAATTGTTGGAACTGTCAAAAGTGACATACGGGGTTTTTTGACTGAATTTTTCACTCGATAGCCAATTTTAACAAGTGAAAACTTCAAAATAAAGAATTGGTTCTAAAAAACAAATGAATTGTCCAATAACCAAACTGTCAGCTTTATTATGTCATAAATGACCTGGGGGAAGCTATAAAAAAGCAATAGTGAAAATACATAGAAAGGTAGAAAATAACTCGAAGGGTAATTACAAGTAAAATGGTAACCCAAGAATGGAAAAAGAAGATACTATAAAGAGTGTAATGATGGGGTACCACAAACACAACGTAACCTTTTTTGTCCTTCTCTTATTAGGGATAATTATGAAGGTAATAATGTTAAAAATGTAAGAGGAACACAAGTTTCAAACTAACACGACCCAAACCGGGGCCTTGTCGTAATAGGCAATCCCAAGCCCAACCAGGCCCGGGAACCGCCCCCGCTACCTAACCCAACCACTAAACACATACCTTGAGTCAGCTGAAGCCCAAACATATAACAAAATAGCATATTTAACTATGCGAAGACTTTGGGATAGGTCTAAATTTGAGATCAACCCAACCAAGTCAAACCCCCAAATATCTAACCAAACCAATGCGGAAACCATAAGTCAAAACCAAGATAATGCTCCAAAATATAGATATATATACAGGACATAATCAATCCATACCATACCCAAGTCCACAGTTGTCCATTCAAAGCCTCTAGACCAACCAAAGAGTACCTATTTAGGAAATGTCCCCGATTGTAGCCTGAAATCATAGTCTATGAAAGACAAGAGACATGAAAAATAAACCATGACATGAATTAGATGCCTTCCAAACTATGAAAGCTCACCACTTCAATCCAACATCAACTGTACCCAAATTTTATCACTAAGCAGGAGAAGTAGAATGGTCGGTCCCTGCATAGCGTGGGTATAAAATCATCAAAAGATGGGTTAGTAGGTGAACACTACCATGCACTCAGGATAAGGATAAAATAATGGAATTTATAAAACCAAGTAAAATCATCCATAATGCACACAACCATACATATATACATAACTATGTCGGGAAAGGGAAATGGGTTTAGCTTGCCTTTAAAACCTTTACCTAAGTTGTGTAGCTTATCCATCCTAAACCACCCACGGGCTATATAGGTTCAGCTCCCCCTGCTGAAAGGCCCCCAGTGTGTGTAGCCACACGACCAGGAAAGTATCCCATGGGATGAGTAGTACAACCCTAAAATAAAGTGTGACACTATCCACACGATTATCAAGACCAACCTCATATCGACAAATATGAGTTTAAAATTTTGGTCTCCCCGGGACCTCCGGCTTCTACGGCTTAGCCACACCTCCTTCCATTATTGCCGAATTAAAACTAATTTCCAAATAACCAAACCATTAGCCATTTATTAGCCAAGGCTATTTATATTGGTATCGTCATAGAAACCCTTACTTGCAAGTATCATCCATCGCCAACCATTTAGAGGTTTTAGGGGAATTTTAAGTGCCCTTTAAATTACCATACTAAACCACTTGGGGGACTTCTATGTTCCCCACAATAATAACCATTTAGCCTTTTACCTTTTCAAACAATGTAAGCTAATTCCATTAATGCATTTACTTGAGGGATATCCATGTATCCCGCAAGGTTTTCAAAATAGACCAACCATGACCACCAAAACCTTTACCCTTTAAACCATTCTAGATCGTTTTAGACCATGCCGAACATTTAAAGAATTTATATCATTTAAACCATGCAAGACCATCCAAAACCATTTATAGATCCATTACCAAACCAAACCATACGAGAGTACCAATAAAAGTGCAACAATAGAGTAAAAACATTCTTTGAGGTACTTTATCAAACATGTTGAGGGCATAGCTTTATCAAAACCAAAACCAATTCATAAACCACCATAATTAAGGTTACTCAAGACCCATTTGTTAAACTATAACAAACTAATAACCACATATGCAAACCATTACCAAAAACATGTAAAAACATAGTTTAAACCAATACCAAACCATGTACCTCAAGACCCTCAATATTTATTTTGAAAACCACAATTCTAGATCCTTAAATCAATGTTTAAAACATAATACACATGCCTTTAGTTGGAAATAACAATGAGGGAAGGAGTACATGCCTTATACGTGAAGATTCACGAAAGTAATCTTGACCTTTGAGCCCTTTGAAGAACATATAAAGAAACCCTAGCCTCCAATCTTGAAGAGTAAGTTTGAGAGAGTATTTGGAGTGTGTGCATCCTTTAATAAGTGTTATGGAAGGCCACCAAGGGCTATATTATGTGAGGACATAATGGTTTAGGAGTAGAACATGTCCAAACTGCCCTTGGCTTAAAAAATAAAACAAGCCACGCTCAGGGGTACGACTTTCCCTTACCATCCGATCTTAAGGTATGAGTGGTACCCCAACTCGTACACAAGACCATGCCAAGACCCATACACACTTGTTTCTATATGACTCACACCTCCCTAGTCATATCTTAAGGGTACGAGTGACACCCCCAATAATACCCACCAACCGTATCTCAGGAAGACTCCACAAGCCCAAGATGATCATGCACCATAGGACTTGCACTACACCACTTGTATGCTCCTATACGATTCGTACCCTAGTGAATAATATCTTGGGCAGTAGACAAGACAACCATACTGCCTAAGGTATGAGTGAACCCTTAAGATAACCTACGAGTCATATTCAAGGGTACGATTGTTACCCTTGAGTCGTTCCAAGTCAAAAGGGTTACAGTCTCCCCCATTAGGAACATTCATCCTTGAATTATAGGTAAGGGTAAGAATAAGCACAGATAACACGTTAACACACATCAAACTTTTCCACTAACCAAAATAGAGGACAAGAACATAAACCCAGATGAGAAGATCATCACATATCCCAAGCATGATTTAGACCCCAACACCTTCATTCCAACCTCTCACTAAGTTAGAAAATAAAGGTGCAAGAGGAAGCATTCCCAATATTTAACCACGTTAGAAAACAAAAGATATGTTCAAGAGCACACACTTTACGCATGAATTTCTGGAACCAAGAACCAACGCAGACACTTGGACTCCATGTCCTCCTTCGCATCCCAAATGACTTTCTTGGTCCTTTAGTTCTACCATGGAACCTTTACCGAAGCCATACCTTATTTGCTTGCAACCGTTAAACTTACCAATCCAAGATCCACGTCGGGATCTCCCCAGAAGAAAAAAGAACCCAAGATAGTAATACCACCCAAAGGAACCAACCAACCTACGACCATACACACCTCACCTCAACACAACACATGTATTACCGAATGAATGGACTCATGCTAAGGGAAAGTCCAATTCCAATTAGAATTTACCAAGAGACACCACTAAAAAAGCTTAAGTCTAGCTATACACCACTGATTCTATGTTCAAGACTATCCAAAGCTAAAAGGAGTTAACTTAGGCCACCGGGCTCTACTCCTTACATCTGTCCCGAAACACTACTCCACTTCCATCATCATTATAATATGGGAACCGTGAGTAAAGGCCATGGAAAAACCATATCCAACTATTATAATCAAAACCCCGAACCTATAAAAGTCATGCAACCACTATGGCATGAAGACAATTCATTAGACCATGCCTTACCAAACCTCTCAAGTATCCAACACAACTATTGGTACATCTACCAATCATATCATTCAGGACTACCGCCTATATACCCGTGGTATAATCTATCCATCAAAAGATCTAGTACCCTCTATCATTTACATAAAGTATTTTCCACCACCTATTCCTTTCCTAACTATTTCTTATGACAATAACCTTTCCTCACTTTCCAAACCATAACCTTTAGTAGTCACCCTAGACTCTCCCCTACTTAGGAACTTTTGCATTCCCATTTCAACACTTCACCATACTTCCAAAACCACTACCACCCGAGCACAAGAAGAGTCATTTAAGAAACCAAATTACAAAAGTTACCCATACCTCCAAGGTAAAATTCGAGAGACAAGCCATGACACTATAGGCACAAAGAACTTTACAACGACCACCTATACCATAATGGGGAATCATCCCAACCAAACCATACCATGAAAGGAGTCCTTAGACTGGACACCAAAAGAAACACAACTACACATACCATGAGTAACTTAACATAAAGTCAAGACTCATATCCAAGCAACAAAGTGAATGCAAAATACAAACCTTACAACACTAGTAGAGTACTCTCTTAACTAGGATAGAAGAGAATCACTAGAATATGAAACTCGACCTTCCCTTTATGTCCACTTCTAGAAGAGAATTCTAGATTAACTACCAATCTCCATTCCATTACTCCAACAAAAACAATTCTCTGCCCTAATAGGTATCATCGAAGACGTACACCAAGAACGCTTGGTAATCCCATAGACAAAACCATATTCATCCCAATGCTACCTAGATCCCAACATAGACACAAAAAAACCATTAGACCAAAATGACTCCAAGGTTTCCAATTCAAATCAAAACTATTTTAAATCAAACCATGGCCACCAAGGCCTTTCAAAAATCATTTGAATTCAACCAAAACATAATCAATATTCCCTTAACCATCTATGCAATGCAAAGATTCAAGAATAGTCAAATTACATGACAAAATTATACAGAATGGAAATTTCACAAATATTTTGAGGGTATAAAATTTTCAAAACAAAAATCAAGTAATTGAGGAATCCATAGTACCCCGAAATCCATTTAACATTCCCATGCATCCCAAAATTTTCATAAACATAAATAAAGCATGAATAATGCATCATAATTAATGAAAAATAAATTAAATGAGCAATCATATCAAAACCCTCTTTTATGCCAAAAATCAATATTCAAAACCATGAATTCAATAATCATTTTTTCATTCCAACAATAAAATGCAAGTATAGGAATCAGGATACATACAAGCTCTATGATCTAACCTTTCGAATGACTAGATCCCCAGTCCTTTCGTTTAACCTGAACTTTTGATCTATATGGTACAACTTATCCACTATTGTATTTCCAAAATCATCAACCTCATCCAACCTACCAGTTTAACTCCACAATTCCCACATTACTATTTTCGAGCATATCATAGTCCTCTAAATCAAAATCAAGCATCTAGGTTCAAGCCTAAGATCTACCAACCACCATTCAATACTATCAAAATACCCCATATAGAATGGAATATACATATAAGGTCCACCCTACTAGGAGGACGCTCCCAATTCCTTAGTAGCCCTCCGACAATACATCAATTTTCTAGGAAACCATTTCCTATATGAAAACATAGAAGCACCTAACAAAGAAACACTAGAATAGATGGGACCTTTATCTAAAAAACCCCTTACCTCTTAAGTTCTCCTTAAGCTCCTTTAACCCAACTGGAACCATTCTATAAAGAATGAATAGAAATTGGACAAGTGTTTGAAACAAGACCAATCCGAAAAAAACCTCCCCATTAGAAAGACACTATAAGGCTCGTCAAGAGGACCTCAAGAAATTTATCCACCATCAAAACCGAATGCAAAGAAAGACCTTTTGAGTTAGAATCTTTAACCCAGTCCAAATAATAAATACATCCCATTGGAGAACAATCTCCGAGTTCTAAGATATAATATAACCTTTCCCTTATTAGTTAGGGAATGAAACCATTACCCCATTCCATAAACGACTCACCAGGGAGCCTAAAAAGTCTGACAATATAATTAATAAAAAGAACGAGTGCAAATAATCGATTCCCCTGAATGGCATTGAAATCCATCATAATCGAGTCAAACAAATCCACTAAGACTCTTTTATTACCAACTAATGCCACACCCCCTCATAGACTCTTTTGGCAATCACAAAGCCACCTATCGGGGTAGAAATAGAAGAAAAAAAGAGTTTGAAATAATATAAGGACTACGACCAAAATACACAACCACTAATGAGGTCACAAAAGAGAAAGGACCCTGAGCTAAGTAAACCATACACACAACAAAGAAAAGAGTTTCCAACATACCAGTGTCGGCATCGCAAAATGTCTCAGACTCCCGAGAAATAGTAAGAACATTGAGACAATCCCAGCCACTGCTGGAGCCAGAGGTAATAGCCAATACTCTATTTCCCAAATGGAAACCCTTATGGAACATCCCTGTGACAAGAGACCCAACTGGCCAAAACTAAAAAATTAATTCCTTCCTCCCTTACAACAACCACGATGCGACCAATCATAAAATTTATAAAGAAAATGGGGTGATGAGGATTGGTCCCCATTGGGAAAACTTGTAAAGACCTAATTTTCTGGAACCAGAATGTCACACGGTGCTCATGATCCCAAAGGAACACAAGCTAACCCTCTACTGATATCTGTACCTGAACACTGCATAGTATAGATAATAAATGTGGAAACTATCCATAAGGTTCAAAATATCTAAAAATACTCAAAATTGAAAACTGAATACTGATACATCTGTCCGAGATCAAGACTATCTAATGGGTAATCTCTGGATCTGTTAACAAAAATGCTCAACTGAATCTGAGATCAAGCCTATCTAGCGGGTGATCTCTAGATCTGATAACAAGAATGCTCAACTGAATCTGAGATCAAGCCTATCTAGCGGGTGATCTCTGGATCTGATAACAAGAATGCTCAACTTAATTTAAGATCAAGCCTATCTAGCAGGTGATCTCTGGATCTGATAAGAAGAATGCTCAACTAAATCTGAGATCAAGCCTATCTAGCTAGTGATCTCTGGATCTGATAATATTGTTACTGAATAAATTTATGTGGGACCATGCCTATCTATCGGGTGGCCCATGAATCAATGGAACTAACTAAGTTCCTTACTAAGATAGATGAATATATCTGACAATCCTGATTTTTGAGTTCTTTTTTGAAGGTTGATACTGAAACTGTAACTGTGTCAGTTCTCACTTAACCGACATACCCCAAATCTGAACTGGTGGGGTCCAACCTGTAGCCCCAGCTAGAAGAGTGTCAATACCATGCCATGAGTAAAGACCTCTCTGTTCAAGCCTCTCTAATGGGTGACCCTCGCAGGAAGTCAAGACTAAGGCAGTATAATTGTCAAGTCTATCTAGTGGGTGACAAGCCTTTTCTAATGGGTGACTCTTACATCCTGCAGTGGCTATGCAGTTCTGGAGTTCAGGGATTGCTCCTAACGACTCTACCTCTCTAACAGGGTACTGCCATCCCTGCACTCGCTCGGTGCTAGTCCTACTCCCAACTAAAAGACTCTGAACTATTTCTTAACTGAACTTAAACTGAGCTGAATCTGTTACTGATCATATTTCTCAAATGATTTGACTGAGTTACACTGAATTCACTTAGTTTCGTATCTGAAGGAATACTACTAAATCTCATTATCTGACTGCATGATACTGAGTTTTGAACTGAACATTTGAATACTACTAGATCTGAGCTGAGTACAGAACTGGAGCTAGATTACTAGCGGTACTGAGATTACAGAGATTACTATGATTACTTATGTTTTGTATCTATCTGAGAGTACAGAGTTCTATAACTCACTGAGTTCTGAGAATCATGGCTTGACTGAGATTATTGGGAAAACTGACACTGGCTCTAGACTGTAGCTAAATTGTCGGGTATAAATACCCCCAAAACTCGATAACATAAAAGTAAAACATAACCATTCTTGAATAATCAAGACTATGGAGATTCATTCACCATCACAATCACTATAACATCTCCTCAAGCATTTAGGAATCATAAACATGTAATAACATAGGGAAACATATTATTGGCTCATACTCAATTCAATAAGGTCTTGCATCAAACACTTAGCATGTATTAAAGTCTTAGCATGTATCAAATAGCACATAATTGGGGAATTTCATGCTATCATGTCACAATTCATTCACTAAAGATTTTCAACAAACACCTGGCATGCATGGGCTTTCACACAATTGGGGATTTCTAGTCAACATGCTATAATGGATCTAATTCCTTCACATGAGCATTTTATCAAACATATATGGAGCATGCTTTGCTTATTCAACAATTTCTTCACTTAATTGACATGAACACATCACTTAACAAGCAACTTGAAGAGGGTTTATTATAAACATTACATGAATATCACATACTAGGATCAAAGCTTGAAACCTCATCAACAAAACATGAATTAAAACTCAATAATAGCATGAACTCCAATTTCAATTCACATGAATCATGAAAAATCATAAACATAAGATCTTTGAAATTTAGAAAAGGGTTCTTGAGCTTTTTGGATGAAAGGGACCCAAGAATCAATATCTATATACCTTAGTTTTTTTATTCTTGAAAAGTTAACGGAGGAATCTTGATGATTGGGGTCTTGATTTAGGAACCCTAGCTCTTGTTCTTGAACAACTTTGAGAGAAAACTAGTAATGTTAGGTTAAAATGAGGCCAAATCCCATGTTAAAGAGTATATATAGGGGTAGCAAAATGACTATTTTTGCCCTTAGAATTAATCTGAAAAATCCTGATTTTACATGCTGGAAAATTCTACATAGTTCAAAATACTTCTCACTTGGGAAGACACTTCTCAACCTTTTAGGGCCGGATTAACACTTCACTGAATATGCTCTAAGGCTCAGACTATGAGAGAATTTTTTGGGGTCTTACAAAACCAGAAGCTGTGACCCCTGATCGGGTCTATGCCCAATAATTTAGACTAGATCCATCCATGTTTCTTTAAGTAGAATGGGTAAGTTTCCACAACTTTAGATTGTTGAGAAGTCATGATCCGAAGAGTGAACCAAGGAAGATTTAGAGAAGAGTTCAAGACCTTAGACTCCATAGCCCGAAAGTAGAATAACCAAGAAACTGAGACATCCTAAATACCTCATGGCCTCATGATTATAAGCGTGGTGCACGATACAGCCATAAGCAAGAATCTACTCGACACGACTTTTTGGACACTCCATGACACCAAAACCTAAAGCTCTGATACCAACTTGACATGACCCGAACCGAAGCCTTATTGTAATGAACAGTCCCAATCCTAACTAGGATTTGAAACCACCCTCGCTACCCAACCCAACCACTAAACGCGTACCTTGAGTCGGCTGAAGCCCAAATATATAACAAGATAGAGTATTCAACCATGTGGAGACTTTAAGATAGGTCAAAAACCATGACCAAACCGACAGAGTCAAACCAACCAATATCCAACCAAACCAATGCGGAAATCATAAGTAAAAACCAAAATAATGATCAAATATGTATGTATATATGAAATAAATAGTCCGTACCATACCCAAGTCTGCAGTTGTCCATACAAAACCTCTATACCAACCAATGAGTACCTAATCGGGACATGCCCTCGACCATAGCCAGAAACCATAGTCTATGAAAGATAAGAGACATGAAAAATAAACCATGACATGAAATAGATGCCTTCCAAACTATGAAATATCACCACTTTAATTCAACATCGATTGTCCCTGAATCCGAGCACTAAGCAGGAGAAGTAGAATGGTCAGTCCCTGTATAGCATGGGTATACAGCCTCCTGAAGATGGGTTATTGGGTGAACACAACCATGCACGCAGGATAAGGATAAAATAATGGCATTTATAAAACCAAGTAAAACCATCCATAATGCATACAACTATATATACACACGCATAACCATGATGATAAAGGGAACTGGGTTTAGTATTCCTTAAAACCTTAACCTGAGCTGTGTAGCTTATGGGTTCAACTCCCCTACTTAAAGGGCCCCAGTGCGTGTAGCCGCACGACCAGGGAAGTATCCTATAAGATGACTAGTATATGCCAAAAATAAAGTGTCACACCATGCACACGATCACCAAGACCAACCTCATATCGGCAAATACGAGTTTCTAGTTTTGGTCACTCTGGGACCTCCACCTTCCACGACTTAGCTACATCTACCTCCATTATTGCACAATTAAAACCAATTTCCAAATAACCAAAACCATTATCCTTTTATAAACCAAGGCCATTGATATTGGTATCGTCATACCAACCCTTACTTGCAAGTATCATCCATAGCCAACCATTTATAGGTTTAAGGGGACATACAAATGACCTATCATTTACCATATTAAACCACTTGGGGGACTTCACATTTACCACAAGCATAACTATTTAGCCTTTTACCTTTCCAAACCAAACCAATTCCATTAATCTATTTATTTGATGGATCTCCATGAATCGTGGAAGGTTTTCAAACTAGACCAATCATGACCACCAAAACCTTTACCCTTTAAACCATTCCAAACTATTTTAGACCATGCCAAATATTTAAAGAATTTATATCATTTAAACTATTTAAACCATGCAAGAACATCCAAAGTCATTGAGAGTTCCATTACTAAACTAAACCATGCAAGAGTCCCTATGAAAGTTCTACAATAGAGTAAAAACATACTTTAAGGCACTTTATAAAAAATATTGAGGGCATACATTTACCAAGATCAAAACCAATGCATAAACCACCATAATTAGGGTTACTCAAGACCCATTTGTTAAACCATAACCAACCAGTAACCATATATGCAAACCATTACCAAAAGAATGTAAAAACATAGTTGAAACCATATGCATCTAGGCCCTCAACATATATTTTGAAAACCACCATTGTAGATCCATAAATCAATGTTTAAAACACAATACACATGCTTTTAGTTGGATATAACAATGAAGGAAGGAGTACATGCCTTATACATAAAGATTCATGGAAGAAATCTTGACCTTTAAGCCTTATAAAGAACATATAAAGAAACCCTAGCCTCCCATCTTCAAGAGTATGTTTGAGAGAGAGTATTTAGAGTGTTTCCATCCTTTAATAAGTGTTATGGAAGACCACCAAAGGCTATATAACGTGGGGAAATAAGTATTTAGGAGTAGTAAATGTCCAAACTACCCTTTTCTTAAAAATTAAAACAAGTCATGCCCAGGAATAAGACTCTCCCTTACCATCCGTATCCTAGGGTATGAGTGGTACCCCAACTCGTACCCAAGACCATGCCAAGACCCATACATATTGGTTTCTATAAGACTCATACCTCCCTAGTCATGCCTTAAGGGTACGAGTGACACCCCCAATCATTACCACCAACCATATCTCGAGAAGACCATAGGAACAAGATAATCATTCACCATACGACTTACACTACACCACTCGTATTCTTCTATATGATTCGTACCTTAGTGAGTCATATATTCGGTAGTATCCAAGCCAACCATACTACATAGGGTATAAGTGAACCCTCAATACATCCTACGAGTCGTATTCAAGGGTACAACTGTTACCCTAGAGTCATACCAAGTTAAAAAGTTCTAAAACTTGATAAATTTTGCAAGGGTCTAAATCCTATGGTGTTACAGTCTCCCACGGTAGGATCATTCGTCCTTGAATGATGGGTAAGTGTAAGAACAAGAACAGATAACACGTTAACACACATCAAGATTTTCCTTCAATCAAAATAGAAGACAAGAACACAAACCAAGAAAACAAGATCATCACATATCCCAAGCATAATTTACACCCTAACACCTTTATTCTGACCTGTAACTAAGTTAGAAAACAAAGGTGCAAAAGGAACCATTCCTCACCTTTAACTATGTTTGAAAATAAAAGATGTGTTGAAGAGCACATACTTTACATATGAATTTTTGGAACTAAGAACAAACATAGACATTTGGACTCCATGTCCTCCTCCACACCGTAAATGACTTTCTCGGGCCTTTAGTTCCACCATGGAACCTTTACCCAAGACATACCTTATTTGTTCACAACCGGTGAACTTACCAATCCAAGATCCTCATCGAGACCTCCCCCAAAGAACAAAGAACCCAAGATACCAATACCACCCAAAGGAACCAAACAACTTTGCACTATGTACACCTCACCCTAACATAACATATATATTACTGGATGAATGAACTCATGCTTATGGCAAGTCCAATTCGATTTAGATTTACCAAGAAACACCTCTATGAAAGCTTGTGTCTAGATATACACCATTGATTCCATGCTTAAGCCTATCCAAAGCTAAAAGGAGTTAACTTAGGCCACCGGGATCTACTCCTTACATCTTTCCCGAAACACTACTCCGCTTCCATCACCATTATAATATGGGAACCATGAGTAAATGACATGGACAAACCATATCTAACCATTATAATCAAAAACCCCAACCTATAAAAGTCATGCAACCACAATGGCATGAAGACAATTCATAAGACCATGCCTTACCAAACCTCTCAGTACCCAACACAAATATTGGTATATCTACCAATCTCAACATTCAAGCCTACCGCCGATATACCCGCGGTATGATCTATCTATCAAAAGATCTAGCACCCTCTATAGTTTTCATAAGGATTTTCCACAACCTATTCCTTTTCTAACCATTTCTCACGACTACAACCTTTCCTCACTTTCCAAATGTTAACTTTTAGTAGTCACCCTAGACTTTACCCCACTTAGGGACTTCTATATTCCCTATTTTAACACATTAACATACTTTCCAAACCACTACCACCCTAGCACAAGAAGAGTCATTTAAGAAACCAAATTGCAAGAGTTACCCATGTACCTCCAAGGAAAAATCCCAGAGATAAGACACGACACTATAGGCACAAAGTACTTTACAACAACAACCTAGACCATAATGGAGAATCATCCCGACCAAACTATACCATGAAAGGAGTCCTTAGACTGGACACGAAAGAAATATAACTACATATACCATGAGTAATTTAACACAAGGTCAAGAATTATATCTAGAGAACAAGGTGAATGCAAAATACGAATGTTAGGCATAAACACTAAATGAATGGATGCAACACTAGAAGAGTACTATATTAATCGGGATTGAAGAGAATTACTAGAATATGCAACCCGACCTTCCCTTTTAAGTCCACCACTAGAACAAAATTCTAGATTAACCACCAATGTCAATCCCATTACTCCAACAAACACAATTCTCAACTCTAATGGGTATCACAAAAGACGTACTCTAGGGATGCTTGGTTCTCCCATACCAAAAACCTTATTCATCCCAATGCCACTAAGAGCCCAACATAGACATGCAAAAACCATTAGACTAAATTGACTCCAAGGTTTCAAATTTTAATCAAAACCATTTAAAATCAAACCATGGCCACCAAGGCCTTTCAAAAATCATTTGAATCTAACCGAAGCCTAATCCATATTTCCTTAACCATTTATGCAACACAAAGATTCAAGAATAGTCAAATCATATGACAAAATTTTATCCAATGGAAATTTCATAAATATTTTAAGGGTATAAAATTTCCAAAACCAAAATCAAGTAATTGGGGAATCCATAGTAACCCAAAATCCATTTAACATTCCCATGCATCCCACAATATTCATAAACAAAAATAAAGCACGAATAATGCGTCATAATCCATGGAAAATCAATTAAATAAGTAATCATATCAAAACCCTCTATGATGCCAAAAATCCATATTTAAAACAATGAACTCAATAATTAATTTTTCATGCCAACAATAAAATGCAAGTATAGGAACAAGGATACATGAAAGCTCCATGATCTAACCTGTCAAATGACTAGATCCCCAGTCCCTCCATTCAACCTAAACTTTTGGCCTATAGGTATAACTCTCCCACTATTTTATTTCCCAAATTATCAACCTCATCCAACCCACCAGTTTACCTCCACAACTCCCATATTTCTATTTTTGAGCTTATTATACTCCCTTTAATCAAAATCAAGCATCAAGATTTAAGCCTAGGATCTACCAACCACTTTTCAATACTATTAAAATACCCCATGTAGAATGGAATATACATATAAGGTCCACCCCACTAGGAGAACGCTCTCAATTCCTTAGTCACACTCTGATAATATTTCCATTTCCCAGGGAAACTATTTCCCTTATGAAAACATGGAAGCACCTCACGAAAAAACACTAGAATAGATGGGACCTTTATCTAAAAAACCACCCCTTAAGTTCTCCTTAAGCTTCTTTAACCCCACTGGAACCATTCTATACAGAAAGAATAGAAACTGGACAAGTTTCCAAAATAAGACCAATGCCAAACCAACATCCCCATTAGAAGACACCATGAGGGTTGTCAAGAGGACCTCAAGAAATTTATCTACCACTAAAATCGAATACAAAAAAAGACCTTCTGAGTTAGAATCTGTATTGACTCACAAGGGAGCCTAAAACCATTACCCTTATTAGCTAGGTCATGAAACCATTACCCATTCCAAAATTGACTCACAAGAGAGCCTAAAAGGTCTGACAATCTAATTAATGAAAAGCACGAGTGCAACCAATCCATTCCCCCGAATGATATTAAAATCCACTATATTTAATTTAAACAAATCCACCAAGACTCTTTTATTACCAACTAAAGCCACACACCTCTATAGACTCTTTTGGTAATCACAGAGCAACCTACCGGGTAGAAACAGAAGAAGAAAAGAGTCTAAATTAATTTTGGGACTAAGACCAAAATACACAACCACCAATGGGGTTACAAAAGAAAGGGGACACCGAGCCAAGTAAACCATACACACCACAAGGGAAAGAGTTTCCAACATACCAATGTCGGCATCGGAAGATGTCTCAAACTCCTGAGGAATAGTAAGAACATTGAGACAATCTCGGCCACTGCTGGAGCTAGAGCTAGTAGCCAATACCCTATTTTCCCAGGCGACAACCCTTATGGGACATCCCCATCACACGAGACCCTACTGACCACAACCAAAAACTGATTCCTTTCTTCCTCGCAACAACCACAGTGAAACCAACCATAAAATTTATAAAAAAATAGGATGACGAGGATTGGACTCCTTTAGGAAAACTAAAAGCTGCGACCCCTGACTGGGCTCATGCCTCATGATTTAGGCTAGATCCATCCATATTGTTTTAAGTAGAACAGGTAATTTTCCATAATAGTTATTGAGAAGTCATGATCCGAAGAGTGAACTAAGGATGACTCAAAGAAGAGTTCAATACCTTATACTTTATAGCCCAAAAATAGAATAACCTAAAAAGTGAAACATCTTAAATGCCTTGTAGCCTTCTTATTTTAAGTGTGGTGCACAACACACCCATAAGAAAGTCTCTACTCGATATGAATTTTTAGACACCCCATGACACCTAAACTTAAAGCCTTGATACCAACTTGACATAACCCAAACTAGGTCCTTGTTGTAATAGGTAATCCCAAGCACAACCAGGACCGAGAACTACCCCCGCTACCCAACCCAACCCCAAAAGCATACCATAAGTCTGCTAAAGCTCGAACATATAACAAGATAGCATATTCAACCATGTAGAGACCATGGGATAGGTCTAAAATTGAGACCAACCCAACCAAGTCAAACCACCCAATATCCAACCAAACTAATATGGAAACCATAAGTCAAAACTAAGATAATGATCCAAATATATCAATATATATATATATATATGGCATAAACAATACATACTATACACAAGTCTACAGTAGTCTAATGATTTTTTACCTCTTTTTGATGATGTGCATATTGAAAGTATGGATACACTAGTTGATCCTACTGATGATTGAATTGACTCTTCTTGTAAGTTCGATTTGAGTCCATCTAGTATTGATGTCATTATATTGGATGAGAGTACATTGTCTTCTGAAAATTGATAATGGTCAACTTTCTTGTGAAACTAGTCCACTACTTGAGTATGTTTGTGATATGGTTAGTGAACTTTGAATTAGTGATGATGCTGATAATATTGATCATTTGAACAGTAGTGACCCTTTGAGCATGTCTTTTAGTGAAAGTCCTACTACTTTCTTGGTTCATTGGAATGATCATGTATTTGAAACTTTTTTAAACCTTGATAATTGTATTTTTGAGAATGAACTTGCATGTTCCAATTCTCCTTCTTAGAGTGATCCTTCTCTCTTTAGGTACAATATCTTGTTTGAAGATGATGAAATCACTCCTAGTAAATTACCTAGAGATGTGGATAATGTTGTGATGTAGCTCTTCTCAAGGGTTATATTTGGTATAACTTCATAAGAATAAAAATGAACTTCTATGAAAGAGTTTCACGAGAATTTTCTTGATCGTTGGATATCATTAAAGAAGAAATAGAAAGAAGTATTATCAAATGATTTCCTACAGTTCTTCTCAGTATGGAATGAGTAAAGAATCAAGCTACAAGTCTTGATCTTTATGAAATGTACTATTTTATTTTGTTTCTTTTGGTTTCATTGATAATGGAAAAGACTTACTCTAAAGGGGCGCTAGCGCTTGACTAATAAGATATCAAAGGGGCCTAAAAATTGTACCAACCCACTATGGTGTGACAATATTCCTCCTAAAATGGAATTTTCTTCTTTCAAGATGAGAGTATTTTTATGAAAAAGTATTTTAAAGAAATAAAAGGTGGTTTTTATGTACTAATTATTCCTTCATCTTTGGGTTATCAAATTCTTGACCATACCCTTGATAATGTTATTAAGCATCATAGTGAGTATGTTCTTGAGGACACTTTAGATTAAATCAATTTGCATGATATATTTCTTTACTCTTTATTTGACCTTGACCATACTTATACTTATGAAGAGTAATCTTATTATTTTGGTGGTACCCTTGGGAAAAAGAGTATTGTCTAGACCCATGTTTATGGACACTTTAGTCATTTGACCCTAGTGACAAATTGGAATATGGTGGTTGTTATACACACGACTCGGTGCTTAGTCAAGACTACAAGTAAAGTTTAAATGAGGATATCGGTATTCTTTCCTATGATGGAAATTTTTTCTTGAGGACATAAAAATCAACTTGATAGACCTAAGTTATGCATGGGAGGCATTTCTAACAAAGATGAGTGTTATTCAAAGAAAGGGAGTAATGAAGTTTTCCAAGAGAATTCACCATTGTGTTTTCCAATTCTTGACTAAGGTTTAGTAACTTGTAGATCAAAGAGTGAATCTTCTTTTGAAAATACCTTAAATGAATTCCATATATGTGATGCCTAATTATTACCTTTATGCAAGTGATGTTATTCCTAACAATGTTAAATCTATATCTTATATTGGCATAAATTTCTTATAAAGGAAGATTATGGTATGTCTAAATGCTTTGACTCCCTTCTTGAGTACACTGGGTGCTAAATCTCTTGAGGCCAATAGAGTCCTTATAGATAATACAATATTGGAGGATACTTCTATGTTATATTTCTTTCTACACTACCTCTTTCCCTATGATTATGTCTATTATAGACTTGTAATTATTTTATGTGGAGGTAGAAATCTTGTTGGTTGGTCTACATGGTCGAGTGATAATGCTATGTGGGTCATTCCCATCCTTGACCCCGAAAAACTCTTATGGACTTTTGAACCATTGGTGGCACCACCCTTGATATGGTCTCTTAAAGAGATAATAAAACAATTGTATCTTGTGGCTCCTAAGATAAATGTAGTCTTACCTTTTCAGTTTGTTAATGTCATTATGACCTTTGTGGTTTCCTTATATCTTGGTAATTCCCATAGCTATTTTCTTTGTACCTTTTTAATAACTTTTTCATGTTTAATGCAAAGGATCCTTAGTTATATGTTAAGTGTGTCCAACATTTGCAAGATGCTAAGATTTATTTTTCTAACACTAACCCTCATGCCATGAGGAAATTGTGGTTGTTTGTTTTTCCTTTGGTTATGCATGGTTTGGATTTGAGGTTGAATCCTTTTTAAGTAGGGGAGGATGATACAAGCCAAACTAGTATCAACACTTTGAGCCATATAATTTAAGGTCAACATACGGGAATCCAAGCCATGATCACCTTAATAATTCAAGGATGTTCTTAAAGGACCTTTTTGAGCTATTAAACAAATAATATCATGCTTGGGAGATAGCTTGGAGCTTGGGATACGCTTGGAAAGTCAAAAGAACCTACTGTCTAAAGGTGATGACTCACATAAAAATAAGTCAAGTGCTTGACTAACTGTCTTATAAGCCGCCAAAGAAAGAAAAGTGAAAGTATTTCACTGCCTCAAGCTAACTGATAGGGCGACGACCAGTCAAGGTAGTGACCGGAAATCACTATAACCGTTATCCATTACATGAATCACCACTTGTGGATATCTCTTTAATTAGTCAATGGGTCAATTTTTCCCTTTTTAATAATTTAACCCTAGACAATAAATAGAAACTCCTAGGTCTTTATTTCCTAAGTTTTTACATGATGATTAAATATGAAAACTCTTGAGAGAGTGTTTGAGAGCTTGGAAAAGCTTTTATTGCATTTTACTTAGAAACAGTGGTTGTAAGTGCATTTTGATCCCCTTGCAACTAATGTAAGAGATTAGGGGCTTGTAGATAACTGATTTGGGGGGTTTTGAGTTTAATATACTCATTAGTTCATATTGTTTCTATCTTCTCATGTCAATCTATCTATCTTCTATCTCTTGTTTGCTTGTTCTTTCATTTTGTAGTTAGATTCTGGTTCTCGTAGTTTTCCTAATATCATAGAGATTGATGTCTATATGAGTGATTTGGGTTAATGGTTGTGAGTCAATCTCAACTTGCCATAGACAGAGTTTTAAATACCTTTCAAGGGTAAAGGCTCAACAAGAGAGCTATAAGTGAACCTCTTGATTAATTTTCTCTTTGTTATATTTCTTTTTGAATTGTGTGGCATTTTACTGTGAATATTTTTTTAATATTAAAGTGTTGCCAAATTATCTGTTGCCTTTTCATGTTCTATGATGCTATTATATGTCTAATTATTCATATTAGTTAGTGGTATGATATGCTAATAATTTTTTTTGAAGCTCTTCTGCCCACTATTATATTTTCATTCATTATTTTACCTCATTATAACTTGGAACTCATGTAACCTCTAAGTATTAATTCGGCGATTTATCTATCCATATTATTATTCGACTTTTTTCTTTATTAGAAGGAAAAATAACTTTTAAATAATGGTGGTTTTAAATTACGTTGAGTAGGAGAAAAATATCAACTGAACAAAAATTATAAAAAAGAGAATTTTATTAGTTAAAGTAAGATGTTCTTTTTATGAAGTTTTGGACTCAACTCTTATTCAGAGTTTATTGAAACATACAATCTTATCGGATTGTTGTATCCTAGAAGGAATAAATGAAGAAGATTATTGTTGGGCCTATAAAGATTTATTGTAATGAATTTGAATCTCATTAAAGAGACTCAATATTTATGCGTCAACCTAAACATATTTTTTTCTGCTTTCTTGTTTTTAAATTGTAATTGAATTTTCACCAATAATATTAAGCTAATTCAATGCCAACAATTAAAAAAAATGTATGAATTTCAAGATTGAAGATCTTAACAAGTCAGTTTGATCCAATCGTACTTATTTTAAGAGATGCATGAAATGGGAAAGTACTTTTCTATCTAAGTCTTTCAATAGGGGCGGATCCAGCGGATTGCGCGGGGGTTTCCAAGAACCAAGTAACTTTCATGCAGATCTTGTATTTATATTGAGTAATCTAGTAAATCTATACAAATTATAAGTTGAAAATTCATAAATAGAGTGTGTTGTTGGTCTACTGGTGCAGAGGTACTTGTAAAAGTTTGGTTGGTCTCTTGGTTGTGGGTTCAAATCTCTTTAGTTACTCTTTGGTTTTATTTTTGTCTAATGTGAAAAACTCACAAACTTTAAATCCTGGATCTGTCTCTGCTTCTCATAAATCATTTGTGTTGACTGAGAAGAATTCAAATAAAGTAGACAACTCATTCATGAATGATGATCAACTTATTTCACTTCAAGAGAAAGTTAAAAAATATGGTGATGATTTTTGTAAGTATCAGTATTATATCCTTAATTATCTATAGAACTTACTCTAGTGAAAAGAAAATTTGAAAAACATTGCATCCTAAGTGTGATATCAAGGAAGCTAAAGAAAAAACTAGGATGTTAAAAGATTTTTTTGTTTTTAAGTAGTGGACAGTAAAATCAATGGAACGTCAAATTCAACACTTCGTAATGATTATTGGAAAGCTCAGGTTCGAGGAGATAAAAGTTTAATATAGCCTTATTATTTGTGGTATAATAGATAAACTTCATCCTTCTTAGAAGGAATTTAAAAAATTTATGTACCACAAACAACAAGAAATTTTTCTTGAGATATTGATAATATGAATCTGCATGGAAGAGTATGCAAAGGGTGGAGTTTCACTTTTTTTATTATACAAAAATAATTTACAATATATCACAACAAAGGTAGACGAAAATAATTTACAATCTATCATAACAAAGGTAAATTTAATTACTCCAAATAATGTTTCTCCTGTACTCTTAGACAAACTTCTATGAATCCCAAGAATAAAAACTTCAATAAAGTTATTGCACACCTCCCAAGAAAAATAATGATGTAAATAATCAAGAAAAATTGAATAAGAGCAAAATATAGGATCGTTCTTTGTCTGGACAAGAGTGGATATACTGCCTGATTTTGTATGTTTAGAAATACGTTATCAAAGAGTCAGTTATAGTAGTGATAACAAACATAAGATTGAAAATATTGACGGATAGTGAACGGATTCTGATGTAGACCATCATGTCTGCTATACTATTCTTAAGAAATTCATAATTATAATACTTAAACATTCTTCAAGAGATTGAAAAGATAGATGTCAATTTGTTTTTCATCTCTACAAGAGTATTCCTTTCAAAAAATATTACTTATACTTTTTTCATGAAAAAACATTTAATGTCTAGTCTTCTTGTTAGTAAACCAAGATTCAAATCGACTCACAATATTTGGGATGCTCATTCGTATTGTATTAATCAAATTTATATGAGAATCATGAATATTTGAGGATTCATTTCAATTATTTTATTAAATTGAAAAGTATAATACTTGTAACATAGTCAAAATCACTAAAAACTCTCATTTTCAAGTTGAAAGAATTAATTTATTAGAGTTAATTTACATTAAACTCTTGAAGGACATAGATATTTTATCCTTTTTGTTGATGATTTATCTATCTATCTTACTATTTATCCCCTCCCTATCTTTATATATATATATATATTTTTGTGTGTGTGTGTATGTAGGTATGATGTTTGATTTTGTGTGTGTCAAGTTTTAAAATTTATATCCATGAGGTTGAAAATCAGTTTGATACAAAAATTAAAAGAATTTGAGTGATGGATCTTGTGATAGCGAGGATGATGAATTCAAATTTCTATTAAATCATTAGAATTAATTCACAAAACTACTCCAATCTTATTTCTCTGAATCTAATGGTATAGCAGAAAGAAAACATAAAATTTTAGTTGTGCTAACTAATGTCATGCTTATTTATCAAATATGGTGAATTTTTTTCTTGACTAGTCATAATATTATAACTTCTTTTGATTGAAGTGTTTACTTATTTTCTTTTCAAAGTGAAAATAATATGATAAATAAAAAAAATTTAGCTTAATTGAAAGTTTGAGATATCTGATTGATTGTGCTCAACTTGATATTGCATATGCGATAGGAGTATTTAGAAGGTTTACAAGCAGGTCAGTAATGAACATTGACATGCCAAGAAAACATTATGCGATATTTAATAGGGATTGACACCTATGACTTATTTTACAAAAAAATATCATGTTATACTTAAAGATTTTTTGGGTGCATATTAGAACACTTTATCTAGTAATTTCTGTTTTACTACTTGTTAAAATTTAACTTTACAAGGTGAAGCTCTTTGTTCGAAATTATAAAAAAACTATTGATGGTAACTCTTCCACGAAGGTTGAACAAACTTGTTTAATATCATTTAGCGAGAAAGGGAATTTATTATTTCAAATACCTTATATTTTGAAAAATTAATTCCTCTTATTTTAATTCTATGTGATAAAATCGTTTCAATTGATAGATTTTAAAATCATTATTATAATGATAATTCTAGACCCATAAGAAGAAAATGTAGTACCATAAAATTATACTTCATCTGTTTAAAAAAAAGACCTAATTTGACTAGGCTTGGATCTTAAAAAAATAAAGAAGACTTTTGAATCTTGTGGTTCTAAATTAAAGTTATGTCAAATGTACCAAAATATTCTTTAATCTAGTGGTCTTAAACATGCAACATGGAAAGTTTAAATTAATGTATTGCTAAAAAAAGAGTCACTGTTTTAAACGGATTAAAACAAAAAGTAGGTTATTCTTTTTTAAGCAGAAAAGGTATTTGATAAGTGAATGTTGTTAATATTGATTATGTCAAATCATGCAGATCTACTGATTAAAGACTTAACGAGAGAAAAGTCCTGGAGCACACTAAGAGGGATGAAATTGAAACTCATAGATCCATAGATTATATATGAGGAAACCTAATTCTAATGACTACAGAGCCTATAACTTGGTTCAATTCGAAAAAAGTATTGTATGATGTGTTATTATGAAATGCACTATTATTTTTTTCTCCCTATGATGTGACTGCATTTTTGTAATGCTATGAGTCTGGTACCCCGGACGCTACATGGTGCTCATAATCCCGAAGGACCACAAGCTAACCCTTGGCTGATATCTATAACTGAGCACTGAATAATAAATTATAAAAATGCAGAAAAATGATGGAAAACTTGCCATAAGGTTCAAACATCTGAAATACAACTAAAAACTGAATACTAATACAACTTTCTGAACATCTAGTGTGTGAAACTCTAGTTTGAAAGCCTCTAACAGTCTGAATAAGGATTTGAATGGGACAATCCCCCAACTAACTCCATCATCTAAAAATACTAAATCTAATGCAATAAAGTGAAATAATAACCATCCCCGAATAATGAGGAGTCACTGCTATCTACTACTGTTGGATAAATCTGAACTACTAAGGGTGATCTGGATCTCGTGCTTCTGAATCTATGGTATAAAACACCATAGCGCATGAAAGTATGAATCAGTACTTGAGAATGTACTGGTATGCTAGATGAGGTAAGATTAAATGTAAAGGCTCATATGCATGAAATATAGCTGATTGAATAACCTGAATATACTGAATGAGGAATTACATGCATGAATGCATAAACTATAACTGAAATCGTAGTAACACTGAATACTAAGTTCAACTAACTGGATTACTGATAACTGGGTTTACTGGTGCTGAATTCTAAATACTAATTTACTGATATTTGAGTTTACTAACACTAGGATACTGAATAACTGAGTCTACTGATATTGATCTTAGAGTTTTTCTAATACTAATTGACTATATATGAGATCAGTCCTATCTAGCAGGTGATCTATGAATCTATTGATACTGATTCTGATTGATTGTACCTAAGATCAGTCCTATCTAGCGGGTGATCTCTGAATTGCTGGATGAAGAAAATGATTGACTGAATTTGAGATCAGTCCAATCTAGCGGGTGATCTCTAAATTCTATGGAACTATCTTAGTTCTTTACTGAGCTGAGTAACTGTATCTAAATGTTTTTATTTCTGTAACATTGCACTGAGTTTTATTACTGAGACTGAATTTGAAACTGAGACTGTAGGAGGTAGTCATCTACCCGACATGCCCTAAATTTCAACTAGTGGGTTCTAACCTGTAAACCCAGCTGGAAGGGTGTTAGTATCGTGCCACGGGTAAAGACAACTGCTACAAAGTCAATCTTAATCTAGCGGTTGACCCCTGAGATCAGTCCTGTACTAGCGGGTGATCCCCTAGTATGTCAATCCTATCTAACGGGTGACATCTCATGCCTACGCTGGCTACGTAGTTCTGGAATGTAGGGATTGCTTCTAAGGATCTCAGTCCTATCTAGCGGGTGAGCCCCCATCCCTAGGTTCGCTCGGTATTGAATCTTTCTCCCAACTGAAAGACACTGAACTGATTTCCTAGTTCATACTAGGCTTGACTGAACTGTTACTGATCGTACTGATTATATAAACTAAAATGATCTCACTGAGTTTCATTGTCTAATGGAATACTACTAAATTATGTTATTTGACTGAATGCTAATGAGTTTCTGGACTGAATACTTGAATACTACTGAGGTTTGAACTTAATACTGAACTGGAATAGACTGATACTGAGATTACTGAGTCTCTCTAAGTTCTGTAACTGACTAAGTTCTACTGATCATGGCACAACTGATATTATCTTGATAACTGAAACTGGCTCTAGACAATCAGCTAAATTATCGAGTATTAAATACTCACAGGACTCGATAACATAAATAAATAAGGCATGACAATTCTTGAATAGCATAATAATAGTCTATCATTCATAACAAAATAAAGGAGACATCTCTTCAAGAACATGGAAGTCTTAAACATGTAAACGTATAGGGATGCATACCAATGTCTCATAATTCATTCATTAAGGAATGCACATAAATGGGAGTGCATGCAACATATCATAATTCATTCACTAAGGCCTTTCAAAAAAACACTTGACATGCATTAACTTATACATAATTAGGGATTTTATGCTAACATGCTATAATGACTCTATTTCCTTCAGATAAGCATTTTATCAAACATATGGCGAGTATACTTTGGTTATACAACAATCAATACATCCAATTAACATGGATACATCAATAAACTTGAAACTTAATGAACATTATGCAAATCATCACATGTTAGGACTAAATCTTGAAACTTGTAATCTAGAACATGAATCACAACTCAACAATAACATAAACATGAAATTCAACTCAAATAAATCATGAAAAATCTAAATATTCAATCTTTATAACTTGAAAAGGGTTCTTGAACTTCTTGGGTAGAAGGGACCCAAGAATCAACATCTAACATACCTTAGTTCTTGATTTTAGAAAGATTGGCGGAGAGACTCTTAAATTTGGATCTTCAATTGGAAAACCCTAACTTGTTCTTGAGAGAAATTGAGAGAAGCGAGTATATTTTGGGGGAAAGTAGGGCTGAATCTCATGTTATAGGGTTATATAGAGGTTAGAAATTAACCCAAGTACCCCTCTGGATGCATATTTTTAAAAGCCAAAAACTGGGCACCAACGCAGTTGTCGACACAACGCGTCGATGATACTCGATGCGTCATGCCATGATTGTGCCAAGACTCAGTACTTTTGAATGGAAAATCTTACACAATATTAACCAACGCGAATGGCGACGCGGCGCACCTGGATCGCGTTGGTCCACTATTTAGGGACAACAAATACTAAATCTAATGCAATTAAGTAAAATAAGAACCATCCCCGAATGATGAGGACTTACTGCTATATACTGCTGCTGGCTGAATCTGGACTGCTAAAGGTACTCTGGAGCTCATGCTTCTAAACCTATGGTATAAAACACCATAGCGCAGGAAAGTATGCGTCAATACTTGAGAATATACTGGTATGCTAGATGAGGTAAGGCTAACTGCAAAGGCTCAAATGCATGAACTATAGCTGACTGAAGAACCTGAATATACTGAATATGGAATTACATGCATGAATGCATAAACTATAACTGAAATCATAGTACCACTGAATATTTAGTTCAACTAACTGGATTACTGATAACTTGGTTTACTAGTGCTGAATTCTAAATACTAATTTACAAACTTTTGAGTTTACTAACACTGGGATACTGAATAAATGAGTCTAATGATATTGATCTTAGATTTTTTCCAAAACTGATTGACTGTATCTAAGATCAGTCCTATCTAGCGGGTGGTCTCTAAATATACTGATACTGATTCTGATTGATTTTACCTGAGAGCAGTCCTATCTAGTGGGTCGTCTCTAAATCACTGGATGATGAAAATGATTGACTGAATTTGAGATTAGTCCTATCTAGCGGGTGATCTCTAAATTCTATGGAACTATCTAAGTTCCTTGCTGAGCCGAGTGACTGTATCTAACAGTCCTGATTTCTGTAATACTACACTGAGTTCTATTACTAAGACTAAACCTAAAACGGAGATTGTGGTAGATAGTCATCTAACCTATATGCCCTGAATTTGAACTAGTGGGGTCCATCCTGTAACCCTAACTGTAAGGGTGTCAGTACCATGCCACGGGTAAAGACAACTGCTATGGAGTCAGTCTTGAACTAGCGGGTGATGCCCGAGTATGTCAATCCTATCTAACGGGTGACATATCATGCCTACCCTGGCTACGTAGTTTTGGAACTAAGGGATTGCTTCTAGGGATCTCAGTCCTATCTAGTCGGGGAGCCCCCATCCCTAGTATCGCTCGGTTCTGAATCCTACTCCCAACTGAAAGACACAGAACTGATTTCCTAGTTCATACTAGGCTTGACTGAACTGTTACTAATCATGCTAATTAACTAAACTGAATTGATCTTACTGAGTTCCATTGACTGACGGAATACTACTGAATTCTGTTATCTGACTGAATGCTACTGAGTTTCTGGACTGAATACTTGAATACTCTTGAGGTCTGAACTGAATACTGAACTGCAATAGACAGATATTGAGATTGGTAAGTCTCTCTAAGTTCTATAACTGACTGAGTTCTACTGATCGTGGCACGACTGAGATTATCATGAAAACTAACACTGGCTCTAGTTAATCAGCTAAATTGTCAGGTATTAAATACCCCCAGGACTCGATAACATAAATAAATTAGGCATGACAGTTCTTGAATAGCATAATAATAGTCTATCATTCATAATAAAATCAAGGAGGCATCTCTTCAAGCACTTGGAAGTCTTAAACATGTAAATGTATAGGAATGCATACCAATGTCTCATAATTCATTCATTAAGGAATTCATGTAAATGGGAGTGCATGCAACATATCATAATTCATTCACTAAGGCCTTTCAACAAACACTTGGCATGCATTAACTTATACATAATTAGGAATTTCATGCTAACATGCTATAATGACTCTATTTCCTTCACATAAGTATTTTATCAAACATATGGGGAGCATACTTTGGTTATACAACAATCAATACATCCAATTAACATGGCTACATCAATAAACTTGCAACTTAATGAACATTATGAAATCATCACATGCTAGGACTAAATCATGAAACTTATACTCTAGAACATGAATCACAACTCAACAATAACATAAACATGAAATTCAACTCACATAAATCATGAAAAATCATAAATAGTCAATCTTTATTACTTGAAAAGGTTTCTTGAACTTCTTAGGTGGAAGGGACCCAAGAATCAACATCTAACATACCTTAGTTCTTGATTTTAGGAAGATTGTAGGAGAGACTCTTAAATTTGGATCTTCAATTGGAAACCCCTAATTTATTATTGAGAGAAATTGAGAGAACAGAGTATATTTTGGGGGAAAAATAGGTCTGGATCTCGTGTTATAGAGGCTACATAGGGGTGGGAAATTGACCTAAATACCCTCCTAAACGTAGATTTTAAAAAGCTGAAAACTGAGCATTGATGCGGTTGTCGACGCAGCGGGTCGATGCCATCGACGCGATACTCGACGCGTCGTGCCATGATCACACCAAGCCTCAGTACTTTTGACTAGAAAATCCTGCACAATATTAACCAACACGATAGGCGACGCGGCACGCCTGGATCGCGTTGGTCCACTATTTTGGGATACCAAATGTGGTCCAAACGTGATCCAAACAATCAAAAACTCATCCGAAAATACCTACTGACATAGCTGAGGATGAATCTACTTAAATATCGACATTTAAGGGTTGTATGGATCGAGAAATAATATTTCCAATTATGAAGGCTAAGAAAATTCTAAGTGTAAACACTTAGCTAAAGTTTCTATGTCTGGGACCTCTTTTTAAGCTTTAACGGACTGAGTAAAGCTTAAAATTTTGCGGGGTCTTACAATTTTCATGTAATGATTTTTGGAGGTTGAGTTTGAAAACTCTTAATAAAAATTTGTAACTCGTATGAGTGAGGTGTTAAAATTGTAGGAGCACTCTCAATAGATCTTACTTATGTGAGTATGAAAGTAGGTTGTCTCCTATGAGAATTGGACTTAATCTCCAAAATCCGCGTGTGTTGGCATAATTTTTATTCCACTAGTGAAAACTAAAATGTACAAGGACATAATGTGTTGGCTATTACTCATGTCAATACTTTGATTATTAATATGTGGTCCATGATACTTTATTCTCCTTAAGTAGTCATAGTTCAAGCATGAAACCACTATGACTTAGAGTAAAAATTATTATTTTACTAAGTGTAGTAAAGAATCTAATCAAATACATAGTTTACAGAATCATTGAACTTGTTTTACTAGTCAATTAATGCAATCACATGTATATAAACACGAACTACATCGAAATGGCCACAGTCAATGAATCGTACCTTGTTATAGAAGGTTGTTTCAATTATTTCCTAGATGATACTGTTCTCTAGGATTCTTTGAAGAAAGATTTTGAGAGATAAAGTTTTCTTTTTTTTTGTCTTATATAAGGAAGAAACGTTTTGTTTTTAATTTTCTGAAGAGAAGTGTTGTTTGTTTCAATTAAAGAAACTATTTATCATCCTAAAGGGACGTCTCTTTCTTTTTATTAATAACATAAATATATAAATAATTATATATTATTTGTCTCATAGTATAGATCTGGATTGATCCATATGGGTGACCCGGTCCAATTTTCTTCATCTCCGCCTCACACATAGTGGATCAACTCTCATCCCTATTCTGTAACATTCATGCTTGAGACTAGATAGTGTGACTAGTGAATACTTTTAGAACTTCGTTGCTATGCATCTGTTAGGAATATACAACATCTCTATCAATGAAACTTAGAGTAGATTATAGTATGCAGTACCCTAGATTATATATCACATTAATATTTCTCCTCATCTATTTTTCTTAATTTAAGTTCATCATTATGTACTTGTATCACAAATAGACATAAAGATATCAACAAACACAGTTAATGTTATAATATTCAAGGATCTTCCTCATCTCATGAATCTCTTAATCTCAATGTGATATGTGTTTCTAGAAATGTCCCACCAGATCGAATCAGTCATGATCTCATGGCAACATCCTAAGATAGCAAACACCAAATTAAATCTCAAGAAACTAATTAAAGTAATGAGGGTATAATCTGAAGGATTACTTATAATTTTCAGGACTTCACACGATAGAAAGTAAAGATTAAACTTGTATCGCCCTTATGGGACACTTTATGAATACATGGTATGAAACATGTATCACAGTATTGACTCCTTTTCCACGGAACATGTCTTTTATAAAGTAATAACTGTTCAGATGATATTTCAGATAACTTATGTCTAACTTTGAGTTCACAAATCTACTCAATCATTTTATTCTTCAGAACTAACATGTGGCATTAGAAATAGACTAACTCCTTTTAATCACATATGATTAAACACCATCTAACCAATGACGTTCTGATTATAAATTTTCAGGTCTCTTTTATCATAACACCTAACAATAATAAGATTATAATTGTTTCATCTCTACTACTTATCACTTAGACATTAAAGGTGATTGCCTGTGTAAAGAGGTCAATCTTTTTGTCTATTTGACATAATTTTCATCCTCAAAAATTTATGTACACTCTATAAAAAAATAATATATGTATATGAACCAACAAGATGAAAAATCAGGCATTAATCAACATTAACCTAACTAATGTGAATTTACATGAACATGATTAACAAAAATAAAAAATAAATACATCAACATCTATGTAAATCCAATAACTTTAAGGGGTCGTTTGGTAGGGCGTATTAAAAGAAATAGTCCATGTATTAAGTGTGGTATTAATTTATACTATATTTGGTAGAATTTTGGACCAATGTATTACTAATACCATGTATTAGTTATACACCCTACATGGTATTATAAGGTGTATTACCAATATATCACATATGGTGGTATTAGTAATACATGGATTTTAATACCATGGGATTAGTATGTGCAAAGACAAAATATCCCTCAAATTCTTTTAAGTATTTTTTTTATTTTCTTAATTTTATTTTTTATATTTGTACTAATAAATTTATTCAAATAAATTAGTTTACAAATTTTATTATTATTTACAAAAAATATCCTCACATTTCTTTAATTTTCTTAAAATCTTTTTAAATTTATTCAATATGTGTTACTTCTTTCAATTTATCAAAATAATAATATCCCTCCAAATAATTTTAGTTATAAAAAAACTACTCTATTAACTTAAAAAATATTCATTGGTCAAAATCCAAAAATAAATTGCATACAAGCTTTAATTTTGTAAATAGGATATTCATAAATAAAAATAATTTTTCTACTTAGTTTTAACACTCTATAGAATACAATTTTATGATAATTATTTTATTGTCTCATCCAAAAGTAACACGTACCTCCCTCCAACTTTAAAATACCACAAGGTGGGAACAAAAAGCAAATGATGAACAAATAGAGAAAAGATGATAAAAAAAATTATAAGTGAATGATTAAATCTTAAAATTTTAAAGTAAATAATTAGTTATATTGTTAATTTTTTTATTTTTAAAAAGGAATAATAAACTTTTGCAAAGAAAATACACAAAGTTATAATATATCGAGGGTATTTTTGTAAACAAATAATATTTTTTAAAAAATATAACAATACATATTATTTTTAATACATCAAACCAAACACTGCATTAAAAATAATCTCAGTATTACTAATCCCAATATTACTAATACTACCTATTTAGTATTATCTTATACACTCTACCAAACGACACCTAAATATCTTTCATAAACATAAAAAGCTAGGGGTTATGTTAAGGGATATGCAATCATTTTTTGTGTATATATGTATTTCAAATTTATTTTTTTGTACAACCATGTCTCTTAAAAAATTATACTATATCTCAATATGTTTCGTCTTTTTATGGTACTTTGGATCCTTTGTGTAAGCTATTACATCTTGATTATCACAATTGATTGTGACATATTTAACAATGTTGTTATACACACCTATGTGGACCAAAAAGTATCTAAGCCAAGTAGCTTCTTGCGCAACAGATGAAAGTGCTATGAATTTAGCATTCATCGCAAATAAGGCTATACATGACTATTTCTTGCTACTCCATGATGCATGCCCACAGTGGACTTTTTCTTATTTAAATTTCTTCCCAAGTCAACATCAATGTAGACTTAGAGTTGTAGATTATCTCCTTAATAACACAAAGAATAGTCGACTGTGCCATTGAGATACCTCAATATTCTCTTAACAACTTTCCAATGTTGTGTTCTACGTTGGATTGATATCTACTAACTAACCCAATGGAATAACATATATTAGGTTTAGTACATATCATAGCATACACTAGACTTTCAACTACGTTGGCATAAGGAACCTTTCTCATTTGTTCCTTCTCTTGTGGAGTCTAATGGCACATCCTTTGATTTAAAACTTCACTTTTTAAAACTAGAGTATTTATGATTTTACAATCTTGCATATTAAGGCGTTCAAGAACTTTCTTAATGTAAGGTCCTTGTGAAAGAGACAACAATCTCTTCGAACGCAACCATCTCTTCGAATGATCTCTTGAAATCTTCACTCCAAGAATGTATGATGCTTCACCCATATCTTTCATCTCAAAAGTAGATTATAGCCACTCTTTTATTTTTTTTATATATATTTGATGTCACTTGTAGCTATAAGTGTGTTGTCTACATACAATGATAAAAGCACAAACTTATCTTTAAATCTTTTGATGTATACACAATGATCTTCATGAATCATAACAAAATCATACAATATTATCTCATTATGGAAACGTAAGTACTATCGCCTAGAAGATTGTTTAAGGTCATAAATCGACCGTCGAAGTTGACATACTTTATTTTTCTTTACCTTTTTTCACGTAATGTTTCATATATATTTCGTGTTCTAGTTCTCCATTGAGAAATGTCACAACCCAAATGGCCATGGGTGGCACCCATACTAATCTTTTTGTGGGAGAACCATCTAAATCAAACCATTACCCAATTACTTGGTCAATATTAAAATGAGAATATCATAAAACCAACTTAATGACAATAATTCAGAGCTAATCATTAGTAAGGTGGAAATCAAACAAAGTACTTTTAAAATCCCTAAGACCCGAAAGTCATCGTACAAGAACTTCTAAATAAAGATCATGTCTAAACGAGATGTCTAAAAATAAAGAAAATAAAAAAGGTTTGATTGCTCGAAAGATGGACAAGAACAAAAGGGATGATCCATGGAAGCCTGGAGACGGAGTGCTCATCCTTGGATCGAGATCTACTATCAAATGCTAGAGATAAGGTCAGTTTTAGCATCTGGAACACTTTCTGCGCTCAATAAAATAAGATTATAGGGTAGTGTCAGTACAAACCACTATGTATTGGTAGGTATCATAGGCCAACTCAATTTAATAGCATGCACACAACATTAATAAACTAACAAGCAAACATGCATCATCACATAACAAATATTCAATGAATCAACAATATAACAATAACAGTTCAAATAGTTCTCACAAATAAGCCATATAACCTTCAAGAGTATCAACCATACTGTAAACATCCACAAAATCAATAGCGCTACAATAAATAACAACCTCATCCTACTACAACTCACAATTAGAACACCATTAGTCTGTTATCTACTTAATAACTCGTACAACCTCTCAAATTTAACAAAAATATGTACACACATTCTATGAGACTTATTTTTTCCCAAATAGTCATGACCTGCAGGGAACAATCTATGTTCACGTTCCGTACATGAATGGTACCCGATCCTCAATAACAAGTAATATCAATATCATATTCATACCAGTATGGTAGCCGATCCTCCATAAAAAAGTAACATCAATATCACATTCATACCGACGTGGTACCCAATCCTCCATAAAAATGTAACATCAATATCACATTCGTACCAACGTGGTACCCGATCCTCCATAAACTAGTAACATCAATATCATTTTCGTACCTATGTGGTCATGCTCCTTCATAAAGAATTAGTATCAATATAAATATTTGTACCGGCATGGTACCCGATCCTCCGTAAACAAGTAATATCAATATATATATATACGTAACAACGTGGTACCCAATCCTCCATAAAAAAGTAATATCAATATACATATTCATACCAGAGTGGTGCATGATCCTCCATAACCATATCAGACATATTTTATCAAATTCACATTACCTCTCTGGATACAATACAATGTATTATGTTTACAAGTACACTTTAAGTCATAAGACAATTTCATCAAGTAAATTTTCAATAACTATTTATACATATCTCAACAACTTAAATATCATCAACTTCAAGAAGGTCCGAATACCAATCAACAAGCATACAATTTAGAAGCATACACATAATTAAATCGAGTCTAAACTCTAATTAAATTGTAACCTACCTCAACCAACAAATCCAAAAGTAGTTAGTCCGCAAGCGCCTGCCCTTCCTCAAAGTTTCAAAACTTTCAAAATCTGCTCCGACATAATATGTACTCTCCATATAAATATAAATCTAATAACACTCATTTATAAATTCTTACTCTAAATGTTTTCGATCCAAAGCCAAAGTTTTCTATATTAACAAGAAACTATAATTATTGGCTAAGGGTTGTTAAAATCGTAACTATTAGGATTATCAAATCCTAGATTATTTAACCTTTACATTATTCATCTCGTTCTAAGGTACTAATTAGACATTGTTGTATAATGATTAGGAAAAGGACAAAACTAATATATTATAATAAATTAATCCTAAGGAAAACTAACAAAAAGCTTCCAGGAAACTTATTCCCACATAGCACATGTTACTGCCACTTTCAATTTGTTCCCATTCACATTGACACTATCCTTAATACCACTTTTGGCATACCATAATCACCATATATACCTATTGTCACCATAATTTTATTTTTATCCATCAAACCAACCCTACTTCTTACATCACAAAAGCATAAATTGGTCAATTTTTTACTACTTTCAATTATACCTTACTTACCCTTCATTCATTATATATAATAAATTATAACAACAGGAACAACTTCCCAGAAACAAGAAAGAAATCCAACACTAACATGGAGGTGTCGACCTTTTCTAAGCCGTGAATGGGAGAATAAAATATGCTAACCATTGTATTACCCAACCCCAACTTTCTGATGGTATTAATATTATCATCTATGGACAAACCCTTTCCACTTACATTAATTCTTGTACTAGCCTTATAAGTAATTAAATTACAACTTTTTCCCATTAAATCACTAATTAAATTAATTATCTAAAATATACCCAACTAATGACTTAATTCACTTTGAAACACCTCAAGAATCGTTACTATCCATCTCCGAAAGTCATAAATCATGTATACCAGCTAAGAGGAGAGCTAAAATTAAAAAGATGAGAAAATTTCACAAATAACCAGGAGGGTTGTTACATTAGATACCAATTAAAAAACCTTTCATCATCGATGGGCAAATAAAAGACCGGGAGGGGAAATAAGAAATCCCCTAAATCAGCAAAAAGATGCAGATACTTGCTACAATTGTCTGCTTTGGTCTCCTAAGTGGCCTCCTCAATAGGATGATTCTTCTACTGGACCTTCACAGATGCAATCTTCTTAGTCCTCAACTTACAGACATCTCTTTCAAGAATAGCAACAGGTTTCACTTCATAAGAGAGGTTCCCATCTAACAATATCGAATCCCAACGAATTATGTAGTTACCATCACCATGAAACTTTTTTAACATAGAAACATGAAATACAGGGTGAACTCCCGATAAACTCAGAAGAAATGCCAACTTGTAGGCCACCGGCCCCACGCACTAAAGAATCTAAAATGGTTCACTTCCCAAAATGCATGACACCCTTCATGGGTGAAACTTTGAGCAATATTTGCTCAGCCCTCATAAAGTGAATATCACTAACTTTTTTCTCTACATACTCCTTTTGCCTACTTTTAGCCACTATAAGTTTTTCCTGAATGATCCTGACCTTCTCTAATGAGTCTCTCAATAGATCAGTACCCTACGGTCTCAACTTAAAAGCATCAAACCACCCAATGGGAGATCTGCACCTCCTTTCATACAATGCCTCAAACGGCTCTATGTCGATACTCGAATGATAACTGTTATTATATGAAAACTTAGAAAAAGATAAGAACTGATCCCAATGACCTCCAAAATCCATCACACTTGCAGTGAGCATATCCTCCAACACCTAAATCGTTTGCTCAAACTGCCCATGGCCTGAGGGCAAAAAGTTATACTAAAGTCCAACCTTGTACACAACTCTCCATGCAACTTCTTCTAAAAGATAGAGGCAAATTGAGTACCCATATTCAAAATAATAGAAATTGGAACCCTATGCAATCGAATAATCTCCTTAAGATAAATCTTGGCCAACTTTTCTAAGTCACCTGAACCGGAATGAAATATTCAGATTTAGTCAACCTATCCACAATAGCCCATATAGAATCATACTTTTCCAAAGTCTTGGAAAGACCAACAACGAAAACCATATCTATTCTCTTCCATTTCCATTCAGGAATGGGCATCCATTGAAAAGTACCATCTAGCTTGTGATGTTGGTACTTTATCAAGCGACAACTCTGGAATTTAACAACAAAATCAAATATGTGTCGCTTCATCCAACCCCTCTAGCCATGCTGCCTCAAATCACGATATATCTTAATCGCTCCAGGATGTATAGAATACTTTGAACAATGAGCCTCAGCTAGAATAGTAGGAATCAAGTCATCAACACGGGGTACACAAACTCACCCCTTAATCTGTAATACACCATCACCATCAAGAATGGCCTCTTTGGCCTCACCCCTCAAAACCTTATCATAAATCTTGCTTAACTTAGCATCCTCAATTTGTTTAGCCTTGATTTGATCAAGAAATATGGACCTTGCCTAAATGCTGGCTAGAATTCCTCCTCTCTAAGTTACCTCAAGTCGAATGAGTTTTTTAGCTAGATTCTTAATCTCTCTAGCCAATAGACGTTTGCTAGTATTCAGATAAGCCAAACTACCCATACTGCTGACTTCCTGCTCAATCCATCAGTGACCATATTAGCTTTTCTCGAATAGTAAAGAATAATGATCTCATAATTTTTAAGAAACTCTATGCATCTGCATTGTCTCAAATACAAATCCCACTGTATGAACACATATTGTAAACTACGGTGATTAGTGAACACTTCACAATGAACCCTATACAAGTAATGCCTGCATATCTTAAGAGCAAAAACCACAGTACCTAACTCCAAATAATTTGTGGGATAATTCTTCTTATTGGGCTTCAATTGCCTCGAAGCATAAGTAATAATATTTCTTTCCTATATTAACATAACACCTAAGCCAGAACATAAGGCATCATGATAAATAATAAAATCCTTACCCTCTACTGGCAAGGCAAGAATAGGAGCGATAGTCAATAAGGTATTGAGCTTTTAAAAGCTCTCCTCACACTCACTAGACAAAAAAAGGTACATCTTTCTAAGTCAACCACATCATATGAGTGGCAAGAAAAGCAAAAACCTTCACAAACCTGTGGTAATAACTTGCTAAGCTAACAAATCTACGGGCCTCTGTCACTGAAGTAGGCCTAGCCTATTTCTTAATTGCTTTAATCTTCTGTGGATCTACCATCACCCCTTCCTTCGAAACCACATGCCCCAAAAATAATACAGAAGCCAATCAGAACTCATACTTAATAAACTTTGCATAAAGATTTTTCTCTTTTAACAAACCCAAAACAATCCTTAAGTGATTTTCATGCTCCTCTTTACTCTTAGAATAAACTAGAATTTCACCAATAAAGATAATCACGAAACAATCCAAGTAGGTTTTAAATATCCCATTCATCAAACTCATAAAAATAGCTGGGGCATTAGTTAACCCAAAAGACATCACAAGAAACTTATAGTGCTCATATCCATTTTGAAAAAAAGTCTTAGAAATACTGTCAAGTCAAATCTTAAGTTGATGATAATCGAACCTCAAATCAATCTTAGAAAATATAGATGCAACCTACAACTGGTCAAATAAATCATCGATATGGGGCAAAGAATACTTATTATGGATTGTAACTTTGTTGTAATAATTGTATTCCATACACATACAAAGACTACAATTCTTCTTGTTTATAAAAAAAGACATGAGCACCCAATGGAGAGGAACTTGAACAGATACAACCCTTACTTAATAAATCCTGCAACTGAGCCTTTAGCTCCCTCAACTCAGTCGGATCCATCCTATAGGGAGGAATAAAAATAGGATGCGTACCTGTTTTAAGATCAATACAGAAATCAATGTCATGATCAGCTGGCATACCAGGAAAATCTACAGGAAAAAACTCTTGGAACTCACATACCACAAGAACTAAATCAATAGATGGTACCTCTGCGGAAGTGTCCCAAAGATGTGCTAAGAAGGCCAAACAACCTCTACTAATTAACCTCTTTGCATGGAGAAAGGAAATAAGTTTCATTAGAGAAGGACTATAATCACCCTCTCATTCAAGTCTATTTATTTCTGATATAGCAATAGTCACTGTCTTAGCATGAAAGTCAAATATAGCATGATACGGAGATAACTAACTCATACCTAAAATGATATCAAAATCTACCATGTCTAGAATCACTAAATCTGCTTGTACTACCTCATACATTTTCTAGGTCAGTTCAGCTCCTAGTTGCATGTATAAGAAGCTTAAAGCCTTAAATTTCACTAAGTGTTGGGGACTTAGTATTATTTTTGGCTTCTTAACTTCGAGGATTTTTAGATTAGTCTTTTCGACCCCGATACGTATGTTTTTCAGTTAAATCATGTTCAAGGATGTAAGGAGCATGTCTCGGGAAAGTTTTAGATTTTTTAGATGAGGATTAGGTCGTGTTTGGATTTTGTTTCTAGAACCTCACAACGATAGTGGTGCGTCGAAGTTGATATAGCGATGAGGCCCTTGGTACATCGTGGTGCTCCTCCTAAACACGTTCTAGTTATGAATTTAAATGCTTAAGGGGCAGTAGTGTCTTTTCCCCTCAATCCAAGTCATCATAACCCAACTTATATTAGCAATTTAGGCATTATTTGCCCATTCTTATCCTATTTTATATCAAAGAAATCCTAACCCTCTCCCAAGAATATAAAATTCAATTACATTTTCTTCAAGAAAAAATAAGAATTCAAGTCTCCCAATCCAAGAACCTCAAGAAAGCTTTCAAGATTGTGTTTCCCTTTCAAGATTTAAGATTTAAGGTATGTGTGATATTCATGCATGGTTTCCTTTCATCATGGAGTCTAGAATGCCTTTTTAATGTTAAATTATGAGTTTTCTATGTTTTAAATGAGTTATCTCCATGAATTACTTGTTATTTTTATTTCAAGTTAAGATTTCAATTGTTTTCAAGTGGAATGGATCATAGTATTGTTTTGGATGTTGAAAATTCCATGTCATGTTCATGCAGTTCAGGATAAACCCTCAATTTATGGTTTTTGGTCATGTAATCATGCTATCTCATCACGTTTAAAAGTATCCCCATGTTAAATTCTAGATCTCTATGTGTTCGATGAAATGCCAAAGAGAATGATTTTGTATAATGATTCCCCATTATGGTTTTTCAAAGCTTTTACATATCTTGGTTGTTATTTATATTTAGTTTTGGGGGTTATGAACACCCAATACTTAGTTGTTTCCATAGTTTTAATATTTTCAGAATGGTTTCAAATAAACCCTGAGCATTGTCATACAATTAGTTACCATGAACAGTTGTATTACTCAGTTAAACTTAGCTTAGTCCAATAATCAGTGTCAGTTCAGTTGGGAGTAGGATTTAGCACTGAGAAAACCTAGGGATGAGGGCTCATCCATCAGTTAGGAATGGGTCCTTAGAAGCGGTTCCTAAGTTCTAGAACTACATAGCCAATGTAGGATTATGAGATGTCACCCGCCAGTTTAGGACTGACATTCTCTGAGATGTCACCCGCTAGTTTAGGACTGACATTCTCTTAAGGGTCACCCGCTAGTTTAGGACTAAATCTCTAGTCCTTCGGGACACCATTTGAGTGGATCCACATAGCTAGTGTTAGTATCTATGGAACGATACTGATACCCTTCCAACTAGGGTTACAAGTTGGACCCTACTTAGCTCAGATTGGGGCATGCCAATTAGATGATACTTCCCACAGTCTCATTTTAGTATACAGTACAAAATTTAGTTTAGGTTTATATCACATACGCTTAAAGGGGGCAACGAAAATAGATCACCAAGTTTAGCATAGACATATAATATTGACCGGGCAAGTTGCTGTGCGGAGCATGAATAAGGTGGATTTTTCCGTGGGTCCTCGCCATTTGAATCAATTCAGAACGAACAGTATCTCTATCTGGCTTTGTTATTATTACAGTGTTATCTGCACCCAGCCAATAAGTAGAGATATGGAGAGAGGGCACAGCTTTGTCGCGGACCTTTCTTTTCTTTCTTTTATGAACTCCACTGGTCGTCCATGGATTATAGGGGCTTTCCATTGTATATAAATACACTTTCGTATCCTACTCTGCAAATCCCATTTTCCTTAAGCATATAGAAACCTATGATTCCAATTTGCATATGTTGCTGCTTTGGTGAGTTTAGTGATCATAAACCAAAAAAAAGGGAGTCTCTGACTTCCTTCCCCTATTTTTTTTTATGCATTTCATCTTAACCATAGCATACAGTTTATCAGTTATACCAGATTTTAGTATTTCAGTTTACAGACTATTTCAGTAGCATGTTATAAGCTTGGTTATGCATTCTCAGATTTTACAACTCCTATGCATTTATGCATCAGTTATCTCATGCTATTCAACCAGTCAATATTTCATGAATAGTTAACCCATGCATTACAGACTAACCTCTTCTCATATACCAGTACATTCAAAGTACTGACTGCATACTTTTTTCACACTATGATGACATATATCATAGGTTCAGATGCTTAATTTCCTGAGTGCACTTAGATAGTTTAGCTTATCAGCAACTGGAGTTGTGGTGAGTCCTTATATGTTGAGGACCTGTTATGTTATTTTAGTATTTTCTGTATTTTCTTGTAGTTAGTTTGGTTTGGAGTTAGTTTGGGCATGTACCATTAACTCTTTAGTCAGTCTAGAGGCTTTCAGACATACAGTCAGTCAGTTAGATAGTCAGTCAGTTTTATCAAATGTTTTCAGGCATTTAGACATATTTTGATACGTATTTCAGTATCTAGTTTTACATTATCTTATCAGTATTTAAACCCTATGGCATTGAAAGTTTACTTCCATATATATGTATTTTGTTACTTTGTTCAGTGCTCACAGCAGGTCCCAGCTCATGGGTTAGCTTGTTGTCATGTGTGACTGTAAGCACCAATGTCGTGACTAGAAGGTAGCCTCGGGTTATGAAATTTTTTTTTATCAGATATAGGTTTTACAGTGTCCTAGGGAGTCTGAAAGCCATATTGAGTAGAGTCTTGTACATGGGTGTGAAGCTCACCACACTTATGGACGAGAGGCTACAAGAAGTTTTAGGAAAAGTTTTCCTTCTTCCAGTAGCCATGTCGTGCAAGTGAGCATGAGCTCTATTTAAACTCTCTTTCTAATCCATTCTTTATTCTTATTATTTAAATAGCTCCCAAAATAATAATGGAAGAAGGAACGGGAAGCATCCCACACATCCATTTGTTCAGGAAAATCCCCTAAATGAACATGTACCTCACGATGAATTCAAATCTAATTTCACTATCCTATCTTATTTAGTATTTGTTTAGAATGATCAGTGGGTTGTTTTCCTATCTACGCTTATGATTCATGTTCAGTAGAGTAAGGAGAAAAAGCATAGAGAGAATGGGAGAAAAAATAAGAGTGACAAAACATATGGTTTTAAGTCAAGGTCAGAGAGTGGTAACCATTCCCAGTTCCATCAAAATTCCTCAGCCCTAGCTTCTTCTTCATCTAGTGCGCCAGTGCCAAAGTTTAGGAATGACAGTTGAAATAGGGCGTCAGGCTCTAAGTCCCAAGGTAGTGTGAATAATGGTCATACTAATTTGCTTTATAGAAGGTATGGTAGGAATCATCAGGGTATGTGTAGGGATGGTAGTGATGTATGTTTTAGATATGGAAAGCCAGGCCATAGAGTCAGAGAATGCCCATAAGTGGGTCAGCATAGTCACAATAGTCATTCCCAAATTCCAGCCAGTTGCCTGAATCAGCAGTCCGCCACTTCCAGTGCCACCAGTGGTCAATGCCAGAACATATTATATGCACTCCAGTCCTGTCATGATTAGGAAATTTCTCCTGATTTGGTTACGAGTATGTTACAGGTCTTTCACCTTCATGTTTACTCTTTGTTAGATCCCGGAGCTTTACTTTCTTTTGTAACCCCTTATATAATTGTTATTTTCAGTTTCAGTCCCAAATCTTTAGCAGAACCCTTAGCAGTGTGTACTACAGTAGGTGTCTCTATTATAGCCAAGCAGGTATACAAGAACTGACCGGTCACAATATCCCAGAAAGTTACCTTAGTTGACCTTGTAGAGTTAGAGATGACTGATTTTGATATCATTCTCAATATGAATTGCCTTCATTCATGTTATGTCTCAGTTGATAGCAAAAATAGAGTCATTTAGTTTCAGTTTCCCAAGGAACCAGTCATTGAATGGAGGGGTAGTACCTCAGTGATTAGGGGTCAGATGTGTTTTTACATCCCTTCTCAGAATTCTATGACAACATGTAGTCTAGAGTTAGAAGCATAAACCCAGAAGTTTAGCAGTAGTAAAGTGGGGATAGTGTTATCTAAATTTAGTAGATGATGTATCCATGGGATTAGTTGTATGAAAGGTGAATCGGTAGGCTTGAAACAGTGTATGCAAGAATTAAGCTAAGTATGATGGTGTGGGTGTGCTTTTATAGTACCCTTGAGTGTCTAAGTTGAATGAGGCTAGTAATGTAGTAATTGATATTCTTACCAGCTAAGTTATGGGCTATAGAATAACGATGTCGGATGTTCAGGTCTAATGGTAAATTCTTAAGGTTTGGGAATATCTATGTTATGTGTTAGAATCTAAGTTTGAATCTTGGATGGTTGATCTAGTAGTAAGGAGAATTGAAATTTTAGATGGTGTGAACTCATGGTATGGTGGTACTCATGAAGATTATAAGTTAGTCAGTGTTTAAGTTATTACGTGATGACTATTGGGGCAATAGAAAGTTAAGAGTTGTATCTCAGAAGGGAGTATTAGCAACAAGTTTTGCACTTTCAAGTGTAGTCTTTCAGCGTGAATTTGTTACTGATGAGCGTGTTCATATTATGAACTTTAGAGTAAAGTGGTTACAGTTCAGTTTAGAGTTATCAAAAGGGTTCTACAGAATAGAGTGATGGATTATGGTTAAGGGGGAGACGATAGAACAAGTAACCAAGTCAGGCTCTCAGATTCTAGTAGTGATGTCAGTACATTGTAGAATAGTCGTAAGGGAGGATGATGCCCAAACCATTCTTATTTTTACATGATATATACTAATGATTGACATGTTCGTTCCTTGATCATAGATCAAATTCATACACTTTCCATAGAATCATGTACGTTTCCAGTTCTTAGTATAAGCAGTTCTAGTTTGCTTAGCTGTACGAATTATATTCCATGAAGTTTATGAACTCCAAACTTAGGTCATACATCTTAGGACTCATGTACTCATGTTTTACAGTAAGTTCAGTTCCAGTACTCATGCTACTCTCTTAATGATCAGTGAAATTAAGATTATGTCATGTATATCCTCAGTTTTTATCTTTGTAATAAATCCAGGTCATTATACTCTATTTCTTAGATTTCAGTTAAGCGTCCAAGTTATGCATAATATTTTTTCATGCTTCAGGTACTTATGCTCTATCCTTTCAGTGACCTCTCCTTATGAAATGGTAGTGGTAATGAATAGTTGTTTAGATGGGAGAGAGTAAATATTTTATGTTAGGGAAAGATTATTGTATGCTTGTCTTATCTAAGGGTATAAGTGTGGAGTAAGATTGGGGCCAAGTTTTTGATAAATGTCATGGCTAGTTGAAATTTAGTGTGTGATTTTCTTAAGAATATCACATGGAAGTTATTAATAATATAAGTATTAGAGAGTATGGAAAAGATACTTTGATGGGTTGTTTGTCTAGAAGTTTATGTGTCGTTATGATGATAGGCTTGAACGTCATGTTGGTATATATAAGTGGATGGGTGCATTGTGCATTCCTAGTAAGAGGTTGAATTTAGTTGTTTAAGTGGTGAGAAAAATTATTCTTGAGATGAGAAGTTGTGGAAATGCAGGGTGTATTGAATTCATGCTTTCGACTAATATTACAGTGTTATGGGTGCACTTTGTAGATTCGAGTAGGCTTGAACATGGTGAGAGAATTCAGTTCAGCTCAGACTTTAGTAGATAGAGTTATCAGTGCCCATGTTAATATTTTCAGTAGCCTCAAGTGAAGTTCGGTATTGAAGTTGAATGTATAGTTGAGGGAGTATTTGAAGAGTATATCTAAGCTTGAGAGTTGCAGTTGTATTGTCTAAGTCATAGCAATTCTAGTTTATTTTTCATAGGCCTATGTCCCATGTTATAGAGTTATAGCCTTATTAAGAGTCCTTTCTCATATATCTTATTCAGATCATGCCCAAGTTTTTTGCTTCCTACACTTATTATAACTTCTTACGAAGAGTGTTGAAGAAATACTCCAGTTGAGTGTAAGCTTTCAGTATAATTCAGTCCGTATAGCCAAGAATTTAGTTTAGCAATCAGACAACAAGTTCTTATGGTTTTTCCCTCTTTCGATCTAGTCTTACTATAAGAAGTTTCATGAATATTTCCATTCCAAGTGATAGTTTGTTTGCATCCATGTAAATTGTGAATTCAGTTTAGTTCATGCATCATGATTCAGAATCAAGAATTAAGTCATGATTCAGTTCATAAGTGCCTCATACATTATCTCAGTCTTTCCTTAGTATTTTAGACAAGTTAGTATCATTTAAGGGACGCATGAACCCAAGGAGGAAATATTGCAATACCTCGAGTATCTATGTCCTAAACCTCTCATCTTTTTTTCACGAAGCCAGATCCAGCCGAGGAAATGGTTACTCATAAGATGACTCTCTCGTTTCTATCTGAGCCTTATAACCATTCTTATGTCATTGCATGTATTCAAAGAATTAGTTCAGTTCATGATATTCGGTTCACATAATATGTTTCAGACTCAGTCATGTAATCATGTTTTCAGTTATGCAAGTTCTGTATATGATCTCAGTTTCTTCAAAACTCTCAGCCTAGTTAGTCTTATTCAAGGATGAATGTTCCCAAGGAGGAGATGTTGTAATACCCCATACTTTTCCTAGCTTAGTTCAGCTCCTAATTGCATGTATAAAAGGCTTAAAGCCTGAAAATTTCACAAAGTATTGAGGAATTAGTCTTATTTTTGGCCTCTTAACTTTGAGAATTTTTAATTTGGTCTTCCTGACCTTGAGACGTAAATTTTTGAGATAATTCATGTTATGGGCTGTAAGGAGCATGTCTCGGGGAAGTTTCAGATTTTTCAGACAAGGATTGGGTCGTGTTTGGATTTCGTTTCCAGTACCTCACTGGGATAGTGTCACATCATGGTGGGTATAGCGATGAGGCCCTTGGTACATCGTGGTGCTCCTCCAAAATGTGTTCCAGTTATGAATTTAAATGTCTGAGGGGCAATAGAATCTTTTTCCCTCAATCCAAGTTGTCATAACCCGACATATATCAACAATTTGGGAATTATTTTCCCATTCTTCTCTAATTTTATACCAAAGAAACCCTAACCCTCTCCCAATAACATCAAATTCAATTAAAAAATCTTCAAGAAAAAATAAGAATTCAAGTCTCCCACTCCAAGAACTTCAAGAAAGCTTTCAAGATTGTGTTTCCCTTTCAAGATTTAAGATTCAAGGTATGTGTGGTGTTCATCCATGGTTTCCTTTCATCATGGAGTCCAAGAATTTCTTTTTAATGTTAAATTATGAGTTTTCCATATTTTAGATAATTTATCACCAAGAATTACTTGTTATTTTGATTTCAAGTTAAGATTACAATTGTTTTCAAGTGGAATGGATCATAGTATGTTTTGGATGTTGAAGATTCTATGTCATGTTCATGCAATTCAGGATAAACCCTCAATTTATGATTTTTGGTCATGTAATCTTGCTATATCATCATGTTTAAAGCCATTCCCATGTTAAAGTCTTAATCTTCATGTGTTTGATTAAATGCCAAAGAGAATGATTTTGTAGAATGCTCCTCATTATGGTTTTTCGAAGCTTTTACATGCCTTCGTTGTTATTTACATTCAGTGCTGGGGGTTATGAATACCTGATACTTAACTGTTTTCATAGTTTTAGTATTTTCAAAATGGTTTCAAATAAATCATGGGCATCATGGTCAGTTGTACTTCTCAGTTAAACTTAGCTCAGTCCAGTAATCAGTGTTAGTTCAGTTGAGAGTAGGATTTAGCACCGAGAGAACCTAGGGATTGGGGCTCACCCGTCAGTTAGGAATGGGTTCTTAGAAGTAGTCCCTAAGTTCCAGAACTACATAGACAACATAGGATTATGAGATGTCACTCACCAGTTTAGGACTGACATTCTCTGAGATGTCACCCGCCAGTTTAGGACTGAAATTCTCTTAGGGGTCACCCGCTAATTTAGGACTGACTCTCTAGTCCTTAAGGACACCATTTGAGTGGATCCACATAGCTAGTGTTAGTACTCGTGGCACAGTACAGAAACCCTTACAACTGGGGTTACAGGTTGGACCCCACTTAGCTCAGATTGGGCCATATCAGTTAGATGATACCTCCTACAGTCTCAATTCAGTATTCAGTACAGAATTCAGTTTAGGTTTTCTTGACCATAGCATACAGTTTATCATTTATTCAACTACCAGAGTTTAGTATTTAAGATTAAAGACTATTTTAGTATTTGTTATATGTTTGGTCATGCATTCTTAGATTTTACAACATTTACGCATCAGTTATATCATGCTATTTAGTTAGTCAGTATTTTATGCACATTTAACCCATGCATTATAGCCTAACCTCATCTCATATACCAGCACATTCAAAGTATTGGCCGCATACTTTCTTCACTCTATGATGACTTATATCATAGGTTTGGACACTCAATTTTCTAACCACGCTTAGATAGTTCGGTTTATCAGCAGCAGTTGTGGTGAGTCCTCATATACCGAGGAGTTTTTATGTTATTTTAGTATTTTTTGCATTTCCTTTTAGTTAGTCTAGTTTAGAGTTAGTTAGGGCCTGTCCCATCAACTCTTCAGTCAGTTTAGAGGCTATCAGACATTCAGTTAATCAGTTTTATTAGATGTTTTTAGTCATTCAGACATGTTTTGATACATATTTCAGTATCCAGTTTTACATTATCTTATCAGTAGTTAAACCTTATGGCATTGACAGTTTACTTCTGCACATGTGTATTTTGATACTTTATTTAGTGCTCACAGCATGTACCAACTCATGGGTTAGCTTATGGTCACTTGTGACTGTAAGCACCGTTGTCACAACTAGGGGGTAGCCTCGAGTCGTGACACTGCCCAAGTTTAGTAGAACAAGAATGATAAACCCTATCAACAACAATAGAATCACCAATAAGAGTAGATACATGAATTGGAAAGTCAAGTAAATCACATATTATGTTCAATCCCACAGCTATATTAGCAGATACGTATGAAAAAGTAGAGCTAGGATCAAATAATACAGCGGCCATCTGGTTATATATAAGAATAGTACCTATAATAACAACGTCGGATGCCTCTGCCTCGAGCCTTCCTGGAAAGGCATAGATATGGGCCCTACCACTAGTCTAAAAGTCACCCCTTCCAAGATGAAAACCACCTTGATTAGGCTTATTACCTCCCCTACCTGCCTGATGACCACCATGACCTTCCTATGGACGACCTCTACCATTACCACCACCTCTCTTACCTACTGGAACCAGAGTTCCAGGAGCCTGCTGCTGGCTAGACTAACCAAACTTCCTCATATTAGGACAAAACCTCCTGATGTGACCAACTACACCGCACTTTTACATATACGATTGAAGGTAGGATGCTGAGATGATGAAGACAGAGTGAGGTTACCGCCCAAGTCTGAAGAGGATGGCTAGACCATGATGGACCCCCAATAGACACCTGCATCTCTTCACTCTACATAGGATCTCCACCACATCTTGGCATCCCCCTGAAACTAAAAGGTAACTAATTTAACACTATACTTTTCAGCCACACCCATCTTGTGAAGTCACTCATGAAAGTCAATAGTGAACTCATAGGCATCCTCAGACTTGGTGCCATGATAAATAGGAGGCTTTATCAATAACTTGCAAAATAAATCATGCCCATATCCACTGATCACCGAACCCACTACCTGTCTTGGAAAAATATTTAACCCTAATACCTCTTCTATCTAAAAAGCTACAACAGCATCATATTGTACCCCTGGATGTTGTACTGTGGGTGTTGTGGGAATAGTCCCAGTTCCTACCAACCCACTCAAAAATCTTAGAACCTACTGAATCACAACGGAAGATATTTAAATCAAAACTACACCACCCTGAATTAGTGCAACCCCATTATGAACCGACATCCGCTCATTCTGTACTGGAGTTTCTCCATCCTCTACTATCCCAGGCATATCCACTTATGGGGGAGGAGATACTGGCCTCTCTCTATCTAGTCTCGTATCTTGAGCTCTACCCCTATTGGGTCTACCCCAAACCACAACCCCAACAATCGGTTTGGGAACCTCAAATCTTGCTCTATTTTCTCGGGTACTTACCATTAGTGAGAGTAAGAATGAAAGAAGTTAGATACCAATTGGGATCGCCAGATACCAATTGAAATCAAGTAATAGCAAGTAAAAAAAAGAATTTGAATTTTCCTATTGTCCTATAGCCTCTCAAAGAAAAATACAAACGTCTTTGAACTGTTCCGCAAGACTCTACTAGACATGTTCTTGTATGACGAGAATGAAGAACCTAGGTATCTGATACCAACTTTGTCACGACCCAAATGACCATGAGTAGCACCCACACTAATATTTCCATGGGATAACCATATAAATCAACCCATTATCAAATAACTTAGTCAATATTAAAATGGGAGTATCATAAAACCAACTGAATGACAATAATTCAGAGATAATCATTTGTAAGGTGGAAATCAAACAAAGTACTTTCAAAATCCCAAATACCCAAAAGTCATCGTATAAGAACTTCCAAATAAAGATCATGTATGAAAGAGATATCCAAAACTAAGGAAAATAAAGAAGGCTTCATTGCCTGAAAAATGGACAAGAAAAAATAGGATAATCCATAGCAGCATGGAGACGGAGTGGCTGCTATCAAATGTTAGAGATGAGGTTGTGTCTGAGCCTCTGGAACACTTTCTACACTCAATAAAAGAAGAGTATAGGATAGTATCAGTACAAACCACTATGTACTGGTAGGTATCATAGGCCAACTTAATTTAATAGAATGTATACAACATAGATAAAATAACAAGTAGACAACCATCATCACATAAAAAATATTCAATGAATCAATAATACAGTAATAACAGGTCAAACAGTGCTTACAAACAAGCCACATAAACATCAAGAGTATCAACCATATTGTAAACATCCACAAAATCAACAACAATGCCATAAATAACAACCATATCCTACTACACCTCACAATTAGAACACCATTAGTTTGTTATCTGCTTAATAACTCGTACAACCTCTCAAATTCAACCTATTCCCATACTTGGTTAGATTTTATTAACTCGATCTTCTCCTTTATTTTTTTAACCATTTTTCTTTGATGGGGCATGTAATAGCCTCATTTATATTTCTTAGATCTTTATAATTCGGAGTAACCATAAATGTTTTTTCTTCAATCTCAAATCAACGATGAAAAATTTGTGGACGACTTGTTCGTTGAGGTTGAGATTGACAAATTGATTTATCAATTGATAAGTTACTCCTATTCTGATCAACAATATCACTAGGATTTGTAAAAATAGGAACTGGTACATTTTTATCAACATGACTCTCACTCAAAATCCATTAGAATGTAAATAACATAAGTAGTTTGTTCTATAGTTTCATAAAGAGATAAGTCTTGACCTATCTCCCCCTACTTAGGAAAATCATTCTCTATAAATGTAACATCATATGACTAAATTTCAATTACAATGTCATTATCTTATTCACCTATGAACACATAACCCTTAGACTGTTCAAAGTATCTTATAAAGATAGTGTTGTTTTCCTTTAGACCTAATTTTTCATATTAAGAAGAAGGGTTATAAATAATAGTAGTACAACTCCAAGCTATAAAATATTTAAATCAGGCTTTCAGTAAATCCATAACTTATATGATGCAGTTGTAACTAATTTTGAAGGGACACAATAAGTATGAATGAGCAGTGAGAAACGCATCACCCCAATAGGTAATAGGCAATTTACTTGTGTCATCATTGATCTAACCATTTCTAACAAAGTTCTACTTTGTCGTTTAGCAAAACCATTTTATTGTTGAGTGTAAGGAGTAATTAATTGTCTTTGAGTTTCCTTTTCATCACATAATCATTTGAAATCATCAAACAAATACCCTTTTCCTCGATTGATTCTTAGAGCTTTAATTTTACTATCCAGTTGATTCGCAAGTAAGTTCATATACTTAATGAAGCAACTCAAAGCTTCAAATTTGTGAGAAATCAAATATACATAATAAAATTGAGTTAAATCATCAATAAAAGTAATAAATCAGAGAGCATCATGTCTTTCCCTTACATTCATTGGACCACAAATATCATAATAAATTAATTGCAATGGAGTATCAGCTCTTTTGCCTTTTCCAAATGATTTTCTTACAGTTTTTTCGACTAGGAAAGATTCACAAGTAGAAAATACTACTTTACCTTCTATACATAAACAATTCATTCTTTATTGACCAATATGGCAAAGCCTAGAATGTCATAAATTTTACATCATTCTCACAATTAGAAATTGATATAAATAAGAAAAATCTAATATTATTATTATTGACACTTGGAATTTAAATAATATGCAGTACGAAAAATGATTATAAAAATAACCAGCGTCATATTTTGTCTTAACCAAATATAAATTCATAGCATGTTTAGGAAAGAAAAAAATTATATTCTAACTTAATCAACATTCTAACAGAGACTAGATTTAAATGTATTGTTCGAGTAAATTGTATATTATATAGATATAAAGTTTGGCCACCATACATTTCAACTTTGCAAGTACCAATTTTTTTGACCTCCTCTTTGAAGTTACTTCCTATATTCAACCATTTGGATCCTTATGAAACTCGTTAAAATCTGTGAAAGCATCTCTATCCATCACTATATGCTCGGTGAATGTTGAGTCTACAATCCACACAGGAAGTGATTCAGTGGAAAAGACATAACAAGAAATATTTACATCACTATGTAAATTATTAATAAGGTCATGTAACTTTTTAGGCTCCGGGCAATTACGAGCAAAGTGTCACATATTTTCACAGTTGTAGCACTTGAGCTTAGTCATGTTCACCTTTTTCTTTATATTTGAGAAGAAATATTTTTCTCTCCTTGTTAGTTATTCTTAGGCTCCTTTGAGACATTTTATTTTCCCTTCTTTTGAGAAAATTAACTGTAACACCCCGAGTCTGTACCGTGGATGTCACACGGTGCTCATAATCCCGAAGGACCACAAGCTAACCCATGACTGGTACCTGCTGCAACCACTGAATAATAATATTGTATAATGCAGAAATTAGGCAAAAAATATCCATAACGTTCAAAACTAAATTAAATACTGACAGCTAAATACTGAATACTGAACATTTTTCTAAAATAGTCTAGCCTTAAAAGTCTCTAACAAAACTGTCTAAAAGTGGAGTTGATGGGACAAGCCCCCAAATAACTCTGACTATTGAAAAGATACTAAAACTGAAATAACAACTCTGTCCTCGAACAATGAGGACTCACCACTAACTTTGTTGCTAATAATCTGGGCTGCTAAGTACGATCATGAGCCTGTGCATCTGAATCTATGATATAAAACATCATAGCACAAAACAAAAGGTATACGTTAGTACTTTAAATGTACTAGTATCCTAGGTGAGGTAAGGCTGAATGCTTGGGTTCATATGCATGAACAATAACTGACTGAATGGCATAAATATAACTGAATGAGAGTACATGTATATCTATAATTATTGTAGATACTGATTATGTAAAGCTATGCACATAACAACGTATACTGTAACTGAGATTTCAATAACACTGGATAATGAGTTCTGAAGTCTTAATGACTGATATTTGAGTTTACCGATACTATATTACTATTAACTGAGTGACTATTTCTGATAGTCCTGATTCTGTAGAACTAAACGGAGTTCTATACTGAGCTGGGTGACTGTATCTGACAGACCTAATTCTGAAACTGAACTAAGGTTTTATAATGAGTCTAAAACTGAAACTATAGGAGTGTTCATCTAATCGACATACCCCGATTATGAATAGAGTTGGGGTCCAACCTGTGACCCCAGTTAGAAGGGTGTTAGCACCTTGTCAAGGGATACAAACAATGGCTATGAGTTAACCCTCTCTGACAAGAAGCTGTTTTGTCAACCCTTGCTGGTAGGAAAACTCATACGAGATGTATCAACCCTAGACTGGCAAGAAGACATCTCAACCTACGCTGGCTATGTAGTTCTGTAATGCAGGGACTGCTACTAAGGGTCAAACCCTTTACTGACAAGAATGTCCCCATCCCTGGGTTCACTGGTGCTGATTCCTACATCCAATTGAAAAGACACTAAACTGATTTCTAGAATGTACTAGGCTTGACTGAACTATTACTAATCATGCTGTCTATCTGAATTGGACTAAGTTCACTGAGTTCTAATCACTGACTGAATACATTAAGTTCTATTAACTGGCTGAATATACTGAGTTCTGTTATCTGATTGAGTAATACTGTATGTGACATCACTGAGAATATTCTGAAACTACTATAAATCTAGGTAAACAGCTAGATTGTTAGGTATTAAATACCCCCAGGACTCGATTACGTAAATTGTAAAACATAGCACAATCTTAAAAGTATGATAGTTAGACACTTTGTCACAATTCATTCATTGAGACATTTTAGCAAACATTTGCATGGCATGAACTTGTATACATGATAACATGTTAAGATTTCATTACTAAACTCACATGAACAATTTATTAATAACTTGGGGAGCATAATTTATATACATGACTATACTACAACATGCAAGCATCATGATCAAAATTTCAAACTCACAAATTTAAGGGTTTTTAACATGAAACCATATCACAACACACACATGCTATTTATTTCTCAAGAAACTTACAATTAATCATGGATTATAAACCCAACTACATCATAATAATGAATATAATCAAATTCAACATGAAGTTTATGAAAAAAATCAACTTGTAATCTATAAAGGGTTCTTGAACTCCAAGGGTGGAAGGAAAAAACTACAGCTCTCGTAAGAGTGTAAGCGGTCGCTGTCAAATATAGAACCCAACTGGGTTGGGTGTTGAATTCCACAGGGAATACTTGGTCACTAAGTGTTGCAATTATTAATAGACTGTTGATCGAAAATTCCACGAAAAAGGGGGGATTGGGTTTGGCGTGAATTAATACTATGGAAGTAACAACAGAATGCTTGATTTAGTAAGATTTAATCACTGAGAAAAATAAGTTAGGGTTATGTCCAACTTATGAGTTCTACGTATCTATTAACTATGAGTAATGCGGAATTCAGACATGCATGCACTTATAGAGATTCGTATTCTAATGGTAAATCCTAGTGTTTCTCAACCATCAAGGATTATTTCACTTTAACTCTCTCGAGCTTAAAGTGTATAACTAATGGTACAAATTCTCCAAGAAGTTAACCCAGTTACGGCACTAACGTGTAAATAGGGGTTGGTAGCCCTATTTCCTTGTCACACTCTCTTTTCCAAACACGTAACTTTTCTCTCGAACAAGTTAATGCTATAATGGCGTATTCTATATGTTTGCAACCACAAGAATTTAATTAAAACAAAGAGAGTAATGATATAAGTAGCATACGCATCAAGAATTCACAAACTCATAGTAATAGATAGTATATCAAAAGGCTTCCATAACCCTAACAGAGAAGTTTAGCTACTCATGATTGTAAAGGAAAACAACGAACACATCATCATCATCATACCAAAACTAGAATAATCTTTGTGATGGGTATGTATTGGCGTCACTATGAGAATGACGTGATTTCCTCTCTATCCGTTCTTGTAGCGTTTTTCTCTGTCTAAAATTACAGAATCTGTAAACTGAATAATACTCAAAGTGTCGATCGAATTCTGAAAGCAATCGTGAATCAATTCGTCAATCAATGCTGAAACATTCAGCAAATAGGGTTTTTATAACATCCTTGTCCTAGTCCTATTAAGTTACTGCTGCACCCCTAAGTATTTAAAAATACTGCTTTTGCCCGGGATAATTTCTCCATGCATCACATTCAGTCCATAAGCTTCCAAAAGCTGCCTTCCCTGTTCTGTGAAGTTTTCCTTTGCTGCCCAAAGGTCCACAAAGTGCTGAAATCTTCATCATTAATACCTGAAAACATGCTAATCACGTAGGTTAGCTCACTTACAGGAAAATGGACTAAAAGTGCAGGAATTATATATTTTATCCTCAAAACTTAGTTATAACATGGGTAAATTATGGTGTTTAGGCGTGTAAATACACCCAACATCAACACCCCACACTTAAAGCTTTGTTCTTCCTCGAACAAAATATTACGTCCATGCAAATATCTAATTAGGATTTCACAGCAGTAACACAAAATATTCATCAAGACAAGCACAACAATTATTAACAAAGAGTAGTTTTCTGGATCACTACTAGAAACAATTCAACCTCCAACTTAGACTCGTGAGGATGGTTAATTCGTATCCATAAGTTAAGTCACAAAGAATCATATAACACTACCCAACAATCATCAACCATGTGTGTCTCACAAAAGATATCACCCATAATCACTCATAAATTTTGCATTTTTCAAAATATGGGTACAAGATTCTCCTTGCTCTCACTCTCACAAAGAATTCATATGTTGCAACTGATGACCATAGGCTTGCCCTTAGTGTAATGCTCTACTAATATCAGAATGCTAAGCTTAGGATCAAATAGGTCTTTACAGGTTGTAATGTAGGCTAAGGGACAGGTAGGACTATTTTGGCCAGAAATAGTGACTATTTTCCCTAAGCGCTTTAATACATCACATTATGCCATTAACACTCTCTTTTAAACAACCCTTCTACCTTTCCTTTCATCTAACACCCTTTTTCACCTATTTTGTTATTCAATTATAAACACAAAGATGAGAATATACAACTTATTTTTTTTATTTTTCTATTTCTATTTTTTTTTCTTTTTTTTTTTATAAAACACTTCTATGATAGACACTTTTATTCACAATAATTTCAAGTACCAATACACTCGGAGGCATCACTCTCACCCACTTTTCTCTTATTTTGTCACTTGACTCTACAATTTAAAGCGCTTAGGAATTTGGATCAAATTATGGTCTTGAAAAAATGGATTAGGCTACATATGAGGCTGTCCAAGAAAATAGCTAAAGGCTTAAAGGGGGTTAACTAGGATAATGTCCAAGGGTAGGTAAAAAGAAGGTAAATAATCACAGGCTGCCAAAGAAATGCCTAAATCATCTCCTAAACTCACACTCTTTATTTCGCTTAACACACACACCAGGCAAGTTCTAGCATCAGTCACAACACAGAATATACTATAACCTCACACACACAAGGCACATGGTCAACTTTATTGGGAGCAGTATAGACTCTTGACCCAACAAATGAATGAATTAAACCACACATTTATCACACAGTGAGTCACACTTAGAGCCTAAACGTCTCAATAGTAACGATTTTGGCACAAACTCTTGTCATACTACCATGCCGCCTATCAGAACAATTTCATGCAAAATCTAAAAAAATCTAAAATTAAACTAATTAAAACAAACAAGAACTAGAATAAATGTAGGCAAAGAAGTACAGGAAGCATACAAATACCAGCCCCACACTTAGACGGGACACACTGCCCTCAGTGGAAAATAAATAAGGAAAACCTGATTAGTCGAACTCATTTTCTATGTCTGGGGTCATACCCCCTGCGTCGGAATCATCATCAGAGTCGTCATCCTTACAGTTTCCTCAAAATGTACCCCACTTGATCCCAAAAGTGCGTCGAGGTATTTGTAGAGAGGAGGACTCAGCTTGCTCCTTTCTTGACCTTTTCTGTCCCTTCTGTGAGGTGGTCGCTTTTTCTTTTCCTTGTCGTCCTTTTGGGTCCATTCTACCTGAGATTAAAATAGAGTCATGTTAGCTTCATCTCGGAAGATTCAATCGAAAAACAAACAGTAGCGGTGCCACCCCACACTTAATTTGTAGGCACAGACTAATTAAGTGAGTGATGTCGATTACTCAGACTTCATCGACATACATTTAGGCGATATGTTCCCACAACATGTTCAGCACAGTCATACGTTCATGTTATCTTAACTATCCTTTCCAATTCTATTTCGTGTAATCTTGTCTATACTTTCATGTTTGGATGAATGCACTTTTTGAACAAAACTACCACATAAGGATCGTACCACAAATAGAAACAAGTTATTGCATAGGCATAATCACACCATTTTAAGCTTGTGGTCAATCATAATCAGTATCTCGATGAACGAGTCATTCAAACATTCAAGCTTTTAACTTCCAAGATTATGTATTAACTTCACAATTTTGACTTCATCAAACTATGACAGTGTATAACAATCAAATACAAGTCGGAACAAAGTCAAGAACACCCATACGTATTCTTTCACTCAACTAGATGTATCATAACAAACCAACCACATTCTAATCACCAACACCACTTCAAAATTTAATAAATCATTATAAACGTAGCATTCCAACAACTACGGAATATAAAAGAATAACTTACTTGGTGATGGATTCAGAAGATAAGCTTGCAAGATTAGATGAGCAAAAAGAAAGTTTTTGAAAGAATGGGGAAGCTTGGGTGGCGCCTATATGGAGCAAACAATTTGATTTGTCTTAAGGTTGAAATTCTATTTATAGACCAAGGCTTGGGTTGGGTTTGACCCATGAAAAATTGGGTTAGGAGACCAAAAAGCATAAGTAGGCGGCGCCTAATGCTTTGCCTATGCTTAGCATAGGCGGCGCCTATGGTATTGCCTAGTTGGGCATAGGCGGTGCCTATGCTATGGCCTAGTTGAAGCAGTGAGCGTAGGCAATGGCATAGGCGGCGCCTTTAGCTTTGCCTAGTTGAGCATAGGCGGCGCCTATGCTATAGCATTGTCGATTCAGAGAGCAAAGGCAATAGCATAGGCCTTGCCTTGTCCATTGCCTAGATTTACATAGGCCTTGCCTTGTCCATTGCCTAGATTTACATAGGCCTTGCCTTGTCCATTGCCTAGTTGAGGCAGTGAACATAGGCAATGACATAGGCCTTGCCTTGTCCATTGCCTAGATTTATATAGGCCTTGCCTTGTCCATTGCCTAGTTGAGGCAGTGAACATAGGCAATGACATAGGCCTTGCCTTGTTCGTTGCCTAGATTCGCATAGGCAATGCCTAACCGATAGCCTTTGCTCCTTCATTCCTAACTTACCACCTTTAACATGGCTCACTTTCAAATAAAAATTTTGGGATTTAATCCTCTCCTTTGTACATCTTGCACCTACACTTAATCAAAAACAACAAAAACGATTAGAAGGATGGGTTGCCTCCCATCAAGCACCTTAGTTTTGGTCGTGGCTCGACTTTTTTTTTTTTTTTTTGGATTTTTATTTAACAAAAACAAACTCCTAGTAAAACAAAACGACTAAAAACAATGGGTTGCCTCCCATGTAGTGCTTGATTTATTGTCGCGGCACGACATAGTTATCTCGATTACTTAGACTTTGTCGAGATAGATGGTGCATCATTTTCTAAATAGATTCAAACGACGCTGATGCTTACTTGTACGCATGCAATCTTCTTCGAGATGACTCTTGTGCATACATATCCCAGGAGAGATACCAATTATATCATCAATAGTCCAACCCATAGCTCTCTTGTACCTCTTCAGAGCAGAGATGAGAGCCTCTACGTACTGTTCACCTAAATCATCCGCAACACTCACCGAAAGTGTATTTCCACTTCCCAAGAACGCATACCTTAGGTGACTGGGGAGCTCTTTCGATTCTAGCACTGGTGGCTCTTCAATGGAAGTCTTCGCTGTTGGTGAAGGTCGATTCCTAAGATCAAGGTCCAGCTTCTTAGTAGCATGAGAATAGGACTTTATTCCTGTTAGAGCACAAACAGTTTCTTCATATTCTTCAACATCCTCATGCTCAAAATTCAACAGCACAGCAGACAATGGCTCAACAGTAAGATGCTTCTCTACAGATAATCATTTCTCATCCTTATAGTAAACATCAACTACAGAGAACACATCTATATCTCTAGGCTGCTTCATCGATTTACATACATCAAAACGGACCACTTTGTCATTCAGCCGAAATAAAAGATCATTAGCTCTTAAATCAATCAGCACACTTCCAGTTGTGAGGAAAGGACGCCCCGAGATTATGGGAACTTTAGAATCCACCTCGCAATCCAAAATAACAAAGTCTGTAGGAAAGATGAAAGTGGAAACCTTCACCAATAGATCATATAAGATACAACAGGCCATTTTACCGACCTATCTACCATCACGAGCCGCATATTGGTTGGTGTAGGATCACCCAACCCCAACTTTCTGTAAATAGATAGTGAAAACAAATTAATGCTAGCTCCCAAATCGCACAATGCCTTAGCAAAATCCAAAGATCCAACCGTGCAAGGAATAGTGAAAGCACCAGGATCTGCCTTCTTCTGAACTAGCGATCTTGTAGCGATTGCACTGCAATGATGAACATTATCTGCCAGCTCATAACTTGTTGCCCGCTTCTTTTTCAACAGGTCCTTCATGAATTTAGCATACCCAAGCATCTGTTCCAGCGCCTCCACCAACAGAACATTAATAGTCAGTTGCTTCAACATGGTCATGAATTTACTGAACCTGGTGTCATCAGCTTTCTTCTTCAGTCTCTGCAGAAAAGGTGGTGGTGGAAGGGAAATCATTTTCTCCACCACTTTCTCTTTATCTTCCTTCCGATTATCAACCTTTTCAGGAGTGTCATCAGTCTTCTTCTTCAGTCTCTGAGGAAAATGTGGTGGTGGAAGAGGAATCGTTTTCTCCACCACTTCCTTTTTATCTTGCTTCCGATTATCACTCTTTTCAGGTTGGTGACGTCTAGGTGTAACATCATGAGCACTCACTTCAGCTTCTATGGCATCTTCAAACTCTGCTTCATCAACATTCTCTGCTATATCATCAACCACCTGCTTACCTTTGGATGGATTTTCCAACACTTTACCACTCCGGGTAGTAATAGCCATACACGATCCATCATTCCTTGGGTTTTGTACAGTGACACTGGGTAGCGTGCCAGCCTTTCTTTGGTTGAATGCCGCTGATAATTGACTCAATTGTTGCTCCAGCTATTTTATTGCAGTAGAATGCGAGTCAACCAATTGATTTATTGATGACAAATCATTGTTTACCTCAGTAACGCCCATATTAGTTACCTCCACCCCTTTCAACAGCTTAGCCATCATATCTTCCATGGACATCTTCCCAGAGCCAGACGCCACAGCCTCACAGTTTCCAGGAGGAACATACAAACCACTCCTGTCAGTCTTATTCTTCCAACCACCTTGATCGCGGTCCTTGTATCCAGATTTATCATAATAGTTCTGACCTTGTTTTCCTTGGGTATTGCCTCGGAAACCCCTCTGATTATTCAAGTAATTTGCTTCCCCCTCAGAATCGGAATCGTATCTTCCCTGTGATACAACGGCTTTAACCTTTTTGGTCTTCCCTGATAATAAATGCTTGGTAAGAAGATCCATCTGCGTTTTCATGTGAGCCATATCTTGGTCACGTTCCTCTTGTCTACACCTCTGCTCTGCAGTTATGCCAACAGATAAAGTAGAGCTTGCTACCTCAGCATCCCTGGTATGCCAGGCTCTACTCTGCTTTGTCATACGGTCCATCATATCACTTGCCTCAATGAAAGTAAGGTCCATGAATGACCCACCTGCAGCATTATCAACCACTGGCTTTGTCACTGAGTTCAAAGCCCTGTATAATATCTCCATCAAGTAGATATTGGTCATCTGATGATTTGGGCACCGCATAAGCTTCTTCTTGAACCTCTCCCATGTTTTGTGGAGAGCTTCAGTTGGAAGCTATTGAAAATTGCTGATCTCATCCCGTAGTTGGGATCTCTTGGATGGCGGAAAGAATCTTTATAGGAAAGTGTCTTTCAGTTGCCTCCAATTAGTAATAGAATCAAGAGTTAGCCCGTTCAACCATAGAGTTGCCTCCCCAGACAGAGACAATGGAAATAAGAGCAGTCGAATTGTATTCTGCCCAACTCCTGGATTGTCAAACGACTTGCATGTTGAAATAAAGTTGATCAGATGCATATTCGGATCATTTCCTGCGAGTCCACCAAATAACCCCTTGAGCTGCAATAACTGAATCATGGTGCTAGTGATATTGAACTTGGCTCCAGGTGTCAAGGGTGGAGGAATAATAGCCCCTGTGGCACCAGCTCCATCCAGATCGTCATCATCATCATCAAAAGGAGCCTGCACAGCTCGGCGGTCAGGTCTCATTCTAGCTTGATGTTCCCTCCTATGCATAGGTGCCGCCACCTTATCAGTACGCCTAGGATTCGGTAACTCATCATCACCCAAGTCCTCATCATCAGGATTTGTTGCTCGCCCTGGGTTATCAATATTCTGTTGATGCACTTGAGCAGCTGCCAACGCAGCCAATCTAGCCTGGTCCTGTTGAGCCGCCCTTCGGTCAATGTCACGTTGTGCATCCATTCTGCCAATAAGTTGAGGTTCAGGATTTATGGGTAATAATGGCTGACCAGAACTACGAGTATTTGGCATGCACTCAACAGAACCTGAATAAAACAAAAACAACAACAAAAAGTAAAATTCGAGATTCTTTGACCAAAGGGTCTAGTAACTATCACAAACTTAGTTGACAACCGTATTCCCCGGCAACGGCGCCAAAATTTGATAACGCCCAAACTACAGCTCTCGTAAGAGTGTAAGCGGTCGCTGTCAAATATAGAACCCAACTGGGTTGGGTGTTGAATTCCACAGGGAATACTTGGTCACTAAGTGTTGCAATTATTAATAGACTGTTGATCGAAAATTCCACGGAAAAGGGGGGATTGGGTTTGGTGTGAATTAATACTATGGAAGTAACAACAGAATGCTTGATTTAGTAAGATTTAATCACTGAGAAAAATAAGTTAGGGTTATGTCCAACTTATGAGTTCTACGTATCTATTAACTATGAGTAATGCGGAATTCAGACATGCATGCACTTATAGAGATTCGTATTCTAATTGTAAATCCTAGTGTTTCTCAACCATCAAGGATTATTTCACTTTAACTATCTCGAGCTTAAAGTGTATAACTAACGGTACAAATTCTCCAAGAAGTTAACCCAGTTACGGCACTAACGTGTAAATAGGGGTTGGTAGCCCTATTTCTTTGTCACACTCTCTTTTCCAAACACGTAACTTTTCTCTCGAACAAGTTAATGCTATAATGGCGTATTCTATATGTTTGCAACCATAAGAATTTAATTAAAACAAAGAGAGTAATGATATAAGTAGCATACGCATCAAGAATTCACAAACTCATAGTAATAGATAGTATATCAAAAGGCTTCCATAACCCTAACAGAGAAGTTTAGCTACTCATGATTGTAAAGGAAAACAACGAGCACATCATCATCATCATACCAAAACTAGAATAATCTTTGTGATGGGTATGTATTGGCGTCACTATGAGAATGATGTGATTTCCTCTCTATCCATTCTTGTAGCGTTTTTCTCTATCTAAAATTACAGAATCTGTAAACTGAATAATACTCAAAGTGTCGATCGAATTCTGAAAGCAATCGTGAATCAATTCGTCAATCAATGCTGAAACATTCAGAAAATAAGGTTTTTATAACATCTTTGTCCTAGTCCTATTAAGTTACTGCTGCACCCCTAAGTATTTAAAAATACTGCTTTTGCCCGGGACAATTTCTCCATGCGTCACATTCAGTCCATAAGCTTCCAAAAGCTGCCTTCCCTGTTCTGTGAAGTTTTCCTTTGCTGCCCAAAGGTCCACAAAGTGCTGAAATCTTCATCATTAATACCTGAAAACATGCTAATCACGTAGGTTAGCTCACTTACAGGAAAATGGACTAAAAGTGCAGGAATTATATATTTTATCCTCAAAACTTAGCTATAACATGGGTAAATTATGGTGTTTAGGCGTGTAAATACACCCAACATCAGAACACCTAACATACCTTGATACTTGAATTCGTGAAGATTGATGGTGAATTTCTTGAATCTTGATCTTAACTTGATAGACTAGGGTTTGTTCTTAAGAGGATTTTAGTGAATAATGAGAGTATTTTGCCTAGTGATGGGTTTAATCTCGTGTTTTGGGGCTGAATAGAAGTGGGGAAAATGTCCCAAATACACCTCTGGATGCTAATTTAAATACTGAAAACTGTGCCCAGCGCTGTGATTACCACCGCGCCGCGCCAATGGCATCAATGCAATGACCATCGCACCGCATCGAGTTCGCATTGGTTCATTGGAATTGCACTAATAGTTGGGGAAAAATTATCTGTCGACACAATGGGAGACGCGATGCATCGAGATCTCATCGACCCACTATTTTGGTCACCTAAATATAATTCAAACGAGGTTTAAAAAATTCAAAACTCACTCGGAGTGACCAATTGACACACCTGATCATGATTCCATCCAAAGATCAACGTTTTAAGGTCATAAGGGTCATAAAATAGGATTGCCAACATATGAAGGCTAAAATAATTCTAAGTATAAACACTTAACTGAAATTTTTATGTCTAGGACCTTTTTTCAATCATTAACGGACCGAGTTAAGCTTAGAATTTTGCAGGGTCTTACAATATCTCCCTCTTAGGAACATTCATCCTTGAATGAGACTAACTAAGCTGAGAATGTTGATAACTGAATCTATATATACTGAACATGCACAACTGAAGCATGATTACATGACTGAAAGTACTGATATACTGACTTATCATACTGACATACATAACTAAAGCATGACTGAGTTCTAAAAATATAACACATGACTAAGTTGTTTCATAAAGGTATGTATTATTTGAGAATGCTATGCAACTTAATCGATACAGAGTTGTAAAGGTAATCTGAGCATGGAACTGCGTAAATTCAAGGAAAACTTTTACCTTGAGCTAAGTCTTTGCGGAGAAGAGGTAAGGATACTTCGTCCACATATCTACTTCTACTTCCCAGGTAGCTCCCTCAATGGACTGATTCCTCCAATGAACTTTGGTTAGAGGAACCTCTTTGTACCTTAATCTGTGAACCTGAAAATCGAGAATTTAGACTGGGATTTCCTCATAAGGGAGAATTTTCTGGCCATCAATGCCCTCTATCGGGACTACAACTACTGGGTCACCTATGCACTTCTTTAGCAAGGAGACATAAAACACTGGGTGCACTGAAGCTAAGTCTGAAGGAAACTCAAGCTCGAAAGCTACCTTTCCAAAATGGCTGAGAATTCGGTAAGGACCGACATATCAGGGATTGAGTTTCCCTTTCTAGCGAAACCTCTTCACTCTTTTCATAGGAGAGATTTTCATATACACATAGTCACCAATATCAAACTCGATATCCTTTCTTTTCACATCTGTATACGATTTCTGTCGGCTCTGAGCTATCTTAACCCTTTTCCTGATCAACTGAACTTTTTTGAGGCATCAAATACCAAGTCAGGCCCTACCACTACAGCCTCACCCTTTTCAAACCAACCAATAGGAGATCTATATATCCTCCTATAGAGTCCCTCAAACGGAGACATCTGAATGCTGGAATGATAACTGTTATTATATGCAAACTCAATCAAGGGCAAGTGGTCATCCCAACCACCCTTAAAGTTAATGGAACAAGCCCTTAACATATCTTCCAAAGTCTGAATAGTCCTTTCTACTTGACCTTTTGTCCGAGGGTGAAAGGTTGTACTGAGGTGAACTTGGGTACCAAGACCCTTTTGGAAGGCTTTCCAGAAATAAGAGGTAAATTGGATACCTCTATCTGAGATAATGGATATAGGGACTCTGAGTAACCTGAACAACTCTTTAACATAGAGTTTGGCGTAGTCCTCGGCTGAATAAGAGGTATGAACTGGCAAGAAGTGAGCTGATTTGGTCATCTTGTCTACAATTACCCAAATGGAATTGTGTTGACGACGAGTATGGGGCAAACCTATCATAAAGTACATGTTCACTTCCTCCTACTTCCATGTGAGAATACTAAACTCCTTCATAGAACCAGTGGGCTTTTGATGCTCAATATTAACCTGCTAACATGTAAAACACTTAGTTATAAACTCTACAATATCCCTCTTAACCAATAGATCTCCCACAAATCGTAGTATATCTTAGTGGCCCCTGGATGAATAGAGTAACACGCACCATGTGCTTCTGCAAGAATTCATTGCCTCAAGTCATCTACACCTGTCATGCATAGCCACCATGGCAACGCAACACACAATCTCCCCCTTTGGAGAAAACCTCTACTTTCTGATCTCTGACTGACTCTTTTAACTTGACTAAATTGGGATCTCTGTTTTGATTTTCCTTTATTTTGGAAACCAGAGATGATTCTGAACTATTCTGCATCCACACACTACCTTCTGCTGAATCAACTAAGCGGACACCTAGTCAGGCAAGCTAATGAACTTCCTGAACTAACTTCTTCTTACCATCCTCTACATGAGCAACACTACCCATAGACATCCTACTGAGAGCACCAGCCACTACATTGGCCTTTCTCGGATGATATAAGACGCTTATGTCATAGTTTTTTAACAACTCTAATGACCTTCTCTGACGTAGGTTCAGATATTTCTGAGAAAACACATACTGCAGGCTCTTGTGGTCTATGAACACATCAACATGTATCCCATATAAATAATGCCTCCATATCTTTAAGTCAAATACAACAGCTGCTAACTCAAGATCATGAGTTGGGTAATACTTTTGATAGGACTTAAGTTGTCTAGAGGCATAGGCTATGACCTTACCTCGCTGCATCAAAACACACCCCAAACCCACTCTGGAAGCATCATAATATACAACAAACCCATCTGAGCCATTTGATTAAGTCAAAACTAGAGTTGTAGTGAGTCGACTCTTTAACTCTTAAAAACTCTTCTCATAAGAATCTGACCACTGCAACTTGACTTTCTTATTAGTCAATCTAGACATAGGGGATGAAATGGATGAAAATCCTTCAACAAACCATCGGTAAAAGCCATCAAAACCCAAGAAACTCCTGATATCTGATGAAGAGATGGTATGGTCCAGTTTCTCACTACTTCGGTCTTTTGAGAATCAGCTCTAGTGCCATCACCGAAAACTATAAGACCAAGAAAAGCTACTGACCTAAGCCAAAATGGTTTGCATAATCATGTTCACTACGGCAGTAGACAAGAATGTCATTAATGAAGACTATGATGAACATGTCCAAGTACTGCTTGACCACGAGGTTTATCAACTCCATGAAGGCTGCTAAAGCATTCGTAAGACCAAATGACATGACTACGAATTCAAAGTGACCATACCTAGTTCTAAAAGCTATTTTCAGAATGTCACATTCTCTAACTCTGAGTTAATAATAGCTTGATCTGAGGTCTATCGTAGAAAAGTAGTTAGCACCCTAAAGTTGGTCAAACAAGTCATCGATTTTGGGAAGTGGATACTTGTTCTTGACCGTTACTTTATTTAGCCGATGGTAGTCTATACATATTCTAAGAGAACCATCTTTCTTACGGATGAATAGAACTGGTGCACCCCAAGGGGATACACTAGGTCTGATGAATCCCTTATCTAGGAGATCCTTCAACTGTTCTTTTAACTCTTTGAGTTCTGCTGGGTCCATTCTGTATGGAGGGATAGAGATAGGCTGATTATCTGGAATAAGGTCTATTTCAAAATCAATTTCCTGCTCAGGAGAGACTCCTAGAAGATCTTCGGGAAACACATCTGGGAATTCACATTCTACTGGAATTGACTCAAGATTAGGGGTCTATGAACTAGAGTCTTTAACTCGAATGAGATGATAAACACACCCCTTAGATATTATTTTCCTCGCCCTAAGGTAGGAAACAAGTTGACCCCTAAGTGCTGAAGTACTACCCCTCCACTCAAGATAGGTTCATTCAGAAACTAAAAATGGACAACTCTATTTCTATATTAAACTGAAGCATAGCATAAATGAAGCCAATCCATGCAGAGAATGACATTAAAATTTCTCATCTCTAATTCTACTAAGTCTACTGAAGTAACTTTTTGAGATACCATAATTGGACAGTTCTTGTATACCCATCGGGCTATGATAGATTTACCCACTGGGGTAGAGACTAAGAAGGGCTCTATAAGGATTTTAGGACTTACTCTGAAGTCAACAACTATATAAGGAGTTACAAAGGACAAAGAAGCTCCTGGATCTAGCAAAGCATAAATGTACAAATGATAAACTTGTAACATACCAGTGACCATATTAGAAGAAAATTCCTGATCCTATCGGGACTGCAGTGCATAAAGCCTTTTCGGGTGTTGCCCACTGGTGGCACTAGAAGTGGCACCCTGCTGATTCGAGCGATCGGACTAAGCTAAAGGACGATTGTACTAACTCTTTGAACCCACCTGAGGACACTCTCTGACCATGTAGCTTGGCTTTCCACATCCGAAACATACATCACTGCCAGCCCTGCAGAACCCTGGTGGTTCTTCCATACTTCTAGAAAAGGGGATTTATTCAGGCACTGCTAACACTACTCTGAGGTTTAGGTCCTGGTGCCCTATCTTTATTGTCGTCTTTAGATTTCGGCACTGGAGCACTAGCTGAGGACGAAGCTGGAACTAAAGATTTTTGCCGGAACTGAGAACAACTCCCACCCTCTAACTTAGGTTGAGTAAAGTTGAAAATACCTATTCTAGATCTCTTGTTATCTTTCTTCTTTTCCTTATTCTTAGCCTCTTCTATCTGCTGGGCATGGACCATGATCCTGGATATGTCCATCTCCTTAATCAGCATTACGGTCCTACTCTCCTTAACCACACTGTTAGACACGCTAGACACAAACATACTCATCTTAGATCTGCTATTTGCTATCACATGAGGGGCATATCTGGCTAACTAAGTAAACTTGAGAGGATACTCTTTCACTATCATGTTGCCCTACTTTAGATTGTTGAACACCAAAACCTTCACTTCCCTCAACTCCAGTGGGAAGAACCTATCCAGAAAAACAGTGGAAAACTCCTCCCATTCTATGGGCCCTGCATCTACAGCCCTCTCTGCCTTCTACTACTTGAACCATGAGTGAACCATATCTTCCAACTGATATGAGGCCAAATCAACACTCTCACTAGCTGTCACCACCATAATATCTGTGACTTTCTGCACCTGATCAAGGAATTCCTGTGGGTCCTTCTTTGACTTAGACCCGGTAAAAGCTGGAGGGTTCATTCGGGTGAAATCTCAAATTCTAGTTGCAGCAGTATTGGGCACTGGGTTGGTTGAAACAGCATCTGAGTGTTCATTCTAGGCTACCAATAAATGAGCTTGAGTAGTGAAAGCTGCTCTGAATTCTGCATGGGAAACATGCTCATCTAGAGGATCTGGATGGATGGGCGGAGGTGCGGGCTGATTTCCTATTCTCCTTTCGTTATTTTTTTCGAGAGGCATGTTTTGTAAACGGAAGTAAGAAAAGGATTAGACTGAGAGTGTAACTTGAGCTCATGCTCACTCACACGATATGAATGCTGAAAGAAGGGAAACTTTTACTAAAACATCTCATAACCTCTTGTTCATAAGTGTGGCGTGCTACCCATCCATGCATAAGACTCTACTAGATATGGCTTCCAGAATTCCTAGAACTCTGTTGAACCTTATTCTCTGATACCAAGTTTGTAATGCCCCAAGTTTGTACCCCGAACATCACTTGGTGCTCATAATCCTGAAGGACCACAAGCTAACCTATGACTGGTACCTGCTCCAATCAATAAATAATAATAATGTATAATATGGAAATTAGGTAAAAATTGCCATAAGGTTCAAAACTAAATCAAATACTAATACCAAGTCAGGCCCAAACACTGCGGCCTCACCCTTTTTAAACCAACCAATAGGAGATCTATATCTTTTCCCATAGAGTGCCTCAAATGGAGCCATCTGAATGCTGGAATGATAATTGTTATTATATGCGAACATAATCAAGGGTAAGTGGTCATCCCTACTACCCTTAAAGTCAATGGCACACGCCCTGAACATATCTTCTAAAGTATAAATGGTCCTTTATGCTTGACCATCTGTCTGAGGGTGAAAGGTTATACTGCGGTAAACTTGGGTACCAAGACCCTTTTGGAAGGATTTCTAGAAATAAGAGGTAAACTAGGTACCTTTATCTGAGATAATGGATACTGGGACTCTGTGTAACCTGACCAACTCTTTGATATAGAGTTTAGCGCAGTCCTCGACTGAATAAAAGGTATGAACTAGCAAGAAGTGAGCTGAATTGGTCATCCTATCTACAATGACCCAAATGGAATCGTGTTGACGATGAGTATCGGGCAAACCAGTCACAAAGCTCATGTTCACTTCCTCCCACTTCTATGTGGGAATACTGAACTCCTGCATAGATCCACTGGGCTTCCGATGCTCAATCTTAACCTGCTGACATGTAGAATAATTATCTACAAACTCTGCAATGTCCCTCATAATCCCACTCTACCAATAGATCTCCCGCAAATCACAGTATATCTTAGTGGCCCTTGGATGAATAGAGTAACGTGCACCATACATTTCTACTAGAATTCATTGCCTCAAGTCATCTACATCTGGCATGCATAGCCGACCCTGGTAACGCAACACACCATCTCCCCCTTGGGAGAAAACCTCCACTTTCTAATCTCTAAATGACTCTTTTAATTTGACTAAATTGGGATCTCTATTTTGATTTTCCTTCACTTCAGAAACCATAGATGATTCTGAACTATTCTGTACCCACACACTACCTTCTAATGAATCGACTAAGCAGACACCTAGTCAGGCAAGCTGATGAACTTCCTAAACTGACTTCTTCTTACCATCCTCCATGTGAGCAACACTACCTATAGATATCCTACTGAGAGAATCAACCACTACATTGTCCTTGCCTGAATGATACAGGATGTTTATGTCATGGTTTTTCAATAACTCTAACCACCTTCTCTGACATAAATTCAGATCTATCTGAGAAAACATATACTATAGGCTCTTGTGGTCTGCGAACACATCATTATGTACCCCATACAAATAATGCCTCCAAATCTTTAAGGAAAATCCAATAGCTGCTAACTCAAGATCATAAGTTCGGTAATTCTTTTCATGGGGCTTAAGTTGTCTAGAGGCATAGGCTATGACCTTACCTCTCTGTATCAAAACACACCTCAAACCCACTCTAGAAGCATCACAATATACCACAAACCCATCTAAGCCATTTGATAAACACAAAACTGAAGTTGTAATGAGTCGCATCTTTAACTCCTAAAAACTCTTCTCACAAGAATCTAACCACTGAAACTTGAGTTTCTTCTAAGTCAATCTGGACGTGGGGGATGCAATGGACAAAAATCCTTCAACAAACCATCAGTAATAGCCAGCCAAACCTAAAAAACTCCTGATATCTAATGAAGAGATGGGTCTGGGAAAGTTTTTCACTGCTTTAGTCTTTTGAGGATCAACTCTAATGCCATCACCGGAAACTATATAACCAAGGAAAGCTACTGACTTTAGCCAAAATTCTCACTTACTAAATTTGGTGAACAACTGATGGGTTCTGAGACTTTGTAATACTATTCTGAGATGGTCTGCATGATCATGTTCACTGCGGGATTAGACAACAATATCATCAATGAAGACTATGATGAACATGTCCAAGTACTGCTTGAACACGTAGTTTATCAACTCCATGAAGGCTACTGGAGAATTGGTAAGACCAAATGACATGACTAGGAATTTGAAGTGATCATACCTAGTTCTGAAAGCTATTTTTGGAATGTCATATTTTCTGACTCTGAGCTGATGATAGCCTAATCTGAGGTCTATCTTAGAAAAGTAGTTGGCACCCTAAAATTGGTCAAACAAGTCATCGATTCTGGGAAGTGGGTACTCATTCTTGACCATTACTTTATTTAGCTGATGGTAGTCTATACATATTCTAAGATAACCATATTTCTTATGCACGAATAGAACTGGTGCACCCCAAGGGGATATGCTGGGTCTGATAAATTCCTAATCTAGGAGAACCTTCAACTGTTCTTTTAACTCTTTGACTTCTGTTGGGTCCATTTTATATGGCAGGATAGAGATTGGATGAGCATCTGGAAGAAGGTCTATTCAAAAGTTAATTTCCCGCTCAGGAGGAACTCCAGGAAGATCTTTGGGAAACACATCTGGGAATTCACATGCTACTGGAATTAACTCAAGATTAGGGATCGCTGAACTAGAGTCTTTAAATCAAATGAGATGATAACACACCCCTTAGATATCATTTTCCTTGCCCTAAGGTAGGAAACAAGATGACCCCTAAGTGTTGAAGTACTACCCCTCCACTCAAGGACAAGTTCATTTAGAAACTGAAAATGATGAACTCTATTTCTACAACTAACTGAAATATAGTATGAATAAAGCCAATCCATTCAGAGAATGACATCAAAATCAGTCATCTTTAATTCTACTAAGTCTGCTGAAGTGACTTTCTGAGATACCATAATCAAACAGTTCCTGTATAATCATCGATCTATGATAGATTTACCAATTGGGGTATACTAAGAAGGGATTTGCTAGGATTTTGGGACTAACTTCAAAGTCAACAGCTATATAAGGAGTAACAAAGGATAAAAAAGCTCCTGGATCTATTAAAGCATAAACATGCAAATGATAAAATTTTAACGTACCAGTGACCACATTAGAAGAACTTTCCTGATCCTGTCGGGACTGAAGTACATAAAGCCTATTTGGGCATTGCCCACTGGTTACACTAGAAGCGGCACTCTGCTGATTTGGGCGATCAGACTGAGCTGAAGGACGATTATGCTGACTCTGTAAACCCACCTGAAAACACTCTCTGACCTTATGGCATGGTTTTCCATATCTAAAACATACATCACTACCAGCCCTGTAGATACCCTGATGGTTTCTTCCATCCTTCTGGAAAAGAGGATTTGTTCGGGCACTTCTAACACTAGCACTGAGGTTTAGGGCCTAGTGCCCTATCTTTATTGCCATATCTAAATTTCAATGATGGAGCACTGGTAGAGGACGAATCTAGAACTGAAGATTTCAGGTAGAACTGAGAACGACTCCCACCCTCTGACTTAGGCTAAGTGTAGTTAAAGCTACCTATTTTATCTCTCTTATTCTCCTTCTCTTTCTCCTTATTCTTAGCCTCTTCTATCTACTAGGTATGGAAAATGAGCCTGGATATGTCCATCTCCTTAATCAGCATTATGGTCCTACACTCCTTGACCACACAGTTAGACACGCCAGACATAAACTTACTCACCTTAGATCTGGTATCTGCTACCACATGAGGGGGATATCTGGCTAACTGAGTAAACTTGAGAGAATACTCTTGCACTGTTATGTTGCCCTGCTTCCGATTAATGAACCCCAAAACCTTCGCTTCTCTTAACTCCAGTAGGAAGAACCTATCCAAAAAAATAGTGGCAAACTCTTTCCATTATATGGTCCCTGCATCTGCTACCCTATTTGCCTTCTACTACTTGAACCATGTGTGAACCATATCCTGAAACTAATATATGGCCAGCTCATCACTCTCACTAGCTATCACCCCCATAATATCTATAACTTTCTACACCTGATCAAGGAATTCCTGTGGGTCCTCCTCTGACTTAGACCTGGTAAAAACTGAAGGGTTCATTTGGGTGAAATTATTGGCCACTGGGTTGGATGGAATGGTAGCTGGGCGTTCATTCTAGGCTTTCGTAGAATGAGTTAGAGTGGTGAAAACTGCTCTGAATTCTGCATGGAAAACATGCCCGTCTAGAGGATCTGGCTGGACGGGTGGAGGTGCTAGCTGAGTTTCTGTTCTTCTTTCATTGTTCTTTTTAGGAGTCATATTCTGTAAACAGAAGTAAGAAAAGGATTAGACTGAGAGTGTAACATGAGCTCATGCTCACTCACATGATATGAATGCTGAAAGAAGGGAAATATTCCCTAAAATGCCTCATAGCCTCTTGTTCATAAGGGTGGCATGCTACACACCCATGCACAAGATTCGACTAGACATGGCTTTCGGAATTCCTAGGACTCTGTTGAAACTCAGGATTTGCTACCAAGTTTGTAACGCCCTGCGTCTGTACCCCAGATGTCACACGGTGATCATAATCCCGAAGTACCACAAGCCAACCCATGACTAGTACCTGTTGCAATCACTGAATAATAATATTGTATAATGTGGAAATTAGGCAGAAAATTTCCATAAGGCTCAAAACTAAATCAAATACTGACATGTAAATACTGAATACTGAACATCTGTCTAAAATAGTCTAGCCTGAAAAGCCTCTAACTAAACTATCTGAAAGTGGAGTTGATGGGACAAGCCCCCAACTAACTCCGACTACTAAAAATATACTGAAACTGAAAAAAACTTTATCCTCAAACTATGAGGACTCACCACCAACTCTGCTGCTAATAATGTGGGCTTCTAAGTATGGTCAGGATCTCGTGCATCTGAACCTATGATATAATACATCATATCACAAAAGAAAGGTATGCATCAGTACTTTAAATGTACTAGTATGCTAGGTGAGGTAAGGTTGAATGCATGGGTTCATATGCATGAACAATAATTGACTGAATGGCATGAATATAACTAAATGAGAGTACATTTATATCTAAAACTATTGTAGATACTAATTATGTAAAGCTATGCACATAACAACGTATACTGTAACTGAGATTTCATTAACTCTGGAAAATGAGTTCTGAAAACTGAATGACTGATATCTGAGTTTACCAATACTATATTACTAATAATTGAGTGACTATTTCTGACAGTCCTGATTCTGTAGAACTGAACTGAGTTCTATACTGAGCTGGCATATTGTATCTGACAGTCCTAATTCTGAAACAAAACTGAGGTTTTATACTGAGTTTGAAACAAAAATAGAAACCATAGTAGTGTTCATCAAATCGACTTACCCTGATTATGAACTGAGTTGGGTTTCAACCTGTGACCCCAGTTGGAAGGGTGTTAGCACCTTGCCAAGGGATACTAACAATGGTTATGAGTTAACTCTCTCTAACAGGAAGTTCTTTTGTCAACCCTTGCTGGTAGGAAAATTTTTACGAGATGTATCAACCCTAGACTGGCAGGAAGACGTCTCAACCTACGCTGGCTATATAGTTCTGTAACACAGGGACTGCTACTAAGGGTCAAACCCTTTACTGATAGGAATGTCCCCATCCATAGGATCACTCGGTGTTGATTCCTACTCCCAACTAAATAGACACTGAACTGATTTCTAGACTGTAATAGGCTTGACTAAACTGTTACTAATCGTGTTTTCTATCTGAACTGGACTGAGTTCACTAAGTTCTAATAACTGACTGAATACACTAAGTATATACTGAGTTCTATTAAGTTCTGTTAACTAGCTGAATATACTGAGTTCTATTATCTGACTGAGTACTACTGTATGTGACATCATTGAGACTATTTTGAAACTACTGTAAATATTGGTAAACAGCTAAATTGTCGGGTATTAAATACCCCCAGGACTCGATTGCATAAATTATAAAACATAGCACAATCATGAAAGCATGATAGCTAGACACTTTGTCACAATTCATTCATTGGGGCATTTTAGCAAACATTTGCATGGCATGAACTTGTATACATGCTAACATGATATGATTTCATTACTCAACTCACATGAATAATTTATCAAATACTTGGGGAGCATAATTTATACACATGACTATACTACAACATGCAAGCATCATGATCAAAATCCCAAACTCACAAATTCAAGGGTTTTTAATATGAAACCATATAACAACACACACATGCTATTTATTTCTCACTAAACTTACAATTAATCATGGATTATAAACCCAACTACATCATAATCATGAATACAATCAAATTCAACATAAAGTTTGTGAAAGAAATCAACTTGTAATCTGAAAAGGGTTTTTGAACTCCAAGAAACCTTTCCAGTAATGTCGTGTTTTGGGGAAAATAAAAGTGGGGAAAATGTCCCAAATACCCCTCTGGATATTGATTTAATTACTAAAAAGCGTGCCCAGCGATGCACCGCATCGATGGAATCAATGCGATGGCCATCGCGCCGCATCGAGTTCGCATCGATTCATTGGAATTACACTAAAATCTGGGGAAAAATTATCTGTCAATACGATGGGAAATACAAAGCATCGAGATCGCGTCTACCCACTATTTTGGTCACCTGAATATGATTCAAACGAGGTTCAAAAAATCCAAAACTCACTCGGAGTGACCTATTGATAGACCTGATCATGATTCAATCCAAGGATCGATGTTTTAAGGTCAAAAGGATCATAAAATAGGATTTCCAACTTATGAAGGCTAAAACAATTCTAAGTATAAACACTTAGCTGAAATTTCTAAGTGTGGGATCTCTTTTTAAGCTTTAACAGACTGAGTTAAGCCTAGGATTTTGTGGGGTCTTACATTCACCATGTTTTCATTTGTTATCATGTTTAAATTTTGAATTTAAACTTTTCATATACGCATTTGTAGCGGCATTGTCTACTCCAAAGCACTTTTGTTCGAGTTTCAAATGACGCTTAGTTCCAATAGATTCATCATTAATGTTTATCAAAAGTATCACACGTGTAGCTTGTAGAATATTATGAGCCAAATCCTCACGCCATGGTAAAGGTCCTCGGTAGTTATTTCCAAAATTGATTCTCCAAAGGAAAAGGCCCTTCTACACCTGATATGGCAAATCAACTTCATAGAATTAGGTGTTATGGTTAGTTATTGGAAGATTTATACGGCTATGGGGATTTCCAAGAACTTGGTTAGGGGAGTACATGAGCACGGGTATACAATCTTCGACATGTACTGTTACATGCTTAAGTCCAAAAATCCTGGAAGTAAGAAGGCGTTGCATGTTGTTGAAAATGGAAGGTTCAAGTACTTTTTTGTATCCTATGGTGCTTGGATTCTTGGTTTTCAACAGTTGAGAAAATTTTTAGCCGTTGACGGGACTTTCTTAAAGAGCAAGTATAATGGAGTTTTGATAGTGGCGGTGGCACAGGATGTTGAGAGTCACAACTTTCCTAGCACTTTTTATGTAGTGGACAAGGAATGTGATACGTCGTATGCATATTTTTTGAAAAATTGCGAAGCTGTTTTGATGATACTGAAGAGTTGTGCATAATTTAAGATAGGTATCCAAGTATCCGAAAGATGGGTTCAGTTTTCTTCACTTCAGCTCACTTTGGTTGTTGCATGAGGCATCTTGGGGAAAATATTCGAAACAACTTTGTCAAAGAAAGGGTCGTGACTCTTTTATATAGAGCAGCTAAAGCATATAATAGAGCTGAGTTTTTTAACGATTTCAATCAAATAAGAGATATGCATCCCAAGGTGGAACAACATCTCGAACGGGTCGGTCTTGAGAGATGGAGACAGGTATTTTGTCTGACAAATAGGTACATTCTTATGATTTTAATGTCTTGCCTGAGTTACAAATTTGTAATAATTACTCTATGATGTCGTACTAAGTGATTTTTTTATAGGTATAATAATGACGTCAAACATAGTTGAATCATCAAATTCAATGTTTGGCATTGAAAGAGAATTTCCTATTGTGGTGATGTTTAAGGAAATAAATAAGAGGTATGCTGAACTATTTTACGAAAGGCGTATGCAGTATGCGGACACAAGAAATAGATTTGTTCTAGAAGCAGAAAAACAAATATCTTCAAAGATTAGTTTAGGGAATAGGTTATTTTCTCATCAAATAGCATATTACAAGTTCAGTATCGACGGTCATGGTGATGTTTCCATGGTCGGTCTTCAATAAAGATCTTATACATGTAGAGTTTTTTACTTGGACAAAAAACCCTATCCACATGATATGGCGGAGCTTCAATCCCAATACGGTACAAAATATGGAACTCAAACTTATGATTACTCGTCTCCATATTATTTAGTGGAAAGATATGTAATGTCATGTGGTGAGAATATTAATTTATTGCCTTCTGAAGAATCGTGGTTTGTTCTTGTAGAGATTAATATCTACTCCATCTATTGACCCATGAACTATGAAACTGGGAAGAAGGTGCTATAAGAGGAGGTGTGGAGTCGAAGAATTATTTTAATCAAGAAAAAACAAGTGCTCTATATGTAAGGACGCTGTCCACAAAAGAACTACATGCCCAAATCGTAATGCACCATGGTAGTTGTAATAGTAAAACTTGTATTGTAGTTTGTTATGGACTTTCATATTTTTAACTCATTATTGTGAATGTATATTTTATTATTTATTATATAAAATATCTTTTTACTAACTTGTGCATCAATAAAATAAGATAAAACAGGAACTAAATACATCATACTACAAAAAAAAATTCAGCAGATTACCCATTTATCTAACTATATGGACATTTGCTGGAAGAACATAATACAGTTCATCAAACTGGAATGTGTTCTTCCAACAGATGACCAATCTGTTTCAACAGATTGTCCATCTGTTGAAAGAACTCAAAACTCTTGCTATTGCTACTAGATTCAAAATTGTTCCTTACCTCCAACCATCGACATGTTTGTTGAGAAGAATACATAGAAAAAATGAAATTAAATAAGAATTAAAAATTCAAAGTAAAAAAAAAAAAAAAATTCACTAAACAAAAACAAAATACATTAGGTTGGTAGATCCTATATAAAAAAAAATACATACGCTAAAAGAAAAAACATAACCTAATTATTATTATTATTATTATTATTATTATTATTCTCAGCTGACCAATCATCAACCGCCAGCAGCAGGGCCCTCCTTAGCATGCGAATCTCTTAGAGCATTCTTGCTCGCACGACGGCCAACTCCCACTGGAGTTCACTAACCTGATTCTGAAATTCCATCACAGTGTATCACAGAATAGCAATGTCCCAAACAGGATCAGTCATATCTAGAACACGCATAAATTGACAAAAATGTAAACACAAAAGTAAAGAAAAGAGTCCAGAAAAAAGACAACGTATAATACCAACTAGTAGATTTACACACAAAAAAAAACTTACCTCAATGGAAAAAGAATCTGCTCTTTGAAGAGAAGTGGTGAAAGTTTTAATATGAAAGAGAAGATGGAAGAAATAAATAAAGTGGAGTAGAATGAACGAGTAAAGAGGGACCTATTTATAGAGGATTGAATTTGAATGTGTTAGACAAAAAGTCACGACTGTTCACCTCCATTTTATTAATTACATTCAAACTGGTGACTTTTTTATTACTGTGAAAAGTTGTGACTAAATTAAATCAAAGTGGTGACTTTTTAATTATTGTGAAAAGTCATGATTTTCAGCTTCTTAATATTAATTAGTTCTTAAAATTAAATAATCATTTTTCTCAGTTAAATAATCAACGACTTCTCACCTTTTCAATAACCATTTCTTTTAATAATAATCGTCTTTATTGAGTTGTCGCAACTTATTTATTGCGACAGATGGGATATCTATTGCGATAGATGGACCATCTATTGGAGGAGTTATTTTGATTTTTTCTAACAGCTGATTCATCCATTGCAACGGATGGGGAATTTGATTCATGAGCTATTTTGAATGTGTTAGATAAAAATTGACGATTGTTCACCTCTTTTTTAAGTAATCCAAATTGGTGATTTTTTATTATTTAAATTAAAAAAAATAGATTCAAAAACAAAAAAGGTGAAAAGTCACGACTTTTCCCCTATTTAATATTAATATCAGTTATTAAAATTAAATGACCATTTGTTTATGGTTTTAAATTATGTTTATCATTTATTTCCTTGTTATTTATTTACGAACTATTTTTCTTTATTAAATGATCGAAAAGTCATGACTTTTCACCCTTTTAATATTTTTTTTATTTAATAACTATTTCTAGTCAGTTTTTCGAACAGATGAACCATCAATTGAAACAGATTTATCATCTATTCGATAACACAAACAAGTGGCAAGAACTTGTTTGTGTTCTTTCAGTAAATCTATTGCAACAGACGTGCCATCTATTGTAAGGAGAGGGTTTTGAGTTTTTCCAATAGATGACCCATCTGTTGTAAAATATTAGTCATTGGTTGGCTGAACGCAATCTAGAATGATGAACTGTATTGTGTTCTTTCAGCCAAAGTCCATTTGTTGCAACACATGGGTAATCTGCTGAAAATATTTTTTTAGCCTGTCTTATTTAGTTCCTTTTTTACCTCTTTTAATTGATGCACAAGTTAATAAAAATATATTTTATGTAATAAATAATAACATTTGCATCCCCAACAATGAGTTAAAATTATCAAAGTCCATATCAAACAGCAACACAAGTTTACTATTACAATGATCATGGTGCATTACATACGTAGCACTTGTTTTTTGTTGATGGTCATGTAGTCCTTTGGCAATGAAGATGGTTATGCTTTGAGCCTCCATAGTTTTGTACACTACTTCACGATGGGAACTGAAGATTAGACATTGTTTGACATTGATGGGGTAGAAAAAATAAGATGCGTACAGATAAATGGATCCACTTTCATGTGTGGGAATTATGTATTACCTATCAGGTTATCGTGACAACACACATAAAGTACGATGATTTTGTGAGTATCGATTAGACATTGATCCTTCAAACAAGATCCTATATTTTATAGTTAAGTTTGATAGGTGCAAACTGATAAGGCTGAAGGGCTCCAAAAAGGTGGTGTCGATACCCTGTTATCATTTAATGATGGTTTTGCTCATATTTATGCGTCAAGTTTTAAGAAAGGATCAATATTTGATGGCATTTTAGAGATTTAATAGTGATTGGACTGATTTTAATGGAGCAATGGACTATGAGAAGGCCTTTGAAGCCTCCCAATGCAGCAAACAAGAATGGAAAATCAATAGAAATTCCCCAGATCTAAATTTATATAGATGGGTTGCTCGGAGAGAATATTATACAGTAGAAGGTACTTGGGAGAATACCTGCGCGAGAAAGGAAAGGTGGAGAAGACCATATATTAATTCAGATCTTGTTAAAGAGGAAACACAGGAGAGCAAGTAAGGAACTTTTAGCCAATATGACCAATGAAATTGACTTGAAAGATGAAAATTTTGAATGAGCTACAAATGTGAAAGTGTATCCAAAAATTTAAATCTGTCAGTCGTTGCTAAAAAGAAAAATGGTAAACTGGACAAGAGCTGGACACTTTGCTAGGTAACTGCAAATAGTTAGCATGGCATGAATGTTGACCCATAAAGTGCAGGATCAGAACTCCAAGGAAGAATATTGGCGAGCATTGAGGATTGGTAAGATGGCCAATCAGGAATGAAACTTAAACCAAGAACTTCTAAAGTAAAAATCAGGGAATCCAAAGCATCAATTTCTGAAGTCTAACTTGAATTCCATGCCTTCTGTTTGTGGTTCTGATCAGGTCAATGGAAGTAGAAATAAAAACGTCTGAATTTTGGTAGAAATCCCATGACTATTTATTCCTACAGCCTTTGAACTAACCTAAACCACAAGCAAAAGGCCTTGAATGCAAGTTTAACTTCAGAAATTGCCAACTTGGCTTGATCCCTTATTTTTACTTTAGGAGTTGTTGGTTTAAGTTACGTTCCTGACTAACTATCTTACCACACCTTAGTGCTTGGTAAACTACTTCCTTTAAGTTATGATCATGCACTTTGTAGGTCATCATTCAGGCCACACTAACTAGTCATAGTTACCTAGCAAAGTGTCCAGCTATAGTCCACTTCACCGTTTTTCTTTTCAACAATGAGTAATGTATTTTTATTTTTTGATACATTTTCATTTTTTAGCTCATTTGGTTTTTTCATTTTTCATGTCAATTTCATCATCCAGATTCACTACACATTTGTTGCTACCCTGTGTTTCTTCTATAATAAGCTCTGAGTTGATATATAGTCTTCAACACCTCCCCTTTCCCTAGCAGATATTCTCCCAAGCACCTTCTGTTGTATAATCGACACCCTGAGAAACCAAGCTATATAAATTTAGACCAGGGCAATAACTATATTGATTTCTATTCTTGTTTACAGCAGTACAAAGCTTCAGAGGCCTATCAAAAGTTCATTGTACCCTTAAAATCAGTCCAATCAATATTAAATCTTTACACTGCCATCAAGAACTTGATTCCTTCTCCAAACATGACACACAAACATTAGCAAAACCATTATTAAACTGTAACAGGGTATCTACCCGACCTACTTGGTCTCTCATCCTTATAGTTCGAACCTATCAATCTTAACTATAAAATGCAATATCTCATTTGAATGATTAATTTCTAATCGGAAAAAAGCAACATTCACAAAATCAGTGTACTCTATGTTTATTTTTATGATAACATGACCAGTAATGCATACCTCCAAAATATGAAGTAGTTCCATGTCAGGACTAGAAGCTACCCCCTAATCGCGACAACGGTGCTTATGATCATAAGTGACCACAAGCTAACCCATGAACTGGTACCTGCTATGAGCACTGAATATAATTTCACTGATATAATGTATGCAGAAAATAAACTAATAAAATATTATAAAACTGGGTACTGAAACATGAATTAAAACATGTCTGAAATATCTGATAACAACTGATAATTCTGAAATGACTGACTGACTATCTAACAAAGTGTCTGAAACACTCAAAACTGACTGAAGAGTTGATGGGACAGACCCTCAACTAACTCCAACTGACTGAGCATATGAAAATATGGAAATAACTGAACTAGAAAGATTATGTCTCGATAGATGAGGACTCACCACTACTGTTGCTGGATGTCGCTGAGCTATCTAAGAGGGGTTGGAAAATTGAGCGTCCCAACCTTGTTATAAGACAACATAGCGCAAAGAAAAGCATAAGATTGGTACTTTGAATATACTGGTATATGAGATAAGGACTAGATGAAATGCATGGGAATAACTGAACATAAATGCATGCTCATATAAGGTTTGTGAATGCAAGACCAAGTATAAATATGTTTCTGAAATAATCTGTAAGCTGAATAACTGAATAATTGAAGTTTTGCACACTTGGTCAGGCAAACCTAAAATTGGAATATACTAAATACTGTACTGAGACTGTGTGAGGTATCATCTAATTGATATGTCCTAATCTGAGCTAATTAGGATTCAATCTGTAACCCCAGTTGGAAGGGTGTCAGTATCGTGCCATGGGTACTAACACTGAATGTGTGGATCCACTAAACTAGTGTCCCGGAGGAATAGAATTTATTCCTAAACTGGTGGGTGACCCTTAAGAGAGTGTTAGTCCTAAACTGGCGGGTGACATCTCATAATCCTATGATGGCTACAAAGTTTTGGAACTTAGGGGACTGCTACTAGGGACCCAATCCTAACTGGTGGGTGAACACCCTTAGTGGGTAAACACCCATCCCTAGGTTCGCTCGGTGCTAAATCCTACTACCTACTGAACTGACATGGGTACTGAACTAAGCTTATTTAGATACAACTAAACAGACAATTGTCATTACTCATCATGGTTGATCATAATAACTGACTGAATTATAATACTCATGGTTCAACTAAAATCATTTCTGAGACATTGAAATCATGTAAAACAACTAGGTATCGGGTGTTCATAACCCACTAGCACTGAATGATTATAAAATATAATATCAAACTTGAAATACTATAGCATGAAATCACAGTTCAAAGAACCAAAACATGGGCATTTCATCAAACATGTAATAATCATAAACTTGGACATGGAAATTCCTTAAACACAAGGAAAACAACATGATTACATGGCTAAATTCGTAACGTGAGGGTTAATCCTAAAATTAATGGATCATGACATGGGAATTACAACACTTGAAGCATGATATGACTCATTCTACTTGAAAACACTTGTGACCATAATTTGAAATCGAATTAACAAGAGATTCATGGATTTATTTCATCAAGAACACACATAAACTCATAAATTAAACAGAAAGAGGATTTTGGGCTCCACGGGCGAAAGGGACCTATGGATGAAAATCCCAAATACCTCATTAGATGAATTCTTGAAGATTCCTTGAGAATTTCTTAAACTTGAAGCTTGAGTTCCTTGATTTCTTGTGGAAGAGTTAGGGTTTGTTCTTGGGAAGAAAGAGGGTTTTTCTTGAGAGGATTTATGAGTTAAAGGGTAGATAATTGTAAAGCCCTAATTTTTTGGAACCGATACGCCACACGGTGCTCATGACCCCGAGGGACCACAAGCTAACCCTTTCTGATATCTGTAAATGAGCACTGCATAATATACTGAAATAAATACAAAAACTGGCAGAAACATGTCATAAGGTTCAAAACATCCAAAATAATCAATACTGAAAAACTGAATACTAATAAATCTGTTCGAAAAGCCTCTACCTGTCTGAACTGTGGAGCTGATGGGACATGTCCCTAACTAACACCGTCTATTGAAAATAAATTGAATTTAATGCCATAATAAAAATAAGGATCATCCTCGAATGAAGAGGACTCACTGCTACGTCTACTACTGCTGACTGAGTCTGGACTGCTAAGGAAGCTCTGGATCTCATGCTTTGGAACCTAGGGTATAATACACCATAGCGTAAGAGAAAATTATGCATCAATACTTTGAATATACCGGTATTCTAGATGAGGTAAGGCTAAATGCAAGGGCTTATGCATAAATATAGCTTAACTGAATAATTATGAGAGTACTAAATGAGGACATATGCATAAAATCATCATGACTCTGAATACTGATACTCGGATACTGCTTTGCTGATATCTAAACTCACTACTAATACTGTGATGCTGAATAACTGAATCTTCTGATATTGGTAACTGAGTACTCAAGTTGGGATCATTCCTATCTATCGAGTGATCTCTGAAACTGATAATACTAGAGCTGATTAACTGAATCTACTCATATCAATAACTGAATTCAGAGATTTCTACTATCGAATGACTAAATTTGAGATCAAACCTCTCTAATGGATGATCTCTAAATCAACTATTAATGATAAGAAATGATTATGTCTGAGATCAGACCTATCTAGCAGAAGATCTCTGAATCTAATAATGAGAATAGTTAACTGAATCTGAGATCAAGCCTATCTAATGGGTGATCTCTGGATCTATTAGTACTGATGCTGATTAATTTTATGAGAGACCAGGCCTATCTAATGGGTGGTCCATGAATCTGTGGAACTATCTGAGTTCCTTACTGAGATGGGTGACTGTACTTGACAGCCCTGATTTTTGAGTCTACTCTAAAGACTGATACTGAAATTGCAACCATGGGAGTTCTTACTTAACTGATATGCCCCGAATCTAATCTAGTGGGGTCCAACCTGTATCCCCAATTGGAAGGGTGTCAATACCGTGCCACGGGTAAAGACCTCTGTTATGGTCAAGCCTCTCTAATGGGTGACCCTGAACAGAAAGTCAAGCCTAAGGCAATATAATAGTCAAGCCTTAATCTAACGGGTGACTCCTGGTCCTGCACTGGCTACGCAGTTCTGGAGTTCAGGGACTGTTACTAACGACTTTGCCTCTCTAACGAGGAAGTCGCCATCCCTGCACTCGCTCGATGCTAGTTACTACTCCCAACTGAAGCACTCTGAACTGATTCTTAACTGAACTTAGACTGAGTTAAATCTGTTACTGATCATACTGAGTAACTGAGTTAATCTGAGTTCACTTGATTTTAAAGACTGATGGAATACTACTGAATCTCGTTATCTGACTGAATACTATTGAGTTTTGTAACATAGTAAGTTTTACTAAAATTTGAATCGAATGCTGAATACTACTGAGGTCTGAATAGAGTACTGAGCTGGATTAGGCTGAATACTAAGATTACTGAGTTTTCTTAACTTCTGTCACTAACTGAAATCTACTGATCATAGCACGATTGAGTTTTATCTTGAGACTGACTCGGCTCTAGACAAGCAGCTAAGTTTTGGGGTATAAATACCCCCAGCACTCGATAGCATAAAGTAAATAAGACAAGACCACACTTGAATATCATGACAATAGACTTTCATTCACAACACAATCAATCCGATATCTCATCAATCACTTGAATGTCATAAACATGTAAATGTATAGGTAATGCTTACTAATATCTCATAGTTGTTCAATAAGGAATACACATGGATAAGAATGGATGCAACTTATCAAAATACATTCACTAAGGCATTTCAACAAACGTTTGGCATGCACTAGTTATCACATAATTGGGGATTTCATGCTTAACATACTAAAAAGGCACAATTCTATTTACTTAAGCATTCTATCAAACATATGGGGAGCGTGCTTTTATTATACCACAGATTTTATACTTAATTATCATGAATATATCAATATCATGCAACTTGAAGAGGTTTTATCATGAACATCATGCAATTCATCACATACTAGAATCAACTCTTGAAATTGGTAGTCTAAATCATGAATTAAAACTCAACAATATAAAATCATGAACTCTAATACACATAAATCATGACATCTCATAAATATGTAAACCTTAAAATTTTGAAAAGGGCTCTTGAACTTCTTGGGTGAAAGAAACCCAAGAATCAACATCCGACATACCTTGCTATATGATTCTTGGAAGATTTACGGAGAAACCTTGATGATTTAGGTCTTGGATTAGAAACCCTAGGTCTTGTTCTTGAAGAAAATTGAGAGAAAACAATAATATTTGGGTGTAAATGTGTTGAATCTTGTGTTAAAGAGTATATATAGGGATAGCAAAATGACCATTTTTCCCTTGAAATTAAAATTTGAAACTTGGAAAATCCTAATTTTGCAGGCTGGCGCGAGCGCCATAATCGCGCCATCTTACTGGAAATTGGAAAATTGGGAAACTGATTCTTGGCGCAACGCGGTGGAAATCGCGCTGCCACCTTGGTTGCGAACTGGAAAGACACCGCGACACGGTGGAATCGCGGAGGCTTACTGGATTTTGACAATTGCTATTTTGGTTGGCTCCGCGATGCGCTAAAGTACCTGGTGGTACACTATCTCACTAAAATGGTTCTAATTCCCAGGTGGTACACTATCTCACTTGGGAAGTCAGCCCTTACTCCCCTTAAGGATGAAATTCGACTTAAAGAAAATTCAATGTATTACAATAATGCTCCTTGGGAGTCCCAAATTCATGTTATGGACAAATGGGGTGAAGAGAATTGACCTAAATACCCTTGAAAGTTAAGAAACAAAACTGGGAGAGTGGAGATGCGGACCTTGGAATAGAGGATTACCCCAGGTTGTGCCCGCCTTAGAGTGGGGGACTAACCCGAGAAGTGCCTGCCTATCCCGGTAGTGCTTCAGTTTTGGTTTCCCAAACACACCCCTACGCTAGTCTGAAAATTCTAGAACTCACGTGAGACACACTTTGAATAACACCAATCATGAATCAACTTAAAAATCAATGTCTCAAGGTTGGGAAGTCCAAAAATAAAAATCATCGAAGTCTAGGGGTCTTGAAAATGACTAAGTCCTCAACACTTAGTGAAATTTTCAAGTCTTGGGCCCCTTTAAACTTAAAACTGAGATCTGAATTGAGCTAGGATCTTATGGGGTATTATAACATCTCCCCTATGAGAGCATTTTTCCTCGAATAAGACTTGTATAACTAAGAATATTAGGGAAACTGAGATCATATACTGAACATGCACTACTAGAAACATAATTACATAATTGGGTCTGGAACATAATACTTGAACTGAATTGGTTTCATGAATGCATGAAATGGCATGAGAATGATCACATAACTGAAATTGAGAACGATAGAGATTCAATCTGAGGAAAGTTATTACCTGAAGCTGAATCTGAGTTTGCGTAGAAAAGATGATGATACTTGGTTTGTATATCTACTTCTATTTCCCAAGTAGCTCCCTCAACAGACTGCTTCTACTAAAGAACTTTGACCAAAGAAATTTCTTTATTCCTTAGTCTACGGATCTAACAATCAAGGATCTCAACTGGAAATTCATTGTAGGAAAGGCTATCCTTAAAATTCATATAAAGGAACAACTACAGCTGAATCACCAATACATTTTTTTAACAAAGAAACATGAAATACCGAATGTACTGATGACAAATCTGCAGGCAACTTTAGCTCATAAGATACCTCCCCTAAACGAATCAAGATTCTATATGGGACAACATAACGAGGGCTAAATTTCCCCTTCTTGCCAATCTCTTCACTCCCTTCATAGGTGAAATCTTCAAATAGACCAAATAACCAACCTCACAGTCAAGATCCCTTTCTCCTCACGTTTACATAAGAATTCTGACGTCTTTGGGATATCTTCAGCCTCTCCTGTATCAACTAAACTTTCTTCATCACATCAAAAACTGCATCTAGCCCTATCAAATCAGCTTCATCTTCATCAAACAAACCAATTAAAGACCTATATGTCTTTCTATAGAGAGACTTAAATGGAGCTATCTGAATACTGGAGTAATAATTATTGTTATGAGATAACTCAATAAAAGGTAAGTGGTCATCCCAACTACCTTTAAAGTCAATAACACATGTCCCCTAAGGTCTGAATGGTCCTCTCTACCTGACCATCTGTCTAAGGATGAAAGTTGTACTGAGATGAACCTGAGTACCAAGACCCTTCTGAAAGTGAGAGGTAAACTGAGTACCTCTATCTAAAATTATAGACAACGGAATCCCATGTAAATTAACCAACACCCTAATGTAAAGCCTAGCATATACTCAATTGACTACAAAGTATGAACTAGTAAGAAATGAGTTGATTTGGTCATTCTGTCTACTATGACCTATATCTACTCATGCTAACGACGCGTACGTGGAAACCTGTTACCAAATCCATGTTCATCACTTCCCACTCCCAATTGGGAATGCTGAACTCCTGTAATATACCACTAGGCTTTTGGTGCTCAACCTTGACCTGCTGACAATTCGAACAACTAGCCACAAACTTTGCAATATCCTTCTTCATACCACTCCACCAATAGATTTCTCGCAAGTCATTGTACATCTTAGTGGCTCTTAGATGGATAGAGTAACATGTATCATGCACTTCTGCAAGTATTTGCTGTCTTAAGCCATCAACATACGAAACACATAATATATCCTAATAATGAATCACACTATCTCCATCTAGGAGAAACCTCTACCTTCTCATCTCTAACAGCCTCTTTCAGCTTAACCAAACTAGTATCTCCATCTTGATTTCCTTTCACTTCAGCAACCAAGGAAGATTCCAAACTATTCTAAACCCATACACTACCTTCAGCTGAATCAACCAACCGAATGACTAATCTAGCAAGCTGATGAACCCCACTGACGAACTTCTTCTTATCCTCCTCAACATAAGCAACACTGCCCAAAGACAATCTACTAAGGTCATTTGCCACTACATTATCCGTACCCGGATGAAACAACACACTCATACATAATCCTTTTAAAGCTCAAGCTACCATCTCTATCGAAGATTCAGATCTTTTTGCATTCAAATGTACTACAAACTCTTATGGTCAACGAACAGATGAACATGAACCCCAAAAAGATAGTGCCTCTAAATTTTCAAGGCAAAAACAACAGCTGCCAACTCAAGATCATGGGTAGGATAATTCATCTCATGGGGTTTAAACTGTCTAGAGACGTAGGCTATGACCTTACCTCTTTGTATCAATACACAACCAAGACAAACTTTGGAAGTATCATAATAAACCACAAATCCATCTGATCCATCTGGAAAGGTCAATACTAGAGAAAAAGTGAGTCAAGTCTTCAACTTTTGATAACTCTTCTCGTGAGAATCTGACCACTAAAATTTGACTTTCTTCTAAGTCGATCGAGACATAGGGGATGCAATAGAAGAAAACCCTTCTACAAACATCCTGTAATATCCAGCCAAACCCAAGAAACTCCTAATATCTGATAGAGAGACGGGTCTGAGCCAGTTTCTCACTTCTTCGGTCTTTTGAGGGTCAACTCTAATGCCATCACCGAAAATAATATGGCCAAGGAAAGCTAATGATCTTAGCCAAAATTTACACTTACTAAATTTGGCAAATAATTGATGAGCTCTAAGGGTATGCAACATAATTCTCAAATGGTTTGCATGGTTATTCTCACTATGGGAATAGACAAGGATATCATCAATGAAAACTATGATGAACATGTCCAAGTACTGCTTGAACACCCTATTTATCAAGACCATAAATGTTGTAGGGGCATTCGTTAGTCCAAAAGACATAACTAAGAATTCAAAATGACCATACAGAGTTTTAAAAGTTGTCTTCGCAATGTCACATTCTCTGACTCTAAGATGATGACAGTGAATCTAAGGTCTATCTTAGAGAAATAACTACCACCCTGAAGTTGGTCGAACAAGTCATCAATTCTGGAAAGCGGATACTTGATGATAGGCGAATTTACACGCCTATATCAATATAGTTTGCCCATATTTTAGCCTAGTTTTGAGAACAAAGTATATATTTCATGCACTTTTAGTCCTTTTTCCTGTAAATGAGCTAACGAACATGATTAGTAAAGTTTCAGGTATAAATAATGCAGAATTCAGCATTTTATGGCTTACTTGACGCAAAAGAAAGCTCACGAAGGAAGGGAAGGGAGTTTACACGCCTAAGGACCAAAACTGTTGCATGGAAAATCTGTCCCGGGCTAAAACAGCATTTCTGAAGACTTTGGGATTTGCAGTAACTTAGTTGGATTTGGACAATGATACATTAACCTAGTACAATTGGGTTATGTATTTCATTAGTTTATTTGGATTATGATAATGTTACATTAACCTAGTACAATTGGGTTAAGTATTACATTAGCCTAGTAGGATTTGGTTAGATATTTTATTTATCTAATAGGATTAGGATAAGGGTATTATAAATACCCTATTTTGCTAGAGATTTTAAAAACTTCGAATTACAACTCTCATTCTACTTTTAACATCATCTTCTTACATCTTCTAATTCTTCCATTAATTCTATTTTTCTTCTTCTACTCTTCTATTCTTAAATTCCACAACAAGAGAATCGTTACTTTGCCTAGGAATTCACGCCTCACGCCTACCACCTAAGCTACACAAAATTACTCAATCTTGTGGTATAACAACAATGTCAATCGTGATCTCCTTCGCATTCATGGGTAACTAAACTTCTCTGTTGAGGTTATGGAAGCCGTATGAGATACTATCTATTGCTGTGAGTTTGTGAGTTCGCGATATGTATACTGCTTATATCATTATTCTCTTCATCTTAGTCTACATTCTTTGTGGTTGCAAACGCAAGAATACGCCAGTATAACATTTAACTTATTCGAAAGAAAGGTTATTTGTCTGGAAAAGAGATAATGTCAAGGTAGTAGGGTCACCCCCTAAAATTCCCTACTAAAAAGCTAGTGTCGTAACTGGACTAACCTCTTGGAGAATTCGTACCGTTAGACACGTTTTAAGCTTGAAAGAGTTAAAGTGAAATAATCCTCGAATAGGTCGAAAGACGCCTGGATTTACCATCGAATACAATTCTCTATAAGCAGTTGCATGTCAGAATTCTACACACTCATAGCCAATAGAGACGTATACCTCAGAAGGTGGACATAACCCCAACGCCTCAATTCTCATTGTTTACAACTTACGTAACAATCTTTCTCTTTTACTTTGCTATTTTCAGCTTTTATTTAATTGTTTTGGTGACACATTACAATCCCCCCTTTTTACGAGACTTGCACCAAAAGTTTAGTAATCTTGCTTACTTGTTGGCCAAGCTATTCCCTGTGGGATCGACACCCAACCCAGGTTGGGTTCTATATTTGCTAACGACCGCTTTACACTCCTACGAGAGCTGTAGATTGAGCGTTATCAATACTTATTCTTGATTCTGACTTTATTCAACTAACGATAATCGATGCATATTTTAAGAGAACTATCTTTCTTACACATAAACAACACTAGAGGGCCCTATGGGGAAACACTAGGCCTGATGAAACCTTTATTTAAGAGATTTTTTAACTAATCTTTTAACTCCTTAAGCTCAGATGGTGCCATTATATACGGTGGAATAGATATGGGTTGGGTATCTGGAAGAAGACCTATTTCAAAGTAAATTTCCCTTTCGAGAGGAACTTGGGGAAGATCTTCAGGGAACACATTGGAAATTCCTGTACTACTGAAACTAACTCCAGATTTGGAGTGTCAGAACTAGATTCTTTGACTCAAACAAGATGATAAACACACCCTTTATATATCATCTTTCTTGCTCGGAGATATGAAACAAACTGACGCCTAAATACTAACGTACTACCCCTCCATTCAATGATTGGTTCATTCAAAAATTAAAATTGAATGACTCCATTTCTGCAATCAACTGAGGCATAACATGAGTGGAGCCAATCTATGTCAAGAATGACATTAAAATCCATTGTCTCTAACTCCACAAGATCAACTGAGTTAACTTTCTGAGATACTATAATCGGCAGTTCCTATATAATCGTCTGGCGACAATAGAGCTACCTACTAGAGTAGACACTGAGAAGGGTTCTACTAAAGTTTTGGGACTAACACCAAAATCTACTACTATGTAGGGAGTTCTACTAAAGTTTTAGGACTAACACCGAGATCTACTACTATGTAGGGGGTCACAAAGGAAAGTGAAGCTCTGGGGTCTAATAAAGCATAAACATGAAGATGGAAAACCTTTAACGTACCCATAACCACATCAAGAGAACTTTCTTAATCATGTCGAGACTGAAGGGCATACAGCCTATTCTGACGTTACCCAATGGTTGTGCTGGAAGTGGCACTTGATAAGTCAGGTTATTTGATGGATCAGATAAAAGATTAGACTAGCCATGTCGGTGCAAATCCTTTCCCCTCTGAGAAACCACTGGAAATTCTCAGATCCCTGTGACCCATCTTGCCATACCCAAAACACACATCACTACCCACCTTATACACACCCTGATGGTTCCTACAATATTTCCCACAGAGTGAATTATTACGGACACTGTTCACACTGCCCTAGGACTTAGAGCCTGGTGCCCTATCCTGACTGTCCTGCCTAAACTTAGGCACCAGCGCACTAGCTAGAGATTGAGCTGGGGCTGAAAATTTCTGACAAAACTAAGAATGATTTCCACCCTCTAACCTTGACTGAGAAAAGTTGAAACTACCTGTACTGGCCCTCTTTTTCTCTCTCTCCCTCTTTTTATGTTTCTGTTTCTCAGTCTACTGAGCATAAACCATAAGTCTAGATAAGTCTATCTCCATAATAAGCATGGTAGTCCTACACTCCTTGACCATACTATCAGCTACAGAAGACACAAACTTACTCATTATATACTTATTATCAGCCACCATCGAAGAAGCATACTTCGCCAAACAAGTGAACTTAAGCGAGTACTTTTTCACACTCATATTACCCTACTTCAAATTGATGAATTCTTGAACCTTAGCTTCCCTCTATTCTAATGGGAAGAACCTGTCCAAGAACATCGTGACAAACTACTCCCACTCAATAGGCCCTACCTCCATACCTCAGTCCTCCTTCCACTGCATAAACTTGGTGTGAGCTATATCCTACAATTGATAAGTCTCTAACTCTGCACTCTTACTTAAAGTGACATCCATAATATCTTTCACCTTCTAAACTATGTTGAAAAAAACTCCTGCAGGTCCTCTTCAGACTTGGATCCCAAAAAAAGAGGGATTCCTCTGGGTAAAATCATGAATCCTAACTGCAGCTATATTTTCCTCTAGATTAGCTGGGGCAAAAGCTTACCGGTTGTTCTGAGATGCAACTGAATGGTCTAAGGTAGTAAAAGTAGCCCTAAATTTGGCATGAGAGACATGATCATTCAGGGGATCTTCCTTAATAGGCGGTGGTGCGGGCTAATCCCCATTCCTTATTTCGTTGTTTCTTCTAGGAGGCATTGTCTGTAAATGGAATGAAAGATGAGTTAGGAAGAAAGTTTAAATAGGGCATCATGCTCTTTCGTACGGCATGAACACTAAAAGAAGGTAAAATTTCTAAAAATATTTCATAGCCTCTTGTCCATAAATATGGACCTCTTCTCACCCATGCACAAGACTCTACTTAATGCGGCTTTCAGACTTCCTAGGATACTCTAAAACCTTAGGCTCTGATACCAAGTTTTGTCATAACCCGAGGTTACCCCCTAGTCGCAACAACAGTGCTTAAGGTCATGAGTGACCACAAGTTAATCGATGAGATGCTACCTGCTATAAGCACTGAATTTAACAGCACTGATATAACTTATGAGGAAAATAAATTGATAAAATACTATAAAACTGGATACTGAAATACAAATTAAAACATATTTGAAATATCTTATAACAACTGATACTACTGAAATGAATGACTGTCTAACTAAGTCTCTGAAAGCCTCTAAACTGACTAAAGAGTTGATGGGATAGACCCTAAACTAACTCCAACTGACTGAGCATATAAAAATACAGAATAACTAAAATAAAAAGATTATGTCCTCGATAGATGAGGACTCACCACTACTGTTGTTGAATGTTGATGAGATATCTAAGAGTGGTCAAAAAATTAAGCGTCCGAATCTATGTTATAAGACAACATAGCGCAAAGAAAAGTATGCAGTCGGTACTTTAAATGTACTGGTAAATGAGATGAGGACTGGCTGAAATACATGGGAATAACTGAACATAAATTGATGATTATATAAGGTTTGTGAATACAAGACCAAGTATAAATATATTTCTGAAATATTTTGTAAGTTGAATAACTGAAATCTGTATAACTAAATCACTGAGGTTTTGTACACTCTGTCGAACAAACCTAAAACTAAAATACATCGAATACTATACTAAGACTGTGGGAGGTATCATCTAACTGACATGCCCCAATCTGAGTGAATCGGGGTCAAACCTGTAACCCCAGTTGGAAGGGTGTCAGTACCGTGCCATGGGTGCTAACACTGGTTGTGTAGATCCACTAAAATAGTGTCTCGAAGGATTAGGGAGTCAGTCTTAAATTGGCAGGTGACCCCTAAGAGAGTGTCACTCCTAAACTAGCAGGTGACATCTCATAATCCTATGCTAGCTATGTAGTTCTTGAACTTAGGGACTGCTACTAAGGACCCAGTCCTAACTGGAGGGTGAGCCCCCAACCCTAGGTTCGCTCAGTGCTAAATCCTACTCCCAACTTGAATGACGCTGGTACTGAACTCAGATGATTTAGATACACCTGAACATACAACTATCATTAGTCATCATGGTTGATCATAACAACTAACTGAATGATAATACTCATGGTTCAACTGAAATTATTTCTGAGACACTAAAATCGTGTAAAACAACTAGGTATCAGGTTTTCATAACCTACCAGCACTGAATAATTATAAAATACAATATCAAACTTGAAATACTATAGCATAAAATTATAACTCATTGAACCAAAACATGGTCATTTCATCAAACATGTAATAATCATAAACTTTGACATGGGAATGCCTTAAACATGAGGAAAACAACATGATTTACATGGCTAAATTCATAACTTGAGGGTTAATCCTTAAATAAATGGATCATGACATGATAATTGCAACACTTGAAGCATTATATGACTTATTCTACTTGAAAACACTTGTAACCATAATTTGAAATCGAATTAACAAGAGATTCATAGATTTATTTCATCAAGAACAGGCATAAACTCATAAATTAAACCAAAAGAGGATTTTGGGCTCCATGGGTGAAAGGGACCCATGGATGAACATCCCACATACCTCACTAGATGAATTCTTGAAGATTCTTTGAGAATTTCTTAAACTTGAAGCTTAAATTCCTTGATTTCTTGTGAAAGAGGTAGGATTTGTTCTTGGGTAGAAAAAGGGCTTTTCTTGAGAGGATTTGTGAGTAAAAGGGCAAATAATTCTCCTTGGGAGTCCCAAATTTATTTTACGAACAAATTGGGAGAAGGGAATTGACCTAAATACCCTTAAAAAGTAAATAAACAAAATTGAGCGAAATAGGTTAGGGGTGATGTAGTCCTTGGAGCGGCGTACTACCCCGTCAGGGCCCGTCTTACGCCGACAGTCTAGAGGGGGCGACATCAACCTATACCGGTGATGCTTATGTTTTGGTTTCCTAAGCACACCCCTACACTAGTCTAAAATTTTTAAAACTCACCCAAGACACACTTTAAATGACCCCGATCATGAATTAACTTAAAAATTGATGTCTCGAGGTCGGGACGACCAAAATAAAAATCATCAAAGTATAGGGGTCTTGAAAGGGACTAAGTCCTCAACACTTAGTGAAATTTTCAAGTCTTGGACCCCTTTGAACTTATAACTGAGAGATGAATTGAGCTAGGATCTTACGGGGTATTAAATTCCATCTGCAAGCATCTTATTCCTTCGAACCCATCTTTACTCTAGCCTCTTATGTTGGTCAGGAAAAAGTTGATCCACATTTACTTCTTTTATCTACAAACAAGAGAAAAATAATTGGTCAAACAAGAGAAGAACAAAAAGAACATTACAATTGATGTCAGCATAATTTAAAAAATGGGTAACATAAAATTTAATAAATACAATATATTACAACAAACATTACAATAGATGACTCATCTATTACAATAGGTTACACATTTGTTGCAATAGGTGACTGGTATATTGCAAAATATGGGTCATCTGTTTGAATAAATCAAACCAGCCTTGCTACTAGTTTGATTTCTTCCAATAATTGCTCCGTCTGTTGCAACGGATGGGTCATCTATTGTATGAGATGTTTGGATTTATTCCAACAACTGATTCATCAGTTGCAACAGATGGGGAATCTGTTGGAATACCTATTTTAATATCTTCTACCATATGTTCCAACACCAACAACAACATCAACAACATCATCAACAACCAAGAAACAGCACCATATATTCTAACATCATCAACAACACCAACACAACCAACAATATTAACAATAGCATCAACAACAAAGAAACAAATAAAAGACAAACACAAAAAAAATAATACTGTCAATAAGGCTTTTTAAGTTCTCCCAACAAATGACTTTATTTGTATATTTTAATAAAAATAACAGTACGTTTATTCAAGACTTAAAAGACAACTTTCCTTCAATTTTCTCAATAAATAGGATAAGGGTAATGGGAAAATAAATAAAAACAACAGATGTACATAATTAATTAAAATAACATGAAAAGAAGAAGAAAAGAAGGCAAGAATAATAGTGAACCACACCTGCCATATCAAAAGTAAAGGTATCAAAAACAATTTTTGTCAAGAAAAGATATAGATCGGTTGAGATTTGAAAGAAACCTCAAGCAAAAGAGGAGAGAAAAGAGAAAAAAAGGAGATGGTTGGGATTACCATAAAGAGGAGGGAAAGAGAAAAAAAATATGAATTATTTTATGGTTGAAGGAGAGATAATTCTAGAGATAGGTTTAACTATTCATTAAATTAATAATTTATGGTGGTGAAACGCTTTGAGGAGAACAAAGAGACGGTGATGGTAACATTGAAAAGACAAGATAAGATAACTCGAGGAGGAGGTTTTTGAATTATTCAACAAATATTTTACCACCTTAGTATTTTTCTTTTTTATTTTGAACAGAAAATTTCTTTAAAATAAAAAAGATCGTAAAACAGATAAGTTATATGTTGGAACAGATATCAACATCTTTTGGAAAATTTCTAATATATCAGTCATCTGGTGCAACAAATGGAAACGTCCATTTGATAATTTATAATAGATAAGTCATCTATTGCAACAAATTTCTTTATTTGCTTGATAATTTCCAACAGAAAAGTCATTTGTTCCAATAGATGGGTATGTATATTTGATAATGACCAATAGACAAGTCATCAATTACAATAGGTTGAATATCTATTTTAATAGATGTCTATAATTATTTGATAATTTTTAACAGATGTGTCATCTGTTGCAATAGGTTAATCCTGAAATAATTCAAATCAAACAATTATTTGAAATATCTAAATTGATTTATCTATAATTAGGGAAGAGTTCATAGGTTCAACTATAATTTTAATTGAGTCATTACAATTGCATGATGTTGGTATTGTGTTCGTCTTGACTTGAGTCATCTGTTAATCAACTTAAGTTGAAATGATTTATATTAAATTATTATTTAAAATATATAAATTGACTTAGCTATAATTAAGGATGAGTTCATAGGTTTAACTATAATTTCAATTGAGCCATTGTAATTGCATGATGTTGGTATTGTGTTCGTACTGATTTGAGTCATCAATTAATCAATTTGAGTTAAAATGATTCATATTAAATCATTGTTTGAAATATCTAAATTGATTTATCTATAATTAGGGATGAGTTAATATGTTCAACTATAATTTCAATTGAAATATTATAATTGTATCATGTTTGTATTGTGGTCGTCCTGACCTGAGTCATCAATTGATCAATTTGAGTTGAAATGATTCACATCAAGCCATTGTTTGAAATACCTAAATTGATTTAGCTAAAATTAGGGATGAGGTCATAGGTTTAACTATAATTTTAATTTTTTCATTGCAATTGCATGATATTGGTATTGTGTTCGTCCTAACCTAAGTCATCAATTGATCAATTTGACTTGAAATGATTCATATCAAACCATTATTTGAAATATCTAAATTGATTTAACCATAATTAAGGATGAGTTCATAGGTTCAACTATAATTTTAATTGAGTCATTGCAATTGCATGATGTTGGTATTGCATTCGTCCTGACCTGAGAAATCAATTGAATAATTTGAGTTGAAATTATTTACATCAAGCCATTGTTTGAAATATCTAAATTGATTTAGCTACGATTAGGGATGATTTCATAGGTTCAACTATAAATTCAATTGAGTCATTGTAATTGCATGATGTTGGTATTGTATTAGTCTTGACTTAAGTCATTAATTGATCAATTTGAGTTGAAATGATTCATATCAAGCAATTATTTGAAATATCTAAATTGATTTATATATAATTAGGGATGATTTCATAGGTTCAACAACAATTTCAATTGAGTTATTGCAATTACATGATATTGGTATTGCGTTCGTCCTGGCATAAGTCATCAATTGATTAATTTGAGTTGAAATAATTCATATTAAGCCATTGTTAAGTTAATATTAAATTCATTAATGTTCCAATTGAACTTAATAACTAAAAACTAATTTTTGTAAAATTAATTTATTTTATTATGAAACGATTAAAATTTATCTCTTTAAAAAAATTAATTAAGATCAATTAGGACCAAATTAACATTTTTAAAACTTGTAATTCTTTTCCAAATACAAATCAACCGACACAAATCAACCATTTTTGGGAAAAACATTTCATCATTTCAAATCTCGAGTTCTCTATCAACAATACAAACAACAACTACTCAATATATTGCTCAACCCCTCACAACATATCGATTTTCTTCCCATTTTCATCCATATAGTTGTTATTTTTGACTTCCTTCTTGCTTGTATCCATCGTTTTCTCTCTCTTCGTAGGTAACAAAGTTCAAGAAGAGTTCTATATTTTTTTTTCTAAAAATTAGGTCTTTTTAGTTAATGATGAAAAAGAAGATTTTAAGTTGTATTATCTTCGAGAATAGTTTAATAATTTTGAGTTTTGATGCTAAAAAATGTAGGACGAACTCGATAAAACACTAGTTTTTATCGAAGTGTTCTATTGACTGTCGCGGTAATATTAGATGGTGTTTATGGTGTTTTTGGTGGTTGGTGGTGGTGTTCGTATTATTGGTCTTGGTATTTATGTTGTTGGTGGTGGTATTGGTATTAGTAGTGGTGTTGGTATTGGTAATGGTGTTGGTATTAGTAATTATGTTGGTGTTGGTATTAGTGGTGGTGTTGGTATTGGTGGTATTGGTGGTATTGGTGGTGTTGGTGGTGGTGGTGGTGGTGGTGGTGATGGTGGTGGTTTGTTAGTATTTATGGTGGTGGTGGTATTAGTGGCGTTGGTATTGGTATTGTTGGTGGTGTTGGTATTATTGGTAGTTGTGGAATTGGTATTGGTGTCATTGGTGCTGGTGTTAGTGGTGATAGTGGTAGTGGTGGTGTCATTGGTATTGGTGTTGGTGGTGTTGGAATTTTTGGTGTTGGTTATGGTGGTATAGGTATTGGTGGTATTGGTGGTGGTGTTGGTGGTGTTGGTATTGGTGGTGGTGGTGTTAATATTAGTGGTGTTGGTGGTGGTATTGGTATTGGTGGTGTTGGTGGTATTGGTGTTGGTGGTGTTAGTGTTGGTATTGGTGGTATTGGTGGTGGTGCTGGTACTGATGGTGTTGTTAGTGTTGGTGTTGATGGTGTTGGTGTTGGTATTGGTGGTATTGGTGGTGGTGTTAGTATTGGTGGTGTTGGTATTGGTAGTGTTGGTGGTGTTAGTGTTGGTGTTTGTGTTGGTATTGGTATTGGTGTTGGTGGTCCATCTGTTGCAACAGGTGAAACATCTATTGGGAGATATTAAAATAGGTCTTTAAACAGATTCCCCATCTGTTGCAACAAATGTTTCAGCTATTACCATAAAACAAACTAGTAGCAAGACAGTATTGATCTCCTCCAACAAGTTGTTTATCTGTTGCAACAAATGGTGCATTTGTTGTAACAGATGATTTATCTATTCCAACTGATGGGGTTATTTGTTGGAATATTTTTTATAATGTGACGTATAAAAATTTATAGAATTTTGTCTTACCCTTTCTTAAAAACTATGTAGACATCAATTGTAATGTATTTTTGTTTTTCTCTTATTTGTAGGTAAAAGATGTCTCCCAAAAGAAAAGAAACTGGAAGTGGATCAACTTTTGATCACCTAACAAAAAAGGCTAGAGTACGGATGGATTCAGAGGAGTTTCTTAAACAATCTCAGTCAGGAAAAAGTGAAGCTGAGAAAAGTTATGAAAATAATGTTGAGGAAGGTGGGGAATGGTCTGTAGAAGGTGTTGAGGAAAATAAAAGTGAGGAGGAAGAAGAAAAAATATAAACAAGAAGAGGAGGAAGTGGAAAGTGAGAAAGATGATAATGATCAACATGATGATAATGCATCACCATTAGGATATGAATTAATATCGAAATCCCAGCATGATCCTGTCAAAACTATTAGTATTGACAGGTTTCAAGTTGAGAGGCCGATAGATAACCCTGCAAAACTAACTGGTGATTTTGTAGTTAAATCTCAGTTGGGGAAACCTTTTGATGAATTTAGGAATACTATGAAGAAGAAAAACTAGAGGAATTTTGTAAAGAAGAGCTTCTTTGGACGCTTTCTTAAGCTACCTGAGGACAAGAATGCCCGTATCCAAAAGAGCATGGTATATGGTTTTCTCTAGCGCAAGATCAAGTACGTAGGGGTGATAAAGATTTGAAGGAAGGGGGGGAAATAATGGATGAAATTTGGATCAACAACTGTGGCATGCCAGTTTGTTTTGGCATGAAAGAGTTTTCCATAGTGACAGGCTTGAGATGCGATCGTCGAAAAGAACCTCTCATCAAGGGAACACCCCTCAAAAAGTCCAAGAAAAGTAGGACATCCAAACCATAACCATCAAATAAAGGCAAGACATTGTCTAAGAGACCACCCACCAAAACCAACAAATGCACGAAAAAAATAGATGGGTTATTGGACATTGCTGGACGCGGCTACAAAGCCATGATTTTGTTAGAAGATCTCAAGGATAATTTTATACCAAAGAAGTACAAGGAGTAATTGTGCTTAGTTTTGTTTTCCCATTCCGTTATATTGGCAAAAGACGTCTACAAAGTCATAGAAGATGATTTGTTGGAGCTTGCAGAGGATTTTAAGAAATACAACAATTATCCCTGGGGATATGACAGCTACAAGTTGACTGTTAAATATTTATTAACAAAGCTATCCCCAAAGACGATCACCTTATACGGCTTTCCTTGGGCTTTCATGGTAAGTTTAATCACTATTTGCTTACTCTTGCATTAGTTTATATTGAATAATTATTATGACTTTTTTTGTTTGCTTCCTGTTTATATTTTTTAGGCTTGGGCATTTGAAGTCATTCATCCTCTCAGAAAGCAGGTCAAGGATTACCCGGATGAGATTTCTCATCCAGGGATTCTTAGGTGGTTGGCTGCAAAGAGTAATACAAGAATTAATGAGGTTGGTCTCTTTAACCCTCTGGATGATGCAGTAAGTCATCTTTCAAGTAAAGTAAAATAATTTAACTCAAAGAAAGATATTGAAATAAATTATTTATTTATTGCAAGTTGGTGCCATTTATCATAATAGATTACCCATCTGGTGCAATAGATTGGTAATATGTTGCGACAGATGAGTCATTTTTACAATAGATTACCCATTTGTTACTTTCTTTGGTTCTCTGTACCTATCTACTGCAACTTATACAACAGATAGGTAATATGATGGAACAGATGGTTAATCTGTTGTCACATATAAATCATCTGTTGCAATAAGTAGTCTGTGTTAAAATATTACCTAACTAACTGGAAATTATTATTTGATTTAAATGTGTCTACCTTTTTTGGGGTTGTGACCCATGGATCGTACCTACTCAACAAGAGTTGGAGATGACTTCTTATATTACTCTAGGTCTTGTTGATATAATAGCAAACCTAACGGTGGAGTCAATAAAGAAGAAATTGGCTGGAGAAACAACCATAAGACGAGCAGTTAGGCAAGGTCAGCTTCATGTTGAGGCTCTTTATGATCAACCTGCTGCAACAGATCTGGGTGCTGCTTCTGGGGTATTGCTGGTGGAGTTGTTGATATTGGTGGCAACCATGTTGATGCTTATGCTGCTACCAGTCATGATGATGAGCATTTTTATGCTTAAGAAAAAAATAAATATGCTTGAAATCACCCCTTACAGTGGTCGCTCTCACCCTTGCAGTGGTCCCTCTCACCCCTCTTCACACTCATGTTCTCATTGCAAATGCAAAGAGTGCATGGACATACAAGATAAACTCTTTGAAAAAATAGATGCTCTTGTTACTACTGTTGAGGAATTGAAATTCAAAAGAGGTGTCACACCATCCAAGAAGGTGAGTGAGCCATGCACTCCTACAGTGGAGGTTAGGAAGAAGAAAAAATCAATTAGACATATACTCTCAATTATGAAACCATAAAAAAATTATAACTCCTCCTTCAAAAGTTGATGAAGTTCAGGGACCATTGAAGAAGGTGGACATATATGGGAACATGACGCCCAACAGAAGGTTATTTTGACAAGGACCATAAATTCCAAGCAACGCATAAAAACCTTCACCATGAATGCCTTTTCCCCCTAAGACTTCAATAAAATGACCAATATGGATTTGTGGTATGTGGACACGGTAAGTTTACTTTTCCTAACCTAGTCTTCTAATCTACTCCATGAAGAAGAAGCTAGGCAACTGCTGTGTCATATGTTTTAACCACTGGTATTCTGGTGCAACTGGTGATTTATCTGTTACAACAGATTATCCATTTGTTGCATAAGTTGTATTAGATAGGTAATCTGGTAACACATTCAGAGAACCTTGTGAAACAGATGGACCATCTGTTGCATCTTTCCACTTTTTTTTCTTTTTTAAAATTACTAAACTATTTAAAAATTATCTTCTTATATCACATTATGTTGATGAAATTCTTTACCTCATGAGGGGCAGGCAATTAGCATACTCAGATGCTTATGATGTTGGCGATAGTATAATGGACCTCAACTTCTATAACAATTTCAAAAATAGGTACGATGAACTCATTCATCTAGGGTCAACTCCTGGTGGACCGGGATTAGATTTGTTAGTTTCTAGGTTCAAATGGGATAAAGATATGATTGAATATGTCAGAGAGAAGAAGCCATATACACACGGAGAGGAATGGATTAAGGAAAAGAGAATTCTTACAGTCATGAACATGGACATAAAATATTTTCTGGCTCATGAGATACTACTCAAGCAGGGAATGATAAAGGTTTATGACTGCAACCTACCTGTCTTCGACGAGGCAGATTTTTTTAACAATATGCAACCATTATTGGACTTGTTCCCTAACTTGTTGAGGCGTAGTAAACTGGTGAATCATTTGCCAGCGAAAGTGTTGAATGAAAAATAGAATTTTGAAGGTTGAAACAAGGACAAGGACCTTCCAATAAATCAAACTAGGTGCCACATTCGGGTTGTACGCTCTTTCACATATCGAATGTTTGCTAACCGGTACAGAAATGACCAACCCAATGACCTTTCTATGCAACAACACTGTGGCAAGGATGCAAGAGGTTTGGGCTTACGGGGTAATAATTAAAATGTTGGAGCCTTGTATGTAAAAGAAGAAAATGTTGAAATACAAATACCATGAAAAATTTTATTTCAAGTAACTTTACATGTAATGACCAACCTATTGCAATAGATAGTTTATCTATTGTAATAGATAGTCTATCTATCCTAAGAGATAGTTTATCTGTTGCAATAAGTTGGTCATCTGTTGCATTATTCAGATGCTTATATCTAAGTCTATCTGTTGCAACAGATAGGTCATCTATTAGAACAAATTAAAATGGTAGGAAGACTTGTCTGATAATTTCCAACAGATGACCTACATGTTGCAACATATGTCTAATTATGTTTGATAATTTCCAACATAGATGTCGTCTTTTGCAATAGATCCATTATTTGTTGCAATATTTGAATCTATTATTCCATTTCAATTAATAAGTTCAAATCTAAGGATAAAATAAAATTTATAGATAAAATAAAATAAATCAACGCCTTTAAAAATTACATGAAATAAATCAACAAATAAATAAAATATAAAAAATTGTTATGGGTACAAATGATCTACTCAGAAAATAACTCAACAATCTAAGTTTTGATGCCAACAATTCCTAAGGAGAGTTTATTACTTTGAAAGACTCAATCTATAAGGATATACTGAATATTGACAAGTTGTTCTTTATCCGGTGCTATGGAATTCAGCTTTGATCGTCATGGTTCTTTAATGTCACTTGCACATGGTGTCTGAGATTTTTCTTCTTCGTAATTTCATACAAGAGTAGCATATATTTTATGGAGTAATCCAGCATCGAGTCCATCATTTGGTACTTCTAATTGTTTGCTCAAATACTCGGTGTAAGTGACAACAAAAAGACCGCAATTCTTGCATTTGTAAAAATCAAATAATGCACATCTCGTAATTGTGTAAGCATTGTAAAATTTATGAAATGAAACTAAATCATGATACCTACAGGATACCAATGGTTGTTGAGAAATTCCTTCAACATATTCTACATTAAATGGATTACCCATTCTATCCAGTATGTTCAATCGTCGACCAATCAGTACAAACCTTTTGATCCAAATATCCACTTATATAAAGGTAAGTAGGCAATATTTTGGCCAACTTTTGTATCTCAGATGACGGCCCAGAATGCCTCCTTCCCGATATTGAGTCGTAAACTCGAATGCGCCTCTCTTTTAGAACAAGGACATCTAACACCCAAAGGAATTCTTCACCACAATTGATTGGGATTTATACTTTGTCGACAAAATGCCAAGGTAAGCCAGCTGGAATGCTATAATCTTTGATGATGTTGATTAAGCATTCCTCATTTTGAGAAACTTTTGGCTGAATTTGACAATACCTATCGTAGGAATTATTGATGTAAACTTTGAACAAATAATTTCCTATCATGTATCTGTATTGTTCTTATGTTTACAACTTGGCCTTCTTTGTGAAGTAGTAAAAAATGACATCGATGTGTTGCATATATTATTAAATATTTTAGATTATGTGATAGTAAAATTAATATACAGATACAATTTAATAAAGTATTAATATTAAGATGTATGGCATTTATACGTCATCATTCCAGCAAGTTTGGGGTTGTGACATCAAATAGACCTAATTCTTCATTCTGGGATGTGCAACAACAAAGTCAAATATATCAAAACTAAGACCTGATTGGTTCACTTTGTAGTGATCATCATTTTGTTTTCTGCATGATTTATATGTGTTAATGTCATATTTTACAAGAAGAATTGTATAAATAAATATTTTTAAACATGATTTATGACCCTGCCGACATGAAGCTTTAACAGCCCATTAGCAATCTATTCAGAATAATCATTGATCAATTTTGTTAGTTTTTATGAAGCCTTGTCTGAGATATTGAACCCTTCAAACGGGTAATACTTTTGTTCTTCCGGACAGACAGGCTTAACTTTTTTTTAATCTTTGAAAGCAGTTGATGGATTATCATCTATGATATTATGTTGTTCAGTAGTAGCTGCTACTATGATATCCACCTGAAAAGCCAGAATTATCAATGATAATCACAAAGATACTAAAAAAATGAAAAAAGATAACTCATCTATTTTAGCAAATCAAACAGGTGTTCTTCCTGTTTTGATTTATACCAACAGATGACCTATCTGTTGTAACAGATGGTTTATCTATTGGGATAAATTAAAATAGGAGGAAGAACTGTATGATAATTTCCATCAGATGACCTATCTGTTACAACATATGACTCATCTATTTGGACAAACTAAAATAGTAGGAAGTCTTGATTTAATTTGTCCCAATAGATTCCCCATCTATTACAATAGATAGTTTATTTGTTGGGACAAACTAAAATATGAGAAAGACCTGTATGATAATTTTCAACAGATGACCCATCTGTTGCAACATATGACTCATCTGTTTGGACAAACTAAAACAATAGAAAGTCTTGATTTAATTTATCCCAACAGATTCCCCATCTATTACAGCAGATAGTTTATTTGTTGGTACAAGTTAAAATAATAGGAAAACCTATTTGATTTGCTAAAATAGTCGAGACATATGTTGCAATAAATAATGCATTTGATGCAACAGGTTAGTCAACTGTTGCAATGGATATATATATATATATATATTTGATAATTTTCAGCAGATGTGTTATTTGTTGAAATAGATATGTAGTTTGTTCATTTGTTGGAACAATAATATATATTCACCTTCTTCAGCTCATGTTGATCTCCTATGGCCCTTGTACATTGATGAAAAATGCAAGACAAAGATAGAAGAGCTGCAATTTTGCTTTTTTTTATGCTTGATGATGCCTTAAAAAAAAATTCCTTCTTCTCTTAGCCGCCTTAATCTCTAATGGAGTGTATGGATATGAAATCCTCTTCAATGGAATGACACCCCTCTTAGATGTCAATTCCTTTATAGAAGCAGTTAATGAATCAATATCATTAATCACTCCATCATGTTTCGCCTTGTTGTCTTGACATTTGCATGCAGAACATCATCTAAGAGGGGAAAAGTCTATAAAAACCAGCATGATCATAATCATAATGGTCTGTTGTTTCAAAAATTGTAAGAGAAGCATAATTATTCCCAACAGCAGCACCACTACCACTACCAATATCACTATCAACACAAACGACTCAATCATTACTAACACCATCAACAACAACCAACCCACTCTCTAAAATTATTTTTCTTGTGATGGTTGTTGCTCCAAATAATTTCTTTTTTATTCTATAAATGACCTTAGGGTCCAATAAAGTTTGCACATATCGTAAAGTAAGAAAAAATGGCATCTTCAACTCTCGATTGGTCGGAATGAACCACGGATGCACAATCTAAAATAAATCAGTACATATATTAGAATAATGACTAAATCATTTTTAAAAATTATTAATTACAACAAAAATTTAATTAGAATCAGACTTATTGCTTTCTTTGAAGGGATGAAGAGATCAAGAAATTTTACAATTTTATAAGTTTTGGCCGACAACCATCTCAGGATTCTTGGGCATGAAACTTCTTCCTAGTAGTTCACTTATTGTCTCAAATAAGGAATGACTTCAGATGCCCAAGCCTATAAAATAACGCCAACAAATCAAAAGCATTATTCAATAAAAAAATAAATGAATCATAATAAAAGAAATATTTACCATGAAAGCCCATAGAAAGCCTTATAAGTTGACTGTCTTTGGCATTAACAGAGTTAACAAATATTTGACAGTCATTTTGAAGCTTTCATAACCCCAAGAATAGTTGTTAAATTCCTCAAGATCCTTAGAGAGAGTTATTAAACCAAGTGGTATACCAAGCACAACGATTGCTTGTGCTTCTTTGAAAGTATTTGACTTTTCAACGCTTCTATCAAATTTTTATTTTTGAAGCTTGGACCAACAAGGGACACCAAGTCATCATCATCACTTGACTTGCCTTTACTTTTCTTGGGTATGCGGGGTGCATTTTTCAGGTAGAATAGGTATAATCTGAGAAGGAGAAAGAGGATAATAGTTTAGTCCAGTAACTATGGCAAACTTCTTCTAACCAAAACAAAAAGGCATTCCATAGTAATTTATCCACAGCTCATCCGTTTTATCTTATTTTTATACATAAACCTACGCTTGAGAAGATCATATACGATGGACATTTGGAAATGAGCATTGTTATCTCCGATAAATTAAGATATTGCCGAAAGCAGTTATCCCTAAAATAAGCATCCAATTTTTGATTTGAAGTATTTTTCTAAGGGCGTCAAAAGATTTTCCCATGGTTAACTAATAAAGCACTAGTTAAATCTATGGAACCATCGCACTACATTCTCGTAGGATAACTATCAATGCTGACAGTTTTGACCAACTCTTCAGTGGAAGGGCTATTAGTATTTTGATCATCTCTTTTGAAAATTCCTAATTCCCATGTTCATTATCTTTCACTTCTGATTGAGATAACACTTGTAAAGCAAGCTCATAGAGGGGTGGATGTAGCCTAGCTACTTCACTTGTTCCTTTACTTGGACTTGATTTGGTTTCTTTTCTTTTGGGAATCATATTATCTAAAAATAATAGAAAATAAAAAAATATAATTGATTAATGTATCATTAAAAAAAGATAACGGTAAATCTAACATGTTCAACACAGTAAAATAACAATTTCAATAGATCACACATTTGTTGTAACAGATGGGTTATCTGTTGTAACATAAACTAACTTATTGAAATGGATTAGTAATCTGTTGGAAACAATAAAAATATATCACTCATCTGTTGAAACAGATAACTGGTCTGTACAACAGATCATTCATCTGTTGCAACATATGAATGATCTGATGGAACTGTTATCCACTGTAATTTTGTTTAGATTTCTTCCAACAGAAGGGTCATGTGTCGCAACATATGAATGATATATTAGAAAAAATCAAAGTAGTAGACATGTCGTCTTGTTGGAATAGTTGATAGAATTTTATCCAACAGATTATTCATTTATTGCATCAGATGGTTCATCTATTGCATCAGATGGTTCATCTATTGCAAAAAGAACTAGTAGCAAGATTTTGTTCAATAGAACAACAATAATATCACCATTTAATATTAAATACACCATTTTTACCAAGAACAACAACAAATCAACCCAACAACACCAACACAACACACACCAAAAACATTAATAGTGACCAAAAATACCAACATTGTTGTTTTGTTTGTACAAACACAAACAACAAAAAATAAACTTCAAAAAACTCAACAGATACTAACAAATCGAATCGGTAGTTCGACAACAAAAACTACAATAACAAGAAAAAAAAATATTTCATTTCTAAAAGAGAAGAGAAGAAATACCAGAAATTAGGGTTTTCTTTAGTCCACATTTCAAATTTAAACAACAAATATTAAAATTGTAAATCAATCCTAGAAGAGAAGTTGGCTCAAGTTTTTTTTTCTTCATAACTAAAAGGCCATAATTTTTTACCTATGAAAGAAGAAAAGGGCCGATGAAGAACTCAAAATTATTATCGTCGGACAGCAATGCTATCACGTCGATTGACTGTTGAAAGTCGAAAAAGAACTTGAAGCCCAACTATTTATCGTCGGAGGTTGAAGTCGTCGGGGATTGAAGGAAGAAATTTACAGAACTATTGGTTGGGAGAAGTTGAGAGAAATTATCGAGAGAAAGGGGAGAGAGGAGAGAGACGGTTGATTTGGAAAGGAGAGTGGTGTGGTTGATTTTTATTTTTGAAAAGATTAGAAAGTTTTAAAAATATTAATCAAGTCCACAATTAACTTAATTAAGTTTCCTAATTATATTTTACCCTTTAAGTTAGTCAATGTCATAAATTCCACAATGAAGACTTACAAGACACCCTTCCATTTTCTCAAGTTAGTTCTGATACATAAGATACTTATGTATATCAATATTTAGTTATATATATGAATAATTAAAATTTAAAAAAAATTATTAAAAAATTAAAAGAAAGAACAATTAAGGAGTAAACTAGTGAAATTTATGTTATTTACCCAAAAAAAATAACCATAGATACCTTTTTCTTTTTTTTGGTAAGTAGGATATTATATTATATTAGCATCATATCAAAAAGTTTGCAGAGAGTCATTTGGCAGTGCTTCCACCGTAGTATCTGCACATTGTGCATTATTTATAGACCATCCGTTAACACTAAACACCATACTAGTAGGAATATTTATAGATGTACTAGGTGGTAAAAATGCAAAGTCTTCACACGCCTAGTAACAAAATCTCCTCTTTTGTTAGCACCCAAAATGATCAGAAGATCCTGTGGAGGAGTCCAAAACATAGTAGTGTCCATAACTGGATCCGCAGTAGCTAGAATGAATGGTTGTGCAGTAGAGATAGCTCTTTTTGCTGGGCTATCGGCTAGTCGGTTCTTCTCTCTGTAGACATGGGCCAGAGCTGGTCTATCCAGTTGCCAGAGGAGGTACCTACAATCAGCCAACAAAGAGAAGAAGTTAGTATCTATGTCTGCACTATTTAAAATAGTGGATAGGTTCTCTGCATCCACGTGTATTTATAGAGGTTTGAGACCATACTTCACAGCTAGCTGCAGATCGAGAAACAGAGCTTGGATTTTAAGTTGCATCATATCTTTTATAGTTATTCAAGCAAAGAAAACCAATATCCAGTTCCCCGAGCTATTGTAGAAAACTCCACCCAACCCTCATATCTGGAGGTTGGGGGAGAGAGTAGCATCAGTGTTAAGCATTACACAGCCCGACATAGGAGGATTCCATTTAACATACAAGTTAAAGGAGTTAGTGTTATTGTGAGAGTCAGCAGCTAGATACCAATACTCATTTGACAGAGTTATGGCAACGTTCGGGCAAGGTTTGGTATAGGTGTTCTTTGTGAACAAAAGGTTATTTCTATGGGTCCATATAATCCATAAACTATAAGGGAGTATGATTTGCAAAGGAACCCCAATAGTGGTTTGATATGGCCATTTGGAATTGTGAGTCAGATAATTAGTAAAAGAGGTATGTGTGTCTTATAGAAGAGGCTATAGTTGTAAGCCGCTGAATATTTTTAGATCATCCCAGAACTGACCAAGTGTTTCACATGAAGAGAACAAATGAGGAATATTTTCCGGTTCACCTCTATGGCAAAGTATGCATTCAGGTGACTGAAGATAAGAAATATGGTGAAGATAGGATGAAGTTGGGAGCCTATTTAATACTAATAGCCACAAGAAATATTTTATTTTAGGAGGAATGTTTAGCCTCCAAATCCAAGAAAAGTCCCAGCTATTAGCACTATCCTTGTTCGTATTATTCATAAGACTATAACAAGTACGGGTAGTGAAAATACCTGTATAAGTTAGTCCCCACCTAATTCGATCGTAACTCTTGGAAAATAGAAGAAAATGGACCGCTTGAATTTGACTTAATGTGGATTGAGGGAGATCAAAAGGTTGGGCGGACATATTCCATGTGTTGTTTGACCTATAATCTGAGATGTTTTTTGCATCCTCGTGCAAGGTCAAAAGTCCGTGTATAAGAGACCTCAAGGTAATACCAGTCTTTATCCAAGGTTGATTCCAAAAATTTATGTATTTTCCATTATCAGACTGTCATATTAGCCCCCGTTAACAGTATTTCCAACCTATTTGCAAGCTTTTCCAAGAGGGAGAAGTGCTCGAGGTGAATAGATACTTGTTCCTTAGTAAGGTTGTCCAAATAGAATTTTGTTCATGAAAAAGTCGCCATGCTGTGGATGCCAGCATTGCGTTATTCTTTTTCGTTATGCTTTGTATTCCCAGTCCCCCATCCTTTTTAGGCATTATTACAGCAGACCATTTGACCAAATTTATTTTCTTATAGGTCTAGGTAGTTCCCCAGAGAAAATCCCTCTCATATTTTTCCATTTTTTTGGTAAGTCATACCGGGAGTTTATTAATCTACATAACATTATTTGGTAAACTATTAAACACAAATTTGATAAGGGTAACCCATCCCGCAGTAGAGAGAAATTTAGTTTTCCAGCCTGCAAGTCTATGTTTGAAATTTTCTAGCAAAAATTGATAGTTGATGTGTGAACAGACGCTAACACATTTGAGGCTTTTAACTGAGAATAATTGCAAAGTCTGAAGCAACTTTTGTCGTTTTTAATTGTTTTATCTTTGATTTTGCAGTAGAAGCCAAGATGCATGAGAACCAACAAGGATGGAAGCAAAAGAGTTGAAATCAGAAGCAAATAGAAGAGAAGTATGGCTGACGACATTCCTGATAAGTCGTCAGCCTTGTGATAAGTGATCAGCTTCATCGTCAGCCTTAGACAGAGAATGGACCTCAGCTGAAAGTTGTGACAACATTTTTTGATAAGCTGTCAAAGAGTTGATAGGACGTCAAAGTTGTCGTCATCCTAAGGCAGAACATGGGAGCTGAGATAGAGAAGTGATGACATCTGTGATAAGTCTTCAAATATCTGATAGGTCATCACATTTTATCGTCAGCCTTAAGCAGGAAGTGTTAAAACTAAAGAAGGAGTTGACGACATTTGTGATAAGTTGTCAGGCTCCTGATAAGTTGTCATGAATGTCGTCGCCTAATTCGAGAAATTATTAAACTCTGTGATTTTGTTTCCTTATTTAGGCTAAACTATTTAAAGTCTTGTTTAGAGTTTTCTAAGGGGTTACAAATCTAATTTGGAGACACGTATTTTGCTACTTTTCTCTCTAGTTTTTTGGCTTGAAAAACAATTAACTTTGAAGAGATTTTCATTAATATTTTAGGATTTTCATTGTGATCGAATTGGAGAATCATTAGTTATTATTCATCTTGTGGTAAGTTTATCTTTCAAATCATAAATACAACTAGTTGTTTTGATTTTTGCATTATGAGTGGCTAAATCTCTTTAACCCGAATTATGGGATCTAGGGATAAGTTTTGATAAGATGCTAAGTGTTCAAGATTCGAAAAGTAATAGGACTCCTTGATAATTCTGAGGTTTTAATTATCGTCTATTGGTTGCAAACAATAGATAACACTTGCTTTGATTTTCTTGAGATAAGAAATCAATTATAGTAGGAAGTGAACTATCAATAGGGACTTGGAAGCACTAAAAAAACTTCTCATTTAATAATTGACGCTGTAACAAGGTTGATTAACCTGAGGTAAAGTCTGGTCAGTGAATATAAATTCCCTAAGTCCGAGAGGTTAGGTAATTAAATGCTTAAGTAGGTCGAGAGACATTTAGACATAACTTCGATAAAGATAATTTGCTGTCCTACCTACTGTGAGAATCTTGAATCATTATTCGCATCTGTCAAGTACCAAAACCCCTAGTGAACATAATTCTGGTTTTTCCATAAACTCTTGATTACAAACACCGAAGCTAAAGGAACCAACAATTATTTGTTAATCTCCAAAACCCCCATTTTATCTTTTTGTATCATCTGTTTGAATTCAACTTATAGCTATAGTTTCAAATTAGTTTAATCGTCGCTCACATTGTTCCTTGTAGATTCGACCCTGACTTCAAAAGTTGGGTAAATATATTGACGAAGACCGCCTTGCACTAGATTGACGTGTAAGTTGAGTGTTATCAATAGTCATTCATAACTTGCCTAGAGGTTGTTATAGGAAATCCTAGATATTTACCAAAGTTTTCTCCTTTCCTGATTCCAAAAAAGTTGCAAACATGATTCTTAGCCCTAGTGTTTGCATTCTTGAGAAAAATAAGCGAGACTTATTGTAATTTATTTTTTGACCCGAAGTTGCACTAAACCTAACAAGGGTTTGCTGAATATTATTGCAAGATTGGCTAGTAATCTTGTTGCACAAAATGATATCATCTGCAAACAAGAGATGAGAAATTAGAGGTCCTTTTGCAGAAGTTTTGATGGGTGCCCATAGACCTATGTCCACCTGCACCTCTATCACTCTAGATAGCCTCTCCATACATAGTATAAATATGAAGGGGGTCAAAGGATCAGCTTGCCGAATTTCTTTCGTAGGTTTGAAGAAAGGCAGGGCATTTCCATTGAGAATAATTGAAATAGCAGGAGTGGTAATGCAAGACATGATCAGCTTCACCAGTTTGCTTGGAAACCTAAAGTATAACAGAGTGTCTCGAATAAAGACCATTCTAGTCGATCAAAGGTTTTCTCCAAATCAATTTTCATAAGAACATGGGAGGTTTTGCCTTTTGCTTGTTTAAAGTAACGAAGGATTTGGACAACTATATCATTATCAACTGCCCGTCTATTTTTTAGAAAACTGGCCTGAGTGGGTCATATTATTTTAGGGAGCAGAGGCTTGATTCTATTTACCATAATTTTTGTAATAATTTTGTAAATAGTATTGCACAGGCTAATTGGTCGAAACTGCGAAATAGTTGCAGCTCCCGAGATTTTAGGTATCAAGCACAAGTGGGTAGTGTTAATACAGTCAGGGATGGCGCAGGTGAAAAAACTTCGGAGCAAAAATTAACAACTAACTCCCCTACTAGATTGAAGAAATGCTGGTAGAAAAAGGGGTGCAAGTCATCAGGACTTGGTGCTTTAAAAGGTTTGAACGAAAAAATTGCATCTGTGACCTCCTTTCTAGTAACAACATTTTCTAAGCACGGGGCTATATCCGGAGGCACAAGGTGGGAGCTTGCTAAGAGGTGAGGCCTAAGAGAGTGATTTAACTCTCTGAAGTACAGAGAATGATAAAAATTGTCTATGTGATTTTTAATCTGCCCTTCCTCAACTAACCAATTGCCTACGTCATCCCTAAGGCTAGTTATACGGTTTCTATGCCTCTTTTGAATAGTAGACATATGAAAAAATTTCGTACTAGCATCCCCATTATTCAACCAAAGAATTCTAGATTTTAGCTTCCAGAATTCTTCTTCCATAATGAGAATTCTTTGATAGTCTCTCTGCAGATCTTGTTCTAAACTATGAAGGAAGATGCTAGTTGGGTAATGAGGGGATTTCTGGAGGCCGTCGATTCGGGATAGAAGTCTTCTTTTTTTAGCAAAAATATTACCAAATACATGTTTGTTCCAAAGCTGAATATTTTCTATAAACAGCTGAATAGCTAGAAGAAGGCAGTTACCCGACTCCTCCCAAGCCGTAGAGATGACATTAGGAAAGTCCAGATGCATAGTTCAGATACTTTACAATCTAAAGGGTTTATTAGGAATGGGATTACTAGATTTTAATTTAAGCAACAGGGGTGAGTGATCCGATTGGACTCTTGGAAGGTGAATGACGGACGCTTCAGAATAAAGGTTGAGCCAATCATAGATAGATACCTTTTTCAGTTATCTTAAACAGTGGTTTCCTTTTATTAGAATCAATAACTTTTTATGAGCAAAAAGTTGGGCCATTTCCAACTGAAACAGTTGGTGATGTGAAAAACTATGGGGCCTTATTACAAGGTTCGGCTGACAATCAACATCAACATTAAAAACAAAAAAAATTGAATATGTGTTTAGATTAAGTTGGAATAACTCATCATTTAACCCTTACTTTTAAGTCCAACAAATGAGGTTTTTAATGTGCTGTTAGAAAGTTATAATACTTACTGACTTAATTCCGCGATGATAATGACTTCCTCTACTTAATTTCTTACTCACTCTTCGAAAAGAAATGAATTAATATGTTTTTAGTTGTACGATTAATAATTTTTTATTTATCAAAATCATTTCATAATTTTATTCACGATCACCCTCAATATATGAAATATATGATTAACAAACCGGATGTCAAAATCACGATTTATCTCGAGGTATTAATGAATAGCATCAAACAAAAGACGAGATTAATTATTTAGTGCTATCTTAACTAATTTGGCCTAGATTTAAAAAAATTTATTCTAGTCACAACTCCTTTGTTAGAGTTAGGCGAAATGATCTATTGGACTCTTGTACTTGTCCGAGCTTGTAAAGTGAACACCTCTACTTAGTTTTTTATTATCTGAATTCCTCAACTCATCAAAACACAATATTTTAAATCATTTTGATGCATATGTAGCATTAAATTATGCAGTAAAAAAATGTGTGTTTGCAAACATTTTTTGAGCGAGTGAAATAAAAAAATATTTAAAAATACTTAAAATATTAAAAAATAGTAAAAAAAAAAGTAAAAGTAAAAGAAAAAATCTCACTTTCTTCTTCTCTTTTTGATCCTTCCCTGTCTCCCCCACCCCCACCCAGTAACAATTCCCCTCTCCCTCTCTCCTCCCCCATCCCCCAACCCACCCCTTTCTAAATTTTTTTTCTTTGTCCCCCCCCACCCCGTCTCCCCCAAATCCACCCCCTTCAATTTTTTTTCTTTCTCAGCCTCCAATTATCACCCCCACCCCATCTGCAAGGGCGGAGCCACCCTGTACCAAGGTTGGTCAGGTGAACAACCTTCGCTGAAAAATTATATCGTGTATATAGATAAAATGTTATTCTATTTGGTTAAATACAATGGTTTGAACAACCTTAAAACATCTAAGGGATGTAGCTTAGTGATGGTAAATGTTCAGTAAAAGTGGGTCTGCACACGAGGTCGATCCCCAGCGGCTGCAACCATTTAAATATTTTTAAAGTAGCTTCTATTTTATTGAACACCCTTCCTAAAATTTCTAACTCCACCACTGCCCATCTACACCACCCCACCACACTATTCTTTTTCTTCAGCCCTCAATCCCACCGCACCCAAAAGAAAAAAAAAATTATTTATTTCCTCCTTTAAAATTTTCTTTTCCTTCGTTCAAGATTCACTTTTTTAGTTTTTTGACAACTCACTTCTCAATTCAAACTTTTTATTTTTTTTGAAGATTAAAATTTGAACTTGGATCGAAAGAAAGTGATAGTGGATATTAAAAAATTAATGAACTTTATGGATAAACTTGAAAAAGCTTGAAGAACAATAAATGAATTTTTGTGGATTTGTAAAAAATATTCAAAATTGAAAATTGTAATTTTTTGGGGGTTGTATATTTGAATTTATAGTTGAAATTTTAAATTAATTGAAGAGGAATTTCAACTATTTGAAATGAATTTGATGCTCAATTTATGAGAAAACATCAAAAACGTAATTAAAAAATTTCTACAATTTGTAAAAGTCATTTATTTAATTAAATTTATTTTAATATTTAATTACTTATGTGGCATTTAAAAATAACGTGAAATGTAATGCAATATTTAAAAATGACGTGAAAGATGATGTGGAAGCTGACGTGGGGGCGGTTGTAGTACACACATCGAAATAGAATTTAAAATGTTGAGTTTTATTGAGTTGAGGGGTTCAGATGACAAAAGGCTAAGTAGAGGTGTTCACTCTACAAATTCATACAAATACAAGGGTCCAGTAGACCATTTTATCTTATATTTAATGTCCCATCACTTGATATTCTTTTAAGAAAAAAATTACATAACATAAATAAAAAAATTTCTTATTTACCTATCATGATCAATATTTAAAATAATTATCTCACATAATTAAAAATTGATTAAGGGACCATTATTTATCTTGACCTTCACATTCAAATATGGTAGCTTGTATACTTTTTCTTTTGTGAACATTCAATTAATCTCTCTCATCAAATTTGATTGAACGTGAAAAAAATAACAATTTTCTCTCTCCACTACTCTCTCCGTCCCATTTTACTCATCCCAAATTGGGATGACACAACTATTAAGAAAACAATAAGTGGTAATATAACTTTACCATTTTGCCCCTCTTAATTGTGTCTTGTTGTTAGTTCCAATATTGATGGATGACTAATACCAAAGCTCCATTTATATTCTTAATGGTGTACTCTTAATGGTACTCCTCTTTGCAATATTTTTCAAGAATGCTAATAACAAAGAGTAATCAATTACACTAACGGGTCATTTGGTTTAAGGTACAAAAATAAATAATTTCGGGATAAAATAATAATCCCGAAATAAAATTTTTAATGCATGTTTGGTTGACAATATTTGGAATAACTTATCTCGGGACTAATAAATAGTATCGGGATAAGTTATCCACCCATTTGGTGGGATAACAATCCCATCATTATTTATCCTTGGGATAAAATTAGAAAAGGACACAATTGCCCTCCAAATTCTTAGATTATCACTTTATATATGGACAAGTTATTAAAGTATGTTGACATTTTCTTTCTAACTTAATACATGTTTAATTATTAAATAAAAAATATTTTTATATTTAGCTAAAAATATTTGAAAATTTAATTTATAAAAAAAATATAATTTGACTCTCCAAATATTAGTGATACTAAATAATGAAAAATGAGAGTAATTCTTTTTCACACTTTTTGATGATGAATTTTTTAACAAAAAATGAGATTATCAATATTTTATGAAATTTAGAACAAAATAAGTAATTTAACATGAAATATTAGAGATTCATACACATTTAAGAAATATTTTATTTATGAATATATGATACATTAAATTTATTTGAATAATTATTATGTTTACTTATATATTTTAATTTCTCTAAAAACTAATAAAAATGCCGACTCCATTGTTGAATTACATATTTTAAATTAAAAGTTTTTTAATCAGTTAAAAATTGATATTATATATATCAATTAAATGAATTTTAATATTATATATTAATATAAGTGATATATGTTTAAATAAAGTGACATAAACAACAAATCCTCTTTTACTTTAACAAACTTAAGTTGAAAGTTTTTATTTCAAACTAAATTTAAACACACGGTATAATCATGGGAAGACACATGCAAAAAAAATAAAGTTAAATAAGATGAAAGTTTTATTTTTAAAATACACACGATATAATTATGGAAATGCACACATACAAAAAAATTAAGCTAAATAAGATAAAGATTTTATTTTTAAGAATAAATATTTAAAACTTGAAAAGAAATATATATATATATATATATATATATAGAGAGAGAGAGAGAGGATAGAGAGAGAGAAGTTAAATAAGATGGAGGGTATTTTGGTAATCAGTTAATTTATTCTTAGAAATTATACCATGCATATTACTTTGAATACAACAAACCAAACACTCAATAAAAAATAATCTCATTATAACTAATCTCAGTATAACTTATCTCATTATAACTTATCCCAGCATAATTAATCCCAGTAAAACTACATTCCCAACCAAACGACCCCTAAGGGTATAATGAAAAAAAAAGAATTGTCTTGTCTTGATAAGTAAAATGAGACATCAAATTAGAAAATTTGGGATGAATAAAATGGAACGGAGCAAGTAATTTTCTGTGTCTTCTGTCTACTTACATTTGAATTCACAACTCAATCCTCAAAGACCTCTATAAATCCAACGATGAACATTGACATGGGAATACCCCAAAACCTCTAGATCCATCCCATATTACAATGCAAACTACAAATCCTCAATTATATAGATCTTCTCGGTTATTGCTTTCCGTTGTTGTTTCAATTCAATTTCAATTTTAATAATATTATTTTTTTTTGTATTTTATATTTTCCTACTTTTAAATACTATAACTTGATTCAAGTGGTTGGTTTAAAAATGCGACGGCCTAAAAAATTAATTCGAATATTTATGTATGATACATTTAGCTTAATCATTGGTAATTTGTTTAAAATCAATACATACAAAATTCTTTGATGATACTTATGTATAAACATTGAAAGTTAGTCGTTTGTTAATAACAACTGAATATGTTTGAGATGCATGAAAATATTTCATATATAGAATACAAGTATGTGTGTGTGTACTTCAATAAAAAATATATGTATACACAACCATATGTATAATTCAATGTTTGTGAACTATTTTTTTTTTTAAAAAAATATATATATGTATGTACACATATAATTGCTCGAATATACAATAACATAATGTATATGAGATATATGTATATATATATTAGACGGTTGAATAATTGTCAAATGTAATAAGTCATGCTTATAAACAATGTGTAATGTACATATTATATATACTTGTAATTGTACTGTTGTTATTTGAATACACAATTCTTTGAATATACGTATTAATAATACATAATTCATAAAATGGATATGAGGTATATATATTAGACTGTTGAATAACTGTCAAACATAGAATACACAATGCTTATAAGCAATCTGAAATGTACATATTATATACACTTGTAATTGTAGTATTGTTGTTTGTATACATAATCCTTAGAATACACGTATTAATAATACATAATCCACATTATAAAGCCCGCAAACAAACGACTTATTGGAATAGCTACAATTATTCAAGAATTAGCAAATAATTATATCAATGGAAACCCAATATGGAGCTATTATTCAAGAGATCATCAAATGATTTATTCAAATTCAAGAGAACTACGCAAACAGATATGGAAGATGTTAGGCAACCAAATAACTGAAGAAGATATAAAAATAATAACAAAGGAAGAATATTTAAATGAAGAAGGAACAGATCAAAAAATAATATTTGACAGTAATATATTTGACGAAATAAAAGGAAAAGAGTTAGACTTAAGTGTAGAAAAAATATGTTGTGCGTGGATATTTCTTAACTTCTCTAAACATTTTTATTTTTGGTGTATTTATTTTAATTTTATTAATGTTCATATCTTGAGGGATGATTAGATGGTATTTGATTAAATGTTTTACTGTAATATTCTTTAGTTTTTTCTCTTAGTCTTTGTAATTCTTGTATATTATTTTGGAGGTATTCTAAATATTCTATATCTTTTGTTCTAAAATATTCAATTAAATTCTATTTCATAAGTATTTCTGTTAATCTTATTCCTTCCGTATCTTGTCTCCAATATTTTAAATACTCATAGTCTATCATTTTATCTTAATGTAGTTGTGATACTGCAAATTTCTTTGTAATAATTTATTCTAATTGTACTATATCTGATATTAAATTCTAGGTTATCAATTTTGTTAATTATCCTGTCTTTTTCGTCTATGAATAATTTCATGTCTAAATCATATTCTAAACTACCTTTTAATTCTAGTTGTTTTATGGTTATATTTATCCAAATTAATCTTTCTTTTAATTGTTCTCTTCCTTTTCTAAGTTGATTTCTATAATTAATTTCTTCGTATAGCCAACTTTGTTTTTCTCTAACTCTTTGAATATATTCTAGCATTTTTAATCTGTAAAATATCCATCTGAATAATAACTGTCTGAATTATTTCTACCATAGAAATCTATATTTTCTAATTCATCTTCTATCCAATTAGTACTTATTAAGTCATCTTCATAATCAAATATTTTTTTCCATATTATTTTCTTTATGTCTTCTAATTCTAAGTCTTTTATGATATATAAAACTAGTATCTTAGTTTCATCAGATATATATCTTGTCATATTATCCATATTATGCTTAGGTTTCTACGAATAACTTGGATAACTTGGAATTGGATTCTAGTAATTAATTGCTTTATCATAGTATTTATTAGTTGTTTGTTTTAATCTTAATAATTCCTCTATATTTTCATTAAGGAATTCAATATATTTTATATCTTTAGTTCTCATATATTTTTCTAAATTTGTTTTCATTAGTTTTTTTTATTAATTGTATATTTTTCATATCCATTTTCCAATATTCTAAATATACGTAATTTATCATTGTTGATGTGTAGGTTTGGTATGTAAGTATTTGTAAGAATAAGTAGGTAGGTGAGGTATGTAATTTACTCTAGTCATAAAATATTTATCAAATATTTTTTTCAATATGATTTTTCTTATATCTACAATTTCTATATCCTTAAGTACATACAAAACAAGTATTTTAAATTTATCTACCATTTCGTCAGATAAATAAGTATTCATTTTTCATATGATACTTTTTTCAAAATATTCCCTTCAATCATACACATAACAAAATATGATCATTTTAGATCACTATATACTAGATTATTCTTAAATAACATGTTCTTCGGTCACTATTAGCATGGTAAACTGAATACTTTTCCCTTAAACAGCGCCTCTACTCTGGCTACTCCCCACCACGACTTTCTTGCCTTACCGGTTTCACCTTTAGGATGGCATAGTTCTTAGGAATTTTTTCCCTTTTCCACTTTGCTAATAAACTTCTTAACATGCTATTTTTCGAATAATTCTACTATAAAGTAACTAACATGAACTTATTTTATCATATCATGATTGTCATAAATTTATGAATTTAGCTATTCATAATCGTAAATAAATATACCTGTTCTGGTAGGTTTGATAATTTTGGGCTTTGTTTATCCATAACTTTTGCTTGGAAATATATTTGTTTTTTATTAAATATTCAAAAATTTGTTTACAAAGGAGGAGACTTGTTTTCAACACATGAAAGTCTTGCCTTTATCTTGCCGAATGACTTACATATTTATAGGAGGAAATAAACTATTCCTACTTCACACGTTTTTTACATGTAAACTATACTATTCCTACTTTTTACAAAAAAAGTCTTCCTTTTCAATAGTAGAAAAGGACTAGACTAAACTAGACTAGTATAATAAGACAAAAACTAGGTCCTATCTTTACAAAAAAAATCTTAAGACTAAAAAAATAAAAAACCAATAATGGCACTTTGGTCAAAAAGTCAAAAACTAAACAATTTACGTAACAAAATTTCAAAACTATACATGTCACTTTCTATCTTTTATTATCTTGTTTCTTGTCTTTATTCCATCATTACTCCGTTGATTTTTATCTTCTAGCTGGCGTCCTTATCTTTTTGGTTGTTTTTTTTTTATTCTAGCCGGACTTCCGGGATAATATTATCTTCTCCATTACATCTCAACATTGATGGTCTGGATATTTGTGTCCAATTATCTTGCAATATCTTGTTAATAATCCGTCTGAAATAAATCCCTTCCTAATTGCTCTTACAGTAGATTATTTTTCTGGGTTAAGTAACGACATTATCCATTGCCTAACATCTTCCATATATGTTTGTCGTAGTTCTCTTGAATTTGAATAAATCATTTGATGATCTCTTGAATAATAGCTCCATATGGGGTTTCCATTGATATAATTATTTGTTAATTCTTGAATAATTGTAGCTATTCGAATAAGTCGTTTATTTGCGTAAAAATCAGGTATCTTGATTTTGGGTATCTCTGGCTGCTGTACAATATCTTCCGGTATAATCATATCTATGGTTAATCCTATTTTTACAATTTGTATAACTGGTTTGATCTCGTCGTATAATATCTCTGCTGGTGCAGTATAAAACTTTATATAAAATAGATTTGCTTTGGTTACTCTTTTATAGGTGGTAAATACTTTATGTAATTCTTCCATAGTTGTTAGTTCTTCTCCATCTTGGGTATATACGGTATTTAATAATCCATAGTCGAAATAAGTTTTTATTAAGCTTGGGTTGGTTTTGGGTAGTGCGATTAGCTTGTTGTAACCTTGCAATTTTTGGGTTATATAGTTTGTATTTGGTTCCTGGATATTTGTAGCTCTGGGGTTAAGGTTTAAAAAAGTTTGTACTTTGTAGATATTTTTTATATATCCTCGGGCTATATGGTTATAAGCTTTTTTATCTTGGTTCAAACTATCTCGATATGTGGTAATTTGTGGGGGTATGAACAAGGGGTCTTTTTGTGCTTTTAGTATAAATGGTTTTTCAAATATCTTATTCATGTTCATGTTCTGGTATCTTTGTCCACTAACTCCTTTATTTGTACCTGCAATTGTAGATTGATAAACGTTATGGGTTTTATGGAGTGTCCCAACGTCTCCTTTTAGCTCTGGAATTTTATTGTCTTCCGATTGACATAGCTCTGCACACTGCTGAGTTAGCTAATTCATAGCTTTAGACTTCAGTTTAATTTCATTAGTCTTTAGCTTTTCTATTTCATTACCCATACTGTCCACTTTTATTGAAAACGTAGTTAGGGTTTTGAGTATTTTTTCTAAAACATCATCTTCTATTATATCAGTCTGTGTAGCTTTTTCTTGATATGTAATCCGCAATAACATTTTTGTTAGTACTAATTACTTCAATTGTAAATGTAAAATTTAATATATTCAATACTAGTCTCCGAATTTCTTTCGTTGTAACTGAATTTTGTATTTTCTTTGTTAACCACCAACGTACCTGTGTATTATCTGTTCGTACAATAAATTTGTTGTATACAATATATGACTCAAATGCTAATAAACATTTATATAATGAACATAATTTTTTTCTATTTATTTCCCATTTTATTTCTGTTTCATTAAACGTACCTGAGTAGTATCTACAATGATGTTCTAATTTTTCTTCTTTATATCTATATTTAAGTACTCCTCTATAACTATATTCACTAGCATCTGCTTCTACTATATATATAATTTTTTTATTTTCGTCTGAGAATTATAATTTTGGTAACTCTTTACAAAGTATTTTTATTTTCTGAACTTGTTTTTTATCTTCTTCGTTGTAATTATATTCTATATCCTTTTTAAATTTTTTCTGTAAAGGCTTTAGGTTTTCTGCTAATTTTGGTATATATTCACTTACTTGGTTTACTAATCCTAAAAATGATTGTAATTTTTTTTTGTATCTAATTCTTCTTTTGAATTTATTATTTGTTGTACTATATGTTGTTGCATTTTTACTCCACTTTTATCTATTTGTATTCCTAAAAACTCTGGTTTTTCATAATTTCGGCTTTCTTTTCACTTAAACTTATTCCCGATTTTTCTATTATATCTGTAAATTATTCTAATAATTTTAAATGTTCTTCTTTAGTTTTTGTATATAGTAGTATATCATCTATGTATACTATACAATTAGGCAATTGTTTAAAATAACTATCCATAAAATATTGGTATCTACCTGGTACATTTTTATATCCAAATGGTAATACATTTCATTCATAAAATCCTTGTGGTACCGTAAATGTGGTTAATTCCTTAGAATTTTTATCTAACTTTAAGTGGTAAAATCCTGATTTACAATCAAATTTACTAAAATAATTATATCCTTGTATTTGTCTTATTTTTAGTATCTTATTTGGTATCGGATAATTATATGTCATAATTTTTGCATTTAAGTTTCTATAATCAATAATCATTCTACTTTTTCCTCTTTTTTGTTCACTATGTTTATTTACTATAAATGTTGGACTATTGTGTTTACTATTGCTTTTTTGTATATACTATTTTTCTAATAATTCATCTATGTGCATTTTAAATTCTTTTAAATCGTCAAAATTATATGTTAATGGTTTTTGAGTTATGATGCTATTTTTATCTATTAATTCAATTTTTATAGTAGTTTTATGTTTTTCCCATCCTTTTAATGGATCTTCACTATATAATTGTCTTAATTTTTTCTTTATTATTTCTACTTTATCTATTGAAAATATAGTTATTTTTTATTTATTTATCAAAAATACAACTAGTTCTACTGTGTCTTCTGTATTTTTTACATTTTCTAACTTTTGTGTAATTTTTTCACTTTCTTCTATCCAATCAGTTTTCTTTCTTATTTTATTAATAACTCTTTTTGCCCTTACTTTTTGTTTACATGGTGTTGTAAACCACCAATCTATTTTAGTTATTATATGTGGATATAATTTATCTAAAAAGGGCATTCCTAAAAGCATATCTTTTGATGTCAGTTCATAATTATAGATTTCTTCTATTGTTATTATTTTATCCCATATCTGTATTTTTACATTTTTAGCTTTATATGTAATTAATCTTCCTTCATTATTAAATCCTTTGACTACTATTGGTGTTTTTAATTTATCCCATTTACTTTCTGGTAAACAGTTGTATCTACATAAGTTTGCTTCTACTCCTGTATCTATCATAGGTGTATAATACCTATTATAATATCCTTCTACTATTATTTTTACAAGTACTTATATTTTCATATCATGTTAAAGTTCTTTTTATGAATAATTTCTCTTTATTATATGTTATAGATAATTGTGTGTGTTCTATATTGTATGGTTTTACTTGTTCTAACCATTTTATTCCTAATATTATGTCTGTTTTTTTGCATATCTTCCTTTATTTTAAATTCTATTTTTATTTTTCTAACTCCTATTATTATTTCCTTTTTAGTTATATCTTTAATGTTTGTTAGACTCCTTGGTAGATCTGGGCATATATTACTATTAGATTTTATTTCTTCACTTTTTACTAGATATTTTGCTATATAATTTTCTTCTTGTCCTGTGTTTAAGAGTATTAAATATTCTTTTTCATTTATTGTTCCTGTTATATAATATTGATTTAAATTAATTGTTGAAGTTGTTTCATAACTTATTTTTTTTTATGAGCTTGATAATTCTGTTTTTTCATAAGCTATTCTTTTTGTTGTGCTTATTCTATCATTTATTATTTGTAAATCTTCTTCTATATATATGTCTTTGTAGCTATAATCATTATTATCAATTGTTTTTACAAATTGTTCAAAAGCACTTTCTATTTGTATTTTATTAATTTTAATTTTTTCTGTTATTTTATGTTTTGTTGTTAATACATATAGATTTTTACATCTTACTGTAAATATTTTACTTCCTGGGGTTAGTTCTATTCCTGATATTTTCCAATATCAGACTAATGATTTATCTATATTTTTATCTGTTATTGCTACTGAATAATTCACACTTATTATAAATTTAAATTGTTGGTATATTAAATTTCCTTTTATGGCAGTTATTATACTTTTTTCTATAGGTTTTATAATTTTATCATCTGCTAAATATAATTCTATTGGTGTATATAGTCCTTCTCTAAAACATGCTTTTATTAATATTTCTGTTCCTCCAAGGTGTACATATTTTATTGGGTCTTTACTTTTTATATCGTTTATTTCTTTATTAATTATTCTTTTTGTTACTAGTGGTCTACTAGCTCTACCTTTTGCATATCTACAGTCTATTACATGTTCTTTTTGGTTTACTACATAGTATTCTTTTTTATTTTCTACTAAATATATTTTTTATTGTTGGTATTTTAAATATTTTTTCTACACTTAAGTCTAATTCTTTTCCTTTTATTTCGTCAAATATATTACTGTCAAATATTATTTTTTGATTTGTTCTTTCTTCATTTAAATATTCTTCCTTTGTTATTATTTTTATATCTTCTTCAGTTATTTGATTCATTTTTATATCTTCTTCAGTCATTTGATTCATCTAATTCACTATCTATTTCATTATCTGTTACATTCTTCGAATTTCATATATACTATCTTCACTTTCTAATTCATAATCTATATAATCTATTTGCATATATTCTACATTTTCTATTTTTATTTCTGATATTTGTTTCTTTTTTGGGTTTTTTGGTAATTTACAATTTCTAGCTAAATGTTCTAGTTTTCCACAATTATAACAAGTACATTATTTTATAGATTTCTTTTTTCTATATGGTCTTTTATGTTTATAATTTTTTACATAATATCTTTTTCTTGGTTTCTTATATTTATATTTTGATTTTTTGTATTTCTTATGTCTTTTTCTTTTCATATAATATCTTTCTTCACATCCAAATTGAGGTGTTATTTTATCTTTGCAACATGCTAAATTTCTTATTAATATTTTTTTTCATTTTTATTTCTTCTCTATATTTTTCACATAGATTTCTATATCATTGTTGTAAAAATTTATTCTTACTCCTAGGGTATCTACTATTTTTTCTTCATCCCAACTCTTTATTATTTTTGAACTAAATGGTTCAGGTAATTTACTAAAATATAATCTTCTTATTTCTTTTCTTTCTTCTATATTATATGTTCCTTTATAATAATATTCTTTAAATACGCATGTATACTCATCTATATAACACATATTACATATTGCTAGTTTTAACATTAAATTTCTATTTATATCTTTTTCTTCATTTTGCTCTTCTTCTGTTGTCATACTGCTAAATTCATCTCTTATAGCTATCTCATATTTTTTCAATATTTCTGTTGGTAGTATTTTAGTAGTTGTTGATGTTCCTTCATGTTTTATTATCAGATCTTAGTACTTTTTTACTTGCTTCGGCTAGGTTTAAAAACCATAATTTTACTGTTCCTATTAATGTCTTTTCTATATATTCTGGTGTGTTTGCTGTATCTATTTTATCATCTAATAATTATTTTGACATGTATCCTACCCATAGTTGTATTGTTTTATTTGTGTCTATTACACAATCTAAATCTAAAAAGTTGTAATTAATTATTTATTTTGGTGTCCATTTATTATATTCATCCTTTGAATTATATCTTTTAAACTTCCTTTTGTAATTATATGTTGGTTTTCTTATTTCTGATGTACTAGGTATTATATTTTTATCTGGAGTATTTACTTCTGTATTTATTAGTTCTAGATTTTCTTTATTAATTACTTCTTGTTTTTCATTAATTTCTAGTTTTCCTATGTTTTCTAGAATTTCTGTATATGTTTCACTATCTTCCGAATCATAATTATTTGTTTCTTCAGCATCTATTGTATTTATTTCTAATTCACTGGTTTCTGGTTCTTTATTTTTTATTTCTAATTTTTCTTTAAACTGATTTATCTCGTTTAATAATTTTTGTTATTTATCTTTTTCTTCTTTTTCTTTCTGTCTTTTTTCATATAAATCTTTTAGCATTTGTAGTTCTTTTTCTAATTCAGCAATCGTACTATTTTTAGTTTCTTCTATTTTTCATATTTCTTCTGTGGTTTGTTGTTTTATTTTATCTATTTCTTTTTTTCTGTCTATCTCTTCGTTTTTTCTTTCTATTCTTACCATGGCTGCCAACTTATCTTCTAATTTTAATTCTTATTTTTCTAACATTAAATATAAATGTTGACCTATTTTCTTATATCTTCTTCCTAAATTAGAGAATACTATTTTTATTTTTAATCCTTCGTGATTTTCATATGTTTTTTCATCTATTATAAATTCTTCTTTGTTCATTTTATTTTAATGCATATAGGTTATGTTGATATATATATATTCTAGACTATCTATTGTTGATTCTAAATTTGATATTTCTTCTTTTTGTGCATTTATTGAATTTTTACTAACTCCGACAATTATGTTATATTGTAGTCTTTCTATCCTTATTTTTAATTCTTTACATTTTTCAGATATTATTTGTTTTAATTCTTTATATTTTTGTAATTTCTGTACGTTATTCATCTAAACAATATTTATAATATTTTGGTGGATATCTAAATCTAATTTTATCATAATTAATAAATTAATCAAATAAATCCAAATATATACTACTTCTGATAACTTTAAACAAAATAGGCTTTGATACCAATTGTAGGGGGTATATTCTAATATGTTGATCAAAGTTTGAATCGTTAACTCTCGAAAAGAAAATTGTAACAAGTAAAGAAAAAAGATGGGGTAGTGCTGTTTTCTTTGTGTATTATATATCTTTTATAATTCGTAAATTCTTTGATGATAAAAAAAAAATATGTAATTTATCTCGTGGGGCGATATGAGAGTGAAAAAAATAGAGAAATAAGAATGAGATAAAGTTCTAAAACGCTAATTACTGACTGTCCGTAATTAATATATCATCATGTCTTAGATTTTTTTCTAGGACGTGACTGTGTGACCTAACGGGTTGCCCTTGCCCTTTAATGTGCTTAGCCAAATAGTGCACTTGAGCTAATTCGTATTGAATTCTGACTCAAAAGTCTTATTATGTGAGTGGAGAACACAAATGTTGCTCCTATCATTGCAAATTTACTGTTCTCGTGTATTTCCCTTAGAGATTTGAAAAATCAATTGACCTTTATAGACTTTCTAGATCTGAGTATGATAGGTGTTTATTAGATGAAAGATAGTGCTAAATGATCATAATTATTTGGCCATAATTTGGTCCACTTTAATAGCCTTTTCTTTTAAAAACAATAATAAATCTTTTGTTATTTCCAAAATTGAAAAAGTCAATTGCAACATTAATTCTTTAACAGCTAAGAACATCAAGGGTTTATTACTCTCTTGTGCATTCTCCGATTTGGGATGCAATAATGAAATTTCTATTCTTTTCCCTTTTGTAAAAATTAAGTTTTCTAATTTGATTGCTATATCAATTAATTATTAATTATTTTTCTTAAATAATTTCATTGTCACTTTTTTGGGACAAAATTTCATTGTCACTTCTTACTGTGAATGTGGAGTTAAAGCTACCATATTAGAATAATTATTACTATATGTCTTAAGGAACTTTAAATGTTTTTAATTTTCTATTTAAGTTATTAATGTATATTGTATGGTGTTTTATCTTCACAATTAAAAACAGTTAAAATTTTGATATATTTTGATTTATTCAGATCTACTTGGAAGTGAAAAAATGGTCCAATATATACTAAAAAAAAGATCAATTATTATTATCCATAATAAACTTTTTCATAGCTTTATCATGTATGTTGTATATACATATATTAATCATATATAGATGTAAACATATAGCTATATACTAGTATTATGTCGTTTGAATCTATAATATATTAAAAGTGTGAAGGACGTTAGAAATATTGTTTAAATATTTTGTCCTTTATTAAAAGACCCTGCTTTAGACAAAATTGCATTTTCACCTTTTTTCTATTATTTTAGTAATATTAAATATTGACTATATTATCAAGAGAAAAAAATTCCTCATAAAATTAAGATTCCTTTTCCACCATCTAATAAAGTTAATTATTTCTAATTAAAAGAGGACAACCCAAAAATCCCAAATAAAATATTCAAAAATCAAAAAAATTTCCTTCCTTGACATGAAACCAAAAAATAGTAATAGAAAAATTCAAACCTGAAATCAAAAATATAATATAATTTTATATATATATATATATATATATATATATATATATATATATATATATATATATATAAATGCTAACTTAAAATGTTATACTAATTCATGCGGTAAATGTTTGCTAACTCACTACCTAAGATATGATATCAATTTGTATGCTAAGATATCATCCAAATGTATGGTGTTAATTCGTCATTCATAAAATGTTTTAGAGGTTGTGTGAGATATACAAACAGGCAAAAGAAAAGGAGTGAATCATTTGATATAGCATGATGCTATTTTTATGTGGTGATTTTGATTGAAAATGAATATGTTGTGTAAAAGTATGCATAATTATCTTTTCGAATTTGCATAATGTGTAGTAACTCTAGCAAGTAACTTCATATTTTCTTTGTTTTTTTGTCGTCAAAGTGTTGAATAATTTTGTATATTAACTATGTGTTTTTACTTTGTCATATAATTCTGGAGAGATCAATTAGCTGGATTTAATCGTTACGATAATAAATTCATTGATTCGATGTTGTTCAATGGTTAGTTTAGTGAACTCAAATTTTCAGAAGTTGATATTGATATCTGTTGACCTTTATACTAGAAAATCATATTAGATTTGTGTGGAATCATATTAGAGTTGGAAAACGGTAAATTCAAAATGAATTTATTTCCTTGTCAACTCCTCAAAAACGTGTTCTTATAAAACATGGGTATTACTTTTTTTTGTTTAATTTGGGATTTTATTAATCACATTCAAATAATGTCCAAACACAAATGGGCTAACCTATTTAAAATCACACAAAATAAAAAAAATGAAAAACATCTGCTCATCCCTACTGACCTGGCCTAACCCGGGTCCAAATAAAAATAACATATATACCCTAAGTAGGGTTTCCTAAAACATCTAGTATCCATTTCAGCTTCCTCCTTACACCTCTCACTGCAGCCATGCTTCTCTTCACTGATTTCAGCTTCCGTCTTCGCATGCTTTGGGTGATTAATGTTGTGCCTCCATGGTCTTTCTTGCCATCTTTTATCAGCTTTCATAAGTGAGTCTTGTTTCCTTCTAATTTATTTAATATGCTTTTCTTCATGTTCTTGATTTGTTGTTTATGACCCTTGATTTAGCTGTGTTCTCCGGTGGATGGGATGATGTTCTTCTTTTTGTACTGTTATGAGGGATCTAGTCAGTTGAGATCTGTTATCATATCTGAGTGAGTTTATTGTTATCTCTCCTCTTTTTTTACTTTTGATTTTTTTAACTGATGTGTACTCTTGCTCTTGCTTCATAGATATTGCTGGGATGAAGATAATGGGATGCTTGGACCCATACATATTCGGATATTAGCATCTTTCTCAGATTTATAAAGCTAAAAATGACTCGTAGACCCTCCCATATTGCTGAGACTTCTTTTTGTTTGCTGATGTAGACTAGGCTAGCTAGCTGGTTCACTCTTTTTGATGCCGTAATGATTTGTAAATATGTTCCATGTGATATTTTCAACTTTAGCCGTCCCGGCCCCTTCGCCCCTTTGATGGTGATAGTCTTAACTATGGACATTGCAATTTGTCACTGTTTATTATGCACTTTTCTCTTGTTTCTAGCTGCTGAAATCTTGTATGTATGAATGCTCCTGTGTCTATTGCTAAGTTAGCAAAGTAGTCATCTAGCTGATTTCTCTCTCTCTCTATATGTTGATATTGCACTTGCTATCCTTCAATGATCTGATTTACCTATTTAACTATGTTCCACGGACATGGCCATTTTTCTGTTAAAATCTTCTACATGGTTAAAGAGTCAGTCTGAATAATCACCTTTCTGCTCTGTGTTTGTTTACAATGGTTGGCTACTTGTAGTATTTCTATTGCTTCTTCTTGTACACTATCAACATCTTTAATAGGTGCTCCTTGAGCATATAGTAGATCTCTCTGCACATCTCTTAGACAAAAAACAATTAAACTTCCACCTGAACTGCCTCTAGCTGCTTCATCTGTATTGTATTTTACCCAGTCCTCTTTAGGTGCCTCCCATAGTACTTTAGTCACCTTGATCTGCACTTTAAGATTTGCAAACTCCTTTAGTATATCTGGCCACTCAATTGGGAATTCTAATGTTGGCTTCCTCACCTTCAATAATATCCTCAAACTTCTTGTAATATTGTATATAACTCTCTGCTCTATTGTATGTTTGCCTTCATGCTTCAAATTGTTTCTTATTTTTCATAATTTCCACAATAATACTAGGTAAAGCATAATAGTATGCGTTCTCCCTTTGCTTCACCTTTGTAGTCCACCATGTGAGAATTGTCTCTCTTAAGCTCAAGTCTTGGATATTTATTCCTGCAAAAGAAGAAAAATAGGACCGTGTCCTATTATCAATAAAAGATATTCTGAATACATGTGTCACAGTCTCCACTGATGGTCCGTCACAACACCAATATTTTGAAGGTCCCTATACTCCCCATATCCTCATGTCATCATCCACAGAAATTCTTCCTTTCCATAATCTCCACACAAAAAAGCATATTTTAAAGGGTAAAGCCTTTATCCATATACTTTTGTATGTTTTGTTTACATTCTCCTTATGTCTGATATATTGCCAAGCTGACTTTACTGAAAATGGTCTTGTTGCTTCAATACTCCAAATAGGACTGTCCCCATCTTCTTCACTAGGTGGATGAATCTTATAAAAAATGTGGTCAGCTATATCTTCTAGAAAAATGTCTTTAATTACTTGCTCTTTTCATCTTTCATTATCTGCTAAGTCACTAACCACCTGATATTCCCCCTTCTCCTCTAAATTATCCATCATGACTAAGTATAAGTCACCTTGTAATGTTTAATTAACCAACTAAATATTTGAATTCCCTTTCCTGATTTTCCATACAATCAAATGCTCTACTAGATCCCTTGCTATTAACATTTTATTCCATACTTTAGATCCACCTACACTATTTCTCCATATGACCAGCTTAGGATGTTCCTTTTTACAATATTTATTAAATATGTAGCTACTCCAAATTGATTTTGTAGTTTTGAAATTCCACCACAGTTTACAAAAGGATCCATAGAGATGTATGTTTTCCTTGTAAAACCCAATCCTCCTTCTTCTTCAGATAAACATATTGTCTGCTAGTTAACCCAATGCCTCCCTTTATCCCTTATATTGCTACTCCAAAAGAATTGAGCTAGTACTCTCTGAATTGTATTCATCACATTTAGAGGAGGATTTATTACTGATAAACAGTGAATAGGAATGCTTTGAAGGACATGCTTAATCAAAATTGTTCTTCCTCCAAATGATAGAAGCTTTCCTTTCCAGTTCTGTAACTTACAACTTATCTTATTCATGATATGCTGATCAAAATCATTTTTCTTTCCCATATAAAAATTGGACAACCTAGATAAGTGAAAGGGAACTCTTTCCTTAATATTCAAGTAACTACTTCTTCCATAACCACAACTCCATTAGAGACACTTTTATGCACATAAATTGCACTTTTTCTTTGTTGATCTTCTGTCCTGATACTTCTTCATGTCTTTCCAGAGCTCTTGTAACCAGTTGTAAGGTACTTACCTCAGTTTGACATATTATGATCATATTATCTGCAAAGGCTAGATGATTTATTTTAGGACTTCCTCTTGGCATTCTAAGCAACTTGAATTCTTTCTTCTGCATCAAAATATTCAAACTTTTGGATAGTACCTCTACTGTAATTATGAACAAAGTAGGTGATAGTGGATCACCTTGTTTCAGGCCCCCAGTGGATTTGAAGAATCCTTTAGGCTGACCATTCAACAAGATTGAATACCAGTTATTCCCTAAGAGCCTGTACACCATATTTATTATAATTTTAGAAAATCCTAACCTTCTCATTACTTTGGTAAGAAATAACCACTCCACCCTGTCATAAGCCTTCATCATATCTAGCTTAATAACAATGTTTGGAGGCATACCTCTTTTTCTTATTTCTAAAATTATTTCCTGGACCACCAATATATTCTCAGCAATGCTTCTCCCTTGCACAAATCCAACTTGTTTTGGTGAAATAATATGTGGCAGTAAACCCTTAATTCTCTGATGAATAATTCTTGAGAAAATTTTATTCACAAAATTACTAAGTGAAATAGGTCTCAAGTCTGAAAAGGTATTCACGACTAACTTTTTTAGTAGCAATACCAAATTAGTATGAGTAATGAACCTTGGGAGTTCCAATCCACAAAAGAAAGCTATCACCATTCTATGAATGTCCTTCCCATTAATTTCCCACGTATCTTGGTAAAAAGCACCTGTCATTTCATCTGGTCCTCCTGGACTATGCACTATTCCTGTTCAGTCCCATGACAGCATCTTTAACTTCTTCTTCAGTTGGCATTCTTATGATTTTCTTATTTTGTTCTGCACTTACCAAAGTAGGTAATTCTTCTAGTAATGAAAAATCTTCAGTATCCTTCTGATTTGTAAATTATTGTCGAAAGAACTCAAAAGCTGAAGTTGCAATGTCTTCCTGACCCTCTATCCAAACCCCTTCATCATTCTGTGTTCCTCTTTTTTTAAGTCTGCTCCTGCTTCCTTTGACAATTGTATGAAAGAATTTAGTATTCTTCTCACAATTCTTGAACTATTTAAATCCTGCTTTTTGCCTCCAAAAATCTTCTTCCCTTTTAAGTTGTAGGTTTAATTAAACTTGAGACCTAAATAGATTTTCTCTATTTGTTCCTAATGGACCTCCCTTACCTTTATTATATCTTTCGGGGTTGTAATTTCTATAAAGATATTCCCAAATTTCTCTTTACTTCACCTTGTAAGAGCAGATTTGGTCTTTTTCAACTTCTATTGAAACACAATGAAAGGATTTCCCTCTATCTCCGTTTGTCAATTCGGCTTAATCACCTCCATACATAATTCTTCCTTCAACCAGAAATTGAAAAATTTGAAAGATCTAACTATTTGCTCCTTTTTCTTTCTAACTTGAAGAAATAAAGAGGAATGATCAGAACCACTCCCCACCAAATGCTCTACCTCAATTATTTGAAAATCTCTTGTATTTTTTCATTACATAAAATTCTATCTATTTTTTAAAATGCATTCTCAATCAGTTCTTCCATTCCACCATGTATACTTCCCTTGAAATCACATTTCTCCATATTGCACAAGCTTATGCACTGATTAAAATCCAGCGTTTCATTGATAGTAACAGGTAGTCCTCCCAACTTTTGTTCATCACTCATTATAATATTTAAAGCCCCTCCTATCAACCAAGGCTATTGAATAGAACTTGCCGTATCTGCTAGTGAATCCCACAACACCATTCTTTCATTTTGAGAACATTTAGCATATACTAAAGTAACGACCACTGATATTTCTACATGTTGATTTTCTAACATTATAGACAACTGTTGTTCTTCATATTTAATCATACTATATTCCACATTAGCATCCATGAAAGCCCATGTCTTCCCTGATGTATTCACAACTGCATGTTGTTTGCCCAATCTTCTTCTATATTCTTCAATGTTATGACTTTATTGGACAGGCTCCATAATCCCTACGAAATAAAATTGATGTCTCCTTCGTAAGGTTATTAACCTGGTAAATGCTTTCTGAGTATTGATTGACCTTAAGTTATAAATCAAAGCATCCATCTTGACTTTGTTTTAGACTTATGGCTCCTTGTCTGCATTGTGGCTGAACTTACATTCCTTTCTTTCTTCTATGTTTTTGCTTGTTTTGCTTTCATTGATTCTATCTGCTTTGGTGACAAATTAGCTTCAATGGCTACATTATTTATATTATCTTCCAAATCTGCCACATCCAATTCTTCTTTGTTTTTATTAAAGCATTCAACCATATTTTTCGTTTGGATTGCTAAGGGTAAAACCCCTTCAATCACCATTAATTCCCTAGCTGCTTTGTCCTGCTCGAATACCATCAAATCCCCTGCTGTCTCTTGAGGACCTTCAATTTTTTACCACTCTCTTTCTGTTGATCACCCTTTGCTTATTGCTTATCTTTCTCCCTTCTACATTATTGGTTGTATTATCTTATTTATTTTCTGTGCTCTCCTCATTAACATGTTTTGTTCCTATTTTCTCTCCTCCCTTTGCTGATTGCATACTTCCTTCAGCTTTGCCAAAACTTTTGTTTACCCAATATCTTGTACTCTTTTTATTTTGTTCCTTGTCTTTCTTGTTAATACTTTCAACATCTCCATCCTTTAATGCACAAAAGGATTGGATATAGCAATTTCATCTTCATTCTCCTTGTCTACCTCTTCCAATATCTACCTGTATTAGTATCTTTAAATTTATTTGTTCTAGTTAACCACTATTGCTTATTTGTATTCTCCCCCATTGACTTGTTTTGTAAATGTTGTTTCTCTCTTTGCTTCTTCTATTTTTCTTTATTATTGGTGTTTTTTGCATCTCCAATTACCTCATTTTTCTTGTCATACAATTCCAGATGAATATTCCAACAACTTTCTTCATCATGGCCTTGCAAACAATAATCTTTGCAGTATTTAAGCATATAGTCATATTGGATTTGAATATATTTAGATTTAACTTCTCCAGTAATATCATTCTCTTCATTGATTCTAACCCTTTGAGGCAACTTAGCAACTAAATCTACCTCAACTTTAACTCTTGCATAGCTCAGTGTAGTTTGGTTTTTAGTTGCCATATCTACTATTAATGAATTTCTTACCACTGAAGCAATAGAAAAAATTGCTTCCTTAGCAAAGAAATTTGGAGGCAAATCTTCCATTGAAATCCATGCTACTCCTATTGTTGTCTCAACGTCTGGCTCAAACCATTGATCCCACTTCAACGTTCTCATCTGCCAATACATCTCTTTAATTTTTATATAATATCCTGTTGTAGATAATAATTATACATAATCCTCCAATCCTTCTAGTCTAATAAGAATATGCCTTGCATTCAAGATCCATATTGTGCATTCTCCTTTTACTTCACACTGAGCTGGTATTGCTTTTCTTAATTCTTTGATGTCTGGTTTGCCACACGAGAATTTTCCAACTATAGCATATTGAAGATTCTCTTGAATGATTAAGTTACATAATTCTGATGATTTCCATATGATATTGGGCTCTCCATGCAGTATAACCACCGGTTTAGGAGGAGCCCTAATAAAGTTACTAGCATTGGGTTTAGGTCTCAATAGATATGTAAATTTTGGGGTATTACTTCCTTTTTGATGAATTAAACTACATTTTTCGTTATTCTGCTTCATTTTTCTTCCGGTGGGGTTGTTCCACCGGTCACATTGTCCATGATGGCCCAAAAATTCAATGGTTTTCAGTTATAGCTAAGGTTTTTGGCTAGCTCTCTTTAGCTGACGCCTTTGGCGTGTTTGAGAAGTTACTTGAATTAGTTTCTTGGGTACTACACATCTTACAACAACTCATTTGATACAAAGTGTATTGCTTGTCACACCTTATCACAAACAAAAATTAACTAACACCATCGTTAACCGATGCACTAAGGCGTATGATTTTCCATTACCTTTACCCATTTGGTTTGTTATCATTTTTTGTTGTCTCTTTAGAATATTTGTTAAAAAAAGTTGTTCTTTCGGCTTCGTATTCTATATTCTAGTGTATGCTTAATTTTATCTTAAATTAGATTTCTATATATATCACTAAAGTAGTATCAAGTTTGCAAGAATATTTAACTAAAATTAAGAATTGTTACTTTTTTATATTATTTTGATTTTTATTTTATAAACATATATGTACTATCTATGTTATATCATTTGCAATTTAAGCTTTGTATTAAATAACTTGAGATAGACGTGCACTATATGTTCTCATAGACTAGTATACATATAATTGTACATATTTATATTTTATTGAAGTACATATGCAGAGTTGTCCGACAGGGAATATACTGGGACATCATATGTGCTCAATCGATATTCTTCAAATTCATTTTCAGTCGTCTACAAATCGAAATCCTTCAAAATAATTGGTAACTGAGCCATATCCTATTAAAATCAAGTAAAAAATAGCAATTCAATTATCAGGTATTTCAAATTACACCTATATTTTATACATATTTGAATTTGTATATTTATAATCCTCAAATATAGATCCAATATCATATATAATTCTTAAAATGTACAAAATTTCAAATTACGTTTGAAAATATCTTTTAATCTGTGTATATACGATTCACAATTACAAATCCAAATACCATATACGATTCGGAAATTGTACAATACTTATCAAATTTCTTTCAAAAATATAATTGATGTTGTAAATTTTACAAAAAAATGTCATCACGAACACTTGTTGGAATTCATCATAGCTTGAGTCGTGCTTCTATCACTGTCCTTAAGGATATTTTACCCGGTATGAATGTATCCCCCAAAATTTAATTAGCACTTCTAGTATTAAACTAGGAGCCAAAATCTAACAAAGAAATCACAAAATTGATAACCCAACTTCATATGATATAGACAATAGAAGGAGGAAATGTTCTTAATCTTTCTTTCTTTTTTTCAAGTAAGGAAATGACTACTATTATATATGTAAAACTGTTTTTTCTTCATGATCAGATATGATTTTATATAGCCAAAGCACTAGCTGAAAGAATTAATGTCAAAATAAATTCCAATAGTAACATAGTTTTAATAGCATTAAACAGATAGTAAATTAAGGTAACATGGGCAATTGAGTTAAAAGTGACAAAAGAATTTCAAAATGAGGTATAGGTGAATCAAGTTTTAATAATTGAGTATAGATGACAATTACTTTATTATGGATTAAGAAAGTTGGAAAAGTTTAAGAATAGCCCACAAGTTTTTTAATTTACACTTTGATCCAAATGTTAACCTAATATAACAGGAAATGGATGGATAAAAAAGTGCGTTTCTCTCTCTTCTCATTCATTATTGTTTTCTATCTCTTCGCAATTTTTGTTGTTCATTGTTGTTGCTGCTTTATTCACTATATTCTAATTCATTATCATAATCTTCTTCTTCATTATGATATTCATCTTCTTCTTGTTGACTATTGTTGTGGTTGTTATCACTACTATTGCTACTTGACCAATTTTTTAGGTCAAATTTAGTTTCATACATCACTTTGGCATTACTGCACAGGTGACTTTGGTAAGTAAAATTATAATTTTAGTTGAATTTATGATTCAGGTACACTGCTACTGTATTGTTTATTCAACAATGATAGAACCCGAACACGAATCCAACATAGAGCTATTTGTTTAAGTAGATCGCCAATCTGTTGCGACAGATGAGTCATTTGTTGCAATGGAAGAATCATATTTTGGATTCATGTTTATGGTTCTATAGTGTCGTAACATGAATCGAACAGATTGGTCATCTGTTGCAATAGAACATTTATCGGTTGCAACAGAGGAGTCATCTATTGAACTAGATTAACCACCTGTTGGAACAGAACCTAAACTCAATTCCAACAAATGAGTCATCTGTTGCAACAGGTAAGTAATCTATTGCAACATGTTAGTTATCTTTTGCAACATGTCACTCATGTATTGAAATCATCTTCAAAGGTTATCTAGTACTGTAATATCTATCCCAACAAGCACTTCATCTATTTCAACAGATGGATAATCTGTTGCAACATATAATTCACCTATTACAACAGATGACTCATTTATTGGAATAAGCTTCAGGTCCGTAATATGAATCCCAACAGGTTAGTCATCTGTTGCAACAGATCAATGACCTGTTGCAACATATTTTTTACCTGTTGCAACAGATTACTCATCTATTAGAGTTCATGTTACGACACTATAAAATCACTATTAATTTTATTATGATGTTATTATTAATTTTTTTTAACGAATGAATTTATTTAGGTACCACTAATGGGGAGATCAATAACAATAGGGGTGTATTGTCATGATGAATGGATCGAGAAGAGCAATCGATATGTATGACATTGGAAGGAGGGTGAAATACTAGAGACGATAGCTATGATAGTCCAAAGTGATATTTTGCATGATGATTTTGTGAACTTAATCATCAAATATTGTGGACTGAATTGTCAACTGGAAGAATTCATCATCAGCTACATCCACAACTTTTTTGAAAATCAAAGGGTACTACCTTTCAAGATAACTGATTAGATTCGGTTGTGTGCTTACCTTAATAACTCAGCTAAGCCAGTATTAAGGATGTACATAGTTGAATAATCATGAGAGAATGAGAACCAGAATGTATAAGAAGAACAACAATAATGCATCTTTGATAATAAGTTGGATGATCTGGACATGAATATTCCTGATGATGATCAAACACCTACGCCCGTTGTTGCGAGCAATACGGTGGGCCGTTCTTCTCAATCAACACAGTCGGGCAATCTATACTATAACTAGACTCATTTTTACAAGGTAATGCCATTCAAGTATAAGACAGAACTATCTACTTCTTTGTTTATTTCTTGCTTGAAAAAAGATTTCAGACTAAAGAAGGTGATTAATTCGAGCAAATTCATTTTGTTTAGATGTTTTAATCTGAACTACAAGTTGTGGTTGAGGGATATAAAATACTTAAGTTCTGATAGATTCGTTATTAATGTTTATGAAATGTAACACACATATGGTTTAGAGCATATTATGAGCCAAAATCCTCATGCCACGACAAAGTTCCTCGGTCAATATTTCCAGAATTGATTCCCCAATGGCAAAGGCCCTTCTACAAGTGATATGACCAATCAACTCCTTACAGAATTGAGTGTTATGGTCAGTTATTGGAAGATATTTACGACCATGGGGATTGCCAAGGACTTAGTTAGGGGGACACATGAGCACGGGTATGCAGTCCTCGATGCCTACCGTTAATGCTTGAGTCCAAAAATCACAAACTAAGATGGCGTTGCATGTTGATGAAAACGGAAGGTTAAAGTACTTTTTTGCATCCTATGGTGCTTGGATTCTTTGTTTTCAATATTTGAGAAAAATCATAGCCATAGGCAGGACTTTTTTTAGGAGAAAGTATAATGGAGTTCTGCTAATGGAGGCGGCATAGGATGTAGAGAGTCACATCTTTTCTGTTGCTTTTTGTGTAGCGGACAAGGAATGTGATGCCTCGTATGGATACTTTTTGAAAAAATTCAAAGCTGCATCAAAGATACCAAAGAGTTGTGTTTTATTTTGGATAGGCATCCAAGTATTCTAAAGATGGGTTCAATTTTCTACACTTCAGCTCACTTTGATTGTTGCATAAGGCATCTTAGAGATAATATTCAAAATAATTTTTATAATGAAATAGTCATAACCCTTTGATATAGAGAAGCTAAAACATATAATAGAGATGAGTTCTTTTATCATTTCAATAAATTAATGGATATGCATCCCAAAGCAGCAGAATATCTCGTACGTGTCGATTTAGAGAAAATTAACTCACAACTTGTCTTTATCCGTGGCACGGTACTGACACCCTTCCAACTGGGGTTACAGGTTGGACCCCAATCTATTAAGAAGGGGGCATGTCGGTTAGTTGATTACCTCCTACAGTCTCAGTTTTAGATTCAGTCTCAGTACAGAACTCAGTTTAATTCTACAGATTCAGTACTTTCAGACATAGTCACTCCCTTCTGTACAAAACTTAGTTTAGTTCTACAGATTTAGGACTGTCAGACACAGTTACTCTGTTCAGTACAAAACTCAGTATAGTTCCATAGAATCAAGACCGTCAGATACAATAATTCAATTATCAGTAATTTAGTATCAGTAAACTCAGATATTAGTTAATCAGTATTCAGACTTAGTATCCATTGTTATCATGATTCTTAGTTACAGTATATGTATTCATGTATGTACTCCTATTCAGTTATATTCATGTCATTTAGTCAGTATTGTTCATGCATATGAACCCATGCATTTCAGCCTACCTGACTTTTCATACCAGTACATTCAAAGTACTGACGTATACCTTTTTTTGCGGTATAATGTTTTATATTATAGGTTCAAATGTGCGGGCTCCCAATTATACTTAGCAGTTTAGATATTCAGCTGATAGAGTTAGTGGTGAGCCCTCTTAGTTCGAGAACATAATGATTAATTTAGTAGTTTGGAGTTAGTTGGGGACTTGTCCCATCAACTCCCCATTTCAGACAGTTTATAGGTTTTTTAGACTAGAGTATTTTTAGATAGATATTTTAGTTTTGGGGCTCATGACTCAGGTATCCATGTCATGCTATACAGTATGTTTTATTCCCATGACCCATGCTACACTCCTAGTGATCGGCTAAATTCAGATTTCATCATGCATATCCTCAGATTAGAAGTTTTGATAAATCCATGGTGTTGACATTCTGTTCCTCAGACCTCAGTTAAGTGTCGAGTTTGGTATAGTATTCATGCATACCTCAAGTTTTCATGTTTTAACCCTTCAGTGGACTCTTCTTATGAAATGATATTGTGATGAGAAGTTGCTTAGAAGGGAGAGAGTGAACACTTCATGTTAACAAAAGATTATTGTATGCTAGTTTTACATGAGGCTGTAGTTATGAAGATAGGCTTGAATGTCATGTTGATGTGTAAGTGGCTGAATATATTTCGGAGATTTGAGTAGGCTTTAATGTAGTGGGAGAATCCAGTCCAGATTAGACCTCAGTAGGTAGAGTTATCAGAACCTAGTACTCAGTTCCAGTATAGTCTCAGTTGCAGTTTTAGTTACAGTCTCAATCCCAGTCCAGTAATCAGATTAGTAACTCAGTTCAGTTTTAGATTTGCTTGACTATAGCGTACAATTATTAGTTATTTAGTTATCAGTATTTTAGTACCTCAATTTACAGACTATTTCAGAGTCATGTTATACGCTTGGTCTTTCCTTCTCAAATAGTACAAATTTTAAGAATTCATGCTCAATTATATTATGTTACTCAGTCAGTCCCTACTGCATATGCATAATACTATGCAGTTTCAGTCCAGACTCAGTACAGTTCAATTCTACATGACTAGTATTCAGCTATCAGCCACTTAGATAATCAGACAAGTTAGCATGTTTATGCATTCGTGCTCAATGCCCATATGAATATTTACAGTAGTCTCAGGTGAAGTGTTAAAATAGGGTGTAGAGTATAGTTGAGAGAATATTCGAGGAATATGTCTAATCTTAAAAATTTATAGTTACAGTGTATAAGGCTTAGTCACTCTATCTTAGATGACGTTTTGTAGGCCTTGCTCCATATTACAGAAACTGCAGCCACGCGGTGATTTCTTCTTCAGGTGTCTTATTCTGACCATGTAAGATTTCCTTACTCCCTAAAGCCACTAGAACTCTATAGAAAGAGTGTCAAAGAAAGGCCTCAGTCGAATATAAGTTGTCAGCATAAGTTAGTCCGCAAAACCAACAATTCAATTTAGCAGTTAGGTGGATAATGTTTGTATGGTTGGGTTTCCCATCTTTCTATCTAGTCGCACTATCCAAAGTCTTAAGAATGTAACTATTCCAATATTGAGCAACCATGTAGTTGTGAGTTCAGCTCAGTTTGGATGTCATGCCTCAGTTTCAGATCCCTGATATGCAGTCACAATTTAGTTCGTAGGTGCCCTATGCATCATCTCAATTTTTCCTCAGTATCTCAGCCAAGTCAGCATTCTTCAGGGGATATAATATCCTAAGAGAGAGATGCACTATAATCCCTGAGCTTTCATAACCTAAACCTTCCATCTTCTTTTTACGTAACGAATCCAGTTTAGAGTAGTGGGTACTCATAGGTGGACCCACAAGTTCCAATCTCAGCCGTAAGACATGCATTTAGGGGATCAGTTCCGTTCATGATATTTAGTTTCTATATCATATTTCAAGCTCAGTTATGTTCTCATGTTCCCATTCATGCATATTCAGTAAATGATCTCAAGTTGGAGATTAATGATTTTGTATTCTTGAAAATCTCTCCTATGGAAGGAGTGAAGAGGTTGGCAAGAAGGGGAAGCTCAGTCCCCAATATGTCGGTCCTTACTGAATTCTCAGCCATTTCGGAAAGGTAGCTTACAAGATTGAGTTTCCTTCAGACTTAGCTTCAGTACATCCAGTGTTCCATGTCTCCTTGCTTAAGAAATGGATAGGTAACCCAGTAGTCGCAGTCCCTATAGAGGACATAGATATTCAGAACAGCCTCTCTTATGAAGAGACTCCCATTAAAATCCTTGATTATCAGATTCGCAGACTACGGAACAAAGAAGTCCCTCTAGTCAAAGTACTTTGGGGGAATTAGTCCGTTGAGGGAGCTACTTGGGAAGAAGAAGCAGACATGCGGACCAAGTATCCTCATCTTTTCTCTGCAAACTTAGACTCATCCCAAGTTAATAGATTTCCTTTGAATTTACTCAGTCTCATATTTGGATATAGATACCAACTTGGTATCAATTAACGTTACATACTCAGTCATGCATTCACGAATCAGTTCAGACATTTACTTATGCATTCAATATTCATGTCCAAAATATAAGCCATCTTATCAGTAATCCAGTCATGCATTCATGAATCATGTTCAAATATGTACTCATGCATCAGATATGCATGTTCAGTATGATAATTCAATATATCAGTAATTTCAGTCATGAAATCATGCTTCAGTTATGCATGTCCACTGTCTAAATCCAGTCTATCAGTATTATCAGTTTAATCAGTCTCATTCGAGGTCGAATATTCCCAAGAGAGAGATATTGTAAGACTCCGCAAAATCCTAAGCTTAACTCAGTCTTTTAAGCTTGCTAAGGGGTCCTAGACTTAGAAAATTCTAGCTAAGTATTCAGACTTAGTGTTATTTTGGCCTTCGTAAGTTGGAAACTCTATTTCATGACTCTTATAACCTTAAAGTATTGATATTTAGATTGATTCATGATCAGGAATGTTAGTAGGTGTTCTCGGATGAGTTTTGGATTTTTTGAACCTCGTTTGAACCATGTTTGGGAATCCATAATAGTGCATCGACGCGATCTCAGCGCGGCGCGTTGGCTATCGCGTCGAATAATATTTTTCCTTGGCTTTAGTGGAAATTTCCAGTAAACTGATGCAGACTCGATGCTGTGCTTTGGAAATTGCATCGATGCCAACGACGTAACACGTCAACAGTCTGGTTTTCATTAATTAAAAGTCATGTTCTTGGGGGGTATTTGGGTCTTTTCCCCACCCCTATTCAGCCCTAAAATACTAGATTCAACCCTTATTGAGGAAAATGTACTTACTTTCTCTCAAATTTCTCAAGAACAAGAACCCTAGGTGATTTAATTTCAAGGACAAGGCTCAAGGTTTCATGGTTAATCTTTAAGAATTTTGCAACCAAGGTATGTCAAGTGTTCATCCAAGGGTTCCTTCCACCCTTGGAGTCCAAGAAACTCTTTTAAATTTCAAGTAGCTTGATTTCATGCTTTCCATGATTTAGATTCAAGTGTATTCATGATTATAATGTTGATTGGATTTGTATTCCATGATTAAGTGCAAGATTTATGTAAAAAGAACTATCATGCATGTAGTATCATGTGAATTCATGTTAAAGCCTTGAAATTGTGATGCTCATGTGTTGATTAGTATTATGTGCATATACAATGCCTTCCAAGTGTTTGAAGAGTTGTTCATGAGAATTAAAGAATGAAATTATATCATGATAGTATGTATTCAAGTTCATGTCATGCAAGTGTTTGCTAGAATGTCCCAATGAATAAATAATGATCAAGTAGTTATTTATCATGTTTCAAGATTGTGCCATGTCTTATAATTTATTCTATTAAGTCCTGGGGGTATTTAATACCTGACAATTTAGCTGATTACCTAGAGCCATGGTCAGTCTTAAGATAGTATCAGTCATATCACCATCAGTAGTACTCTCAGTTAGTTACAGAACTCAGAAAAAACTCAATAGACTAAGTATCGGTCCAGTCTAGCTCAGGCCTTAGTAAAGTCAACCAATTAATAGAATTCAGTAGTATTCCATCAGTCAATGGAAATCAGTGAACTCAGTTTAGTTTAGTTATATAGTATAATCACTAACAATTCAGTCAAGCCTAGTATGAACTAGAAATTAGTTCAGTGTCTATTAAGTTGGGAGTAGAATTCAGCACTGAGTTAACCCAGGGATGAGGGCATTCCCGCCAGCAGAGAGGGTTTGACCCTTAGTAGAAATCCCTGCGTTACAGAACTACGTAGCTAGCCTAGGTTGATATATCTTCCTGCCAGATATTATAAGGGTTGATACATCTCATTCGAGTTTTCCTGCCAGCGAGGGTTAATGAAAGAGTTTTTTGTTAGAGAGGGTTAACTCACAGCTTGTCTTTACCTGTGGCACGGTACTGACACCCTTCTAACTGGGGTTACAGGTTGGACCCCGATCTATTTAGAAAGGGGTATGTCAGTTAGATGATTACCTCCTATAGTTTCAATTTCAGATTCAGTCTCAGTACAGAACTCAGTTCAGTTCTTTAGATTTAGTACTGTCAGACACAGTCACTCTCTTTAGTACAAAACTTAGTTTAGTTCTACAAATTTAAGACTATCAGACACAGTTATTCCGTTCAGTATGGAACTCAGTATAGTTTTACAGAATTAAGACTGTCAGATACAATCATTTCATTATCAGTAATTCGGTATCAATATACTCAGATATTAGTTAATCAGTATTTAGACTCAACATCCATTGTTATCACGATCTCAGTTACAGTATACGTATTCATGCATGTACTCTCATTCAGTTATATTCATGTCATTCAGTCAGTATTGTTCATGCATATGAACCCATGCATTTCAGCCTACCTCACTTTGCATACCAATATATTCAAAGTACTGACACATACCTTTCTTTTATGCTATGATGTTTTATATCATAGGTTCAGACGCGTGGGCTCCTGATTATACATAGCAGTTCAGATATTCAACTGATAGAGTTAGTGGTGAGTCCTCTTAGTTCATGGACATGATGATTATTTTAGTAGTTCAGAGTTAGTTGGGGACTTATCCCATCAATTCCATATTTCAGACAGTTTAGAGGCTTTTCAAACTAGAGTATTTTCAAACAGATGTTTCAATTTTGGTATTGTTATACCGTATTCAGTTTTATTACAGTATTGAACCTTATGGCATATTTTCCACTTAATTTCTGCATATTACAATATTATCATTCAGTTAATGCAGCAGGTACTAGTCATGGGTTAGCTTGTGGTCCTTCGAGATTATGAGCACTGTGTAGCATTTGGGGTACAGATTCGGGGCATTACAGAAGTTCCGCACAGTATCGCGTAGAATTGCAATGTCCTAAACAGTATCAACCATATCTAGAACATACATAAATTGACATAAAAGATAAACACAAAAGTAAAGATAAGAGTCTGAATGTAATACAACGTATAATACCAACATGTATATTTACCAATGAAAAACTTACCTCAACAAGAAAGGAATATGCTCTTTGAAGAGAAGTGGTTGAAGATGTAATACGAAAGACAAAATGCAAGAAATAAATAAAGTTGAGTAGGATGAATAGGTATGAAGGGACTTATTTATAGAGGATTGAATCTGAATGTGGTAGGCAAAAAGTCACGACTGTTCTCCTCCTTCGTTAAATCTAACTGGTAATGTTTTGATTATTATAAAAAGTCATAATTAAATCTAATTGGTGACTTTTTAATTATTGTGAAAGTCAAGAATTTTAAGATTTCCAATAATATAATCATTTTGTATTAAATTGTTGCAACTATGGCATCAATCTGTTGCAATATATGGTCCATCTATTACAATAAATTAACCACTTATTGCAACATATGATCCATCCATTGCAATAAACGCTCAATCCTACCTCCAACTATCGACATGTTGAGAATAGGGAATAGACAAAATAAAAATTAAATAAGAATTAAAAAGCCAAAGCAAACCAAACATAGATTTTTGAATCCATTACATACAAAAATCCAATAAAAACAAAACATAGATTAGGTTCCTCCCTTAGGTAGATCTAATATAATAAAACAAAATACATATGCTAAAATAAAAAACATAACCTAATTATTATTATTATTATTATTATTATTTTTATCATTATTATTATTATTATAATTATTGTCAACCGATCAATCGTCATTCGGAAGCCGCAGGGTCCTCCTCATTTTTGCTCTTATGGCGCCCAACTCCCACTGGAGTTCATGAATCTGCCTTTCAAGTTCCCACAAGGAGTCATGCAGAATTACCTTGTCCCAATCTGGATCAACCATATCTAGAAGTGGAGTAGACTGAATGAGTAAGGAGGGACCTATTTATAGAGGATTGAATTTGAATAGGTTAGTCAAAAAGCCACGACTGTTCACCTCTTTTTTAATAATTACATCCCTTAATTAAATAAAACTAGTGACTTTTCAATTATGTAAATTAAAAAAATAGATTTAAGTATAACATTTTATCTTTATTTTATTTTGAAAAGAAAATTTCTTTATAATAGATCCAACAGATGAGTAATCTGTTACAAAATATATTCTATCTGTTTGATAATTTACAACATATTGGCAATCTATTGCAATAAATATATATATCTGTTTGATTATTTCCAATAGATAAGTCATCTGCTGTAATAAATTGATCATCTGTTGTAATAGATGTCTATAATTATTTGATAATTTTAACAGATGCATCATTTATTGCCATAGGTTGGTCATATGTTTATTCAAATTAAGCATAGATGGGGTAGGAAGAATAAGGTGCGTGCAGATGGATGGATCCACTTTCATGTGTGAGAGTTATGTATTACTGATAAGGTCATTGTGACAACACACATAAAGTACAATGATTTTGTGAATGAAGTTTTTAACCGATTAGGCATTGATCATTCAAACAAGATCCTGCATTGTATAGTTAAGTTTGATAGGTTCGATTTGATAAGGCCGAGGGACCATGAAAATGGTGTCGATACCCTGTTATAATTTAATGACGATTGTTGCTCATGTTTATGCATGCCAAGTTTTGAGAAGGTATCAATATTTAGTGGCATTGCAGAGATCTAATAGCGATTAGACTGAATTTAAAGGTGCAATGGACTTTGAGAAGGCCTTCAAATCCTCCCACTGCAGTAAATAAGAATAAAAAACCAATAGGAATTACCTAGGCCCAAATTTATATGGATGGGTTGTTTGAGAAGATGATTATATGCCAGAAGGAGCCGTAAGAGAATACCTGCGAGGAAAAGGGGAGTTAATAAAGACTACATCATCTGAGACCTTATTGAAGAGGAAACATAGGATAGAAAGCAAGGAAATTCTACAGAATTTGGCCAATGAAATTGACTTAAAACATGAGAAATTTGAATCAAGTGAAAATATTAAAGTGTATCCAAAAATGAAAATTAGTCAGTCGTCTCTCTTATAGAAAAATATTAAAGTGGACTGTAGCTGGACACTTTTCTAGGGAACTACACCTATTTAGCATGGTCGGAATGATCACCTCCAAAGAAAATAACAGAAAACCAAGGAAGTAGTTTTGTTGGAACTGAGGGTTGAAATGATGTACAGTAAAAATAAAACTTGCACTAAGAACTTCTGAAATTAAAATAAGGAATCAAGCCAAGGAAACAATTTTTGAATTTTAACTTGCATCCCATTCCTTTTGTTATGGTTTCGATCAGGTCAATAGTAGTGGAAAGAAAAAGGTATGAAGTTGGGCAGAAATCCTAATCCTTTTTATTTTTACTGTGACTGATGTGACCAGAACCACAAACTGAACGCCTATGATGCAAGTGTAACTTCTAAAATTGTCGCCTTGGCTTGATTCCTTGTTTAATTTTCAAAAGTTCATGGTGCAAGTTTCATTCTTTACTGTATATCATTTCAACCCTCGGAGCCCACAAAGCTGCTTTCTTGGTGTTCTATTATTTTCTCTGGAGGTGATCATTCCAACCACGCTAACTAGTTGCAGTTACCTAGCAAAGTGGCCAGCTGCAGTCCATTTTATCATTTTTCTTTGAGAGAGACGATTGATGAATTTTCATTTTTGGATACAGTTTTATATTTGCACCTCATTCAGATTTTTCATGTTTTAAGTCAATTTCATCATCTATATTTGGTATACGTTCTTTGGTACCCTATGTTTCTTCTTTAATAAGGTCTGAGATGATATAATCTTCATCAACTCTCCTTTTCCTTGTAGTTATTCTCCTACCACACCTTATGTTCTATAATCATCACCCCGAGAAACCCAACCATTTAAATTTGGGCTAGGACAATAACTATATTAATTTCCATTCTTTACTGTACATCTATTGAAACCTTAAAATCAGTCCAATCACTATTGAATCTTTTTGCAATGCCACCAAAACTTGATCCCTTCACCAAACTTGACACATAAATAAATGCAAAACCATCATTAAACAATAATAGGATATCGACACCACTTACATGATCCCTCAGCCTTATCAGTTCATACCTATCAAACTTAACTATAAAATTTCAGATATCTTGTTTGAATGATTAATGCCTAATCGGTAAAAAATTCATTCACAACATCAGTGTACTCTATGTGTTTTTTCACAATAACATGATCAGTAATACATACCCCCCACATATGAAATTGTTTCATCTGCAAAAAGTTTATTTCTATGAACTTATCATTATTCTAGCCTTTTATGTTGGTTGAACAAAATTTGATCCACTTTCACTTCCTTTTCTTATGGGAGACATATTTTATCTATAATCAAGAGAAAAACAAAAATAATATTTCAATTGATGCTAGCATAGTTTTAAAAAAATGGTAACAAAAACTTTAAAAAATACAATAGATTTATTGTATGTTCAACAAATTACCCATCTGATCAATAGGTGACCCATCTGTTGCATCAGTGATCGACACGTTGCAACAGGTGATTGACATTTTATAATAGATGGTTCATTTGTTGTCATCAATCAAATAAGCCCTGATACTTGTTTGATTTCTTCCAACAAGTGCTCCGTCTGTTGTAACAAAGGGTATTCCAATAGCTGATTTATAGTTCCAATTGATGAGGAATCTGTTAGAATACCGATAATGATCCATTAGTTGCAACACCACTAACAAAAACAACACCAACAACATCAACAACAAAGAAACAAAAAAAAAAACCGATACTGACAACAAGGTTGTTAAGTTTTCTCATTCAAGACTTAAAAGACACCTTTCCTTCAATTTTCTTAATAAATAAGATATGGGTAATGGGTAAATAAATAAAAAAATCAGATGCAAATGACTAATTTAAATAATTAATATAAAAATATGATATTCATAATTGTAATTTTCATTATAGAAAAACATAATAAATTTAATAAAACTGGCAAAGAAGAAGACGAGAAGCCAAGAATAATAACACATAGTGCATATCTAATAGTGAACTATACCTGGATGTCAAAAGCAAAGGAATCAAAACACCAATTTCAATAGAGAAAAGATATAGATTGATTGAGATCCAAAATGATCCTCAGGCAAAAGAGGAGATGTTTGGTATTATCCTAAAGAGGAGAAAAAGAGAAAAAAGAGAGATGAATTATTTAACATGTGGTTGAAGGAGATCAGATGGGTTTAAATATTTATTAATAATTTATGATTATGAAACTCTTTGGGGAGAACGAGGAGACGGTGATGGTGACATTAAAAAGACAAGATAAGATAACTCAAGGAGGTGATTTTTGAGTTATCCAATAAAATTTTTTACCGCCTTAGTATTTTTTTATTTATTTTGAATAGAAAATTGCATTAAAATTAAAAGAAGATCTTAAAACAGAGAAGTCATATATTATAACATATGTCTATATCTATTTGAAAATTTCTAACAGATCAGTCATCTGTCCCAACAGATGGCAACACCTATTTGTTAATTTCCAACAAATAATTTTCTATTGCAACAAATGTCATTATCTTTTGATAATTTCTAATAGATAAGTCATCTGTTGAAACATATGGCATTATATGTTAGATACTAGGCAATAGATACGTCATCTGTTAAAAGAAGTTGAACATTTATTTTATGATTGTTTATAATTTTCAACAGATGTGTTATCTGTTACAACATGTTAGTCTTCTATTTATTCATATCAATCCATTATTTGAAATATCTAAATTGATTTATCTAGAATTAGGGATGGTTTGATAGGATCAACTATAATTTCAATTGTGTCATTGCAAATGCATGATGTAGGAGTTGCGTTCGTCCTAACCTGAGTCGTCGACTGATCAATTTGAGTTGAAATGATTCATATCAAACCATTGTTTGAAATATCTAAATTGATTTAACTATAATCAGGGATGAGTTCATAGGGTCAACTATAAATTCAATTGAGTCGTTGCAATTGCATGTTGTTGGAGTTGTGTTCGTCCTGAGCTGAGTCATCGACTGATCAATTTGAGTTAAAATGATTCATATCAAGTCATAGTTTGAAATATCTAAATTTATTTATCTATAATTAGGTATGAGTTCATAGGGTCAACTATAAATTCAATTGAGTCGTTGCAATTGCATGTTGTTGGAGTTACGTTCGTCTTGACCTGAGTTGTCGACTGATCAATTTGAGTTAAAACAATTCATATCAAGCCATTATTTGAAATATCTAAATTTATTTAGCTAAAATTAGGTATGGATTGATAGGTTCAACTACAATTTCAATTGAGTTAATGTAATTGCATATTGTTGGAGTCGCGTTTTTCCTGAGCTTAGTCGTCGACTGATCAATTTGAATTGAAATGATTCATATAAAGTCATTGTTTGAAATATGTAAATTTATTTATCTAAACTTAGGGATTGGTTTATAGGGTCAACTACAATTTCAACTGAGTCATTGTATTTACATGATGGTAGAGTTACGTTCGTCCTGATCTGAGCTGTAGACTGATCAATTTAAGTCAAAACAATTCATATCAAGATATTTTTTGAAATATCTAAATTGATTTATATATAATTAGGGATGGGTTGAAAGGGACAACTATAATTTCAATTGAGTTGTTGCAATTTCATATTGTTGGAGTTGCATTCGCCCTGACCAGAGTAGTCGACTGATCAATTTGAGTTGAAATGATGCATATCAAGACATTGTTTAAAATATATAAATTAATTTATCTAGAATTAGGGATGGGTTGATAGGGTCAACTATAATTTCAATTGAGTCATTGCAATTGCATAATGTTGGAGTTGCATTCGTCCTAACTTGAGTTGTCGACTGATCAATTTGAGTTGAAATGATTCATTTCAATCCATTCTTTGAAATATCTAAATTGATTTAGTTAGAATTAGGAATGGGTTGATAGGGTCAACTATAATTTCAATTGAGTTGTTACAATTGCATGTTGTTGGAGTTGCGTTTGTCCTGACAAGAGTTATCGATTGATCAATTTGAGTTAAAATGATTCATATCAAATTATTATTAATTTAATATTAAATTCATTAATGTTCTAATTGAACTTAATAACTAAAAACTAATTATAGTTAAATTAGTATAATTTATTATGAAACAGTTAAAATTTATCTCTTTTAAAAATTTAATTAAGTCCAATACAGACCACTTAACATTTTCAAAACTTATCATTCTTTTCCAAAATACAAATCAACCCATAAAAATCATCCATTTGTGAGAAAAAAATTTCATCATTTTAAATCTCGAGTTCTCTCTCTTTACTTTCTCTCTTAATAATACAAACAACAACTACTCAACATATTGCTCAACTATTTACAATAGATCAATTTTCTTTGGGAGAATACAAACAAAAAAACCTGAAGTTTGAGCGCGTGAAAGTGTTAAAAAATGTTATAAACTATTTTTTTGTGAAACAACCCCTCAATTTTCTAATTTTTAAAAGTTTTATATTTTTTATTTATTTTTTCATTCTTTCTCTTCTATCTTCTCTCTTCTCTCTTCTCTCTTCTTTCTTCTTTCTTTCTTCTCTTCAATAATGGAGTCTTCAAAAATGGTTTCTCCATTGTTGAATTGAAATTAAATACAATTTCATCACACACATACACACCCAAATGAGTTATCTTCAACACACCCAATTCAATTACATCAATTTGATTCAATTTCAACACACCCACACCAAATGGGTCATCTTCAATCCCATCAAAATGATAAATTTTAACCCACCATTGCCATCACCAACCAACCACCATTGCCACCGGCAACCACCACCACCTCAGGCACCAGCTAAGGGGATAAATCAAAAAGAAAATCCACCAAGAGAGGGGAAAAAATTGGCCATCAAAACTGGAAACAAACATTCTTGAAGCATCTTCTAGCTAGCTAACTCTTAATTATTGTGTAATGTCATGGTGCCTTATAGTAATTTTAGGTTGTGGAGTTTGGTAAAAGTGAATTGTTGGTATTTTGGTGATGATTTGCTGTTTATGATTATTCTTGGTGTGAGATATATTGGGTTATTTTTAGTTTGTGGAGTTTGTTAAAGGTGAATTCTTGAGTCACCCAAGTTTTAGAAATTGGAAATTTTTTCTGTTGGATTAAAGGTAGATTAATCGTACTATATTGATATTGGAACTCTATATGTTGATAAAGTTTGTAACTTTAGCATTTTTTTTTCAACTGCATATCAAGAACTTAGCTTGTTAATTACTATTGGTTGTGTAATGGACTTGGAATTTGAAATTGACTCAATGAAATCATTTGGAATTTGATTTGTAGGAGGAATTTGAGTTGTGGAATCTTTAATATGGTTGTAATGGTGAAAAAAATATTGAAAAGTGATAAAATGGAGAAGAAAGAGCATGTGTTCTACACTTTTGGTCGTCAAAATTGGGTATAACATTTTGGGGGGAGGGGAATTAATTCCACTTTAAAAAAGTCTGGGGGGGAATTAATTCCACTTAAAAAAGTCTAGATGGGTAATCGTACCCCCGCAAAGTTCAATATTCTCAACTGATAATTCGGTCAAACTTCAGGATTTTTTGTGAGTATTCTTCCATTTTTTCCATTTTCGCCATATAGTTGTTATTTTTTACTTCCTTCTTTCTTGTATCCATCATTTTTCTCTCTTCGCGGGTAACAGAGTTTGAGAAGAGTTCTACATTTGTGTTTTTTCTAAAAATTAGGGCTTTGTAGTTAATGAAGAAAAAGAAGACTTTTAGTTGTATTATCTTCGAGAATGGGTAAATAATTTTGAGTTTTGATGCTAAAATATATAAGAAGAACCTAAGAAAATCATATTTTTTGGCACAGTGTTCTATTGACTGTCGTCGTATTATTTAACGGTGTGGTGATGGTGGTGGTATTGATGGTGTTGGTAGTGGTGGTGGTATTGGTGGTGTTAATGGTGATGGTAGTGGTATTTGTGGCATTGGTATTGGTATTAATGTTGTTTGGTGTTGGTATTATTGGTGGCATTGGTGGTGGTGTTAGTGGTATAGTATTGGTATTGGTATTGTTTGGTGTTAGTGGTGTTGGTGGTAGTGGTGGTGGTGTTAGTGGTATTAATGGTGGTGATGGTGGCATTGGTATTGGTACTGGTTTATTTTGGTGTTAGTGGTGGTGGTTTTGGCGGTGGTGGCATTGGTATTGGTATTGGTATTGGTATTGGTATTGATATTGGTATTGGTATTGGTGTCGTTTGGTGTTAGTGGTGGTGCTGGTGTTGGTGGAATTGGTGTTAGTGGTGGTTTTCGTGGTGTTCGTAGTCTTGGTGGTGATGTTTGTGGCATTGGTATTGGTGTTGTTTGGTGTTGGTGGTATAGGTGGTGGTGATGCTGGTGGTGTTGGTGGTCTTGGGGGTGGTGGTGGTGGCATTGGTATTGGTATTGGTATTAGTGGTGTTTTGTGTTAGTGGTGTTGGTGTTGGAACAAATGTTTCAATATTTGGGGATAGCTACTACACATATTAAAATAGGTCTTCAAACTGATTCCACATCTATTGCAACAAATGTTTCAGCTGTTGGCATAAAACAAACTAGTAGCAAGACTATTTTGATTTCCCCCTACAGGTAGTTCATCTGTTGCAACATATGGTAAATCTATCGGAATAGATGGTTCATCTGTTCAATCTGGTGGGTTATATGTTGGAATATTTTCTTGTAATGTGGCGTATAAAAATTTATTTAATTTTGTCTTATCCCTTTTAAAAAAAAATTACAGACATCAATAGTAATGTATTTTATTTGTTTTTCTCTTGTTTGTAGGTAAAACATGTCTCCTAAAAGAAAAAAAACTGAAAGTGGATCAACTTCTGATTACCTAACCAAAATGGCTAGGGTACAGATGGATTCAAAGGAATTTCCAGAACAATCTCAGTCAGGGAAAAGTAAAGCTAAGAAAAGTTATGAAAATAATGTTGAAGGAGGTGGAGAATGGAATGTAGAGGCTGGTGAGGAAAATAAAAGTGAGAAAGAAAAAGAAGAAGATGAATAAGAAGAGAAGGAAGTAGAAAGTGAGAAAGATAATGATGATCAACATGATGATAATGCATCACCAATGGGGCGTGAATTAATATCAAAATCCCAGCATGGTCCTGTCAAAACTATTAGTATTGATAGGTTTCAAGTTGAGATATTGATAGATAACCCTGCATAACTAACTGGTAATTGTGTAGTTAAATCTCTGTTATGGAAGCCTTTTGATGAACTTAGGAATACTATGAAGAAGGAAAAACTAGAGGAATTTTTTAAGATCTGGTTTGGACACTTTCTTAACCTGCCTGAGGACGGCAATACCCATTTCAAATGAGCATGGTATATGGTCTTCTCAAGAGCAGGATCAAGTATGTGGGGGATGATAAAGATTTAAAGGAGGGGGACAAAAAGATGGATGAAATATGGATCAACTACTGTGGCATGCCGATTTGTTTTGGCTTGAAGAGTTTCCCTTAGTAACGGGTTTGAGATGCAATCTTCCAGAAGAACCTCTTATCAAGGAAACACAACGGAAAAAGTAAAACGCAAGTAGGACAATCAAACCACCACCATCAATTAAAGGCAAGGCATTGTCCAAGCGACCATCCACCAAAACCAACAAACACAAGGAGAAAATAGATAAGCCGTTGGACATTGTTGGATGTGGCTACAAAGCCATGATGTTGTTAAAAGATCTCAAGGATAAATCCATACCAAATAAGTACAAGGTGCAATTGTTCTTAGTTTGGTTTCCCCTTTCCGTTATATTAGAAAGAGACAACTACAAAGTCAGAGAAAATACTTTGTTGGAGCTTGCTGAGGATCTTGAGAAATTCAACAATTATCCCTAGGGAATGAAAACTACAAGTTGACTGTCAAATATTTATTAACAAAGTTATCCCCAAAGATGATCTCTTTATACGGCTTTCCTTGGGCTTTCATGGTAAATCTATTCACTATTTGTTTACGCTTGCATTAGTTTAAAATTATATTGAATATTATTATGACTTTTTTTATGTTTGCTTCCTGTTTACATTTTTTAGGCTTGGGCATTTAAAACCATTCCTCCCCTCCAAAAATAGGTCAAGGATTACCCGGATGAGGTTTCTCATCCAAGGATCCTTAGGTGGTTTGCTACAAAGAGTACCACAAGAATTAAAAAGTTTGATCTCTTTAACTCTTCGAATGATAGAGTAAGTTTTCTTTCAAGTAAAATAATTTGAACCAAAGAAAGATATTAAAATAATGATTCATATGTTGCTATAGATTAATCTGTTGCAATTTATCTTAACAGATTACCCATCTGGTGCAACATATTGGTAATCTATTATGACAGATGAATCATTTTTTGCAGTAGATTACTCACATGTTGCTTTGACACTGCAACTTATGCAACAAATGGGAAATATGATGCAACATATGGTTAATCTGTTGTCACATATGAATCATTTTTTGCAACATAAACATCATTTTTTGCATAAGTTATCTGTGTTAACATATTACCCAACTAACTTCAAATTATTATTTCATTTAAACGTATCTATCCTTTTTATAGGCTGGCCATCCATGGATCGTGCCTACTGAGCAGGAGTTGGGGATGACTTCTTTTATTACTCTATGTCTTGTTGATACAATATCAGACCCAACATTGGAGTTAATAAAGTAGGAATTGGATGGAGCAACAACTATAAAAAGAGCAGTTAGGCAAGGTCAGCCTAATGTTGAGGCTAGTCATGACCAACCTGCTACAACAGATTCGGGTGCTACTTTTGGGGGTGTTGCTGGTGGAGTTTTTTATGTTGGTGGTAGCCATGCTAATGATGATGTTGTTACCAATCATGATGATGAGCATGGTAATGCTCAATAAAAAATAAATATGTTTGAAATATGTCACGACCCGAGGCTAACCCCTAGTTGCGATAATGGTGCTTACGATCACAAGTGACCACAAGCTAACCTATAAACTGGTACCTGCTGTGAGCCCTGAGTAAACTGATAAATAAAGACATGTAATACCCAGTATTTTCCTAGCTCAGTTTAACTCTGAGTATATGAGTATTTCTATATAAAAAAATTCAAAATACTTAGAATTTTTCAGTTTAGAGCTTACAATTGTGTAGAAAATTCAATCTGTTTTCCAACCATATAAAACTCGCCCAAATCTGATACCCGGGCGAAGAGTTAGAGCAATTTTTATAAAATAGTGTGCCACCTGGTGAAGCACCGCATCGCGGAGCCAGTTCAAATGGCATTCGTCAGTCTCCAGTGAAGCTCCATGATAATGGCACGTCGCACCAATGTTCCAGTTCATAAATGTCATTTTCCAGTGAGGGACCGCAATCCCACCGTGTCGCACCAAAGGCCATTTTTACAATTGTCAAAATCCAGTGAGACTTCATGATGGTGTCGCGTCGCACCTAGGGTCAATTTAACGCTCGTCCTTTTTACACAGTTCCCAATTGAATTCCAGTGGCTCACCACAATGCCATCGTATTGCGGTGAATCCCAAAATTTGGGTTTCTCAGAGATGAATTTTAATAATTTTCCAGGGGTAAATTGGTATTTTTCCATGGCCCTAATCAGTCCTTAATAGGACATTAATCCCTAAAAGAGCACTAATTTCTCATTCTTTCATTATTCACTCACTTTCTCTCAAGATTAAGTTATTCTCTCTCAAATTAACAAAACCCTAGCTTTAAGAATCAAGAAAGATCTCAAGAATTTCACCAAGAAACTTTAAGAATTAATCTACTCAGGTATGTTAAGTGTTCATTCATGGGTTCCTTTCACCCATGACGTCCAAGAACCCCTTTTAAACATACAAGGTCTCATATTTATGATTTTCATGCTTGAATTAGATTGAATTCATGTTCATGATATTATTTGGGATTTAGTTCCATGATTAATTACGAGTCTCATGAAAAATAGATAGTTTGTGATTTGAATTATGTGATCTTCATGTTGAACTCTTGCATTACAAGTTAAATGTAGTATCCATGATATTATTATATGTTTAGTGTTATATGAAGTAAGCATGATCCTCAAGTATTTGATAAATTGCTCAAGAGTATTGGATAGTGAATTTATGACATGTTATTATGTGGTCCCATTCATGTACAAGTTATGTATACTAAGTGTTTGACAAATTGTATAAATAAGTGCATTATTTTGTTTTTATTATCATGCTATGCTTTACTTTTAATGCTATTGAGTCCTAGGGTCATCTAATACCCAAAAAATCTAGCAGTTTACCTAGAGCTACAATAGTTACAAATAGTCTCAGTAATGTCAAGATCAATAGTACTCAGTTAGTCCAGTATAAGACTTAGTGTCCTTCAGATGTGAATAAGATTCAGCATCGAGTGAACCGAAAGGTGGAGGCTCACTTGCCAGTAGATGGTGTGACCCTTAGTAGCAGTCCTTGAGTTCCAGAACTACGTAGACAGCGTAGGTTGAGACATAAACCGGCCAGTTAAGGGTCGATGAGGTGTTTCACCTACCAGTTGAGGGTACCACCATTCTCATTTAGGGCACCTGCTAGACGAAGGTGACTTTTTAGCTCTTCTTTACCTGTGGCATGGTACTGACACTCTTCCAGCTGGGTTTACAGGTTGGACCCTAAATCTATTTAGAAAAGGGGCATGTCGGTTAGATGATTACCTCCCACATTTTCAGTTTCAGTCTCAGTATAGAACTCAGTTCAGTTCTACAGAATCAAGAATATCAGATATAGTCAATCAGTATTAGAAACTTAGTTATCAGTAAATCTCAGATATCAGTTACTCAATTATTAGAAATCAGTACTCAACTCCAGTAAAAGCTCAGATACAATATACATGTATATGCACAGTATTGCATACTCAGTATTTACAACAATTTTATTTATCCATGTACCCTTATTCAGTTTCTACATATTATTTAGTCAGTTATTATTCATGCATATGAACCCTTGCATTCAGCCTTACATCATCTAGCACACCAGTACATTCCACGTACTGACACATACTTTTTCTTTGTGCTATGATGTCTCATATCATAGGATTGGATGTTTAGGTTCCCGACCGCGCTTAGACAGATTCAGATAGTAGCAACAGATTCAGTAGTGAGTCCTCATCTATCAAGGATATAATTTTATTTTAATATTCTCACTAGATTTAATATTTTAGTAGTCGGAGTTAGTTGGGGGCTTGTCCCATCAACTCCACATTCAGACTGTTTATTTAGAGGATTTTTAGATTAGACTAGTTCAGATAACATTCGATTTTCAGATATTATCATCAGATGTTATTATTATCAGTATTCAAATTTTGAACCTTATGGTATTTTAGCCTATGTTCCGTATTATTATAGAATTATTATATAGTGTTCACAGAAGGTACCAGTCATAGGTTAGCTTGTGGTCCTTCGGGTTCGTAAGCACTGCGTGGTATTCGAGGTACAGACTAGGGGTATTACAAACTTAGTATTAGAGACTAAGGTTCAATAGAGTCCTAGGGAGTCTGAAAGTTGTGTCTAGTAGAGTCTTGTGCATGTGTGTGTAGCACGCCAAACTTATGAGTAAGAGGCTATGAGACGTTTTTAGGAAAAGTTTTTCTTCTTTCAATATTCATGCTGTGTGAGTGAGCATGAGCTCAACTTAAACTCTCAAAATAATTCTTTTCTTATTTCTAATTACAGAACATGCCACCCTAAAAGACCAACGAAAGAAGAACAGGAAACCAGTTAGCACCTCAACCCGTTCAAGAAGATCCCTTGGACGAACATGTCTCCCATGTAGAATTTAGAGCTTATTTACCACACTAGCCCATTCTGTAGTAGCTTAGAATGAACGGCTAGCTACTGTTTAGGAAAATCCAATGGCCAATACTGCTGCATCCAGGATTCGGGACTTCACCTGAATAAATCCTCTTCTATTTTTAGGATCTAAGTCAGAAGAGGATCCACAAGAATTCCTCGATCAAGTGCAGAAAGTCACATATATTATGGGGGTAAATGCTAATGAGAGTACTAAGTTAGCTGCCTATCAGCTACAAGATATAGCTCATACGTGGTTTAAGCAGTGAAAGGTAGACAGGGGCATATATGCAGAGCCCATAGAATGGGAAGAGTTTGCTACTGTTTTTCTAGACAGATTCTTTTCCTTAGAGCTGAGAGAATCCAAGGTATTAGAGTTCATCAAGCTCAGGCAAGGCAATATTTGTCTGAAAGAGTATTCCCTTAAGTTTACTCAGTTATCCAGGTATGATCCCCATGAAGTAGCAGACAGTAGGTTCAGGATGAGCAAGTTCGTATCTGGGGTGTTAGAGAGTGTGGTTAAGGAGTGCAGAACTACGATGTTAATTAAGGAGATGGACATATCTAGGATTATAGTTCATGCTGAGCAGATAGAAGAGGATAAGAATAAGGAGAGAGAGAGGGAGAATAAGAGAGATAGAATTGGCAGTTTATATTTCACTAGTCTAAGTCAGAAGGCGGTAACCATTCTCAGTTTGGCCCAAAATCTTCAGTTCCAGCTCCGTCCTCAGCCAGTGCTCCATTCCCTAAGTTCAAAAATGGTAACAAAGATAGGGCGTTAGGATCTAAATCTCAAGGTAGTGTCAGCAGTGCTCGAACAAATCCCCTTTGTCAGAAATGCAGTAGAAACCATCAGGGTATTTGCACGACTGACAGTGATGTTTGTTTTGGGTATGGCAAGCCAGACCATAGAATCAGATATTGTCGTTAGTCAGGTTCACAGGGTCAGTATAATCATCCTTCAGCTCAGTCTAGTTGCTCGAATCAACAGGGTGCCGCTTCCAGTTCCACCAGTGGGAAACGCCCAAATAGGCACTATGCAATTCATTCCAGACAAGATCAAGAAAATTCTTCTGATGTGGTCACTGGTACGTTATAGATCTTCCATTTATATGTTTATTCCTTATTAGATCCAGGAGCTTCTTTGTCTTTTGTAAATCCTTACATAGCAGTCAACTTCAAAGTCAAACCAAAACTCTTAATTAAACTTTTCTCAGTCTCTACCCTAGTGGGCCAATCTATCATAGCCCGACGGGTATACAGGAACTGTTCAATTATGATATCTCAGAAATTCACTTCAGTAGACTTAGTAGAGTTAGAGATTACAGTTTTTGATAGAATTCTCGGCATGGATTGGCTCCATTCATGCTATGCCTTAGTTGATTGTAGAAACAGAATTGTTCATTTTTAGTTTCCAAATGAACCAGTCCTTAAATGGAGGGGTAGTACCACAACTCTTAAAGGTCAGTTAATTTCATACCTTAGAGCGAGAAAAATGATATCTAAGGGATGTGTCTTATCATCTTGTGCGATTCAAGACTCTAGTTCAGAGACTTCTAGTCTTAAGTCAGTTCCAGTTATAAATGAATTATCAGATGTGTTTCCCGAAGATCTTCCTAGAGTTTCTCTGAAAGGGAAATCGACTTCGGAATAGACCTTCTTTCAGATACTCAGCCCATATCTATTCTTTCGTACAAAATGGCTCCAACTGAACTCAGATAATTAAAAGAATAATTAAAGGACATTTTAGATAAAGGGTTCATCAGGACCAACATTTCCCCATGGGACGCACCAGTTTTATTCGTGGGTAAGAAAGATGGTTCTCTTAGAATGTGTATAGACTACTGTCAATTGAACAAAGTCATAGTCAAGAATGAATAACCACTTCCTAAAATCGATAATTTGTTTGACCAACTTCAGGGCGCTAGTTACTTTTCAAAGATAGACCTCAGATCAGGCTATCATCAGCTCAGAGTCAGGGAATGTGACATTCCGAAAATAGATTTTTAAACCCGATATGGTCACTTTAAGTTTCTAGTCATGTCCTTTGGACTCACAAATACCCCAGCAGCATTTATGTACTTAATGAATCGCGTGTTTAATCAGTACTTGGACATGCATTTTATAGTCTACATTGATGACATTTTTGTCTATTCCCGTAGCAAGAATAATCACGCAGATCACCTCAAAATTATACTTCAGACTCTCAGAGCTCATCAGTTGTTCGCCAAATTTAGTAAGTGCCAATTTTGGCTAAGGTAAGTAGCATTCCTTGGTTATATTATTTCCGATGATGGCATTAGAGTTGATCCTTAAAAGACCAAAGTGGTGAAAACCTGTCCTAGACCTATTTACCTATCAGATAGGTCTCGTATAGGTTTGGTTCGTACTCGTCATCAGCATAATTCGATTTGGGTTATCATAGACAGGATAACCAAATACACTCATTTCTCACCAGTTCATACTTCCTTTTCATCTGAGGACTATGCCAAACTCTATATCAGAGAGTTGGTCAAGTTACATGGATTCCCAGTATCCATTGTCTCAGATAGAGGTACCTAGTTTACCTATCACTTCTGGAAAACATTTTAAAAGGGTCTTGCTACCCAAGTTTACCTTAGTTCAACCTTCCACTCTCAGACAGATGGACAAGTAGAAAGGACCATTCAGACTCTAGAAGATATGTTAAGAGAACGTGTTGTTGATTTTAAAGGTAGTTAGGATGACCATTTGCCTTTGATTGAATTTGCATATAATAACAACTATTATTCCAGTATCCAGATGGCTCCGTTTGAGGCTCTTTATGGTAGAAGATGTAGATCTCTAATTGGTTGGTTTGAGGTGGGTGAGATTGCAGTAGTAGGGAATAAATTAGTTTTTGATGCCTTAGAGAAGGTTCATTTGATCAGAGAAAGGCTTAGGACAGACCAGAGCCGACAGAAATCGTATGCAAATATGTGGAGAAAAGATCTTGAGTTTGAGATTGGTGATTTTATGTTCTTGAAAATATCTACCATGGAGGGACTGAAGAGGTTCAACAAGAAGGGGAAACCCAGTCCCCGGTATGTCTTTCCCTACAAAATTCTCAGCCATTTTGGAAAGGTAGCTTATGAGCTTGAGTTGCCTTCATATCTAGCTTCAGTACACCCAGTGTTCCACGTCTCCCTGCTAAAGAAATGTATTGGAAACCCAGTAGTCATATTACCCTTAGAAGGGGTAGATATTTAGAATTATTTCTCTTTTAAAGAGGCTCCAATCTAAATCCTTGATCATCAAATTCGCAGACTGAGGAACAAAAAAGTTGCCTTAGTCAAAGTTCTTTGGCGAAATCAGTCCGTTGAGGGAGCTACATGGGAAACAGAAGTAGATATGTGGATCAAGTATCCTCACCTTTTATCCGCAAACTCAGACTCAGCTTGAGGTAACAGTCTTCCTTATATTTACTCAGTTCCATGTTCAGATTCAGTACAAACTTTAGTTACAGTACATATCGTGTTCATGGCAGTCATGTATTCATAAATTAGTTCAGTCATGCACCCATGCATCAGATATGAATGTTTTGTATATATAAACTCGGTCTATCACCAGTCCTTAGCTTAATTGGTCTCATTCGAGGGCGAATATTCCCAAGGAGGAGATACTGTAATACCCCATATGTTCCTAGTTCAGTTTAAGTCTCAGTATATGAGTATTTCTATATAAAAAATTCAAAATACTTATAATTTTTCAGTTTAGAGCTTACCATTGTGTAGGAAATTTAGTCAGTTTTTCAATGATATAAAATTTACCCAAATCTGATACCCGGGCGAAGAGTTAGAGCAGTTTTTGTAAAATGGTATACCACCTGGTGCAGCACCGCGTCGCGGAGCCAATTCAAATGGAATTCATCTGTATCCAGCAAAGCTCCGTGATAATGGCAAGTCGCGCCAATGTTCCAGTTCACAATTGTTATTTTCCAGTAATGGACCCCAATCCCACCGCGTCGTGCCAAGGGCCATTTTTACAATTGTCAAAATCTAGTGAGACTCCGCGATGGTGCTGTGTTGCGCCAAGGGTCAATTTCAAGCTCATCCTTTTTACACAATTCCCAGTCTAATTCCAGTGGCTCATTGCGATTCCACCGCATCGCGGTGAAACCCAAAATTAGATTTCTCAGTGATGAATTTTAATAATTTTCCAGGGGTAAATTGGTATTTTTCCATGGCCCTAATCAGTCCTAAACAGAAAATTAATCCCTAAAAGAGCACTAATTGCTCATTATTTCATTATTTACTCACTTTCTCTCAAGATTATGTTATTCTCTTTTAATTTAACAAAACCCTAGCTTCAAGAATCAAGAATGATCTCAAGAATTTCACCAAGAACCTTCAAGAATTAATCTTCTCATATATGTTAGGTGTTCATTCATGGGTTCCTTTCACCCATGAAGTCCAAGAACCCCTTTTAAACATACAAGGTCTCATATTTATGATTTCTATGCTTGAATTAGATTGAATTCATGTTCATGATATTATTTGGGATTTAATTTCATGATTAATTACGAGTCTCATGAAATATAGATAGTTTGTGGGTTGAATTATGTGATCTTCATATTGAACTCTTGAATTACAAGTTGAATGTAGTATCCATGATATTATTGTATGTATAGTGTTATATGAAGTAAGAATGCTTCTCAAGTGTTCGATAAAATGCTCAAGAGCATTGGATAGTGAATTTATGACATGTTATTATGTGGTCCCATTCATGTACAAGTTATGTATACCAAGTGTTTGACAAAATGTCTAAAATGAGTGCATTGTTGTGCTTTTATCATCATGTTATGCTTTACTTTTAATGCTATCGAGTCCTAGGGGTATCTAATACCCAAAAAATCTAGCGATTTACCTAGAGCTCCAGTAGTTACAGAATAGTCTCAGTAATGTCATGATCAGTAGTACTCAGTAATTTATAGAACTCAGTAAAACTCAGTATCAGTCCAGTTCAGTCTAGTATAAGACTCAGTGTCCTTCATATGGGAATAGGATTCAGCATCGAGTGAGCCCAAGGATGGGGTGTGACCTTTAGTAGTAATCCTTGCATTCTAGAACTACGTAGCCAGCGTAGGTTGAGATATCAACCTGCCGGTTGAGACATCAACCTGCCGGTTGAGACATCAACCTGCCAATTGAGGGTTGATGAGGTGTTTTACCTACCAGTTGAGGGTACCACCGTTCTCATTCAGGGAACCTGCCAGATGAGGGTGACTCTTCAGCTTGTCTTTACCCGTGGCATGGTACTGACACCTTTCCAGCTGGGGTTACAGGTTGGACCCTAAATTTATTTAGAAAAGGGGCATGTCGGTTAGATGATTACCTTTCACAATTTTAGTTTTAGTCTTAGTATAGAACTCATTTTAGTTCTACAAAATCTGGACTATCATATACAGTCAATTAACATTAGAAGCTCAGTTATCAGTAAATCTCAGATATCAGTTACTCAGTTATCAGAAATCAATACTCAATTTCAGTAAAAGATCAGATATAGTATACATGTATATGCGTAGTATGGCATACTCAGTATTTACAACAATTTTAGTTATCCATGTTCCCTTATTCAGTTTTTACATATTGTTCAGTCAGTTATTGTTCATGCATATGAACCCTTACATTCAGCCTTACCTCATCTAGCATACCAGTACATTCCATGTACTGACGCATACTTTCTCTTTGCTCTATGATGTATCATATTATAGGTTCGGACGCTCAGTTTCCCAACCGCGCTTAGACAGATTCAGATAGCAGTAGCAGATTCAGTATTGAGTCCTCATCTATCGAGGATATACTTTTATTTCAGTAGTCGGAGTTAGTTGGGGGCTTGTCCCCTTAACTCTATATTTAGACAGTTCATTTAGAGGCTTTTCAGACTAGACTAGTTCAGACAGTATTCAGTTTTCAGATATTATCGTCAGATGTTATTATTATCAGTATTCAGATTATGAACCTTATGGAATTTTAGCCTATGTTCCGCATTATTACAGTTTTATTATTTAGTGCTCACAGTAGGTACCAGCCATAGGTTTGCTTATGGTCCTTAGAGGTCGTAAGCACCGTGTACCATTTGGGGTACAGACTCGAGGCGTTACAAGACATATTAAGAAACAACTAATAATGCCATCAAGCTTTTAATACTGAAAATACAACTGAATTTGCAAGATTGAAACATCTACAAAAAATACTAAAATCTATCTGATAAGTTTGATAAACTAACTGACTGTCTGAATGTCTGAAAAGCCTCTAACTGACTGACTATGGAGTTGATGGGACATACCCTCAACTAACTCCGACTAAAGGGAAATACTGAACTATTGAGATAAACTAAAATAAAACAATCATGTCCTCGATTGATGAGGACTCACCACAACTATTGTTGTTGATAAGTTGACTGTCTAAACGGAGTCAGGAAACTGTGTGTCCGAACCTATGATATAAGACATCATAGCACGAAGAAAAGTATGCGGTCTGAACTTTGAATATACTGGTATATAAGATAAAGTTAAGTTGTAATGCAAGTGTTAACTGTGTATGAAATTTTGACTGGCTGAATAGCATGAGATAACTGAGTATGCATGCATGAAAATTGAAATACTGAGGATACAAGACCAAGCATATAATGTTTCAAAAATAATTCATAAACTAAATTACTAAAATATGATAACTGAATAACTGGAAGTCTGTATGATATGGTCAAGTAAATCTAAATTGAATTCTATACTAAGTACACTGTATTAAAACTGTGGGAGGTACCATCAAGCGATATGCCCCAATCTGAACTAATCGGGTCCAACCTATACCCCAGTTAGACGGGTGTCAGTACCGTGCCACTGGTACTAACACATGGTTGTATGGATCCACTAAACTGGTGTCCCAAAGGACTAAAGAGTAACTCTATAATAGAAGGAAACTTATGAGATATGTGTTAACCCTAAGCTGACAGGAAGACATCACAAACCTATGATGGTTACATAGTTCTGTAACTCAGGAATTTCTACTACGGGTAAAACCCTAAACTGGAAAGAATGCCCCCATCGCTGGGTTTACTTGATGCTTAATCCTACTCTTAACTAAACTGAGACTGATTACTAGATTGAACTAAGCTTAACTGAACAAACAACTAATCATAATAACTTATTGAATGGTAATGCTCATGGTATATCTAAAATCATTCTGAAACTACTGAAATTATATAAACAGCTAAGTATAGGGTGTTCATAACCCTCCAACACTCTATGGAAATAATAATACAGACATATAAAAGCTTTTGAAAACATTGTAGAGAATCATTGTTCAAAATCCAACACTTAGGCATTTCATCAAACACGTGAGAGATATGAAATTAAACATGGGAATGGGTAAAGTATGCGATGAAAACATAGGTAAACTACTAAAACCATGAGTTAGGAATTCTAACATGAAAATTTCATCATTCTAACGTGTAAAGGCTCATTCCATCAGAACACTTGTAAACAGAATGCATAATAGAAATTTATAAGAGCTTCATGAAGATAATTCATCATAAATATGTAAAATTCATCATTTAAAACATAAAAAAGTATTCTTGGACTCCATGGGTGAAAAGGGCCCATGGATGAACATCACACATACCTTAAACCCTTAAGCTTGAAAGAAGAATACCAATCTTGAAGCTTTCTTGAAAGTTCTTGGATTGGAAAACTTAAATTCTTGGTTTTCTTGGAGAGATGATTAGGGTTTGTTTTTGAGAGAAAATTGGAGAATATCGGCAAATAATGCCCTAACTGAAGTTTTAATTTGTATTTTTACGAATTGGTTGATGGAAAAAGACATAACTGCCCCTCAGGAGATTAAATTCGTAACTAAAATGTACATTAAAAAGGCACTACAATGCGATGACTGTCTCGTTGATATAAACATCTCGACGTGATGCTATCGTGGTGAGCTGCTAGAATCGAAATCCAAACATGACCCAATCCTCGTTCGAAAAATCCAAAACTTCCCTGAGACATGCAACCCTTGAACATGAATTAACTCAAAAATCAACATCTCGTGGTCGGGAAGACCAATTTAAAAATCCTCAAAGTTAAGAGGCCAAAAATAAGACTAAGTCGCCAATACTTAGTGAAATTTTCAGTCTTTAAGTCTCTTATGCATGCAACTAGGAGCTGAACTAAGCTTAGTATAATATGGGGTATTGTAATATCTCCCCCTTGGGAACATTCGTCCTCAAATGAGGCTGATTAGGATGAGAGTTCTGAAGAAACTACGATCATATGATGAACATGCATAACTAAAAGTATGATTACATAACTGAGTCTAAAACATGATACGTGAACTAAATGTCATGAACTGAACTGATTCCTTGAATACGTGTAATGACATTAAAATGGTTATAAGTCTGAGATAGAAATGAGAGAGTCATTTTATGAGTTACCATTGCCTCGGGATGGATTTGGTTTCATGAAAAAAAGTTGAGAGGCTAAGAACATGAAAACACGGGGTATTACAACATCTCCCCCTCGGGATTAATCGTTCCCTGAATGATACTGACTTGGCTGAAATACTAAGGAAAGACTGAGATCACGCATAAGGCACTTATGAACTGAATCATAACTGAATGTCTGAATCTGAATCATAATGCATGAACTGAACTAAATTCATAATTTACATGGATGCGAAGAAATTATCTATTGGAATGGAAATATTCATGAAACTTCTGATAGTAAGACTAGATTGGAAGATGGAAAAACCATAGAAACTTGTTGTCTGACTGCTAAACTGAATTGTTGGCTATACAAACTGACTTATACTGAAAGCTTATATTCAACTGGAGTATTTCTTCAACACTCTTTCTAAAAAGTTATAATAACAGTAGAAATCAAAGAACTTGGGTATGATCTGAATAAGATATATGAGAAGGACTCTTAATAAGGCTATAACTCTGTAACATGGGACATAGGCCAATAAAACATAAACTGGAATTGCTATACCTTAGACAATGAAACTGCTACTCTCAATCTTAGACATACTCTTCATATACTCCCTCAACTATACGTTCTTCTACAATACCGTACTTTACTTGAGGCTACTAAAAATGTTCGTATGGATACTGATAACTCTATCTACTGAAATTTGAGCTGCACTGAATTCTCTCACTATGTTCAAGCCTACTCGAATCTATAAAGTGCACCCATAATACTGTAATAATAGTTGGAATCATGAATTCAATACACCCTACGTTTCCACAACTTCTCATCTTAAGAATAATTCTTATCACCACTTCAACAACTAAATTCAACCTCTTACTAGAAATGCACTAACGTACAATGCACCCATCCACTTATATACATCAATATGACGTTCAAGCCTATTATCATAACCACATATGAACTTTTAGACAAACAAACCATCAAAGCATTTTTTCCGTGCTGTCTAATACTTCTACCATTAACAACTTCCATGTGCTATTATTAAGAAAATCACACACAAAATTTCAACTAGCCATGACATATATCAAAAACTTGGCCTCAACCTTTCTCCATACTTATAACCTTAGATCAACCAAGCATACAACAATCTTTTCCCTAACAGGAAATATTTACTCTCTCCCATCTAAATAACTGATCATCACCAATACCATTTCATAAGGAGAGGTCATTGAAAGGTTAGAGAATGAGGACCTGAAGCATGAAAAAATACTATGCATAACTTGGACACTTAACTAAGACCTGAGAAATAGAGTATCCATGACTTGGATTCATTATAGAGATAAAAACTGAGGATATACATGACATAATCTGAATTTCACTGATCATTAAGAGAGTAGCGTAAGTACTGGAACTGAATATACTGTAAAGCATGAGTACATGAGTCATGAGCTACATGACCAGAGTTTGGAGTTCATAAATTTCATGGAATATGATTCGTATAGCTGAGCAAACTGGAACTCCTTATACTAAGAACTGGAAACGTACATAATTCTATGAAAGGTACATGAACTTGAGCTATGATCATGGAACTGACATGTAAGGCAAGAGTATATATAGTGATAACTGAAGTACAAATACTAAAAGAAGAATGAGTTGGGCATCATCCTCCCTTACTACTATTCTACAATGTACTGGCATCACTTCTGGAATCTAAGAGCCTTACTTGGTTACTTATTCTATCATCCCCCCTTAGCTATAAGCCATCACTCTAAGTCTATGGGATCCTTTTGATAAACTTTAAACTGAACTACAACCACTTTACTCTAAAGTTCAGAATATGACAATACTCATCAGTAATAAATTCACCCTGAAAAACTAGACTTGAAAGTGCAAAACCCGCTGCTAATACTCCCTTCTGAGATGCAATTCTTGACTTTTTATAGACCCAATAGTCATCATATAATAAATTAAACACTAACTAACTTAGAATCTTCATGAGTATCACCATACCATGAGTTCACACTATCAAGAATTTCAACACTACATTCTATTAGCTCAATCTTACAAGATTCAAACTTAGATTCTAACACTTAATATGGATATCCCCAAACCTTTAATGAGCCACACTAACTAATTTCATAGCCTACTAATATCACATCTCTAAATCACACCCACATCATCATACTTAATTTTGAATCCATAAATATAAATTCTTGCATACCTAATTTCAAGCCTTCTGGTTCACCTATCATACAACTAACCCCATGGATACAAGAATCTACTAAATTCAGAAAATATTATCCACACTCTACTGCTGCTAAACTTCTGGGTTCATGCTTCTAACTCTAGAACATATGTTGTCATAGGATTCTAAGAAGGGATCTGAAAGAACATCTGTTAGATATCATCTTTCTTGCTCTAAGATATGAAATGACCTGACACATAAGCATTGAGATATTACCCCTCTAATCAATAATTAGTTCATTAGGAAACTAAAAATGAATGACTCTATTTCTACAGTCAACTAAAGCATAGCACGAATGGAGCTAATCCATGTCTAGAATAACATCAAAATCAGTCATATCTAGTTATACAAGATCTACTGGAGTGATATTTTGGGATACTATAACCAAGTAGTTTTTGTATATGACTGTCTTTAATAGACTTACCCACTGGGGTAGACACTAAGAAATGATCTACTAATATTTCTGTACTGACATCAAAATTAACAGTTATATAGGTGGTTACAAAAGAAAGTGAGGCTCAGGGGCCTGGTAAAACATAAACATAAGGATGGACGACATGTAATGTACCCACAACCACACCAGGAGAACTTTCCTGATCATGTCAGGACTGAAGTGCATATAATTTGTTCTGGAGTTGACTACTGGTGGCACTAAAAGTGGCGCCCTACTGAGTCGGGCGACATACTAGAGCTAATGATAAATTAGACTGGCCCTGCTGACTAGCCCTTGGGCAATCCCTGACCCTGTGGCCTGGATTTCCGTATCCAAAACACACACCACTACCATCCCTACACATACCCTAATGATTTGTACCACACCTCCCACAGAGAAGATTAGTACAACCACTATTTATGCTATCCTGGGGCCTAAAGCCTAGCGCTTTATCCCGATTGTCATTCCTGAACTTTGGCACTAGCTGAAAAAAGAGATGAGGCTGAGAATTTTTTATAGAATTGGGAATGGTTACCACTCTCTAACCTTGAATTACAACTACCTATTTTGGCCCTCTTATTCTCTCTCTTTATCTTTACGCTCCTCCTCCTCACTCTGTTGATCATAAATCATAAGCCTAGATAGGACAACAACCTACTAATAATTCTTAACAACTACTGAATAAGCTAAGACAGAGAACGTAGCTTTGAATTAGGTGTGAGAGACATTCTCATTCAGGGGATCTTCCTGAACAGACGGATGTGCGAGCTGCTTCCCATTCCTTCTTCCATTGTTTTTTTTTGGAGGTATTGTCTATAAAGAAAATAAAGGATGAATTAGAAAGAGAGTTTTAAAAAGATCATATGTTCATTCGCATGACATAAATACTGAAAGAAAGGAAACTATTCCTAAAATGTCTTGTAGCCTATTGTCCATAAGTGTGGCACGCTTCACACCCATGCACAAGAATCTACTCAATGTGGTTTTTCATACTCCCTAGGATACTGTAAAACCTTAGGCTCTCATACCAAGTTTTGTCATGACCTGAGGCTACCCCCTAGTCACAACAACGGTGCTTACGATCACAAGTGACCACAAGCTAACCCATGAGCCGGTACCTGCTGTGAGCACTAAGTAAACTGATAAATAAAGACATATGTAGAAACAACTATTAATGCCATAACATTATAAATACTGAAAATACAAATGAATTTGCAAGATTGAAATATCTAAAAAAATACTGAAATCCAACTGATAAGTCTGATAAACTAACCGACTGTCTGAATGTTTGAAAAGCCTTTAACTGACTGACTATGGAGTTGATGGGATAAACCCCTAACTAGCTCAGAATAAATAGAAATACTGAACTACTGAGATAAACTAAAATGAAACAATTATGTCCTCAATAGATGAGGACTCACTATGACTGCTACTGATGATACGCTGAACTATCTAAGCACGGTAAGGAAACTATACATCCGAACCTATGGTATAAGACATCATAGCGCAAACAAAACTATGCGGTCAGTACTTTGAATGTACTAGTATATGAGATAAGGATAGACTGTAATACAAGGGTTAACTGTGTTGAAGTAATGACTAGCTGAATAGTATGAGATAACTGAGTGTGCAAGCATAAAAAATGAAATATTGAGGATGCAAGACCAAGCATATAATGTTTTTGAATAATCTGTAAATTGAATTACTAAAATCTAATAATTGAAGAACTGGAAGTCTATATGCTATGGTCAAGCAAACCTAAACTGAATTCTGCACTGAGTATTGTACTAAAACTATGGGAGGTACCATTTAACTGACATGCCCTAATCTGAGCTAATCGGGGTCCAACGAGTACCCCAGTTGGAAGGGTGTCAGTACCGTGCCACGGATACAAATACATGGCTTTGTGGATTCATTAAAATGGTGTCCCGAAGGACTAAAGAGTAACCCTATACTGGCAAGAAAATCATGAGATATATGCCAACCCTAAGTTGGTAGGAAGACATCATAAACTTACACAGGCTACGTGGTTTTGTAACTCAGGGATTACTACTAAGGGTCAAACCCAAATCTGGCAGGAATGTCCCTGGGTTCACTCGGTGTTGAATCCTACTTCCAACTGAACTATCATTGTTACTGGACTAAACTGAGCTTAATTGAAAAATAACTGATCATAATAACTGACTGATTAGTAATTCTCATGGTATAACTAAAATCATTCCAAAACTACTAAAATTATGTAAACAGCTAAGTATCAGGTGTTCATAACCTTCCAACACTATGGAAATAACAATACAGACATATGAAAGCTTTTGAAAACATTGTAGAGAATCATAGTTCAAAATACAACACTTAGGCATTTCATCAAATACGTGAGAGATATAAAATTAAACATGGGAATGGGTAAAGTATGCGATGAAAACATAGTTATAATACTAAAACCATGATCTAGGGATTTTAACAGGAAAGATTCATCATTCTAACGTGTAACGGCTCATTCCATCAAAACACTTGTAAAAACAATGCATAATAGAAATTTATAAAAGCTTTATGGAGATAATTCATCATAAACATGTAAAATTCATCATTTAAAACTTAAAAAAGGATTCTTGAACTCCATGGGTGAAAAGGGCCCATGGATGAACATCACACATACCTTAAACCCTTAAGATTGGAAGAAGAATACCAATCTTGAAGCTTTCTTGAAAGTTCTTGGATTGGAAAGCTTAAATTCTTGGTTTTGTTAGAGAGGAGGTAATTGAATTTGACATTCTTGAAAGATGATTAAGGTTTATTTTTTAGAGAAAATTGGAGAATATGGGCAAATAATGCCCTAACTCAAGCTTTAATTCGTGTTTTTATGAATTGGATCAATGGGAAAAAACATAACTGCCCTCAGGAGATTCAATTCTTAACTAGAATGCAGATTAAAAGGGCACCGCGATGCGGTGAGTGTCTCATCTCTATAAGCAGCGCGACGTGATGCTATCGAGGTGAGCTGCTGGAATCAAAATCCAAACATGACCCAATCCTCGTCCAAAAAATCCAAAACTTCCCCGAGACATACTCCTTACACCCCTAAACATGAATTAACTCAAAAACCAACATCTTGAGCTCAGGAAGACCAATTTAAAAATCCTCAAAGTTAAGAGGACAAAAATAAGACTAAGTCCCTAACACTTAGTGAAAACTTTAGGCTTCAAGCCTCATAAGCATGCAACTAGGGGCTGAACTAAGCTAAGTATAATACGGGGTATTAAAAAATCACCCCTTATACTTGTCCCTCTCACCCTTACATTGGTATCTCTCACCTTTACAGTGGTCTCTCTCACCCTTTTTTACCCTTATGTTCTTCTTAAAAATGCAAAGAATGCATGGACAGATAGGATAAAATCATTTAAAGAATAGATGTTATCAGTAAAGCTGTTGAGGAATTGAAATCCAAGAGGGGTGTCATACCATCCAAGAAGGTGAGTGAGTCATACACTCCTATAGTGGAAGTTAGGAAGAAGAAAAAAAGAATTATACATATACTCTCAATTATGAAACAAAAAAAATTACAACTCCTCCTCCTCCAAAAGTTGTTGAAGTTTAGGCACTGTTGAAGAAGTTGGACATATACACGAAACTTGATGCCAAACAGAAGGTTGTTCTGAGAAAGACCATAAATTCCAAGCAATGCACAAAAACCATCACCATGAATACCTTTCCCCCTAAGACTTAAATAAGATGACATATATGGATGTGTGGTACGTGGACACAGTAAGTTTACTTTTCCTAACCTAGCCTTCTGATCTACTCCATGAAGAAGAAGCTAAGCAACACATGTGTCATCTATTGCAATGACTTTGTATTCTAGTACAACTGGTGGTGGTTTTGTTGCAATAAATTACCCATTTATTGCATAAGTTGCATTAGATGGGTAGTCTATTAACAGATTCAGAGAACCTTGTGCAATAGATAGTCCATCCACTACATCTTTCCACTTTGTTTTTCTTTTTAAAAATTACTAGCCCAATTAAAATTGACTTCTTGTATCACAGTATGTTAATGAAATTCTTTACCTCATGAGGGGCAGGTAATTAGTATACCCAGATGCTTATGATGCGGGCGATAGGATAATGTACCTCAACTTCTACAATAATTTCAAGGATAGGTACGATGAGCTCATTAAGCTAGATCAACTCTCGGTGGTCCGAGATTTGATTCGTCAATTTTTGGGTTCGATTAGGATGAAGATACGATTAATTATGTTAGAGTAAAGAGGACATATCCATACAAAAAGTATTGGACCAAAGCAAAGAGGATTCTTGCAGTCATTAACATAGAGAAAAAATATTATCTGGCTGTTGAGATACTACTCGAGGAAGGAATGATAAAGTTTTATGACTGCAACTTACCTTTATTTGATGAGGCTAATTTTTTTACCAAGATGCATCCATTGTTGGCATTGTTCCCTAACTGTTGAGGTAGAGTAAACTGATGAATCATTTACTAGTGAATGTGTTGAAGCAAACATGGGATTTTAAAGGTCGAAACAAGGACAAGGACCTTCCAAAAATAAAATCAGTATTGCATGCGGATCCTACATGCTTGCACACATCGAATGTTTACTAACTAGTACAAAAATGTCCAATCCAATGACCTTTCTGTATAACAACATTGTGGTAAGGATTCAAGAGGTTTGGGCTTATGGGGTACTAACTAAATGCTTAGAGCCTGTGTATAAAAAAATATAGAAACACAAACACCATGAAATTTTTTATTTCATGATTATTTTTATATTGGATGAAAATTGAATTTTTATAATAGAATACAGACAAACAATCTATTCTGACAGAGTGTTTATCTGTTACAATAGGATGGTCAACTATTGTATTATGCAGATGTTTATATCTAAGTATATTTGTTGGAATAGATAGGTCATCAATTGGAAAAAATCAAAATAGTAGGAAGACCTATTTGATAATTTCTAATAGATGACCTATATGTTGCAACATATGTCTAAATCTATTTGATAATTTCCAATAGATATGTCATTTGTCGTAACATATACATTATATGTTGTAATATTTGAATCTAGTATTCTATTTCAATTAATAAGTTAAAAGCTAAAGATAACATAAACAAAATAAATTAAATCAAAGCCTTCAAAAATTACAAGAAATAAATCAACAAATAAATAAAATGTAAGAAAATTGTTATGGGTACAGAAGATCTACTCAATAAATAAATCAACAATTTAAGTTTAGGCGCCAACAATTCCTAAGGAGAGGTTATTACTTTGACAGACTCACTCTATAAAGATCTACTCAATATGGACAAGTTGTTCTTCATCCGGTTCTATGGAATTCAGTTTTGGTCGTTGTGGGTCTTAAATGTCTGTTGCATATAATTTTTGAGCATTCACTTCTCCGTATTTTCATAAAAGAATAGCATATCTTTTACGCAGTAATTCAACATCAATTTCATTTTTTGATACTTGTAATCCATCGCTCAAATACTCGGCGTAAGCGGCAAGAAAAGACTGTAGTCCCTGCATTTGTAAAAATCAGATAATCCATATCTTGTAATTAATGTAAGTGTTGTGAAATTTATGAAATAAAACTAAATCACGATACTTGATTGATACTTACAGGCTATCAATGGGTTGTTGAGCGATTCCTTAAATATATTCTACATCAATTGGATTTCCCATTTTATCCCAATATGCTTCAATCGTCGACTAATCAATATGAATCTTTTGATCTAAAAAGCCACTTATATCAAGGTAAGTAGGAAATATTTTGGCTAGCTTTAGTATATCAGATGACAGCCCAAAACCTGTCCTTCCTGATATCGAGTCATAAATTCAGATGTTCCTCTCTTTTTGAACGACGATAGCCAACACCCAATAGAATTCATCACCGTAATTGATTGGGATGTACACTTCATCGACAAAATGCCAAGGTAAGCCAGCTGAAATACTAAAACCTTTGATGATGTTTATTTAGAATCCCACATTTTGGAAAACTTCCGACTGTTGTTGACAACATTTATTGTAGGCATTATTGATGTAAGCTTTGTACAAATAATTTCCTATTGTGTATCAGTATTGTTATTGTGTTTTCAACTAGGCCTTCTTTTGGAGGTAGTAAAAAATGACATCGATGTACTGCACATATTATCAAACATTTAAAATTACATGACAATAAAATTAATACATAGATATAATTAAACAAAGTATTAATAGTAAGATCTATGGCATTCAAACCTCATCATTCCAACAAGTTTAGAGCTGTGAAATAAAATTAAAAAAAAATTCATTCTGGAATATGCAACAACAAAGTCAAACATATCAAAACCATGACCCGATTCATTCGCTTTGTAGTGTTCGTCATTTTGTTTTTTGCATGACTTATATGTGTTAGTGTTATATTTTTACAACAAGAATTGTATGAATCAATATCTTCAAAAATGACTTATATACCTGCCGACATGAAGCTTTAAAATCCCATCATTAGTCAATTCTGAATAGTCGTTGATCAACTTTGTTAGTATTTCTGGAGTCTCATCATGTTGAACCCTTTAAACGGGTAAGTCTTTTATTTTTCCGGACTTATAGGCTTTACTTTTTCTTCATCTTTAAAAGAAGTTGAATGATTATCAACTATGATATTATGTTATTCAACAATATCTTCTACTGTGATATCCACCTAAAAAGCAAGAATTGTCAATACTAATCATAAAGATACAAAAAAATGAAAAAGGAGAACTCATGTGTTTTAGCAAATCAAACAGGTCTTCTTCCTGTTTTAATTTGTACCAAAAGATGACCTATCTGTTGTAACAGATGGTTTATCTGTTATGACAAATTAAAATAGGAGGAATAATTGTAAGATAATTCTAATAGATGACCCATCTGTTGCAACATATGACTCATCTGTTTGGACAAACTAAAACAGTAGGAAGTCTTGATTTAATTTGTCCCAACAAATTTCCTATTTTTTGAAGTAGATAGGTCATATGTTGGTACAAATTAAAATAGTAGGATGACCTATTTGATTTTATAAAATAAATGAGACATATGTTGCAACAAATAATGCATCTGATGCAACAGGTTAATCAATTTTTGCAACGAATGTAATATCTATTTGATAATTTTTAGCAGATGTGTCATCTGTTGAAATAGATATGTAGTATGTTTTTCTGTTGGAACAGATGATATATATTTACCTTATTCATCTCGTGTTGATCTCATGTGGCCCTTGTACATTGATCAAAACTGCAAGACAAAGATAGAGGAGTTGCAATTTTACTTTTTTTTATGCTTGATGATGCCTTGGAAATTTCTTTCCTTCTTATCTTAGCCGCCTTAATCTCAAATGGAGTGTATGGATATAAAATTCTCTTTGATGAAATGACACCCCTCTGAGATGTAAATACTTTTACAAAAATAGGTAATGCATTAATAACATTAATCACTCTATTATGTTTTGCCTTGTAGTCTTGACATTTGCATGCAAAACATTCGATAGGATGGGAAAAATCTTTATAATCAGTATGATCATAATCATAATGGTTTTTTTTCAAAAACTAAAAGAGGAGCATCATTATCCCCAACAGCAGCACTGCTACCACCAATAACAACTCCATCACCACTAACACCATCAGCAACAACAAGCCCACCCTCCAAAATTATTATTTTTCTTGTGATAGTTGTTTCTCCAAACAATTTCTTTTTTATTCTATCAATGACTGTAGGGTCCAAAAAAGTTTACACAGACTGTAAAAAAAATGGCTTCTTCAACACTCGATTGTTCGGAACAAGCCACAGAAACAAAATCTAAAATAAATTAGAATATATATTATAACGATGATTAAATTATTTAAATAAATTATTAATTAAAACAAAAACATAATTAGAATTAGACTTGTTGCTTCCTTCGGGGGGTTGATGAGATCAAGAAATTTTGCATTTTTATCAGTTTTGGCCGACAACCATATAAGAATTCTTGGACATAAAACTTCTTCCAGGTAGTTCACTTGTTGTCTCAAATAAGGAATGACTTCAAATGCCTAAGCCTATAAAATAATGCCAATAAATCAAAAGCATTATTCAATAAAAACTAAATGAATCATAATAAAGGAAATATTTAACATGAAAGCCCATGGAAACCCATATAAGTTGACTTTCTGTGGCGTTAATGGAGTCAACAAATATTTGACATTCATTTTGAAGCTTTCATAACTCTAAGGATAGCTGTTAAATGCCTCAAGATCCTCGGAGAGCTTTATTAAACCAAGTGTTATGTTGTTATTAACGTCTCTTGTCCAAAGAATATTATGTATAAACCAAATCAAGCACATTGATTTCTTGGTGTGTGGAGTGTTTTTTGGATTATAATAGGTATTACTTAAGAAGGAGAAGGAGGATAACATTTTAGTCCAGTAACTATGGCAAACTCCTTCCAACCAAAACAAACAAGCATACTACAGTAACTTATCCACATCTCATACATCTTATCTTTATTTTCATATATAAACCTACACTTGAAAAGATCACATACCAGTTTTATTTGGAAACGAGCATTTTTATCCTCTGTCAAATCAAGATATTTCCCATAACAGATGTCCTTGAAATAATCATCCACTTTTTGGTCTCAAAGTATTTTTATAAAAGGGTCAAAAGATTTTTCCATGGTTTACTTAACCATGAAATCACCAATTAAATCTGTGGTACCATCGCACTGCATTCTAACAGGATAACTATCAATGCTGAAGGTTTTGATTAAATCTTCAGTGGAAGGGCTATTAGCATTTGCATCATATTTTTTAAAATATTCCTCATCCCCATGTTTATTATCTTCTTCTTCTGATTGAGATAACATTGTAAAGCAAGCTCATAGAGTGGTGGATGTAGCATAGCTGCTTCACTTGTTCCTTTACTTGGACTTGATTCAGTTTCTTTCTTTTGAGAGCCATATTATCTTAAAATAACAAGAAAATAAAAAAGATTATAATTGATTGAAGTATCATTTGAAAAAGGATAAAAGTAAATCTAACAAATACAACACAATAAAATAACAGTTCAAATAGATCAAATATATGTTGCAATATTTGTGTTATCTGTCGTAATATATAACTAACCTATTGCAATAGATAAGTGATCTGTTGTAAATAATAAAAATAGTTTCTATACTATTGTAATTTCTTTCAATAGATCATTCATCTGCTGAAATAGATGACTGGTCTGTGCAACAGATCAACTGTCAATATTATTTAGATTTCTTTCAAAAAAAGTGCCATTTGTCGCAATGGATGAATTATTTATTGGGAGAAATCAAAGTCTTGGACATATCCTGTTGGAATAATTGATAGGATTTTATCCAACAAATTGTTCATCTATTCCATCAGATGGATCATTTATTGCATCAGATGTTCATCTATTGTAGAAAAGAAATAATAGTAAGATTTTTTCATTAGAACAAATGCAATATCACCATTTAAATCAAATACACCATTTTGTACCAAGAACAACAACAAATCAACCATCCAACACAAACACCAAGAACATCAACAGTGACCAAAAATACCAAAATTGTTGTTTTATTTGTACAAATACAATCAACAAAAATCAAACTTCAAAAAATACAACAAACACCAACAAATCAAATCAACAGTTAGACGACAAGAACTACAATAACAACAAAATATCATATTTCACTCCGAAAAGAGAAAGGAAGATAAACCAAAAATTAGGTTTTTCTTCAGTCCCCATTTCAAATTTAAGCAGCAAAGATTAAAATTGTTAACCAATACTAGAAGAGAAGTTTGCTCATATTTCTATTTTTTCTTAATAACTAAAAGCCCTAACTTTTTACCTCTGAAAGAAGAATAGGGATGATGAAGAACTTGAAGTTGTTGTCGCCAGACAAAAATATTGTCACGTCGATTGATGGTTGAAAGTTGAAAAGAAACTCGAAGCCCAACTATTTATCCCTGAGAGATTGAAGTCACCGGGGATTGAAGGGAGAATTTTGTAGAATAATTGGTTGGGAGAAGCTTGAGAGAAACAATCAAGATAGAGAGAGGGGTGAGAGAAAAAAATGCTTGATTTAGAAAGGAGATAGGTGTGAGTTGATTTTATTGCATGGTGTAAACTTGGTAATAGTACCCTAATTGGTTAATTGGTTTGGAATGGTCAAAATAGAATGGTTTTGGTTTAACAATCATTCTTGTAGGGCACAATGGAATCCCCCAAGTAATCATAATAATGAAACACTTGTGGGGTACATGGGACTCCCCCAAGTTAATTGGTAATGTTATCTATGGGTACATGGGACTCTATTGATCTTAAAAAAGGTTTGGCTAAGGAAAATACTTGCAAGTTATAGTCGGTATGAGGATACCACTATGTATAGACTCGGTTAATAACAATGGTTTGGTTGGTTACAAATGGTTTTAATTGGGCAATAGTGGTGGGGTGTGATAGCTAACTATGAAAGTAGGAGTTTAATGAACGAACGCTGGAAACTCATATTTGCTGACATGAGAGGTAGGGCATGGAAAACTTTTTATGATGCTATGAGGTACGTGGGAAACCTTGAAGTACATTGTACATATGTATCATGGAGGGTGAGGGTACTTAGGAATCCCTTACTCTTATGGTATCTCTGGTTCATGAGGTTACACATATCAAGGCCAGTTCAGGGGGACCCATATAGCCCGTGGGTGGTTTAGAATGGTTAAGCTATACATACCCAGGTTAATGGATTTAAATGCACGCTAAAACCAATTTTCTTTCCCGACTTGGTTATATATATATATATGTATGGTTTGTATACATATGGTTGGCTTACTTGGTTTTACTGGTTGGCATTATTGTATCCTTATCCTGAGTTCATGCTAGCATTCCCCTTCTAACCTATCTTTGAGTAGTTGAATCCCCATACAATGTAGGAACCAATTATTCTACTCCTCCTGCTTAGCCATCAAACATTGGGGATCAGATACTCGATTAAAGTAGTGAGCTTATATCTTTCTAAAAGGCTTCATTTTATGAATGTTATTTCATACTCTGGTTTATTTATGAATATGGTTTGGGGCATGTCCCAACCAGATTTTGTTATTCTTTTGGTTAGAGGCTTTTGTGGAACTACTATCGGTTCGTAAAGGTGGGATCGATATTGGTCTTAACCTTGGTATTGGCATTGGTATTAGTACTAATACCGAAGGACTAAATTTCTCACTGTTCCATCCACTTTTATTTTTTGATTATATATAATTATTATGAAACTCATATGGTTATGGTTTGGCTATTGGTTGGGTTTAGATGGTTGGACTCGGTTTGGTCTATCTCGGTAATAGACTTATCCAGAGTCAGTAATTTTGATGTTTACACTATCTTGTTATATGCTTAAAATTTATCCAACTCAAGGCAGATAATTGGAGGTTGGGTTGGGTAGCGGGGGTGGTCTTCGGTCCCGATCAGAATTGGGATGCCTATTATGACAAGGCCCTAGGTCGGTTCATGTCAAGTTGGATTAGAGTTTTAGGTTCATGGACAATTGGGAGTCCACTAAGGCGTGTCTAGTAGAGTCTATTTTAGGGGTTTGTAGCATGCCACACTCATAAGAAAGAGGTTACAAGGCATTTGGAAATGGTTTACTTTCTTGGTATTCTATTTTCAAGCTTGGAGTCTTAAGTCCTGGAATTTCCTCTAATCCTTTTTTGTTCTCTTTTTATATCATGTCTCAATGATCTAGAACACAAGGAAATTCTTTTATCCCATTTGGGGATGATGTTGATGGAGTACGCCCTACACTTGGAGTTTGCATTCGATCTCAGGGTCATATCCCTGATTGTTCTAGAGTTCTCTCGGTTTCTACTAATCTTTCTCAGGGTGAGGTGACTAATGTGGAATTTTGTCAGTTGATTCATACTATTGCTCAGTTGGTTGCTGCTCAGTCTGAGCAAAATACCTCTGGTGTTCTAACTGTTGAGGCCACAAGGGTTGTCCGATTTATAAAGATGAATCCTTCTACTTTTACTGGTGTAAAGGTGGTGGTGGATCCTCAAGGTTTATTGGATGAAATGAAGAAAATATTTAGAGTGATGCAGACCACTAATATAGAAGGGGTGAATTTTACACCTTATTAGCTCAAAGATATTGTGTACCAATGGTATGAGGAGTGGGATAGGGATAGGGGTAATATGGAGGAGATGTCTTTGTGGAAGGACTTTTCTAATGCCTTCTTGAAGGAACAACAGTTGTATGCCAAGTTCTCCAAGTGTGAGTTTTGGTTGAACGTTGTAACTTTCTTGGGTTACATTATTTCTAGTGAAGGGATCTGGGTGGATCCTCAAAAGGTGGTTGTGGTTAAAAAGTGGCCTAGACCCACGACTCCAATCGACATTCAGATCTTTTTGGGGTTGGCTGGGTATTATAGGCGGTTTATGGAAAACTTTTCTTCGATAGTGGCTCCTTTGACTAAGTTAACTCAGAAAAAGGTAAAATTTTCTTAGTCGGAAGAGTGTGAAGGGAGTTTTGAAAAGCTTAAGGATAAGCTAACTTCGGCTCCGGTTTTGACATTGCTTGAAGGAAATAAGGGGTTTGTGGTTTATTATGATGCATCTAAGGTGATACTTGGTTGTGTTTTGATGCAGCATGGGAAGGTGAATACCTATGCTTCCAGGCAGTTGAAGGTGCATGAGAGGAATTATCTTACGTATGATTTACAACTATTGGCGGTGGTTTTTTCTTTTAAAATATGGTGGAATTATTTATATAGAGTGCATGTAGACAACTTTTCTTATCATAAGAGTCTACAGTATGTGTTCACACAGAAGTAGCTAAATCTCAGGCAGAGGAGATAGTTGGAGCTTCTCAATGACTGTGATATGAGTCTTTACTATCATCCAAGTAAGGCTAATATTGTTGTTGATGCTCTAAGCAGGTTATCAATGGGGAGTTTAGCTCATGTGGATAAGGAGAAGTGGAAAGGACTATTCAGATGTGGAAGGATATGTTTCGGGTATGTGTGATTGATTATGGTTGCAATTGGGTCGAGCATCTACCTTTGGTTGAATTTACATGCAATAATAGCCATCATTTAATATTGATATAGCCTTTTTTGAGGCATTGTGTGGTAGGAAGTGTAGAACTCCTATTGGATGGTTGATCTTGGTGAAGCGAACATGTTTTGTCCGAATTTGGTTTATCACGCTATAGAAAAGGTGAAGGTGATTTAGGATAGACTTAAACCTGCCCAAAGTCACCAAAAGTCCTATGAAGATGTAAGGCATAGATACTTGGAGTTTGAGGTTAGGTATAAGGTATTCCTAAAGGAATCTCCAACGAAGGGAGTAATGCAGTTTGGTAAGAATGGGAAGCTCAGTCCCTAGTTTGTTGGTCCTTATGCGATTTTGCGAAGGTTTGGTAATATTACTTATAAATTGGAGTTTTCCGAGCTACATTTATCCAGTATTTCATGTCTCCTTGTTGAGAAAGAATCTTGGTGATCCTTTTTTGGTAGTTCCCTTGGAGGGCTTGGGTATCTTGAATTCTCTGTCTTATGAAGAGGTCCCAGTTGAGATGCTGGATAGATAGGTTCGTCGATTGCGGACCAAGGATATGGATCAGTTAAGGTTCTATGGTGGAACCACAAGGTGGAAGAGGCTACATAGGAAGTGGAAGAGGACATGAGGTCCAAGTATCCGCATCTATTTTCTGCTCCTCATATTCATACGGAAGGTATGTGTTCTTGAACATATCTTTATTTTTGTGTTTGTTAAAGAAAATATTAATATCTTTGCATCTGTATTTCCAAACTTAATTAAAGGTTGGATTAATATTTGATAATGCAAATGAATCGTGCTTGTGGTTACCCTACCTTGTCCGTCATTCGGGGATGAATGTTCTTAGTGGGAGAGATTGAAACACACAGGGTTTTTGGCCCTTAGAAAATTTCCTAGATTTCTCATCTTTGGATAGGATATGACTAGAGAAAATAACTCATACACTGAGATATGGGTGGTATGGGTTAGTGATGTGTGAGCAGATGCTAACATATTTGAGGCTTTTAACTGAGAATAATTGCAAAGTCTTAAGCAACTTTTGTCATTTTTGATTGTTTTATCTTTGATTTTGCAGCGGAAGTCAAGAGGTAAGAGAACCAACAATGATAGAAGTAAAAGAGTTGAAATCTGAAGAAAATAGAAGAGAAGTGTGGCTGACTACACTCCTGATAAGTTGTCAGTACTCTGATGGGTTATTAGCTTTATCGCCAACGTTAAACAGAGAATTGGATTCTGTTGGACAAAGTGACGATGATATTTGATAAGCCGTAAACCTTGTGATAAGTTGTTATAGTCGCCGTCATCCTTAGACAGAACATGGGAGCAGAGGTGGAGAAGTGACGACATTGTCTGATATGTCATTATAGTTTTGATAAGCTTTCAGGATTCACCGTCAGCCTTAAGCAAAAATTGTCAAAATTGAAGAGTAGATGACGACATCCGTGATAAGTCGTCAGCCTCCTGATAAGGCATCACGCATGTCGTCACCTAATCCAAGAAGAACACTGAACTCTGTGATTTTGTTTCCTTAATTAGGCTGAAGTATTTAAAGCATAGTTTAGGGTTTTCTAAGGAGGATGCTGAACCTATTTTTTGGAATGCACGTATTTTGTTATTTTCTCTCTAGTTTCGTGTCTTGAACAAAACAATTAACTTTGAAGAGATTATCATCAATATTTTTGGATTTCTACTTTGATCTAATCTGATAAACACTCATTGCTATTCATCTTGCTGTAAGAGTTCATCTTTCAAATTATGAATTCAACTTGTTGTATCATTATTACATTATGAGTGGCTAAATCCCTTTAACCCGAATTATGGGATCTATGGGTTAGGTCTTGGTAAGTTGCTAAGTGTTTAAGATTCTAAAGGTAATAGGACTCTTTGATAATTTTGAGGTTTTAATTATTGTCTATTGGTTGCAAACGATAGATAGCACTTGCTTTTATTTGCTTAAGATAAGAAATTAAGTATAGTAGGAGGTGAATTATTGATAGGGACTTGGAAGCTACCAACCTTTCATTTAATAATTGATGTTGTACCAAGGTTAATTAACCTGAGGTAAAGTCTGGTCAGTGAATATAATTTCCCTAAGTCTGAGAGGATTAGGTAATTAAATGCTTAAGTAGGTCGAGAGACATTTCGGCATAACTTCAATAAAGAAAATTTGTTGTTCCTACCTATCGTGAGATTCTTGAATCACTATTAGCATCTGTCAAGTACCAAACACATAGTGAACATAATTCTGGTTTCCCATAAACTCTTGATAACAAACACTGAAACTAAACTAACCAACAATTATTTGATAAATTCTTATAACCCCCAATTTATTGGAAACTACTAACTATCAGTTGATTAACTCGTTTACAACTCAGATTCACACCATATTCCTTGTGGGATTCGACCCCAACCTAGTTGGGTTATATATTAATAAGGATCACTTACATTCTCACATGAGAGGTGTAGTTTGAGCGTTATCAGTTAGTTGCATGCTGATCAGTATTGGTTGGTGGGTTGGATTTGGTTTCTGGAATGGGTACGACTTGGGTGGTATGAGTTGTATCAGTGAATATGGGTTGTTTGGTTACTTCTGTTAATCTTATGCTTGGTAACTTAAGTTGGATCTTAGTACGAGTGGATCACCATGAGCCGTAAGCCAGGGTATGAGTCGTACCATGGACTTATATAGTGGTTAATGTTAAATCCTCTTGAGATTCTATTCTGCCAGGGGTACGGATCATAGGTACTAGTCGTATACTTGGATACAACATGGTTTGGGTTGAGTCATACTTTGGACAACTTTGGGTCCAAAGAAGATGGCCTTAGGTATAAGTGGTGGGTACCACTCATATTGGAGGGTACGACTGGCATGGATAATCGTACCCACCTTATGGGATTTTGGGGATTTTAAGTGAGGGAAATCTAGATATTTTCCCACTTAACCTAATAAGGCCCCAGGAATTATATTCCTATTGGGAGGTTATTTTTCCTATTATTATATTCATTAACACTTAGAAACTTCTCTTAAACACTCTACAATTCTCTCTAAGACTTTTGGGTAAAAGAAGGCTAGGGTTTCATCTTAAGGATTAATTTGGGGCTTGTGTTGGTGATCTATTTCCATCATCATCTTGGTTTAAGGCATGTTCTCTTCCCTTATTGTTAGTTCTAACTAAAGGCATAGTTTTATACAATGTTTTCATGGTTTGATTATTGTATGATTTTGGATTTTCAAATATAATTTAGGGTTTTGGTTATAAATGCTTTGTTATGGTTTTCCTATATTTTAATTATGCTTTTATATGCTTTAATGGTGGTTTTGGATAATTGGTTGTATGGAAATGGTTATTTGGTAACTGACTTGGCTTTTGGAAATACTATACCCCCAATATGTTTGATAAAATGCCTATGAGAATGTTTTCACAACATTATTGGATTTTAATGGAACTATATCATGGTTTAAACATAGTAATGGTACTCTAATTTGTTAATTGGTTTGGAATGGTCAAAATGGAATGGTTTTGGTTTAACAATAATTCTTATGGGGTACAATGGAATCCCTCAAGTAATCATAATAATAGAACACTTGTGGGGTACATGGGACTCCCCCAAGTTAATTGGTAATGTGATCAATGGATATATGGTACTTGCTTGATCTCAAAAAGGTTTGGCTAAGGACAATACTTGCAAGTTATAGTCGATATAACGATACCACTATGTATAACCTCGGTTAATATCAATGTTTTGGTTAGTTGGAAATGCTTTTAATTAGACAATAGCGGCAGGGTGTGATAGCTAACCGTGAAAGTAGGATTTCAATGATTGAACACTGAAAACTCATGTTTTCCGACATGAGGAGTAGGGCATGGCGACCCTTTTATGATACTATGAGGTACACGGAAATCATCTAAGTACACTGTACATATGTATCATGGAGGGTAAGGGTACTTGGGAATCCCTTACACTTATGGTATCTCCAATTCGTGCGGCTACACGCATCAGGGATTGTTCAGGGGGACCCATATAGACCATGGGTGGTTAAGGACAGTTAAGCTATACGTACCCAGGTTAATGGTTTTAAATGCATACTAAACCCAGTTTCCTTTCCCGTCCTTGTTATATATATATATATGTATGGTTTATATGCATATGGTTGGTTTACTTGGTTAAACTGGTTGACATTATTTTATCCTTATCCTAAGTTCATACTAGCGTTCACCTGCTAACCTATTTTTGAGTGGTTGTATCCCCACACGATGCAGGAACCAGCCGTTCTACTCCTCCTACTTAGCTATCGAACATTTGGGATCAGCTACTACTGGATTGAAGTGGTGAGCTTCTATATTTTTGGACGGCTCCATCTCATAGATGCTATTTCATAATTTGGTTAATTTATGGATATTGGTTTCCCAACCGGATTTTGGTATTCTTTTGGTTAGAGGCTTTTGTAGGACTACTATGGGTTGGTATGGGCGGGATCGATATTGGTGTCAGCCTTGGTATTGGCATTGATACCGAAGGACTAAATTTCTTACTGTTCCATTCTCTCTTTATTTTTGGATTATATATAATTATTATGGAACTCATATGATTATGGTTTGCGGTTTGGTTTGGCTATTGGTTGGGTTCAGATAGTTGGACTTGGTTGGGTCGATCTTGGTAATAGACCTATCCCAGAGTCTTTAATTTAGATAGTTACACTATCTTTTTATATTCTTGAAATTCAGCCAGCTCAGGAAAGACGATTGGAGGTTGGGTTGGGTAAAAGGGGTGGTCTCCGGTCCCGGTCTGTAATGCCCTAAGTCTGCACCCCGAATGTTACACGGTGCTCATAATCCCGAAGGACCACAAGCTAACCCATGACAGGTACCTGCTGTAATAACTGAATATCAATAATACTGAAATATGCGGAAATTTGGCAAAAAATATGCCATAAGGTTTAATACTATAAATAATACTAGATATGGTATCACAATACCAAAAACTGAACATCAATACTGAAAACTGAACAACTGTCTGAAAATACTCTAGTCTAAAAAGCCTCTAAACTGTCTGACCCATAGAGTTGATGGGACAAGTCCCCAACTAACTCTGACTACTGAAAATGAACTGAAATGCTGAAATAAATAATCACATCCTCATACTATAAGGACTCACCACTAACTCTGTATACTGAGAATTTGAACTGCTAAGGGTGATCGAGAGCCCGTGCGTCTGAATCTATGATATACGACATCATATAGCGAAAGAAAAGTATGTGTCAATACTTTGAATGTACTCGTATGCTCAGTGAGGTAGGCTGAAATGCATGAGTTCATATGGATGACCAATACTAACTGAATATCATGAGTATGACTAAATAAGAGTACATGCATGAATATGGAAACTGTACTAAGATCGTAATAACACTAAATACTGAATCTGAACACTAATTAACTGATATCTGAGTGTATCAATATTGAATTACTGGTAACTGAATGACTGTGTCTGATAGTCTTGATTCTTTGGATCTATACTGAATCATGTACTGAGATGAGTGACTGTGTCTGATAGTACTGAATCTACGAAATTGGACTGAGTTCCATACTAAGATTGAATCTGAAACTGAGACTATAGGAGGTAATCGTCTAACCGATATGCCCCTTCTCTAACTGATTTTGGTTCTAACCTGTAACCCAGTTGGAAGGGTGTCAATACCGTGACATAGGTAAGGACAAGTGCTGAGTCACCCTCATCTGGCAGGTACTCTGAACGAGAACGGTGGTACACTCAACTGGCAGGTAGATCACCTCATGAATCCTCAACTGGAAGGTTGATGTCTTAACCTATACTGGCTACGTAGTTCTGGAACGTAAGGACTGCTTCTAAGGATTTCACCCTCTACTGGCAGGTGAGTCCCCATCCTTGGGTTCACTCGGTGTTGAATCCTACTCCCAACTGAATAAACACTGTACTGAATTCTAAACTGTACTAGGATAGACTAAACTATTACTGATTGTACTGTATAACTGAACTAAACTAATTTTACTGAACTGAGCTGGACTGATTCTGAGTTCACTAAATTTTCCTAAGTTCTGTAACTGACTAAATTCTACTGATCGAGACATAACTGATTCTACTGTGACTAACCATGGCTTTAGACAAGCAGCTAAATTGTCCGAGTTTAAATACCCCCAAGACTCGACAGGATAAGCTTAAAAGACATGGCATAATCTTGAAACATGGTAACTAACTACTTAGTCATCATTCATTCATTTGGGCATTCAAGCAAACACTTGCATACATGCTAACATGATATAATTTTTCACTATTCAACTTACATGGATAATTCATCAAACACTTGTGGGGCACAATATATGCACATAATACTAAAACAACACGTAGGCATCATGATTCAATTCCAATTACACAATTCCAAGTGTTTCAACATGAATTCACATGATAAAGCACACATATCAATTAACTCTACATGAATCTTGTAATAAATCATGAATACACTTTAATTCAAATCATATAAATCATGAAATCACTCTACATGAGCTTTAAAAGATTTTCTTGGACTCCAAGGGTGGAAGGAACCCTTGGATGACCCTTGGATGAACACTTTACAATTCTGGAAAATTAACGGTAGAATCTTGAGCCTTGAATTTGAATTTAATTCACCTAGGATTTTTGTTCTTGAGCAACTTGTGAAAGAATGAATATAACTTGCTAAAAAAGTGATAAATTTCGTGTTATGAGGGTTGAATGGTATGGAAAAAAGACTTAATTAACCCTAAGGACGCGACTTTTTAATGACTATAAACTGAACCATCGACGTGCCGCATCATTGGCATTGATGTGATAGCCAACGCACCGCATCGAGTCTACGTCATTTCAACGGAATTGGATGCTGGGAGATGGTGAAAACATTTATCAATGCGATAGTCGACGCGATGCGTCAAGATCGCATTGATTCACTAGTTTAGGATCCCAAAGGTGCTTCAAACGAAGTCCGGAAAATCCAAAACTTGTTCGGAAACACCTACTGACATTCCTGATCATGAATAAACTCAAACATCAACATTTAATGGACTTAAAGGTCGCAAAATAAGATTGCCAATTTTTGAAGGCTAAAATAACACTAAGTCTGAATACTTAGCTAGAATTTTCTATGTCTAGGACTCCTTAACAAGCTTAAAGGAATGAATTTAGCTAAGAATTTTGCGGGATCTTACACGGTCGGACTTGGGATGCCCATTACAACAAGAAATCGGGTTGGGTCGTGTCACCTCAAAATTGTACAATTTCTGCCCGCTGCCCCCACCCCCATCACAAAATGCAAGACACTGCCCGCCCTATCGCTGCTACTTGAAGTTCCATTCTATCGATGTTTACATATGTCATTATAAATGCCGACTTTTTGATGTTCTCTATCAATGTGGTACAAAAGGTACCAGTGAAATTGTACTAATTTTTCTTCATATTAAATTAAATATTATTTTAATATTTATATCTCTTCGATTCTCTTTTTGATTAATGCAAATAAATAATTTATAATACTTCTTCATTCTTTTTTAGTTTTCATATATCACTTTTTAAGAATCAAATTAACTAATGTATAAAGCTACATTAGATTAAATGATTCAATATCTAAAATACAATTTAGATATTTTTAAATTACATAAAAAGTACCCTAGTCTACAAATCATGTCAAATTGATATAATGAGAAAATATATTTTAAAAAAACGATCATAAACATCCAGTACACCCTTGAATTATTGTCAAAGTTGCTATGACTCACTCCAACTTCACAGGGGTCCTATTATCCTCCTGAAGTTAATTTTAGTGTATTTTTGTCACCCTTTTGTGTTGCCGTGACACCTTTATTACATAAAAATGGGGTCCACATTAAAAATATAACGTCATCTGAAAAGGTACCACATCAGCTAAAAAGATTGACAAAAATACGCTAAAATTTAGTTTGGGGGGAGGAGGAGTAATAGGATCTTCGTAAAGATAGAGTGTGTCTAGAAAATTTGGTCATAGTTCAGGGGGATAGTAGACACTTTACTCTTTAAAATATTGATCAAACTTCATGTAATATGACTAAAGGTGAAACATAATAATTATGTGCTCTAAAATAAATCACTTCCACCCTACATATTATGAAAGTTTTATGTGTACACTTCCTGTGAGATAATATCCATAACTTAGTATATTTGTGGCATTTATAATTTTAATTCATCTTTTGTTTTGGACAACAAAGAGTATTTTATTTATTTATAGCAAGCTGGAAAGTAAATCAACATTAACAACACACTGGTTGCCCAACATAGCTAGAGTACTACAGACACTACTAGATAAAGACCTACTAACATAAAGATTTTGCAGGTCTGCATACATTTCCTGGGATACAAAAGTGGGTGGGTTCAAAAATACTACATAGTTATCACCCTGCAATGAAGCGCCATGTTTAGCCAGAAAATGTGCCACCTTGTTTGCTTCTCTGAAGTTATGCCGGACTTGGGGATTCCCCAACTCCTTCAGCAACAACCCACAAGGAAAATTAATATGAGAATAAGAGAAAGTAGGAGACTTTAATGATTGAATTACCTCCACTGCATCTGTTTCCACTTCCAGTGGACTGCAAGCATGAGCTTTGGCCAGTTGAAGACCAAGAAGTAGAGCTTTAAATTCCATTTCAGTAGTATTAAAGGCCATGTCAGAGATGGAGAAACCCACAATCCAATTACCCGCATGATCTCTAATAACACCACCCAACCCTCCGGTGGAATCATGACTCCGAAAAGCACCATCCACATTAAGTTTAAAACCACCAGATGAAGGGGGAAGCCATTTAACAGGGATAATACATTGAGGAGGCGGAATAGTAGGACAATTAGGGAGGAACGTAAATTCCAACACTTTATGGAAGAGATCCGGAAGAGATATGAAAGAGTGGGACTGGTTAAAAACGTTGCGATTTCTAGTAATCCAAATTTTCCAAAGGGCAAAAGGGAAGAAAGTAGACCATTGACAGATGGTGTTAGGAAGTGAAAAGTTTAGATCCCTAATATGAGGGAGCCATTGATGAACCGAGGTAGCCGATGGAAAGGAAAAAGTAATCCCCAGTTGGGACCACAAGGCTTTGGCGATGCAGCAATCAACAAAAATATGAAACGAGCACTCAAGAACATTAGGACAGGGAAGACAGTAACCATTAGGGGTAATAGAAAGGGAGTGCGAGTACATATTAGTTGGGAATCAATCACTGAAGCATGCCAAATGAAAAACTTGATTTTGTTAAGTGTGTGAAAACGCCAAATCCACATAAAATCAGAATCAGGTGTAGGGAAATTAGAAGAGGGGGATAGCATAGAGTAGTTTGCTTTTCTATCCCACTGAGGAAAATCGGCATGGGAAGGGTATTGGGGAAAATAAACCTTTTCCATGGCATGCTTAATGTGATCCGGAAAGACAAAGGAGAAAGCATCCCAAATCTATAGGTTATCATTACGGTAAGTAGCCAAGGTAGCATTATGGTCGTTAGCCGTCAACGGCCCTTGGATAAGAGATCGATGAGTGACATCCCTAGAGATCCAGTTAAAGTCCCACAAATTGATAATCCTACCATCACCAACTTCCCAGCACATATTTTGTTGACATATAGACCAACCCCTAAGAATATTCCTCCAAATAAATGAATGAGAAGCTAGGGAGCGACAATGAAAATATCTACTAATAAGGCAGCGGAACCCAAGGAGATGAGGGATGAGAAAAGAGTCTCCAAGACATATTAGCAATAAGGGCTTGGTTCTTGGAAGCCGCTTTAACAATACCTAACCCATTGTCACGTTTAGGTCGAGTAACCATCTCCCAACTAACATAATACAGTTTCCTAGCGTTAGTCGTGGAATCCCAAAGGAAATCCCGTTGGATTTTATCAATTAGCTTAAAAGTTCTCTTCAGAAGAAGGAAATACTGCATCACATAAGTCAGGTTTGGCTATATGTACAAATCTCAACATGCATGTCGCTCTATTTAAGCTCTATCCCAGCATATGTCCAAAAGAAAACTCAAGATTTTGGTTCATTAAATTATGTTGTAAGTTGAATCCATCGTAGACACCAAATGTCGCCATCTTTTACTTAGACACCTCAACTAAGATCTGTATCATTTAAACACATGTAGTAGGGTCCAATCTAAAATTTTCAAATAGAGTGAATAATATTTGATTTTCATGGTCAAATGCCCAATAACAACTTTGTAAAGAGGCTTACTGGGTTGATGTTCATGAAACCAACACCAGTATCCAAGTCCCTCAACTGCTCAAATTTTTCTGGAGCTGCTTCAAAGAACTGCCCAAATCTGCTGCCGAACAATGGGCGTTCCTTCAACAGATTGAAAGGTCCTCGTGTTTCACCTTTGGAGCGCGAAGCATTATATTTTAACATACTTAATTACATATAGCATAAGCAAATAAATATCATTTAGTAACTTACTAAAGAGAAACTATATCATTTTAATACTTGTATCTTATGATATATAAGTTGAATATACGTGATAAAAAGTAAAATTTTAATTTAATACAATTCTATCATTGAGGTGGATAGTTAAACTTCACATTAATTATTTATATAATTGATTTTTTCTACACTTAAAAATTGCGCTTAACTTATTCATAATACACGATTATCATGTTTTTTAAAATAATATTAAATCGACATTAATTATATTTATGATAGTTATTTTTCTATTAAATAAATAAATAGCCATCTAATTTTAATGATTTGTATTATTCAAATTCCAAAAGAATTGCGTCATTGATTTTTATATGAGATTAAATATTAATTATATGTAAGTTAAACATGTTTAAAAATATGCACGACATTTCTATAAATATGTCATATAAATTAACTAACTATGATAATTTCTAATGAACGTTTAGATCCTTTCTTTTATATTTTTTTTTGGGGAATGTTTAAATACCTTATTTGATTAAGATTTTTATATAATAATATATTTAACCTGAGAACAGAATAATGATTTAACAATAAATACATTTCTAATGTCATTATTCTTGTTATATATAATTTTAAGAGTAAGCTGGATTGCAAACTCTCTCTCAAATGGGGAAGACCTAAAACCCTAAATTATATTGTCATCAGCCAACATGGTTTATACCTTGACCGGTGGGGCTATCACACCGAAGGAATTTCCTTCTTTAAAAACTAAAATAGATCTTAATCAAACTACTACGACTCCCACACCTATAATTCAGTATTATGTTTTTCTTAAACCTAAGGTTCCATATATGCTTAGTGTACCTCCTAAACCAGTTGTTATGTTACAAGGAGAACCTACAATTACATGAAAGAAATCTAATATCAATGCATCGATCATACAAAAAAATCTTCAATATGCTATAGTAAGGAAGATCTCATATGGAAAACCTAACATTGAAGAGCTAAGGCGAGTTATACCAAGTCAATGTGGCATTAAGAGTGCATGTAACATAGAGGTATTGGATACGAGACATATTTTGCTAAGGTTGTCTACATTGAAAGATTCTGTCCATATGTTATCAGTAGTGCCCTTTTATGTAAAGACTAAAGAGATATGTTGACAGATGAGGACCATTAAATGGGATCAATGATTTGAACCTGAAGTTGAAACAACAATTGGTGTTGCAGGGATTTCCTTATCAAATCTCCCACCAAATTTTTTGCTACAAATGCAATATTCTCTATCGCATCAGCTATAGGAAAACCACCTACTTTAGACATGGCAACAAAAAATCAAACTAGGCTTAGTTGTACCAAGATGAAAATTAAAGTGAATTTAGTGGCAAAACTACCAGAAAGGGTTAAAATCATTGAAGAGGATGATGTTACAGGTGAAATAAAATCAAAGTGGATAAAAATACAGTATGATTACATACCAAAATATTATAAAGAATGTTGTTTACAAGGGTATGATAAGAAGAATGCCGGAATGTACATCCAAAATTATTTAAAAAGGAATAAGAGGAAGGTCATAAGAAAGAACCAACAGAAAGACTAGATAAGATAGAGGGAAAAAGGAAAAAATGGAAATGCAAGGAGGGAAAAGGACTAGATCTAATAAATACAAATAGAAATAGATGACAAGGATAAAAAACAAATGCAAAAAGAATATGTATGGACATATTCAAAGAGAAATTGAATACACTGATAATAATTCTTTTGATGTGTTACAGAATACAAAGGAAGATAACCATGTAGAGAAAGGCAAACAACTGGAGAAATGCAAGCAAGTGGAGAATAATTTAAAAGAGAGCACCAAAAATTGGGTAACCCAAGTATTTGGCAAAACAGTACAAACTGAAAAAGGTGCAGATAAGAAAAGTGTAGAGTCTGAGAATACAAATAAATCACATGAGTCTAACGAGGATCAAATGGAGAATATAGAAGATGCAAACAACAAAGAACTTACTTAAGTTTCAGAAAACTTGAATCAAGAGAAGTCAACAGACAAAGAGGCAACATCAATACAACATGTACAACAGGAGAACATGACAGGGGAAAAATGCTAGTGTAGTGTCGAAGGTGGATAATACTGATGTCTTTCCATTAGCAGTACAAACAAAAATTCCTAAAAATTAGGTTCCTCTAATAAAGGGGTGTCAAGACAACAATGAGATGGACAACAATATCAGCAAAGTGGCTAGGGAAGGGGATATTTTTTCTAAACATGTTGATAAACTTGAGAGTCACTCAAAAAGAAAGAATAAAGATATAGCTGGATACCTGACAGAGAAGAAAAATTTCAGACAAACAAAAAGTACTACTATTAAAGGTTATAAATTAACATAAATGCGATTTGAAATATTAGATTAGTTAATACAAAAAAGCATTCATGAGACTTATTAACTTACAAAGGAGATACAAATTTTATTTTGGTGGGATGATGGAACCATTTCAAAATAGACAAAAGCTGGAGTTGTATAGAAGAAAATTGAGGCTCAACTATGTTTTTACATATGTTAATGGCCAAATCTGGGTCTTTATAGATGAATACGTGGATATTGAATTATTAAGAGATGAGGAACAATATTTTACTCTGAGAGTTTTTAATCAGAACCATGAAATGGATGTTGTGATAATACTTGTGTATGCTAAATGCACCCAAGGAGAAAAAATGCACTTGGGGAGCACCTTTATGAAGTGTCCATGGATTATCCAAAGCCTTGGATAGTAGGAGGTGACTTTAGTATTATTACTTATGAAGAAAATAATTAAGGGTACTTCCTGTAACATAAGATAAAGTAAAGGACTTCAATCATTATCTTAGTGTCTGTAACTTGTCAGATTTGGGCTTTAAAGATAGTAAGAATACATGGTGGAATGACAAAACTAATGAGGATTACATTTTCAAGAGGTTGGATAGTGTATTGTCTAACCAATTGATGCAATCAAAGTTTCTAGTAATTGAAGTGGAACATCTATTAAAAGTGGCTCAGATCATGTCCCGCTTCTTATTAATTTTGAGAATGAAGTAGAAGAGGTGGTCAAATATTTTAGATTCCTGAAATTTTGGTTGAAAAAAGATTCTTTTATGAAAGTGGTCAGGCAAAACTAGCATGCTGAAATTAAATGAAATCTTTTTGTAGTCTATCAATTTAAGATAAAAAGAGTCAAGAAGGCTATTTCATAGTAGAGTAAAGTAACTTTTGGAAACATATTTCAAGAGATTCCAACTTTAGAGGAGGTGATTAAGGTTCATAAAATACAGTTTGAAAATGATCCATCAGCAGGAAATAGACAGACTCTTCATGAAGGTCAAGAAAAGCCAATTAGATACCTACATAAAAAAGAGGAATTTTGAAAACAAAAAGTACAAAAAGTTGGCATGAAATGATTTAAGGATGGAAAAATAAATACTAAACTCTTTCATAAAATGGTTAATTGTAGGAGGAAAAGGCTCAGGATTTCTAGAATTTAAAATACAGAAGAAGAATGGTTAGAACAACAAGAAGAAATAGCAGATGCAGCAGTGCAATTTTATAAGAGCTAGTTTCAGAAACAACCTTTTCAGAGCAATTTTGATATGTTTGAGGAACTTTCTACTATAATAAGAAAGGAGGAGAATGAAGAATTGCAAAAAATGTCAAGCAAAAAAGAGGTATATAAAGTACTAATGGGATTGAATAGAAATGGTGTTTATGGACTAGGTAGGATGACATAGGATTTTTATCAAGATGCTTGGCAGAGTGTGGGAAATGACATCCATAAAATGGTTCAATACTTTTTTAGTGGAGAAGAACTTTCTAAATTTGTAACTCATACAAATTTGATTTTGTTATCTAAGAAGGTTATAGTAAATACCTTTTCTGATTTAAGAGTTATATCCTTGAGTAACTTTGTTAACAAAATTTTCTCAATAAATCATGAAAGAATAAAGAGATTTCTTTCAAGGATTATATCAAAGGAGCAAGCAGAATTTATGCAGGGAAGAAATATTGTAGAAAATATATTGTTGGTAGACGAGATAATAACAGAAATCAGAAAAAGAGACAAACCTCCTAATTTGATTATTAAATTAGACATGATGAAGGAATATAACATAGTGAAATGGTTGGTGGCTATTATTTAAGTAGGTTTTAAGGAAAATTGGTTTCAGTTAAAGTATTATTGACATGATATATAGACTGTTAAGCAATAACTGGTACTCTATTTTGTTGAATGGATAGCCTAAAGGTTTCTTTAGCTCTTCTAAAGGTTTGAAGTAGGGAGATCTATTATCTCCTTCATTATTTATAATAGAAGCTGGGGTGTTAACTAGGATATTAATTTCGCTACTGAGGAGGAAAGAGTTCAAAAAGTTTTGATATGCTCAGGGAAAGTTCAGTAATTAATTATCTAGCCTTTGTAGATGATATGATAATACTTTGTACGACAAAACTAGGAACTATGATATTAACTGTTGAGACCTTGGAGAAGTAGGAAACAACATCTATCTAGAAAATAAATAAGGAAAAAGTGTTATATATAGGTACCATAGTATATCAGGGAGAGATGTAACACTGGCAGAAGTGGCAACTGGAATTCTAAGAAAGGAATTTTCTTTGACCTATTTGAGTTTTCCTATTTTACATAAGAGGAAGCATAAAATTTTCTATAATCAGATATGGTGAAATATCACAACTAAAAAGTCAATCTGGAGTAACTACATGAATAACAAGTATTGCAGAAGAAAACGTTATAACTTGGTGTTTTGGAAGAAAGGAGGAGAAGGATCTCAGGTTTGGAAAAAAATATTGCAAGCTAGAGACCTTGTAGAACATCAAATATGGTGGTATATAGATCTATCAATACAGGTCGGCCCAACCCAGTTGGGCTAGCCCATATGGACTTTGAGTTTAATGGGCTAGCCCATCAAAATAATGTGCCAAAAAATACCAATCCCACACCATTATTGTGTGGGTTGCGGGCCTCACGGGCCAGCCCACATTTTAAAATATAATATTTTATAATTTAATTTTAGAATATTAATAAACATAAATATTATCAGACAATATTACATAGTGTTATTACTTGTTAATCAAGTCTCCAACACGCCCAAAAATATTCCTAATAGTGAAATTAAATTACTTTTGACATTATATCCTTCGAACAAAATAAAAATACTAATAAGAAATCTAAATAGTTGCATGTAGTTGACTTATCGACCGACCCATGGGCTAACCCAACCCACATTTCTCAAGCTCCACGAGCCACGGGCGTAACGACCCAATTTTCTAAAAATAGAACGTCACACGGTGCTGATGATCCTGAAGGACCACAAGCTAATCCTCTACTAATATATGTACCTGTGCACTGCATAATATCTGAAATAAATGCAGAAAACTGGCGGAAACTGGCCATAAGGTTCAAAACATCTAAAATACTCAAAACTGAAAACTGAATACTATACATCTGTCCGAAAAGCCTCTAAATTGTCTGAACTATGGAGTTGATGGGACATGTCCCCAACTAACTCCGTCTACTGAAAATAAACAAAATCTAATGCAATAATAAAATAAGGATCATCCTTGAATGAAGAGGACTCACTGCTACGTCTACTGCTGCTGACTGGGACTGAGCTGCTAGGGGTACTCTGGATCTCGTGCCTCTGAACCTGTGGTGTCAAATAAAACACCATAGCGCAAATACGTCAGTACGGGAATATACTGAGTATGAAGATGAGGTAAGTCTAAATACAAGGGCTTATGCATGAACAATTACTTAACTGAATAATCATGAGAATACTGGATGAGGACATATACATGAATGCACAAATAATAACTGAAAATATCGCAACTCAAAATACTGAAACTCGAATACTGCTTTACTAACACCTGAACTCACTACTAATACCGAGATACTGAACAACTGAATCTCCTGATATAGAAAACTGAGTATTGAAATCAAGATCAGTCTCATTTAGTGATGATCTCGGAAACTGATGATACTGAAGATGATTTACTGAATCTACTCATATTAATGACTGAAAGCTGAGCTTACTACTCTCGAATGTCTAAATCTGAGATCAAACCTCTCTAACGGATGATCCCTGAATCTACTATCAATGATAAGAAAAGATTATGTCTGAGATCAAACCTATCTAGCAGAAGATCTCTAAATTTGATAAAGAGAATACTCAACTGAATTTGAGACTGAGATCAAGCCTATCTAACGGGTGATCTCTGGATCTGATAATGAGATTACTCAACTGAATCTGAGACTGAGATCAAGCCTATATAACGGGTGATCTCTAGATCTGATAATAAGATTACTCAACTGAATCTGAGACTGAGATCAAACCTATCTAATAGGTGATCTCTGGATCTAATAATGAGATTACTCAACTGAATCTGAGACTGAGATCAAGCATATCTAACGGGTGATCTCTGGATTTGATAGTGAGATTACTTAATTGAATCTGAGACTGAGATAAAGCCTATCTAACGGGTGATCTTTGGATCTGATAATGAGATTACTCAATTGAATCTAAGATTGAGATCAAGCCTATCTAATGGGTGATCTATGGATTTGATAATACTAAAACTGAATACTTTACGTAAGACCATGCCTATCTAGCGGGTGGTCCATGAATCAATGGAACTATCTGGGTTCCTTACTGATATAAGTGACTATATCTAACAGTCCTGATTTCTGAGTTCTACGCTGAAGACTGATACTGAAACTGTAACTGTGGGAGTTCTCATTTAACTGACATGCCCTAAATCTGAACTGGTGGGGTCTAACCTGTAACACCAACTGAAAGGGTGTTAATACCGTGCGACGGGTAAAGACCTCTACTCCGATCAAGCCTCTCTAATGGGTGACCCTTACAGGAAGTCAAGCCTAAGGCAGTATAATAATCAAGCCTTATTCTAACAGGTGACTCCTGCTCCTACGCTGGCTACACAGTTTTGAAGTTCAGGGATTGTTCCTAATAAATCTTCCTCTCTAACGGGGAGCCGCCATCCCTGCACTCTCTCGGTGCTAGCTCCTACTCTCAACTAAAAGACTCTAAACTGATTCTTAACTGAACTTAAACTGAGCTGAATCTGTTCCTAATCATATTTCTTGAATGACCTGACTGAGTTACGCTGAATTCACTTGGTTTCATATCTGTAACACCTCGTATTCAAGTACGTGTATTGGCATATTCAAGTACGTGTATTGGTCTTATTTATATGCAATTAATTTTTTATTTTATTTATACCAAAATTTGCCCGTCGATGGTTCCATGCGAAGGTTATTAAATAAGATTTCCAACGATATAAAGATTTCCAAAAATGGATAGGTTTCAGATATAATCGAGGACGTTCGAAACTATAAAATGGTGGCCGGAATATTTGGGAATAGTAAATGTGCAGGAAAATTTCTTGCACACAAACTACTGAGGCCAGCCGAATTTTTGGGTCAACTTCAAACGATCATAACTCCCTTACTATAATGAACTGGGAGAGATGAGACCTATGAAAATAAATATCTTTGAGTCTTATTTCCAATTCAATTTGTTTCATCCAAATCCAACGTCTGAGTAAGGAGTTATACTCGTTTTACTTCAGCCTATTAAAGTAAATTTTTAGGGTCAACTTCAAACGACCATAACTCCTTGTACAGGACGAACTGGGTGGCCTACTTTATATGAAATGAAATCCCTTTGAATTATCCTTCCAACTATACCAATTTCACCCAAATACGATATCGTAGAAAATAGTTATGGTCGATCTACTTTAGCTTATCAAAACAGTCCACCAAAGCACAAATTTGACATTATTTAAATTTTAAAGGCATTTTGGTCATTTCCTATTATATTATGGACGGGAATCTGTGTATATATACATGTATATGAGTTCAAAAACTCATTTTCATCATCAATCATTGAGAAAGAATAAACCCTAGCCAAATTTGACCTTTAAATTACTTTTGATTCAACCGTAGAAATTCCAAAGTAATCCGAGAACTGTGTTTGTCATCTCGAGAGCTTCGAACGGAACCTATTATTTGTGCAAACAGGATTGCATAATCAAGAGGTGAATTCTAAGGTATAAATATTGTTTGCCTTTGTTCTTTTCCATATGTATATGTGTGATAGAGGATTATATGTATTGGATGTTATTGAAAGGTGATGGAAATAGGGTTATGGACTATTTTGCATGGTTTGGTTATATCGAATTGTGGAAGGTGGATATGGTAATTGAGTTATGAAAGGTGGATATGGTGATATACTATTGAATTGATGATTATTTATGTCTTTGACTCAATTTGGTTTAATGAATCCAAACTTGATATTGGAGGATGTTGTATGAATATGCATGGCATGTGAATGTAATTGGAGTATAAGAGGGTTAAAGTGACACCCTTTATGGTGTAATTAAGGCTTACTACTTAACCACTAGTTTGGTGAATTCAAATAATTGAATTGTGACGTTTGGTTGCTAATACTAGATTGCTACATATGTTCATTGTAGATAAGTAATCCAAAAAGACGGGAAGTCCATTTGGGACTAGTATTGAAGGTTGACAGTCAGGTATGTAAAGAATACTCTATACCATATCTTTGGCATGAAAGTGAACAATTGTTCTATTAAGAAAGTTTCCAAAGTTATTCAATAACATGTGATCCATAATGGTTTTGTATGATGTCCTACATTACCAATGAACTTGTTTCCACCCTACAAGATGTCAAGACATTCCAATACTTACTTGTTTTCCAAATCTTACATGTTTATTGCACTAATGAATGTCAGAAGGTATCCGGTTACTCAAACAAGATCCATGTGCTATTAATGACTCCAAAATGTTTCATTGATAGACCAATAAGTTCCTACTTCATTGTTATCGCATTGATGACTCCAAAACACTTCATTGATATGCCAATGAGTTCTTACTTCATTGTTATTGCATTGATGGTCTATTTATATGTCTCTTATTGATGTATTATTGTTTCAAAGTATCAAAAATACGGTGGCGACCGAAATAACAATCTCAAAGATTAATTGAACTAAGTGATGGAAGTTCTCTCTTATCGGGTGGTATCCCAGGGACATAAGCCTATCATGGGTCGATCCCTATTTATGTGTTTATGGGTGGTATCCCAGGGGCATAAGCCTATCATGGGTCGATCCCAGTTAATATGTACTGGAGGCAGCCTAATGGTCATAGTACAGTACAGTAATGATTACAAAGATGATAAGAACGAAGGTAAAGTGATTGAATAAATACAATGTACAGGTTGTCACAAGTTCTAGTAAGTGTGGTCTACTCTTATTACAATTTATTCACTTGTTTCTAATTTCTATTGAGCTCCTATATCATATGTGATTATCTACAGCTTTACATACTCAGTACATATTTCGTAATGACGTCCCCCACGGGGGACCTGCATTTCATGCTGCAGGCATAGGTACCTCAGCTCATACACCGCACAAGTAGGAGCCAGGATATCCAGCTGCTTTTGGTGAGCTCCGGTTTTCTTCGGGGTTTTCCGTGTCATATCCAGTCACTTTTGGTATTGTATAGAAGTTAGTTATATGGCGGGGTGTGTCCCGACCTTAGTTAAACTCTGTGTATTGTCTAGAGGCTTTGTAGACCTAATGTACAGTCAAGGTGGTGTTTTGTTAATAGACGTGATGGCTCCAACGGCCAAGTATTGTATATACATATATATGTGTGTTCGAGCATATACAAGTGATTATTTCCTTTTATATGCGACATGATGCTGTCCGAATTTCGAGTTGTCATAGAGGTATGCATGGGAAGTATAAGGTTATGAGCTGGTTCTCCCAGGCCTCCTCGGTTACGGGTGCCAGTCCGCCCCAATAGGATTTGAGGCGTGACAATATCTGACGGAATATTACTGAATCTCGTTATCAGACTGCATGTTACGGAGTTCCGAACTGAACACTTGAATACTACTAGGTCTGAGCTGAGTACTGAACTGAGGCTAGAATACTAGTGATATAGAGATTACTGAGATTTCTTAAGTTTTGTATCTGTCTGAGAGTACAGAGTTCTATAACTCACTGAGTTCTGAGAATCGTGGCTTAATTGAGATTATCGAAGAAACTGACACGGGCTCTAAACTACAGCTAATTTGTTAGGTATAAATACCCCCAGGACTCGATAACATAAAAGTAAAACATAGCCATTCTTGAATAATCAAGATCATGGACATTTGTTCACCACCACAATAACTAAAACATCTCTTCAAGCATTTAGAAATCATAAACATGTGATAGTATAGGGAGACATGTTATTGGCTCATACTCCATTCAACAGAGTCTTGCAACAAACATTTAACATGCATTAAAAGCATATAATTGGCGGATTTCATGCTAACATGTCACAATTCATTCATTAAGTTTTTTCAACAAACACTTGGCATGCATAAGCTTGCACACAATTGGGAATTTCTAGTCAACATGCTATAATGGATCTAATTCCTTCACATGAGCATTTTATCAAACATATGGGGAGCATGCTTTGGTTATACCACAAGTTCTATACTTAATCATCAAGAATACACCAATATCATGCAACTTGAAGAGGGTTTATCATGAACATCATACAATTCATCACATACTAGAATCAACTCTTGAAATTGGTAGCCTATAACATGAATTAAAACTCAATAATAACATGAACTTCAATTTCAATTCGCATGAATCATGAAAACTCATAAATATAAGATCTTTGAATTTAGAAAATGATTGTTGAACTTCTTAGGTGGAAGGAACCCAAGAATCAATATCTAACATATCTTGTTATATGATTCTCAAAAAAATTACGGAGGAATCTTGATGACTTGGGTCTTGGATTAGAAACTCTAGGTCTTGTTCTTGATTTCTTGAGAGAGAAAATATTTTGATTTGGGGAAAACTTGATGAATAAAGAAGTATTTTTGTTATTTAGGGTATAGATCCCTTATATAGACTGGTTTGGGGCTTTAGGAAATTACGAATTGGTCCTTGAAATTTAAAAACAAAATATAAAAATACTGATTTCACATGCTGGCGCAACGCAGTGGAATCGCGCCAGCTTACTGGAAACTGGATAGTTGGGAAACTGGTTGGTGGCGCGATACGGTGGAAATTTTGTTGCCACCTTGGTTGCAAATTGGAAAGGCACCGCGACGCGATGGAATCGCGTTAGTGCACTGAAAATTGACAACTCTGAAATTAAGCCTTGGTACGACGCACCATAATTGTGGAGGCTCACTGAATTTTGAAGATTTCCATTTTGGCTGGCTCCGCGATGCACTAAAGTACCAGGCGGTACACTATCTCACTAAAATAGCTCTAACTCTTCGCTCGAGTGTCGGATTTGGGCGAATTTGGTATCGATGGAAAACTTATTCAATTCTCTACATGAAAAAAATTCAATATTAGGGAAATTCTACACGGTTCAAAATACATCTGACATGGGAAGACACTTCTCACCCTTTTAGGGCTGGATTAATACTTTATTGAACACGCTCTAAGGCTCAGACTATGAGAGAATTTTGTGGGGTCTTACAATGGGCTTATATGGTTCGGGCTAAAAAGACCTGTTCTTAAATGGATTACAAAAAATAAAGCTCAACTCAATCAAATTATGGGCCGGGCTGGGCTGGCCCATATTGACAGCTCTTGTGGTATACAAAGAAAGAAAATTCAAAGGTATGACATGATAATTAGACTGGGCTGGGAGAGTTGAACACTTACACAGGTAAGGAGGAAGAGTGAATGATACTTATGAAATCATAACTGATTTGACTAAAAATGGTGAGTGGGATGTGCATATTTTGGATCAACTATTTGATAAGGTGGTAACACATATTTTGCAAAATGCGAAGCCACCTAACCTAGAGGGAGAGAATAATAGACCTTAATGGATCTAAGCACAAATGAAAACTTCATAGTTAAAATAACTTGGCAATACATAAGGTATAAAGATAGTCCTAACAAGATTTATAAATAGATGTAGGTCAAAGAATTGTCATACAAAATAATTTTCTTTGTGTGGAGATTATGAAAATTCAAAGTGCCTACGGATGACAGAATTAGAAGATGGGGTGTTGAAGGACCTTTGAAATGTTGATGTTGTGTACACCCTGATCAAGAGACATAATCACATGTGTTCTTAAGATCAATTATTACTAATAGAACTTGATCTTATTTTTGCTTTTTTGCAGATTTACAAATTAAAGGACTATCTCTTAAGGAAGTGATTATCCTATGGTGGGGAATTATTGTAAAGAAAGATATAAAGTTATATTATCAGACCATTCCTAGCATTATACTATGGGAGTTGTGGAAGCATAGAAATCTCAATAAACATGAGGGAAATGTGGCAGTATAAAGGATTATTCATAATGTGGTTAGAAATCTGCACATGCTTCTTAGAATGAGGATACCTTCTAAGGAATTTCCAAGAAATTGTCCTGGAATACTTAAAGACCTAGAAGAATTCAAACCATAAGTGAAAATTCTCAGAGTTAATTAGAGTTTCCATCTGTAGGATGGGTCAAGTACAATACTGATAGTGCATCAAGAGAAAATCCTGGGTGAGTTCTTATGCATTCTGTCTAAGGGAGGAAAATTTTAATCTGCTATATACTCAAGGTACTACACTAAAAGATACTACTAATACAACAATAGAAGCAACAACCTTCATATCAGCCAGTAAACATTGCAAATCAACACAACATAGCAAAATCATCACACAAACAGATTTCATGTTTATTAAAAGAGTCCTAAAAGGGAAATAGGTATGTCCATGGAGCATCACAAACATCATATCAGAGATTAAGTCAATCTTGCAGGGAAACAAATAAAATTTCAACACATTATGACGGAGGGCAACAGACTAGCAAATTACCTAGCAAATCTACCAATAGATAAAGAAGACTGCAGTTTTCTTCACATTAACAACATGAAATCAATAGAAAAAACATCATCAACAATGACAAATTAAAGAGCCCATATCTGAGATTATCACTTTTGAGGGGATAAGGGGTAGGGAAGGCTACAACACTTAGTTTTTCACTTAAATAGTATTTACAGCACTACAAAAGTTACAGAAAAGGTGAAATGCTAGCCTACACTAAGTCAGCCATCTAAAAGGACTCGAATGGAAAGGTTCAGGGTTGAATCAGGAACAAGGAACCTGGATGATGTTTGTCCACTATGGGGTGGTCGTATTGAGCTTCCCATGCACTCAATCACAAAGACACCTGTAAGATAAGATGAATTAAAATGTAGAAAGGGAGAGGCTAAATCGAAAATCTGAGTACTTACCCAGTAGAGTAAAGCATCATCCAAGACGGGACCTTCAGCAAAAGTAAAGAGCACAACCACCAACCAGAGTGCACAACTGAGAATGAAGAGACAGTCAGTGCATCAAATGAAAAAAACAACAAAGAAGAAATATGGCAGATCACTCTTAAAAACTGATAGACTAGAATCCCAAGCTTCCAGTGCAAAATCATTAACAATTCAAAGGAGGAGGAAAAGAAAATCGCGATTAAAGAGAGGCAACAACATCACTCTTTCAGGTGTTAAGGGCGGGAAAATGAGTAGTGATTTAGAAAATCCTTATCTTAGGGTATACATAATAAAGGTAGGATAGACAGGCCAGACGGGTGAGGCTTTAGTTTAGGCTTTTGTTTTAATTTTAGTTTGTGTTTTTAGGGCTACTTGGCCCCTGATTGTGTAATCTTGACTTCTTTAATTAATAAAAATCCAAAATTTAATTAAAAAATATAATTTTAATTTTCTTGAATAGATTTTAAAGAAATATTCCATGATAAATCTCCAAAGAAAAAAAAATCCTACATTTCCAGTTAAAATTATAACAATAAAATTTCCGAGTATGCATACTTCCAAGTAAATAACAAAAATAAATCTCCAAATAAATTCACAATAACAAAATCCCCAACTAATTCTCAAAGTAAGAAAATTCCTAAGTAAATCCTCAAGAAATAAATCCCAACAAAATTCGTAGAAGTTGAATCCCCAAATAATACTACATATGAAAAGATTCCTAGATAAATTTTCAAGTAAGCATTTCTAGCTAAATTCGCAAGTAAGTTTACCTAGGAATTTTCTTATAAACTGATAAAAAAATATCTTTTGTTCATTACTTGCGAATTTACCTATGAAAAAGGCACTTGCAGATTAGTTGCCCAAAATAAATTCCTAGGTAATAATTTTGCGAAAATGACGCTAAATTTTCCTACAAATTTTTCTAGGAAAATATTTTTCGCATGTAAAAAATTTTAGAATTTAGGAATTTCATATTTTCGCATGAAAGTTCGTAAGAAATTTCTGTGGATAAAATCTCCAAGTAATTTACAATTTTCTAGTAGTGTGCGCTAAGAGGCCATGCGTTTGTCATGCTATTCTAAGTGCTCTAGAAATTTGTCATAATTTCATAGGAGTGACACCACTCCACACTCATATAGGTCTAATCATCAAGTGTATTCTGCAGAGTAATACACCACCTATAAAGAATATGATTTGGATTAAGAGTTTTAACCGAACCCTCACTTTGCCTTGCAACACTGCACTATATTTACACATCATAGGAAAGACATAATCTTAAGTGCTTATTATGATCAACTAATGACTTGTTATTATCCATATAAACTTAATTCATGGTATCTCTAATCAAATAAGTTGGGTTACCATCATTGTTAATCTTCTCAAAATGACACTAAGATTCCACTCCCATCAATATTTCTTTTTGTCTGTGAGTTGATTAGATTCACCTCTGACTATATATAATTTATTTACGTAAATAATTTCTTCTCATAGCAGCTGCTTTTTCACATTACGGGTGTGTTTGGTCTGAAGAAAAATATTTTCCATGGAAAATATTTTTCTAGAAAATGTTTTCCTGGAAAACAAGTTGATTTCTTACTTGTTTTCTTATGTTTGGTTGGTGGATGAAAAATATTTTTCGAAAAATATTTTCTAGTATTTGGTTGGTGAATGAAAAAATATTTTTCAAAAAATACATTTTAGTGTTTCGCTAAAGCGTAAAAATACATTTTAGAATTCTTTTTTAAAAAATTAAATTAAAATAATTAAAGCTTTTTTTGGGGAAGGAGGTAGACGGGTGGGTAGGGGTGTCAGAATAGGTAATAGGGGTGGGTAAGAAAAAGGTTTGAATTTTTTTTGTTAAAAAAAATTAAAAAATTGGCGAGGGAGGGCGGCTAGTAGGAGCTGGGTGTCAGGGTAGTGGAGTGAGGGGAAGGGGGGAGATTTTTTTTTTTTAAAAAAATAAAAATAAATTTAATTTTTTTTTAGGTTGTTGAGAGGGGAGGGGGGTGGGAGAGGGGGGTGGTAAGGGGGGAGGGATCGGAGAGGGGGCTGGTAAGAGGGAGGAGGGTAGGGGTGTGGGGTAAGAGAAAAGTTTGAATTTTTTAATAAAATGTAGATATTATTTTTGGAAGGGGGCTGGTAGGGGTACGGGTGGGGTGGGGATAGGGGGTGGACTAAGAAATTTTTTTGAAATACTTTCTAAAATAATTGAATTTTGGGGGTGGGGGTAGGGGGTAGGGGTAAGAGTAGGCGGTGAGGTGGCGCGGGGATAGGGGATGGATTAAAAAAAAATTTTAAAATACTTTTTAAAATAATTAAATTTTGGGGGTGGGGGTTACGGTTAGGGGTAGGAGGTGGGGGTAGGGCTAGAGGTAGGGGCGGGGTGGGGGTAGGGGTGGTGTCGAGGTGATAGGGAATTGGGGGCGGGGATAGATGATTTTGACAATTGTATGAATATTTCAACTTTAAAGTGAGGTTGAAAGAGAGTTTTGGATAACGTTTTCCTTACTTTTTGAAGGAAAGTCATTTTCCTTAGATTTAAGGAAAATAAGTTGATTTGAAAAATATTTTTCAAAACATATAAGTCAACCAAACATAAGAAAACTGAAAAAGTGTTTTCCTTCCTACCAAACACACCCTACATCTTAAACTAATTTTCCCCTGAACAACAACCATTACAGTTTGGCAAACCACACACTAAATAACTTTTTATGTTGTGGCACTGCCACCAATAATAACTCATATTATCACCAATAAAATATAAAATATTCTTCAACAAACACAATAATAATTTTTTTTTCCACCATAAGTGTTGTCGACAGTCACATCACTATTAACAACAAAAATTTAATATGCAATTCCTGTTATATATACAGTAAAACACATAGTCAAAAATATTATATTTTTTTTCTTTTCAAACTTAAGTAGCATAACTTTAGCAAAATATGTCTACATTTTCAAATATTTTAAAACGGAAATAATCTTTTCACAGTTCATGATGTTTCTAATGTTATATTCACAAAAACATCACACTTGTAAATATTTTAGTCTAATAAATACAGATAAAGAATATACAAATAATTACATGCTAATTGATAGCTTACGAATGAAATGAATAAACTACTTTACAAATAATAATTTCAAATTCATAACTGATAATGTTAACATTTTGTATATTTAAATTCATTGTATGAAAGCCATTAAAAAAAACTCGGTTAATTGGCATACTTCCAGTGATCAATTTAGGATGAAAGAGAAACTAGTTTTATTATTATTATTATTATTATTATTATTATTTTTTTTTTTTTATTTTTTTTTTATATCTCAGCCTCAAAAGGAAGAAAATCTCAAAAGCTTGAACAACGTCAAACATAAACACTCAAATATTTCATGAAAATGGGGACCAAACAAAATTCAAGAAATACTCAATTTTCCAACCAAATAGCACGTACAATAAAATGTAGTTATGATATTTATTGCCCACAAACAAAAATTATTTTGGTTGATTCAACATTATCAAATTTAAATAAAATCTTCATCAATTTTTTTCAAATGATCTCATAAGTATCAAATTAGTTCAAATATTATCACATTTATACCGCCTCAACTAGTTTCAATAATATTTCCAATATAAGTTTAATAAGAACAATTTTTTTTCATTTTATGAACTTGAAGAGTAGTTTTAGAATCACCAACGTATATAATCATTCTTCTTCTTCAATTTAGGTGTAAAGTAAAAATTTAACTTTGTTCCTTAGTAGCATCAAAATCTAACACATCCAATCTTTCACATGTTAGCCACAAGATTCGCTTGAGAAATAACCATAATAATTTACATTATCTGCTAATTCAAATTTATTTGCTAAAACATGTTAGCCACAAGATTCACTTGAGAAATAACCATAATAATTTACATTATCTGCTAATTCAAATTTATTTGCTTACAGGATTATCAAATCTCCGAATCTACCACTACATTAAATGATATAATGACTTGATTTACTACACAAATCAATTAAAATATAGACATATGATATCGTCACATACATTACCAATTAACATAATTGAAAAAGTGTTACCTGATTAACCTTGTAGTTCCATCTAAATCACCACTCATCAGTAGCACACATTTACCAAACAAGTAACAATTCACAAGCTCTTGCATGCTTGTTTGCCACTTCTGCTTTTATTTAATATACAATTTTATAGTACTCCATAAGTTTCGCCTTGTCAATAGTGGCTGACTTCTTATGGAAATAGATGGGTTCTTAATAGTGTAATCTTTGAGTAAGGGTTCACTTTGCAAAGCCCCAAGAGAAACAGCAAAGTAATGACCGAACAACTTCATCAAAAATTAATTTTATTTTCCGTAAGAATAGAGTATAAATATCCAAGTAAAGCATCTTGTACCTCCTGAACTATGATCAAATTTGTTACGATACTCTAACTTCACAGGAATCCTATTACCCCCACTAAAATTTAGCATATTTTTGTCAATCTTTTTAACTGACGTTGCACCTTTTATCAACCTTTTTAGCTGACATGATACCTTTGATGTGTGCCACATTTTATGTTATAAAGGTGTCACGTCAGTACAAAAGGGTGATAAAAATACGCTAAAATTGAGTTCAGGGATTAATAGGATCCCTGTAAAGTTGGGGTGTGTCGTCACAACTTTGGCTATAGTTCGAGGGGGTACTGGATGCTTATCTCTAAATATCATTAAGATTGTTGTAAATTATGAAAAGTACATCATCACGAACACTTATTTAAATTCATCATAGCTTGAAGCGTGCTTCTATTCTTACGAATATTTCATCTGGTATGAATGTATCCCCAAAAATTCAACAATCTCTTCTAGTATTAAACTAGAAGCTAGAATCTAACAAATATCTCACTAAATTGTTAACCAAGCATCATATAATATAAGACAATAGAAGGAGGAATGGTCTTAGTCTTTCTTTCTCTTTTTCTAGTAAGGAAATGACTACTATCTGTGAAAATATTAAAGTAGATTTTTTGGAAGAATAGATTTCTAGTTAAGTTTCTAGAATGGTCTAGTGTAGTATCTTAATAAACATCTTATAGAATTATTTAGATATTTTAGAGTAGTGGTAGAAGATAAAGATGACTAGATTTTTATCTTGAATAATCTAGATATTTTAGAGTAGTAGAAGATAAACATCACTAGATTTTTCTTGTAGAAGTATCTAGAACTTTTTCTAGAACCATCCATGAACAAGTATAAATAGGGATGATTTTTGTACATTAGTAATCAACAAAAAAATCAAAAGAATCTAATTCAAGAAGTCGTTTTTCATAACAAAGCTTCTCTTTTCATAGCTTTCTCTCGTTAGTTGAATCTTCTGATCTTAGTTAACGATCTTGGGCTAGCAGAAGGTCTCTCCAATTACATCTTTCTTCTTCTATTCTCTACATGGTATCAGAGCCAAAGTCGTAAATTGACTTGTGTTTATTTCAAGATCAGATTTGTGGTCGATTAACTAGTTTGTCCTAATGAATTTAAGTGGTCGCGTTAATGGACTGGGAAGGGAGTTGTTAAATTAGTCCAATTATAAGGTATGGAAGACATGTATGTAATTATACCTTATGGGTGAGAATTTGTGGGATGTTTTTAATGGGAGTAACACAACTCCTCCAGACAACGGACCAAAGAATAGTAGTGCATACAAGAAGTGGAAGCAGATTAATGCGAAGGCGGAGTTCATTCTAAAGAGGTCTATCTTTTTCGTTTTATTTGATCATATTATAAGGTGTAAATTAGCTCATGAAATTTGGAGGACCCTCGACCAATTGTTCAATAAGAAGAATGAAGCTCGATTACAAATGTAGGAGGATGAATTAACGAACACCACTCAAGGTAATCTTTCTATTGCCGAGTACTTTTTAAAGATTAAGAACTTATGTTCTGAAATTTCTTTATTGAATACGAACGAGGCTATCTCTGAAGCACGAATGAGAAAAATTATCATTTGTGGTTTGAAACAAGAATACATTCGCCTTGTGACATCAATTCAAGAATGGGCTAAAAAACCATCCCTAGAGAATTTAAGAATTTATTATCGTCACAGGAGTTACTAGCCAAGTAATTGGCTGGTGAATTTATCAAAGAAAGAAAAGAAAATGCTCTTGTAGCTGACAAGAGGAACGTTAAAAGAAAAGTAAGAGATATGACTTACACTTGATTCTCAAGTGGTTCAAGCTCACTTGGAAAGAAAGAAGAGACTTTTAACAATTATATTAAGAAGTCTTTTAGAAATTATCTGTGTGGCAAAGCATGACACATAAGAAGATATTGTCGAGCCACGAAGAGCAAAATGGCCCATACTAAAAATGTTATTGAAGAAGAAAAAGGCTGTAAAAGATTCTTAGAAGCTTAGAGTCTAGCGATAAATACATTGGATTCCATAAATTTAGAAAGAGATTGAAGCAGCTATAATATAGTTCATTATGTTGAGAAGGAGGGCACTGATAAGAAGCAGAATACTACTGAAGACGTTCCAACTGAAGATGTGGTATCTATAATTGAGAAATTCAAAAAAACATATCTTGAAATTGATAATAAAAGTTTAAACGAGAAAGATGTTGCAATAGAACCTGAGCAGGCAGTGTCTGAAACTATATAAGCCAGTGACGACCTTTTTAGAGAAAACATTGAGGGAGATATAATGGAAGTTGAAGTCTCTGATAAATCATCTATCATATCAAGGTCAACCACTAGCTCAGAACAAATATTGGAAGTTGATGAAGAAGCTAAAGATCAAATAGATGAAGACGTTGAAATTAAAGCCCTAATTTTATATGCAGAGACATAAAATATGATTGAAGAGCTAGAAACAGAATATAGTGGTGGATTCTATTATGGTGCTAAGGCTTCACAAAAAATTGATGATCAGATCATCGTCGAATCAAATGAGGAGGCTGATACAGATGAAATGTCCTTGTATAATGAAGTTGCTTCAGAAAGAGTAAGTTCTAAAATCTTGAATGCTAGAGTTTCAAACTTTTCCATCACATGTGTGTCTCCAAATAATAAAATTGTGGAGGAGTTCAGAGAAAGGGGGATCTCTAGAACTCAACATCATAAAACTCACCAAGGACAAATCGATGATGGAAAATCTTCATCATTGGAAGAAGAAAGAAGAGTATGGAAAAAACTGATAAGAGTTTCACCAAGGCGTGGTCCAAAGCTTCTCTTGAGTTCTTCCGCGATAAGTTCAGGGTAGCTCCAAAAAATCACTTTAAGGAGGAGTGTGAAAATATTAAAGTAGATTTTTTGAAAGAATAGATTTCTAGTTAAGTTTCTAGAATGGTCTAGTGTAGTATCTTGAATAAACATCTTGTAGAATTATCTTGATATTTTAGAGTAGTGGTAGAAGATAAATTATCTTGAATAATCTAGATATTCTAGAGTAGTAGAAGATAAATATCACTAGATTTTTCTTGTAGAAATATCTAGAACTTTTTCTAGAACCATCCATGAACAAGTATAAATAGGGATGGTCTTGTACATTAGTAATCAACCAAAAAAAAAAGAATCTAATTCAAGAAGTCTTCTTCCATAACAAAGCTTCTCTTTTTATAGCTTCCTCTTCTTAGTTGAATCTTTCGATCTTAGTTAATGATCTTGGGCTAGCAGAAGGTCTCTCCAATTATACCTTTCTTCTGTTATTCTCTACACTATCTAGTAAGGAAATGACTACTATTGTATATATAAAAACTCTTTTTTCTTCATAATTAGATATGATCTTATATAACCAAAGTACTAGCTGTAAGAATTAATGTCAAAATAAATTTCAACGGTAACATAGTTTTTATAGCATTAGAATAGTTAGTAAATTGAGGTGAAAGAATGGTTACTCATCAGAGCCGGCCTAATAGTGAAGCAGGACATGCAACTGCTTTAGGCCTCATCTTGGTAGAGGTCCCAAAGTTTCATCTACTTGTATTTCAAAAAAAATTTAAATATTTCTATTTTCATTTTAAAAATAAGAAATTGATGATACTGTCTAGATAAATTAAGAAATAAAATATTCCTAGTAATTCTGGGAATCTCTCCCAAACATATGTATGTATGAATAGCCCCATTTCCTCATGCACAATCATCATTATCATAATATTTTCCCATCAACTTATGTTTGAAGAAGTGAAAATAGTGAGAACTATCTTCCTCTTCTCCTTTTTTCTTTTGTTGAGTTTATATTATTTATGTTATTTCTTCTCGTAGTTTATATTAGAAGAACTTGTTGGATTCTAAAGATACATTTGCCGGTAAAATATAAGACATTGTCATAGACACCTCTAGCTTTCAATATATTCTATTATTATTTTTTATTATACAACAACATTTCTAACACAGATCACCAATATAATTGAGTTAGCGACAATAAATTCAAGAAGACAAAGAAAAAGTTGGTGCTCAATATCCTCAAGAAATTATTGTTAAATAAATTTATATATGAATTTTTTTTTCTCTAATTAAAATTTTAAGATCTCTCTTGAAGTTTCGCTTTAGGCCACAAATATTATTGAGCCGCCCCCGCTACTCATGAGAAAAGTAACATTAAAAATTGTATAAAAATGTAATAGTCAACAAAGACTTTTTAATGAGTAATAATGATGATTAATGACTATTTAAATAATAAAGAATATATTATAATTTTTTTTGAGATAACTAAAAATATATTATAGTTAACAATTGAATTTGTATGTATACAAAAACCAAGTACAATTGCCAAATACAAATTTATACAATGCATATTGCTTTATATAACTTTTTTTCCAAAATATAGGGATGATGCAGAGATTGATGAATTAGACAATTGAATTACATACTCTGTTATTAATTATTTGTGTTGCTTTCTCCCTTTTACTTAGTTTTTTCACTGTATTATGTTGAATGTGATCTTAAACAAAGATTTAAGAAAGGAGAAAATTGTGGGAAGTTGGAGATAATTAAGGGTGTTCATTACTCCCTCTTACTTTAAATATTTGTATTTTCAAAATTTTATAACCGATTTTTGAGCAAAAAAAGACTAGATAGATTTGTATAAATAGGCCCTTTATACATTTCTTAACTAGCAACTGACTATAATTTATAATTAGTAAAATATAGAATATGAAGTTAGTTAGAAGGGGTCTAAGTTGTCTATATGTGAAGTTTTGCGATTTGAAGGCCTCTTTTTATTAAATAAAAATTGTATAAACAACATACATTTTGGACTTTATGTACTTAATTACCTTCTCTCCCGAATTCATTTTCTCTCTATTGGACTAATAAAAGTACTTATACATATCTCACGTACCTTATGCATTACAAACTATGTGTAAGGAACAACCGTTTAACTATATTTAACGAAAATAAATCAGTCTCCTTAATTATTTAACGTAATTAACGTTTGTATTTATTTTTTCGATTAGTGGAGCCTTAAAATTAGTAACAGTAATTCAATTTCAAAAATAGTTGAAACACATCTTCTTTTTCATTGATCAAAACATTTATTTTGTTTCATACACATTGATCTGTTTTCCAACCCAATTGTTGTTCATTTAATTAAAACTTGTTTTTCTTTAAAATCGAAGAAAAGTATGACCATCTCAATTCTATTAAGGCATTTTGGTATTTGACAACGAAAATAGTATATGAAAACTACAAAAGTGATGGTGGTGGTGTTGCAGAAAGTATCTCGATTTTGAGGTTGATCACAATGATTGCATCAGAACTAGATATTGATGAATCTAGAAATAAAATAGATGTCAGGTATGTTGTGAAAGGTAATTCTTCTTCAATTATTATATGAAATAATAATGGAGTGAGGGTGTATGTAGAGTTAAAGAAAGTTTTTCAGAATTTGTATCTTATCATTTGTGCATAGCGTCATTTTCTGTTAAAGAATACATTAACCCCTTTGAGTTCTCTAGTTTGGTCTAAATATTGAATTATGTATAAAGTAGGAGTAGTTTAATAATTTTCTATAATGTAGAAAATTAGTAAAGTTATGTATGTGGAACTTGATGAATAAAACATCTAAGCAGATCTAAAAAACGTACACATTTAATTTTATTTTTTTAGTCTGTCTTATGCATAAATCAATATGTATATGATTTATGATTTATGTGTAAGGAATATATATAGTAAAGACGATTTGTCTCTAGAATTTGTATTTATGTATGAAAATGTTAAGACAACGTACGTATACATGAATATGTTATGTATGAGAATATGTTCACCTATACTGTTTTAATATTAAATGAGACCTTATACATGTCGCTGTAATTAGATATTTTAGTCAACAAGTTTCACAAAGATCAAACATTATGTATATGATTGAACTGTGTTATTATTGTTGTGTCTAAGGAATATATAAAGTAATGCTGATTTATTTTTAGAATTTGATGTTATGTATAAAGATGTTAAGTCTAGCTTACTTATACATGAAGTTGTTATGTATGAGAAATTGTTAACATTTATAGTTTTGATAAGAAAATAATATTAACATGCCGTTGTTATATATATATATATTTGTACTGAACCTAAATTTTCTGATTAAATTTGCTTCAGCTATGTACGTCATAGTCATTACAAAGATTGCAAATGGATACTGAAGACATCTTCTCTCAATAAATTTGATATTTTTGTTATTCGACAGTTTGATTCCAAACATACTTTTCGGGTCAGTGATAGAATTCTAAAAAAATTATTGGCTATAACAACTTTTGTGAGTGAATTTAAAGTATCAAATTTGGTTAACCACAAGAAAATCCACAAAGTAACATAATTGAAGAGTAACAATATTTGACAATTCTGGGTAACAATTCTCAGTAATTCTCTGGAATATGTATAAACTAGTTTGATTAATCATAATTTATCTTTATTTGTTAATGTATCTAATTTTACATTCCAATAAGATTACTGAATTTTATAGACATTTACTGTCTGAAATTTAATTTTGTTTTTGATACTTGCAGCAAGGCAAATGTGTATTAGATGAAACATGTTTTAGTAATGCATAGGTGGGTTACTCATGCGGAGAGTATGTGTGTGTTGAATTATAAGTCATTTTTATAATGTATTGTATAAGGTAACTACCTTAAAAATAAATAAGGTTAAAACTTAACTGCTGGTAAAAATCAAATTCAAAATCCAGTTAAATTATGTATTGTTGTAATATACATAGCATGAAATACATTATATAACTTGTAGGTTTAACATGTTTTAGATAATAATATTATTAGCAGATCGTATTAGATGGAACATGTTAAGGAAATAAACCGTATATATTATATATTAGGCAAATTCGTTGCACATATCTCTAATATACAGAAGTTTTAAAAAGATTATACAAATATTATACATTGCATCATTCATTTTTCAGCATACCTTAAAACAATATATCTCATAAATATGGTTGTATAACTGAAACACCCTGAGTTTTGGTCCTTAAAAATTTCTTGAGTTTTGAATTCTCTGGACATCATACGGCTAGGGGTACTAGTCGTATGTGGGGGTACGGTTTAGGGGTCATCACTCGTATATTGATCAGTGTGGTTGGGTTAACTACTGTTCTAGGTACGACTTCTCTATAAGGGTTGTATGATGGGGTGTAAGTCATATGATGCAACTTGTATGATGTCCTATGTCTTAACCTAGGTGATTCTATTTTGCCTAGGGTACATTTTATCGGTACCAATCGTATGATTGGGTACGAGTATGAATTTAGAGTCGTAGGTTGGTTAGTATGGGGGTTGAGATTCTGCTTAGGGTATGAGGGGCGGGTATTACTCGTACCCTAGGGTACGGATGGGGGGGTGGTCGTACCCTCCTGTAGAAAATTAATACAGTTTAAGTAGGGTGTATTCTGAATATTTCCCCTTATAACTCCTTGGGACCCCATGGCTTAAAACACCTTTTGGGGATTAATTAACCTATTTGTAATCAAACAAACACTCTAAACTCTCTCAAAATCTCTCAAGGCTCTTGGGTTAAGCAACAACTAGAGTTTTCTTCAAGGTGGTCAATTGAGGCTCATAGGGGTGATATCTTCTCATATTCTTCTCAATCTAAGGCATGTTACCCCTATCTCATTGTTAGTTCAACTATAAGCATGTTTTATGAATTATTTTCATGGCATGAATATTGTATGGTTTTGGGTTCTCAAATATATGTTGGAGGTTTTGATTATAATGGTTGGTTATGGTTTTCCCATGTCTTTTACTTATGTTTTTCACATTATCATGGTGGTTTGAACATTTGGTTACATAGGAATGGTTAATTGGTACTTTGTTTTGTCATTGGAAATACTATGCCCTCAAATGGTTTGATAAAATGCCTATGAGAATGTTTTTGGTTAAATTGTTAGACTTTCATTAAACTATTGCATGGTATAACTTAGTAATGGAACCCTAAATGGTATAAGTGGTTTAAATGATTTGGAATGTTTAAATGGTAAGGTTTTAGTGGTTATGGTTGGTCTAATTGAAAGCCTTGTGGGTACAAAGGAATCCCCCAAGCAAACTTAATCATGAAATACTTGTGGGGTACATGAAATTGCCCCAAGTTAATTTAATAATGTAATCTAAGGGTACACATGAATCCCTTATCGTTAAAAGGTCGGGTAAGGACATTTCTTGCAAGTTATAGTCAGTTTCACGATACCACTACTAATAGCCTTGGTTAATAATAAATGGAATGGTGATTTGATTAGGTTGTAATGGTTTTAAGTGGGTAATAATGGAGGGGTGTGATACCTAAACATAAAGGTGTGAGTCCAATGGACAGACACTGGAAACTTATATTTGCCGACATGAGGATTGGTCATGAAGACCATATATGATACTTATGGGGTACACAAAAATCCCCTAAGTACACTTGTACATATATATTATGAAGCGCGAAGGGTACTTAGGAATCCCCTACTCCTATGGTATCTCTGGTTCATGTGGCTACACGTATCGGAGCCCATTCAGGGGGTTAAACTGGACCCATATTGACCATGGATGGTTCAAAGACATTTAATCTATGCATACCCAGGTTAATGGTTTTAATGACATGCTAAACCCGATTTCTTTTTCCAGTATGGTTTTATATATATATGTATGTGTATGTGTGTCTATGTGCACGCATATGTGTGTGTATATGGTTTTGAATGCATATGGTTGGTTTACTTAGTTTTAACGGTTGGAATTATTTTATCCTTATCCTGAATACTTGCTAGAGTTCATCCGCTAACCCGTCTTAGGGCGGCTATATCCCCATGTGATGCAGGAACCGGCCATTCTACTCCTCCTGCTTAGTGATCAGATTTGAGATCAGCTCTGTTGGTTTAAAGTGGTGAACTTCTATTTTCCAAAAGGATCCATTTCATATCATGGATATCTTTACATACTATGGTTATTTTATAGACATTGGTTTTGACTATGGTTGGAGGCATGTCCCAATCGGATATTGTTTTACTTTTGGTTAGAGGCTTTGTGGAACTACTATGGGTTGAAATGGGTGATGTCGGTATTGGTGTCAGCCTTATTATTGGCATTGGTATTGGGGCTGATACCGTTGGACTGTATTTATGATTGTTCCATCCTCTTATGTTATGGACTCATACTTAGTTATTGGATGGTTGGACTTGCTTGGGTTGGTCACGGTTTTGGACCTATCCTCTAGATTGGTACAAATATGTTATCTTGCTATATGTTCTAAATTCATCTGACTCAGGATATGCATTTAGAGGTTGGGTTAGGTAACGAGGATGGTCCCCAATCCTGGTTAGACTTGGGATGCCCTATTATGATTAGTATCATAGCTTTAGGTTCATGGTCAATTGGGATTCCACAAAGCCGCGCCGAGTGAAGTCTCTTTTAAGGGTGTGTAGTGCACCACACTCATAAAAGAGTGGCTACGAGGTATTTAGGAAATGTTTCTCTTCTTTGTGTTTTATTTTAAAGTTTGGAAGTCTAAGTCCTAGAATATCCTCTAATTTCATTTGTTCGATTTTCAAATCATACCTCAATGATCTGAAGTTCACAAAAACTCCTGTGTCCCAACTAGGGACGATATTGATGGGACACGCTCTATTCAAGAATCCATAATCGATCTAGGGTTTCGATCCCTAATATTTTTAGAGTTCCACCAGTTTCTTATAGTCCTTCTCAGGCTTCTTAGGCTAAAGTGATGAATGCTAAGTTTTGTCAGTTGATTCATATGATTTCTCAGTTGTAGCTTCTCAGGCTGAGCGTGGTTCATTTGGTATTTCATCTTCTGAGGCCACAAGGGTTGGCCAGTTCATGAGGTTGAATCCTCTAACTTTTACTAGTGTAAAAGTGGAGGAAGATCCTCAAGGTTTTCTAGATGAAATAGAAAAGATCTTCAGGGTCATATAAGCCACGAATATAGAATGGGTGAATTTTGCTGTTTATCAGCTAGAGGATGTGGTATACCAATTGTATGAGGAATGGGATCAGGAAATAGGTGATGTTGAGGAGTTGACTTTATGGGAGACTTTATATAATTCTTTTTAGACTGCTTCTTTCCTCAAGAGTTAAGGAAAGAGAATGTGGGGGATTTATTAATCTGAAATAAGGAAAGATATCGGTCAAGGGGTATGCCTTGAAATTTCACCAGTTGTCTAGGTATGCTCCAAAATTAGTGTCTGATATGAGGGTCAGAATGAGAAAGTTCACTCCAGGATTATCTCAGGATTTGATCCTTAAAGTCAAGACTGCATTGTTGATCAAGGACATGGATATCTCTAGGTTGGTTGTTCATATACAACAAGTGGAGGAATAAAAGAGAAAGCAGGCTAAGATAGGGGAAAAGCAGGGTAAGAAGTTCAAATTCTCTGAGCAGGGTGGTCAATAGCAAAGTGATAGAGATGGTGGTAAGTAGACAAGAAGAAGTGGGGGAGTTCTGGTTCTTTCTCCATAACTAGTGCTTCTTATCCGAAGTAGCCGGGTGATAGGCGTTATCAAGATGGCGATAACTTTAGGGCACAGGGTGCCCAAATTCAGGTTAGTGGGGCTCAGTCATCCTTATTATGTCCTCCTTGTAGGTTCTTTGATCGGTTACATCAGGATTTCTGCGATGGGGAGAAAGACAAGTATTTTAAATGTTATCAGCTAGGCCATATGCTTAGAAATTATCCGGTTGGTAAGGTTGCTTCAGCAGCAAATAAGGTTCCGGTTGCCTCTTCATCTGCTACTGCACGAAATGCATTTATTTCTGCTTCTGGTACCGGCACAGGCCAGAATAAGTTATATGTTATTACATCCCGATAGAAGTCTGAGCCATCACCTGATGTCATGACTGGTACATTACAACTCTTTTCTCGTGATATTATTGTTTACTTGATCTAGGGACCACTCTCTCTTATGTGACCCCATCTGTGGCTATGTATTTTGGTTTTGATCTCGAGGTTATTTCAGATATTTTTTCTATTTCTACCTCGGTAGGTGACTCTGTGGTTGCTAAAAGAGTCTATAGGGGGTGTGTGGTATCTTTTGGTAGTAAGAAGACTTTGGTGGATTTGTTTGAACTATATATTGTATATTTTGATATCATTCTAGAAATGGATTGGTTACACTTGTGTTACGCATCCTTAGATTGTTGGACCCATAAGGTTGTCTTTAGGTTCCCTGGTGAATCAGTTATTGAATGGGAGGGTGGTTCCCTAGATCCTAAAGAGAGGTTTATATGATATCATAGTGCTTAAAGGTTAATCTCTAAAGGTGTCTCTATTATTTAGTCCGGGGTAAAGACTAAGTCAGAAGGTCCTTCTTTACATTTGATTTCGGTGGTGAATGAGTTTCCTGACTTCTTTTCAAATGATCTTCCTGGTGTTCCTTCGAATAGGGATATTGAGTTTGGGATTGATTTAGTTCCGGACACTTGTCCAATATCTATTCCTTCTTATAGAATGGCTTCGGTTGCATTGAGGAAACTCAAGAAGCAAGTTAAGGATCTCTTGGGATAAGGGTTTCATCCGTCCTAGTATGTCCCTATGGGGTGCACTAGTGTTATTCGTGTGTAAGATGGATGGTTCCTTTTGGATATATATTGACTATCGACAGTTGAATAAGGTGATGGTTAAGAACAAGTGTCCTCTTCTAAGGATAAATGACATGTTTGATCAGTTGCAGGGTGCAAAATTCTTTTCTAGGATAGATCTTCGATCTGGGTATCATCATCTTAAGATTAGGGAGGTGGATATCCCTAAGACACCTTTTCGTATCCGATATGGGCACTTTGAGTTCTTGGTTATGTCGTTTGATTTGACTAATGCCCCGACAATATTCATGGATTTGATGAACAGGGTCTTTCATAAGTTTATGGATCTTTTTGTCATTGTTTTCATTGATGACATTATGACGTACTCTAAGAGTGAGGTAGATAATGCCAATCATCTTCGTGTGGTGTACATGCCTTGAAAGAGCAGCAGTTGTATGCCAAATTCTCTAAGTGTGAGTTCTGGTTAAACACTGTCACATTTTTAGGTGTCATATTATTTCTAGTGAGGGGATCATAGTGGATCCACAAAAGGTGGTGGGGGTTAAGAGGTGTCCTAGACCCATGACTCCAACCAATATTCTAAGCTTCTTGGGTTTATCCGGGTATTATAGGAGGTTTATGGAGAGTTTTTCGATAATAGCTGCCTCATTGACTAAGTTAACTTAGAAGAAGGTAAAGTTCTTTTGGGTGGATGCGTATGAGAGTAGTTTTAAGAAGCTGAAGGATAAGCTAACTTTGGCTCCAGTTTTGACTTTACCTGAAGGCAATGAGGGATTTGTGGTTTATTGTGATGAGTCTCATGTGGGACTTGGTTGCGTTCTGATGTAGCATGGTAAGGTTATTGCCTATGCTTCTAGGTAGTTGAAGGTGCATGAGAGGAACTGTCCTACTCATGATTTGGAACTTTTAGCGGTGGTGTTTCTATTAAAAATCTGGTGGCACTATTTATATGGAGTGCAGTGAACATTTTTTTTTATTATAAGAGTCTACAGTATGGTTTTCACTCAGAAAGAGCTTAATCTCAGGCAGAGAAGATGGCTTGATCTTCTCAAGGACTATGACATGAGTTTTCACTACCATCCAGGTAAGGCTAATGTTGTTATTGATGCTCTTACCAGATTGTCCATGGGGAGTTTAGCTCATGTGGATAAGGAGAGGCGAGAGTTGGTGAAGGATATTCACTGCTTGTCTAATCTTGGAGTTTATCTTTTAGATTCTAAGGATGGTGGTGTGTTGGTACAGAAATTGGTTTGGTCGTCTCTCAGTGTAGATCTAAGACCCCGCAAAATCCTAAGCTTAACTCAGTCTTTTAAGCTTGCTAAGGGGTCCTAGACTTAAATTTTTTTAGCTAAGTATTGAAACTTAGTGACATTTTGGCCTTCGTAAGTTGGTGACTCTATTTCACGACCTCTATGACCTTAAAATGTCATTTTTTAGGTTAATTCATGATCGGGAATGTTAGTAGGTGTTCCTGAATAAGTTTCGTATTTTTCAAACCTCGTTTGAACCACGTTTGGGAATCCAAAACAGTGCATCGATGCGATCTCAGCGCGGCGCATCGGCCATCGCATTGATCAATATTTTCCTTGTCTTTTATAGGCAATTTCTAGTGAACCAACATGGACTCAACACGGCGCGTTGGCTATTGCGTCGATGCTAATGATGTGGCATATCGGTCTACACATCAATGGTTTAATTTTCAATCATTAAAAAGTTACGTCTTTGGGGGTAATTGGGTGTTTTTCCCACGTCCTTCAGCCCCCATAACACGAGATTTAGCCCTCAATAAGCAAATTGTGTTTATTCTTTCATAAATTGCTCAAGAACAAAAACCCTAGGTGATTGAATTTCAAATTCAAGGCTCAAGATTCAACCATTAGTCTTCAAGAATTTAGCAATCAAGGTATGTCAAGTGTTCATCCAAGGGTTCCTTCCACCCTTGGAGTCCAAAAAACTCTTTTAAACTTTAAGTAGCTTAATTTCATGTTTTCCATGATTTGGATTCAAGTCTATTCATGATATAATGTTGATTTAATTTCTATTCCATGATTAAGTGCAAAATTTATGTAAAAACAACTATTATGTATTTAGTATTATGTGAATTCATGTTAAAGCCTTGAAATTGTGATGCTCATGTGTTGATTAGTACTATGTGCATATACAATGCCTTCCAAGTGTTTGATGAGTTGTTCATGAAAAGTAAATAATGAAATTATATCATGATTAGCATGTATTCAAGTTCATGTCATGCAAGTGTTTGCTAGAATGTCCCAATTAAGGAATGATGACCAAGTAGTTACTTATCATATTTCAAGAATGTGCTATGTCTTATAATTTATGCTATCGGGTCCTGGAGGTATTTAATACCCGACAGTTTAGCTGATTACCAAGAGCCATGGACAGTCTCAGGATATTATCAGTCATGTCACAATCAGTAGTACTCTCAGTTAGTTACAGAACTCAGAAAAAACTCAGTAGACTCAGTATCAGTCCAATCCAGTTAAGTATTCAGTTCAGACCTCAGTAAATTCAGTCAGTTAACAGAATTCAGTAGTATTTCATCACTCAACGGAACTCAATGAACTTGGTTCAGTTCAGTTAGACAGTTTAATTAGTAACAGTTCAGTCAAGCCTAGTATGAACTAGGAATCATTTTAGTGTCTATTCAGATGGGACTAAGATTCAGCACCGAGTTAACCCAGGGATGGGGGCATTCCTGCAAGTGGAGGATTTGACCCTTAGTAGCAATCCCTGCATTATAGAATTACATAGCCAGTGAGGGTTAACGAAAGAGCTTCCTGTCAGAGAGGGTTAACTTACAACTTGTCTTTACCCATGGAACGGTATTGACACCCTTCCAACTGGGGTTACAAATTGGACCCCAATCTATTTAGAAAGGGGCATGTCAGTTAGATGATTACCTTCCATAGTCTCAGTTTCAGATTCAGTCTCAGTACTGAACTCAGTTTAGTTCTACAGATTCAGGACTTCCAGACATAGTCACTCAGTTCAGTATGGAACTCAGTATAGTTCCACAAAATTAAGACTGTCAGATACGGTTATTCAGTTATAAGTATACTGAGATATCAGTACATCTGTAATTCAGAACTCAATATCCAGTGTTATCACGATCTTAGTTACATTATATGTATTTATGCATGTACTCAGATTTAGTTATATTCATGTCAGTTAGTCAGTACTGTTCTGTAAAGCCCCAAGATCCCATCCCGAGATGTCACAAGGTGCTTAAGGCCACACGCGGTCTCAAGCTAACCCTCTAAACCTGCCATCACTTCTAGAAATCAATTTGACAATAGTCGTGCTAATATAAGAGAGAATGACATATCATAAACATACTAGAATAAGATAAGAAACTAGCCTGTACGATCCAAAATACTGAAATTTTGTACATACCAACCCTTTAGTCTGACAAATCCTCTATACATCAAAATCAAGGAGACATTGGGACAAACGCCCAACTGACTTAAACAGTACTGAAAGACATAACAAAAAAATGGTATAACAAAATATAAATACGGTCCTCGAACCATGAGGACTAACTACTGAGCAGACGAAAAGAGGCACCCGAATATCGCTAACGCAGATGAGTACCTGAACCTACATTACGAGAAAATGTAGCCCATAGAAAAATATGTGGGTCAGCATTTTGGAATGTACTGAGTATGTGGGGGTACATGTAACAATGTAAATGTCATTATCAATTTCATGAAAATATGCATGTGTACAATGATGGCTCACTTGGCTTAAGTTGGATTGAAATATACTTTTCAAGATCTCATCGTAAATAAATCATATGATAAAAACCTCATAAATCATCATAAGCAACTCAACTCTTCAACTCAAAACTCGGAGTGACTCTGTAATTCAAGAAACTCGACTCTTATGGAGATGGGAGGTTCTTACAACTGACATAAACCATGTGAGCTACATGGAGTCCAACGTTTCTCCCTCCTAAGTAGAGAACCCCACATTGGCGGGAGCGACGTACTCTTGCCAGGGAGTACAACCTAAATTTAGTGATCACAATCTCATACTCGTCCTCCAGCCCACAATTATCAACATCAATCCTACGGTGGCACGTAGTTTTGGGGGAAATATCATATTTCTCACTCGGTGCTAAATACTACTCCCAGATACAAGCTCAGAATGCATTAGAAAATCCACCACAAACATCACAAGGGTCTATCATGAAGACCAAATCAACTCTCTTTCTCATTGATCAAATCATAATCAATTTGTGGATTCCTAACTCGACTAAGATCAAATCAATCTTTCTCAATATCAAAATGCATCAATTCATTAAGTCATGGCAACATCAATAACTTTGAGGAAATATCAAGACTCATTGTAACAACTCAATTCTCATGAATCAATATACTCAATAATCCAATTTGTCATAAAGAAGCTTAAAGCTTGACACATATCTTGAAAACACTTGAAATACCAACTCACGGTAGAAACTTGAAATTCTCAATATTAAATATCAAGTCATAACTTGGAAATTGTAAAATAATCATGTATAACAAAGCTTGAATGATTTATATTCTCATAATCTCATGATGAAATAATTTGGGTATAAACCCACTTGCAAAATCATATAAATCCACAATAAAAATCAAAGTTTTGAGAACAAGAACAAAAGAATTGCTCTTGTTCAAAACCCCACATACCTTGGATTATGATTTTTAAGATGAACAAGCTTGATTGGAAACTCTTCTTTACACTTTTGAGCTAAGTTTCTTGATGCCTTTGGCTTGGAGAACTTAATTCTTGAACAACTTGGTGAAATCTTTGGAAGATTCTTGAATTTCTTGGAGATGATTTGATTTAGGATTTTAGAAGAAACCCTAGTTTCTAGAGAATTTTGGAGGAAAAATGAGAGAAAAATAATCTTCTCTCCTCCACTTGGATATATATAAAACCAAAATGGGTGAAAAGGACCAAAATGCCCTTTTAAAAAGAGTTGAAAATTTCTGATCGAGGTCTGTGATGGTCGAACTGACGGTCCATCAGAGAAAATAACGGTCCGTCAAAGGAACTGACGGTCCAACAGATCGTCCATCACTCGGGGGCCAGAAATGGGACATTCTGCCTCTACTTGATGGTCCTCTTGACGGTCCGTCAAATTTTTGGCAGCCCACCATTTTGGCCATCGCACGATGGCTAGAAAAAGGGGTTACTGCCTTGGCTTGATGGGATAATTGACGGTCCACCAAGGACTTAGCAGTCCTTCAGGTCTACCGTCAGGCCTGGGCGATTCCGACATAGCTTAGTAAAACGGCCATAACTTCCTCGTCCATGTCGGATTTTGATTAAATTGGCATCGATGGAAATATTATTCAATGCTCTACATGAAAAAAAGTAGAAATTAGAAAAATACAACATAATATAAACATTAATCACTATGGAAGCCACCCCTATCCACTCAAAATACAGATTTAGGCTTAAGGAACGATTGGGGTATTACAACATCTCCCCCTTGGAAACATTCGTCCTCGAATGTTGCCAGATAGGTCTAGAACAAGAGAAAAATGAGGACGCACAGTTGGAACGACCCACTCGAAGGGCTTACTTTACTCTAAACTTTTGAGTACTGCACAGAATACACGAATCATAGAGAGAGTAACCATATAGCTGAATGCACAACTGAATTGAGGAAGAATAGTACCTTCTGCTTGATTTGAATCATGGAGAAGAGATAAGGGTAACTGGCTTGCATAGCTGCTTCTGCTTCCCAAGTAGCACCCTCGACTGATTGATTTCGCCACTAAACTTTAACCAAGGGAACTTCCTTGTTCCTTAGTCTTCAGAATTGATAATCTAGGAACTCGACTGGAACTTTATCATAAAAAAAACTATCTCAAACATTGAAGCTCTCTGATGGATCAACAACAACAGAATCACCAATGTGTTTTTTTAGCATAGAAACATGAAATACAGGATGGACAGCTGACAACTCTGCAGGCAACTCAATCTCATAAGCTGCTTTCCCAACACGATTTCAAACTCTATAAGGGCCTACATATCGGGGACTAAGCTTTCCTTTCTTTCCAAATCTTTTCACCCCTTTCATGGGTGAAATTTTCAAATACACCAGATCACCAACTTCAAACTCAAGGGCTCGTCTTCTTACATCTGCATACAACTTCTGATGACTCTGGGCTATCTTCAATCTCTCCTGAATCAACTTAACTTTCTCCATAGCCTCGAACACAGCATCAGGTCCAATCGCAACAGCTTCACCCACTTTGAACCAACCTAAGGGCGATCTACATCTTCTTCCATACAAAGCTTCAAACGGAGCCATTCCAATACTAACATGAAAATTGTTGTTGTAAGAAAATTCAATCAACGGAAACTGTTCATCCCAACTTCCTTTGAAATCAAGAACATAGCCCTCAACATATTCTCCAAAGTCTGGATATTCCTCTCAGCCTGACCATCTGTCTGCGGATAAAAAGCGGAGCTAAGATGACCTTGGGTGCCAAGACCCTTCTGGAAGGCTCTCCAAAACTGAGAAGTAAGTTGAGTACCTCTATCATAGATGATAGACAATGGAACTCCATGCAACCTGACTAACTCTCGAATGTATAGCTTAGCATAGTCCTCAGTGGTGAAATATATATGTACTGGCAGAAAATGTGTTGACTTAGTTAACCTATCTAAAATGACCCAAATCGAATCATGACGACGTCGAGAAGGAGGTAAACCAGTCACAAAATCCATATTCACTTCCACCCACTTCCAAGTAGGGATACTGAATTTTTGCATCATTCCACCGGGTCTTTGGTGTTCTATCTTAACTTGTTGGCAAGTTTAACACTTCTCTATGAACTTTGCTATATCCTTTTTCATACCATTCCACCAATAAATTTTCCGTAAATTGCGGTACATCTTGGTAGCACCGAGATGAATAGAATATCGCGCACCATGCGCTTCAGCCAAAATTCTCTACCTCAAATCATCAACATTCAGAACACAAAGTCTACTTTGCAATCTCAACACACCATCTCCCCCAAGGGAGAAAACCTCTACCTTCTGGTCCTTAACTGACTCCTTCAATCGGACCAAACTAGGATCCCTATCCTGCTTTTCCTTTACCTTCGAGACCAAAGAGGACTCGAAACTACTCTGAATTAACATACTCCCTTCAGCGGAGTCAAGCAATCTAACACCCAACCTAGCCAAACGATGCACATCACGAGCCAATTCTTTTTTATCATTCTCTACATGAGCTATACTACCCATAGACAACCTACTAAGAGCATCTGCCACAACATTGGCCTTGCCCGGGTGATACATCACACTCATATCGTAGTCTTTTAGCAACTCTAACCATCTTCTTTGTCTAAGATTCAACTCTCTCTGAGTAAACACATACTGCAGGCTTTTGTGATCAGTAAACACATCAACATGAACACCATACAAATAATGTCTCCAGATTTTCAAAGCAAAAACTACAGCTGCTAATTCAAGATCATGGGTTGGGTAATTCTTCTCATAAGGCTTCAACTGTCTAGAGGCATAAGCTATAAATTTACCCCTCTGCATCAGCACATAACCTATACCAACTCTAGATGCATCGCAGTACACCACAAGACTATCAGTACCATCGGGTAAAGCTAACACTAGGGATAAAGTGAGTCAAGTCTTTGACTCTTGAAAACTCTTCTCACAGGCATCTGTCCACTGGAACTTAACTTTCTTTTGGGTCAACTGAGTTATGGGAGACGAGATAGAAGAGAAACCCTCAACAAAATGATGGTAGTAACCAGCTAGACCCAAGAAACTCCTAATATTAGATGGGGAGGTAGGTCTAGGCCAATTCTTCACAGCTTCTGTCTTTTGAGGATCAACTCTAATACCTTCGGAAGAAACAATGTGACCCAAAAAAGCAACTGACCTTAAAAAATTCACACTTACTAAATTTAGCAAATAATTGATGAGCTCTAAGGGTTTTCAACACGATTCGAAGATGATCCGCATGGTCATCCTTACTTCGAGAATATACAAGAATACCTTCTATGAATACAATAACAAAAAAATCCAGCTACCACTTGAATACTCGGTTCATAAGATCCATGAAAGCCGCTGGTGCATTAGTTAACCCAAAGGACATGACAAGAAACTCAAAATGACCATAGCGGGTTCGAAAAGCTGACTTTGGAATATCACACTCTCTCACTTTAAGATGATGATAGCCGGATCTAAGGTCTATCTTTAAGAAATAACTTGAACCCTGTAGCTGATCAAATAAATAATCAATTCTAGGAAGAGGGTGCTTGTTCTTAATAGTCACCTTGTTGAGTTGACGGTAGTCAATGCACATACATAATGTACCATCTTTCTTCCGCACAAATAGAACAGGTGCACCCCATGAGAAAATACTAGGTCTGATAAAGCCTTTTTCTAAGACATCTTTGAGTTGCTCCTTCAACTCTTTAAGTTCTGCAGGAGCCATACGATATGGAGGGATGGAAATAGGCTGAGTGTCGGGAAAGAGATCAATCCCAAATTCTATTTCTCTATCAGGTGGGACCCCTGGAAGGTCTTCCGAGAAAACATCGAGAAACTCATTAACAATGCTAACTTACTGAATAGTCAGAGTCTCAGACTTGGTGTCTTTAACTCAAACCAAATGATAGATGCAACCCTTGGAAATCAACTTCCTATCTTTGAGGTAGGATATGAAATGGCTCTTCGGAGTTACAAAACTCCTGGACCACTCAAACACGGGATCGTTAGGAAACTAAAATTTGACCACTCTGGTACGACAATCTATTGATGCATAGCACGAGTGAAGATAATCTATACCTGAATGACGTCAAAATTAACCATATCTATCTCAATTAAATCAGCATATATGAACCGATGAAGGACAGTAACAGGACACTTCTTATACACTCGCTTAGCAATAACAAACTCTTCTATCGGGGTAGAAACCAGAATAGGCTCAGGAATCCGTTCAGGGTCCATCACAAAATTTTTAGCAACCAGAGGTATCACATAAAAGAAACTCGAACTGGGGTCCATCAATACATACACATCAAAATGAAAGACACGGAGCATACCAGTGACAACATCTGGAGAATCCTCCTACTCCTGGTGAGGTGGTATAGCATAGTAGCGATTCTGCCGCGAACCGCCAACAGTACTAGAAGAGGCGCCCTGAGGAGGAACTGGGCAAACTACGGGAGCAGGGAAACTGGTAGCCTTACTCTGGGGACGAGCATCTCGACTCCCCTGTCTAGCATATGGATAATCTCTAAATTGGTGGCCCAACTTGACACAACTAAAGCAACCTCTCTGATCAATAAAACACTCGCCAAAATAATATCTACCACACTTGGCACATGAAGGAGGACGACGTATGTTACTTACACTTTCCTGAGACCTGGACGAGATAGACCTATTCCCTTGCTCCTTCCTGCTTCTAGGTGTGGGAGCACTAACTGAGGAAGGTGCGGGCATAAACGGACGTCTCTGGAATTAAGGGCGGTCCCCTCCATAGAATCTGGACTACCCAAATCCCTGCTGCTCTGATCTATCTCTTTTATTCCCTCTTACTCTCTCCCTCTCTTTCACCTTATCAGTTTTAATTTGTTGGGCATGTATCATCCATTGAGAAAGGTCCATCTCCCTATTAAGTATAACATATCTACACTCTTTTACAACATAACTCAACACACCGATCACGAACCTACTCATGATGGTCCTGGAGTCAGCCATCATACTAGGTGAATATTTTGACAACTGATTGAATCTAAGGCAATATTCCTTAACAGCCATGGATCCTTGTCTCAAATTCATGAATTCCTCTATGTTTGCTTCCCTCATCTCAAAAGGAAAGAATCTGTCTAAGAACGCATCCTGGAATAACTGCCAAGTCATAAGAGCGGCATCTTCCCCTTTACTTTCCCTCCATATTTCTACCCAATCATATGCAATATCTTTCATTCGATAGGCAGCCAATTCAACACTCTCCTCCTCAGTCACGTGCATAATCTGGGTGATCTTTCTCACTTCATCCAAGTATATATCTGGGTCTTCACCTACCTTCAACCAATAAAACTCAGGCTGATTCATCCGCATATATTCAAGAACCCGAGGTGCAGCAGAATTATTCTCTTGCGGAGGCGAAACAGTAGCCTGGGTGTTAGCTTGAGTATTGGCGGTAACTGCCTAGGCTAGCGCCTGAAAAGATGCCTAGAATTCTGCATGTGACATATGCTCGTTCAGGGAATCAACGGGTTGAGGTTGCTTATTGTTTCTACGAGTTGACGAGGAGGTATTTTCTGTCATAGGAGAGCAAGAATTAATATGAGAGAGAAACATTTGTAGGCACGATAGACTTTTGAAAGAAAAAGATGACTTTTCCTAAAACATCCTGTAGCCTCTTGCTCATAGATGTGGCGTGCTACACACTGATGACCAAACCTCTATGTAATTCTTCAAACCTTAGGCTCTCTAATACCAAGCTTGTAACGCCCCAAGATCCCATCCCAAGACGTCACATGGTGCTTAAGGCCATACGCGGCCTGAAGCTACCCCTCTAAACCTGCCATTACTTCTAGAACTAACTTTGACAATAGTCGTGCTAATATCAGAGAGAATGACATATCATAAACATACTAGAATAAGATAAGAAACTATCCTGTATACTCCAAAATACTAAAATTTTGTACATACAAACCCTTTAGTCTGACAAAGCCTCTATACATCAAAATCAAGGAGACATTGGGACAAACCCCCAACTGACTCAAACAGTACTAAAAGAGATAACAACAAAATGGTATAACAAAATCTAAACACGATCCTCGAAACATAAGAACTTACCACTGAGCAGATGAAAAGAGGCACCTAAATATCGCTAATGCGGCTGAGTACCTGAACCTACATTATGAGAAAATGTAGCCCATAGGAAAATATGTGGGTCAGCACTTTTGAATATACTGAGTATGTGGGGGTGTATGTAACAATGTAAATATCATCATCAATTTCATGAAAATATGCATATGTACAATGATGGCTCACTTAGCTTGAGTAAGATTGAAACATACTTTTCAAGATCTCATTGTAAATAAATCATATGATAAAAACCTCATAAATCATCATGAACAACTCAACTCTTCAACTCAAGTCTCGGAGTGACTCTGTAATTCAAGAAACTTGACTCTTATGGACATGGGAGGTTCTTATAACCGACATAAACCATGTGAGCTACATGGAGTCCAACGTTTTTTCCTCCTATGGATAGAACCCCACATTGGCGAGAGAATCGTACTCTTGCTAGGTAGTACAACCTAAATTTAGTGATCACAATCTCATACTCGGCCTCCAACCCATAATTATCAACATCAATCCTACGGTGGCACGTAGTTTTGGGGTAAATACCATATTTCCCGCTCGGTGCTAAATACTACTCCTAGGCACAAGCTCAGAACGCGTTAGGAAATCCACCACAAACATCACAAGGGTCTATCATGAAGACCAAATCAAATATCTTTCTCATTTATCAAATCATAATCAATTTATGGATTCCTAACTCGACTCAGATTAAATCAATCTTTCTCAATATCAAAATGCATCAATTCATTAAGTCATGAAAACATCAATAACTTTGAGAAAATATCAAGACTCATTGTAACAACTCAATTCCCATGAATTAATATACTCAATAATCCAATTTGTCATAAGGAAGCTTACATATCTTGAAAATACTTGAAATACCAACTCACGGTAGAAACTTGAAATTCTCAATATTAAATATCAAGTCATAACTTGGAAATTGTAAAATAATCATGTATAACAAACCTTGAACGATTTATATTCTCATAATCTCATGATGAAGTAATTTGGGTATAAACCCACTTGCAAAATCATATAAATCCATAATAAAAATCAAAGTTTTGAGCACAAGAACAAAATAATTTCTCTTGTTCAAAACCCCACATACCTTGGATTATGATTTTTAAGATGAACAAGCTTGATTGGAAACTCTACTTTACACTTTTGAGCTAAGTTTCTTGATGCCTTTGGCTTGGAGAACTTAATATTTGAACAACTTGGTGAAATCTTTGCAAGATTTTTGAATTTATTAGAGATGATTTGATTTAGAATTTTAGAAGAAACCCTAGTTTCTAGAGAATTTTGGAGGAGAAATGAGAGAAAAATGATCTTCTCTTCTCCACTTGGATATATATATATATATATATATATAAAACCAAAATGAGCGGAAAAGACCAAAATACCCTTTTAAAAAGAGTTGAAAATTGTTGATTGGGGTATGTGATGGTCGAACTGATGGTCCTTCAGAGGAACTGACGGTCCACCAGATTGTCCGTCACTCGGGGGCCAGAAATGGGACATTCTTCCTTGACTTGACGGTCCTTCAAATTTTTGGTGGCCCACCATTTTGGCCATTGCACGATGGCCAGAAAAAGGGGTTAATGTCTTAGCTTTATGGGAACATTGACGTTCTACTAAGGACTTGGCGGTCCTTCAGGTCTATCGTCAGGCCTAGGCGATTCCGACATCGCTTAGTAAAACGACCATAACTTTCTCGTCCGATGTCAGATTTCGATGAAATTAGTATCGATGGAAAACTTATTCAATGATATACATGACAAAAAGTAGAAATTAGAGAAATAAAACATAATATAAACATCAATTACTTTGTAAGACACCCCTATCTACTCAAAAGACAAATTTAGGCTTAAGGAACGATCAGGGTATTATTTGTTCATTCACATGAACCTATGCATTTTAGACTACCTCACTTAGCATACCAGTACATTCAAAATATTGGTGTATACCTTTCTTTTGCGTTATGACATTTTATATTATAGGTTCAGATGCACGGGCTCCTGATCATCCCTAGCAGTTACAGATTTTCAGCTGTCAGAGTTAGTGGTGAGTCCTCATAGTTCGAGGACATGATTATTTTTTCAAAATTTTAGTTTATTTCAGTAGCCGAAGTAAGTTGGGGACTTTTTCCATCAACTTCACATTTCAGATAGTCTAGAGGTTTTTCAAACAAGAGTATTTTCAGACAGATGTTTCAATTTTGGTATTGTTATACCGTATTCAGTTTTATTTTAGTAATGAACCTTATGGAATGTTTTTTTGCCTAATTTCCACATATTACAATATTGTCATTTAGTTAATGAAACAGGTACTAGTCATGGGTTTGCTTGTAGTCTTTCGGGATTATGACCACTGTGTACCATCTGGGGTAAAGACTCGGGGCGTTACAAACTTGGTATCAGAGTCCTAGGAAGTCTGAAAGCCGCATCTTGTAGAATCTTGTGCATGTATGTGCGCGCCACACTTATGGACAGGATGTTGCTTGGTGTTTTAGGAAAAGTTTCTCTTATTTCAGTATTCATATTGTATGAGTGAGCATGAGCTCAAGTTAAGATCTCAGTATAATTCATCTCTTCCTTATGATTCTATAACATGTCTTACAAAGAAGCTAACGAAAGAAGTAATGAAAACCAGTCAGCCCCTCCGCCCGTTCAGGCAGATCCCCTGAATGAGCATGTTTCTCACGCTAAATTTAGAGATGCTTTCACCACCTTAGCTCTTTCAGTAGTTGCTCAGAATATTCAGCTGGTTGTTATCCTATCTAGGCTTACAACTCATTCTCCGTGGAGTAAGGAGGATAGGCGTAGGAGAAATGGGAGGAAGAATAAGAGGGCCAGAACATCTAGGCCAAAGAGTGGCTGAACCAATCCCCTTTGTCTGAAATGTGGCTGAAACCACCAGGGTATTTACGGACCTCACAATGATATATGTTTCGGGTATGGAAAGCCAGGTCACAAAATCAGAGATTGTCCCCAGTCTGGTTCTCAGGGTCAGTATAACCATCCCTCAGCTCAGTTTGGTTTCTCGAATCAACAGGGTGCCGCTTCCAGTGCCACTAGTGGGTAGCACCTAAAGAGACTCTATGCTCTTCAGACCCGACAAGATCAGAAAAGTTCTCCTGATGTGGTCACTGGTACATTACAAGTTTTCCATTTACATGTTTATGATTTGCTAGATCCAGGAGCTTCGTTGTACTTTTTTACTCCATCTATAGCCGTTGATTTTGGAGTTAGTCCTAAAATTCTAGTAGAGCATTTCTTAGTTTCTACCCTAGTGGGTAAATTTATCATAGCCCGGCGGGTATATAGGAACTATCCGATTATGATATCTCAGAAAGTCACTTCAACAGACTTAGTCAAATTAGAGATGACAGATTTTAACGTCACTCTCAGTATGGATTGGCTTCATTCCTGCTAAGCCTCAGTCAACTACAAAAACAGAATTGTCCAGTTTCAGTTTTCGAATGAACCCGTTCTTGAGTGGAGGGGTAGTACTTCACCATTTAGGGGTCAGCTTGTTTCTTACCTTCTGGCAAGGAAAATGTTATCTAAGAGATGTGTCTACCATCTTATTTGAGTCCAAGAATCTAGTTCATAAACCCCTAATCTTAAATCAGTGTCAATAGAATGTGAATTCCCAGATGTGTTTCCCGAAGATCTTCTCGGAGTTCCTCCCAAAAGGAAAATCGACTTTTGAATAGACCTTCTTCTAGAAACTCAGCCCATATCTATTCTTCCATACAGAATGGCACCTGTAGAACTCAGAAAATTAAAAGAATAGTTGAAGGATGTCCAAGATAAGGGATTCATCAGACCTAGTGTGTCCCCATGGGGTGCACCAGTTTATTAATGCGTAATAAAGACGGTTCTCTCAGAATATGTATTGATTACCGTCAGCTAAATAAAGTCACGGTCAAGAACAAGTATCTACTTCCCAGAATCGATGACTTGTTTGACCAACTTCAGGGTGCCAGTTACTTCTCCAAGAAGGACCTCAGATCAGGCTATCATCAACTCAGATTCAGAGAATGTGACATCCCAAAAATAGCCTTCAGAACTCAGTGTGGTCACTTCGAATTCTTATTCAAGTCATTTGGTCTTACTACTGCCCCAGTAAGTTTCAGAGACTTGATGAACCGTGTATTCAAGAAGTACTTGGACATGTTTATAATAGTCTACATAAATGACACTTTTGTCTATTCCCATAATAAGGATGAACCCGCTGATCATCTCAGAATCGTACTTTAGACTCTCAAAAACCATTAGTTATCATGATATCCATTCATGTCCTACATATTAGATTTATAATCATAGCCCATGCTCGTGCTCGTTAGCAATCATGCACACTTATAGTTCCAAGTATAAGGATTTCCAGTACATCCAGTGTTACGAATTATGTTCCATGAATACAAAAACTCCAGACTCAGGTCATGCAGATCATGGCCCAAGTATCCATGTCATTCAATACAGTATGCTCAGTTTCTATGACCCATACTACACTCCTAGCGATCGGCTAAATTCAAATTTCATCCGGAATACCTCGGGTTCTCATGTTTTAACCCTTCAGTGGAATCTCCTTACAAAATGATGTAGTGATAAGTAGTGGCTTAGAAGGGAGAGAGTGAATGTTTCATGTTAAGAAAAGATTATTTCATACTAGTTTTACATGAGGCTGTAGTTATGAAGATAGGCTTGAATGTCATGTTGATGTGTAAGTGACTGAATACATTTTGAAGATTTGAGTAGGCTTGAACATAGTGGGAGAAGTCAATCCAAATTAGACCTCAGTAGGTAGATTTATCAAAACCCAGTACTCAGTTCTAGTACAATCTCAGTTGTAGTCTTAGTTACAGTCTTAGTCACAGTCCCAATCCAGTAATCAGATCAGTAACTCAATTCAGTTTCAGATTTGCTTGACCATCGCATATAGTTATTAGTTATTCAATTATCAGTATTTCAATACCTCAGTTTACAGACTATTTTAGAGTTATTTTATATGATTGGTCTTTCCTTCTCAAATAGTCTAGATTTCAAGAATTCATGCTCAGTTTTCTCACGTTACTCAGTCAGTCCCTACCGCATATGCATAAGAATATACAATTTTAGTCCAGACTAAGCACAGTTCAATTCTACATAACCAGTATTCAACCACTTAGTTAATCAGACAAGTTAGTATGTTTATGCATTCGTGGTCAACGCCTATGTGAATATTTACAGTAGTCTAAAGTGAAGTGTCATAATGGGGTGGAGAGTGTTGTTGAGATAATATTTGATGAATATGTATTAGCTTGAAAATTTGTAGTTGCAGTGCATAAGGTTTAGTCACTCTATCTTAGATGACATTCCATAGGCCTTGCTCTATATTACAGAAACTGCAGCCACGTGGTGATTTCTTATTCAAGTTTCTTATTCATACCACGCCAAGATTTCCCTGCTCCCTAAATCCACTAGAACTCTATAGAAAGAGTGTCAAAGAAAGGCCCCAGTCGAATATAAGTTGTCAGCATAAGTTAGTCCGCAAAACCAATATTTTAGTTTAGCAGTTAGGCAGACAATGTTTGTATGGTTGGGTTTCCCATCTTTCCATCTAGTTTCACTATCCGAAGTCTCATGAATGTAACTATTCCAAGATCGATCTACCATGTGGTTGCGAGTTCAGCTCAGTTCAGGTGTCATGCCTCAGTTTCAGATTGTCGATATGCAGTCATAATTCAGTTCGTAGGTTCCCTGTGCATCATCTCAGTTTTTCCTCAGTATCTCAGCTAAGTCAGCATTCTTCAAGGGACATAATGTCCCAAGGGGGAGATGCACTATAATCCTTGAGCTTTCATGACCTAAACCTTCCATCTTCTCTTCACGTAATGAATCCAGTTTGGAGTAGTGGGTACTCATAGGTGGACCCAGCAGTTCCAATCTCATCTGTAAGACATGTATTTAGGGGCTCAGTTTTGTTCATGATATTCGGTTCCTATATCACGTTTCAGGCTCAGTTATGTTCTCATGTTCCCGTTCATGCATATTCAATAAATGATCAAGAGTTGGAGATTGGTGATTTGGTATTCTTGAAAATCTCTCCTATAAAAGGAGTGAAGAGGTTGGCAAGAAGGGGAAGCTCAGTCCCCGATATATTGGTCCTTATCGAATTCTCAACCATTTCAGAAAGGTACCTTATGAGCTTGAGTTGCCTTCAGACTTAGCCTCAGTGCATCCAATGTTCCATGTCTCCTTGCTTAAGAAATGCATAGGTGACCAAGCAGTCGTAGTCCCTATAGAGGGCATAGATATTCAGAACAACCTCTCTTATGAGGAGATCCCAGTCGAAATCCTTGATTATCAGATTGGCAGACAGAGGAATAAAGAAGTCCCTCTAGTCAAAGTTCTTTGGCAGAATCAGTCCGTTAAGGGAGCTACTTGGGAAGAAGAAGCAGATATGCAGACAAAGTATCCTCACCTCTTTTCTGCAAACTCAGACTCAGCCTAAGGTAACAGTTTTCCTTTGAATTTACTCAGTCTCATATTCAGATATAGCTACCAACTTGGTATCAATTAACATTGCATACTTAGTCATGGATTCACGAAAGAGTTCAGTTATGTACTCGTGCATCAGATATGCATGTCCAGTATAAAAGCTTAGTTTATCAGTAATTCCATTCATGCATTCATGAATCATATTCATCTATGTACTCATGCATCAGATATATATGTTCAGTAAGATAATTCAGTATATCAGAAATTTCAGTCATGAAATCATGCTTCAGTTGTGCATGTTCAGTGGCTAAATTCAGTCTATCAGTATTCTCAGTTTTATCAGTCTTATTCAAGGACGAATCTTCCCGAGGTGGTGTCACGACCGACACTAGGGCCTGGCTGTGATGGACATCCCAAACCATGAAGGCTCGGATGTCCTACTCTATTTGGTAGTCATGCACAACATTCATATAATAAAAGAAAATACAGAATTACGATCTAATACGGAAACATGGTCATATGCTGGATTAAGTTTAACAATATGGAATGAAATCCAAAAATCACTAATAACATCTGGAACAGTCTACGAAATCTCTACTACATGAAAATCTAAAAACTATCTGAAAACTGGGACAAGGCCCCCAGTAGACGAAAACTGTAAAAGATGACATAATCTAAAAGGACAGGCCTTCTGGAATAGAGAAGGCTCACCACTACACAATCTAATCTACTGTCTGAATTATCTACTGCTTATCTGAACCCCTAGAATGAGCCTCAGAACCTGAGAGGTAGGGGAGGGGGGTCAATACAGATGTACTGGTATGCAGAGGAAATCCAAAATAATCATTTATATTCAACATATATGAAAGAAATTTAAAGCAGTTCATAAACATATCATATAGTAAGAAATCACATGGGCATTTTAAAAGACTCTGTGAAAACATCTGAAATCTGGGACACTCTTTGTCTTACTTCTGCGCTAGGCGGTGTACCCTAGAATCTGTAATCCCACGGGCTATATAGGATCTTCCATTAACTCGGCAGCCAAGCCCCCAACCCAAGTGTGCCGCAAGGGTCGGAGTCTCTGAATCTACTACGCCACACAGCCGTAACCAGCGTATAATAATAATCTGCCCGTATCGGCAAATACGGTTTTAGGCTAAGAATTACTTGAACTCAAGCCTTCTTTGGGTAACCACCTAACCCTCTTTATTCCCATTTTTAACTCTTTAAAATATGCATTTTCTGAAAACATATTTTGAAAACATACTCTACAAACATACTCTGTTATGGCATACATACTTATGGTATCGTCTTACCATTGACTTCCAAGTCACATATCTGAGTAATTATTAGCATATTAGAATCTCTGTTTCCAAAACATAAATTTGTGACCACCATATCAATAAATCAGTTCGAAACACTCTTTCCTTTAATCCTCATGTAAACACATGTATGCAACTCTCTTTGACAACATTTCAAATGATACAAGGTGGGCATGTCAAAATTTTTAATCTTATGTAAATCTTTCTCTCTTTAACAAAACACATTTATATCAAGAAACTCCCTCTCAGAATCTATAAATCATGCTCAAAATACTATGGTATTTGAGTAAACTATTTTCAAGCCATAAATCATGCATATCAAATCATTCATAATAAGATCACAAATTTAAAGTCATCACAAGAGAGGGATTTCATAATTTATTCTCTCAAACAATCTTTAAATCTGAATTTTTCAAACATATACATATACATGTAAATCAATTTAAGGGGAAAGGCCTAAGGGCCAAATCAGCAATGCATTTGAACATTTATATTGCATAATAAAATCATGTATTTCAAAACCCCTTTCTAAAATCATGCTTGAAAATCTTTAAATCATGTTCTATGTTTCCAAGCTCATGTAGTTTTTAGGATAAACCCCACATACCTTAAATTATAAGATTTGAAAGATGGAACCTAGATCTTGATAGATGAAACCCGGATCTTGATTTATTTCTTGGACATATTGAACTTAAGGCTTGATTTTCTTGAATTTCTTGTTCTTGGAGAAAACTCTAATTTGATCTTATTTTGAGGGTGAAGAGAAAGTTTTTGATGTTGTAAAACTAATAGTGATTGATTAATAACGCTTAAGGGATGATTTAATTCATGTGAAAGGTTTTTGGAGTAAGGGAAAGACCAAAATACTCCTAAGGAACCCAAAAAAAAATTGCATAATTGCATCAGTTGACGACCAGGGTTGATGGGCCGTCACTCAGGTGATAAGTCATCACCCAGGTCATCTCTTTTGGGATGGTTTTAACCCTTCACTGCCTTAGGCTGATGACCAGGTCTAACGGGCTGTCACACAGCTAATAAGTCGTCAGCCTTGTCATGACGTTTTGGCAGACAGATACTTCGAAGTAAAATTAGCATACCTTTCTACTCCGATATTGGATTAAAGTAAAACTAGTGGAGTTGGAAAGAGGACTCAAAGATATTTCATTTGATATATAGTAGGCCACCCAGTTCATCATAAACAAGGAGTTATGGTCAATTGATGTTGATCTAAGTTTTGATGCTCATTAAAACTTGAACGATTGGAAAGTTTTCAACTAGTCCTTGAGTTAAGGGAACTCTATGATCTCGACTCATGCCCAACTAGATTCACACACTACATAAATGATTAACACATTATATTTGCATTGGATTTATGACTTTTAGAACATCTACACGTAGAAATAACGGTTTTCATTTTAGCCCAAAATGCGGGGTGTTACATTATCTCCCCCTTGGGATCATTCGTCCCCGAATAATGGGTAGGAACTTGTTGAAGCTTAAAGGTATGAAATAATGCAGACATTATGATTCTTCTAAGAAAGGATATAACTGATCTAAAACATTTAAACTTCTATTATGAAACTGAATTCTGTGTTGATTTGACTTTACTTGCTTCAAGGAGCTGATTCATGCTGAGAATTTAGGATTCCCTTGAAGTGTTCATGATCCAATCATATATATTCAATTGAGAAGTGATAACTTAGGAAAGTACGAATCATGAGGTAACAATACTTAGACTGTACCAGGGTATTACACTGTCTGAGCTAAAATACTTGGAAAATTTTTAGATTATGCGTTGAACTCTTATGAACTGAGTCATGACTAAATAGCTGAATCTGAAACATGATGCTTGGACTGAACTGGACTTGCAATTTACATGGATGGAATAGATTATCTCTTGGGGATGGTCATACACATGAGACTTCGAATAGTAGGACTGGGTGAAAAGGTGGAAACCACAGTAACTTGTCTGCCTGACTGTTAAACTGAATTGCTGTCTATACAGATTGAATTATACTTGGAAACTTATGCTTAACTGGAGTATCTCTTCAACACTCTTTCTAAGGAAGTTCTAGTAACATTAGGGAGTAAAAGAATCTAGGGCATAATCTACACCAGACATCTGACTAAGGAATCACAACATTGTCACTACTCTATAGCATGGAATATAGACATATAAATCATAAACTAGGGTAGAATTACCAAACCTTAGGCAATGCAACTTATTACTTTCAAGGTTAGCCACACTTCTTAAACACTCTCTCAACTACACTTTCCCCTTAAATGCCATGCTCATTGATTCCACTTATTTTTCTTACATGGCCGCTGGTATTTCCATCTACTAATGTCTAAAATGAACTAAATCCCCTCACCGTCTTCAAGCCTAACTCAAAATCACAAGACGCACCACATAATAATATAGTACTAGTTTGAATCATGAATTCAGTACACCCTGCATTTCACAATTCCTCATCTCATGCATAATTCTTATTGCCACTCCAGCAATCACCTTCAACTTCGCATTAGACATTCACAAACACTCAAAGCATCCATTCGTATGTATACAAACATGACATTCAAGCCTATCTTCATACCCACTTATGCACTTCTAAACAAACACTCATAAAGAATCTTTCTCAAATTCTCTAATACTTCAATCCATAACAACTTCCCAGCACAATTCAGATGATACACATAAAATATTCTCAACTAACCAAGCCATACACGAAACTTCACCTCAAAATTCTTTCAACTTATGGACTTATATAAAACAAGCACACAACAATTTTTCCCAAATATAACACATAAAACTTCAACTAACCTTGACATGTATCAAAGACTTAGCCTCAATCTTACTCCATAATTACTACCTTAACTCAAATAAGCACACAACCATCTTTTATCAACAAGAAATGTTTACTCTTTTCCATCTAGACAACTATTCATCTCGCTATCTCGACCTAAGGGAAAAAGGTCACTGAAAAATTAGAATACCGCAATCCAAAACATGAGGGGAGTACTAATCATAACTTGATACCCTACTGAGGCGTGAGGAATAGAGCACTCATGGTGTGGACTCATTAAAGAGATCTAATCTAAGGGCGTACCTAATATAAATCTGAATTTTCACTGATCGTTAAGTGTATCACACATGTGCACAAGAGTCATGAACTGCATGACCTGATTTTTTTTGGAATTCATAACTTACAGAAAGTGATTCTGACAGCTGAACAAACTGGGAACTCATCATACTAGGAAATAGGAGAGTACATGATTCTTTATCATATGCATGAACACGGACTATGATCATGAAGCTGAAACATAAAGCATGAGTATGTATTGGAATAACTGAAGTAAACTGCTGAAATAAGAATAGATTGAGCATCGTTCTTTCTCACGGCCAATTTCACAACTTACTGGCACATCTAGTAGCATCTAAAAACTTGACTTGGTTACTCGTTCTATCATCTCTCCCTTGGATTTAAGCCATTAATCTAAGTCTGTGAACCACTATATACACTTTGGTATAAATTGAAATCACTTTACTCTAGAGTTGGGGATATAACAATACACATAAAACTAAACTTACCTTGTAAGGCGGTATCTTCATGTATAACAACCAATGCTAATACCTCTTTCTATGATTCAACCCTTAGGTTTCTATAGCCCCAAAAGTCATCATATAACAGGTTAAACATTCACCAACTTAGATTCTTCTAACACTAAACAAGGATATCTCCAAACCTTTGACGGACCATACCACTTCTGTCATAGTCTACCAGCATCATGCCTGTAAACTTATATTTCTAAACCATGAGAATCAAGATTATGCAAAAAAAGACTCAACATCATTAATCATACTCCATAACTTAGCTATCAAGAACATCACATATTATCTAACTAGTCTTTCTCCGCCTAGAAACTCAGTACTACTAACCATACAACATGCAACGATCCTTGAAATAAATGCAGCCCCATAGCACCTTGGGCATACTTCTACATCATACTTACAGCATCAGACTCGATTACAAATCAAATAAACTTAAGCTTTTGTATACATTGTTCAAGCCTACTAGATCACTCACACAACTAACACCCACCACAACAATCATTATATCCACCATGATCACCATCTACTATTCCAACTTAGTGTCTAGTTCTAGCTATGATGAACCACAACTTCACACAATTTCCTTACATGCCAAACATCTGAAAACATTAATCCGCCAAAACTTCATAACAGTAAGGATCAATCACAATCCTATGATCTATCTTATTTAAAATCCATTAACACATCCTCCTTCTACACATCATTGCTATCTACCCTTTTATACAACTAAACTTAGTTCATATCTCTATAAGTCCCAACTACACTCCCTCTTGCAACCTCAGGGGCATCTAAATTAACAAAAATCATCCACTAAGTACCTTCATCAATAACCTATAATTTTCTTGTATGACAAACACCGTCAACAACTCTTTTCATACTTCAAGTAAACAACAATTTACCTTAACTAATAATTCCTTCTCTACCTTACTTTCTACTAAACTAACACACAGGGACGAATCACTTCATTACCAACTCAATCTCATGCAAAAAGATTCGACCATACATATATTCAATAAATCACCCTTACCACGTTTCTTGCCATTACGCCACTAAATCCCCAATCCCAACCAACATAGAAAGAACAAGAGGAACAACAAGTTACTAGTGAATCAAAATAGGCCTCACACGGCTTTACTAGACTTTGATTTTTTTTAACAAGAAAATGAGATGAATGACAAGGCAACTATGCTAGTGAATCAAAAGAGCCCCACACGGCTTCACTAGACTTTTGGTTTCAACAACACAATGATAACAAGATTACAAGAGATAGAAACTTGACACATAATAATCAATGATCTAAGAATACACATCTTACTCTGTATAAATAAAGATCTGAGTCAAACACTTCCCCTACAGACTACTATACAATCCACACATGTTACTAGCTACTGCATTAGTCTATTACTATAAAAGGGGTAAATCATCCTCAAACATCGGTTATTCAACTAAAATATTTACTTACACAAAAGTCACCCTCACTCTAACTTCTAACTTTGTGACTTCACATCACCAACTGTTTGGTCCAACATCACTACCAATAGGTCATGACACCGACACTTAACTTATAATACTACTCAGGTGGAAATACACTTCAAATATTTTTCTACACATCATCCCCCTAAAGCATGACATCTGCAACATAAATTCTGAAAAGGACTAAATACACTTAATACTGCAGGCTGAAAAGCACGATCTCATCAGAATTAAAGTTCACACTAGAATTAATACACTCTAAAGCACTAACGGACTCTTCTCAAGTCATTGCAAAATTTTAAAATCTTATATGGCTCAATTAGAAAGGACCATGGCATTTAGATTCTAAACTTATGCACTTGATTCACTGCAATAATGAGACATATCTGAGCACATCAAAGTAAGACAAAATTAGGATAACTTTACTTTTATATGGGCAACACCATAGCATGAATTAGAGTATAAAAAGGGAACATTCTGACTCCATAGCAGAAACTAGAATATGAAGAAAGGGAGACAGTCCTAAATGCCTAGTAGCCTCCTGCTTATAAGTATGGTGTGTTATACACCGATAAACAAGACTCTACCTGACATGATTTTGTAGACACCCTGGGACCATGAACCGTGCTCTGATACCAAGTTTATCACAACCCGAACTAGGGCCTGGCCGTGACGGACATCCCGAACCATGAAGGCTCAGACATCCTACTCTATCTGGTAGTCATGCACAATATTTATACAATAAAAAAAGTGCAGAATTACGATCTAATATGGAAACATGGTCATACTCTGGATTAAGTTTAATAATAAGGAATGAAATCCAAAAATCACTAACAACATCTAGAACAGTCTACGAAATATCTACTACATGAAAATCTGAAAACTATTTGAAAATTGGGACAAGGCCCCCAGTAGACCAAAACTGTAATAGACGACATACTTTGAAAGGACAGGCCTTCTGGAATAGAGAAAGCTCACTATTGCACAATCTGATCTGCTATCTGAATTATCTACTGCTTATCTGGACCCATTTAACAAAATACATTTATATCAAGAAACTCTCTCTCAAAATCTCTAAATCATGCTCAAAATACTATGGTATTTGAGTAAACTATTTTCAAGCCATAAATCATGCATATCAAATCATTCATAATAAGATCACAAATTTAAAGTCATCATAAGAGAGGGATTTCATAATTTATGCTCTCAAACAATCTTCGAATCTGATTTTTTCATACATATACATATACATGTAAATCATTTTAAGGGGAAAGGCCTAAGGGCCAAATCAACAATGAATTTGAACATTTATATTACATAATAAAATTATGTATTTCAAAACCCTTTTCTAAAATTATGCTTGAAACTCTTTAAATCATGTTCTAGTGTTTCCAAGCCCATGTAGTTTTTAGGATAAACTCCATGTACCTTAAATTATAAGATCTGAAAGATAGAACCTAGATCTTGATAGATGAAACTCGGATCATGATTTATTTCTTGGATATATTGAACTTATGGCTTGATTTTTTTAAATTTCTTGTTCTTGGAGAAAACCCTAATATGATCTTATTTTGAGAGTGAAGAGGAAGTTTTTGATGTTATAAAACTGATAGTGATTGATTAATAACACTTAAAGGGTGATTTAACTCATGTGAAAGGTTTTTGGAGTGAGGGAAATACCAAAATACCCCTAAGGAATCCAAAAAAAATACATAATTGCATCAATTGATGACCAGGGTTGACAGGTCGTCACTCAGGTGATAAGTCATCACCAAGGTCATCACTTTTGGGCTGGTTTTCACCATTCACTACCTTAGCCTGATGACCAGTTCTGACAGGCCATCACACAGCTGATAAGTCGTCAACCTCATCATCACGTTTTGGTAGATAGATACTTCAAAGTAAAATGAGCATAACTTTCTACTCCGCTATCGGATTAAAGAGAAACTAAAGGAGTTGGAAAGAGGACTTAAAGACCTTTCATTTGGTATATAGTATGCCACCTAGTTCATTATATACAAGGAGTTATGGTTGATTAAAGTTGATCTAAGTTTTAACGCTCACTAAACCTTGAACGATAGGAAAGCTTTCAACTAGTGCTTAAGTTAAGGGACCTCTATGATCTCGACTCATGCCCAACTAGATTTACACACTACATAAATTATTACCACACTATATTTGCATTGGATTTATGGCTTTTAGAACATCTAAGCGTAGAAATAACGATTTTCATTCTAGACCAAAATGCGGGGTGTTACAGGGGAGATATTGTAAGACCTCACAAAATCCTAAGCTCAACTCAGTCTTTTAAGCTTGCTAAGGGGTCCCAGACATACAAAAGTTTAGCTAAGTATTCAAACTTAGTGTCATTTTGGCCTTCAAAAGTTGGCAACTCTATTTCACGATCTCTATAACCTTAAAATATCAATCTTTAGGTTAATTCATAATCAAAAATGTCAGTAGGTGTTCCTGGACGAGTTTTGTATTTTTCAAACCTCGTTTGGACCGCGTTTGGGAATCCAAAATAGTACATTGATGCAATCTTGGCACGGCGCGGTGGCCATCGCATCGATCAATATTTTCCATGGCTCCAGTGGCAATTTCCAGTGAATTAATGTGGACTCGATGCGATGCATTGGCTATCGTGGACTCGATGCGATGCAGAGGGTTGGACCCTTAGTAGAAATCCCTGTATTATAGAACTATGTAGCCAACATAGGTTGAGATATCTTCCTGTCAGATATTATGAGGGTTGATACATCTCATTTCAGTTTTCCTGCCAGCGAGGGTTGATGAAAGAGCTTTTTTTCAGAGAAGATTAACTTACAGCTTGTCTTTACCCTTCGCACAAAATTAACACCCTTCTAACTGGGGTTACAGGTTGGGCCCCAATCTATTTAGAAAGGGGCGTGTCGGTTAGATGATTACCTCCCATAGTCTCAGTTTTAGATTCAGTCTCATTACAGAACTCAGTTTAGTTCTACAAATTTAGGACTGTCAGACACAGTCACTAAGTTCAGTATGGAACTCAGTATAGTTCCATAAAATTGAGACTGTCAGATACAGTCATTCAGTTATCAGTAATTTAATATCAGTATACTCAGATATCAGTACATCAGTAATTCAGAACTGAATATCTAGTGTTATCACGATTGCAGTTATAGTATACGTTTCATGCATGTACTCCCATTCATTTATATTTATGTCATTCAGTAAGTACTGTTCATTCACATAAACCCATGCATTTTAGCCTACCTCACTTAGCAACCAGTACTTTCAAAATACTGATGCATACCTTTCTTTTGAGCTATGATGTTTAATATCATAGGTTCAGATGCACGGGCTCCCAATCATCCTTAGCAATTACAGATTTTCAGTAGTTAGAGTTAGTGGTGAGTCCTCATAGTTTGAGGACATGATTATTATTTTAGCATTTCAGTTTATTTCAGTATTCGGAGTTAGTTGGGACTTGTCCCATCAATTCCACATTTCAGACAGTTTAGACGTTTTTTAGACTAGAGTATTTTCAGATAGATGTTTCAGTTTTGGTATTGTTATACCGTATTCAGTTTTATTTCAGTATTGAACCTTATGCCATGTTTTTCTACTTAATTTCTGCATATTATAGTAGTGTCATTTAGTTTATGTAGCAGGTACTAGTCATTGGATTAGTTTGTGGTCCTTTAGGATTATGAGCACCATATAGCATTCGGGGTACAGACTCGAGGCATTACAGTAAATATCAAGGAGAAGCAGATGCTAGATCTTGTCTTGATGAAAAACAAGAGTGATGTAGATGGAAAAAAAGTAATGGTATTTGAGATCAGTGGTGATGGTACTATGCGGTACCAAGGGAGGTTCTTTGTTCCTGATATCAATGGTTTGCGGGAAAGGGTATTGGCTGAGGCGCATTAATAATGCTATGTGTTTTGTCTTAGTTTGATAAAAAATTATCATGATCTCAAGAAGATGTATTGGTGGAATTGTATGAAGAAGGATGTGGCTGATTTTGTGACCAAATTCATGATGTGTCAACAAGTTAAAGCTGAGCACATGAGACCTGGGGTTTGTATCAGGAGATTGAATTGCCTAAATGGAAATAGGAAGTGATCAATATGGATTTTGTTATCGATCTTGCTAGGTCTCAAAATCAATTTGATTTGATTTAGGTCATCATGGATAGGATGACAAAGTTATCTCACTTCTTGCTAGTGAGGACTAACTTTTTGGCTGAGGATTGTGTGAGGTTGTATCATCATGAGATAGTGAAGATGCAAGGGGTACCTGTTTCAATTATATCTAATCGTGGTAGGCAATTTTTATCTCACTTTTGGCGGTTGTTTCAGAAGGGGTTGGGTACTAAGGTTAGTCTGAGTATTGCTTTTCACCCGTAGATGGATGGGCGCGCAGAAAGGACTATTCAAACATCGGAAGATATGCTTCGGTCATGTGTGATTGATTATGGTTGTAATTGGGTTGAGCATCTACCTCTTATAATGTTTGCTTAAAATAATAGTTAACATTTTAGTATTGGGATGGCTCTTTTTGAGGCATTGTCTAATAGGAGGTGTAGATCGCCTATTAGATAGTTTGAGCTTGGTGAAGTGGATATGTTTGGCCAGGATTTAGTTTATCAGGCTATAAAAAATTGAAGGTGATCCGAGATAGGCTTAAGGCTGCCTAAAGTTGCAAAAAAGTACTATAAGGATATAAGGCATACGGATTTGGAGTTTGAGGTTGGGGATAGGGTGTTCGTAAAGGTGTCTCCCATGAAGGGAGTAATGTAGTTTAGGAAGAAGAGGAAGCTTAGTCCCCGATATGTTAGTCCTTATATAGTTTTATCGAGGGTTGGTGACGTGGTATATGAATTGGAGTTATCTTCTAGTTTGAGCTCTATTTATCCGGTTTTCCATGTCTCTATGTTGAGAAAGTGTATAGGTTATCCTTCATCGGTTGGTCCTTTGGAATAGTTAGGTATCTAATATTCTCTGTTTTATGAAGAGATCCCGATTGAGATCTTGGATCGACAGGTTCATTGATTGCAGACCAAAGATGTAGCTTCGATTAAGGTTCTAGTATTGAGATGGTTCTTTTTGAGGCATTGTATAGTAGGAGGTTTAGATCTCCTATTAGGTGGTTCAAGCTTAGTGAGGTAGATATGTTTGGCCCGAATTTGGTTTATCAGGCTATAGAGAAGTGAAGATGATCCGGGATAGGCTTAAGGCTGCCCAAATTTGTAAAAAGTACTATGAGTATATACGGCATAGGAATTTGGAGTTTGAGGTTGGGGATAGGGTATTCCTAAAGGTGTCTTCCATGAAGGGAGTACTGTAGTTCAGGAAGAAGGGGAAGCTTAGTCCTCGGTATGTTAGTCCTTATATGTGTTTTTGGAGGGTTGGTAGCGTGGCATATGAATTAGAGTTTTCTTCTAGTTTGAGCTCCATTCATCTGGTTTTCCATGTCTCTATGTTGAGAAAGTATATAGGTTATCCTTCATCGGTTGTTCCTTTGAAAGAGTTGGGTATGTTAGATTCTCTGTCATATGAAAAGATCTCGATTGAGATCTTGGATCGGCTGGTTCATTGGTTGCAGACCAAAGATGTAGCTTCGGTTAAGATTCTATGGAGGAACCATAAGGTGGAAAAAGCTACTTGGGAAGCGAAAGAGTACATGAAGTCCAAGTATCTTCTTCTATTTTCTGCTCTGGATATTCGTGCGGAAGGTATGTGTTCTTGATCACATCTTTGTTTTCTAACTTGGTTAAATGAAGATTAATTTCCTTTCATCTTTGTTTTCTAACTAAGTTAAAGGTTGTAATGGCTATGTTGGGTATAATTTGTGTTTGTACTACCTTGTCCATTATTTGGGGACAAATAATCCTAGTGAGGGAGACTGAAATACCTTGGGTTTTGGTCCTTAGAAATTTCCTGAGTTTTGGACTCTCTGGACATCATATAGCTAGGGGTACTAGTATTACGTTGGAGTATGATTTAGGGGTTATCACTCGTATATTGATCTGTGTGGTTGGGTTGGCTATTGTCCAAGGTACAACCTCTCTATAAGGGTCATATGATGGGGTGCGCGTTGTATGATGCAACTCGTATGATGTCCTATATATTAACCTAGGTGATTTTATTCTACCTATGGTATGATTTATAGGTACCAATCATATGATTGGGTACGAGTGGGACTTTGGAGTTGTAGGTTGGTCAGTGTGAGGGTTGAGATTCTGCTTGGGTATGAGTGGTGGGTACCACTCATACCCTAGGGTACTGATAGGGGGTGGTCGTACCCTTTTGCGGAAAATTAATACAATTTAAGTTGGGGGTATTCTGGATATTTTCCCTTATAACTCCTCGGGACCCCACAATTTAAAATACCATTTTGGGGCTTCATTAACCAACTTGCAATCAATTAAACACTCTAAACTCTCTCAAAATCTCTCAAGGCTCTTGGGTTAAGCAAATGCTAGGGTTTCCTTTTAGGTGGTCAATTGAGGCTCATATGGATGATATTTTCTCATCTTCTTCTCAATCTAAGGCATGTTACTCCTCCCTCATTGTTAGTTCAACTAAAGGCATGTTTTTATGAATTGGTTTCATGGCATGAATGTTGTATGGTTTTGGGTTTTCAAATGTATGTTGGGGTTTTGGTTATAATGGTTGGTTATGGTTTTCCTATAATTTTTACTTATGGTTTTCATATTATTATGGTGGTTTAAACATTTGGTTACATGGGAATGGTTAATTGGTACTTCATTTTGTCTTTGGAAAAACTATGCCTTCAATATGTTTGATAAAATGCCTATGAGAATGTTTTTGGTTAAATTGTTGGACTTTCATTGAACTATTGCATGGTATAACTTGGTAATGGAACCCTGAATGGTTTAAATGGTAAGGTTTTGGTAGTTATGGTTGGTCTAATTAAGAGCCTTGTGGGGTAAAAAGAAATCCCGCAAGCAAACTTAATCATGAAACACTAGTGGGGTACATAGAATTCCCCCAAGTCAATTTAATGATGAAATCTATGGGTACACGGGAATCTCTTATTGTGAAAAGGTCAGCTAAGGACATTACTTGCAAGCTATAGTTGGTATAACGATACCACGACTTATAGCCTTGGTAAATAATAAATGAAATGGTGGTTTGGTTGTGTGGTAATAGTTTTAATTGGACAATAATGGCGGGGTGTGATAGCTAATCGTGAAGGTTTAAGTCCAATGGACAAACAATGGAAACTCAAGTTTGCTGATATGAGTGTTGGTCATGAAGACCATATATGTTACTTATGAGGGATACGAGAATCTCCTAAGTACACTTATACATATGTATCATGGAGGGCGAAGGGTACTCAAGAATCCCCTACTCCAATGGTATCTCTAGTTCATGCGGCTATACGCATCGGGGCCCGTTCAGGGGGTTACAATGGACCCATATAGCCCGTGGGTAGTTCTAGAATGGTTAAGCTACACATACCCAGGTTAATAGTTTTAATGGCATGCTAAACCTGGTTCCCTTTACCAGCATGGTTATATATATATGTGTGTGTGTATTTATGGTTGTGAATGCTTATGGTTGGTTTACTTGGTTCTAAAGGTTGGCATTATTTTATTCTTATTCTGAGTACTTGCTAGCATTCACTCGCTGACTCATCTTCGAGCGATTGTATCCCCACGCGATGTAGGAACTGTCCATTCTACTGTTCCTACTTAGTAATTGGTTTTGGGAACAACTAGAATGGATTAAAGTGGTGAGCTTTCATTTTCCATAAGGCTCCATTTTATATCATGGATGTTTTTACATACTCTTGTTACTTTGTAGACATTAGTTTTGCCTATGACTGGGGCATGTCCCAACCGAATATTGTTTTACTTTCAGTTAGAGGCTTTGTGGAATTACTATGGGTTGGAATGGGAGGTGTCGGTATTGGTGTCAGCCTTTGTATTACATTGGTATTGGGGCTGATATCATTGGACTGTATTTATGATTGTTCCATCCTTTTATATTATGGACTCATACTTGGTTTTTGTTTTGGTATTGGTTATTAGTTGGGTATTGGATGGTTTGACTCACTTAGGTTGGTAACGGTTATGGACCTATCCCAGAGTCTGGATTGGTACAAATACACTATCTTTCTATATGTTCAAAATTCATCCAACCCAGGGTATCCGTTTGGTGGTTGGTTTGGGTAAGGGAGTGGTCCCTGGTCCTGATTGGACTTAGTATGCCTATTATGACTAGGCCCCAGTTTGGGTCATGCCAATAACCATATTTAACAGAGCTATATGTACGTTTAATTTTATCTAACAAGACAGGCTTATAGAACAATAAGAAGAACAAAGTTACATATTAAAAATAGTTAAACATTCTTATGACATTCAAAAACAATAAATACAAAGTCAAAAAAACATTCAAAACCTAACAACGGTTGCATGTCTTTAAATCCATTCTAAAAACAAGGAAGTAAATATGTTCAGCTAGAAGGTAAAAATTTTGTGCTATTCTAAGCTAACTATTATTGCTTCGTCAACTGGTTGAACATATGTTGGCTTGGATCGTGGAGGATCATCATTGTCCCTTATGTATCTTTCATTGTCCTTGACCACTCTGTAATTTCATAGTAATATAGCATAGCGTAATCGATAAGTTTGTGCATCGAATTCACCTGAAGGTACTATCATCCCTTCACTTAAGTACTCTGTATACCTGGCTACAAAAATGCCACAGTCTCTAAATTGAAAAAAATGTTTCATTAGTTAACAAGACGTAACAAATTTCTAAAGAACTATTACATAATAATACTTCGACATTAGAGTTGATGTGGATGATGTAGTAAACATATATCCATCGATATCACCCGTACATTTAAGACCGATAATTATAGCAAACTCAAGCATAGTAAATTTTAGAATATTACCCTATACAACAACATTAATCTCGTCATGTTTTTTCAATTGTATTTTAAGCATCAAAAGACCTTTGAATATTTGGCCTATCCAGTTGCACTGACGCATGTTGGGGAATAAACCGAGTGTATTTCGAAATAACCTAAATTTTCTTCGCCCAAAAATTTCTTTATATGAAACACCCTAGGTTTTGATCCTTAGAGATTTCCTAAATTTTGAACTCGTTGGACATCATACTACTTAGGCTTATGACGTGTGTACGGTTTAGGGGGTCTTGGTCATATGATAATCAGTGTAATCTAGGTTGCATTCTATCCAAGGTATGAGTGGGCATCATACAAATCATATGATGATTGTACAAGATTGGTTATGGACTATATGATTCTTAGTGTATCAAGCCCTTGGTAGGCTGCCTAGGGTACGGTTTAAGGGTACCAATCGTATGATTGGACACGAGTTGGTCCTTATGGTTCTATGTTGGATAAGATTAGAGTCTAATATTTTGTCTAGGGTATGAGTGATGGGTACCAATCGTATGTTGTGTGTACGAGGGGGGGGGAGTCGTACCCTCCTACGTATATTTTTCAGCATTTAAGCTAAGGCATTTTACACATTTCCCACCCCAAAACCCCTAAGACCCCATGTCTTAAAACACATAGTATCCTCTCATGACACACTTTCAAGGATCAAAACAAAACACTCCTAAAATACTCTCAAATCTCTCTCAAGGCTCTTGGTTCAAAAATGGCTGGGGTTTCTCCATTATAATTAATTCAGGGCTTACGAGAGTGGTTTCTCTCCGTACTCTTTGGTATCTAAGGCATTTTATTCCTCCCTCATTGTTAGTTAAACTAAATTCATGTTTTAATGAATGATTTTCATGATTTAATAGTGGGTATGGTTTGGTTTTGAATTGTATGTTTGGGGTTTTAGTTTTTAATGGATGAATATTGTTTTCCCATGTTTTTCTTATGGCTTTCATGTTAGAATTATGGAATTGAACATGTGGTTTCATGGGAATGGTCAATTGGTTCTTGGTTTTGGTTTAGGAAACTATATGCCCTCAATATATTTGTTAAAATGCCAATGAGAATGATTTTGTCACATAGTTTGACTTTTATTGAAAACCCTGCATTATATAATATGGTAATAGAACCCTAAATGATTTAATTGAACTAAATGATTTGGAAAGGCCTTGGTGTCCTTGGTTTGATTGGTTGGAAATCATATGGGGTACATGGGAATCCCCTAAGTGTTGGCTAATGAAAAGTCTTGCAAGCTATAGTCAGTATGACAATACCACTTCATAATGCCTTGGTAGTTAACTCTGGAATTTGTAGTTTGGTTATGTGCTAAAGGTTTTAAATGGGAAATAATGGCGGGGTGTGATAGCTAACCGTGAAGGTGTGAGTCCAATGGACGGACAGTGGAAACTTATGTTTACCGACATAAGGGTTGTTCATGGTGACTGTATACTTGTAGGGTACACGGGAATCACCTAAGTTTATACTTGTATATATGTATCATGGAGGGCGAAGTATACACAGGAATTCCTTACCCCTATGATATCTCCGGTTTGTGCATCTACACGTGCTGGTGTCTGTTCAGTGAGTAACACTGGACCCATATAGGCTATGGGTAGTTTTAGAATGGTCCATCTCCAGAGACCAGGTTAAGGTTTTAAGTGCATGCTAAAGCCAACCTTTCCCGGTATGGTATATATATGTATTTATGTATATGATTTCATATGGTTATTTATTTTGGTTTTGAATAATGACATTATTTTATCCTTATTCCTGAGTATATGCTAACGTTTACCTGCTAAACAATCTTCAAGCATTGTATCCCCATGCGATGTAGTAACCGGTTCTATTACTCCTCCTGCTCAGTGATCTTGGATTCAAGAATATCCTGTGTTGGACTGAAGTGGTGAGCTTCCATACTCCGAAAGACTCAATTTTATGTTACGGATATCATTGTATACTTTTGGTTATTTTTTGTACTTTGGCTTTGGCTATTATCGAGGGCATGTCCCTATCGGATGTTCTTTATTTTAGGTTAGAGGCTTTGTGAGACTACTTTGAGTTGGCATGGGCAGTGTCAGCCTTGGCATTGGTATTGGTACTGGGGTTGACTACATTTGACTATATTTGATTTAAGATTGTTCCATCATGTTATGTTATATAATTAGAATTTATCCGACATCAGTGTAGGGTGGTTATGGTTAGGTATTGGGGGTAGTCTCTGGTCCCGATTGGGCTTGAGGTACCCGACACAACTAGGCCCTAGTTTGGGTCATGTCAGATTGGTATTAGAGATCTAGGTTCATGGTAAATTGAGATTCTATAAAGTCGTGTCAAGTAGATTCTCTTTTAAGGGTGTGTAGAGCACCACACTCATAAGGGAGATGTTACAAGGCATTTAGGAATGTTTCTCTTTCTTGTGTTCTATTTTCAGGATATGGAGTCTAAGTCCTGAATTCTTCGCTAATTCCCGTTTGTTCACTTTTCAGATCATGCCTCGACAATATGAAGTTCACAGAAACTCCTCTGTCCCAACTGGGGACAATGTTAATGGGACACAGTCTACTCATAGGGTCAATACCCGATCTAGGGGTCCAGTTTTGGACTATTTTGGAGTTCTTCCGGTCCTCTCTAGTCTATCTCAGACTCCTCAGGATAAAGTGACGAACGTTGAGTTTTGTTAGTCCATTCACATGTTGGAACAATTAGTAGCTACTCAGTTTGAGCATGGTATTTCTGTTACTCCATCTTCTGACGCCACAAGGGTTGGCCATTTCATGAGGTTGAGCCCTCTAACCTTTACTAGTGTTAAGGTGGAGGAGGACCCTCAAGGTTTTTTGGATGATATAGAAAAGATCTTTTGTGTTATACATTCCATGAATATGTAGGGTGTGGAGTTTGCCACCTACCAGCTGAAATATATGGCGTACCAATGGTACAAGGAATGGGAAAAGTCAAGGGGTGATGGTGAAGAGTCATCCTAGTAGGAGGATTTCTCTAACGCTTTTCTGTACCACTTCTTTTCTCAGGAGTTGAAGGAAGCGAAAGCGAAAGAGTTAATTAATTTGAAGCAGGGTAAGATGACAGTCAAGGAGTATGCGTTGAAGTTTTTCCAGTTGATATATACTCCAGAGTTAGTTTCTAGTATGAGGGTAAGGATGATAAAGTTTGCTTCAAGATTGTCTCATGAGTTAATCCTTAAAAGTAAAGCGCCCTTATTGATCAAGGACATAGATATCTCTAGATTGGTTATGTACATACGATAGGTGGAGAAAAAGAAGATGAAGCAAGGCAAAATAGAGGAGAGGCAGGGTAGGAATTTTAGGTTCTCTAAGCAGGGTGGTGGCCAATAGCAGAGTTGCAGGGGTGGTGAAAAGTGGCCCAAGAAGAAGTGGGGCAACTCTGGGTCTTACTCGATGGCTAGTGCTCCTTACCCAAAGCCGTTAGATGATAGGAATTTCCATGGTGGAAACAACTTCAAGTCACAGGGTGCCTAGTCTCATGCTAATGGGGCTCAGTCAACTTCATCATATCCTTCCTATAGGTTTTGTGGTAGATTATATCAAGGCTTTTGTGATGAGGGAAGGGACAAGTGCTTTAACTATGGCCAACTAGGGAATATGCTTAGAAAATATCCTATTGGTAAGGCTTTCTTTAGGGAAAACAAGGTTTTTGTTGCCTCTTCTTCAGCTTCGGCACCAAAGGGTGCACCATCTGGCTCCAAAATTGATCAAAACCTTCTTTATGCTCTCACTACCAGACAGGAGTCTGAGGCATCACCAAATATTGTGATTGGTACATTGAAACTCTTTTCTCGTGATGTGTATTATTTACTTAATCTGGGGTCCATTTTATCTTATATGACCCTAGTTGTGGCTATGTATTTTTGTTTTGGTTCGGAGTGTGTTTTAGACCCTTTTTCTATTTCTACCAAGGTAGGTAACTCTGCCATTTCTAAAAGAGTCTATAGGGGGTGTGTGGTATCTATTGGTAGTAAATAAACTTTGGTGGGTTTTTCTGAATTAGATATGGTGGATTTTGGTGTGATATTAAGGATGGAATGGTTTCATTTGTGCTATGCATCCTTATATTGTCGGACCTATAAGATTGTCTTTAAATTTCCTAATGAGCCAGTAATTGAGTTGGAGGGTGATTCCCTGTCTCTTAAGGAAAATTCTATATCATATCTTAGAGCTCAGAGGTTGATCTCTAAGGGGTGTCTCTATCATATAGTCTAGGTTAAAGATTCTAGCTCATATGGTCCTTCTTTGAATTCTGTCCCTGTGATAAATAAATTTCCTGAGGTCTTCCCGTATGACCTACCTGGTGTTCCTCTTGATAGGGAGATTGATTTTGGGATCAATCTTATTTCGTACACTTGTTCGATTTTTATTCCTCTATATAGAATGACTCCGGCTAAGTTGAAGGAGCTCAAGGAGCAACTAAAGGATCTTTTAGATAAGGGTTTCATCCATCCTACTGTGTATCCGTGGGGTGAACCGGTGTTATTGGTGCATAACAAGGATAGTTCCCTTCGGATATGTATTGATTACCGGTAGTTGAAAAAAGTGATAGTAAAGAATAAGTATCCTCTTCCAAGGATAGATGATTTGTTTGATCAGTTGCAAGATGCTAAGTTTTTCTCGAAGATTAATCTTCGATCCGGGTATCATCAGCTAAAGATTAAGGAGGTGAATATCCCTAAGTCTGCCTTTTGTACCCGGTATGGGAATTTTGAGTTTTTGGTTATGTCATTTGGTTTGACCAATTTCCCGGCGGACTTCATAGATTTGATGAATAGAGTCTTCCATCAGTTTCAAGACTTGTTCTTCATTGTGTTCATAGATGATATTTTGGTTTACTCTAAGAGTGAGGTGGATTATGCCAATCACCTCAGTATTGTATTGCGGACTCTGAAAGAGCAGCAGTAGTATGCCAAGTTTTATAAATGTGAATTCTGGTTGAACGCTGTGATCTTGGGTGTATTTATACACCTATGCACCATAACTTACCCATATTTAAGCTAAGGTTTGAGAACAAAGTGCCTAGTTTCTTATGTTTTTACTCTACTTTGATGTAATTGAGCTAACCTATGTGATTAGCATGATTTCAGGTGTTAAGGTGGTAGATAAAGACATGATGGAACTATGAATTGCGGATGACAAATCACACAAGAGAAAAGTAGCTTGTTGGACCAAATGTGGCGCCTAGAAACTATGTCCAAGACTAATTTGTCATTTATAATTAGTTATGGGACTTAGAAGGTAATTATGAGAGAAAAGATTATTAAAAAAACTTCATGCTGAATTTTTATCATTATTCATGATTCTGCATTATTTTTTAAAGGAAACTGGCGGCTTAGAGTAGAGAAAAACGTTTTTCTCTTAGTTCATTGTTTACACATCAAGATCGTCTTCTAGTTTTTGGTATGATGAATATACTTATGGTGTTTTTGTTTTGTCCATGAGTAGTTAAGCTTATTAGTTAGGGTTATGGAAGCCTTGTAACATACAATCTATTACTTTGGGTTTTTGAATTCATCATGTATTGATCAGCTTATATCATACTCTCTTCATTTATCTTGAATTCTCGTGGTTGCAAACATAGAGGATGTGCCTTAAAACTCAACCAGTTCGATAGAAAGGTTGAAGTTTGAAAAAGGAGAGTAGTGACAAAAAAATAGGATCTCCAACCCCTATTTCATATGTTAATGCCTTACCAATATTAACTAATTTGAGATTTCGTATTGTTTTTGTAAACACTTTTAATTCGAGTGGACTGAAGTGAATTAGTCCTTGATGGTTGAGAATCACTAGGATTATGTTATTAAAAGAAATATGTTTCTCTGTAAGCATGATGCATGTATGAACTCGTAAAGCCCATAGTTAGAAAGTATTAAAAACTACAAGGTGGACATAACCCTAGCTTGCTATTTCTCTGAATTTGAATACTACTACACATATTTCATCTTGTTAAACTGAAACCATTAATTTGTGAACTGAATCAAATCCCCCCTTTTGTTCTATGGAAACAAATTATTAAAAGTCAATTAAGCTGCATACAACTTAATTAGCACCATATTCCCTGTGGAATTCAACCCCAACCTAGTTGGGTTCTATATTTGACAGCGACCGCTTACTCTCTCGTAAGAGAGGTGTAATTTGGGCGTATCAAATTTTGGCATCGTAGCTGGGGAATACGGTTGTCAATTGAGTTTATGTGTGTTAATTAACTGTTAGCCAAGTTTCCTTATTTTACATTTATTTGTTGTTTTTGTTTGTTACAGGATCATTAGTGTTTATGCCACGAACCAGAAGTTTAGGAGAACCATTATTACCCTTCAATCATGAACCTCATCTCATTGAATGAATGGCTAACCAATAGGAAGCTAAAAGATTAGCCGCTTTGGATAATGCTCAATTAAATCAACAGAATGATGATAACCTAGGTCGGATACCTAATCTAGATGAAGAGGACATGGGTGATGATGATTTAACTAACCCGGCTAATAGGAGGCGTGCAGCGGGAGTAGTTGCACCTGTAAATTGAAATCGTCCATCCAGAGGAAGACTAGACTTCCAAGCTATGCAGTTTTATATTAACAACGATGAGGATAATTTAGATGGAACTGGAGATACAGGGGAAATCATTCTACCACCACTAGCTCCTGGGGTGAAATTCAACATCACTAGTACTATGATCCAGCTACTGAATTTGAAAGGACTCTTTGGTTGATTACCTGGTGATGATCTAAATCTATATTTGGTGAATTTCATCAATATTTGTAAGTCGTTTGATAATCTTGGAGTTAGACAAAATTCTATTCATTTGAGATTGTTCCCACTATCTCTTTCTGGAGAGGCAACTATATGGTTGAATGAGCTGACTCCTGATTCTATAACAAACTGGAGGCAATTGAAAGGAACTTTCCTAGAAAGGTTATTTTCGCCCTCCAGAATATTACAGTTGAGGGATAAGATCAACAACTTTAGGCAATTGGCTAATGAAGCTTTGCATGAGACTTGGGCGAGGTTTAAAAGGAAGTTGACTCAATACCTAAACCATAAGATGATTAATGAACACTTGATGGAAACATTCTACAGAGCTTTGAACTCACTTACAAAGCCAATAGTGGATAATGCTGTAGGAGGAGATTTTATAGAGCTCACCTTTATTGAGGCTGCGGACATGTTAGAAAGAATGACTAGACAAGTAGAGCTTGGCATACCAGAGATTCTGTGGTAGCAAGCAATACTGGGTCTAGTGTAATATCAGTAGAGCAACGTAGGAAAGAAGAGGAGCGTGATCAGGATATGGCTCACATGAAAACCTAGATGGATCTACTCATGAAACATTTGCTATCAGGGAATGTAGAAAGGGCAAAAGCTGTAGGGTCCCACGGTAAGGGAGTTAAATCAAACACTGAGGAAGAGGCTAACTACTTGTATAACCAGGGGGTTTCTGGACCGCTGGTCAAGGAAACCAAGGTTTGAACCATCAAGGAGATTGGAAGAATAAAAGTAATAGGAATGGACTATATGTACATCCTGGAAGTCGTGATAATGCTGCCACCAGTTCAGGCAAAATGTCCATGAAGAAGATGATGGAGAAACTATTAAAGGGAGTTAAGGAGACCAATTCTGGGGTGACTAAGATGAAGAGTGACATATTTTCCATGAGTCAACTAGTAAATTCGCACTCAACTGCTATTAAACAACTGAAATAGTTGATGAGCCAATTATCCGCAGCATTCAACCAAAGATAAAATGGGACTTTACCAAGTGATACAGTTCAGAATTTGAGGAATGGTGGATCATGTATGGCTATTACCACTAGGAGAGGTAAGTGTTATCTAGTCCAGGATTGGGAGCATCCTCTCATACTGATGCGGTCAAAATAGATTGAGAGATGGTTGATGAATATTCAGTGATGCCTGTAGAGTTAGGAGGTTCAGAAAAGAAGAGAGAAGAAATGAAACAACCACCTAAGCCAAAGCATGTTAGTGATGTGGAGCAAGGCATAAGAAAGGAGGTAAAAGTTTCTCTAGTTGAAATTCCAAGGCCACCACCCCTATATCCATACTGATTAAAGAAGAAAGAAGATGAAGGCAAGTTTAACAAATTCATGTCTATGTTGAAGAAATTGGCAGTGAACATGCCTTTAGTTGAAGCACTTGAGTAGATGCCAGGATATGCTAAATTTATAAAAGATCCTGTGACGAAGAAAAGAGAGGTAAGCTACGAACCGATGGATAATATCCATCATTATAGTGCTATTTCTACAAGGTCACTGTGCAGAAGAAGGCAGACCCAGGAGAATTCACCATCCCTTGTATGATTGGGTCTCTAGATTTTGCTAAGGCCTTATGTGATCTGGGAGATAGCACCAATCTAATGCCGCTAGCTGTTTATAAGAAGTTGGGTTTGGGAGAACCCACACCCACAAACATGTGAATTATAATGACAAATAGATTGGTAAAAATACCAGTTGGGATTCTACATGATGTACTTGTAAAGGCGGCTGATTTTATATTTCCTGACGACTTTGTAATTCTTGATTGCAAAGTGGACTTTGAAGTTTCTATAATTTTGGGCAGGCCGTTCTTAGTAACTGGGAGAGTGTTAGTTGACCTGGAGTCGAATGAGCTAAAATTTAGGCTCAACAGAAAGGAGGTTAGTTTTGAAGTGTGTAAATCCACGAAACAACAAAAAGAGATGAATGTTTTCTTGATTGTTGATGCATTTTATGAAGATGAGGTACAAATGGTATCATCGATGTTTCTTAAAGAAGTCTGAGTAGTCAATATAATCGAGTCATGCCGCGATGTTAAATTAGGCTCTGCATGGGAGGAAACCCATGATTTTTTTTTCATTTTATCATATTAAACAAAAATGCAAAAATAAGAGTCGAGCCACGACCAAACTAAGGTGCTTGGTGGGAGGCAACCCATCCTTCTAATCATTTTTAGTTGTTTTTTATTAAGTGTAGGTTCATGAAGTACTAAGGAGGTGATTGGTACCAAATTTATTTTGAAAGTGAGCCATATCAAAGGTGGTAAGTTTAGGAGTAACGGGAACATTACACGTAAGTTGGAGTGGTCGAATGTGTAATGCTTGAGTCATGATTCGTGTTAGAGTTGTGACTCGAATTATTTTAATACGACCCCAAAAGTTCCATGGTATGGACCTTTCTCAATGCCTTATATGAAGAATGGGGTGCATGGCATCAAAGTTTAAGTGTACTACAAAGTGTGTGGTGATCAAGTTTACATAGGCCATGGAAAAGGCATCACCTAAGACATAGCTTAAGATCACCCTCATATATGTTATACCTTATCCAGCGCACACCTTAACTTTGGCGATGGCTTGTGCCTCGCATACCCAACCACACACCTTCACTGTTTTACTTATGCGACTACCTATGCGGCGCCTAACCTAATTTGTGTGATACCTTGTGTGGCGCACACTTACCCTTGTTCGATAACATATGTGACGCAAACCATAACACACATGCTCACTATTTCATTTGTGAGATGACCTATGCGATACACACTTAAACATTTTTCTTCCCTTGTGCGTCGCATACCCTTCCCAATTTAGCTTAGTACCCGACTTTTAATTGGGTCAACCCGACCCGGATTTCATTCTTTAAATAGAATCCACACGTAAATGCCCAAATTCATCCTTATTTCACCCCTAAGTCGTACAAGTTTTTGCTCTCAACATTCCCCTTGTCCTTTAAAATTCTTCTTTGCTTCATAATCTCAACAATTCTCTCTTTATTTCTTCAATCTTCCATCTTTAAGGTAAGTTTTTCTTTTCTTAATCCTTAAGAATTGAGGGTAAGTTTTTCTTTTCTTAATCCTTAAGAATTGAGGGTAAGTTTTTCTTTTCTTAATCCTTAAGTATTGAGACTTTATATTGTAGTTGTTAATTGATTTCTTGAGGATTATGGACTAAATTCTTGCCATGGCTATACCAAAGAGATGTTTTGAGCATCTTGGAAAGATAAACATCATTGTTGTAGTAGACACCATTGTTGTAGGACTTTGAGCTTTTGCATGTGATTAAATTGTTCATGACTAACGTAGTTTAGTTGTGTGGCCATTATTTCACAACTTACTTGATAGAACATGGTGTTGGTTAAATCGTGTGAAAGTGATGGTGTTTTTGTATTGATATATTGAAGCTCTAAGGCATAACTTTGTTCAAAAATTGTTTCATTCAAGTAAAATTGGTGGAATTGAAGTGAGTGAATTGTATTGTGACTAATGTTGGTGCACCATATCAAAGTGTATGTCGGCAAAGTTTGTGTACCCGACAATAGCACTTAATTGGTTTATACTAACAAATTAAGTGTGGGGTGGTGACTTCACCACCTTTCTCTTAATTGTAGTTAGTTTCATTATGTGTGGCTGGCATGGATGATGTGATGAATACAGGAAAAATGGCTCCGATGATGATCTCCATGCAGGTGGCATGACTCCTAATATGGATGAGGAGTACTACTAGCCAGGTTTTTTATCTTGTTATTTGCACTGGAGACAGTGCTTAGCTTAAGTATGGGGTGGCTAATTACTTTGCTACTTGTTTTGTAAGAAAATAGTACCTTCTCCTTAGTATATTTCTGTGATAGGATTAGTTATTTTGTTTATCTTGTTTCTTGTTAGGTATTTATTTATTTGATTTAGTCATAATTAGGTGTTTTTCTCAATGATGGATGGATGATGATCGTCTTAAGAGAAAATTAGTCATTTACTTGCATGTAACTATTCTTGTGGATCACATAACATTATAACATAAGTATGTGATGGATCATTACATTTGAAACACCTAGGCTCTAGTTGTGACTCTTGTTGTGATTGTTGGTTTTATTTGAATTCATTTAATTTTTGGGTCGAGAATATATAATGCTCCTAATTAAGTTGACCATGTGCCATGAGTGTGTAAGACTGTTGTATATTCCTAATTGCAACTGATGCTAGAACTTGTCTGGTGTGTGTGCAAAGCGAAATAAAGATTGTGAGTTTAGGAGATGATTTAGGCATTTCTTTGACAGCCATTGTTCATGCCTTCTTTTGACCTACCTTTGCACATTATCTCAGCTAGCCCCGTTAAGCCTTTAGCTTGTTCCTTTATTAGCCTCATATGTAGCCTAACCCGTTCTTTAATAGACCATAATTTGATCTAAAATTTCCTAAGCGCTTTAATGTAAAATCAATTTGAGTTAGGATTTTGACAAATAAGAAGAAAAAGGTAAAATTAATATCCCAAAGTCTAGTTATTGGTGTGTCCAATTGATGTGGTCGAGAGTAGAAAAATTGTTGAAAAAGTTCCAAATTTTATCCCGGACATGTTACAATGAACCTGTTTTGGCCCTAGTCCTTCTTGGACAATGTGTACCTCAACTAAAGAAAATCACTTAAGTTGAGGGTATCTATCATAGGGGTGCGTAATGTGAAATGGGTGCAAAAAAAATAAAAGGGTTGTATACTCCCACCATCGTGTTATTAATTGAGTTTAATGGGATGGGGTGTAAACAAAAGATATGGATAGATGAAAGTGGTGTAAATTGGTTGTTAGAAATTGGTCTTAGTTGCATAATGTAGTGTATTAAAGCGCTTAGGGAAGATAGTCACTATTTCTGGCCAAAATAGTTCCTACCCATCCTTTAATCTGCATTACAACCCGTAAAAGAACTATTTGATCCTAATCTTAGCATTCTGATATTAGTGGAGCATTACACTAAGGGAAAGCATATGATCATCAGTTGTAATTTGAGAATTCTTTGTGAAAGTGAGAGCAACTTGATTCTTGTACCCATTTTGTTAAAAATTGCATGATTGTGAGTGATTATGGGTAACTTTCTTGTTGTGAGGGAACATGGTTGATGGAGGTTGGGTAATTTATATGATCTCTTTTCTTAAATGGTATGCATGAATTTTCCAACTTAATGAGTCTATTCTTGAGGGTAGGTTGTCTCTAGTAATGATCCATGAATTTACTTCTTGTTCATAATTATTGTGTGAGCCTATTTGAGCATCTTATGTTTCCTTCGTGGGTGTTAAAACTTGTGTAGTATGCATAAATGGATGAGTTATTCGAGGATGAACAAAGCTTTAAGTGTGTGTGGGGGGGTGATCTTGGGTGTATTTATACACCTAAGCACCATAACGTACCTATATTTTAGCTAAGGTTTGAGAACAAAGTGCCTAGTTTCTTATGTTTTACTCTACTTTGATGTAATTGAGCTAACCTATGTGATTAGCATGATTTCAGGTTTTAAGTAGGTCGATAAAGACATGATGGAACTATGGATTGCGGATGACAAATCACACAAGAGAAAAGTAGCTTGTTGGACCAAATGTGGCGCCTAAAAACTATGTCCAAGAATAATTTGTCATTTATAATTAGTTCAGGGACTTAGAAGTCAATTATGAGAGAAAAGATTATTAAAAAGACTTGATGCTAAATTTTTATCATTATTCATGATTATGTATTATTTTTGAAAGGAGACTGGCGGCTTAGAGTAGAGAAAAATGTTTTTCTCTTGGATCATTGTTTACACACCAAGATCGTCTTCTAGTTTTTGGTATGATAAATATACTTATGGTGATTTTCATTTTGTCCATGAGTAGCTAAGCTTATTAGTTAAGGTTATGGAAGCCTTGTAATATACAATCTATTACTTTGGGTTTTTGAATTCATCATGTATTGATTAGCTTATATCATACTCTCTTCGTTTATCTTGAATTCTCGTGGTTGCAAACATAGACGATATGTTTTAAAACTCAACTTGTTCGATAGAAAGGTTGAAGTTCAAAAAAGAGAGTAGTGAATAGGATTTACAACCCCTATTTCATATGCTAATGCCTTAACAGGATTAACTACTTGGAGATTTTGTATTGTTTTTGTAAACACTTTTGATTCGAGAGAACTGAAGTGAATTAGTCCTTGATGGTTGACAAACACTAGGATTATGTTATTAAAAGCAATACGTTTCTCTGTTAGCATGATGCATGTATGAAATCGTAAAGCCCATAGTTAGAAAGTATTAAAAACTACAAGGTGGACATAACCCTAGCTTGCTATTTTTCTGAATTTGAATACTACTACACATATTTCATCTTGTTAAACTGAAACCATTAATTTGTGAACTGAATCAAATCCCCCCTTTTGTTTATGAAAACAAATGATTAAAACTCAATTAAGTTGCATACAACTTAATTAGCACCATATTCCCTGTGGGATTCTACCCCAACCTAATTTGGTTCTATATTTGACAGCGACCGCTTACTCTCTCGTAAGAGAGGTATAATTTAGGAGTATTATGCTGTAACTTTTTTGGGTCATATTATTTCTAGTGAGGGGATCTTGGTAGATCCGCAAAAGGTTATGGTGGTTAAGAAGTGGCCTAGACCCACAACTCCAACTAATATTCAGAGCTTCTTTGGTTTGGCTGGCTATTATAGGAGGTTTGTGGAGAGTTTTTTTACTATAGCTTCCCCGTTGACTAAATTGACTCAGAAAAAGGTAAAGTTTTTGTGATCTAATACTTGTGAGTGGAATTTTGAGAAAATAAAGGATAAGCTAACTTCAGCTTCGGTTTTGACTTGCCTGAAGGCACTGAGGGGCTTGTGGTCTAATGTGATGCATCTCATATGGGACTTGGTTTCGTTCTGATACGGCATGGAAAGGTGATAGCTTATGCCTCTAGACAGTTAAAGATGCATAAGAGGAATTATCCGGCTTATGACTTAGAATTGTTATCTAAGGTATTCGTGTTAAAAATCTATCATCATTATTTATATGGAGTGCATATGGATATCTTTTCTGATGATAAGAGCCTGTAGTATACGTTTACTCAGAAAGAGCTAAACCTCAGGCAAAGGAGATTGCTTGAGCTCCTCAAGGACTATGACATGAGTCTTTAATACCACCCAGGTAAAGCTAATGTGGTTGCTGATACTCTTAAAAGGTTATCCATAGTGAGTATAACTCATGTGGATAAGGAGAAGTGGGAGTTCGTGATGGATATTCACCTCTTGGCTAACCTTGGAGTTTACCTCCTAGACTTAGAGGATGGTGGCGTGTTGGTACAGGAAGGGGCGGGGTCGTCTCTTGGTACTAAAATCAAGAAGAAGCAAGTGTTTGTGTTGGTGAGGAATAAGGATGACATTGGTGGGCAGAAGGTGATGGACTTCAAGATTAGTGGTGATGGTACTTTTCGGTACCGAGGGAGTTTATGTGTTCCCTACATCGGTGGGTTGCGATAGAGGATCTTACCTAAGGAGCATGAGTCATGCTATGTTTTTCATCCTAGTTCGACGAAAATGTATCATGACCTCAAAGAGATGTATTGGTGGTACAAAGTGGCTAATTTTATGGCCAAATGCATGGTGTACCAATAAGTGAAAGTTGAGCGCATGGGCCCGAAGGATTGTATCAAGAAATTAAGTTGCATGAATGGAAGTTGAAAGTGATCAACATGGATTTCGTTACCGGTCTTCCTCGGTCTCAAAATCAATTAGATTTAGTTTGGGTCATCGTTGATAGGATGATAAATTTGGCTCACTTTTTGCCGGTGAGGACTAAATTCTCATCTGAGGATTATGCAAGGTTGTATCTTTATAAGATTGTGAAGTTGCACGGGGTGCCTTTTTCTATCATCTATGATCGTGGTATGCTGTTTACATCTTACTTTTGGTTGTTGTTTCAGAAAGGGTTAGGAACTAAGGTTAGTTTGAGTACTTCTTTTCACCCACAGTTAGATGGACGGGCAGAAAAGACTATTCAGACGTGAAAAGACTATTCATCATAAGATCCATCACGAGGTCCTACATCATCTCCAAAGTCACCATACGCACTAGGCACTTCATTCACCTCATTTTCTCCCTAAAAAAGTAACTTTCAAATCTGTCCAAGTTTCGATCATGGCTATTTTCATAGTCTCCGCAATCTCCCTCAACTTCGTAGCCATAAAACCCCTCACTACAACCATAGTCTCCCATGTTGTAGTCACAATAATCCCCGGTTATCGAAGACATATTCCCCTTATATCACCTTTTGAACCTACAAAATGAACAAATAAGATTAGTAGTAAAATCTCCTCACCAACACTCGTATTCACTAACTTTTGTGATCCTCACAATTGGAGCGGTGAATATTGAAAGTTGCTTATACTCTGGTAGTCAATAAGATGTCAATTCTACTTGGTAGACGGAATGGATTCTTGCATGATCGACTCAAGAAACAAAACAAAATTTACTTATGAACTTGAAACAAAGAAGTTACTACGAGTTAAAAATGAGAAAAGCACACAAATAACGAAGACACGAAGAAACGGATTCAATAATTAATCTATAACTAAGTAGGTGATTACTAGTTGTTAATTAATTCTAGAATCAAGACATGAAACTAATGAAACAATAAGATGAAACTAAGAATCTAAAATTTGAGCTCGAAAATATTGCATGAACAGTAGTAGTGATGATGTGGCATCCACGTATTGGTTCGGTTTTATCAAGTGGTTATTCTCAAAGGTTCAAGTCTTGGTCAAAAATTAATTTAGATTGGTGGAATTTGTTTTAGGAGGGAAAATAAGTCTTGGAGCCTTTTTCAATTTTCAAGACTTGACTTTTTCTTGTACTTCTCCTTAAAACATGGACCCTTGTTTCATGGGAAAGTGGTTGAGAAGTGATGTAAAGTCTTTAGTGTGTAGGAAAAGTCTTTGAGTCACAAGTACTACACCTTCAAACTTGGATCTATGTCTTGTAAGACTAACACAATACATACTCTTTTTTCTTCAATTTCTAAGATCAACAACCACTTTTTTTTTCAACAATATATGGAGATGGTAAAGAACACCAAGAACACAAACTTTGAGTCTTGAAGTTCTAAGGTTCAATTTGGACCTCCCAAACAACAATAACAACTTCCAACCAAGACTATAACAACAAGTCCACACGTCCAAGAACAACAACTTCAACACACGACCATGGTCTTGTCCACAACAACAACATCAATTTTTTTAAAGCTCAAATCTAGATCGAATCAAAGTGTTAATGGACAAGAATACTAACACTTGAAACAATAGCACAAGAAAAATAAATCCTAGACCTAGACACACAACATTCGGCCAAGATACAACAACAACAAGTTCAACTTCTCGGAAAAAATCTCAAGCTCAAGAACACGTCTTTCTTTCCTTTTTTTATTTTTCTTAGAAAGATATCCCAAGATTGGTATTACAAGAACAAAACCAAAAATGTCTTTGATACCAAATGATATGAGAAAAGATAGAGAAAACATGAAACACACTCCAAATCAGTCCACTAATCTTAAGGTTTCGAGGACCAAGATGGAGACCACACTCGGATTCTCTACCAACAACAAGAATACAAGATACAAGGATGTATTTCAACACCAAAATAGTTATAAAATGTGATGAACAATATGAACAACAATAACACAAGTTTTGAATTTAATAAATGACCAAAAATAGTCCATTACACTAGATAACAACAACAAAAGTAAAGTATAGATAGTGAGACCAATATTATTACAATATTAAGAACTAAAGAGTGTATTAAATTCAAAAAACCCTAATGAGTGTAATAATCAAAACCACACTCTTACGGTGACCGCCAAGGGAATTAACTCACCTCAAGATCCACCGTTTTCAAGCAAAGAACAATGTTAGCTTTTCCAAGCCCTATACTAAAACTACACTAAGTTGGTTTACTCTCAAGAGAGACGATTTTAAGTGTTTCAATATTTTATCTTTCATAAAACTAAAGAGAAAAGACCTAAAATGTACTACTTATAGTATATTATAAAAGTAGACAAAAAGACCACATTACCCTTAATGACCAAGGGTGGCCTTGGTGTGTTGGAAGACAATATGAATTGTCCAAAATTCTCTTAAACATAAGTGACCAAAATTCCCTTAGTAAAGGGAACCAAAACTGTGAACCAATAAATGTGGTCCAAACCCGAGAGTCCTTAAATCTTCAAGTCTCCAGGAAATCTTCCACACTTGGGTTTGATCAATGGTAGGCTCAAAACATCCCCACCAAGTATAATCCCATGCCCTCCATGTGACCAAAGCTTGATTCTTCACATAGTGACTTTGAATGATGTCGTCAAAAGCTAAGGCGGTCATTATTCTTGTATCACTACTTTAGATTGGCATGGGTGAATCGGTATTGGTATCAGCATTGTCATTGGTATTGGTATTAGGGCTAAATCGGTTAGACTATATTTGATTTATGATTGTTCCATCTTGTTATGTTATATAATCAAAATTCATTCAACATTGGGTGTAGAATTATTCTGGTTGGGGATTGGGGGTGGTCTCTAGTCCCGGTTGGGCTTGAGGCACCCTACATGACTAGGTCCTGGTTTGGATCATGTCATTATATCTTCTCCAAAATCTCGGTTACATGAACTATCAATATACAATGGGTGAGATGAAACTTTGTCAATACGATATTTCATCCCTGAAATAATAATATAGAATTGCAACCTTATTAAAATCTAACACAAAAAATTAAGCTTGCATTGAAAAGAAAAAATGCAAACATAAAAAAAACTTTGACTATAACATACATATCCTGCAATGTATAATAAAAAATATACCTGCAATTAGCCAAATACCTAATGCATAAGGTACATATGTTTGTGTATAATATAACCATGTTTATGTATAAGGAATACAAACTCATTGTTATTCATGTATAACATTGTAATATACACAACTGGATATGTGTAAGGTCAATCAAAACTGCAAATAAATATAGCATTATACATAACATGCATATGTATAAGGTTACCATGCTAATGTATAAGGTTAACATAATCAAGGTAACTTATGTATTATGTTGTAATATACATTGCGTATTAATCTTTGTGAGTTTAAATAATATGAGATCTATGACTTGATATGTATACTAATGTATAGGAAATAACAGCAGATCTAATCATGTTTACTTATGTATTATGTTGTATTATACACACCTTGATATGTATGAAATTAAACAAAAATAGAATTTAACCATATCGTTATACATAAAAAAAAAGCTTATGTATAAGGTCACCATGCTTAATGTTACTCCATACAAATTATATGCATTGATTAGTAATGTATGAGGGTTGAATTAACAACATATATATATGACAAAAAAGACTTTAAAATTATATATTACATAGTTATGTATAACAATGTATGAGAAACCATGAATTGAACGAAAAATACAGAAAATCAATATACCTTTGGAAGATGTGGTTGTCCTGATTCTTCAATTTTTTCTTACTTCCAAATTTCGCAACGGGCTTTTTAAAGCTTGTACAAGCAAATTTCCTCAATTTCTTTATTTTGACTGAATCATTTTGATGTTTGATCTATTCTCTGTGAAATTGGGACAAACATAACAACAAAATTTGTTTGTTCTTTAACATCTAACTGACTAAGTCCTAAACTAAAGCTCGAACCAGACTCCATTACAATGCTTAGATTTTAGGAATTAAGCACATACAATAAAACCAAACCCGGAAATCTTTGATTTGGAATATTTGAAAAATTATAAAAAATGCAAATCTCACACTGTAATGTCATTACAAAACTGAGATTTTGAGAACTATACACATGCAACAATGAAAATTAATAAAATTCTAATTTGGTAAAGTTGAAAAAAAAATTAAACAAATCTCAAAAGTAATTGAAGAAGATGATGAAGTTGAGTCCTTTGATCAGTTAATGGTTGCTTGATTTTGGGCAAAAATTAAGGAGCATTAGTTGATGGCAAGCTTGTGTTTTGATATGTATGAGAATCTTAGAGAGAGAAAGTATAAAAGATGGGATATATTGTAATTCATTTGTGATATTTGTAATTAGTTTTGTTAAATGAAATATTATGTAATAACTATAACTTAAGATGTATATTTATTTAAATTTTAGCTATCTCCCCCCCCCCCCCCCCTCCCCACTATCATAATCTCATCATTATAGCCCAATAAATAGGAAATTATGGGATAGCCTCGAGGAAATTACATGGGATGACCTCAATAGTGGGTGATTTTGATTTTTTGGCCCCCATAAAAAAAGTCTTTAAAGACTAGCCTTCCTTTTTTTTTATGTATAGTACAAGTACATTTTTGCCCTTCTACACCACAAATATTTTTAAACTTTTCATTCTCGCTTGTCTCTCAACTTCTATTTTAATTTTTTTCTTATTTTTACCTTAACTTTTGTTTTTTTTCTTGTTTTAATTCATTTGTCTCAAAAAAAATTTTACTTTTTTTTCTCTTTTTTCTTTTATTTTCTCAAAAATTATTTATTTCTTCATTTCTCTCACTTTTTTTAATTCATTAATCTCAATCTGTTTTTTTTTTCATTTCTCATTTTTTTTCTTTTTCATTTTTCTGAAACTTTATTTTTATTTTTTCTAATGTTTGTTTTTCTCAATCTTTTTATTTGATTATTTATTCTTCTCTTTTTTCTTAACCTTTATTTTTTTCTTGTCTTTTTTTTCTTTTTTATTCAATCTCTTTTTTTTATTTCTCTATTTTGTTTATTCTTTTTTTTTTAACTTTTATTATATTTTGCTAATAAATAAAAAGTTGGATAATTCGCAAAGGAATTTTTTTTTTTGATATCAAAGTAAATTTAAGAGCATGACTTATTATTAGGAAGTCCTTTGAGACAAGTCTTGTCTCTAATGCAAAATTATAGAACAACTCATAAATCAAGATACAATGTGGTAGTGTCAAGTCTTGCTTGTGGAGCATAACTTGTTTTTTGAAAATCCTTGAGTCTTGCTTCTAAGGCAAGAAATATAGAACATCTCATAAATCAAGAAACAATATTATATTATCAACACTTCTACATTGGCCGTAACTTGTTCTTTTGGGAGGTTCTTGGGCTAAGTCTTGTCTTAGAGGCAAGACTAATAAACCATCACATAAATCAAGACACAATAGGATAGTATTAACTCTTGTCCATGGGGTGTAACTTGTTGGCTAAGTATTGCCTCTAAGGCTAGAGTTATAGAATATCTTATAAATCAAGACACGATATGGTAGTATTAACTCTTGACCATGGGGCGTAACTTATTTTTTAAAAGTCCTTGGACTAATTCGTGCCTCTAAGGTAAGATTTATAGAACATCTCATAAATTAAGACATAATATAGTAGTGTCAACTCTTACCTATGGGGCATAACTTGTTGTTTGAAAGTCCTTGATTTATAAAATATCTCATAAATCAAGACACAATGTGATAGTGTCAAATCTTGCCCATGGAGCGTAACTTTTTGTTTAAAAGTCCTTGGGCTAAGTTTTGTCTCTAAGGGAAGAGTTATAGAATATCTCATAAATCAAAGCATAATGTGAAAATGTCAACTCTTAACCCATGGGGTATAACTTGTTATTTGAAAGTCCTTGAGTTAAGTCATGCCTCTAAAGCAAGAGTTATAGAATATCTCATAAATCAAAACACAATATGGTAATGTCAACTCTTGCCCATAGGGCATAACTGGTTGCTTGAAAGCTCGTGGTCTAAGTCTTACCTCTAGGGAAGAGTTATAAAGCATATCATAAATTAATACACAATGTGGTGGTGTCAACTCTTGCCCATGGGACATAACTTATTATTTATGGTCCTTGGGCTGAGTCATACCTCTAAGACAAGAGTTATAGAATATTTCATAAGTAAAAAATACAATGTATTAATGTTGACTCTTTCCCAATGTACGTAACTTATTTGAAAATTCTTGGGATAAGTCGTGCCCCTAAGGTAAGAGTTGTAGAACATCTCATAAATGAAGACATAACGTGATAGTGTCAACTCTTACCCGTGGGACATAATTTTTTATTTGAAAGTCCTTGAGCTAAGTCTTACCTCTAAGGTAAGAGTTGTAGAACATCTCATAAATGAAGACATAGCATGGTAGTATCAACTCTTGTTCAGGGGTATAATTTATTGTTTGGAATTCCTTGAGGTAAGTTTTGCCTCTAAGGCAAGAGTTGTAGAACATCTCATAAATGAAGACATAACGTGGTAGTGTCAACTCTTTCCCGTGGAGAATAATTTATTGTTTGAAAGTCCTTGAGTTAAGTCTTGCCTCTAAGGCAGGAGTTGTAGAACACCTCATAAATGAAAACACAATGTGGTAGAGTCAACTCTTTCCCGTGGGGCATAATTTATTGTTTGAAAGTCCTTGAGTGCCTTTAAAGTAAGAGTTATAGAATATCTCATAAATCAAAACAGAATGTGATAGTGTCAACTCTTGCCTGTGGAGCATAATTTGTTGTTTGAAAGTCCTTAAGCTAAGTCTTGTCTCTAAGGCAAGAGTTGTAGAACATCTCATAAATGAAAATATATCATGGTAGAGTTAACTCTTACCCAGGGGCATAATTTATTATTTGAAAGTCCTTGAGTGCCTCTTAGGTAAGAGTTACAAAACATCTCATAAATCAAAATACAATGTGACAGTGTCAACTCTTGATCATGAAATATAACTACTTGTTTGAAAGTCATAAGTCTTGTCTCTACAATGTGGTAATGTCAATTGTTGCTCATGGGGCGTAACTTGATTGGAAGAAATCGAAGAAAAGAAAATAAATAATAAAAATTACGGAAAAGAAGAAAATGAAAGAAAAATATTTTTAAAAAAAATCAAAGAAAATATAGAAGCTTAGGGAAGAAAAAAAAAATAAAGGTTGAGAAAAAAAAAAGAGACAAAACAAAAATAAAGATTGAGAAGAATTAAAAAAGAAAAAAAAAAGAAAAGAGATTAAAGAAAAATAAAAAGGATAAAAAATTAAAAAAAAAAATAGAAGTTGAGGCGAGAAAAGAAATAAAAAAGTATGGGTTGAGAAAAGCTAAAAAAAAATAAAAGGTAAAACTTAAAAAAAAAGAATTTTTTTTTAAAAAATATAGAAGTTGAGAGGAGAAAAGGGTAAAAAAGAGTAAGGATTGAGAAAAACACTAAAAAAAATACAGAGAGAGAGGGAGAGAAAAGAAAAGATAAAAATTAAAGTAAAATAAAAAATATAATAAAATAAAAGTTGAAAGATAAATAAGTATGGAGTTATTTAAAAATATTTGAGGATAATAGTGCTATATATATATAAAAAAAAAAGGCTAGTATTATAAGACCAATCGTATGAGGGATAAAAAAACAAAGTCACCCAATATAAGTGTCATTTATGAAGTTTACCCGATAGCCTTCATAGTGATTGATTTTATTTTTATTTTCTTCATAAAAAAAATATTTAAAAAATAATCTTTTTTGATGTACTAAATATATTTTTGTCCCTCTAAATCTTAAATATTTTTTGTTTTCCATTCTCATTTATCTCTCAACTTCTGCTTGTATTTTTTCCCCTTGTTTTTTTAGATTTTTATTTTCTCTTATTCTTTTTTTCTTATTTTAATTCATTTGTTTCGATCTTTATTTTTTTCTTCTCTTTTTTCTTTTTTCTAAAACATTATTTATTTTTATTTCTATTTTTTCTTTTTTTTTTAATTCATTTATCTTATCCTTTATTTTTTTTTACTTTTTCTCATTTTTCTTCTTTTTTTCATTTTTCTCAACCTTTATTTAAATTTTTTATTTTTATTTTTTTCTCAATTATTTTATTTCTTATTCTTTTCTTTTTTCTGAACCTTTTTTTTTTTCTTTTTTTTTTATCTATCTTTTTTTTTCTTTTCTTTTTTTTCTCAACTTCTATTATATTTTGCTAATGAACGGAAAGAGGGTAATCCGCAAAGAAGATCTTCTTTCTTTAATGTCGAAGTAAATTTAAGGGCTTGAATTATTGTTTGGAAGTCCCTTATATGTTTTGCCTTTAAGGCAAGAGTTATAGAACAACTCATAAATCAAGACACAATGTGGTAGTTTCAAGTCTCACTTGCGGGGTCTAACTTTTTGTTTGATAATCCATGAGTTAAGTTTTGCCTGTAAGGACAAGAGTTATAGAGTATCTCATAAATTAAGACATAATGAAGTAGTATTAACTCTTGTCCATGAGGAGTAACTTGTTTTTTGGGAGGTTCTTGGCCCAAGTTTTGTCTTATAGGCAAGACTAATAGAGCATCTCATAAATTAAGACATAGTAGGGTAGTGTCAACTCTTGCCTATGGGAAGTAACTTATTATTTGAAAGTCCGTGAGCTAATTAAGACTTGCATCTAAGGCAAGCGTTATGGAACATATCATAAATCAAGACAAAATGTGGTAGTGTCAACTCTTTTTCCATTGAGGTATCTTATTGTTTGAAAGTCCTTGAGCTAAATCTTGCCTCTAAAGTAAGAGTTATAGAATATTTCATTAGTAAAGATATAATGTAGTAGTGTCAACTCTTGCCCATAGGGCGTAACTTATTGTTTGCAAGTCTTGGGCTAAGTCTTGCCTTTAAGGCAAGAGTCATAGATCATCTCATAAACCAAAACAAAATGTGATAGTGTCAAATCTTGTCCATAGGGCGTAACTTATTGTTTGAAAGTCTTTGGGCTAAGTCTTGCTTCTAAGACAATAGTTATAGAACATCTCATAACTAAAAACACAATATGGTAGTGTCAACTCTTGTCCATAGGGCGTAACTTATTGTTTGAAAGTCTTTGGGCTGAGTCTTGACTCTAAGACAAGAGTTATAGAACATCTCATAACTAAAAACACAATATGGTAGTGTCAACTCTTTTTCATATGGCGTAACTTGTTGTTTGAAAGTTATTGGGCTAAGTCTTGCCACTAAGATAAGAGTTATAAAATATCTTACAACTAAAAACACAAAGTGATAGTGTCAACTCTTTCCCATAGGGCGTAAGTTGTTGTTGAAAATTAAAGTCCTTGGGCTAAGTCTTGCCTTTAAAGCAAGATTTATAGAACGTCTCATATATAAAACACAATGTAGTAGCATCAGCTCTTGCCCATTAAATGTAACTTGTTGATTGTAAGGAATCAAAGAAACAAAAATAAAAGAAAAAAGTAGAAATTGAGAGGAGAAAAGAAAAATAAAATAAAACGAAAAAGGGCTGGAAAAAAAAACTAAAAAGAGGAAAGAAAAAATAAAAAAGTGAAAAAAATAGAAGTTGAGAATAAAAAAAATAAAAATTAAGAAAAACATAAAAAAAGAAAAATGAAAAATTAAAGTAAGATAAAAAAAAAAGAAATTGAAAAAATAGAAATTGAAAGATAAATAAGCATAAAGAATTATTTTGAAATTATTCAAGATATAAAAAGAATAATATTTATTTATTCTATATAAAAAAATGTTCATTATGAAAGTTATTAATGTAGTTCACCCCAATAAATACTTTTGAAACGATTTTCTCCAAGTTTTTGCAATTTATCTAAAATATTTGTAGTTTGGCAGTAGGGGTGTGCATCGATCGCTTCGGTTCAATTTTATATATTATCGATTCGGTTTATCGATTTTTTATTTTAAATATGCTAAATCAATAAGATATTTTTTTATCGTTTTTTGATTTTTAGTCCTTAATGATTCAGTTTTTCGATTTAACCACTAAGAAAATACTCATAAAATAGAAATAGTTGTAACTAACATAAAAAAATCGAATCTTAGTTGCAATCAAACAACCTACATGATGTGTTTTAATTTATAAGAATCTTTAAGTTTGGACTAAATGTTGTTAGGAGAAATTAAGAGTTTGTATAATTGAAATAATAGGTTTGTTAATTTATAAAAATTAAAGAGAAATATATAATAAGTCATATATATATATATATATATATATATATATATATATTCTTATTGGGTTATCGGTAATAACCCAATAAAAAATCAAAGCGAATCAATAACCGAAATTTTTTTAAAAAAAGATTATTAAAAAATTATTAACCTAATAACAATAAATTAATAATATTTTTACAATTCGATTTATGGATCGGAAACAGCCTCTCTAATTCTTTGGAGGTAGCGGTATGAACTGCGTACATCTTACCCTCCCCAGACCCCACGTTGTGGAAATACACTGAATTTATTGTTATTGTTGTTGATGATTTATGGATCGGTTCGTTTTTTCACACCCTTTTCTGACAGTTAGTTGTCACCCAGTATCTCAGCAGTCATCTCATTCTTTCACAATCATCAAGAGCAATCATGCCTTACTTTGACTATAAGAAAACCTCTGCCTCCAAAAAAAACTACAATTATAATGACTAATATTGGAATTTGGTTAAAGTGAGCAAAATAAAATAAAAACACTCTTTGTTCATTTTTAATTGGTCAATCAAAAATAATTATTTAATTTATTTGTCTAGTTTAAAATATTAAGAAATAATTTATTATTATTTTATTTATTCACTCTCATTATTAAATATTACACATGTTTCAATCATTTAAATAGTTATATAATAGAAGTAGTATGATAAAATTATCTTTTAAAAAAATATTAAGTTGAAATAAGGATGCACGAGACAATTAGAAAACACCCGACAAATACACAAAAACTTGAATATCACAAACGCATCATGGGCCCTTCCTGCGGGCATAAAGCAGTCAACCCACGTTTGAATCAGTGGGCCGACACCCACCAAAACAAGTAAGAAGGGTTGCATGCGTTGCTATTCTTCTGACGCATGAAGATGCATTTCTTCTAGGGAAAATTATCCCCTATAGTATTATTAGATCTAAAATAATAACTTTTAGCAACACTTTTAAATAATACAGTAATAGCAATTTACTTACAAGTTATAGTAACTTGTTAAAAGAAATATTTTTTTAAGTATATTTTAATAAATCTTTTTTAATTATTTAATTTAAAATTAGTTCCTTATTTATAGGATTGTAATCAATACTTTACTTAAATTGTGTTTTAATAATTATGATAAATTTTTGTTACTTATTTTTTATTTAAAATATTACACACTCTTACTTATCAGATAAATTTATTGGAAGAAGATAAATCTTTTGGAAGATAACGTAAATCAACTCTTTGTCTCTCTCCACTCTCTAATACTCAACCTCGCCTCTTTATCCATTATCATTCTCAACCTTTCAAAACTTTCTTGAAACTTGTTTCTCCATATAATATTCATATTTTCTTCTTGAAAATACAAGATTGTACAAAGTGGGCTTCATATTGGGATCTCTTTCATATTATACTCATCTTTTTAGTTGAAAAAACTGGGTTTCATAGTTAACATCATCTTCTATCCGAAAAAAATACTAAATTGATATATTTGTTTTCTTCATTCTCAATTGTGAATTATGTCTAAACCAAAATTCGATTTTACTCCTTCGCGTAGAAGTTCTAGAATAATTGAAAATAGTAGCCCCATTCAACTTTCTAGACCTTTGTTTGATTTAGGTTGTTTCACTCCTTCTCCTCTATCGAAGTGTAAAAAAAATTGTTGAAAGTGGGTCGTGCAACAAGAATCAAAATCAGTGATTTCCCAACAAAATTGAAGTCCCCTTTGTTCATGAACCATCGAAGAAGCTAAGTCTGAACAAAAAGGTTGATATTCCTCAATATAAGAGGAATTATAAGAGAAAAAATTTGGATAGTGAACAAGCGTCGGACTTCGATTTTGAGGATGAGATTCCATTACTCAAACCCAAAAAATCCAAGTGTGGAGGAGAAGCACCTTCTTGAGTAACAAGAACTAGGGCTAAAGTAAAAAATGCAAAGAATGTGTCCAATAAAAATTCTCGAAAAGTTTGCAAGGTATGATTTTTATTTTGTATAAGTTTTTTTTAAAAAAAAATTGTATGAAGTGTTTTATTAAAACTATAGTATTTTTGATATTATAATCCAGATTTTTTTTTTTTGAAAGGCCATATGATTTTCATATTATTTTTACAGATTATTTATACAATTTTTGTTTTCATAATAATACTTATTCTTGTGTGTGTAAAAAATGTTTGATTGTTGCTTTATTTAGTTCAAAATTTGTATAAATTATTTATACAAATTTTCTATTTTTTAATTTGAGTGTGTTTTCAAAAGATTTGAAGATTTCCTTGATAACATATATTTCCTTGTACATTATGTTTTTACTTAAAAATATATGTTTGTTGCACCAATCAACAGATCATCTTACAACAATCAAAGGTTAAATATTATTGTATTTTTACGTTCTTATTTTTGTATTTGTAAATGTATGTAGGAGTGAAAAACATACAGTCATTGGGCATCGTACATCAAGGTTGATGTTTTCGATGATCTTATGTTGAGATGGAAAAAGGAGCACTTTGAAAGATTTGAAAATTCTCCATTCGGACACTTTTTGAAGATGCAACAGCTTAAAGTCCAGCCCCAACTTGTTCGAAATTTGTTGCAAGCTGAGACGGAGAATAACAGAGATGATTTGTTCATCTTTAGGTTGAATGGGACTTTGTTGCATTTTGGTAAGAGGGAATTTTTTGTTGTAACTAGTTTAAGGTTTGACAAAAAAAATAATTTTTATTTAGATTCCAAAGCTCCGAACAAGCTTATGTCTAAGTATTATCCTGGTATTGAAAAGGTGAAGAGAAGTGATTTCTATACTGATTTTATGGTGACTGGAAATATTTTTAAGGAAGATGATTTGTATGAAATTGGTATGGTTTATTTCATAATTAGGTTCTTGGTTCCTGACTTGCCAAGAAATTACATACCAAAATTATATTTTGATCTAGTTGAATCTGGTTAGTACTTGAATTATGATTGGGGCAATGTGTGCTTTAGAATGTTGTATAAATTTAATAGTCATGGTTTGAAGACCAATCCCTCATCATTTACCTTTGGTGGATTTCATTTGACTCTTCAAATATGGTTTTATGAATGTTGTTTGAACATGGAAAAAGTTGTTGCTATTCGAAGTGAATCAATTATGAGTCCTCAAATTCTAAATTGGAGGTCATTGGAGGATCTCATTTTTAATGAGTATTTGAAGACAACAATGTTTAAGCGTTATAGCAACAAGGTAATCTCAACTACATTTCTATATATTAGCTTTAATTCTAAATCAATATCGATTTCATTCTCATTTTGTACTTGGTATCTATTTAAACTAATTGATTTTTTTATACTAGTATCAATTCAAAAATATTATTTTTACCGATGAGGAAATGATAAAGTACAATCTTCTTGCAATACATCAAGACAGTTTCGTTCAACAAGAGCAAAACAACTTTGTTCATCTAGATGTCAATGGTGAAAAAAATTCGTCATCAAATGTGAAAGATGAACAAATATTCGATTTGAAGAATGAATTGGCAAATGTAAACTATAAATATTCTTATAAATTATTCAATTAATATTTTTAAATTTTGATTATGAATTTACTAACTATGTATTCTATATATATGTCCTAGACCTCACGATGTGGGAATACACTGGGTTTGTTGTTGCTGTATTTTATATATATGTCATGTATGTTTTAGGTTCAAGATGAAATGTTGAAATTTCAGAAAAAAGTATTTTTTTTGTATTATATATTTATATGATTATGTATGTACAGATCATACTCATGCTGTTTTAAAATTTATATGTTTATGTATGTACAGGTTCTTGATGAAATATCTAATAATCAGAAAAAGGTCAGTAATAAAATTTAATTAGTTTAATTGAATTAATGATTTTTACCTTATACAAAATATATTACTTTACATGAAACTATTACATGCATTATTGTGTTATGAGTAGGTTGATAAGCAGTTTGCGGAGCTAAAACAATATGTTGATAAGTCTATCAAGACTATTTTGAATGAATTAAGGTCTGCAGGAACCAAGTCTGATGAATTCAATGAAGATCGGGTATGCACATGTAAAAATTTTGATAGTTTCATTTGGATTTATTTTCAAAAGTTAATTTTTTTTTTATGATTATTAGAAGAATGATTCACGGTCTGTGCATGAAGCAAGACATGTAAAGAAATTCCTAATGAACCTATCAACGTGAAGGATGAATTTTCTCGTGATATGGCTTCTGAAAAGGATGGTAATGTTACATTAACTTGATATCAATTCGTTAATCTTTAATACATAGAGTTCTATTTTATAAATGAAGCAAACTGATCTTTACATGAATTTTTTGAATGTATTTATATGTATAGTGTGTGGTGACATTATTGGTGCAAAATTAAGTGACAATCTTTCTCCATTGAAAAACTTGTCATTTTTTACTGAGTCTCAGCTGATCGCACTAGAACCTATATTTAGGATGCTTGAAATACCGAAATCTGAATCCCAAACTTTATTACCGATCATCTTTGATAAATCTCCAGTGATAATGCACCAACATTATGTTTCTAGCCATAAAACATCCATCATTTACTTCAACAAAAAACATCCATTTGAAGACTATGTTGGATTTGAGGTTTCAGATATACTGGTTGACCATGCGAAGAAAGTGCGTGAAAGGTAATGATTTATTCTTTTACCTTAATTTACTTATTCATACATTCAAGGGTTTAGTATAGAACATCATATATAAATAATATGTTTTATTAAATAATCATAGGGATACAAAAAGCAATGCTGAAGATGTCATCATAAATCCTGAAGGGTTGATTTCTTACAATGATTCACACTAATCGTCCATGGAATGATGAGGTATGTTTCAAATGTAATTTAATACGAACTCCATCTAGTATATATTGTGTATGTGTATGGCTAATATTTGGATCAAAAATTTAGATTTTAAGCTAATTTCATAAATATCATAAAAAGGAATTGTATAATTATCTTAATATTGTGTGAGTGTCATTATAAAAGTGTATGTTTGTTTGTGTATGACATGATATATGGAACGGAAATTAATTTTGAAGGTATTTTCTGCATTTTCGGTCATAGTTTGTGTATGTCTATTTGTGTGTTTAGAAAAATTATGTATGAAGTTTTGAGTGAATAAAAGCATGCAAAGTTCTAGCATCTGTGTAGACACCATTTGTTGGATATACTCAGCTAGCAGTGGTCCTTAGTTTAGTGTCTGCATCTGTGTGTTTTAAAAGAAATTGAAAACTATTTTAAGGCAGTATACTCTCTCATGCTAATCTCTTAAACCCCTGCAAGTCCAGATATTTTAAGTCATCGTACTCTCTCAGGTTTATTAAGGCATCTATGTGTTTTAAAATAAGTTGAAACTATTTAGAGAAATCAGTAAAATTAGATATTGCACCTAATGTTGTTCATGGTTTAGGATTGTTCTGTATTGTTCAAATTATGTTGAGAGTTCACAATTATAATTGTATAAAATTATCACAATGGTTGGTTTAAGGTATTACTTGAACCTTCGACCATGCTCATGATGAGCCAAGTCAATGTGATTGGAAAAAATCGTGAATTACTCCTTACTTTATAATGAAAGATGTCTTCCTACTAGAAATACATCTTACCAGCATTTTTATTTTTTATGTATATTGTGTGTGTGTGTATGTATGCTTGTCATTGTAGATCCATAAATGTAGCATTTCAGTTAAGTTATGTATGTGTATTGTGTCTGTGTGTCTATTTCTGTTTGTGTGTTTTTGTATATGTATGAGTGTAGACCCATAAATGTATCCTATGAATGATACCTATATTCATTCACAAAACTTTGCTTGTATGTGCATGCTCTTTTTAACTGTTGTGTAATTATTTGTAACAAGTATGTATTCTTTAAAATGAAATTCTGCTCATCACTATTATGTCCCTCTTTAAAACAGCATGTAGATGTTATCATGTACTATTTGTGAAAAAAATAAAGTATAGTACGATGAAGCCGATAACATATATCACAACTGATGTTTGGTTCATTAAGTGGGTTTGTGTAAAGACCTAAAATCACCCCTCGGGACACTACACGGTGCCTAGGGTCATAAGTGACCCTAAGTTAACCCTTCACTTGGCATCACACATAAATAATTGAATAAAATGCATAAAACCAAAAGAATAAGGCGGAATATAACTCTAATATGAATTTTCTCAATACCAAAACTGGAGTCACAAGGTTACAACTCAACTTTTTACAACAAAATCGAAACCCAATACATCAACTTCTACCCACTATCTATGAAGCCTCTACTAGTACTGACCATGGGTAGTTGGGTCATGACTCCCAAGCACCCCGACTCAATACGACTGAAAAAGGAAATACCACTCATCTCAACCGTATCACTGACTCGATCCCTTGAATCAAAAGGACTCATCACCTACCAACTGGAAGCTGCGAACTGATCGGACATGGTACATATGCTATAATTTGTACCTACATTATGAGACAATGTAGCATATAGACGTATATGTGGATCAGCACTTGGGAATGTACTGAGTATATGGGGGTGAATGCATATGTATAAACAATATTAACCTTCTTCAGTCAAATCATGGATGCAATATGGGATGACTCACATAGCTTGAACAAGTATCAAATGTAAAGCTCATAAATCATATAAGATGAGGCACATAACACAAATCTCGTGAGTCATCATTCTTTAACCTTAAAATCAGAAATCTTTTCTTATTCTCAATACTCAAGACCAAATGGGCTTTAAACAATACTATCAACTCATGCATATACCTCAAGGAGAGTAAAACTTCATTAGAGCTCAAGATCTCATAACTCTTTTTGAACTCAAATACATGGAATTCGGAATCATATCACTTTGAAACATACTTGAAGGCATTTCATTCACTTTAGGAAAATATCTCATTTTAAGCTTCAGGAAAATCATTCAATCTCAAAAGAAAGATACTCTAGTTTAGTGAAAATAACTCATCTCAAGGTTTCATGGGAAAATACCAAATCAAGGAAAAACATTTCCTTTTGAAGAAACAATTCATATCAAGGGAATACATTAGCTAGGAAACCATTTTACAACCGCATTAGTAGGAAAATAGCTCATATGAGGGAAAATACTTTAGTTTTCGAGGAAGTAGCTGATCTTAAGTTTGAAAGGCAAGGGAGGTTCTTGTAACCGACATACACCATGTGAGCTACATGGAGTCCAACATTTTGTCCTCCTAAGGAAGAGACCCCACATTGGGGAGGAGCGTTATACTCTTGCTAGGGAGTATAACCTAGGTTTAGTGATCACTAAACAAAACTCGGCCTGGAGACCAATCATAATCATCATAATCTCAGCCTCAGGCCCAACCTACGGTGGCATGTAGTTTTGGGGTAAGAAACCGTAGTGACTTACCATAATACTACTCCCTTTAGATTATCTACGCTCATCTCATAAAAATTCACTTTTAGAATAATCTCATGGTTCACCATGAACCCAATAGTCAAATCAATAATCTCATATAATGAAGTGGATTTCAAAGCTCTCAGACCATTAGGTCAATTCATTTCTCAATCATCTCAAAATACTCAAATCATGGGTGCTTATAGCACAAGAGTTCACAAATTCACAAGTCCCAAATAGGGCTTACTGACCCATAGTTCAATCTCAAGTTAAAGCTCATCAAAAGCATAATATATAGCATATAGATTCATAAATCATGTGGAAATCTGAGAATTTCAGCAATTTATCTCAAAATCTCAATATAGTCATATGTTTCAATATCTCTAACATTGCAAATATTAGCTTTTCAAGAAGTAAAATCATGGGGTTTATACCCAGCTGTAAATTCTCAATAAAACATGCAGAAATCATGACATTTGACTCTTAATTCATGGGAAATATCAAGATAATGCATTCAATAATAATGGGTGAAAAACCTCAATTCAAATTCATGTAAAACCTCATAGATTTCAGGGAAATCATGATGTAAATAAGCCTTTGGGCACAAGGGTGAAAGGGTTACCCTTGTTCAAAACCCCACATACCTTAGATTATGACATTGGATGAACAAGTTTTCTCTAAACTCTTCTTCTTATCCTTGAAAGAGGGGGTTCTTGCCACACTTGACTTAGGGAACTTGAATCTCAACTCAATTTGAAGAATCCATGGTGAGTTCTTAGATTTCTTGGAGAAGAATTTTGTTTTTATTTGATTTGAAGGAGAAAACCCTAGCTCATTAGTGTTAGATATGGTAAAATGAGACAGCTTCTTCGCATAGAATATATAGGAGGGTTTAAAAGAGGGGAAAAGACCAAAATATCCCTTCAAAAATGGGTAAAAAAAATACTGAACGGGGGATGCGACGGTCGAATTGACGGTCCGTCGGATCATCCATCGTAAGCTAGCCAGAAGAAGGGACATATTGCCTCGCTACGACGGTCTCAGCGATGGTCCATCAAAATTTTGGCGGTCTGCCATTTTGGCCATCGCACGATGGCAGGATGAGGCCACACTGCCTCAGAGCAACGGTCAAAGTGATGGTCCGTCGAAAAGTTGGCGGTCTGTCATTTTGGCCATCACACGATGACCAGAAAAAAGGGTCACCGCCTTGGTTTCGACGGGACGATTGACGGTCCGTCGAATCGTCCGTCAAACCTGGACAATTCCAACAACGTTCAGTAAAACGGTCATAACTTCCTCGTTTGATGTCGGATTTTGACGAAATTAGTATCGTTGGAAAGCTAACTCAATGCTCTACATGACAAAAAGTTGATATTAGGGAAATTCCACACGGTTCAAAATATTTCATACTTGGGAAGACACCTCTCAAACTTTTAAGGCCGGAATGACACTTCACTCAACATGCTCTAAGGCTCAAACTATGAGGGAATTTTGCGGGGTTTTACAAATAAAAATAGAATGTAAATGATAAAATACATCTTTTCCCCCCTGAACTTGTCCTCCAAACTCACTTTAGCACTTAAACTTAACTTCCATTTATTTACCCTCCTTAACATCTTTAAAGTGAATTATTTTCACCCCTCAAGACCGAATACCACTCTCACAACGGAGAGTGTGTTACACTCGCCTACATATCAATGCCACGTCGGAGCCACGTCATTGACACGTTAGAAGTTCAATTTTTCTAAAAAAAAATTAATCCCCCACTCTTTATTTTTATATATTTTTTTAAAAAGAAATATATATTTACTATTTTATATATATATATATATATATATTAATAGAAAAGGAACCCCCCACCCCCATTTAATTTCTTCTTCACACCCCCTACCTACCCCACCCACCCCGCCCACCCCGTCCCTACCTTACAACGCAGCCTCCTTTCCCCCTTTCTATCTTCTTCAAACCACCCCACCTCTCTCCTCACCTCTATTTTCTATCTTCTTCAAACTTAAAGCATATTACCAATTCAAGAAACAACCAATTCAAGAAATAACAATTCAAGAAACACCAATTATTCCTTCATCAAACCACTAATTCAAGAAACTCAAATTTCAGGCACAACTTTACAACATCATCAGAAAACTCCAATAATCAATTTAGACATCAATCATGAATTCGACGAACTCATTTTTTTTTCAAGCTTTTTCAAGTTTCAACAATAGCGGATACAAATTAAACTAGCAAAATTCATACCAATCAAACTCAAAATTCAAGTACAACTTCACATCATCATCAGAAAACCCCAATAATCAATTTGAACATCAACCACAAATTCGACAAACTCATTTGGAAATAATCGATCTCTGCACAAATCCCAAGAAAACCTTTTTTGGAAATAATCAATCAGCTATGACTCTTGGTTCAGGAGGAGGATCCAGTTTTATGGTCCCTCGGAATTTCAAATTACTTGAGGAAATTGAACGTGGTGAAAAGGGTATTGAAGATGGTACAGTGAGCTATGGGATGGATGATGGAGATGATATCTACATGTGTTCCTGGACTGGCATCATTATTGGTCCACACAATTACGTTCATGAAGGGTGTATTTATCAGTTTAAGCTATTTTGCAACAAAGATTATCCAGAGAAGCCTCCAAGTGTCCGATTCCATTCTTGAATTAACATGACAAGTGTCAACCATGAGACTGGAGTGGTGGAACCAAAAAAGTTTGGTGTACTTACAAATTGCCAGAGAGAGTACACCATGGAAGAAAATGGGGATCGAAAATTAATGGTTGAAGAAAATGGGTGAGGTTGTTAATGGAGGAATTGATGGTTGAAGAAAATGGGTGAGGTTGTTAATGGAGAAATTAATGGTTGAAGAAAATGGACGAGGTTATTGATGGAGGAATTGATAGTTTAAAGAAAATGGATATTGTTGTTCTTGATCAATTGGAGAAGAAAAAAGTGTGGGGGTGTGGGTTGGCGTGGGGAGAGGGGGCATTGAAGAAGAAGAGTGTCTTTTTTTTAATATATATTAAAATAAAAAGTAGGACCATATCATTTTTTAAATAAAAACATGCCTTTTTTTTCTTTTCTTTTTTTTTTAAAAAAAATTCACGTCAGAATTAGGGGTGTATATAATTACTTTAAAGATGTCAAGGGGGGTAAATAAATGGAAGTTTAGTTTAAGTGCTAAAGTGAGTTGAGCGGACATGTTCGAGGGGAAAAGATGTCTTTTCTCAATGTAAATTATAAATTAACTTTTTCAAATTAGTACACAAATTGGGTTAAATTATAAAACTTAACATATTTATTTTTTCAAAATTTAATTTTTTTCATATAAGAATTAATAGAAACAACATTTTGAAACATGATAAATGAATTAAATAATCCAAAAATATTGTGGCATTATATTTTTTTGTCTCTAAATCTTTTTTAATGCATAAGAGATGCTAAAGCCATACAGTTACTCCATTTAAATGCGAGGATCTTGTTGAAGACTAATATAATACTAAAATAGATTAATGCATATTAGTTTTAAATTTCAACAAAATAATCTCCTTTCTTTTACAGTTCAAACTTACCATTTAAAAATCATTTCACTTGACTTAATAAGATCATAGTAGATTGCAAAAAATTAGTTAATTAATTATGTGTATTTCCATTAAATAAAGAATGTATGACACAATTGTAATATGACTACACAATCAACTAATTAATTTTAATTAATAAGAATCAATTTTATGATCATAATATATAAACTCAAGTTCCTTAAATTTAATGTTATAAATTTCAAAATATATTTATGGCTAAAGTAGAAGTCAATGCTCGTTGTTGTTTTTTACCAATATATGCATATCAATTACAAAACATTGCATATATTTTCTGTTAAAATAATTATCAATATTAACTAATTTTTACCTCAATTTAATCTAATTAATTTGATGACAGAAAAATTATTATTAATATTATAAATATCTGCTTACCGTAAATCTGTCCTTGGACACCTAATTTTGTCCCTCCCTAAAACACAATTCATCCATCTTTTACCTCACATTATCATACACTCCCACCCATATGATTATACCCCACAAAAATATAAAAAAATAATAAAAAATCAATAATTCACTAACAAATTAAATCCCTAATATTTTCTTATCCTGACAAACTTTATATCAACCAACTCACACTCCACACCCTATACCCCTACCCCACTACCCCACTCACAGATTCTCTCACACAGATAATTTTACTCACACCACATTATTAATACATACACAACTCACTGGTATAGATGGAGGAGAAAAAGAAGAATTTTTTTTAATACAGACACAAAACACACAGAGGGTAGTTCCTCTATTTTTTTTCTCAATTTATCACTCACACAGAAACACTTGCACAGCTATATATCAACACACACATTTATGCATAGGGGTGAAAAGAAAAGGGGATCTTTCTATTTTGGGAATTTAATTCACAAAATAGAGCATGCACAGTGGAGAGCAAGGGAGGGGGATTTCATTATTCTTCTGAGATGGCACGCACAAAAGGGTAAAAAAAGGGGAGAAGACAGAATAAAAAGGATTTTCTTTTGGGTTTCTTTACCAGCATAGGGAGGACGCCATTTTTAGGCTTCTTCTTCTTCTTCTCGGCACCTACACACATGGAATTCGATTTGTCTCGTTGTTTATTTTTGCTACTGTCGACCCACCGAAGCTCCGATTGCACAGTTGGGTTAATTTTTGCTATTTGAAATTCTGTCCGGATCGTTATTTTTCGCTTTTGTCGCTGTGGAGGTTTTTATTCGGGATTCTAAATCTGAGTTTTCTTAAATATTATCATCAAAGAAAATCGATTATCGGAAGGTCCAATTCTACTCTTTCCCTCTTTTACTTTATTATTTACTATATTTTGATATTTTTGGATTGAATATCGTGTGAAGGGATGGCAATGAGGCGGTGCTAGTTTTAAGCTATACGGAGGGGCGGGTTAAGTTATGCGGTGCGGTGTGGGTGCGGGGAGGGTTAAAGTAATTTTTTTAAAATGGTGCGGTGAGGTGCGGGTTGTAGGTATATGCGGGCTTAAATTAAAAAAAAAGCTAAAAATTAGTATTGTTCTCGTGAATATACCTAAAATTATATGTATTATTTACTTAAAATTTTATAATATTTAAAACGACATGTATAACATTACAAATAAATAATTTTATAATATTTTTTAACATCTCTATTCATTTTTATAAAAATATAATTACTTGTACACGTTATACTTTTTGATAATTTTTTAGTGAAAAGTGATACAATAGAAATTATTTCTTATTTCCTAGTTGTAGATTTTAAACTATTATTATATTCAATGGAGTTACAATTTTTTCAAAAAAAAGGAAAAAAATAAAAACATGCATGGGGCGGTGCAGTGCAGTTATGCGCGGGTATGAATGTGGGGCGGGTTTATGCGGGTTTAAAGATGATACGATGCGGTTTTAAAATTTACGGGTTTAGAAAAAACCCGCATCGTACCCGCACCGCACCATTGCCATCCCTAATCGTGTGTTGTTTGATCCTTATTGGTGATGAATGCGTGTTTGTTTTGATTTGGGGCTGATTTTCTTGATCATGGTTTGTACGTTGAAATGGTATCGCGTTTGAAAGGTAAAATTGGTTGTTCAGGGTAGAATTGAGAAATTGATAAAACGGGGTGAATATAGATCAATTTTGGTTTATTGTTACTTTGTTTAATTTGAAATAAGCATGAATATTGTTGGAACGTGATAAAATTATGATATGTTGAAACGGATAGGCGAACGTAGGTTCGGGTAGGCAAAATTTAAGAATAAGTGTTTTTTGTTGAATGTTTGAATATGGAATTTGTGTTGAATGATTTGGTTTTAGTGCTTGTTTGGATCAAATGTATTATTTGGCCGGGGAATGCCCCGAGGTATTTGTGTTTATTTACTGGAGAATGCCCCAAAATTTTTGTACCCGAGAAACGTTCGTGACAAAAGCTCGTGGCATCGGGTGGAGCTTAGTTTAGGACTAGTTTAGAATAGGATTTATATTTTTTGCATTTTTCTATTTTGAACTGTATAATTGGACTGTACACCGTATTTTGGGATTCGTCTTGTTTTGTTTGTTTGATTGATTGTTTTAGGTGTTTTGTGTAGTTTATTCATTCGTAGTGCCAAATAGCCGATATACTCCACAAAGCGATCAAGGTCAAACCACGGGATCGAGGGGTGCCTAACACCTTCCCCTCGGTCAACAAAATTACTTAGCCGAAATCTCTGTTCGCAAACCAGTTTAAAGAGTCAAATCATTTTGAAAAGTATTTTCCAAAGGTGACTTGGCACACCGGATTATATCAAGTGTCGACTCTGAATGAAAATGTAAAAAGTCTTTTTTTGAAATAAATCTGTATTTTGTCACTTTAATAATAAAAATCCTTTCAAAACTTTAAAACCATAATCTTTTTGATTGAAAAAGGGATGTGACGGCTCTGGCGACTCCGCTGGAGATTTTTCAAAATTCAAACTTACTTTTTGGAGTTGTATCGGCTTAGTTTGAAATTATGGGTGTATAAACATTGTTTGTGTTATTGTTTTATCAATGTTTAGTGCCTACATGCTACGTGTTCACAGTTCTTTCTTTATGTGTTACCGCGTTATATCTGGAATCATTTGCATAACTCGACTCAATTTTTTCTGCAACAAGTTCCAGAGTATACGTCGTGTACACGGACTCTAGTTGAGTCACCCTTATTTTAGGAGGGGGAGCCGTCGGATGTATGGAGTAGGTGGAAAGAAAAACAGCCACTATCGATCATATACTCTCCCGAGCGGCCTTGTTAGTGGATCCCAATGTAGGTCAGCCTTTAGGTCATGCTTATCTGCATCATAGTAAGACCTTGCGGGACCCACTTGGTTCTTTGTAGGAGACTCACCACTAAAGCATCCCAACGTGCTAATTGTTTCATCTTTGAGGATAATATGATCATTTGATGGACTAATTTGGAGAAAGCATATGCTAGAATTCAAGAAAGGTGTGTAGACATGAAAAAAAAGTGGAAAAAAAAAGAGTTTTGTAGTTTTTAGAGTTCTTTATGACTTTTGTTTTTTACAATTCAAAAATTCAAAAAGATTTTTTTTACCTTTTGCACTCATTTGTCAAAAATAAAAACATCAAAAAGATTTTCCTTTTGTTTCTTTAGTAAGCATTCATTATTCAAAAATTTTAAAAAAAGATTTTTCCTTAATAGGAGCTTTTTATAATAAAAAAAATCAAAAGATGGTAGGTGTTTTGTACATCTCTTATAATGAAAATACCAAAAAGATTTTTTCTTTCATAGTTGTTGGTGTCAGTTTTATGTGAAGTGTCAAATTGAAAACCCCAAAAAAGATTTTATTTTCGTCGTTGTAGTTGGGTCTCTCAAATCAAGGTTTAGTTTGTTGTTTGATCTTTAATTGTCCAATCTGGATGAATTTCGGGAGTGAGATACGTATGCAGCTCTTCTAGGGTTTGGTGGTCTTATTTAAAAAATCTAAAAGATTTTCTTCACTCTTCATTTAAAGTAGGTGTTTCATATACATTCTTAAAAGAAAAAAAAATTCTTCATTCTTCATTTAGAGTAGGTGTCATATACATCTTTAAAAGAAAACCACAAAAAAAAAAAATCCTTTAATAGGTTCAAGTTTCATTTTCATATGAAGTTAAGAATTGAAAATCCAAAAAAAAAAAAATCCTTTGGTAATCATGGGTTTAATTTTGTATAGAAATTTAAACCTGAAAAATGCAAAAAGATTTTGATCAATTCTTTTGACAATTTGTTATTTTCTTTTCTTTTTAAAGTTTCAAGAAAAAGAAAAAAAGGAAAAAGAGTTTAATTGGCCAATTTGGCAAGACTTCACGAACTACGCACACCTAATTCTCCCCTTTCGGTGGTGAGATACGTAGGCTCCCTTCTTGGATTCGGTGATCTTTTCAAAAGAAAATAAAACAAAGAGAAACAAAAAGAAATTTTGAAAAAAATATTGAACTTTAACGCATTTGCTATCTCTTGTCCAGTTAGTTTAAGGTGGTTGAGTTGTGGCATTTTGGCTGGTCCTCCATAGCACCAAGTCGAAGAGAAAGTTATGGCCAACAAGAATACAGAGGTTATTGTCCAGATAGAGAGTTTGAAGAATGAGAACTTAGGAGCTAATGAAGATATTCGGAATTAAGGCAACAAATGATAGAAATGCATCGAGCTTGGGCTAATGGGTTGCCACCTCCTCCATTTCTCACTGATAATTTAGAGTATCTTTATAGCATGTCTCCCGTGTCACATGCAGAATTTCCCTTTTTTTTGACATGCCACAACATGCATCAGGGTCCACTCTGGGGCAACACTATCTAAACACTTTTAATATTCATTTCCTCAACCCTCAACACAAGACTACCATATGTTCGACACCACCTACTGTTCATGTTTTTGCAGCATCACCTACACCTAAAGCTCTTGTTTTTAATGTTCAGCCATCAGTTGTGATTCCTCACTCTACATGTGAGCCTGTATTGAATATTTCTAGTGATCAACATTATGCTCCCGAGCCCACATTTAAGTCGATTGGTCCGTATGGATACACTCAACCACCTGAATTTCCTCTTAACACTGAGAACCCTGTTATGACAGCAGAACATGAGAAAATGACCAAAAAATTGAGAAGTTTTGAACTGGCTATGAAGAACTTTCAAGGACTTTGGGGTTACAAAAGTGTCTCATATAAGGACTTATGCATGTTTTCAGGTGTCAACCTTTCCCTCGGCTTTAAGATGTCAAAGTTTGAGAAATATGATGGACACGGGGATCTGGTGGCGCATTTGAGACATTATTGTAACCAATTAAGAGGTGCTGGAGGCAAAGAAGAACTGTTTATGGCTTACGTTGGTGAGAGTCTTTTGGATCTAGCCTCAGAGTGATTTGTTGATCAGGATATTGATAGGTGGAATAGTTGGGATGATTTATCTAATAAATTTGTGCAACAATTTCAATATAATGTGGAATTTATCCCTCATGAAAAATCCCTAACCAGTATGAAGAAGAATAAGAATAAGAATACTGAGAGTTTCAGGAAGTATGCGATCAGATGGCGTGAACATGCTGCTAAGGTAAAACCGCCAATGAAAAAAGAAAGATAGTGGAGGTGTTTATTCAAACGCATGATGAAATATATTATCAACACTTGTTACCTGCATTAGGTAAGCCATTTTTTGAGGTCCTCAAAATAGGAGAGATGATAGAGGATGGAATTAAGATCGGTCGCATTATGAGTTTTTCAATATTAAAAGCAACTACTTAAGCAATTCAAAAGGGTTCAGGAAGTGATGGGGAGAAGAATAATGAGGAAGATGCATCTACTATTATAGTTGGACAACGGGCACGGTCAAGAAGATCACGTCGTCGTCGCCCTCAGGCTCAAATCCAAGTTCATGCCTAAGCTCCATAGAATCACTCCCAAAATCCATTATACTCTATCCCCCACCTCTATATCCAGTGTATAATGCAAAACTACATATTCAACCCCCATCTTACCCACAATGGCACACACCAACTCCTCAGAGTCATCCTCTAATTCCACAAACATACCAAAGCCCTTCTAGGCCCAATTTTCAATCCAATCCAAAAAATGAAACGAGGCAGAAATCGAGAGATAGTTCATACTAATTGGAGAGTCGTATGGCAGTTTATTTCAGAGATTGGTACAAGTGGGGAACAATTACTCCTTTCCTTGGGCACACTCTTAATCTTTGTTCAAGAAATTTTGATCCTTATGTACGATGTGAGTATCATTCTAATGCTCAGGGTCATAGTATTGAAGATTGTCAAGATTTCAAAAGAGAAATTGAAAATATAATTCAAGATAGATCAATTATGGTGCAGAACATTGGCAGTGAGGAAAACTCTAGTCATTCTGATATGCAAACCAGTGGTAAAGCTCAGTAATTGAGAAGTCACTTCTCTCCCTGCTAGAATAGATATTTGGTAGTTTGTTTTATTTTATTTTTTATTTTTTGAATTATCCCAGGGTTGTAGTTCGGAATCTATCTCATTTTGTTTCTTTGCCATTCATGTTTAAACCCTTCTATATTTTATTTCAACTAAATGAAGTGTCCCTTTCCCTTTGTGTTTTAAATATGTGTTATTTGTTTGTTTTCTTTACACAGTACATTTTATGTTGGTTCTAGTGTTATGACATGTTTGTGAAATTTTCAGCCAGATCTTAAAATCCAGTTTAAAAATGACGCATTGAATCAGAAGGCTAAAGTTTAAAAAAAAAGCATTTGAGAAATAGGTAGAGTGTTGAGATATTTGGTGACTATATTGAAGCCTTCTTTCAAAATTAAGTAAATTATTTTGAGAATCACAAGAATAACTTGGTCATCAATCAAAAGCATGTCCTAATTAGGTCAAATAGTGGGCGTGTGATCCCTATATCAAGAGAAACAAGAAGATAATCAGCTCCACAAAAACATGGATCATTCGATGTGAGGGATGTACAACAAAGATGGAGTTGTATGTTTGACAAGTGTAGAAGAAGTGACACACAGGATCAGTTAAAGTTATTACTGTAAAAAAATGACACAAATGATCTTCATCTTTCATTTCATAGTGCATGCTTTATACTAGCATTTTTAAGGATTGATATGACGAAGGCATTTCATTATTCTATCCAAACATCACGTCATCCTTTATTTACCCCATTTGAGCTTTAGTTTTATTTTCTTTCATACCCCTCTTTTGGAATCAAGATAAAATCAAAAAGTTTCAAAAAAAAAGTGTCGAGCAAAAATGGAGTCAAAAAATTCAAAACAAAAAAAAAAGACAAATGTGTCCAAAAAGAAAGAAAAGAGAAGAGTTTCAAGAAAAATAGAGTCAAAAAAATCCAAAAAAAAAAGAGTCAATAAAAAAATGAGAAGAAAAGAAATCATAATTAAGCAAAATAAGTTGTTGGAACTACGCGTGACCTGATTCTCCTCTTTCGGAGGTGAGATACGTAGGCTGCCCTACTTGGGGATTGGTCCAACCCAAATAAATAATTTAGAATCACCCAGCCAAAAGAAACTGGGGCATGAGTTAATCCTTATTATTTGAGTCAATTCCAAAAGTTGTAAGTCCTACCCCACTTCAAGGGTCGTTTGGGCCTCATGCCATCCTTTCTTTTTAGCCTTATCCAAAAATCAAGTTACAACCAAAGAAAGACCTTTGGATCAATCTCTGAGAATGATAAGGCTAAGAATGCAATGCATATGATAACACATTTTGGGAACTACTTGTCTTCTTCAGCAAAATTAGGAGAGAAATAAAAATGAGAGAGTCTTATTAGTGAAAACCCTCACGAGCACCGTAAGATGATGGTAAGTTGAGAGAGATAAAAAAATGAGAGAGTTTTATAGGTGAAAACCCTCATGGCCACCGCAAGATGACTGTGAGTTGAGAGAAATAAAAATAAGAGAGTCTCATTGGTGAAAAACCCTTACGGACACCATAAGGCAATGGTGCGCTGAGAAAAAGAAAATGGTAGAGGCTTGTTGGCAAAAACCCTTCAAGGCGTCACTAGCTGAATGAGTTCTCTAAATGCAATTGGACTAAGGAAGCAACTCAGTTTCAGGGCTATTAACTCAACAACAATTGGTAGAAGGTTCAGATCAAAAGATCAAGCTGCTTAATCCAAAATGCATGTCATAATCACTAGAGTTGACTTTTATTTTTAGATAATTTTTCTTTTTTCTTTTTCAAATGAGGACATTCATTTTCTTCTCTTTATTTTTATTTTATTTTCTTGAGTCAGTTATTCAAATAAAAAAACCATTGTCATTTTTCTCTTACCTTTGAGCCAAGTTCATGTCAAAACAAGTAAGAAAAGATTTCAAAACTGGCCACCAGCTTCTTCAATTGCACAAGCAAGATAAAACCTAGCACATAAAAGAGACATGATTGTGAGCCGAAATGAGGCAAGCAGAAAGTTTTGTCAACAGGCAAGTCTGGGAACTCATGAAATACCGAGGTTCAAAAGGGTTTATCTGAGAAACATGTCAAAGCATAGATACTGTGTTTGTTTCAGAGTCACTCTTAATAATTTGAGTTGGGTCAATGAAGCATCAAGTCAATGACATATGCTAATGGTTGGAAGCAAGGTTAAATGTGACGAGGGCAAGAGTGATTTCCGTGAAAGCTAAAGCTACAAACCAGACACCATGTTTTAAACTCACAAGTTTTCTCTGATGAAACAGAAAACATATTACCTTCAAAGCAAGGACTTCAGAGAATAAATATCAAGGGTTGTAATGTCTTGCTTTTCAAATGCAGGAAGCAATGTTGCTGCACAAGTTTGATAATCAAATCATGGTAAAAATTCATCATCCTAAATCCCTTGGAGACACACTTTCTTATCCAGGGATTTCAGTTTTCATTTGCTAGGGAATACACTTCTTAAATTAAACCCTCACTCCTAGAAGATGTACCTTTTAGTCGAGTCATTCACATTGATTCCTATAAGACGTACCTTTTAGTTGAGTCATTCTCCTTGATTCCTATAAGACGTACCTTTTAGTCGAGTCATTCCCCTTGATTCCTATAAGGCGTACCATTTAGTCAAGTCATTCCCCTTGATTCCTAAAAGGCGTACCTTTTAGTCGAGTTATTTCCCTTGATTCCTAGAAGGCGTACCTTTTAGTCGAGTCACTTCCCTTGATTCTTATAAGATGTACCTTTTAGTCAAGTCATTCCCCTTGATTCCTATAAGGCGTACCTTTTAGTCGAGTCATTCATCTTGATTCCTATAAGACGTACCTTTTAGTCGAGTCATTCCCCTTGATTCCTATAAGATGTACCTTTTAGTCGAGTCATTCCCCTTGATTCCTATAAGAAGTACCTTTTAGTCGAGTTATTTTCCTTGCTTCCTATAAGATATACTTTTTAGTCGAGTCATTTTCCTTGAAGCCTATAAGACGTACCTTTTAGTAGAGTCATTCTTGTTGATTCCTATAAGACGTACCTTTTAGTTGAGTTATTCCCCTTGATTCCTATAAGATGTACCTTTTAGTCGAGTCATTCTCCTTGTTTCCTATAAGATGTACCTTCTAGTCGAGTCATTCCCCTTGTTCCTATAAGACGTACCTTTTAGTCGAGTTATTTTCCTTGATTTCTAGAAGATGTACCTTCTAGTCGAATCATTCAAAGTAACCCATAGAAGTATTTCTTTGTATGGGTTTTTCAAGTAGTTCTGATGTGACTGCCACAAAAGTTCTCTGATGTTAAACTGGGGAAAAAATTTAGTTCCTATTTTTGGAACTTTACTTTTCTGGCAAAGTGAATCTCTCTTTATAATAATATTTGTTTGGGATAACTTTTGTTCTAGTTTTGATTTTGATTTCAGGAGCCTTCCTGAAGAACAGGATGATGAAATTGCAAGTCAGGAGCCTGCCTGAAGAACAGGGTGATGAAATTGTAAGTTAGGAGCCCGCCTGAAGAACACGGTGATAAAATTAAAAGTGAAGAGCCCACCTGAAGAACAGGGTAAAGAAATTGAAAGTCAAGTAACAAGGTTAAGAGATGGAAAGTCAAGTAACAAGGTGAAGCAATTGAAAGGCAATAAAGTGAAGAAATTGCAAGTAAAGAGTCCACCAAAATAATAGGGTGATGAAACTCAAGTCAAGAATCCCAAAAAAGCTGCATAGATAGGATTTTTGTAATTTCCTTTATGTTTTTAACTTGTAATTTTTCATTTTTGATGAAATGACAGAGCCGCAGAACGGAACCTCGAAGGGACCTCACTCGACTCTCCAACTCGGTTGTCATTCTTTCTTCTATTTTTTTCTTTGAATAATGATCGGGGCAAAATTCAGTCTCGTTATCTACTTTTTGACTGAAAACACTTTGTGTTTACACCCAAAAAGGGGATGATGTAGACACCTAATTTTGTCCCTCCCAAAACCCAATTCATCCATCTTTTACTTCACGTTATCATACACTCCCACCCATGTGATTATACCCCATAAAAATATTTAAAAAAAATAACAAAAATTCAATAAATCTCTAATAAATTAAGACCCTAATATTTCTTTATCCTAACAAACTTTATCTCAACCCAATCAAACCCCACACCCTATACCCCTACCCCTACCCTACTACCCCACTCACAAATTCTCTCACACAGACAATTTCACTTACACCACACCATTAATACATACGCACCTCACTGATATAGACGGAGAAGAAAAAGGAGAATTTTTTTTTAATATAGACACGGAACACATAGAGGGCAGCTTCTTCATTTTTTTTTTGAATTCATCACACACACAGAAACACTCGCACAGCCATATATCAACACACACATTTACGCACAGGGGTGAAAAGAAAAGGGGGTCTTTCCATTTTGGGAATTGAATTCACAAAACAGAGCATACACAGTGGAGAGCAAGGGAGGGGGAATTTTATTCTTTTTCTGAGATGGCACGTACAAAAGGGTAAAAAAAAGGGGAGAAGATACAGAATAAAAGGGATTTTTTTGGGTTTTTTCACCAGCATAAGAAGAACGCCATTTTTGGGCTTCTTCTTCTTCTCGGCTCGCACACACACGGAATTCAATTGGTCTCATCATTTATTTTTTCTAGTGTCGACACCCACCGAAGCTCTGGCTGCACAGTTGGGTCAATTTTTTCTATTTATAATTCTGTCTGGATCTTTATTTTTTGCTTTTGAGTTGGATTTTGTCGTTGTGGAGGTTTCTATTTGGAATTTCAAATATGGGTTTTCTTAAATATTATTATCAACAAAAATTGATTATCGGAAGGTCTAATTCTACTCTTTCCCTCTTTTACTTTATTGTTTACTATATTTTAGTATTTTTGGATTGAATACCGTGTGTTGTTTGATCCTTATTGGTGATGAATACGTGTTTGTTTTGATTTGGGGTTGGTTCCCTTGATCATGGTTTGTACGTTGAAATGGTATCTCGTTTGAAAGATAAAATTAGTTGTTTGGGGTGGAATTGAGAAATTGATAAAAAGGGGTGAATATAGATCAATTTTGGTTTATTGTTGTTTTGTTTAATTCAGAATAAGCATGAATATTGTTGGAACGTGATAAAATTATGATATGTTGAAACGCATAGGCAAAGGTAGGTTTGAGTAGGCAAATTTTAGGAATAAGTATTTTTTTTTAATGTTTGAATGTGGAATTTGTGTTGAATAGTTTGGTTTTAGTGCTTGTTTGGATCAAATGTATCATTTGGCCGGGGAATGCCCCGAGGTATTTGTGTTTATTCGTCAGGGAATGCCCCGAAGTATTTTGTACCCGAGGGACGTTCGTGATGAAGGCACGAGACGTCGGGTGGATCTTAGTTTAGGACTAGTTTAGAATAGGATTTATATTTTTCGTATTTTTCTATTTTGGACTGTATAATTAGACTGTACACCATATTTTGGAATTCGTCTTATTTTGTTTAATTGATTGATTGTTTTATGTGTTTTCTGTGGTTTATACATTCGTACTACCAAATAGGTGATATACTTCACAAAGCGACCATGGTTGAACCACAGGATCGAGGGGTGCCTAACACCTTCCCCTCGGTCAACAAAATTCCTTAGCCGAAATCTCTGTTCGCAAATCAGTTTAAAGAGTTAAATCATTTTGAAAAGTATTTTCTAAAGGTTACTTGGCACATTGGATTATGCCACGTGGCGACTCTGAATGAAAATATAAAGTCCTTTTTCGAAACAAATCTTTATTTTGTTACTTTAATAATAAAAACCCTTTCAAACTTTAAAACCATAATCTTTTTGGTTAAAAAAAAGGGGTGTGACAGTCCTAATTTTATAGCTTGGTTATATTTAATTAATCTACAATTACATAAAGGACTCAAATACGGAAACAATTGATATTAGTTAAATTAATAATTTTGGAAATTCAATCCCATGAATTTCTCATATTTCTTATAGTTTGATTATATTAAATTGATATTAGTTACCTTTATAATTTTGGGAAGAATTTTAAAAAGGTAACAATTATTTTTTCCTAATTATTGATTTATTTCTCAAAAATTTCTTATAAAATTATAATTTGATTATAGTCAATTGATTATTTAATTATCTTTATAATTTGCTCATCACTCAAATAAGGTAACACTTATTTTCTTTCCTAATTACGGATTTTTCTTATATTCATTCATTTATTGTTTTACAAAAATAGGTCAAACTTATTTGCAATTAAAGTTGATTTTTCTTAAATGTCAATTAAACCTTTTCCATATAAGTTGTTTGATTGATAATTGATTATTAATTCATAAATTTTTCTTGTAATATTTTCTTGATTTACTCATTTATAATGAAATCATATTTTTTTCTAATATAATATCATTATTTATATTATTTACATATCTTGATTTAGAGGGATGACATCTATATTATCATATTCCCCATTTGATAATATCTGTTTCAAGATTGACAATTAACTATGTCCTATTATACAAAAATGTAATTAGTGAAATTCAAACAAAGATTGTTTAATTAGTTGTATTAGTCTCAATACAGTAGTAATATCTAATTTTAGCTATCTTTCAATTAAATTCATATTTTTGTTTTATTTGAATTCAAAATTTTACATCCTTCCATTAAAACTAAAACTTTCTCATCTTAATTAAAATATTTCTTTTCCAAATATGTCTCTTGATAGTAATTGATTACCCTGTCATCTTGAGTTACTCAATATGTATTTTCATATATGTCAAGTAATTGCACAACTACTATTACATACTTTTTTTAAACATACGAAGGCTATGAAATAAATAAATAAATAATCGGCAATGCATAAATTAATTAACTACTAATCTTAATATGAAATAATTGAACAATCATTTATTTGTTACCACAATATGAAATGTCAAATAATGTTAAATAAATAAATAAATAATCAATACAAACATAGAATAATATGACATAATTAATTACTAATCTTAATATGAAATAATTGAACAATCGTAATAGTTTTCATCCAATAGAAATGAAACATAATTATTTTTTTCACAATATGAAATAATATTAAATGAAATAGTATGAAATCATAATACCTTCCATCCAATAGAAATCAATTTTAATTATTTTTTACCACAATATGAAATAAGAAATAATATTAAATATTTAAATAATCAATAAAATAGCTTTTTGTTATAAAATGGTAGTCTTTTGTCATAAGAATTCAATGGGATAGTTCTCAAGATGCCACTTGGCTTAAATTTAGGCTAGACTATACCTTTATTATATATAGAGATATTTAAATAATCAATAAAATAATTTTTTATTATAAAATGATTGTTTTTTGTCATAAGAGTTTAAGGGAATAGTTCTCAAGATGCCACTGGGCTTGAATTTAGGCAAGACTATACACCTTTATTTTATATATATATATATATATATATATATATATATATACACACACATACATACATATTCACAACCTCATTTGAAATCAAACAGGAAAATTCACCTCTTCTCAAAATGACACTCTATAATTTGTAATTCTGCTAGATTTTTGTATCTTAATTTCTTCCAAAAACTATATAGAAAGAAAAAGTAGTATCAATTAAGTTTAATGAATGATCATACCAATAATAAAGATTTCAAAAATGTAAACAGAATTAAAGTAATGAAAAATACAGGAAAGAGAATACAACTATTAATTGGAAGATAAAAAAAATAGAAGGACTAAATAAGAAAATAAAATCAGTTGGGTTCATAATCTAGCAATCATCAATAACTCAGAAATAAATCAAAAAACAAAAGACATATCCTCAAGCAATTAATATCAACTTTTTTTTTTACAAATTGCAGAAGAAACAATATTACAATAATTAAATCATTATAGAACATGATAGTGAGTAAGTGAGTGAATAGTATTCAAAGAAAAATAATCGAAAAGTTCAAAACTAATTCTCCATCGAACCGTATGTGTATACAACAATGGTCTTTTCTTTATTATGTTGAAATAAACTAAAAGTTGAATAAAATCTCCTCCTTGGTCGAGCGAGTTCTTGTTTATCTGCTTTCTTCTTCAGATAATCTCATAGATTGATATTGTGGAGTTAGAATTTAAATATATAGTATTTTACATAGGGATTTTTATATAGAAATGACTCTTAATCATAATATTATTTTATCACATATGTTGCTTGACTGCTAATCAATTAATAACTTTCATATAATTAATGTGATAATTAAAATATGAAATAATTTTTTCATATTAATATTTACTTAAAAATCTAAACAAAGTAAAAATAAATAAATAAATAAATAAATAAATAGATCAAATAATTTGGTCACGCAAAAGGTTGTGATTTAAATGAATAAGTTTGTTTACTTGTGGAAAAAAGTCCCTACATGGAAGAGAATTAATTGAGATTACAATCTAAAAGCAATTTACCATTTTTGAGCAATAAATTAGTAATAAGTTGTTTAGGTAGAATTAGCAAAATATTTCTAGCTAAAAAAAGAAATAATCGATATTGATTGAAATTTACTATAAATCGCTTGCTTCTATATTTTTTTAAAATTCATTAATTCATTAATATGTCATGTAAATTATTTTTGTATGGTAATATTATACACAGTATAGTAAATATTTTATAGAATAACCTAACATATTGAAAAAAATCTTCTATATATATAGAGGCCGTTTGGCCATAGATATTTTTTACTTTTTTCCGAATTTTTTTTTCACTTCATGGAATCATGGTGTTTGGCCATAGATATTCCAAAAACATTTCAAAATCTTTTTGAAAAAAAAGTGAAAACAACTTTTTGTTGTTTTCACCTTTTTTCAACTCCAATTCCAAGTTTTTTTTTAATTACATATAACCCTAATTTTTTTAATATTACATAAAATGCCCTTAAATGGTTTAGATGAGTTTTGGAGAAAATCCGGAAAGAAATACATTTTTGATGAACAATAAATCAAGTCCGGACACATTTTTGAAAGACATTTCTTCTCGGTAAAATACATTTTTGAACAACAAATAAAGATTTTTAAGCTAAAAGACCGGTATATTTTCATTATTTGTAGGTATATTTTCATTTTTAATCTCAGGACCCCTTCCATCTTGATGTGAAATTCTTTTCATTCATGAGTATAATCAGTAGATAAATTAGTTGGGCAATTTTGATAGTTTTAAAAAGTTTGGGGTATAAAATTAAATTTAAAAAAGACTTTTCAAAAGTCAAAACACATCTTTCAAAAATACATGGTCAAACACAACTCCAACTCCAACTTCAACTCCAACTTCAAAATTTTTTAGTTTTTATGGCCAAACGCCTACATAGATTACCCATCATGAGTCGGTACATAGTTTGGTAATTAGATTTTTCCCATCAGTAATTAGATTCACTAATACTATATATAATTAGTAAAGTGATCAAAGTGCAAGGATTACTTAGATTCTTCAATTTATTTACTGTAATGTTTTTCATCCAAACAAAAACTAAGAAACCCATGTATCTCGTTAAATAAATATTTCTTTATTTTAATCTATGCTAAAAATTCAAGAGTACGAGAATTATAACAAATTCAAGAGTACGAGAATTATAACAATTATGTTTTGGTACAGTTTTTCTTTTAATGTTTTGATAAGAAAATCAAGAATCGGTTCTTTCGAATTTGTATAAAATAAAAAATTACATAAAATATACTACTCATAATTAAACATTTAAGTCTTTGGGGGTAAATAATTGAGGAAAATGAGGAGATCGACCAAAATGTCCCACACGTCGCATTGAAGTTGGGGAAACGAAATGAAGAGTCACATTTGGCGTCTTATGTGACAAGAAGATGTCACTAAAACTTAAAAGAGAAGTTCTATAGATTAACTCTATAGATTAACGGTTGTCAGATGAATTATGTTGCATAAGGCAGAGTGTTGGCCAGTCAAGAATTCTCATGTTCGGAAGTTAAATCTAATGGAGATGATGATCCTTAAATAATGGATGTGTGGAACACTGTAAATTAAGATTAGCAACAAGATATACCCAATAAGGTGGGAGTGACCTTAGTGACAAATAATACATGAAAAGCATGATTAAGATAGTTCATATATGAGTAAATTTCATGGGTGGTCATCCAACTTTGTATTTTTTACCCAAAAGTCACTTTTCTTTGTTTTGTTACACAAAAGTTATTTAACTTTGCCTCATCTTTCACCAAAGTAATTTTGATATAATTTGGTTAAAACACTACCTAAAATTTAAGATGAAATAAACAACGATCTCTTATGTTTAAAGGTAGATTCAAAATGGCCCCTCACATATACTTTTAAGCAGTTTTGATCCACTATATTGCTAATAAAAATGAATCATTTTATTTCCATATGTTTGACAAACTCTACCTACTAAATTAAAGGTATTAAAAAAAGGTAAAATAAAAAGCAAATAAATTAAAATCTATTTATCATAAATGTGCAATAATTACATTTTCATTTACTTACCCTTTAACTGATATACTATTTTGTTTGATTAATTTATAGACATTTTTTTTTACTTTTGCTACATATTATTTTGTTCATATTATCAGTACACTATTAAATAAGTAAATATAATTTTTAAATTATTTTGTAATAATTTATATGAACATTTTTTCAATACATTAACTATGCAAAGTAAATTGGAATAAATTTTAGTAAATAGAGTTAGTAAAAGGAATAAAAAATAAAATAATGTTACTTATTATGAAATAAAAAAATAAAAAAATTTGGATGATAGATATTTTGGAGTGGCTGGGGACGGAGTTGAAAGATTTGTTGAAATTTGATAATGATGGCATAATGAAAATTTTAAAAATTTACAAAAGTATTTCACTCCTTGGTATTTCAATTATTTCATAAAAGAATTAATTCCAAGCATACAATTTTGTATAGTGTGATAAATAGATTAAAAGAATTGTTATAAAGAAATCAAAACAATCAAAGTAAGTGTGGTATCATATGTAACATGAGAGATCAACTTTCAAAAATGAAATTCGTGAAGGGGTCTATGAAATTATTCTACAAATAATTAAATTAATCTAGAAAGCTACACCAAATCCTGTAATAAATAAAAAGAAATTGCAGATAATAAACCTCTAAATGTGACTCAATATTAAATTCTTTTTTTTTTAGAATTTTATGAAATTTAACAATTAGAGTTTGTGAAGAAAGTCAAATGTAATCACATTAGTAAGTTTAAAGCACCAAAACTTTTCAAAAGTATATTTGAGGGGTCATTTTGAACCTACCCTCAAACACAAGGGAATTTTTTTTAATTTCATCTCACATTTTAGTTAGGGTTTTAACCAAATTATATCAAAATGACTTTTATGAAAGATGAGACAAAGTTAAATGACTTTTGTGTAACAAACTAAAGAAAAATGATTTTTGAGTAAAAAACACAAAGTTGGATGACCACCCATGAAATTTACTCGTTCGGATATATAAAAAAGAGGAGCACAGACGTCCCAATAAAAGATGCGAGAAATTGACAGTGATAGATCTACAAAAAGGTAGAGATAGACCGAGGAAAACTTAGGAAAAAGTGATAAGATATGACATGTTATATCTTCAATTCATCAAGAACATGACCCTTAATACGAAAATTAAGATAAATAATTAGTAGGTTGTTGATCAATTTCTCTATTTCTATGTGAGAGCATCTTTATAACTTAGAGCAGTTTGCCGCCCCCTCTTCTACTTATCAGTATCAATACTATTATCTTATTCTTCAAATTATATTACTGATATTATTTCTTTTACTTGGATGTCTTTATTACTATTTCCATTGTCACTACTTTTTTATGTATATATATATATTATTTTCATCATAACTTTTATTTTTTTATTTGTTAAATTTATGTTTGAAAATGTCTAAGTCGAAGATTGATAAGAAATAACCTCTGTACATCTTATTAAACAGAAATAAGATCTAAGTGTACGTTATTCTCACCAAATCTCACTTATGAAACACGTTGAGTATGATATTTGTAGTAGTAAGGTGGGAAGAATTGGGATTGTGTCCACTTTTTAAACTTATTTTACCAAATACCCACTAAATTTCTTTTTAATTTTATTTTTAGTGTTAGGGTCCAAAAAGTAGAAAAAGTGGGATCCACACGTGGGTCAAGGGGTCTTTTCATCATTTTTAAGACTTTGAAAATTTAATAAACTACACCTAACACCCTCCACTTCTTTCAATATTAAATAAAACCCCTTCTCTCTCTCCTCTTCAACTTCTCAAACTCCCGCTTCTCCCATAAAATTCTCTCAAACATCATTTTTGTTTTTCCTTCTTCTCCAGCAGCAAAGGGCTCATTTTTGCATTGTAAGGTAAGTTAAAATCAAGTTTTGATTATTTGTAGATCCATTTTAGCGATTTTTATTGTTATCCATTTCGTAGTGATGTAGTATAGGATTTTTTTTTAAATGTGGTTGATTAAATAGTTAAAATATGAGAATTTTATAGGTAATTAGTTTGATTTCGTAACAATAATTGAGTTTTGATTTTGTAGTTTCGACAGAATTTTTCATCGATCACAGTGTTGAATTTTAAAAATTTTGTTAAGAAGTTTGTCTCCAATTGTGGTATTTTTCAAGCACTGTAGTGTTGAATGGTGGGATAATTCTTAATTTTTTAGTTATTTTGGCTATTTGAATCGAGCATTAACCTGTTTCTTTTTGTAGACTTGTGGTTTATGAATTAACAATACCTTAGATTAAAATAAATTTGTAGGTGCATGAAATCCTTTTAAAATATGATTGATTAAATAGTGAAAATTGAAAAATTTATAGCTAATTAATTTGATTTGTAGCAATAATTGAGTTTTGATACCGCATATTTGAATTAAAATTTTCATTCATCACGCTGTTGGATTTTGGTTTAGTTCTGATATTTTTGTGTAGTGAACTATTTAATGGTGGAATAGTTTTTAGTTATTTTGGCCTTTTTATTTGAGTATTGAAGTGTTTCTGTTAGTAGACTTGTGGTCTATAGATTGACAATGGCAGAATTATTTTTAGGTGTAGATTCTGTTAAAAAATAGGTAAAGCTAGAGTTGGTGTTAAACGCACAATTGGTATTGCGTCTGATTCTACTTCTAGCAGTAGAAAAATAAGAAATGAGGCAATTGAAAACACCTCTAAAAGGAAGAAAATTGAAGCGAAAGATTCGGAATCAAATTTAGAGACCATAAAGGAGATAAATAGATATGTCGATGAGTCTAGTGATGATGTTGTTGAGTGTAGTGATAGTGACGATAGTAAAGGGAGTGAGGGTAGTGAAAAAATAGTGTTGATGGAGATAATGATCCTTTGTCCGTGCTATTTTATTCAAGGTGTATTTTTGTGAAGTGGTATGACCTTTGAACTTTGATGAACGATGTTGGATCTTTCCCGATGAAGATATCGGTTAGATCAAGGATGGTTGCATATCGAGAATTTAAGAAAATTCTTGTTGACCAAGATTTGAAGAAAAGATTAAAGCAGTCCTGTTTTGGACACTTGAGAAACATGCCGCAATATCTTAAATTAAATGTACAGATGGTCCATTATTTTTTGTTGTGATGGATTAAGAATGATAAGATGCATCATAAGATGTGATTTTGTGTGAACAATAAGCCTGCTTGTTTTGGCTTAAAGGAGTTTTGTTTGATCACGGAATTGAACTACTTATCATACCTCAATGAATCAAAATTGAAGAAGGTGTTAAAGAAGAGTGAGAATTTTATTTTTAAGGTGACGAAAAACAAAAACATTACGTCGGCTAACTTGTTACAGTAGATTAGAGGGAATAAGTTGAACAAGGAGAAGAAGTTTAATTGTTGTTTACTATGGTTCTTGCATACCATGTTGCTTGTAAAAGATTCAACGAAGGTTGTCGACAAAAAACTGATTCACATGGTGGATTCTTTGAGCTTCTTCAAAAGTTATCCATGGGGAAAAGAGACATTTCAATTGACCATGAATTATCTAAGGAAGAAAACTGGCCTAAAGAAGCATAGGGAAGTATTTAATGAGAAACAGAAGGCATCCTATGCTCTATTCGGATTTCTTTGGGCATTCATAGTATCTACCATCAACCCTTTAGTTAGTTTATTATAGATTTTTGTTTTATTTATACTCTGTCGTAGACTCTAATTCATTTTTTCACTACTATATTGATTATAGATTTGGATCTATGAGACCTTTCCTCATTTTGTAAATTTTGTTGGAAAATCAATGGATAAGCCTTTTCCCATTTCCCGCATCCTCAAATGGCATACTACAAAAAGTGATAAGATAATAGAAGGTGACCCATCATCCTTACTATTTGTGAGATGAAGATGGATTACACAATTACGTTTAAGCCATATACGAGCGAGGTGATGAATAACTTCTTCGATTGTTTGAAGAAAGATTTACAAGGGGTGACTGTCCTTACTTCAAACGGGGACAGTGATGATGATAGAGATTTGAGTAGTAACCCTATTAGAGTATGCATTGGTTATGATGCTTGTCTGAGCACCTTAAAAGTTATAGTGAACACCTCTGTCAACATGGATATGCATAGGAATGTTGCTATGCTCGAGAAAGTCGTGTTAGATATTGCTATCTATATCAAAGAAAAAAGAAAAAAATAAGCAACAACATGAGCGAGGTAGCTTCATTTAATAATTGATGTAGTTAATAAATTTTCAGCTGTAAATATTATTAATACTTTATAATATGATATAGTGCATGTGGACCTTTATGAAGTGGGGAGGATTGAAGAGGAACAAAAAAAGAAGTAAATGGATGAGTTGGCCCCTATTGTGACAGATGAAGAAAAAGAAGCAGAAAAGAAAGATGATGAAGAAGAAGAAATGAAAGAAGATAAGCGTGAAGAAGAAACTAAAAAAAAGGAACAATAGATGAAGAAGAGAAATGTGAGAAAAAAAAAGCTGAAAAAGAAGCAGCAACAGATAAAAAGAAGAAAGTAAGAAAGAAGCAGCAGGTGAAGATGAAAAAGCTGAGGAAGAAAATAAAGCTTAGAAAGAAACAACAACAGAAGTTGAAAAACAAGAAGAAGAAGAAGAAGAAGGTGAGAGAGAAGAAGCTGACAAAATTATTGAAGAATTAGTCAAAACAGAGGAAGAAGTAGCAGACAAAGAAGAAGAAGAAGAAGACAAAAAATATGAAAAACAAAAAGAAAAAGGAAAAAAAAAGGCAAAAAAGATGTGGCCATGGATATCATTGATTTCATCAATGATAACATTTGTGATGATGAGAAAAATACATTTAAATGCTAACTTTGTTAATGTTTAAGAATTTTTTTTATTTGAGAAACAAGGGAGTTAAATGATCATTGGAATGATATGACAAATAATTTTTTATATTATGAAAGTTGTTAGGATTCCGCACTGAATCTATTTTTATCAAACTGTATTGTTGCATGAAATTTGAATATGCATTGTGTTTTCATAATCGATATAGTGTATGGTTGACTCCATAGAATGCATATTTAATCTTTCGTATACTGCTATCATAGTTTATCATTACCATGCTACTCGATTTTAAGTTGAGGTGTAGTTTGATCAACTATGATTCTATGAACAACAGTATTAACATTCTAGAGAAATAAAAGTATTTTTATTTATTCAATCTCACTGCATTCATGATACACCTTTCCAAACAACGAATATTAGAATTATACCACATAACATCATTTCTAGGTCATTCTCCCTTTCTTCGGCCAAAACTAATTTTTATTTTAGTTGATCTCTCTCTATTTGGGTGTCTTGTAGAAATAATTTCAAGTGATCCCTCTACTCTTCATCTTCTTTGAACAGCTTTCAAGTGATCCCTGTACTCTTCAGCTTCTTTGAACAGAGTCATAAGGAAATATCCATTTTCTTCGTAGTGTCGGAGTCTTTATAGTAGATTAAATTTAACCACGCCATAAAAATTTAATGTCTTGAATTCCGAACTCAACATTGATGGACTGCTTGGGGGTGATACCTCATCAAGCCATTTAAAAAATGAGCATGCACCATTATCCTAGAAAAAAATTAATAATCACATAATAATTTACTTAATTTTTTTTAAAAAAAATACATGGCTTACCTTCGCAATAACACAATTATAAAATTTGCGATCTGAATTTGAGTCCATGTGTGGCGTCCTTAAGACAACCATATTTTTACAATGACAAATTAGAGTCTTTTTTAAATTATATGTTTGAGATGCTTGAGACATTATAGAATTTTAAAATAAAAATAAAGTGGAGAAAATAAAATAATAAGGGATGGAGGACTTTATATATGAAGGAAAAAAAATGTTAACATTTAAGGAGTACAAAATTAGTCATTTGTTACCATTGAAACAGTAATTATGCTAATTAAAATGTTGATGTCACTTAAAGATTGTCATCGTTCTTGACCTATGTCAATCCTCAATGAGATATAAGAGTATACCATAGACACGCGTAATCGATGGACCCTCAATAACATGTTTAAAAAGAAATAATTAAGTAAAAGATATATTTGTGCTCTGAGGGTCCATTGATTCATTTGGTCTACCGTAGACATACATTATAGGTCGTGCATGAATTGCTCTTGGAATCATTGGTAGATCTCGTAGATCTATGTACATGATTTTAGACCCTCACTAGCATATTTTTTAAAAGGAAATAAATAAATAAATAATAAATATAGTGTAGAATTCTACACATATGAAGGAGTTTAAACAAGTCACATAATCATGTTATAGCTTTTACAAATTAGGAGTGGTGATTGAAGTATTATGCGGATGGGTAGTGATTGAACAAACAATATTCTAAGAGTAATGTTGTCAAAACACAAGTTGTTTTGAGGATGTTGATTATTCAACCATTACCCATCCACATACTCTTTCAATCACCACCCCCAATCAAAAGAGTATGTGGATGGTTAGTGGTTGAACAATCAACATCCTCAAAACATACTTGTGATTTGACAAACATTACTTTGAGGATGTTGATTGTTCAACCACTACCCATCCACATAATCCTTCAATCACCACCCCCAATTTATGTAAGCTCTAATAAGATCATGTGACTTGTTTAAACTCCTTCATATGTGTAGAATCCCACACTATATTTAGTTTTTACTTATTTATTTCCTTTTAAACAATATGCTAGTAAGGGTCTACAACCATATAAATAGAAACACTGTATCTATTGTCGATCATGATAGCAATCTATATTTGCACTTGCATATAAGTCTACAGTAAACCACATGAATCAATGAACTCTGAAAGCACAAGTATGTTGTTTATATAGACTATCCACCCATATTCCTTTTCGATCACCACCCCCAAATCATGTGATTACGTGACTTGTTTAAACTTTTTAAATTTAATTATTTTCCTTCAAACTACAAGATATTGATGATCCATTAATTCATATGATTTTTGATCGACCTATATGTCTGGTTAAGAAGTGATAGTGTCTAAGATCGATGATAGTGCCTAAAATATTAGCTGGTGTAGCATAGATCGATTTGCTTGTCTATGATAGACTATATAGGTGATCTAAATTTATTATCAAATAATTTTTACTCTTCATAAATTTAATCAAGGCAATCCATAGTTGTATTCATTGATTGAGCAATAATAGTTTAAAAAGTTGGCTATGCAAAATCCCAACATTCATGCAGAAGAATAACCAACACAAAGCAATAATTACAAAAAAGAAGGCAAACATAATTTACAAACAGAAATATTTATATTCATATTTTTTATTTTCATACATACATTTACGAACATCAAAACCAGAAAAAAGAGCAAAAAAGAAAAAGTATTATTCTAACAAGAATTTTAACTAAGAAAGCTTCTTCTGCAATGAAAAAAAAAACAAAAAGTTAAACTAAAACTAAAATAAAAACTTAAACTAAATTAGGGGGATGGTGGGGGTGATCTAGTCGCTGCCTTCCATTCCAAGCCTTTTTCAGAATTTTCCCTTACGAAATGAATAATGCAGTAGAGTTTGCATTTCAGATAAATGCGATCCTGACCAAGCCCATAAAAGAGGCGATCAAAGTCATTCCCGAGGAGAAGAAGATCATAGTGCATGTTTTATATTATTTTAATGATGAGCAGCTGACTTCAAGGGACCAGGTCCCTAGATGTTCAAGGCTACAGTACAGCTGGCACGTGCATGCATAGTTTTATCTTCTTATGTAACAAACTGAACAAGTGATGCTTGTACTATTGAGGACACCTAGTCTAGTTATATTTCAACCCTAATCATCACTCAACTATAAAAGGATAAGGAGTCTTATTTATTAAGTAGTTTTTGCAAATTCAAAAAAATGCTGAAGAGAGAAAAAGGCAAAAACTTTATTTTCAACATTGCTCAAGTATTTCTCATGGTCTTATTTCTTTTATAAGCTAAAAGAGTCAGTGTTCTTGAGTGAAGCTCGATTTGTAATTGAATTACTCAGTCTATAAGAGTAATATTCTTTTGTTTTCTTTGCTTAGAGAATGCTTATGTAGAGTTGCCTAAGTTTGATACTGATTAGAGTTGATCAGTTTTGAGAGAGTCATGGTAGAGTTGTCAAGGTGAGCTTGTAGTAGAGTGATTACAAGCTTGAGGAGCCTAGAGTTTGGTTCATTCAAATTTGTAATCAAGAGGTTGATTATAGTGGACTGTTTGTGATCTTATGAGGGCAATCTGTGTTTTTTTTTTCCTTTGACAAAAGGGGTTTCCATGTTAAATCTTGTGTATTTTCCTCTTCCTGCACTGTATTGTGTTCCTGGTTGCTTTACTGTGTTTTTTTTACTATGATTGACTTTGAGGGATCTGGTCTCTCACAGTATAGTGCAACCCCCAAGGTTTTAATAATTGGTATTAGAGTTAGAACACTTTGAAAGGTTCAAACCTAGAGTGATTTGGTTATCATGGCTACTCCCCCTAACCTGGAAGAAGGGAAATCTACCACTAGGCCACCTAGATTTAATGAGAAGTATTATGGGTGGTAAAAAACCAAGATGTTTGACTTTATTATGGCTGAGGACAGTGAACTTATGAACATAATTCTTGGTTCTTATGTCCCAGTTAAAGAAGTCAAAGAAGGAGAAATAACAAGAATGATAGTAAAAAGAAGAAGAGAGTTCAATGATGACGATAGAAAGAAAGTTGAAAAGAACTATAAGGCAAAGAAACTACAAGTGTGTCGTATTAGACCTGATGAATATAACAGGATCTCACCTTGTGAAAATGTCAAGGAGATCTAAGATTGCTTCAGGATTGCTCATAAAGGTACCACTGATGTGAAGGATTCAAAAGTAGACATGTTGACTACTCAGTATAAAACCTTCACCATGAAAGAAGGAGAAACAATCAAAGAAATGCATACAAGATTCACCTCTATCACAAATGAGCTTCACTGCTTGGGAGAAGTGATTTAATTATATAAGCAGGTGATAAAGACTCTTGGTGTTCTTCCTAAGTCCTGTGAAAGAAAAGTGGATGCTATAACCGAGGAAATAAACTTGAAGACCCTCACTATGGATGAACTGATTGTAAATCTAAACACCTATAAGCTCAAGAAGCAACAAGGGCTGGACAAGAATGAAATGAAAATGGAAAAATCCCTGTCATTGAAGTCTTTTAAACATGCTTCAGTACAAAAAGACACTGATGCTGCCTATTTAGGAAAAAGGATTGTCAAAGCTATGAGGAAGTGTGGTCAGTTCCAAAAAAAGAGAAAACAGTAGCAAAGGAGGAAGCAATGTTGAAGTATGTCATAAATGTGGAAGTCCTGAGCATATCATTAAGGACTGTTTACAACGTACACGCAAGTGTACATGGTCTTATCAAGTAGTAAAGTGGCTTCAAGGAAGCCCAAGTATCGATCTCTCAGGGATTTGCATTTACCGACTATCCAATTCTAGTTCAACAATTCTGAAAAAGTAAACAATAGAGTTTTGGAATTGTAAACTAAAAGAAACTAAACTAATGCGTAAAAATAATGACTTAGGACAATCAATGGATTGAAACCCAGGGTTAAGGCTTATGAACAATCATACTAATTTATTGAACTTCATTCATTAAATTGTTTATCGTGGTTGTTGATTCGTAGGGTTAATTGCATGATCATGGTTTTTCAACCTCTAATCTTTTACCTAAGTTGAACCTTACAACTACATCGTTGAGCGGGGATGTAATAGTCCACTTAAGGTCTTTAAAGCTATCATCCTACATGTGAATTAAGTAAGGCATCTAAGTACATCCCTATCCTAGATACTAATTCAAATTCCTTATTTTATAAAGAAACAAGTACCATACTTTTCTTATTCCCATGTTATATCTCTCTATTCCCTCTCCCGAGATCACAAGGTTGACAATTGATGTATTCTAAGGGTAGTTAATCATTATAATAGTTAAAACAAGAATAAACAAAAAACTAATAATGATAAGCAAATCAACAAATTTAATTCAAAACAAAAGTAGTCATGAACGTGTCCTTAACCCCGGAAAAGGAGTTTTAGCATTGGATTGATGATACAAACCATGAAAGAACCTAAAATAAAAGAATGATAAAAACCCAAAAAAGAAGTTGTGTAGACTCCAAGATCTTCCAAGTATGTCCAAAATTTAGTAAAAAAACGTGAATAATATCCTATTTATAGTGTAAGAAATAGCCCATGCCTTGTTGAACAAGGAAACAGTTTCTGGTTGTCTGCGAACCTAGTGATGCACTGCATTGATTATCGCATTGTGTACATCGACACGATGCATCGACTTCATATTGGTTCACTATTTTGGGTGCCTTATGAATCCATTGATGTATCTCCCATGCTAAGAATCATTCTCACGCGCCTAAA